>JAKELP010000002.1:14142500-15522500 GCA_029929735.1 Mimosa pudica
GAAGAGTACTTACACAACCTCAATACTAGTTGCACACTTTCACCTTCTCAAAGATCTCAGTCAATATGTAATTATGACAACAAATTTTGCACTCAATGCCAATTATGCCCCTCAGCATTACTAATTTACTCAGCTATTTTTTTTTCCAAGAAGTAATGATAAATGGTGAATATATAAATTTATAGTAATACTTTATCTTTATGTTCTCTTAATCAAGTGAAATTACTCAGACAAATGTTAGAAGAAAGCTAAGGGGATATAAAAAAAATGCCTTTTCAATTTCAAAATTACATATATGGGATATGAAATTGGGATGATATTTTTTATCAAGCAATAACAAATTATTCTAGGAAAACATAAATATTGGAAATATTGGCAAGAGAGGAGTTAGGAATGAAAATAAAGGCATATAATTACCCATAACTAGTTGGTTGAGCTGGTAAGTGGACTATAACCCCGTAAGGATAAGAAGACGTGTTCGATTCCCGGGAAGCGCTCTTATTGGGAGAGGGGACAACCTTGCCTGTGTGGGCAACACTCCTACCCTCGAGTCCAGATTAAACCGGGCGTTGAATGTGATTAACCAAAAAAAAGGCATATAATTAAGATTAATGAGTAATATTATAAGTTAATAACTAACTTAACTAACATCTTAGTCTAATAAAAAATTAGTAAAAGTGATCTTATATTTATCAATTATCATCGTTCAAAACAAACGTGTGTGAAACCAAGCGTGGTTGGTGTAGTGGTTACCTCACTTCACCGCTTAACCAGAGGTCTCGAGTTCGAGCTCTGGGAATGCAGTCTGCCCTTGGCCAGCACTTTACCCTTAAGTGGAGGCCCCGGTGCGGATCTGGATTAGTCTGAGCCCGTTGAGTTCCCCGTGACATTGGGGCTGGCCCAGGATACCGGATTAAAAACTCAAAAAAAAACAAACGTGTGTGAGTTTTGCTTGGTCGATCACTCTCATCTGCTCGTTCAAGTGAGTTTGTTCAAAACAAGCTTCTCTACATTCGTCCTCTCTGGCTTGCTTTGATAGTCAGATTATCATCTTAGATAATTATGGTATCAGTACCCCTCAACTTCTTTTATAGCTTTTATATGCTATCTTGAAAGCTGCTTGATGTTTATGTGGAAGGCTGTTTATATGCTTTCGAAAATTGGTATTGGGTTTGAATTTTTTTTGTTTGGTTTATTTTGACCCCCAGATTTGATTACTTTCATGTTTTTATGCATAAAGTTTGCAACTTTATAGCCCTGGATTGAAATTTGGTATTGGGTTTGAAATAGAGAATAGATGGTTATAAAATAATAACAATGAGAAATTACAGGTGAAATATGAACATGATTTGGTAGAAGTTTTAAAATATCTGAGGAGTATTTGTAGGATCTTAAATCCAATAGTTCAAGTTTAAGCCATTGATTTCTCATGTTTCATGTGATTGCTATAATGGTCATTCAATGATGGTCACATGCATAATTGAAATTGTCTCTAAATTCAATTAAAAAAAAAACAATATGAATGAAGGTTGACAAACATTTTCTGAATTAATCTGGTTCATAGATGGCTGTGTCAAGGGTCTGAATAGTGGTCATAGCTTTTGTTTGACATGTTTTATTCATTTTATAGTTACATTACTGATAACTTGTTAGAGGGTTTCAGGTTGATTTCCATTTTCATAGTGCACTGTTTAGTGGCATTAAAGTAAAGTCTGGAATATTTTGAATTAGAGGTGACTTGTGCATGTGTGTTTGTTCAGACACTCGCATGAACTTTTTGGTGATAGGTGTTTTCAAGGGTTTTAGGCTGGAGAAGCCAATGTGGTAAATTTTTTATGGAGGTTAACAATGGCAATTGAATGCTAGTACAAGAAACCGCAGTACTCATTCACCCAAAAGAAACCACAGTACTGTCCCCTTATTTGATGTAAAATAAGACCATCTATTTGCTTTATTTGGCTCTTCTGTCAGTTAAAATTGTTCCTTGGGGTTTTGTTTATTTATTTTCTCCTGATTGATAGGACTGTTGGTAGATATTATGTTTTTCTATTTGTATTTACTTTCTTAAAATTTTATGTGAGGACATATCGCTCTCCTTTCTGTACTTATCTTTTCTGGTTTGGATGTGAAAATTGGAACAGAGCTTATCAACATATGACCTGTCATGTGATTTGTGTTCATATTCTGTTTGGATCTCTTTGCCAGAAACTTTTGTCCATTTCCTATGAAAATCAACATGCCTTAGTTTATACTCATGTGAAGAAAACAATATCAAATATTGTCACATGATTTACGTTTTCATGTGAGTTGTAGGATGTGTAGCATTGTAAAATGTCTAGAAACTTGCGAAGCTTAACTTTTATTGGTCAGGGTTAATTCTGTCTGTAATATGCACATCTTGCTTTCTTCGATTGTTTGGAAATACTTTATCAAAACTCATTGGAGCCAACCTTGAATTGGTGCCTCTATTTTACTAGTTACGTTTTTATTCTGATTTTACTTGATTTTGATATCCTTTAAATGTGTCCAACAGGTTATGCACTTTTGGTCTTATCAGTGAATATTTCACTCATTTCTCCAATGTAGGCAATGGGATTATCCTGCAAATTCAATCAGAGTCTGTAAATCAAGAATTTAACCATGCAGACAGCATCATATAGCCATCCTTTATTCTATATCACTTGCAGGTGTTTACTCTTGTTCCTTGTTTCTTTGCTATTTGGAACTATGTTTGTTTTATTATGGGTCATGTTAATAGGATTACATATGAATATATATTGCAGAAACTTCATATCTAGTGTGAAGACTGATTCAGTGAGCTTTCATACATCAAATCTCTCTCAACCTGTTCCCAAATGTGCATTCGATGTAAGATCTCCAAATAAAAAAATTTCTGTCCCCTTGAAACAAAGCAGGCTGTTAGTGCTTCCAAACACAAGTGATGGTCATCCGTCTGCTTCTGCAATAAACGATGAAATAAAGTTAAATAATGCTCCTAATGGAAGACCAGAAACAATACTTGGCAATTGGTCTCCTCCAAAGTACCTGTGGAGGGGATTAACAGTCCCTATAATTGCTGGACAGGTAATCGTGAAAATTTTGAAGGGAAAGATTCATTGGAGGAATACACTTCAACAATTGGAGAGAGTTGGTCCAAAATCAGTTGGGGTCTGTCTTTTAACTTCTGCCTTTGTTGGAATGGCCTTTGCAGTACAATTTGTAAGAGAATTCACTAGATTAGGATTAAACAGATCAGTTGGTGGGGTTTTAGCTCTGGCTTTCTCCAGGGAGCTCAGTCCAGTAATTACATCAATTGTGGTTGCCGGTCGGATTGGAAGTGCGTTTGCTGCAGAATTAGGTACAATGCAGGTTTCTGAACAAACTGACACATTAAGAGTTCTTGGTTCTGACCCTGTGGATTACCTTATAACTCCAAGAGTTGTTGCCACATGTATTGCCCTACCACTTTTGACTCTATTATGCTTTACGTTAGGAATGGCATCTAGTTGTCTCCTTGCTGAAGGTGTTTATGGGGTGAGCATCGACATTATCATGGACTCTGCAAGAAGAGCTCTCAGACCATGGGATATCATCAGTGCAATGATCAAGTCACAAGTTTTTGGGGCTATCATATCTATTGTAAGTTGTGCTTGGGGGGTCACTACATTGGGTGGTGCTAAAGGTGTTGGAGAATCAACAACATCAGCTGTGGTTATCTCTCTCGTTGGCATATTTATTGCTGATTTTGCTCTTTCATGTTTCTTCTTCCAAGGGGTGGGAGATCAGCTCAAGAATTGCATATAAGCTGCTATCAGTTCTGCCACCTTGCATTCTTATTTTTGTCCTGATGCAACAGCCTTGCTTATTTGAAGTGAATATTCTATTTAATTCATCTGCCATCCTATATTGGGTCTTGTCTTCTGTCTGTTTGAATCTTCCATTAAAGCCATAATGTAGTTTCATTAGTCATAATCTATTCTGTAAGCAATTGAGACCGCTTCATAAGATGAGCTCCATGTTATACTAGGGTGTCAAATGTTGATTGTATTATTAGTTTGAAGACCCACGGAAGAAAAGACTGGATATGGATTGCCCGCACAGTTTTTTCCTTTGTCAAAAGTGTACATGTATACTATATGGAAATGGGTTCTATTTGCATTGGACTTATGAAATAAGATTTAGATTTAACCACTCTTTAAAAAAAACGTAGATTACCCTATATTTAATTTATTTATTTAGTAATTCAATTTATTTATATTATTTAAATTTTCCTCTCTGAATATTTCTGTTCTTACTAGGTTCATCATACCCACAAATTGTGCGGGTACTATACTTGTAACATAAAAAATAAAGCTTATGAGAATAACGTCACTCTTACTTTCATCGATTTTATGGAATTCAATAGATATTTTTAGTGGGAGTTTAATGGTATTTTACAATTTGTTTAGTTTATTTTATTGTGTACGGCAAGGTGGGTTTGTATTAAGATTGAGATGTTTTTTATTAAATTAAAACACATGTTCTTCTTCATGAGAAAACACTCTCAGTTCAAAAATATTAGAGTTCATTATACAGCATTTGTTTGAGATGCTATCAAAAAAATTATTAAATGATTTATTTATTCTAAAAATGCCAAATAGAGAGAATAAATGGCTAAATGTTAGTTCACAAAAACTATGAAATAATTCATTAAATTCTTTATATACATAGAGAGAGACATGATTCATTTGATTCTAACAATACCAAATATCTGACCAAAAAAAAAATCAATGCCAAATATGGAGAGCGTAAATGGCCAAATATTAATTCATAAAAAACAAGTATCAATGTCCATAAAGTGATTCTTGTAAGATAAAATCTATAATACACAACAAAAAGTTTCTATTGGCCAACCTCACTTGGCTTGTGTTCGTCAATCACCATCATATATAGTCCATCAGGTTTTACAGCCAATTCAGTGAATTCTGTTTCACAAATATCCCATTCAACAACATTCTCTTTATTTGAGTTACGATCTACCTGAACAATACACATTTTTTTGCGACATTTTCAGTTCAATGAATGACATTAACCAAGCTAATAATGTGCCAAGAGAGCAGCCTCTTTTTAAGGAGCTTATTACTGTCATGGTTTATTTGGAGTCACACACAGATACTTACAAAGACACACACACATATATTTAGTACAAAATATTTGAAGGGATGGGGAGGGTAAGGAAAATTTTTATAAGTTGAATTATTAAAAATTGAAAAAATGAGATTATGATATTTTGAGAAAGATAAAATGTAAAAATAAAAATAATCATTATTAATTCAAAAGTCTTAACCCTCATATCAAATAGGTCCTACAAATTTGGGTTATTTTTGGGTTTATTATTTTTTTTCAATTTTTTGTTTCAAATTAAACTAGTATGGTTTTTATAAAGGTGGCCCAATCCGGATAAACATGATAAACAGTTAGATCATTTAGTACGAGCCACCATGTGAAGTTCCAACCCTCTGGTCCAGTCCGGTTATTACATTACAACAATAATTAATACTCTTTCCGGTCCTAAATATAAGACTTAATTGACTCTTTTGGAAAATCCTAAAAAAGCAAAATAACTTTATTATAAATTGATGATTTACCTAATTTTTCCCTTAGACTAGTATATTTTGCCTAAAAACTAATGGATAATCTAAAAATATATCAAATATGTCATACTTTAATAACCTATTTCGCAACTTTAATCTCTCCCAAAAAAAAAGTCATCTAGGTCTTATATTTAGGACTGGAGGTAGTACATATATATACAGATATACTCAACCTATTAGTAAATATATTCAACTAATAATTAGTTATTATAGAATTTCGGTTTTAGGATTTTGAAATTGAGATGATATTTTATTTGCTACTTTCCATCAAGGAAATAATAAATTTTGAGGCAAACAAAAATATGGAGAGTCATCACCAAAATTGTTAAGATGGACGTTGGTAGTAATGCACTAGTGCCTAGTGCGTGGCTCACTCCAATATAGTAAGTGATCGCCAAAAAAAAAAATCACGTAGTAATAGGATGTAATAAAAAAACACGTAGTACGATGTAATCAAAAAACGAACACGTAGTACGTACTTAGTTCTAGAGTCAATCGCATGATACGCAGGTTACCACATATGTCGGTATCCCATTTGGACCAAATCAAATACTAGCAAACAATCAAAGTTCCATCTTCACAAACCAAACATCATCATCATCATCATCATCATCATCATCATCATGCAAGGAATATTGAACACAAAGAACTCTCCTCGTTCTGTAGATGATGATGTTACCACCCTTCACAATGGCACTGAACATGTACAACAGCAATCAAAGACCGATTCTTGTTCCGCTCTTCAACAATTCCTCGATCGTATTCCTCTTAGTACTATATCAGGCATCAAAACTTCGTTCGGTATATATTTATTTCAATCATTTTCCTTTGGTTTTTTTCTTTTTTAATTTTTTTAAAGCTTGTATCTTTCTTTCTGTATATATGTATGTATAGCTTTGGAATTGAAAGTTGGGGACAGTGTTTTGGATGCAATTCGCAAGTTGTACGAAAATGACCTCTTTGGAGCTCCCATTGTTGATGCCTTTGACCTCAATGCACCCTGCATGGAATTTTCTTGTCCCTATATTGGTTTCCTTGATTTCTCAACTATGGTTCTCTGGTGTATTCAGGTAGTATTATGTTATTTACTAGGTCCTTTTCTCATGTTTTTGATGTTTGACAAGAGATGTGGAATTCTTTGATGTGAAAACATTCCTAAGATTGAAAAATCTTTTCTAGGAAATTGATAATTTCAAGGAAAATTTAAAGGACCATGGTCTTGAAGAGAAAAGAGAAGAAGATCACAATGATGGCGGTCTGTTATCCACCCTGGACAACATTCCTAAGATTGGACACACCAAGGTTCCTCTCCATTATTTATCTCTTTTTCCATGATCTTTAAACCCCTTAATTTTTAGGAGATTATAATTGGATGATTGAAAGTGGACTTATTTAGTGGTTTGTCCTTTACTATAATTGTTGTGTTTGATTGGCTTTAGAATAATCATGTGTAATTCTATGTTCTTTTCCATTCTTCCCAGGTGGGCAAGTTAGCCCATCCATTCGTTTGGGAACCATTTTTCCCTGTACATTCGGATGACACACTTCTTCATGCACTACTACTTATTTCTAAGCATCCTCTCCGCGTTTTGCCGGTTGTGGAGCGTTCAGATTTCCAAATCGTTGGTTTAGTTACTCAGGTATCCACCAAGTTTGCTTCAATTAAAGGGTTAAGCAATATTCTATTGGTATAGAATGACACTGGCTCAAGGACATCATGTTTATTAGCTTATTTGGGGTGGAACACAAGAGAAATTGTGTTATACTTATTTATGAAAATTTCCTTTATGTTTATGACAGTAGGTTCTATCAACAAACCTACTTTGCTGACTTTTCAGCTCCTTGTACCAGTGGACTATATAGATAGTGTGAAACTGTGGATCAGATGTTACTTTAAGATAGAAGCTAGTCATAGCTAAATGAATGGATATGTGTCTTTTGATGTTATTAGATATGCAGAATGAGTGACATTGTTCCGTTTGTGATAGAATGCTTTAGTTCAATTGCTTCTTGAATCAAGCGGGCTAGAATGGTTCGATAATATTGCAGACAAGGCCTTGTCAGATCTCAAGTATATATTAATCCCTTACATTACTTAAGCATACACCTCTATTAAATTTATTTTTTACTTATGCAGTTCTTTAACCTTACTTTCTGCCTTCACAGACTGGAATCCCAACAACAAGCTAGTTATGTATTTGGGGACCAAACTGTTGATGAAGCTTTGCACGTGCTCTGGGAAAACCGGACCTGCACAGTTGCTGTTGTAGATAGACAGACTAAGAAGCTCATCGGTTGTGTTAGAGACATAGATGTCTATCAACTTGTGCAAAATGACGACCTCTTTCAAAATAGAAAGTAAGCTCAAAATCCCAAATAGTTCTATGTTGGTTTTCCCCCACATATGCCTTCTCTAACATATCCATAAAAAATGTTGTAAGAAAATGTAATATGATGTTTGGTTATTATGGGTTGTCCTTTATTTTCTGAACTTTGACCACATAGTTTAAAACTATAATGACCAGGTTTTTATGAACTTCAGACAGTAATGCCTTAGGCGGAAAGAAACTTGGAATGACCAAAACTTATGATTTAAACCATAGGATCTAAACCAAAATAGGGGTGAACTATAATCACCAAACTTTGTATTGATCCAAAATAAAAATAAAAATTGCAACTCTCTTTTTTTGAGGGCTAAGGTTGTAAAGTAGCATTGTAATGTTTCTTCAAGAACAAAAAACCAGATTGGCTCTTTGTTATTGGATCCCATATAGTACTGTAGAATGTAGATTTTTAATGAAATAGGCATTAGATTTAAAAAATGTGCTGAGTAATTGCTAATTAAAACCAATGCAAGTTTGATGCTTATTTTATGTGGGAAAAAACAGGAAATTGACTGTTGGAGAATTCATCCACACACAGCCTGATGAAACTGAGGCAAGCACTGAAATTGATAGTGAAGTTTCAATGATAGCAAGAAATCTGCACCTGAAGAAGAGAAGCATACCTAAGATGGACTGCCCATTGACCAACAAGAAAAGTGACACACTGAAGCAATTGATGAAGGATGTGACAGAAAGGAATAGCAGGTTCAGCTTTCTGATAAATGAAAATGAACAAGTTATAGGATTGATAACACTGAGAGATGTTATTCTGGAGTTTGCCCCTCCTTGTGTGAGCTCCACTATTGATGGAGGTGGCTTTTTTCAAATGGCTTTGGAACAAAGTGGATGCCATGTAGAACAAGGAGCTCTTGTTCGTAATCATTGATCTTTCCAAGTGGGTTGCATGCCCTCTTTCAAATAAAATAGAAGCTATTTAAGTTCGGATCTCTCAATTATTTCAATTCTTTGGGGTCTATACGAATGTTATTGATAACCTTGCCCAATTTATAAGAGAAGATATTTTTTAAAAAAAATGATCAATCAGTTACATAAAGACACTAACAATACAATTCTTATGCCTGACTTTAGTTAATGTAGAGGGGCTATATTTGTTGACAGAAACATTGAAATACAAGCATAAAGTGAACATTCCAATGCAAGTGCATGAACAAACATAAACTTTTTTATTACTGGGATTAAATTTTAAAATAGGAAATATGTTTTAAAGTAGGATAAAAATCACTCTATAGGACTATGGAGATAGGACTTAGGAGGGCAAAAGTTTATAATTGTACGAGTATTTAAAAAATTAAAACGGATAGTAATCTTAATTCTTACTGTAAAAAGTATATATTCTTTTCATTTTAAATGTCGTGCCCAAATTCACATATCGATTTATTTATTTAATAATAAAATATTGATGATTAAAGTGCAGTAATATTATATTTATCAACAGACAAAGTGAAGTAATATTGGTTGCAGAACTCACGGTACATCAATTCTTCTGGTACAAAAACATCAACAACATCAACAGTGTAAGAGGATGCGAGTAGAAATAGCTACGTGTATAGAATTAATATTAAGTATTAACGCAGAAAACAATCTTTTTTCTTTTTGCCAGAGCTAAAATTTAAGCATCAATATCATTCATAAAAATGACCGAATGTGTACAGAGGTTATGGTGCAGGACTGCAGGTGAGAAAACATGCCACTGCTTAAAAAAGTTACTCTTACTAAATATCACATCTCCCAAAATATTCTTGCATCGAGCCAGATTATCAATTATTTCTCTCCTCTATGAACATATATAGACACACACACACAATTCATATCGTACACATACCATCTATTCATGCAAACACTGTTTATATAGCATCATCACAAGCACTCCAGGCCACTGACTATAGTACAAGAAACAGCTTTCGCCAAACGAAATAAACTGACGGCTAACTAAGAACAAAATCCACCAGGTGTTTCTTCCACCTAGTTTCGGAGGGATATCAAGCTTCAACTTCAAGAAACTTCACCTAACTCATAGATCACCAGCCTCCTCTTGGCAAAATGATCTTGACAAATAGCCACTGAAGAAGCAACCTCATCCCATGGATTTTAAACTAAATTGTCCACGCTAGAACTTATCTTGAGGTCTTCAGCATAACTTAACTTAAAATTGAATTACAGATACAACAATCTCATGATTTTTCTGCATTCCAAAATACAAGGGGCCCCTTTTTCATAAACTCGCATGGACGCAGACTGCCCATTGCTTTCCCCATTAGAGCCATAGCAGCAATGCTTGGTAACTGCTTCTTCTGAAACCCTTCCATTGCAGGCCCTGAATCCATTGTGCCGTGATTTGTATGGGAAGAAGCAGCAGGATTATGACTCCATCTATGAATCCAGGGATGAGAAAGTGCCGCCTCTACGGTTTGATTTGATTTGTGGAAAGAGGACCTGTCATTTGATGATGATACTATTGCAGGTAGATCTGGTGCATTCAACCCTTTATTGAGGGGCATTATTTTTGGTTCCAATCTTGTCTTTCTACCTTCTATAATTTTCCTGAAAACTGTAGGTTCGCTTTCATGGGAAGAAGTTTCTCCTAATTTTTCAATCTTGGTTCCAAGAGCATAATTAGATGTAGAGAGTTTGAGTCTTTTTAACCATCTGCTGCTTGGTTCTGCTCCAAGAAGACCAAAGCCACTGGTACTGGATTTTGAATTCCCGTGCTCTGTCGCTTGGGAAAGGAGGTGTTCCATATCAAGACTCTGAGTTTTCGATGTACTAGTCGTAGTCTCCCTTTCATCCACTGGACCTATCAAAGTGTGAACCTTAAGCCCCTCTTGGTTCACACCCTCCATCGTAACGTTTACTGATTCTGTCTTTGTTCCATCTCTAGCAGAAGTTATTGCACCAGGACCTGTTAATGAGTTTTGACATTCCTTGGGGCACTACAAAAATTCATAATTCGATTATGGCGACCAGATTAGCACCTTGAAATTTAAAATAGTACTATTGCATAATGCCCCTGCAAAATGATCCCCAAAGACAGTTTGATCAACTATTTTTGGAAAGCCAATTCTTAAAGAATCAAGAACAACAAAGGCATTCAAACCATTCCACAGTGGTGTATGGTCCAGCAAAATTTTATCTCAAATAAAAAAGGTCAACCTAGTTCGAGTTTCCGCTTGGTGCGGCTGCTAGGGAAGGGAATATACCCACGACCTCAAACCTCAAGACAAGTGAGTTTACCATTGAGTCAAATTGGCTCTTCTCTATCTCAAATAATATCATTAATTAAATTTAGAGTGCAAATATACCCGTGAGCTTCAACCAATAATGCGTCTGGCCCCATATGATTTATGGAAGAGCAAAAACACCTATGTACATTCAAAATGAGACTAGAAAATGGTAACAGCATATGCATAAGCAAAAGTAGTATGGCCCCACAACAAAAAGTAACGGTGTTGAGTTATATGTAATGGTCTCAGCATTTTTACTCAAATTTTGAATATTCATGGATATTTTTCACTTCAAAAAAGCATAGGGTACCAATAATGCTTTAGGTAGAAGCTCAAGAGTATTTTTGCACTTTAACCCTCAAGTCTAGAACCGTGTTACAAAATGCATATAAGAATACAAATTATCTCCATACACCTCTAGGTATGAGAAGACATCATTAGAATTAGCTGTATAGCTAAACATGTTGGACATTAAAATATTTCTCATCATCAATATGAGTGTGTAGGTAACAAAATAACTGTTTTTCCAATAAGCTAGACAGTGATGTAGAAATTGTCAAAAACCAGCAAAGATGTCAATTACTCAAAGTGCTTTAGAAAGAAAGAGGTGTTGAAAGTGAATAAAGGGCATATACAAGATTAAGAATTACAGAAATCACCTTGCCCGATGACAATGTAACATCACCTGCCAAAAGGGAAAAGGAAAAAGAACCTTCAGCACAAAAACGTAATAAAAAGGGAGCAGCCATTCAAGTGACATTCACAATATTATATAGAAAACTTTGATTTATTGTGATCTTCAGTATAATGAAAACTTAAGAACTATTTGAACAACTCAAAAAGTTACCATATATGAGATTATTTGCAGCATGACACATAATGTATGGCATACTTCAGCATCTCATATGAAAGGATGAAGATTTACCAGGATGTTGATCCTCCTGTAAAGCATTCATGTCCATGGTATCAGTTTCAGCAGAAGATTCATTCTTCACAATCGTCATACTTTCAAGATCTTGGATGCTTTTCTTTCCTTCCTTGTTCATAAAGCCTCCTAATGTTTTCAGCTTTAAACCTCTCAGAGCATTATCACCAGCGGGTTGGGAGATATAAGGTATCTCACTGAAAGCATTTTGCTTAAAATTGGTAGTCATAACTGAATCTCTGAAGAATTTCCCTCTTTCAGACAAGATCATGTCACTATTTTCTGGCATTGGAAAATGATGAGCTGTCTGACAGATTTTGGGATGGCCTCTTGATGACTCTTCTTCTGATTCCATGGAGGCAGTGAATATCTTCATAGTCTTTGCATCATGAACAGAACTAGGCATTTGAAGTACAGGAGAGCTTTCATGACAGAAATTATCCATTTTACTTGATTCAAAAGGGCTGGTCAGGCTTGAAAGCCTTGCAGTACCAGTGAAACGTTGCATCTTCCAATGATGATCACTATTTAGTCCCCCACTACGGCTAGCTGAGGGATCATATTGTGCATGATCAGAACCGCCTGACATAAATCTTGAAAACCCAGGTGTGTGGGGGTCTAAGAGATTACTTATTCTCTTCTCACGAATCAAAAGCGAAGAATATGACTGATAATTAGTACTTGTGATATGCTCCCTAGAGGCTAAGTCATAGCTTGATTGATATATTTCATGCTGTCCATGAGTGAAGGTGGGAGTTGACGATTTACCTCTGTTATATGCATACGGCACCATGTCAGATGTTGGCTTTCCGTCACTCCACACAGGTGCTGAAGCAGTTAATTTATTCTTTTCAATAGCATTGGAAGGATTCATCAATAGGTTAGGAGGTGAAATCGCATCTGACTGAAAATGAATCTCACTTCTCTTGGGAGAAACTTTATTATTATTATTTCTAAAGCTTGTAGCAGTTTTGGACTTAACAACTTCACTCTGATTAACAGCACATTGTTCTCCCTTCTGAGACAAACTAACATCTCTCTTTTCAGAAACAGGAAATGACTTAATATTCAAGCTTCCTCTTCTTAAATTTCTGGGGTTTTCTGGCAGATTCTCATTCAAAACGGGTACCTTAGCAGCCTTAGTTGCTTCTCTAATTGCTCCAGTGCTAATATCAGTATCTAATGAAGCATCTGACCTTCCTTGTGGTACATTATCCTGTTCAGCAACACTGTCTTCTCTAACTTCTCTTCCGGACCCACCATCAATTGATAAATCATTATTATCCTGAGTTGCAGACTTAGAATTTGAGTTCTTCCAATGAGACATCCATGCTATCTGATAACCATTCAATGGCCTAGCATCCATTGCCTCGTTTTCATGATATGCTTGTACATCAACTTCAGGGATTTTACTTTCCTCTTGCATAACTTAACTCCCTCCTGCAATTTTTCAAATGTCACCAGAAAATAGAGCCAACTCAAATAGGAGAAAATCTAAGTGTTTGAAACCCATTAAAGTTTCCTTAGTTAAAACCAAAAACCCTCTTCCACTTATTATTGTTCACAATTAGGTCCCCATTAGGTTCTAAAATATGTCCATTACCACCACTCTTTAGTGAAAGTGAAGCTTACTTTTTCTATATCTAATATTTATAACACATTTTCTCTCCAACCATCATCAAATGGCAAACAATCCTGCATGTTGAATCAACATGAAGATAAAATATTTCCTCATAGGTCCCAGCTAAATTTCCTACTACCATCACTTCCTTATATGCACTAATTCTAAACTTCAAAATCCAACCAATCACATCTTAGCTCAATAGGATCACTAAAAAGAAAAGAAGGGAAAAAATAAAGTCTTGCAATTTAAGCAACTAATCAAATTCCAGACAATTTTAGTGAACTCACAAACATGCAGGATTACAGTTAAATTGAATTGAAAAAGGAAAAAGCTTTACCTCACAACTAGCTCAACTGGGAAAAACGTGGATCCAGAAATAAGAATGGATGCTAATAGATAAACACAAGTTTGGAGTGAAGAAGAGAGAGAGAGAGAGAGAGAGAGAGAGAGAGAGAGAGAGAAGTTAAGAAAGGAGTGAGAATATTTGATGTTGAATAAATTAGAGTGTGTTGGAAGCATTTTAGAGAGAACCCAGATTCCAATTCACACCAAAGAATCGCTTTCTTGGATCCTCAGCCACACGAAGGGCCTTCTTCAGAGCCAATCGGCATGAGAGAGAATGGAGAATGAAGGTCAGTGGGGCCCACTTGCTGGTCCTTTTCCCTTCATTGGTTGTTTTCTTTCCTATCCCTTTTTCTTTTTCCTATGTTTCGTTTTGGGTTAACATAACTTTTAGTCCCTCAAGTTTCACTGAATTTTGGTTTTGGTCCCTCAAGTTTAAAACACGTGGTTTTAGTCCCTCAAGTTTACACCGTTTGTAGAGTTAGTCCCCCAAGTTTAAAAATGGAGTTAACGCTGTTAAGTTATCATATGTGACACTAACACCGTTAACTATGCTGACTTGGCATTTTATTTTGAAGCTGACTAGATATTTAGTTAATAAAATGGGAAAAAATTCCTTGAAATAATTAATAAATGTCCTTGAACCAACTTCCTCTTCCCGTGCGAAAAAACCCATCCTCTCTAGTGAAAGCTCATCATATTCAATCAAATTTGGAACCAATTGCAAAAAAGCATACCCAGATCTAAGAATTGAGAACAACATAATCAATTGTAACATCAAAAATTCAATCAGTTATGAAATTTTCCTAGATCTATAAACCGAGCAAGGTCTCTTCTTCCATAGTTGAGTGTTTGAAGATGTCACCAACAACCGTCGGCCGCCGCTATAGGTCTCCGCCGTTTTCAGAGATGTATACACATCGGTGGGTGAGGATGAGGCAATGTTGTTGCCGTCACCACTGTCAAATGTCGAAAGGAGAAAGATGGAGACGGTGGTGGCCGCTGCCGCTACCGTTTCTGAAGAGGTAACCACCACCGTCATCGGAGGCGGTGAAAGTAAGAGGGAGAGGGATGGGAAAGGGATGTGGTTGGGGAGGACAATCATCAGTGGAGGGTAGTGAGAAGGTCTCCGGCGGCCAGATCTAACACGTGGAAATGATTTGAGATTTGAGTTTTCTTTATTTTTCATTTTATTAACTAAATATCCAGTCAGCTTCAAAATAAAATGCCAAGTCAGTGTAGTTAACGGTGTTAGCGCCACATATGATAACTTAACGGCTTTAACTCCATTTTTAAACTTGGGGGACTAACTCTACAAACGGTGTAAACTTGAGGGACTAAAACCACGTGTTTTAAACTTGAGGGACCAAAACCAAAATTCAGTGAAACTTGAGGGACTAAAAATTATGTTAACCCTTTCGTTTTTCTCATCAGTTACTATAATGTTTTTTGGTTCATATGTTAGTTTTTTAAGATGATAAGGTTGATGCTTTTGGACAACTGATGATTATTATTTATTACTCCATCCCGTCTCTAATATAAGAGTCAGCCACCAAAAAAAGTTTCTTAAGAAAATATGTAAATGTTAGTTGGGTGTTTGGAGTTAATCCTCTTTTCTAATATTGTCATGATACTTTTAAGAGAGAGAAATATATAAGCATTAATAAATATGAAAAAGAATTGGGGGCAAAGTAGGAAAAAATGCATTAAATGAGGAGAGAATGTGAGATGAACTTTTATATTAGGACTGTAATCATTCAAATTTTGATTCTTATATTAGGGACTGGAGGGAGTGAGTATTAATTATTAATTATTAATTATTAATTATAATTATGGGAAAGTTGGTGTGAATAATTTAGAGATCGTGGAGGATTGAGAGCCATGCAAGTCTTTGTCTAAAAAAAAGAGAACCACGTAAGTCACAAGTGCACTGCATTTGGATGCCTAGTGGACACGTCCGATGTTGCCATTCATACATGAGAACCTGGCCTTTTCAATAATGGTCGTCACTCAAGTGATCAAGTCAATTACTTAGTTCATGCTATGTTTACTACATTCCTACTTTTGTTTTTTGTTCGTTTAAAATTATAGGCTCAATAATAATGATGAACCAATTTCATATATTTTCCTTTTCTCAGCACAATCATTGAGAATTCTTTGATTGAAAATTTTAATGGTGAAAAAATTTTAATAAATGCTTATCAAAACAGAGTGCCGCCGATAGTTTACATGTTACGGTACTATTCTGATTTTAGTTCTTCCTATCAATAAATTTTATGGGCATTACCATTTTTGACGACTTCTTTTTTCCCCATGATATGGAAACTTGGATCTTTGATGTATGTGTCAATTATTCAACTCAATAGTGACAAAACTAGGAGAAGGTTTTCTACCTGTTGTCCACAGACAACAACCCCTCAAGCTCCTACACTAGTGAGCTATGCAATATATCGTAGTAGTATGATCTTAGTTATAAGGTATTTTCAATATGTTTAGTATAAATAGGGCTAAAGTATACTTTTGGTCCCTTATGTTTGCATCAAGTTTCAATTTAGTCCTTGTTTGTAAAGTACACTTTTAGTCTTTTTTGTTAACACCGTTAGTTTAACTTAACGGAAATGCTAACTTAACAATTTTGAATGATTATTTTATAGTGAAATTGGACCAAAAATGATAAATTTTGAAAATATAAGAATATTTACACTCAAATATTTTAATTTGAACATTTTTTCAGTACATTTAAAATTGTTAAGTTAGCATTTTCCGTTAAGTTAAATTAACGGTGTTAACAAAAAAGGACTAAAAGTGTACTTTCCAAATATAAAGGACTAAATTGAAACTTGATGCAAACATAAGAGACCAAAAGTATACTTAAGCCTATAAATAATGAAAACCAACTAGACTCATTAGTTATGTGGTGATATTTAATTATTTTTAAATTTTCAATTTCACCTCTATGTAATTTTTTATTCCTTCATAAGAATAACGTCAACATAATGATAAATATGAATCACACTTGTACATTCTTATAAATAATTTAGGATTTAGGATTGAATACAAATTTTATCCCAAACTCCGAAAGCATTCGCTTGATAGTGATTTTAGCTCATAAGCATTTTTGGGACTATTGTGACCTCGAATGTATTTTTAACTAACGGAACTTTTAACGTTCCCCATGTCATATGGTCCAAATCTGGATGGAAACAAAGCATATTTTTCATTGTAAGTTTTTCTTGTAGACTTTGCCTCACAAGTTTTATAACTTTTAGAGCAACATTGCATCCCAAAAAAAAATCTACGACAAATTCGATCATTCAAGAAAAAATAGTTTACCTACATCTTAACGTGGACATGTGGTGTCTGTCAGTTAAGTTAGTTAAAGACGACATTGTTATACATTTTATATTTTCATGTGCAAAACAAAATTATTATTTATTCTAACAGTTTATTGGTATGACTTACAATAGTCACAAAATAAACTCCCCCCGCCCCCCAACAAAAAAGAAATTAAAGAAAAGGAATGTGTGTATGGGGACTGTGGGACACTGATTTAGGAACTCATTGAACTATAACTAAATGGGAGGCCCAAAAGAATTATAATCGTTGTTCTTGTGCTTACAAGGGAACATATCACATATTGGGCCTTCTGAAGCCTGTTTCTGTGTCTTTCTTTATTTTTGGAAAAAGAGAAATCTGTTGCACTTCACCCAAAAAATACAGAATATAAGAAGCTCACTTCTTCCTCAATACAAAGCCCGGGAATGTGGAAAAACAAGTCATTAAAAATAACAATTTTAGTATTTAGTCACTATGGGTTAGAGTATGGACGCTCTTTTAGAATTTCAGTGAGTGGATGAATATAAGTTTGTAATCATTAACCCATTTTCTCCTTTTCTACTCAATTTATTATATAAATTACCGACTTGACTTAGCAGTAAGTTCACTTGCTATAGGGTATGAGGTCGTGGTACCACCCACTAATTGAAGACAAGAAACTAGGTTGACCCCTTCTTTTATTAATTTATTGTATACAATTAATCGAACATAATTATATTATTTCAAATATAAGCTAACTTCTATTACAAAAAATTGACTTATGATTTTTATTATTAACAATAGTCCAACATGTTTTGAAAATTTATTCATGTAATTTTTTACTATAAAAAGAAGTCTGCAATAAAAGATTTCATTGGAAAATTGGACTGATAGTATAAAGTGAATCAACACTTACTTAGTTCAACTTAAAATGAGTTACTTGTATTAATGTTTGACCTTACGAGAGTTTTATATCAACCAAGCATATGGGCGGTTGTCAATAGACACCAGATTAACGGGCGGTTATTAACAAAAAAGAGAGAGAGTTGAGATTTGATTTTGGATTAATGTAAAGTTTGGTTCTTATAGCTTGCTCTAATTTGGTTTTTGTCCTATAGATCAACCAATAAATTTTGATACTTTAAATTTCTATATATTCAAAACGTTAGACTAAATCAATAAAAAAACTACACCATTTTCCCGTTAAGAAGTAGTCATTTTCCAAAAGATGATAGATGCCCCTAACTTAACCCATCACCTCTTTTTTTTCTTGATCTTCAACAGCAACTGTGCATGTACAATTTCCCCATCACACTAGCAAAGCATAATCAACAGTTTGGTCCCCAAATACATAAATAGTTCTAGATACATAACTAGTTCTTAGGATTCAAGTGTTTGAAGGCGCAATATAAAGTTAAAGAGCTGCATCCTTAAAATAATATTTAATATTATATACGACTTAAGGAATGTCAATGATTAATATTTGAGAGCTGCATTTTTATTATTGTTTAGTCTATGATATATATATTTTTTATACTCTAATGATTGCTTCCGTGGAAAAATTTTTGAAAATAGATTCACACTTGTTAAGTCATTTTGAGAAAACGTTACAAATATTATCAGAGCTAGGTTCAAGTCGATGTGACAGTTAGGACATAATGAGCAAACATAAAAACTAATCCCCTCGTTTCATAACATAAGGTCCACAATAGAAAAGACTTTTGGAATTTGGAAGAATAAGTTTCAAATTTGACACAAAATGCGAATCTATGATTATTCAACACAAGTTAAAATTGTCTGTGCAACGATGACTATATATAACTTCATTATAAGAATATCAATTTCTAATAGTGACTTTTTCCCCGACGAACTAGAAGGTGGTGCTAGTAATGATGGTAGCGATGAAGGTGACGAAGAATTCTTAGGTACACTTTTGACAACTTTTTCATCTGATACAAAGTGTCTTAGTGATTTTTATAAGGGATCAAATCATTTATTAATCATGATATCGTTAGTCTATATTGTATAAGTATTTTGGTGGAGAAAATCATTTCTAAACCATGAAATGTAATTATTCTTATCCTATGGAAAAAATATATTTTGTTCATTTGTAGTGTCTCCTCTTAAAAATGGTTATAAATACAATTGTCCTTTTTGGTAATTTGATATTCAAAAAGTTATTCTACTTGCACTTTATCCAAACACTCTCATCAAAAGCTATTTTTCTATCAAAACTAGGGTTAAAGATCAATATGGCCAATGAACCATTTTCAAAGTGTCAATTTGGCCCATGAAAAATAAATGGTTTAATTCTGGCCAATGAACAATTAAAGATCAATATGGCCAATGAACCATTTTTCAAAGTGTCAATTTGGCCCTACTATGCTCAAAACTATTTTATCAAAGCTATTCTACAGAACTTAAATATAAACAGGACTATAATATGGTAATGGACCTATTCTACCCTCCAATGAACCATTTTCAAAGTGTCAATTTGGCCCATGAAAAATAAATGGTTTAATTCTGGCCAATGAACAATTAAAGATCAATATGGCCAATGAACCATTTTTCAAAGTGTCAATTTGGCCCTACTATGCTCAAAACTATTTTATCAAAGCTATTCTACAGAACTTAAATATAAACAGGACTATAATAGGGTAATGGACCTATTCTACCCTCCAAGTAACCACCGAGGAGCACTGGGCACCCTGAACTAACAACAGACCCTTATTTGCACTCGAAGTAACCAAAGTGGTTAAAAAATACCCCGAGTGGACGGTCAATCACGTTTGACCGTTAATATGCCCATGTGGCCGCCACGTAGGTTAAATTTTTGTCACGTAGGATAAAGGTGATGAACCTAATCTACCCTCCAAGTAACCACCCAAGAGCACTGGACACCCTAAACTAACAACAGACCCATATTTGCAGTTGAAGTAACCAAAGTGGTTAAAAAATACCCTCAGTGCAAAAATTTAACCCACGTGACTGCCACATGAGCAAATTAATGGTCAAAAGTGATTGACCGTCCACTGAGGGTATTTTTTAACCATTTTGGTTACTTCGAGTGCAAATATGGGCCTGTTGTTAGTTTAGGGTGCCCAATGCTCTTGGGTGGTTACTTGGAGGGTAGATAAAGTCCATTACCCTTATCCTACGTGGCAAAAGTTTAACCCACGTGGCCGCCACATGGGTAGATTAACGGTCAAACGTGATTGACAGTCAACTCGGGTATTTTTTAACCACTTTGGTTACTTCAATTGCAAATATGGGTCTATTGTTAGTTCAGGGTACCCAGTGTTCCTGGGTAATTACTTGGAGGATAGATTAGATGCATTACCTTACAATCCATATGTCTTCCCGGAACATAATGCTAATGTCACTATGTCCAAGTATACCCCCAATTTGACAGACCAATCAATAACTTTCATCTTCCCACGCGCGCGCGCGCAGCATCACGCGCCTCCGCCCATATTTCCTGGACAAATCCCCACAGAGAACACAGAAAAAGAATAGTATATATATATACACACACAAACAAACACCCCACCCCATCCAATCACAAAAAACCTCATACAAAGAAGAAGCGAATTGGCACATCACATGCTTGCATTGTATTTCTAGATCTGCCCACTTTTCGGTTATCTCCTCTCAGGTCACCTTCCTTTCTTCTCCATACCTCTCATTTTTCTAGATCTTGTATTTCCCATCATCTTCTTTTCCTTAATTCATTATTATTCCCATTTTTGTCCATCTTTTTCTAAAAAGTAAAAAATTCCATCTTTATTTTTATTTATTGCCTTAGTTCTTCATCTTGTGCATTGATGTAGTACGTGAATAGAATTGAAAGCTCTTTCCTTTATTTCTAACTCAACTAGTGTCGGTGGTTATCTTTTATATGTGCAATTAAGCATGATGGGAGCTTGGCTGTTAGAAAGAATTCATTTTGAATAATGGGTTTGTTTAATTTTAATTTGTAATATTAACTGTGATTATATTTATGCGTGTCTATGCAGGTTTTTGTGTGTATTAAATGGAGGGAGATGGAGCCAGCAGTGTTTCTACTGCTACTGCACCTGTTAATCAAGGGGTGCAGGATTTCATGAGGCTGTTTCAATATTATTTGGACAAGTCTACCCCTCATGTTACTTATAGATGGGTTGGCACTTTTGTTTTGGGATTGTTGTATGCTTTGAGGGTTTATTTTGTCCAAGGATTCTACATTGTGTCTTATGGTCTCGGAATTTATTTGTTGAATCTCTTGATTGGCTTTCTGTCCCCTTTGGTTGATCCTGAGATGGAACCTTCAGATGGACCTCTGCTGCCCACTAAAGGTTCTGATGAGTTCAAACCTTTCATCCGCCGACTTCCTGAATTTAAGTTCTGGTAATTTGGTTTACTCTAACTACGCCTATACTGAACCTTATGTCTAATTCTATGTTATAAAGAAGGAAGGTTGTGTTAAGCCTCGACAGCTAACGTAAAAATTTGTCAAATCTCATAATCATTAACGGACCTCACGTAGTGGATAAGGCTTTGTTGTTGTTGTAATTTGGTGTACTCTATTGCTAATCTGCTGCCTACATTATTGCCATTATGGTCTTAACCGTTTTTTGGATGACTTTCATAGTCCCTCTTTTTGGAAACCTTAATCAACTATTTAGATTTTAATGGAGAACATTCAATAGAGTTATTGAGTGAGATCTTTTGGTTAACAATTTATGCAAAGATTTGGTTGTGGACATAGCAAGACACCAACATGTCAACTCATGTAGATGATCCCACCTCGTGCTAGAAGGGTTATTGTTGTTGTTTGATTTTATTGCTGGTTTGGTGCCTGACATTCTGAGTATTCAGTCACCTGAGTCTCTAGCATTTGATGTGCCATAAGTTGATATCTTCCTTTATCATGATACACTGACTGATATTGCTATGAATCGATGCTAAATTCCATTTGGTAGTCCGCCCTTCAGTTATTTATAGAGCACAACTATGCAGAACATGTTGTCTTAGGTCTGTATTTGTATTTTGGGAAAACCTTTTCTGGTCAATAGAAATTAACCCTTTTGAAGGAGGAATAACTTGGTGTCCTTATACTACCTGCTGCCATTGTCTCTGTTATTAAGCCTATTATTTCAAATTTTGACAATTTTACTTCCTTTGAAATCCTCAAATTTTTTGTAACCAAAAAAAAAGTATTTTACTTTGCACAAATCACATCTTCAGAAACTTAATTTTAGCTCACCTGCTAAAAACTCTAACAATATGATTTTTCAGAACATGCTTTCTTGTAACATTTTGTGAATAGTTCAGGACCTTCCTGGAAAACTGATGGAGTTGATACTGCATTCTTCGTTAAAAAGTATAATGTCTTCTATTCTTCCAACCTGTCATGCTTAAAATTTGTCTAGTCTCATCATTACATCTCTCCTCCATGCCATTCTGGATAGGGGGTGATGCTTTTTATGTGCAATCATTTTCATTTCTTGTTGTTGTCAAGGAATTATGCAGGTTATTGGCTCACGTTTTAAGTTTTCACGCTCTTGCTGGTGAGCAGTGTGATACCCTTCCAAATAGATGAAAATAATGTTTTTCTTTTGTCATTGCTGTTGCAGGTATTCTTTCACAAAAGCTTTCTGCATAGCTTTTGTCATGACCTTCTTTTCTGTATTTGATGTTCCAGTCTTTTGGCCTATATTACTCTGCTATTGGTTTGTTCTGTTTGTCCTTACCATGAGGCGCCAAATTGCACACATGATCAAATACAAATACGTCCCATTCAACATCGGAAAGCAGGTAGAGTTTCTATCTTTTTACGCTTGAATTCTTCTCATAATTTACTTTGTGTATATGTGAAATATCATATCCATCTGTGTGTGCAATCCAGCAGAAGATTGCTTTATTTTATATCTTTTGCTTGAAAAATACCCCATGTTTTTATTTTCAGAAGTATAGCGGTAAGAAGTCTTCTGCAAGTGGCAGTGGATCTCGTGCAGAATGAAGCTAGGCTGTTCTCATTTACTGAATTGAGAAGGGTTAGGATTTGTGAACATTTAGGGTAGTTGATTTCCCCCTTTTTCACTTGAAGGATTGTGTTTCTCAGACCATAATGGGTGCCAATACGCAGTCATAGAATATTGGATCATGTTCACTTAGTTTTATTGTACAAGAAGATATGCAAATGTTGGCACTTGGCACTAAACCTCATTGTATACATATCGGCATTTAGTCCAATTTTGAATATTTGTACTTCAGCACACTTCTGATAAGTGCCCTGATTATTATTTCTGGGGAGCTTCTGCATCTTTTAATTCTGTTCACTTCTACCGTTCATTACCTCCTGAATACAAATATTGTTTGGTTACTGCTTCTTGTAAGCCGGCTATAAGTGTAATAAAGCTGTTAACTTTAGGCTCTAATTTGTATTGTACTTTTGATTATTTTTTGGATTAAAGGATTTTGTGAGCACGGCACTATGTTTCATGAAGCATTATAGATTAGAGTTGCAAACAGCTATCCCCCTTCTCTTCATCCATTCCACGTGGCCGCCCTTCCTCCATACATTCTAATTATATATGCAACTGTGTTAATGATATATGGGAATTTGATATTTGATATACTTCTGGTTCTTGTTATAAATCCACTTTTTGAAGAAATTACTGATCCTAAATATAAATCTACTTTCAGGTTGTTAATGAATGCTTTTCAATGTCAGTCTTATTTAATTCTCATTAGAGAGAGAAGAGAAAGATCAAAGATATGAGAATGGTTTGTGAATGTGTAGAGTGTGGGAAAGAGAATTTGAGTAAGGGTATTCTTGGAAAATTATGTCAATCCAAGGCATATCTATGAACTAACTAACAATCATTGTTGTGTGAGAAATTGGTTGAAATTGACATATAATTAGGATCGTGGTAAGTAGTAAGCAATAAAAGAAACTAAACATTTTGGCGGAAGATTGGTTCATTTTGTCATATAATCCTATATACTTTTTTGGGAAAATGACAAGTAAATACCTTTGAATATACAAAAGGACAAGTAAGGAACTCAAACTTCCAAAATGACAAGTAAGGAACTCTGAATTCTAAAAGGACAATCAAGGAACCAGGCGATTGTTAATTGCTATGTTCCAAATGTTATTTACTATGTTCCAATTGTTATTTTTACCGAAGTTCCTTACTTGTCCTTTTGGAAGTTTGAGTTCCTTATTTGTCTTTTAGGACATTCAGATGTATTTATTTGTCATTTTTCCTATTTTTTTCATTTTACAATTAGGATTTAGGAATGTATTCCTAACATGCTAACAATATATTACTTGGAGTCAAATGACAAGGTAAAATGCACGACATGGAGTCAACTCTGCTACATTTCATTTTTTGAATTAAGATCAAGATGATATTAATAACAAAATGAGATTACATATGTCCTGCAGAAAAAAGACACAAGTTTAAGTTACAAGATTATGAAAATGGTGATGGGTAGATTATTTGTTGATCCACAATTGATCATGCAAGATTTATGCTATTCGTGTCAATGAGAATGTTCTCCAACATGGTTCCTTGTGTAATCCTGCGAAATCACTTTTTTTTTTTTGCAAATACTGCCCATTAATCTCTCCCATAACAGCAACTGACTAATCATTCAAGGGTAGAAATGTTAGCATATTAGCACCGTTGTCACATCTTTCATTGAGAGTCCTTCCGGTGATTCAAGCATATGTTTTTATCCTTATAATAAAGGGTTAATTTATCAGTTCAATCAACTCCTAATAAGTAAATCACTTTTGCTAGCAAGTCACTATGGTTTAGCTTAGAAATATGAATGCAACGGCAACAAAAATATCTTACAAGATATCCCAAGCTGCAAATAATGGCATCCCATGTACTATTCTGTTGATTTTCCTCTTATAAAAATCATAGACCAGTTTTTACTAGGAGAATAATCCGATGGTGAAGGAGTGGAAGAGGCTATGGTTCCTTAATCCTATCAGAAAATGTAATTGCAAAAAGGAAATGGAACCAAGTATCTCTCTAACTATTTGCTTGGGAGAACAGCTGATATTTTCATTAACATTTTTGTTTGCACTTTGCAGACATATTATCTTTGATTTAAGATTACAATTTTTTATTTTCAATTTTTTTGTTACTCTAGGATATCTCCACTCGAGTGTCAAGTGAGATTAATCTCTCGCTGTTCTGAAATCTCATATAGAGGGTAGGCAGCTGGCCTGTGAACTTGTTCAATTCACAAAGGCTAGGGATCGAGCACCCAACCACTTACTTGAGAGACAAGAGTACTTACCATTCACGCTAACACGTCAGGTTTTATTTTCTATTTTCATACTAACACTTCTTATTGGGGGAGAGTTTGGGACAATTCAAGGTAGGTGTGCATGATAACTGTAAGCCCCTCCTCTCACGATAAAGAAGGAAATGACCCTCTGTGCTAAGATTAAGATTTACTTCCAACGAATAATTTAATAATCACTTTTATCATATTTTACATTGATAAAAACATTAATTTAAGTAACCCCTGGTATAAAAAATTAATAAAATTTTAACATCATATGTATTTAATAAAAGCTATGTGATATGAAAGCGTAGTCAACATATTAATTATGGTCAAAAAATTAGTCAACATATATAATAAATAAAAAAAAATGTACATTCAAATTAAAATAAATAATGCTATGACTTATAAATGCTAAAAAGAAAAAATCCCTCTCAACCTAAGAAATACTTGTAAACATGAGTAGAGAAGTGTTCATAGTACTCCTTCATTGTACAAATTACCTATGCCTAACTACACACATATATAATTAGAAAGCAAAAGTGTTAATAAATTGAAATACGCGTCCTTCCTAAATCTTAGTTGACTTTTTGAGACCAGTAAAATGCTACATTATGATCATTGTTGTCAAATCTTGCTAGTTGACACATTGAATTTATCTTCTCTATCTAATCAAAATGTGTTATGAGTCATTTAAATTCTTAATATATAACTCTATACTCAATAAAAAAATCACGAACTTACATGTCGTGTGTACCGTTTTTATGTTCCTCCTTTACGGAAATCACGGTAAGTTACTTTAAAACTGATTTTAATTATTTTTATTTGACCATATTCATTGCATTTATATTATAAATCTAGAAAAAGTTTCTTTTTTAAAGTTGATAAAGTATAGATATTGATAATTTACTACAACTCTTTATTATAATATATTCAAGTCAGTTTATTATTATTTTTGTATATTTCTATTTAATTATATACTAAAAAAATGTATTTATTACTAAAAGTAAACTCTTACGTATTTATGATCTGATTTTACATTCTTTTCATGAGTATGTTTGAATTCACGAGTTTAACAACATTGATTATGATATATACCATATGGAATTAAGGTGTACAATAATATATAAGACAAGCAAATTAATCTGATGTATGAAATATAAATATAAATTTTTTAAAGTGATTTATATAAGTTTTTATCTAATTTAAGAAGATAATTGGATCTTATGTTTAGAGGACATAACTAGCAAAAACTATGGCCTTTTGAAAAAAAAAACAGTTAGACAGTACTGATGAAAATGAAACATTGAGCATCTGGCTTCTAGTGTTTATTATATTCCATTTTATTTCAATATTCCTTCATTCATTTATGTTCCATATATTTATTTATATTTTCGATCAAAATATATTTATTTATATAAATATACTGTCTGTTTGATGTGACTATTTTCTGTGTGCATGATTTTTACTTCTGCCCTATGACGTCTCTAGATTTGTAAAAACGAAAAGATAATTAAAATAGTCCCACCTATAAGTCGCAATGTTCAAATGATTTAATAACTTGGCTGTTTTAGGCCATTAGAGTACAACCACTAATGTTCAATACTTTTAAATATCAACTTTATCTATACCAATCATATTAAGCATGCAGACAAATAGAAATGTGCTGTTGCTTGAAAGTTTGAAACGACAGAGCATAAAAATTTTAGATAAATTGATTTTTGAATGGGCTAACCCAAAAATCGCCAATCAGAATGCATGCCCATATGGCCATATCACATGTAACTTAGTGCCTGTTTGGATACATTTCCAAAAGCTATTCTGACTCCCAAACCTAGGTTTCACACTAAGGCATCCAAACACTCAATTTTTTTGGATAAGCTATTTTGAGAAGATAAGCTATTTTGGGGTTCCAAAAGCTATTTTGAGAAAAACTACATTTTTCTCCTTTCCCAGTTGAAAGTTTCGATCTCTCATTTAGGAAAGACACTTATTTCAAATAAAAGAAACATGAAAAGCTATTCATCATAACTATTTTTCAGAAAAACTATATTCTACTCAAAATTTATTCTTAAAAGTTATTCTCAAAAAGCTTAATCCAAACACTCTCATTTCATCAAAAGCTATTTTTCAGAAAAGCTATTCTACTAAAAAACTATTCTCAAAAAGCAATTTTTCCATAAGCTATTCTCCAGAAGCTGAATCCAAACAGGCATTTAATAAAAAATAAATAAATAATGCAACAAACTATATATGACATTAAAAGGGCCACGCAAATCAGGCCAAAAAACGGGCCATGCAAAAAGACTGTAGTGAAGCTCCATATATACTGCCATCAGCAACTAACTTATTGATTGAATCCTCGCTCTCCAAAAGAATGAAACGGAAATCAATCCTCTAAACTAATTAATTTCTATGGGAGTTGAAATATCACACCACTAGGCGGTGACAGATAAAGAAGCAATTTCATTTTCTAATGAGATGAAGGGCCAAGCCCAATAATTAAACTATTACAAGACGGGGAATATTAAGCCTAAAGTCCCGAGATGTATATTCAGTAAGAATTTCTAGAAATGAAAACGGAATTTCTTTCCAAAAGGACCACACATCTATTTCCCACACAGTATACATGTCAGATGGTTATCTGCCATTCTCGCTGTATCATTTCTTTTATCTGGTTTTAACAGAGCCGAGAGTCCTTTAGGGAATTCTGAGCCATTAACTCCTCCACAAGCATTTTAACATCACTCTCTACCTGTATCTTATGAAGTCTAAAATGCCAACACATCTTAAGTCCATCTAATACACCCCCAACGTTCTGCATCAAGGCGTGCAACCCTTGAGCTGTACTGAGAAGCCTCCCAGCCATTCTCCATATTCTCCTCTTGCCAGTTCTCCACATTATTCCACTAATCCCATGCATCAAAGGGGAGAACATGTGGAACCAATTCGCGTCTTCATCATCCAAGTCTTGGAGGCTCTTCTCTCTCTTTTGGATAATATTTTAGGTCAAATGTACACATTCATTCCATATATTGATTGCATATGAACTTTTTTTTATTTCTTTATTGTATACAAATAAAGGAGGCTAGTATGAACAAATTTCCTTTTATAATTAGTTCATACGTATGAACTAGTTATTATTTTATCTAAAGGAGGCTGGTATAGTACAAACATGCTAGTGACTCAAAGTGGTGAACGAAAGTTTCAATATTTGTATGAGACCTATCAACAGCAACTTTAATTGGTTTATTGATAAACGTATATATTTTGCATGTATCTTTCTCTAAAGCCTGGGAGATATATGAACATGTAATGGATTTTTCATTACAACAGTGAATTCTTGTACCTCTGACAAATCAACTTCATCATTTGCAGCCTCCCACTGGAAATTCCAAACCAAATTGGCCACAAAATACTCCAAATGAATCATTGCCAAATTGTAGCCAGGACAAATCCTTCTTCCCACTCCAAATGGCATCATCTTTATCTCTTTGCTTCCTGTGATATCAAAGGTCTCACTTCCCTTCCCTTCACTATTATTCAAGAACCGCTCAGGCCTAAACTCCATTGGATCTTCTCACACCTTTGAGTCCCACCCCATCTCTGCCACCATGAAATTCACGCTCCCTTCCTTGGGCACCAAGTAACCATTCAACACCACATCTTCCGAAACTGCATGCGGTACAACAAAATGCGCAGGTGGGTGACGCCTTAATCCCTCCAAAATCACAGCTTTTAGATACCCCATTTTGCTCAAATCTTCCTCTTTCACCTCCTTCTTGTCCTCTCTCTCACCCATCACATCTCCAATTTCATCCACAAGCTTTTGTTGAATATTTGGGTACTTCACCAAATTTGCCACAATCCATTGTAATGCGGTGGCTGTTGTATCTGTCCCCGCATCAATAAACTCAGCACACACAGCAACCATTTCTGACTCATCAAGCTTACGTTTTTCCTCAGGCAACTCCACATCCAACAACGTATCCGCATAACACACTGATGAACTTTCACCTCCCTTGCCTTTCTTCCTCGCTCTTATTAGCGGAATTATCACATCTTCTCTATCCTTCACCATTTTCATCAATTCCTCCCAACGTTTTCTAAACAAAATTCTCGTCACACGTGGCCAGAAATTCAACGTATTCAACTTATCAACACTCAAAATAAAACGACGCAGAACAAATTCAAGCTCCTTGACAGTACCATCATTTAACTTCTCACCAAAGCACATGAACGCAAGTAAACAGAACATACCATAGTGAATATGTTCAATTACCTTAATAGCCTTGCCTGATTCTGAGTCAGACCTTAGCCGATTCACAAGCACATCCAAGACCCATCTACGTGCACCCGAAAAAGATCGAATCCGAGTCGGGTGGAGCATCTCGTAAGTGAGATTCCTACGAAGGACTCTCCATGTGGGACCATAGAAAGCAGTGTGAATGTTATGTTGGTTTCTGCTGACTATGTTACTTGTTAAAAGTGGCTTGGGCCGGTTGGAGAAGACGGCGCCGTTTTGAACAAGTGCTTGGTGGGCAAGAGAACGATCAGAGATGAATATGGCAGGACGAGGACCAATACGGAGGGTGACAATGGGGCCATATTTGGAGTGAAGGTTTCTGAGAATGGGTTCGAGTTGATGGAATGATTTGCCAAGAAGAATGAAGGAGCCTATGAAGGGGACATGGAAAGGTCCAGGAGGAAGAGGACGGGAGAGAGAAGGGAAGAGAAGGTTGATGAATGCTTTGATGAGGAGGCAGAGAGAAAGAGAGATGAGGAGGATGAACCAGAGATTCATGGCGATGGTTTAGTGAGTGAGTGAGGAACGAAGGAATATATAAAACAAAAGGATTGGGTTGGGACTTGGGATAATGGAGTGAGACGTACGTGGGGATGAAGATATTAGAAGTGAATTGTCAAGAAATTTTAGGACTCAAAATAAGCCGAAGTTATCTCGGTATCATTCTCAAGGGAACTTATAAAATGTAAATAATTACCTAGTAACTAAATGTTAAACTTATTTGAAATAAGGAAAATTGTCATGGAATAATATTGAAAATTAGTAAATGTGTGATATGCAAAAATGGAAAATTAGAATTGGGAAAAAGTGAAGATTTGATAAAATAAAATGGAATTGCTCTTGGGGAATGATTGAGAATAACTATCCTAATGGGGAATGATTGAGAATAACTATCCTAACTCAATTAATATATTTGGGGAGTCACTATGGTGCTAATTCACTGAATTGTCAAACCTCATGAACCCATGAGTCCAATTACTAATTAGTGGAACCCCAACTAATTAGAAATTGTTGAACTCTGTTAGCACCTTTGAGTTTTCTCTAGGTTTCCTAAATTACCAAACCTCATCAACCAGCAATTCTAATACCTAGTGTCATGAACTCATTCAATTAGGTATTATTATTATTAATTACTCTAGAGTGTGATTAGTGATTTGTAATGCATTAAATACAATTCAATACTATCTACCAATATCATGAGTGTGTGTGTGTGTATATATATATATATTAAATTATAAAAAACATATGTATGACTATACATATTGTTGAGTTCAAATCCCTCATTACAAGTCAAAACCCCAAATAAACTCAACTAAACATAATAGTCTGAATATAAGTATAAATGACAATTCTAAACTTAAAAAAATCATAATTATAAGAATAAAGAAAATGACAAGACTCCCCTATTAAGCATGAGAGTTCAAGTCATAACCCTATTATTCTCAAAAGCAAAAAGGTTTAGTTACCACTCATGTAAGAAGCACCAACAAGGAGGAGATTGAGATAAAAGTGGAAGGTAGAGCAAATGAATATGGAAAGAGAGGGGAAGTTCTCCCTCTTTTCTCTATCTCTCGCATCCTGTTTCTCACTTCATTTTTCTTTTTCAATTCTGGCGTCTGCTGCCCATTCGTTTTCCACATTCGTTTTCCACCCCTGCTCTCTAATTCCTCTCTTTGTCTTCATTCCATTTGTTTCATCTTGCTCAGCCCCTACACGTGTCCTCTCTCCAATCTTTCCTTTCTTTCCTTTCTTCATTTCACTTCCTCAACCAATCAAACCCAAGTTGACTTGGACCCAAAATAAAATTAATTTCTTAGCTTGACCCAATTAATATCTATTAATCTCCGCCTTTTTTGGTAAAAAAAAAAAAATCTCCGCCTTTTGCCTTTTGTGGAATTTTGGTTGCAATTAAAATTACTTCAATCAATTCTCCAAAATGTCTGCAAAGATAAGGTATATGATAATAATAACAATCCGCCTTTACTATTTTTTCTTCTTTTTTGTTTATATATTCAATACTTTTGCCTAAATTCAAATATTTTTCTTTATCTATTTAAACTCAATATTGCATCTTTGATCATATTAGTTTCCTCAATTAAGCACATAAAAATTATATAAATCCAAGGATTTATCAGCATGTCAATGTGATGATGTTTGCCCGGGGACGTAGGCCATAACAAAGAGGGTATGATGTGGAACCAAATCCATGCATGTCTTCATCATACACTTCCGTGATGTCTCTTCTCTCTTTTTGAGGAAAAAATATCTAGATCAAATGATGTATGGACTGCGTTTTATTTCTAAATTGTTATACTTTATTTATTTATTTTCTATATATTTATTAATATCAATATACTGTCTTAAGTTTGATGTGATTATTTTCCCTGTCTACATGATTTTTGCCTTTGCCGGTTTGCCCTATATATGCATTCAGGTTCGGCTGTTTTAGGCTATTAGATTCCACCCACGAATTTTCTCGTAATACCTCTTTTTTTGCCAGATTTCTCATAATACTTCATAATATCAACTTTATATCAATAGAAATTTTATCTATATATAGAACACGCAGATTAATAGAAACGTGCTGTTGGTTGAAAGTTTGAAACTACAAGGCTTGGGTTGGTGATCGGGGTCAGGAAATATTTTTTTACAATATAATGTAAAAGAGTGATACGAATATATGAAGAATAGAGATTAATTGAATTTTCAATGCACTAACCCATAATTCGCAAATCAGAACACATGCCCATAACACATGATATAAAACTAAAATTAAAAAAAAAAAACACACACATACATAACACACACACACACACAAATAATGCAACAAACTATAACATTAAAAAGGCCATGCACAAGGACGACTGTAATGAAGCTCCATACCTATCAGCAACGATGTTTTGAAAGCATATTGGTTGAATCCAGCTCCAAATTAAAAGAATGAAACGGAAATCAATCCTCTAAAACTAATCCTGATGTGAACCAAATTAAAATATCGTACTTTGGTCCAATTAGGGAGGACCAGTGGCCGGTTAGTTAGAAGGGTGGTAAGGCACCTTCCTACCAACTTTGAGTACAAACGATGAGATGTACAGTTTATAGTTAAAGATAAGTTATTAATGTTATATACTCTCTGGTCTTAGATATAGATCTTGTCAACTTTGTGCGACAGAGATCGTGATGGTTTCCGACGAGAACGATGGTAGAGAGGGTAGAGGCGATGATGAGGATGATGGTAAGGGAGGAGGGAGGAGGAAGAGGAAGAGGAAGGACAGTTAGTTTTTAAGTGATAGGGGCATAAGGGTTTTTTTATTTTGGAAAATAATACCAATAAACTTTCATATAACTATAAAATAACGCATATGACAGTTTTATCATTTTTGCACCGGGTCAGAAAGTTGATTATCATTTTTGCACAACAAAATAGTCATTTATTATTTATGCCTGAAATGAAATAGTATTTAATTATTAGATCAACACTTTTGTTCTCTTAAAAATACATACGTCTAATTTTATATATTTCCCTTTAAGCCAATTAAAATGCATACTTTAAACCTATATAAATGCATATGTGTTCGTATGTCTTAAAAATATTATATGGCAACGAGATGTTTTGTTACTTTTATAGTAGAAACTATGATAAATTATCCATTTTGAGATTATAAAACTACATATAAACACAATTGTGAATAAATTTTCTAGTTAAAACAATTATATATATATATATATATATATATATATATATATATATATATATATATATATTATGCTTGAGAAAAGCGTACAACTTAGAGAATAATGGAAATTAAGTTAAGAAGAGTCAGAAATTTCTCTTCCTGACTGAGTCTAGAAAAGCGTCTAACTATACATCCTTACTTGCTGAAAGCCCCGATATTTTATTCTATTTATATTATGCAGAAATGCATATTAAGTATTCCAAATGAATCAAAAAGAGGTTAAGGCTTGATGAATAAAAGAGTTGAGCTTTGTGCACAAACAATGAGATGTACAGTATAGTTTATAGCTAAAGATAAGTTATTAATGATATACACTCTGTGGTCTTAGAAATAAGATCATTTTGTAGTGTTGAATTTGATCATAAATATAAGATCCCTTTTTGATTGTTTCTAACTTTTCCCCAAACTAACCATTACAATGCACATCAATAATAAACAAGAGAGGGGATATAGGGATAAAGGTAGATAGTTAAGGTGAATTGGTAATATCATTTGTTAACAATCAACTTAATTGACATCTTTAGTATAAGCTAATTAGGTAAATAGGTCTTACATTTAGAATCATAGAGAGTAATTAGTATATATAATTTATTTATTTTAAATTATATATCACAATAGAAAGTAGAAAGCAATTAAATTGGTCAGTTTTGTAGGTTTGTAGGCTACATTTACGTAAAAAAAGCCTCATATATTTTCCTAAACATACCTAATAATAGCCATGCATGTGAATATGACTTGTTTATTATATATAGTTCAGGTTGTACTGTAACTCCGTGAAAAGGATATGAAAAGGGTATGACGTATTCTCAGTCCCTAGATTTTATGAATGACTGTGATCAAGAGTAAAAAAACACATACACTCTTGAGTCTATAATATATATTTTAAAATACAAAATTAGGAGTGTTTGTAAATTAGAAGTGTTTGGTTGAGTGGCCGGTAAGGGACTCATCCAGCTTAACTAAGGTTAAAGGGTCGATCCTACTTAGGCGTAGAGCACACTAAAAAAAGTCATGGTCAACTGTCTCATTCATTAAGATGCCCTCAATAAATGATTCAGATTAATTTTAGGCGGTTGATGTGCATGAAAGATTATCTTCCACAAGATTAAGGAGATGTCCCAACTTATTTGTCTTTCTTAATCTTTCTAAATAAGTCAAATAAGACTTATATTAAGGAAATAATATTTACAATGCTTTTAATGTTTGCAATGCTTTTGATTCAACTAATGACTCAAAATAAGTGGTTAACTTATATTAAATATATGCTATGATTAGGTAACTTATGTTAAGGAAATAATGACTTAATAAGTCTTATATTAAGTCAAAAGAGTGTCTAAATAATGTTTGCACTGGTTTTAATTCTTGAATAATGGTGCCTAAATTTATATTTGGTAATTAAAAACTTTTGATATATTGATTGTAAAGTGGAGTTTTGGTAAGGACGGGAATCTCCCTGTTTATAATCAGGGAGGCGGCCTTTGTCTATAATCACAAAGATCGCTGATTCCTATGGATAATCAGGATGAATAGTAGTACAAATAAAGCAGTGCTTGAACATAGCCATGGTTTATTGGCCAAAAAAAAAAAGAACATAGCCATGATTTTAAATATAACACCTCATTTTAATATTTCTCCATTTTTTCAATTATCCCTATTTATATTCCTTTTTTTGGGTTAATCCTATTTATATTCCTTAGTAATAAATTAACAAGAAAAGAGGGGTGAGAATGATAGTATCTAAATAAGATGTTAAGGTAATGTTATGGAATTTGAACTACTTTAATTAACTTCTTTATTAATGGAATCAAATTAGGTAAATAGGTATGATATCTATAAATGCACAAAATTTTGTCTTATATTACCTATTATTTTTTACAAAGCAGGACTAAAAAATGTGATACATCAATTTTAAAAAAATCTAACGCATCAGTTCAAATTTTGATGCCTTAAGTAGCAGATTCAGATACTCTCTGCAGCCTAGTCTCAGTGTCCCTCCGTTTCTCTAATTCTTGTTATTAAGATTAGTCCAAGAGCAAATAATGTGCCACATCAACATGCGTTATTTTTTTTTTTAAAAAAAACTAACTTTTACTATTTAGAAATTAAATTGTTTTCTACTATTTTATTTTCAACTTTTTTTAGTTGTCTACCTAATTTTGTGGATGACTGACTTTACTTGTAGAGTTTATTAGAGTTACATTTTGATATAAATTAAGTGAGACAAAACTACAGAAGGATGACTTTAATTACAGAGTTTATTAGAGTTACATTTTACCTCTATTTATGGTTTTGTCTAACACAATTTATACCAAACAAAATATAGGACTTTTTATTTGTGGAGGAGATTAGCTTGGTCATAACTCAGAAATATAAGATCATTTATGATTGTTCTCATGTTTTCCTCCCATTATCCTTTATACATGATCAAGGTATCCCCTCACTCGACAAGTGAGAGACTAATCTCCCGCTGATTTGTAGGCACCTCAAAGGGTGAGACAACTGACCTGAGAGATTTAATGTTTCTCCATACCCAACGTCAGGGATCGAACCCCAGACAATTGGTTAAGGGTGAATGAGTCCTTGCCACTCAAACCACACACCCCAGGTTCCTCCCATTATCCTTTTTAATACCTCTTTAAATAAACAAGAAGTATTGTAGGATTAAATGTTAACGTTACAATGTATTGGCCATATATTTAATTTTCACTAACTTAATTAATATTCTTACTTTGATTAAATTAGATAAATATGTCTATATTTAGGATGGGTAATAAAATTATGTATTTAAAGTACAGATTGGGTGTTTTAATATATATTGAAAAACAAAAATTAATGCCATTGAGGTTTATGAATCCAATATTGCTTTCTTTTGTTTTTTTGCTAATGAATCCAATATTGCTAATGTGGTGAAGGAGAGGGGAGAGGAGGAACCAAATCCCGAGATGAAGGAAATTTTAAGGTAAGGTGACACAGTGACGCGTGAAGCCAAACTAATTAGATTGCTAATTGTATTTAATAATAAGTTAATGTAAATATGTAATCAACCAGTCCATTTTAATTACTTGCTTATTTGCCATATCAGAAGTTCCAAAATTGTGGCTTTCTGAGAGAAAGAGACATGGCAAAGAGTAAAATTTTGATCATTGGAGCAACTGGAAAATTAGGATACCACTTAACAAAATCAAGCCTCCATTTTTGTCACCCAACTTTTGCTCTTGTGAGAGAATCTGCCTTCTCTGATCCTATCAAATCTCAGAGGCTTCAATTTCTCACTGATTCTGGAGCTACCATCCTAAAAGTTTCAATCTTCACACTTTTTTTTCTGGGTTCAATTATTTTTTATAGTTGACTTCTATTTATGTGGTGCCATTTTTCATTTATGTTGTAGGGTTCTTTGCAAGATGAAGGAAGCCTTATTGAGGCAGTGAAACAAGTGGATGTGGTGATTTGTGCTGTTTCAGCAAAACAAATTCTTGACCAGAAGCTTCTTATTCAAGTCATCAAACAAGTTGGCACCATTAAGGTTTTCAACCTCTTGATGTTGTCATTTGATCTTTTTATCTATTTCTGCATTTGTCTTTGGCATATCTTTGAATTTTTGTAGAAAAAACTAATGAATTCTACCTCTTGTCCTAATTATAAGAGCGAGTTGACTTTTTTTTTGGGAGATTTGGGAAGCGAATTAGATGTCCAAAAGACACAGTTAATTCAGATACACTAGGCTGGTCAAGTATATACATGTATAAGCTGAAATATATTATTAGGCTTATCAATCCCATAACTAACATCAGTTTGTTAGCGCCAGATATTAGCCGTGGCAATGTACAAAGAGTCATTTGGTGATGCTATGGGCTTAATGAGTTTTGATTGTAACCAGGAAAAGGATTAGTGTAGTGCTCCTACGTTGGCGCAGCTACTGAGGAATGAGTTGATTTAGTTTGTGTTATAAGTTTTTTGCCTTATCAACGTGGATTCGATTCTTCAAAGAATAGAAAAGTCCTACATAGACATCAGGTTGAGTTGAGATGGATGGATGCTCCCTTTAAGATCCTATTGAAGGGATTTAGTACATACAAAATTTTTCTAATTCATCCTTGCATAACTCAGTTGGTAAGAGAAAATAACATCCTACTTTCTGATAGTATTTTTGCAATGCAATTCCTCTAGCACTTTGTTTAAAATGGAGGAAAGTCCCTTTCAGATCTCTAAAGGAGGCATTTTTCGCAGATACAAAGTTCAAGGGCAAATAATTACAAAGAACTAACTAGTAAAAACTCATTAAAGTGAGTGTTTAAGATTGTTCGACTAGTTTCTGCTAATTGTTTGCACTTATATTGGTTGTATCAAGTGCTCATTTTTTTTAGAACTAATTTTGTAGGAGTTAAGAAAGTAATAGAAATGTATTGGATGGGAAAAAGATCCTAACTCTCCTTTATATCCTGTAGGTAAATGGCTCCATCCAAGTTGATGAGCTTGGAGCTCTAGCTCATTGACGTTTATTCTGCTAGTTATTAGTAAAAACTGTTGAAAGTGTGCTTTTAACCAATAAATCAATTTATCCTTACAATCATCCGTATCAACATTTACTTGAGCTATAGATGTTACTTTTTCAGTAGTGATCTGTTATCCTATAATTCATTGTTGATTCAGCTCAGCTCAATCTCCTTTTAAATAATAATTTCAGCAGTTTCTAAAACATTAAAACCTTAATTTTCCCAATTCATGAGAAAGCCTAGAAATCATTTGTTATTAAATAGCAGCTGCTGTTTTATATGTTCATATGTTTATTACTGAAACTCCTTTTCCTTTCTCTTCTCAACTTTCTTATGTGTTGAATAATTTTTTCCTGGTTTATGGTTCTTTCAGAGGTTCATCCCATCAGAATTTGGATCTGATTGTGACAGGGTTCGACTTTCGGTCCTTGATGCTGGCTATAATTTCTACAAATATAAAGTAGAAATCCGGCGACTCGTGGAGGCTGAAGGCATTCCATATACATACATCTCATGTAACTTTTTCATGAGCCTTCTAATGCCTTCTCTCGTTCAACCAGGCTTAAAAGTTCCTCCTAGGGACAAGGTCACTATATTTGGTGATGGAAACACAAGAGGTCTGTTTTTTTAGCTTCTATGTGCCCATAATCAAAATAATTTTTCTCTTTTTTTGATGGCTGACATTCACAGTCAACATGGTAGGTGTCTTTGTTAAGGAAAGTGATGTTGCCACATTCACTATCAATGCTGTGGATGACCCTCGTACAGCATGCAAAATTTTGTACTTAAGACCACCAGGAAACGTATATTCCTTTAATGAGCTAGTAGACTTATGGGAGACCAAAATTGGGAAGAAGCTCGAGAAATCTCATGTTTCGGGAGAAGAGCTGCTTATTAACCTTAAAGGTATTTTTAGTATTTTGTATGACATTTACACACATTTCACTGCTTATTCGAAACATGTCAAAACAATACAATTCATACAACACAAAAAGATAGGTATGGTTCAAGGTTTTATTCATCATGAAAATTCCTCATACCCAAGAATAGAATAATGAAGAGATATTCTAATTGAAATGTGTAAATTTTCATTGCCATACAGGGACTACTTTCCCAGAGAATTTGGAGAAGCTGTTTATATATTCTGCTTTTGTACTTGGAGATCATACTTACTTTGATATTGATTCGGGGTCTGGTGTGGAGGGTTCAGAACTATACCCACACGTGAAGTACACTACAATCAGTGAATTCTTAGACACACTGGTTTAGTCGTGGCATTTGGAAATTTTAGAACTAAATAAAGTACAAACTGGACATAGATGTGCCGAACATTTTCTTTCTTTCCATGTCAACAATGACCATTACCTGTCTGGTTCACCATTGTATCTTACCTTGATTTTGGTGTTGAAGTAATTGCTTCATTGTTAACAGAATTTAGCATGAAACTCACACTGAGGACATTTGAATGTATAAAGAATTCAGCTGCCTGAACCTTGAGCTCTTTCACTGCATAATGACTCAGAAATCCATGTGTTACTGCTCCGTGCATTAATGTCAAACAAAGGACATTCGCTTTAAGGATTTTTGCAAGTCAGTTGTCACATGATTACCAAGGTCCAGCATATGGATTATCTGTTTAGCATGTGTTTAGAATGTGTCTGAACTTCAAACTGCTACGTGATTTAAAATTGAATTGTTGAATTTGATTCTCTTATCTCTTCTTTCTGTCTTGTCATGTGGAGTCCATCATATGTGAACAGTTGACTTGAGTTGCCAAAGGATATACTCTAAAATGGAGTTATAGTAAAAAGTTTCATGAGCACCCATTGTATTCACAGAATATCATACTAAAAAACTACTCCCTATGATCCTAAATATAAAACCTATTCACCGTCTGTCCGTCGTGAAACCTCCAAGCACGGTGGTGTTCACCGATTTGCACAATCTCCATGGTTGAGGAATCAATGGAAGTCAAGGCCAGAATTTCACTTTATTTAAATTTAGAAAAAGAGTGGGAGAACACAAGATTTGGATCAAAAATGAAATTAGGTTTGGTTGTGATTCTGATTTGATTTTCTTAAAATTTCCTAGTTATTGAGAATGTGAGAAGAAGTTAGAAGAGTATGTGAGAAGAAAGATAGTTTGGTCATTGGTGTAGCTTGGAAACATGAATGCAATGGAGAAGAAAGCTCCTCTTTCTTCCAACAAGAATGTCTTACAAGATATCCGAAGCTGCAAATAATGGCATGCTGTGTACTATTCTGTTGATTTTTTCTCATAAAAATCATAGACCAGTTTTTACTAGGAGAATAATCCGATGGTGAAGGAGTGGAAGAAATGATGGTTCCTTAATCCTATCAGAAAATGTAACGGCAAAAAGGACATGGAACCAAGTATTTCTCTATCTATTGGCTGGGGAGAACAGCTGTTATTTTCATAAACATCTTTGTTTGCACTTTGCAAACATATTATCTTTGATTTAAGATTACAATTTTTTTATTGTATATTTTCATACTGACACAGTTTCCCCTCCTTCTTGGGAGAGTTTGGGATAATGACAAAAGATATACATATGCCGCGTGCCAAATGCCAATTTAAGGTTAGTGTGCATTATAATTGGTACGCCCCTTCTTTTTTGTTTGTCAAAGGTATTCTCACTCGTGTGTTAAGTGAGACTAATTTTTCGTTGTTCTGAAGTCCCTTGTAGGGAGTAGACAGTTGGCCTATGAATTCGCTCAATTCACAAAGGTTAGAGATCGAACCCTCAACCACTTACTTAAGTGACGAGAGTAAGCTCATTTATCATATTTTTTGGTAAGCCCCTTCTCTCAAAAGAAACAAGAAATGACCCTCTATATATTAGATTAAGATTTGCTTCCAACAAATATTTTGATAATCACTTTTATCATATTTGACATTAGTAAAAACATTAATTTGAGTAACCCTGGTATAAAAATTAATAAAATTTTAACATCATATGTAATTAATAAAAGCTATGCGATATGAAAGCATAGTTAACATTTTAATTATGGTAATAAAAATTAGTCAACATATATATAATAATTAAAAAAGTGTACATTCAAATTAAAATAAATAATCCCATGACTTATAAATGGAAGAAAAAAAATCCCTTTCAACTTAAGAAATACCTTGTAAGCATGACTAGAGTAGTGTTCATAACACTCCTTCAATGTACAAATATAGGACTTATTATTTATGCAAATAAGTTTATTGAGAGTTGAGAACAAAGAAAAGGCTGAAAATTTTTAGGAGAGGGGAGAGAGGAGGAACCAAATAGATGAACGAAATTAGGCCTGTTTGCTTGAAATTAGGCCTGTTTGCTTGGGCGGAAATTGAGAAATGGAATTGGAATTGGAATTGTAAAATGGTAATTTACATATATCTTAGAGCCCACAAGCTTTTTCTCTTCATCTCATACTTTTTCTGTGCCCACAAACTTTAATCATTTCCTCTACGTTCCATCTGTTACCCCTTTTAAGACCTATTTGGTTAGACGGAAAGTGGATGATGGAAATGGAAATGAGTGTAAGAGATAAATATAGAAAGTAAAGGTAAATTAGGTAATGATGAGAAACTAAAGTTTGTGGCACTTAGGAAAAGTGTGAGGTGGAGAGAGAAAACTTGTGTGACTTAGGATATATGTAAAATATCATTTCACTTTCTCACATCCATTTCTATTTCCCAATTCAAGGCAACCAAACGGGGCTTACACTCATTTCCATTTCCATTTTCATCGTCTCAATTCCAGCCAAGCACATGGGCCCTAAAGTCAGGTGACAAAGTGTCGCTCACTTTTCCTGGGGTTTATGAAACTGAGAGGGAAATGGAAAGTGAAGAAAGCAGGGATTGTTTTGCAATTCACATATACCACGGGCACACAATCTTTTTCTCTCCATCTCACACTTTCCCTAACTCCCACAAACTTTACTTTTATAATTACCTCTGTTTTCCATCTTTAAACTTTCACTTTCCATTTCTCCACTTTCCCTTCTTACAATCAAGCCTTGTGGGAGGTTATGCGATACATTGAGTGAGGTCAAAACTAATTAGATTGCTAATTGTATCTAGTACTTCCTCCGTTCCTAAATATAAGACCTAGATAACTTTTTTTTTGAAGATTAAAGTTGCGAAATAGGTTATTAAATCATGATATATTTGATATCTTTTTAGATTATTCATTAGCTTATAGGTAAAATAAACTAGTTTAAGAGAAAAAATTAGATAAATCAATTTATAATTAACTTATTTTTTGCTTTTTTTAAGATTTTTCAAAAAAGTCATCTACATCCTATGTTTAGCAACGGAGTTAGTAATAGCTAATGTAATCTGTTGGCCAAAAAAAAAATAGCTAATGTAATCAACCAGTCCATTTTTATTACTTGCTTATTTGCCATATCAGAAGTTCCAAAATTGTGGGTTTGTGAGAGAAACAGATATGGAAAAGAGTAAAGTTTTGATAATTGGAGCAACTGGAGAATTAGGATTCCTCTTAGCAAAATCAAGCCTTGATTTTTGTCACCCAACATTTGCTCTCGTGAGAGAATCTGCCTTCTCTGATCCCATCAAAGCTCAGAGGATTCAATTTCTCACTGATTCTGGAGCTACCATCCTAAAAGTCTCAATCTTTCCCCATTTTCTTTTCTGGGTTCAATTTTTTATAGTTGACTTCTATTTATGTGGTGCCATTTTTCATTCATGTTGTAGGGTTCTTTGCAAGATGAAGCAAGCCTTGTTGAGGCAGTGAAACAAGTGGATGTGGTGATTTCTGCTGTTTCAACAGAACAAATTCATAACCAGAAGCTTCTTATTCAAGTCATCAAACAAGTTGGCACCATTAAGGTTCTCAGCCTCTTCATTTTATCTATTTCTGCATTTGACTTTCTGGGGTTGGCATATCTTTGAATTTTTGTAGAAAAACTGTTGAATTCTACCTCCGGTCCTAATTATAAGAGCCAATTGACTTTTTTGGGGAGATTATGGAAGCAAATTAGATGTCCAAAAGACAACAGTTAATCTAAATACACTCAGTTTGGTTGACATGAAAGTGATGTGGGAATTGAAATCAGGAAATGAAAATGGTAATTTTCATATATCCTGGGGCCCACAAGTTTTCTCTCTCTATCTCACACTTTTCTTGGGCTCCACAAACTTTTACATCTCATCATTACCTAATTTACCTCTATTTTCCATCTTTACCCCTTACTCTCAATTCCCACGTCCAATTCCATTTCTCAATTCCAGTCAACCAAACGGACTAAGGTTGGTCAAGTATATACATGTATAAGCTCAAATACATTTATAGACATATCAATCCCATAACTAACATCAGTTGGTTAGCACCCATGTTTACAAGCAGATATTAGCGGTGGCCTTGATGAGTTTTGTAACCAGGAAAAGGATTAGTGTAGTGTTATTGTGATCCCCCGGGGGGTTGTCATTCCTTGTTGCTCCTACGTTGGTGCAGCAGGTACTGAGGAATCAGTTAAATTAGGCAAGAGATGACAACATTTTGTGTAATAAGTTTTTTGCCTTATCAACGTGGATTCGATTATTCTAAGGGTAATAAAATCGTACATAGACATCTGGTCGAGGTCGAGATGGATGGATGCCCCTTTAAGATCCTATTGAAGGGAATTAGTACATACAAAATTTTTCTAATTCATCCTTGCAATAACTCAGTTGGTAAGAGAATATAACATCTACTTTAGCAACTTGGGTTCCATTTTTCCAGATAGTATTTTGCAATGTAATTCCTCTAGCACTTGGTTGAAAATGTAGGAAAGTCCCTTTCAGATCTCTCAAGGAGGCATTTTTCGCAGGTACAAAGTTCAAGGGCAAATAATTACAATGAACTTACTAGTAAAAACTCATTAAAGTGAGTGTTTTTAAGATTGTTTGACTAGTTTCTTCTAATTGTTTGCACTTATATTGGTTGTAACAAGTGGTATTAGGAATCACCTTATTGTTTTAGGAGTAAAGAAGGTAATAGAAATGGGTAGGATGGGAAAAGAACCTGACTGTCCTTTAAATCCTGTGGGTAAATGGCTCCATCCAAGTTGATGAGCTTGGAGGTTTAGCTCATTCACGTTTATTCTGCTAGTTATTAGTAAAAACTGTTGAAAGTGTGCTATTAACCAATAAGTCGTTTTATCCTTACAATCATCTGTATTAACCATTACTTGCGCTATAGATGTTATTTTTTCAGTAGTGATCTGTTTTCCTTTAATTCATAGTTGATTCAGCTCAGTTCAACCTCCTTATAAATGTAATTTCAGCAGTTTCTAAAATATTAAAACCTTAATTTTCCCAATTCATAAGAAACATAGAAATCATGATTTGTTAATAAATAGCAGCTGCTGTTTTATATGTTCATCTGTTTATTACGGAAACTCCTTTTCCTTTCTCTTCTCAACTTTCTTATGTGTCAAATAATTTTTTTTTGGTTTATGGTTCTTTTAGAGGTTCATCCCATCAGAATTTGAATCAGATTGTGACAAGGTTCGACTTTCGGTCCTTGATGCTGGCTATAATTTCTACAAACCTAAAGTAGAAATCCGACGACTCATAGAGGCTGAAGGCATTCCATATACAATCATCTCATGTAACTTTTTCATGAGCTTTCTAGTGCCTTCTCTAGTTCAACCAGGCTTAAAAGTTCCTCCTAGGGACAAGGTCACTATATTTGGCGATGGAAACACAAGAGGTCTGTTGTTTTAGCTTCTATGCACACATAATCAAAAGGGCAATAGCAATGACCCTATTTTGCCCTTCAAGTAACCACCCTGGACCATTGGGCACCATAAACTAACATCGGGTACAAATTTACCCTTGAAGTAACTAAAATGGTCCAATTTTACCCTCCGGCGAATGTAATGTTGACACGTGTCGCACACGTGTCAACATTACATTCCACGTGTCAATATTACATTCGGTGGAGGGTAAAATTGGACCACTTTAATTACTTCAAGGGTAAAATTCTATTAGTTTAGAGTGCCCAGTGGTCCAGGGCAGTTACTTGAAGCGCAAAATAGGGTCATTGCCCTAATAAAAATAATCTTCTTTTCCTCTTTTTGCTGGCTGACATTCACAATTGACATGTCAGGTGTCTTTGTTAAGGAAAAGGATATTGCCACATTCACTATCAATGCTGTGGATGACCCTCGTACATCATGCAAAATTTTGTACTTAAGACCACCAGGAAATATTTATTCCATTAATGAGCTAGTAGACTTATGGGAGACCAAAATTGGGAAGAAGCTCGAGAAATCTTATGTTTCGGAAGAAGAGCTGCTTATAGACCTTAAAGGTATTTTTAGTATTTTGTAAGACATTTACACACATTTCACTGCTTATTTGAAACATGTAAAAACAATACAATTCATACAACACAAAAAGATATGTATGGTTGAAGGTTTTATTCATCATGAAAATTACTCATACCCAAGAAAAATGAGGACATATTCTAATTAAAATGTGTAAATTTTCATTGCGATACAGGGATTACTTACCCAGAGAATTTCGAGAAAATGTTTATATATTCTGCTTTTGTACTTGGAGATCATACTTACTTTGATATCAATCCGAGGTTTAGTGTGGAGGGTTCAGAACTATACCCACACGTGAAGTACACTACAATCAGTGAATTGTTAGACACTCTGGTCTAGTCATGGCATTTGGAAATTTTAGGACTAAATAAAGTGCGCTGTGCACATAGATATGCCGAACATTTTCTTTCTTTCCATGTCAATAATGGCCATTCACTGTCTGGTTCACCATTGTATCATGCCTTGATTTTGGTGTTGAAGTAATTGCTTGATTGATAACAGAATTTAGCATGAAACTCACACGGAGGACATCTGAAAGTATAAAGAATTCATCTGGCTGAATCTTGAGCCCTTTCACTGCATAAAGACTCAGAAATCCATGTGTTACCGCTCCGTGCATTTATGTCAAACAAAGGACATTCGCTTTAAGGATTTTGGCAAGTGACTTGTCACATGATTACCAAGGTCCACCATATGGATTATCTGTTTAGCATGTTTTTAGAATGTGTCTGAACTTCAAACTGCTTCGTGATTTAAAATTAAATTGTTGAAGTTGATTCTCTTATCTCTTCTTTCTGTCTTGTTATATGGAGTCCATCATATGTGAACAGTTGACTTGAGTTGCCAAAAGATATACTATAATATGGAGTTATAGTAAAAATTTCATGAGCAGCCATAGTATTCATAGTATATCATACTAAAAAACTATAAAAAACATGGATGACTAAACTTAGGTGGCTATATTTCACTTTAGGAATACTAAAACAACACTAAGTATCAGTTATCAGCAGAGATAATATAAGCATGCCAAATAGTGTTTGAAGTGGAATTCATCCCTCTAATATCAAAGTCGCCCGGTATGGGATCTTATGTTTTTTTTTTTTTTTGAAACATGTGGGATCTTATGGTTAAGCCTTTGAATTTCCTGAATAAGAGTGAGACAAAAATTGGAAGATAAGGTGGTCTCAACCATTAGAGTTTCACCTTTTTTTTTTGTTTTGAGGTGCAAGTATTCTTTGTTTTTTTAATTTCAAAATTCTTGGAATGCACCATATGAAGGAAAGGGGGTAGACTTGAGAAAAGAATTACATTTTCTTGTTCAAATGAAGAAAAAGTGGGACAAAGGAAAGGAAGATACAAGGCCATCACCATCCATAGGAACAAAGAGAATCAACAAGATCTTTGGCTATATGGATGAGACAGGTCCACCATTTTCGCCATTTGTATATGGTTTGATAGTGAATGAAAGCTGAGGCTCTTGAAGAAGAAGCCTCACTCTAGCTCTTGGCAACCTCAAAAGTGGTCCCCCCAACAATCAACCATCCCCAACCTAAAACTGAAAGCATCCTTTCATTCATATCAAGACATGAATCTAGGCCCAATACTTACGCCTCTTAATTATTTGCAAGAGGCATTTGAACTGCCCATAGATTTAGTATCCCAATATCCCTAGTCTTTAAGGCACTTTCTCTGTTTTTTCTTTTTTGGAAATTTCTCCAATCTCATTCCCCTAACTATGGTGAATTATCTAATTTTGACCTAAATGACAATTCTTTGGCTAGACATTTTGACAGAAACATTTCTCAGGAAGACTTGAAAGGGTTAGACAATCTATCCCTATAACCCTATCTCTTTTATAGCCTAGGTTTGCATATTGAACTTGCAGCATGACAAACTTGTTAATGAGGCTGTAGAGCAATTGAAGGACACTGAAAATAACATAATTTACTCTTTCATCCTTTTCATGGAAACATTTATGTCTCCATGCTATACAAAGCATTGGAACATTCATTTAATCCAAGTTGAGTAAAATGAGTAAAAGTGGGGTTTTTGAATTTTGGTTGGGTTGAAGCAAAATTCTTTTTTTGGGGGTACTTGAGGGACAAAGGAACCAGGCTAATAAATGGAAGAAATGGACATGTCTGGTCATCCCTGAGGTCTATCCCCATATGGTTAGGGCTCTGTATTCATCATTCTAGGCCTTGGCCATTTGAAGTCACAATCAACTGACTATTATTCTGTCCCCAAAGTTTGCCCTTGATAAGGTCCACTCTCATGCTTTTGTCTTCTGTCTCTCTCAAGCATCTTCAATCTTGTCTTTCTGGTTCACCCCCCATAATAACTAAATAGATTTTGGTTTACAGCCTCAAAACCCTCCACTATCACAACTCATCACTTCATTGGCATTATCTTCTTGTTGGCATATTTTCTCCTACACTACCATTGAAATTCAAGATTAATTTAGTCCACAAAAAAGTTTTTTAAGGAAAATTAGAGTAAGTATCAATGACATTAGAGATCATCTATAAGCTATTAGCTATTTGGCAGTCTACATGTTAAGGTTAAACATAATTATTTTAAAGTATTGAATTAAGAATGATTTGGTGGTATTTGAGATAGTGAGACTACTGCTTTTGTTGATTGCTTTGTTTGAGTTATATGATTGCTTAAGCTGTTGAGCATGATAAAGAAATTTAGTTGTCTATATTAGTCCTCTTTATGAAGGATATTTTTTTGCCCCTTTCAAAATCGTTATGATGTCGAACCCATTAACAAAGATGGACAAAATGTCCAAACAAGAAGTTGATCTCTTATTATCAAGTGATCAACTTGCTACTAAAGTGTGTTAGCACAGAAATAGAATTGTGGAGCCCACGTAAGGTGGGATCAATTGATCTCTCCCCCTCTCTCCCTCTCTCTACATGTGTGTGTGTGTGTGTGTGTGTGTGTGTGATAAACAATGAGGTAGTTCTGCGAATGTTGGTGATTTGTAGTGATATGTTTGCATGGTAGTAATTAATTGACCATTCGGTTAACAATTTTATAATAACAAAGTTCGATGACAATGAAGTGCCTATGGGCAAAATAAATTCATACATGAGATTCTTCGAAAGTTGTTGACTGCTAGATTCTTGAGATCTTCAAACTCAACAATTTAATGGCTCTAACATCAAGAGGGCAGTGATTCCTCAAAAATAAGATTTTTACCTGCTATACTCAGGTTGTATCCCCACAAGATTGTTCAGCTTTATAGATTTTTTCAATAAAGATCATCATACATAAGTTATGAAAATAATAAATGCATACTTATTCTTTATTGGAGTTAAACAGTCATTCTTTTTATATTCCAGATTTTACCAAGCATCGTTGCTCGTATGTTTTGCCCTACTGTAACGACTAATGAGGAAAATGGTATGATCTGAATAAAGCTAAATTGGGAGATTGAAGTCAAAGGAGATTGAAGTTTAAGGTTGTAAAAATCTGATATTTATTTATACTATGAAGAACGTATACAAACAATATATGTCATGTACTCTAAAACTAAAAAAAAAAATCTTTATAACAGTCATTTAGATTCACTGAGCTCCTCCATCAAAATAAGGAATTTAACATCTGCTTCTTCACTTCACATCTCCATCTTTAGATTGCTAGCTTCAATTAGGCCTGCACACACATATACCATTACAAGAGGTTCAGAAACATTTCCAAGTTGGATAATTCTCAACAATGTAATGTTCTTGACCATCGTCTAGTCTTGAAAAACACTTGAATAACTACTACGTAGTATAACCCAAGTAGGAGGTCGCATGTTCATTCACACTTGTAATCTTCTCCATCCCAGTAATTCAAAAAGTAAATGACTAATCCTAGAACATTCAATATATCTTTAGTCATGTTACATAGCAACAGCAAGGAGCATTAAATGTTACTATCACTCAGTGCATTGAGTCAAAAAGTCTATATATACCACCTTTACTTGCTATATTTCTATGAGAGAAAGAAAGTGTGAAAGGGAAAAAAAGAAGAATCAGAAAGATTAATGAAAAGTGGGTATCAGCTGCATTCATATGCACTCATCAATATCAGTGTGGCCTAGCTCTCAGTATCATGTCTCTGTCACTCCATTAAAAATCCACCCTACCTTTTAACATATATCTACTTTCAAGTTCTAAGATATCAGGCTATACATACATAAATAAATAAATAAATAAATAAATAAATAAATAAATAAATAAATAAATAAAAGGTGATTTGACAGCACATGAATTTTTGGCCAACCTGTGAATGGTTGAGAAGGAAAAGACGATGTCGTTGATGGTCTAACTTGATCAAAACCCACATTGTACATGTTCTGCAAATCACCTTCACAGGTTGAAAATGGCAGAATTTGCTGCAGTATACCAGAAGCAGGACATAGATTAAATTGAGAACACAACACAACATCATGGAACAACACATTTATTGTATTCTTAGAATACTATGAATTTATTATATGACAGATCATAATACATAGGATAGAGAGGAACAGGTTCGTACATTGAAACATGAGGAGTCAATAAACGTTTCATGAGGCAAAGATACAGGGGCACTAATTGTCCTTCGAAGTCCTAAATCTGGAGGGTTTATTATGCCCATATCTAATCCAGAACATGAAGCAACATGTTGTGTTGTTGGATCAAACTGAAGAAAAGCAGGATTAGGTGGCATATCTATGGCTGGAAAACTGGTAGGAACACAAACAGGAAAAACCTGTAAACATAAAAAAAGAAACGTTTTTCAAATGTCCACTGTTAATAGAATAAGCTTGGAGTGACTTCTGCTATATATTTATATAAATACATATTGCATTGGCTCCTAATTATAAGATTAAGTTGATTTTTTTTGTTACAGATTAAAGAAGCAAAATTGACCACTAAATTTAAACATATCTTACATGTAATTAGAAAAATATTAATTTATAAGTAAAATAATCTAAAGTAGTTCATTTTGCATTCTCATCACTTTTTCTAAAAAAAATGAAACTTTTTTTTGGCCAACCTAAAAAATGTAACTTGATAATTAGAATGGAAAGAGCACACACACATATACACATTTTGTCTTACCTCTTTAGTAAAGAGATCGTCAATGTTGAAGTCAATCCTTGGGTTTACAGTAGCTAGTTTCATTGACAAAAACTGCATTATTTATTTTTGTATCAGAAGGTCAGCATTATAATTACAAGTCACATGACTTTGGATAAAATTTAATAAAAGTCTTGCTTGTAGCTTCAACCGAAAGGAAAATGATGGAAGTGGGTAATGTTCTAACCTCTACTTGTCTTTGAAGAGATTGAACATAATTAATGATCTCATCGAGCATGCCAGCTTTTCCTGTGATTTTGTTACAACCAGGCACCAATCCTTGTAAATACTTCATTCTTTCACTAATCTTCTCCCTTCTAACCTGCCAAAAAGAAAAAGAAACAGAATTTAGTTTGATCAATAACCAGAAGAAAAATCCACAAAGAAAGGTGCATGATCAGTAATAATTCTGTGCTTACTCTTTCAGCTAAGCTATGGCTATCAGTGGCTTGTCCACGACGTGCACGGACATGAATGTAGTCAGGCTTTTGATTTTGAACCTCGGAAGCTTTTGAATTCTCTTTAGAAGATTCCCCTGACGCTTCTCTGTTCTTGTCATTACTGTTATTCTTATCATTTTCCGTAACAACTTTGGATTCCCCTTCCTCGCCACTTGTTTTGCTTTTCTTGTTCTTCTCATTTTCCGCAACACCCTATTCATCACACACAAAAATGTTCATCCACTTTACATCATCATTCCCATACATGATAACGTACAAAATAACATATATAAACAAAGTCCATGCAAATAAGTACGTGAAGATAGATGAAATTATGCAATGGTTAAGGAGTATTGATCAGGCCAAAAAAAATGAAACCCATTTTAATTATTCATAGATAAATTTATACTAAAACATTTTTTTTAACAGACGCTCCTATAGTATATAGTACTTTGTACATTAGAAAATGTGCACATTTGGCCATTATGTAATTATGTATACACCTTGGGGATGTGAGGTTTATGAGATTTCCTCTTCTTGAAGCTTTCTCTACCACTTGTGGATCTGAGCTTCTCCGCCGGCGCCGGCGCCGCCACAGACGGCGGGCAACTAGAAGTCCTAGAAATTTGAGAGGTGGCATTAAATCCAGAGGACACTAACCCCATAGTAGGAGGCAAGTCACCCAAATGGGGCCATCCATTTTGGGGAACCGGGTCGGGTTTGAGGGAGGTGGCAGTAGCTGCCACGTCAGCAAGAGCACCGCCATCATTGTTGTTGACCATCATGGTCATGAAGGTGGCAGAATTGTTAAGTGGAAGAGAGGAGAAGGAAGCGTCAAATGCAGGAAAGATGGTGTGGTTATTAATATTATTGTGATGAAGATGAAAGTGATGAGGTTGAAGTTGAGGTTGGTGGCATTTGAGTATATCTCTTTGTCTTTCTAACAATGTCATATCGGAGCATGAGTCGGCAAGATTATTATCTGAAGTAGTGTTAATGCAACGCAACATGGTAACATAAAAAATAGTAAGAGATATGGGGATGAATGGAGTGAGAAGAGTGTGAGTTTTTGAGTATACAAGAGTTGGAAACTGAGGGTATATATAAACGGGAATATTGTATTATTTCATTTTTTTCAAAATAAAAAAAAAAAAAGGAATTTTATTTATTTATTTTCTTTAAAGAAGAGGTGGTCGGAATTATTAGGAGGGAAGGGGGGATAGATAGGGATTGAAAGGGAAAGGATGGGGCAGGGAGGGAGGTGGGTCCCACTGACATGACCGCCACGTGGGCATGTCTAGAAACGGAGACGTTTTTGTGTTCTCATGAATCATGATGAACTTCAGATCTTAAACGGGGCCTTGGACTCCCTCACAAGTCACAAGTAACTTCCATCTCTTTCCTTTTTCCCGTTTTCCTTCCCCTATTTTACATTTATTATGTGTGATTGTGTGCCATGCTATTACAAAACCACTCCAATTTCACACTTTGTTCCACCTCATTTGTTGTGTAGATCCAATAAAAAATCATCCCTTATTTTACAAGTCAAATTCATATTCTTATTCCTTCACTCAATCTCCAAACCCAAATGTTACTATATTAAACCCTTATGCCCTTATTCAATTTTTAAAACAAGACTGTGGCATATTTTTACTACATTTTTAATTAGCAGTAAATACTCGTTCAGAGATAATTAATCAATGAAGAAGTGGTATTGATTCCCGCCAACATGAATATTCTATCACAACGCTGAGAATTGATGATTGTACTACATTTGGAAATATATATATATACATTCACTTATATTTAGTATTTCACATAGATTTTTAACAGAAAAAATGCCTAGTAAATATCATGTTTCATTTATGCTTTTGTTGTGTTTCCATAAATTTTGAGGATGCTTCTTGCTCTTTCTGAAAAACCTTTCACAATAATCAATTTATCCCTTCTATTAGGAAGGGGGGTTTTAAATTGCAATGTATTTATAAGAATGATTGCATTAAAATACAAGGCAGAACAAAAAGTTTGATAGCATTGTTTGACAGTATGAATCAAGTTGATGCATTGTTTTTCTGGTCAACAAGTTGATGCATTGTTTTGAATAATATTAAAGGATGTAGCAAACGTAGGGTGGGGGCATAGCCATAAGGGATTGGGGGGAATTTAGGTGGGGCCCGGGAAGTATTGCGCGAAGGTCGGGTCCAACAGACTTCTGGCAGTCACATGGGTGGTCCACGTGGCAGTGGGTGGCCCAGATTTCTGACGTGTCAGTGATGACGTGGCGTTTTTATCATCCCCTCCTTTGATAGGTACTTGTTACATTGGAATTTGCAATGCCATGAAAATCCCTTCACATTGGCATGTTTACGCCACGCGCTTCCCCCAAACGGTACTTATACAGTACTTTGATAATTTTTTTATTGTATTATTGATCCTGATTCGTGTTTCTGCCCTGAAAGCCCTTTCCTTATATAGTAAGCTAGCTACTATTCATTTTAATATTACTGCAAGATTATAAGTATAATATATGAGGCATTGGCCAAAAAAAAAAGTATAATATATGAGGCTAATCGTACAAAAATATGAATAACATACATAGTTCAAGAGATTCTATGCTTCAATCTTGAAAAGACTGAATCGGGGTGGAGATTATAGTAATCTATGATTTGTCCTTTTAATAGCTTGCTTTTCCTACTATCCTCTTTATTAAAGACCAAATCATATCTTCATGATTATATATACGAACCTAATTACTTTTCAAGTTTCATTCCTATCCTTAAAAGTACGCATACCTTACAAAATGCTTGAAGGTATTTGTATATACACAGTCATCATCTTATTTACAAGTTACTCACAAATCACAATCAACCATCAGAAAGGGTAAAAATTACTGATTGTAATTTGAAATGGGTGAAATATGTTGGGAAAATGGTGAAAAGTAACAAAGTAAGTTTAAATACTGATACGTTTTTATGATTAAGATGCAATGAACATCCCAAAATTATCTTTTGGTGTATATTCAACACCCTAAAATATTTTTTGGTGTAATCAAAATCGTGAGCTATTTTAAGGTGCAATAAAAAACCTAAAATATTTTGGGGTGCTGAATTATTTTTTGCAATACATTTAACATTTTAAGATTTTTTTTCCAAGAAAATTCAATTCTTCTGTTCTTGGTGCTTTCCTCACCTGTAAAAAGAGATGATGACAGAGGTAAGAAAAGATGACAAATAGACATTCATGTTTTGTTAGTGTGGGTGAAATTGTCCCAATCTTAGTGTTTTTTGGGTGTTGAGCGCAACCATTTTTTTTAAATGATTGCACTTTACTTACTTCCTATCCCGATATCCTACAAATAATTAGTAATTTCTATAAAAGCATATCAAAATTTTTATTCTAATCCAATTTTCAAATACATTATATATGTTGCCTATTATCCTCAATTACAATGGAGAGCTCCTAATCAAAATAGATTGGATAAATTATTTATGAATTTCTTTTTTGAACAAAAAATAAATAAGTATTTTAAAAATAAATAACGTGTCCATAAGAAACAGATAATAATTAGAAGCATAATTGTTATAATATACTAATATGAATGACTATATATTTATATATTACGCAATACTCCCTTGAGTTCTAATTATAAAACCATTTTAACTTTTTTGTTGAAAAATTAATTATGTAAAATTAATCACTTTAATTAAAATGTGTATAATTATCTTTTTTCCTCAAAACAAATGTATTCTACTTATAAATTAAAATATAATTTATGATATCATGTGATATATGTTATAATTTAGTGGTCAAATTTGTTTTCTTAATTTCCAAAAAAAAAGTTAAAATATATTATATTTAGGAACGGGGAAGTATATATCATTTATGATATCAATCAATTTGATCCTTTCTACAGCAAAACTAATCAAATTAAAGTCCTGGGAAATTTATATTAATAGTAGTTGGATTTGTTTAACGAACCAGATCACAAGAAGAAAAGTAGGAGAATGACATATAAAAAATAAGATTCCATTTAATTTGAACAAGTTGGTGATGTGTGCTTGATAGTTCAGATGGGCCTTGTTTGATTAATCAACAATTTTAAAAGTCAGAGTCTGAACTTGGAAGAAAGTGATTGATGGATTAACAACATATGGGAGCCAAATTAGAGTGACATCTTATTATCGTTGATTTACCCAATTGATTAATAACTTCAAATAACCACTTTTAGATTTTCCCTGTTTTGGAGTCATCGGTCAATCATTAGTACGTGCTTTTCATTGAATTTCAGTTATTGCATATTCCGTTGTGATACAATAAACTATACATTAATGCAACCTTAATAATCATCGCAATTTTACTACGTGGTCAACCTGATTCATAATATATAGATTGATTAGTTCAATGTTGTAATTATGAAATAAACACGCACAAGTAGTTTTCAAATGGACGAAGAGGTAGTTGAAATATCAGCCCATACCCTAAATAGTACGCCCACCTAAAATAAACCATTGTGTGAAATATGTAGTTGAAATATCAGCCCATACCCTAGATAGAAGTAGTGTGTGTTTGATTGGACTTATTTTGCCTAAATAAACTACTTATTTTGAAAAAATTAGTTTATTTTAAGCAGATTGTGTTTTTAATAAGTTTGGCTGGACTTAATTTACACAATGACTTATGAAATAAGTAGCTTAATTCATAAATAGAAAAAAGTAGCTTATTTTTAACTTATAAGTAGTTTATGATGTGGACCTGCAAATTTTCGCTCATTTTACACATCCAATCACAACTAATACAAACACACACAATTTGGCATATGAAAAATAAGTCATTTTTTCATAACTGATTTAAACATAAATTTCATTATACAACTTGACTTATTTTCAAACTGACATAAAAAAGTCAAATTAAAAATAAGTTACTTTTCCATAAGGTCGAGTTAAGTAGCCTTTATTTAAACCATAAGCTTGTTTGTACTACAAGAGTGTATATAATTCATAATATTATCAACATAACTATACCTATAATTGGATGACATATAAATTTAGGGGTAAATATCATTCTAGCCAACAAACTATTTTGAAATGGTCAAATTGGCCAATGAAAAATAAAAGGACTTATTCTGACCAAAGAACAATAAAAATGGTTCATTTTAGCCAATAGAGCATTGGAAAATACTAAAATGACCCTTTTAAAATACAAAAAACATTTATTCTGAAGGTGTGGGCCTCATGTCTAATAGGGGCATTAAAGTATTTTCCAATGCTCTATTGGCCAAAATAAATCATTTTTATTGTTCTTTGGCCAGAATGAGCCTTTTTATTGTTCATTGGCCAATTTGACCCTTTCAAAATAGTTTGTTGACCAAAATGATATTTAACTCATAAATTTATAAGTTAAACAAAATAGTTCAGGAAAATGATAAAAATAAATCTTGTATAGTTAGGAGCAATATTATTTTCAAACTAATACCGTATACTTATGATCGGTAAAAATATATAATCTTGAAAGGGCAATGACCCTATTTTACCCTTAAAGTAGCCACCTTGGACCACTGGGCACTCTAAACTAACACCGGGTAAAATTTTACCCTTGAAGTAACCAAAGTGGTCCAATTTTACCCTCTCGCGAATGTAATGTTGACATGTGGACGACATGATACAATTTTAACTTCCACGTGTCAACATTCCATTGGTCAAAGGGTAAAATTGGACCACTTTGGTTACTTCAAGGGTAAAAATGTACCCGATGTTAGTTTAGGATGCTCAGTGTTTCAAGGTGGTTACTTTAAGTATAAAATAGGGTCATTGCCCATCTTGAAAATAAAATCAGAAAATTCATTGTCATGACAATGATCGCTTGCTTGTCATGACGATGAGTAATAAGGAGCCACTTGACAAGTAACACAAAGTCAGTGGTCTAATCATGATTTGGTGGTGAAGGCTGAAGGGTGAATTGGAAGGTAAGCAGCGTTACCGAATTAATTTATATTTATAATGGATAAAAATGAATTAATTTGTTTATAAAAAAACAAATAAAATAGATGTGAAATTAAGTGTTGGGGAGATCATCGAGGGGGAAGGTAAGGGCAAGTTCCATTATGAAACGATGGGGGCCACTTCTCTCTCTCCCATCCACCTCTAACTTCACTTTTATTTCTTTTCTACAAAGTTTCTCTGATCTGCCAAATGATTCCTCCAATCTTTAATTTCTCCATGCTCATCATCAAGAGACAACTAATATTGTGTGTGTGTGTGTGTGTGTGTGTGAGTATTTCGCTATTTATATCAGTCATCCATAACATAATTACATCTTTTGATTTGGGATTCATTTGCATGCATGCTCTCGATTTTAATTCGTGCATTAGAATTATAATTATAAGACAGCACTAATTATTAAGTAATACACACACACACAGGATGAGTCTTATAGGAGAAGAAAATACATCACCGTCCTACCACCTCCTGCTATATATATATATATATATATATATATATATATATATATATATATATGGCTTCGGAGCTTCAGATTTTATTATTATTATTTATATAGGGTCTATGCCAACGTTGTTAATTTAATTTTCTCCCATCGTCGAAATATATCTCGATCCTTAATATTTTGGATAAAATTACTGGTTGGACTTATTATCTTATAGAGTCGAAACACATGAAAAAAAATAAAAGTATAATAATTAATATATACCTGAAATCCTGGCTAGTTGCAAGATTATTTATACTCGCGGTCGTTCTTTTTATTCAAAGAAAAAGTAAAAAATGTTGTTTATAAGTTTAAGGAGAACTCCCCACAAATCTAATAAATTAATTAGTCTTTTAATAAAGATTTTTCCGTTAAACTTATGTGATATGTTAACAAAGATATGTTTTTATTGAGGTAAACAAAACTACAACCCACATATATATTGTTAGAAATTATGATTATTAAGATTGTGCCCAATGAAGAAATTTCATATAACCCAAGGACTTTTTTTTAACTGACATACTGGAAGTGCCCAAATTCCGGTCTTGAGTTAGTAGAAGGCTGGAAAGTGGAATTAGTATGTAAATTAACTATTTGAGATTATCGTTAGAATAATTATAAGCCCTCCGCACAGAGGTTCTCAAAAATTTGTTGAACTTAATAAAAAGACAATGAATATGTATGACCCAAAATTTTGTTTTCAAAGATACCCTTATTGTCGAAGAATGTGAAAAAAAGCGATAATGAAAGTGAGTAAATTAGAAAACTGCATTTATTATCCTCATTAACTCAAAAATTTGCCTTATATTTTGGTACAAAGTCAGTAAACAAAATTTCCCTTATAATATGGAACCGAGGGAGTACATTATATTATTAACATGTTTTACTATAGTTTAAATTTGCATTTAACCACCACTAAAAAATGTTTTATGTAAATGTTAATTTAATACTCAATCTAGTTCGTAATATAAGAGTTCAACAGTCTAAATACGCTTTTCAAGAAAACTTGTAAAAGTTAGTTGGATGTCTGAATTTAATTATTTTTTTCCCAATTTTAACACATTCATTATAATACTATTAAGAGAGAAAAAACATTTAAGCAATAATAAATAGGGCGAAGGCCCAAAAATGATACATAATTATTGGCTAAGGAATAAAAATAATACATAACTATTCCAAGGTACAAAAATGATACCCAACTTTTACCATGTGATCAAAAATGATATTTTCGCTAATATGACAATAATATTAGACATGAAATGTCCAAAATGCCCTTACAATTAAATAAACTTTTACCGGTGGCGATTAATTTATAAGGGCATTTTGGACTTTTCATGTCTAATATTATTGTCATATTAGTAAAAATATCCTTTTTTATTACATGGTAAAAGATGAGTATCATTTTTGTACCTTGGAATAATTATGTACTATTTTTGTTCCTCTACCAATAGTTATGTATCATTTTTGGGCCTTCGCCCTAATAAATATCAAAGAGAATAAAGGGTAAAGTAGAAAAAACGCATTAAAGATGAATGAATATAATAAGGATGAACTCTTATATTTTGAATCATGATTATTCAAACTTTAAACTCTTATATTATAATACCTCCGGTCCTAAATATAGGACCTAGATAACTTTTTTTTGGAGAAGTTAAGGTTGCAAAATAGTCTATTAAATCATGACATATTTGATATAATTTTAGACTATCCATTAGTTTATAAGTAAAATAAACTAGTTTAAAGGAAAAAATTAGGTGAATCAATTTATAATTAACTTATTTTGATGTTTTTTAGGATTTTTCAAAATAGTCAATTAGGTCTTATATTTAGGAACGGACGGAGTAGATTAGAGACTACCGACGGTCACATGCATATCTGCCCGTAAAAGGTAATGTGCCAAGGTCATTTATGAAGAAATTAAAGGAGTGCGAGGGGTCACAGGCCAGTAATTGATAAAGAGACTGGGGTCAGGTAACTCTGAGCTCCATCCCCAAGCGCTACTCGCCTTTTCTGAGAGTATATATAGTTTATCGTTTTACTGTTTTGTCACAATGCTTTATGGAATGGTTCACTTAACTCTAAGGAGTGCCACTCCCTAATTTACTAGGGGTTGTGGAATATCTCCCAAGGACAATGCCCCTCATGGCGGCGGTCTAATAATATATACCTGAAATCCTAGTTGCAAGATTATTTATACTAGCGGTCCTTATTTTCGAGTAAAATGTTGTTTAGAAGTTTAAGTAAAACTCTCCACAGATCTAATAAATTAGTCTTTTGGCACAGACTCTCCCGTTCAACTTATGTGATGATAACAACAATTTTCATTGCAATAAATTAGAAGTGCTTGGATCGGAGTACTTCATGATAATTTAGACACTAACGCCAACACATATTATATATTCTAACAAACAGTAAGTTAACTGAAGTGTCATTACTTTGTGTGGAGAACATCCGTTTGAGTTTAAGAGATTCGATCTTACTCAATCACTCTATAACCTATAGCTTTTTGGCGATGGAAGCTAACAATAACACTTAAAAGTATAGATCCAGATAATGTGAGAGAAAGATGATGAGTTCATGAAGCCTCCATTAGTTTGTGTGTGTGTGTGTCACGCTGCCACTGTGCCAGTTTGCAAGGTGCAGGTGATCACTAATCTACACGTGTATATAATGTATGAATATAGATGTAGGCTTCATCATCTCTTCCTTTATGAAACCTGACGTGCGTTATCTATGACCTTTCCTTAATTATTTTCATATATATTACTACTGTTTGTGGATTTTTTTTCAGACTACTACTGCTTGTTAATTACTATCGATATCCATACATTTAACTTTTCCCTAACTTGACAATAAGCGTACATACTAATTATTCCAGCTCCTTGCTCTATTTATTTGCGCACATACATGCATGATTGAATTGAGAGTGTACAAATTAATTACTGCGCATGAATAAAAGGCCTGAGTGTTACTGATAGGTTTGTCGAGCTAGGTTATGACATATGTAGTACATAGCAAGGCATTCCTTCATTAGTTATTGGCTGGCATTTTAGAGTTACTGATAGATTTTGCAGTCGTTGGAGGCTTCTTGACGTTAACTCTAATCCAAACACTTCTAATAACTCACTCCCTCCATCCAGTAATATAAGAGTCGGCAGTCAAAACATGTTTCTTAAGAAAACATCTAAAAGTTAGTTGAGTGTTTAAAGTTAATTCTTTTTTTCCGACTTTGTCACTATATATTATGATACTGTTAAGAGAAAGAAATATATGTATGTATTAATAAATATGAAAGAGAGTTAGGAACAAAGTATAAAAAACGCTTTAAATGATGAGAGAATGTAAGGTGAACTCTTATATTTTTGATCAAAAATCATTCAAATAAATTTTGGGCTCTTATATTACGGACAAGAAAAAGTATTTATTAAGTGTGTAGTTGAGGGTGTTCGGATTCTCTGTACCATAATAAATGTATGGATTTCTATATTATATTTTTTTAACTAAACGTTTCTATAATATATGACGATATAGAGAAAAACGATACATTCTGGAGTTAGTTTTGAATCTATCAACTATTAAAGATGAGAAATTAATTATTTTTGTGTATGATTTTTTTAATAGAAAGAAAAAGAAAGAGGGAGTTAGAAGGTAGTCATAAAGATGTGCTTGTTTATGAGGGGTTATATAAATATCATATTCACCCTCAAGTATACATGGAAGATCATATATCAGTCTCTAAAGTATTTTTGGGTCTATATCTACCCTTGATGTATATATGGAGGATTATATTTGTCTTTTATAGTTAAAATATTAACGGTTCAATATAATAATTGTTGTATACTTCAAGGGCAAATTAAATACGACCATTCGTGCATGCTTTTGGGGTAAAAATAACCCTTTGTGCATATTTCAGAGGTAGATGTGATCATTCATGCATATTTCTAAGGCAAATTTGAGAAAAAAAAAACTAAAGGCCAATTATAATTCTCTTTACATATCTCAGAGGCATATATAACCCTTTATCTATTATTTATGAGTGCTATTATGGGCGTTATCACTACAAAAAAAGGGCAGATCTGTGGCGGGTATTTTCCCAGCGTAGGGGCGGTTCTAACCGCCCCCATGTCGCTCCGGCGGTCAAATTTACCGCCGGCGATTTTAACGTGGCAACGCTGCGTGGGGGCGGAAAGATTTACGCTGTAGCTCCCTTGGAACCGCCGCTACGCGTTGGGGCGGACGTAGGGGCGGACCAACCCGCCGCCAAAATTTTTTATTTTTTTAAAAAAAAAGGCATGGGGGCGGTTACGACCGCCGCCATGTGATTTTTTTTTTTAAAAAAATCAAATAGTGCCGGCGTATCGAACCGCCGGCATGCTGTTATATTTACTAAAAAAAATGGCTTCATGCGAACAATTTAATGATAATGACTTAAATTGAAGACCGAAAAAGGAATAAAAACAAGAAAAAAAAACAAAACAAATGCAGCAAAAATTAATTTTATTGTAATATATATGAAATAAATATATATTAAACCATCAAGCACAAAAAGATCATGTCCAAAATCCATAAGATATATTACGAAAACAAAATAATAAGAAATAAAAACAATCATATATAATAAAATAAAAAAGAAAAAATAAACAATACCTATACCAAAAGCAAGACAAACTTTTAGACATCATGTGTGCACCAACAATGAAAACAACAAGAAACACAAAAGGGAGAAAGTGAGAAAGAAGAGATTGCGCGCGGTAGAAATGGGGGAGAGGTTATTTATAGGGAGAGATAGCAACGTGGGGGCGGGCGACCGCCCCCACACGACAGTAAATGCACACAAACTCTGTGCGCGTCTTGGGGGCGGTTGCCCGCCCCAACGTGATTTTATTTTATTTTTTAAATTTTTTATTCGCGTTGGGGCGGTCAACCGCCCCCACGCGACAGTAAATGCGCACAAAACTCTGTGCGCCTTGGGGGCGGGTGACCGCCCCAACGTGATTTTATTTTATTTTTTAAATTTTTTTATTCGCTTTGGGGCGGTCGACCGCCCCCACGCGACATGAAATGCGCACAAATCTCTGTGCGCCGTGGGGGCGGGTGACCGCCCCAACGTGATTTTATTTTATTTTTTAAATTTTTTTATTCGCTTTGGGGCGGTCGACCGCCCCACGCGACATGAAATGCGCACAAATCTCTGTGCGCCGTGGGGGCGGGTGACCGCCCCAACGTGATTTTATTTTTTTTTTAAAGTTTTTTATTCGCGTTGGGGCGGTTGCGACCGCCCCAACGCACCGTGTCAATGAAATTTTTTTTTTATGCTGCGTTGGGGCGGGTATTATTTTTGTGACCGCCGCAACGAATGCACCACAAAAAAAAAAAATTCCCTTGCAACTCGCCCTCGGATGGCTTAGACCGCCGGAACGCGTTTTCGTGGGGGCGGTTTTTGGCGAACCGCCGGGACGCGTGCGCGGCTAATCGCCGCTTGTTTTGCAGTGTATTCAGATTGTACCCAGAGACTGCCAAAGCCAGCGTTACCAAAATTGAAAGCAACCCCTCATACACATCCCCACTTTTTTTTCATCTTTCCAAGTTGGCCCCATCACTTTAAATTTCTCATCACTTTTTTAAATGTGTACTATACGCGTGCATATTATATCAAAACAGTTACACCCCCCTTCCCTTTATTTAATATAACATCTTGTTGATATTTTCTTTTACAAATAAATGAAGTGGAATGCACCATTCAATCATAATGTATTTTATATTTTATTAGATCATATGTTAGTTTATATTCAAATAAATTAGTTTAGAAAAAAATTGTAAAAAATTAATTTTTAAGCAATCTATTTAGTTTTCTTATGACTCTCTAAAAATGTCAACTAATTTTTATATTTATGAACCAAAAGGAGTATTTGAAATTGATCTGTATATGTTCCTTCTAATCACTTCTTGTTGATTCTTTAGCAAATATGTAATACTCCTATAATTTTGTAATTGGATATAATCAATCGTGTCATCTCTTGCATGCATTCTGAAGTTTTAATTTGTCTTTCTCCATTTATTTGGTCATATAATTTTTCTCTCTGTTTTTTTGCCAAATATGAATTGAAGGGTCAGCTTAGTTTAACGGTAAGCTTGTTTGTTGTGAGGTCTGAGATAGTAGGTTCAAATCAACCACTCTGCAAAAATTAAAGCAGACGTTAGGTTGCTTAGTATATATATTCTCATCCGCAACACTCCTCACCGTGTGGGGACTAGAACTGAATTGACATTTTTTTACCAAACATATAATTCTTCTCTAATTCTTATAGATAACGTCACCAAATCTTATATTTATAAACACACACACAATCCTTACATCTTAATCAATTAATGCCATAAGTTTGGGTGATACCCAGTGTTAATTACATCGGCTGAGATAGATAATATAACACATGTATGTACCACACATACATGGGGCAGAACACAGGGAAACTGACAAATTAAAAGACTGTGGCTCTCCAATTTTTGTATTCTTCTTCTTATTATTATTTTTAAGCATTGATTTGATACACAATTTTAAACATAAAAAATTCATATAGAATTTCTATTATCTATGTTTTCTTAAATTTCAATGCTTGACATGACTAAATTTTGACTCTGCCATATTTTATACATATATATGATGATCCATGCATTTAGACAAATATAGGATTGGTGAAAGACAAAATATAAGTTGGACAGCTGCATCATCAAAGAGGCACAACATAAGACAATCGCCATCTCTCTGCCATCACCCACTCCATTAATATTCTCCATTTCCTCCTTTATTACCCCTCTTCTCTCTCAACGATCAATTCACTATATATATTTATCTACTATTATATATGTGTCATACATTTTTATTTTTTCTCGCTAGTTAGCACGTTCCAATTATTCATTTTTAATCACCGTTAGGATAGCATATTGCCTGTTTTTTAATCAGAGTTTTGAATTGCTTGATTTGTATACCAAATAATGTCATCGGGTTTTTTTTTAGTTTCATAGAAAATATATGATTAGAATTGACATATACAATTCGTCTAGACCTAGGATATTAGATTCATATTACCTATCATCGTACTAATTTATTAGCGTGAGTTATTTATAAAAGATTTAGCCAAACCCGATATATAAGTCTCACATTATTATAATAGGAAATATTTTTTTTTATTACATAGGAAATATATATAGCACGCAAAAAAGTAAAAAAAAAAAGAATCGGCATTTTAGTTAAAAAAAATCTATAAAAGTAGTTAACTAAACATTTATTTACGAAACCAAGAAAGTCAAGTCCTTACACACACCGATCGATAATGCACTCCAAGCACGCACATGCTGAAAAGGAAGATGAGCTGTGCCGCGCCCTTGTTGTGAGAACTTTGGGAATTTGTTTTTTCTTGCCTGCACTGGAATACTGAATGTAAAAGATATTGCAAAAAGTTTTTAGATCTTAGCATATATAATATCATAATCCACTTCTAAATTTATCATTTTTTCTAAACTATATTTTTTTAAATGTAAACTCTCTGTAGTATAGTTATAACACATGCACTAAAGGAGTATTGGATCCTGCTAGTAGCTTCCATGATTAAAAGTACTAATATATACATTACAAAAACCAATAACTTACAATTACAATTTTTTATAAATAGTTTTGTTTAACTAATTTTTTAATATTTACGAATTACTTCTTTATATATCCTATAATTATAACCATACAGCAGGAGGAAGGACATTATTTATATTAATAACACTCTACTATAGCAGCAGAATGAAGTACATTGGCATCACTTTCGATTCACGATGACCAAGGTTGTTAAGACTTTGAATTGTGCTAGATTTGTAGGAATAAATAATTGTGATGGGGGCAACGTGGTATATATCAGACACATTATTATATATAGGTGGGGATCGGAGGCTGTAAAGGTGGGGATCGGAGGCTGAATCAGACTCAAAAGGGTCACTATAAATGTAGAAAATGTCTGTCCATGGTTGAAAATGAAACTCACTTTAATTTTCAACTACAACCTTAAATAAAACCCGTGATACATACATTTCATGCATCTATTGACATTCCAGTTTACTTAGCCGTCGTCTAGATTTTGCTCTTTCACCCCATGTTCAGAGCACATGCACTGTTCTCATGCATGCGCATACATAGATTTTTTTTGTGTAGGCTAGACCTGAAAAGCCTTCTATCGTCTCACTTCCAAGCAATGTGAGACTTCCTTATTTGACATACTCACATGTTTTCCACTGAAAACTGCAACAATTATACACTTAAATTGAAATAAAATTACACACATATGTATCTAAGTTTTGTCTATAATAACAAGCCATTTAAAAGGCTTAGCTTCAGGCCAGGGGGTCTTGGCGCGCTGGTTGAAAGGGGAGAGCAATTATGCTGAGTACCCGTCAGGTCTTGCGTTGGAACCCTGGGAAGTCCCAACAACGGGGCGACTCTGGATTAGTCTGCACCCAAAGGGTGTGGGACACTAGGGGCTCTATGAAAAAAAGGCTTAGCTTCAAGCAAGGCTCATGCCTAAAACATGCTTATGCCTATTATAGTCTATAAGCTAGGTTCACACCAATCAACTACACTGTAAGGCTAGACCTATTTATAGCCGAGTCAGGCCACCAAACCTAGTGTCTGTTTGAAACACCCTTAAATCTAAGTTTAAAACCTAACTAGGTTTGAACTCAAACCTAGGTTTATTTTGATTCAGGGTAGGCAAATACTCAGTTTTTTTCAGGATAGTTTTTTCTTGTCAAAACTTAGTTTTCATTTAAGTCAGATAACCACTCACAACTTTTTCAAAATAAAATTTTAACTGAAAACCTATGTTTGAGACAAAAAACCTAGGTTTTGTCAGAAGTTATTTTTTCAACTTTTTTAGAAGCTACTCTCCAGAATCTATTCTTCACCAAAGTTTTTTCAACCTTTTTCCCAAAAACTTCTTCAAGAGTTATATCTAAACAGACTTTTAGAATATTTCCACTCCTAATTGTGAATTACTAAAATATACACTCTACATTATTAGATACAGTAAAATTTAATTAATTTGTAATATCTTTGTAAGATTAATTAATTTAGTATACTGTGTGTTACTGGTAAGAATATATTAATGTTAATTCCAACTTAACAAATAAAGAAGATGATTTTTTAAAAAAAAACAATGACGAAAATAGTATTAATCCTGTTTTTTGGGATTAGCATTAGGGAATGTGGACTCATGAATTGATGGCGGTCACTCTTAAAACCTGCAGACATTTAGTAGTATCAATCCCTTTTTTTTGAATTAGCTTTAAGGAATGTGGACTGCTCTTGAATTGATCTCGGTCACTCTGATCTCGGTCACTCTTAAAACTTGCAGACATTTTATTTGTTTTCCTACAACTTTAATATTTCTTTGTAATATATATTTCTCGGAGACTTAGGCCGTTTACTTGGGAAAAATTGAGATGATAGAAATGGAAATGAGTGTAAGGGGGTAAAAATGGAAACTAAAGGAAATAATTAGAGTAAAGTTTGTGAGCCAAAAAAAGTGTTAAATTGGGAGAGAAAACTTGTGGGTCCTGTGATATAAGTAAATTACTATTTTCAATTCCAATTTTATTTCCTATATATATTTCATTTCCGTTGAAGCAAACGGGAACAAGGATACCACATAGAAATATTGAGAAATGAGAGAGCATACAACTTAATATAAAACTTCTGCTACACATGTGCATAAACTATAGTTCATATTATTAGTCATTTTTAACGTGTCAATGTAGTTAAGTCATTGATTTTGTTTAAAAATGAGATAAACTTACAATTTTACTAGAACTAATTTCTGTACTATTCAAAAAGATTAATATGGAGCACTACTCTATTTTGAACTATTTAACCGTAGTATCGATGGTTCATATATATGTGATGTTTTTTCACCATCAGTAGTGTTTTAAAGTTTATGATTTTTAAATAAAAACTATATTTTTTGATAAAATAATAGTTTAGAATGGTTTTTTATATTTAGATTCTGTGTACCCATTGAAATAGCTGTTATCTAATGATCACAGACTTTAAAATAGTAAATTTAAATAATTCATATTATAAATTTGAATGGTTTAGAGTGAAATAAAGCATCATACTCATTTTTCTGACGAGCACTGAAGATGGTTCTCATATTCATCTATATATAATATCATGATCAATTTTACAGTCATATAGAAGTTGCAATAAGCTAAGTGGGATTTCAAAATAAGGGCGATCTTAATAAAATGTAATTAGTACCCCACTTGCCACTTTGTGAATTACTCCCCTTGTCGTAATATATGTGAACGAAATTCATTTTTTTGAAAATATTTTTCCCATTTATAAAGTATGACTTTATTTAAGAATTAAATTTTCAATTTTCCCATATTAACAATGCATTAATTTTCCCACAAATCCTTTTTAATCTTTTTTATATTTATTCTCAAAATCTCACTTATCATAAATAAAATCACTTTGGAAAAGAGTGCATTTCATATAAATTAATTGTTTCATTTAATTTACTTTTTAAAAACCTGCTTTGTACTAGTTGTCAAACTCTCAAGTTAAATATCTAATTTATCGTTTTTTCTTTATCTATCCAAAAAGTGTCAAGAGTCTATTGGAAATATTGATTGGGTGTGCCATAGGAACAAGTCCCATATTGTTTGGGATTATGATGATCCAAATTATAAGAGAATTTGGATTACTATATGGGTTAAGAGGAGGAATGAACTTACATAATAGTGAGCCACTAGAGACAAATCCGGCCAATATTCTCCATCATTATATGTGCAAGTTAAGAGTATATTAGACACTTTAAATAAGAAGGTTTTGTGGGAATAAAATATTTTATGAATAATGTTGTTTCAAAAATATTTTATTCTGACCTTTATTTTTGGTATAATGGACATTGATTTTGGTTTAATGAAATTGCGAATTTCATGGATCAAGATGAATGCACATTATGATTTTAAATGCTACTTAATATTTTGTAAACTCTTAGCTTAATTACCAATCAATGTCATAAAGATTATTTTAAATTGGTTTCTTCATTTCATTTGATTTCTAATGCATGGGTGACCCAAAAAAACGTCATGTTTTATGTATTGATTCATTGACATGTGAGGTGGAAAAGTTCTTACTTTTGGTGTCTATATAAGTGTCTCTAAGTGTGAGCATCATGTGAATGACTCTTGACTCTTGAGTCTAAGAGTACAACCTCCTCCTCTTCCTCTACAAAAATCCTTTGAGTTACTATATACTTTCACTTTTCTGTTGCCTTGCGAAAAGCAGGAAGGGTCTGTTTAATCCTGGGGAGAGCCGCTTCCTATGTTGCTGCCGGTGGTCGCGGAATACCTCTAAAGGACAGAGTCCCACAAGGGAAGCGACTCAAATCTCTATTATTTTACGTGCAGCATTGTGTTTTTCATTGTTTGCAGGAATAGTTGATGAATGGATATATTAGTATTGGAGAGGAGCTAGAAGATATTCAGCGAATTATTTGATGATTTGGGAGCAGACGCCAACAGAGTCATCACTCAAATTCGTACTAGTTGTAAATTTGATAAAAACGCAAGAGTATACACATTGAATAATTTATCATCTTTATGTTTCTACCTTATGAAAAATTGTGTCAACTTTTGCACTAAATCCCATGCTAAGTATTTTTATTTTATCATATTCAATGAGTTTATATATAAGTTTCATAAAATGTTTTTATTAAGTTTGATAAATTATGAAGGCAACTATATTTAAAATATAATCAAGTCATGTTATTGTTTTTTATTATCTAATTATATACTGAAAAATATATTTAATAATAAAGACAAACTCTTACGAGTTTACGATCCAATTTTACATTCTTTTTTATTACAAGTTCAATCATGAGTTTGACAATATTGAGTATATATTTCTTCCAGAAGTTGAATTATAATTAGGGTTATAGCTAATGGTATATGATGTTTAAATATAGTGATAACAACTAACATCCAAAAGCATATGGGTTTGTTCCCAGTCTTTATAGTCACAAAAACTACCTCTTCATTTCATGTCATTTTGTTATATATTGCTTCGTTTTTAAATATGTACTATACATTTTCACCAAAAAAAAAATACGTAGTATACCTAAATGTGATCATCCTAAATATATGGTGCTACCTATGACTCTATGTTTGTCTCTCCCTAATTATACATACCCACATAAATAATCCATTTATGTTTTGATCATTATCCATAATGTCTTGCAAGTGGCAATATATATTATTGAATAATGTTTTAATCAGTATATGGATCAATAATGATTAATTAAATTTGTGGGTAAGTAACAGGCCCAAGTGATCACCATTCCTTCCTGTTTTTGCTCCATATTCTAGTGCTCCAAAAAGCACGTACATTTGGGGAAAATATATTAGGCTATGAAATAATTAATTCTTATACATGTCATCACCATCACCATCACCATCATCATCATCATCTTTGTGTTTTACTGGTAAGCCATCAGAATCAAATTCAAAGGGCCAATAGACCGATGATCTGATACTTATGATGAGCTAATTTCTTGTGGAAAAATAATTGTCTTGTTGACAATTTCTCAAGTAATTACTTTAGGGGTTAAATATGACAGACGACTCCAACTGTAGGACCCTATACCCAACAAACACACATGTAGTGTTTTTCCTCTTAACAATGATCCCATCAATTCATCAACTGAGAATATATATATTATCCAATTTGATCAGTGTTGAGAGAGTAATGGGCAATTTGGAGTAGTTTTGGGTTGACAAATCCTTGTAGCCAAACACACATTAGTTATCCACAAGTGGTCCATGTTACTGTTACTATCTCTAAAGAAATGACAACCTTATTCCTCTCTTTGGTTATATCATTTGATTAAAATTCAACATTTTTATTTATAAAATGTGAGTTTACAACTGTTTCCCAATATTTGAATTAATTATTAGGCTAAAGTATTCATTTGGTCCCTTATGTTTGCATCAAGTTTCAATTTAGTCCTTTATGTTTGAAAAGTACACTTTTAGTCCTTTTTTGTTAACACCGTTAGTTTAACTTAACGGAAAATGCTACCTTAACAATTTTAAATGATTATTTTATAATGAAATTGGATAAAAAATGATAAATTTTGAAAATATAAGAATATTTACATTCAAATATTTTAATCTGAACATTTTTTCAGTATTTAATAATCATTTAAAATTGTTAATTTAACATTTTCCGTTAAGTTAAACTAACGGTGTTAACAAAAAAGGACTAAAAGTGTACTTTCCAAACATAAAGGACTAAATTGAAACTTGATGCAAACATAAGGGACCAAATGAATACTTTTGCCTAATTATTATGAGAAACCAATTGACCTTGCAGCTAAAATTATGATTGATGAATATTGGAAAATAAACCTAATGAACGAGAAAGGAAGAAATAGAAAAATGTATGTCCCAATTGTACTGCGCGATATATTTTGATTATGGGTAAAGGTGCAAAACTAGCCACCGTAAATTTTCAAATGGACAACTTTAGCACCCGTAAATTGGATGGTGCAAAACCGTACATTATAAATCAAAATGGGACAAATTTAGCCACGCCGTTAAGTTGAAGCTAACAGACGTTTGTGTTGGCGTGGGGCCCACCTTCATTAAATCAAAACGTCTGTTAGCTTCAACTTAACGGCGTGGCTAAATTTGTCCCATTTTAATTTATAATGTACGGTTTTGCACCATCCAATTTACGGGTTCCAAAGTTGTCCATTTGAAAATTTACGGTGGCTAGTTTTGCACCTTCACCCTTTGATTATTCCATCTTGATAAGCATTATTGATACAATATATAGTTCTCTCTGTGTGTGTGTCTGTTATGTTGATATGTAGAAAAATGAGAGGTGACTTATCTCATTGGTATTTTAGATGGAATAATACACCTCTCCACCATGATTAGAGCCTAAAACCATTTATATGGGAGCAATATATAAGACTAACTAAAGTATTCTTTTGGCTTCTTATGTTGACATCAAGTTTTAATTTAATCTTTTATGATTGGAAAGTACACTTGTAGTCCTTTTTTGTCAACACCATTAGTTTCACTTAACGAAAAAAACTAACTTAACAATTTTAAATGATTAATCTATGATTAAATATCGAAAAAATGCTTACATTTAAATATTTTAGTGTAACTATGCTTATATTTTCACATTTTGTCATTTTTACTCCCATTTAAACAATCCTTTAGATTTAAGTGAAACTAACGGTGTTAACAAAAAAGAACTAAAAGTGTATTTACAAACATATAAAGGACTAATTAAATTGAAATTTGATGTAAAAATAAGGGACCAAAAGCATATTTTAACCATAAGAGAAACATTGAAAGAGCATTGATAAAAAAAGTTGTTTCTCTGTTGATTTTGTGTATTTGAATTAACTTAACCACCCGTATGAGATATATTATATAGTGATTTAAGGGAGTTAAATAAACGGATACATGGTAACTCCTTGCTATCCTGAAAAAAATATTCTCTTTCAACCCTTTTGATTCTCTTTTCTTTCTCTAAATTGTTAATATGTCGTACGGGAATTCATCGGTTTCCAAATGGGTTAAAGGTCAATCTGGCCACCAAACAATTTTCAATGTATCAATTTGGCCTATAAACAATTTTCGGTCTCAATCTGGCCTATAAACAATATAAAAGGTTCATTTTGGCCACTACTCTACTGGAAAATACTAAAATACCCTTGAGACTTATTTAATATAATTTTTAAAGATGTGGGTCCCACCTTTTAAATATAAAAAATAATCCCCCTACCCCACCCCTCTCTCCTCCCTCCTTCATCCACCTTCACCCACCACACTCCTCTCTCTCTCCCAACCTCACCCACCGTCCGCCGCCTTCCCCCGCCACAGCAAATCCACCACCCCCTTACTTCATAAACTCCATCAAAACTCAAAACTCAAAACTCAGTCAAGTCTCTCTCTCTCTAGGAAATCCAAACATGGGAATATGTTCAGACGACAGAGTGAAATTCAACGTGGGTGGAAGAACCTTCGAGACGACAGCAACAACTCTTGCCAACGCAGGCAGAAACTCCATGTTTGGAGCCATGTTTGACCAAACCTGGAACCTTGTACATAAAACTAATAACCTTCCCTCCCACCCATGTTTCATTGACCGTAATCCTGATTGCTTTGCCGTACTCCTCGATCTCCACCGTACAGGACACCTTCACGTCCCTCATAACATCTCACACAAACTTCTCTATCGTGAAGCTCTCTACTATGGCCTCCTTCACCATGTTCGCTCAGCCACGTGGGGCCCTTTCGACGGTAACATGTAACTCACACAAATAATACTGTGGCGGGGGAAGACGGCAGACGGTGGGTGAGGTTGGGAGAGAGAGAGAGGAGGGTGGTGGGTGAAGAAGGGAGAAGAGAGGGGTGGGGTAGGGGGGATTATTTTTTATATTTAAAAGGTGGGACCCACATCTTTAAAAATTATATTAAATAAGTCTCAATGGTATTTTAGTATTTTCCAGTAGAGTAATGGCCAAAATGAACCTTTTATATTGTTTATAGGCAGATTGAGACCGAAAATTGTTTATAGGCCAAATTGATACATTGGAAATTGTTTGGTGGCCAAATTGATCTTTAACCCTTTCCAAATCAGAGCTTTGATCTCGTGTCGGCACTTGGTGAGTTAATTGGTTACAAATAACTTCGAAATCCTAGTGTTTATGAATAACTTCTTGATTTTGAGTGATATTTAGAAGGTTAGCCCAATAAAGTTTATAGCCTCCACAAATTCGAATAACATGAAGACCCAAATTATGCTCAACAAATAATGTACATTAATGATTTAATTTTCAACCGATAAAGGAAAAACTCCATCCCTCAAAGGCTCAACTCATATTTTTCCAATTCACAGTAGCCCCGCTTGTATTTGGTTTATTGAGCCCTAATTCACTACGGGCGGATAAGGTAAATCCAAACAATAACTAAAAACATGAATACCATGTGTTGCTTGCTTATGAAAAATTTTGAAGAACTATAGCGACCGGAGTTACTTCACATTGTAGTAGTTAATTGATTATTGGGCGAAGGCCCAAAAATGATACATAACTATTGGCTAAAGAACAAAAATAGTACATAACTATTTCAAGGTACAAAAATGATACCCAACTTTTACCATGTGATCAAAAATAATATTTTCACTAATATAACAATAATATTAGACATGAAATGTCCTAAATGCCCTTATAATTAAATAAACTTTTACCTGGTGGCGATTAATTTAAAAGGGCATTTTGGACATTTCATGTATAATATTATTGTCATACTAGTGAAAATATCATTTTTGATCACATGATAAAATATGAGTATCATTTTTGTACCTTGAAATAGTTATGTACTATTTTTGTTCCTTCGTCAATAGTTATGTATCATTTTTGGGTCTTCGCCTTTGATTATTTTGACTATATATATTGAATAAAATAAGGGTAAAGGTGCAAAAATAGCCAACGTAAATTTAAAAATGGGCAACTATAACTCTGGTAAGTTTAAGGGGCAAAACTGTAACTGTAAACCAAAATAGGGCAAAACCATACATTGTAAACCAAAATGGGGTCAAAGTAACCTCTCTGTTTGGCCAAGTTAAACAAACATTTTCTAGACGTGGGCTCTACCATCAGTAAATGACATGTCAATTCCAAAACCCACAGTAAAAGCTAAAATGCATCCAGTTGAATCCAAAATCACTTGAAACGAACTCTAAACCCCCAAATCATTTCAATAAGAAACCAAATAGAACCCCAAATCATGTGAAATTCACCTTACTTGGTGGGGGCACGTCTGGAAAACGTATGTTTAAATCTTCCTAACAAAGAGGTTACATTTGCCTCATTTTGGTTTACAGTGTACACTTTTGCCCCCTTAAATTTACCAGAGTTATAGTTGTCCATTTTAAAATTTACGATGACTATTTTTGCACATTTGCCCATAAAATAAATCCTCCTATGATAAGATTAGTGTGTGTATGCATGCATAGTAAATTCACCTTTATGTTGTTTAGGTTTGATTTCTTGCAAAATCCTAGTTGTCTTCGTACCTTTTTATTGCGATTTCAATTTATAGGGTTGTGTTCTTCCATTGATTGGTTTGGTAAGCAATAAAGCCTTATTATGTAAAAGCCCAACTAATGTAGGTTTGGATATTCCCATACATGGTCATTTTATAATTATTGGATCAAAGTTCTGCCTGGTTTTTTAGTAACCCTCACAAATTTCATTCTTTCAAAACTTATTTTCTGTAAGTTAGATATTAAAAATCAACACCAACATGTATATTAGCAACAAAAGTCATAACGAAGCCATATTATTTACACCTAGTTAAACATATTTGATCTCCAACAAATGCCTTTAGAACCTGACAGAATTTTATGCCTCAAAGAAGTTTCCTCCTAACCCAACCCTTAATTTAGGCAGAACAAAGAAATTTCATTAATTAACTAATGAGGAAGGAAGATCAAGATAAAATATGCAGTTTTTTTTAATGAGGATCAAATCGAATTTTAAAAGTGGTCTTATGTTTAGGACTGGATCGGAGGGAGTATTATTTGTACCAATAATATTAAAGAAAGGAAGAAAGAAAGTTGAATGTGACAAAATTTTATTTGACGCTGAGTTATCGGATCTACAGCGAGAAGAAACATATCTGTGGGAAACGTTTGAAGCCACAGAAACATTATCAGCAGCAACACACTTTTCTTTCTTTTTTATTGTTTGTGCAGCTTTATTGAAGCTTGTGTTTGACATTATTCATGTTCAATGTCATTGGAAAGCCATATATGAATCATCATGTGTAAAAGTAACAGTTTGATTATATTCTTATCTTCTGGATCACCAAATCAGAACATTTATCTGCTTATCTTCAGGTTTCCCTTCTTGCATCCTCTACTTTCTTCTGCAACACTCTATCCTGCCTACAAAAAAATTGGTGTAAAGCTTGATTTCTGCATTTAACACTTCTAAAAATGTTTTATATTTTACATCCATTTTCAAATTTTAACATGGTGCACTAGCACATATCTATACAATAATAACAAAGTCTTATCCCAAGTAATAACAACATATATCTTTATTACATCATTTTATTCATACGGTGAAAAATATGAAAAAGGAATAACTAAGATTAATTAGATGTTCGCTCCAGGTCTAAATATAAAACATATTTAGTGAGACGGATTTGATTATAAATATAAGACCTATTTCTAATTTTAACCAAATTTTCCCTAAATTAGCCTTAGCTTATCAATGTTTCCCAATAATAAACACATAAGAGAAGGAGGGTGGGATAAAGGTAGATGGTTAAGGTATATTGATAATAACATGTTAGTTTAACTAATTTAACTAATATTCTTAATATAATCAAATTAGGTAAATATATCTATATTAAATATAGGAGGGAGTATCATATTACAATTATCTTCTCAGCTTTCTATTCTCTCCCGTCTCTTCTCTCCTCTCTCCCTTCCCTCTGTTTTTAAGTCATCATAATCATAAAGCTGCACTATTTATAAGTTAGTAGTACATATTTCATCTAGGGGTTTTGAATCAAGTGCATTAACTAGTCCTTATTTAATTTTCTTATACCTATCAAATACTACATATATCTTGAATAATTTGCACAATTAAGATTCTCAACTTCCCATATTTGTAATAAAAATGAAAATTTGTTATAATGATGAATAGAGAATATGGCCAGTTAATGAAGGGTCCGGATTCTCTCAGAACCCCTCCAAATTCTTCCTTATAGGGTCATATTTTGACCCTTGAAATTCATATAAGAGTTCATAATTTGCCAATTGTACTATTAAAAATAAAAAATTTATATTATAATATAAAATAAATGAAGAAATTTAATTTTTTTTTATTTTTGAAAACTTTTTGACATAAAAAATTTCAACTATCTGGATCTATTTCATTTCAACAAAAGGACCTATAAGAGATACAGACTTATCCAGTTAACTGTAAATAAAATTTACAAAATATGTCTTATCCAGTTAACTGTATCTCTTATAGATCCTTCTGTTGAAATAAAATATGTCTAGATAGTTGAAATTAAGTTGAAATTTTTATGCTAAAAATTATTTTACATTATAATACAATTTTTTTTTATTTTTAATGGGACAAGTGGCAAATTATGAGCTCTTAAATGAATCTCAATTGCCAAATAAGGCCCCAAGTTGCTTCTGAGAGATTCTAAGAGGGTGGGATTCTGAGAGAATCCCAACCCGTTAATGAAACAGCTCAAACATGATTAGCAAGCCGAAAAAGAAATGTAAAAATAGGACCTAACGCTTATGAATAGGTAACATCATTACTTCGAAAGCAAAGAACAACTTCGGATCATTTCGATTATTGTTTTCGGACGCCTCTATCCTGCTTCTTTGGAAATGGTCACCAAGCTCATCACCTACATGTTGACATTTTCACAAGCTATGTGGATTCTTTATATTCACATACATAAGAAGTTTGGAGGAGTGTGTGTGTGTGTGTGTTTAAATATAAAATATAGACCCGATACACAATAATCACTTTTGTTCTGTATAACTCTTTCGTAATAAGCAACGCTTAATTGTTGATTAGGGTTTCTCTCCCTTCACCCCTTTTGGTGCTCTGCCTCCATGGCTGCTTCTCTCTAAACCTTTATCCTTTCCCCCCCTCTGCTCCCATCCTTCCTTCCACCTCTCATTACTTTATCTCCTTTCACCTCTTCCTCATTGTCCTCACTTCACTGCTCTTACTTTTCGAAATCACTCTCAAACACATGGCCTCCCTCACGCATGGAGGTGTTCGCTGGACCAACAGTGTTAACAATGAAAATCATAAAAAACGTTTGGTTGGTCGAATCATCTCAAAGAAGAAGATTAACTTAGTTGGCATTAAGGAACAACTGAAAGCAGCTTGGGGCACCAAGGAAGATTTTGTCATTAGCAATATCACTACTAATCTTTTCTCCTTCACCTTTGACAATCCTGACGAGGCAACGAAAGTTATGGATGAGAGTCCTTGGATGGTCAGAAACCACATGCTCAGTCTCCAGTACCGAGGTCACTTCATGCCAGATTATGAAGTCAAGATCAACACCTGCCCCTTCTGGGTTCAGCTTCATAATATTCCCCCGGAAGCTCTTCTTCGTGAAAATCTCCTTTATTTTGGCAACCAAATCGGCAAGGTTCTATCTCTTGAAATGCCTGGTGAGGGTAAATTCAACTTCCGCAAATTTGGGCGGTTACGTATTGAAGTGGATGCCGACAAGCCTCTTACGCCTGGTTTCATGATCAATAGGCCTCCAATCGATAACAAAGTTTTGGAACCAATCTGGATCCAAGTAAAATATGAAAAACTACAAAGGTTCTGTTTTCTTTGTGGCAAATTAGGCCACGAATCCAAAGACTGTGATTTTGATGAAGATGAACTATGTAACTTAGACCACAGAGACCGTTACAATTCAAAGATGTGCACTCCACCGCTCAAATTCCGGCCTCCTTCGCTGGAAAATTCATCCCGCTCAGTTCCCGGTCATGGGTCTTCTCAAGAGTCGCCTAGGGAAGATGTACGTAATTATTGCATGCATGGGAAGTCACACAATTGCAATCAATGCTCGGCTCTCCTTCCAAATGAAATTCGTGGGACCCATGTTAGTCTCTCTCATGACAGGACAAGTGGACAATCTAATTCCCCACGTGCTATTTTGCCCTCTGAGAATAATACAATTTCTTCAACTATTGAATTGGGTGTACGCAGCCGCCATTCTATGGAAATTGACCGCCTTGACTCACTCATGAGACAAAGCAATGAGGGTTATGTTAATATTTGGGCCAACATCAGGCTTACCCCACGTGAGCCCACTTCTGTCCAGATCCAGGATTTGTCAACTATGGATAGCCCAAGTAGAGACAAAAACATTTCACTCTCTAGAGGCCCACTTTCAATTGTCTCTCGCGCTGGCACTTCTGAAAGCAGCTTTTTTCACGTCTCTCCTCCCCCCTCGTCTCATAACTCCGCCGAGGTACTCAGTTTGGTTAATCAAGTAGCTCATGTCCATCTAAAGCGCAAAGCTGATGATCTGTGTGAATCTCCTATACCAAAAAGAACAAAGCACAATGAGAAATGTTCTCCAAGCTTCGCTGAAAAAACTCGCCGAGCCTCCCTCTTTCTGGATCAACATCTCCCCAAGCTCTCTCACCATTCTTCACCGCCAGCTACTGCTACTTTCTCTCATGAAAATAAATCTCCTACTGATCTTAGAAGACCCTACAATGGTTATGAGTTAATTTTTAATATGGGTCAAGTGGAGAATCGCAAGCCCTCTAGTAAGTTCTCTCTATCCCGTACTCGTCGGAAATTATTTCCCCCTCCGGGGAATCTTCAAGTTCCCTTCCAGCGAGCACGAGTTCGAATGCCTCAAGGGACGGTGGTTGGCCTTCTCCAGCCACCACTCCTCAATGATTATCGGTTGGAACTGTCGGGGTTTGGGCACCACCTCGACGGTTCGGAATCTAAGGTCCCAATGCAGGAGGTATAAGGTGGACGTTGTATGTTTATCGGAAACTAAAATGTCAACTGAGAAAATTGAGAAAATTCGAAAAAAACTTAATTTTGATCATGGTATTTATTCAGAACCACTTGGTCTTTCTGGTGGCTTAGCTCTTTGGTGGAAATCCAATGCGTCTCTACAAGTTGGTAAAATAGGCAGATTCTTCATTCACCTGGATCACATTATTATTGATGGAGTAAATTGGGGTGCACTCACTTGGTTATATGGCCCGAACGATGCAGTCGCTAAAGCCCGATGGTGGAGGAACATTTCTAGATTAAACCCCAGTGAATTTGAAAATTGGCTTGTGTTTGGTGATTTTAATGATGTGCTATGTACAGCTCTGATAAAGAAGGAGGCAACCCAAAAACTCTCAAGGAACTTGAACCCTTCCAACAATTCATGACATCTCATAAACTCCTTGAATTGGATTCTACCAATTCTAAAGGTAGCTTTTTTACATGGCTCAACAATAGAGAGGGTAGTCACTTTATAAGAGAAAGACTTGATCGCGCCATCTCCAATTGTTCTTGGAAAAATTCTTTCCCTAATGGTCATTGTAAAGTCCTTGAAGCAATTGGGTCGGATCACTGCCCTCTTCTGATTTGCAAAGACTCAAATGATAAGATTGCCCCATTTTTGTTCCGATTTGATCTAAAATGGCTTTCTCACCCTGATTATGATAACTTCATCAAAAATAAATGGACTGGATCTTCTGAGGATTTTTCTGTCTCAAATTTTGCAAAGTGTTTAGCTGATCTTGGCCGTGATCTTCGCATATGGGGGCAAAAAGAATTCAAAAACAACTCTCGAGTAATTCATAAAATACTGGATCAGATTCAATCTATCCTAAGTGGCTCCTGGAGTGAGCAAAGAGCGTTGGAAGTTGCTGAGCTACGAAGACAGCTTCATGAGATTTGGAATCAGGAGGAACTTTACTGGTCCCAAAAATCAAGGGTTCAATGGTTAAAATGCGGGGACCAAAATTCCCGTTTTTTCCATATGACTACTTTGCAAAGAAGAAGCCAAACCGTATCACCAGGCTACGTTTATCTGATGATTCTTGGATAGAAGATGAGGACCAAATTGGAAGCACTTTTGCTCATTTCTACTCAGATCTCTTCAATTCTGCAGAACCCCGATGCTTTGATTCTGTTCTTGAAAGTGTTGCCCCTTTAATCTCACAAGATGATAATTCTTTGCTTATGAAGGAGGTATCTTTTGATGAAGTCAAATCTGCAGTTTTTGATCTTGGCTGTAACAAAGCTCCGGGTCCTGATGGCTTCACTGGAGCTTTCTTTCAGAAATCTTGGCCTATTGTTGGCGATCAAGTATGTAATATTATCAAGCGGTTTTTTTCCTCGGGTTTTCCTCTGGCTGATATTAATCATACTGACATGGTGCTTATTCCAAAAGTTGATTGCCCGGAATCCATTAGTGACTATAGGCCTATTAGCCTTTGTAATTTCACATACAAAGATTTTTCAAAAGTACTTGCTAATAGGCTGAAACCTCTCTTGGATAAAATTATTTCTGAACAGCAAAGGGCCTTTGTGCCGGGTAGACAAATCCAGGATAATTTAATCATAGTGCATGAAATTTTTCATCATTTGAAGCATAAAAGACAAGGCTTTAGTGAACTTGCTTTAAAACTTGACATGAATAAAGCCTTTGATCGTATTGAATGGGATTTTCTCTGTGCTGTCCTTAAGAAACTGGGTTTTTGTGATGATTGGATTCAACGCATCCTATGGTGTATTAACTCGGTCTCTTTCTCTATCATGCTCTCTGGTAAGCGACTAGCATCAGTCCTCCCAAAGAGGGGCCTCCGACAGGGCGATCCCCTCTCCCCTTACTTATTCATTATTGTGAGTAATGTCTTATCTTGCTTAATTACACATGATGAACAAGCAGGTCTGCTTACTGGTGTTAGTATTGCTCGCCACTGTCCCAAAGTTTCTCACAGTTTTTTTGCAGATGATTCAATTTTTTTCTTGAAAGCAGACATCCTTAATTGCAGACGACTGAAATTTATTCTTGACCAATACTGCATTGCCTCAGGACAGCTCATAAACTACAATAAGTCATGCCTTTATTTTTCTAGAAATGCTGATCCTTTGCTAAAAGAGGAAATTGGCCATATTTTCCAGGTTTACGCCACTGACATCCCGGGTAAATATCTTGGTCTTCCAATTATCTGGGAACGCTCCAAAAGGAATTCACTGAACTTTGTGCTGGATAAAGTCAAAAAGAAAATACAAGGCTGGAAGCAAAATTTTCTATCTGATGCAGGTCGTGAGGTACTTATCAAATCTGTTTGTAATGCCATACCAGTCTACCCCATGTCCTGTTTTCTATTTCCTAAGCATGTCCTCAAAGAGCTAGAATCTACAATCAACGCTTTCTGGTGGAAAAGCTCTGACTCTCACAAACGAATCCATTGGGTTTCTGGTGAAAAACTCAAGTCACACAAGCTCGACGGAGGTCTTGGTTTTCGTGATTTTGAAGCCTTTAATCTTGCTCTGCTTGCTAAAATTGGTTGGCGTCTTTTGCAGGATCCTGAACAACTCTGGGCTAAAGTTCTAAAAGCCAAATACTTTCCAAGATGTTCTTTTTTGGAAGCTAAAAAGGGCGCTCGTGCATCCTGGCTCTGGTCAAGCATAATCGAAGGAAGGAAAGTTCTATCAGGTAATATTCTATCCAGTGTAGGCAATGGAGAAAACACTAAAATATGGAATGATCCTTGGATTCCAAACCTTCCCGAGAAAACTCTTTTCAACCCCTGCCCTTTGAGTTGCCTTAGAGATTTGAGAGTTGCAGCTATAAGAGACCAGCACCAGTGGGATCTCTCTCCCATTGAAGATTGGTTAACTGATTTTGAAAAAGAAGCTATTCTCTCCTCTCGATATAGACACCCTTCTAACAATGACAAATGGCTTTGGTGTCAAGGGAAGTGGCATACTTACTCAGTTAAGGAAGGCTACAAAGTGGCTAAAGAGGTCGTTTTAAGCACAACTAACAAACCATCATCCTCCTCTAATAGCTCTCTTAAACATTTCTGGAAGGCATTATGGAAGCTTAAGTTACCTAGAAAGATTCGTCTCTTTATTTGGAAATTGTTCTCTAATGCATTGCCCACTTTTGAAAACCTTTTCAAGAGGAAATGTGCCTCCACAGGGCTTTGTTTAATCTGCAAAACCAAGACCGAATCTTTTCTCCACCTGTTCTGCCTATGTCCTTGGACTACCCGGATCTGGTCCTCCAACCCATACCTTCTCACCCCTCATTCAACTCCAACTCAAACCTTCACCAATGGATCATAGACTACCTGACTGAATCATCTTTCAGTGATTGGGACAAAAGCTTTCTGTGTGCTTTACTGTGGCAAATTTGGAAAAGCAGGAATGCTTTTGTTTATAATAATACTCCCACTGACCCTACTTTTGTCTTATCTCAAACAGGTAAGCTCCTATCCGAATTTTGGGATGCCAATCTTCTCTCCAGCTCCTCCCTTTCTCCTGGTACTTCCTTAAAGTTCTCTACCAATCTTAAGAAGTGGAAATCACCTGATCTCGACTGGTTAAAGTTCAACTCTGACGCTGCTTTCAATGAGGAGAATATGGAAGCAGCCATTGCCTTCATTGTTCGTGACTCCTCAGGCTGGCTTATGGATGGTTTCTCCAAAACCATCTCGGCCTCCTCCCCCCTCCAAGCTGAATGTTTAGCGATGGAAGCTGCTGTCATCTTTGCAATGGAAAATAACTTGCAAAACATCAGTTTTGAATCGGACTCTCTTCAGCTTGTGAACTATCTTTCCCATAAAGATAGCCTTCCAGATTGGACGTGTGAAGCCATTATTGACAGTATACGCTCTTCTGGATCTTCTCTAAGGAACCATTCTTTCAAATGGATTCCCCGTGAAGCTAATGCTGTTTCAAACTGGATAGCAAAGGCCTCTTTAGCAAAGTCTTGTCCTGCCAATTGGACCTCAAGACCTCCCTCGGCGCTGGCTCAGCTCCTCCTTCTGGATGCCACCGGTTTCAACTCTGATGATGGCGGATAAATCTAGAGGATGCTTGTTTTCTTGTTTTTTATTTCTGCATTTAAGCTTTCCTTTTCGTTAATTCTTCTGTTCCCGCTTTTTCTACGGTTATTTTCATGACTCTTAGACTTTATTTGGTTGTAACCTTTTTCTAGTAATATCATACTCTTTTCTGGCAAAAAAAAAACTCTTTCGTAATATAAATGAAAAGGATTGAAAGAACAACCTAGGATTTAATAGGACCATTCCTACCCACTACAGTAACACTCAATATACTCCCACTATAGGGAATAGCTTACAATCACTGATTCCAATTTTTTGCGCCCTCCCACACACACGCACATATATCACTTTATGCTCTTGTGGCAGAACCAGTAGCTGCGTTTAGAATAATTTCATTTTATTTAATTAAAAAATCACTTTCTTCTTCCAAGAAAAAACTAGTCTTAATTAGCTTGGGAGCCTATAATGTTATTACCATATAACTTTAAACTTTATAGAATGTCATAAAATACATACTTCAACAGTGAATATGTATTGTGTCAATCAATTCAATGTTTAGAACTAAGTTCATTAGCTTATTTTTTACATTGTCCAATATGATTAGTTAAGAAGACATTTCGACCTTTGACCAATCAGCTGGTATAAACTCAATGAGAGACAAAAGTCAGAAGAAGCTGATTAATGATGCGTGGATCCTACAAAGCATGCAGAAGCAAACAATGTTTCTATGAACTAACGTACGAAATCCCAATTCCTAAGTTCTCAGAACCCAACAAAATATCATGTTTCTATGACTAAGGCACAGTTGAGTCCACTTTTTCTTCTCATCTGGGCAGATTCTTTTCACCTTTTTCAGATTTCATTAGTGCAATCAATTTAAGGTTCAGTTCTTTTTTTTGGGTTTTGAGAAACTAAGAGTCAGAAAATGAATGAAATATTAGCTATTTGGAGTGAGTTCACAATGGGAAAGCAAAAGGATATTTTAGGGATATTTTCTAGCTCAGTCTCTTTTATGTTAAAAATAGAAAGACTTGCAGAGGTTTGATTATTTAGCTAAAAATTTTGTATTGTTTTTCTCTAGTCACAAATAAATACTCCCTCCAGTCCGTATTGTAATAGCTCAGTCATCAAAACACGATTCTTAAGAAAACATTAGTTGGGTGTCTAAGGTTAATTATTTTTTTTACAAACTCTCATATTTTGGACCAAAACCATTCAAAATTTGGGCAGTTATATTACAAACCGAAGGGAGTAACTGTTTCAATGGAGCTTTTTCTTCCTTATTCTTCCTCTTCATCATTTTTTAACCCAAACATGTGATCTTTAGAATCAGCTTTTTCTTCCTTTGTCTTCCTCTTCATCATTTTTTAACCCAAACATGTGATCTTTAGAATCAGACCTGTGGGGTTTTCGGGTGTACCTGGATTGTTGATGAACTTGATCAGGAATACCCACACAAATTCAGAGCACCATAGGACTCTAAATATGTTATATACAACAGATGCATGATGGATGAGAGAAGAGACTTAAGAGGAGGGAAAGGAGTAGACTTTCTGTTTCTATGTTTTGTACATAAGTGAGAATCATTCCCACAAAACCCCAATATATAACTTACGTGCGGAAAAGTTACATCCCGTGTGAAAAGTCATACTGGTTTGAATATTAAATTCATGGGGAAGATAACTCTTTTCTACCCATACTTTTCCATATTTACACAATGGATCCAATTCTCATTGGGCTTGGATTGAGACCCTAATCCACCAAATATGGACCCAATATTTCCCTAAAAGACCAAATCTAAAGACACTAATGAATGATGTACCAAGGAAAAAAGAATTAAAAAGAGAAAAAGAAAAGCCAATAAGGCCATGGAGAAAAGAATCCCATCCAGTTTCTATATCCACACTTCCAAAGTGAGGGTTCAAATTTAAAATTACATAATCATGTTTTAAGTTGCATTATAACTTAGAAGGTAGCAGGGGAAAAATAGTCACATTGATCTTATAGTGTTGTTCATCTTCTGCAACACACAAAATAAAGCTCACACCAGAACCCCATGTACTTTGGGACTTGCAATTTTAATGAATTCAAAATATTCTATGTTGAGATGCAGAGTAAATTTTGTTTAGACAACAATCCACTAAGTGACTTGACCAATAAGAATATACGATTGGTTATCCCCTCTTTTCTCTCTCACCCCATGCATGGTTCTCTTGTTTTTTTCCTTCCTATACATGAATGAATTGCAGATATTCAAGATATCATCTCATTACCTCTTCCTCTTTTAATTTTGTTCCTCCTAGATGTCAACAAATATAAAGTTACTTGAAAACCTAAGCCTGATACTCATCATTTCAACTATTTTCTCACCAAGCTAATTAATTTTTCTTGTATCCATAATTAAGTGGGAAAATAACTCTATCAGGCATAGTGAAAAAAATAAAAGGAAAAATGTGAAATTTTGGAACCAGATTCATTTGAAATATGATTCTCCTTACTGGCAGTACATAGTGCTTGGTTTTTCGTGGTTCCAAAGCAGACAGAGAGGGCCTGTTTGGATAGTTTTAAAAAAGCTGTTTTGGAAACAAAACCTAGGTTTCATTCAAATTTTGCCAAACACTACCAAAAAGTTGAAAAAGCTATTTTCAGCACAAAACCTAGGTTTCAGGCCCAAAACCTAGGTTTGGAGAAAAGCTGGATTTTTCTGCTTTTCCAACTAAAACCAAGACCAATTCGTCATTCCTCTCTCTCATCCGAAACACTAGTCCCTTTTTACAGGGGTGGAAATGAGTCAGGCCGTAAACAGGCGGCCTACGACTCGGCCTATTTAGGGTCTGACCTTTTTAATAAAAAGGCCAGACTCAGACCTATTCACAAGCCTTTTTATCTAAAAAGGCCAGACCTATTTTAGTAAAGCCCGACTCGAAAGCCTTCAGGGCTGACCCGTTTAATATTACTACTAATAATAAAATAATAATATTAATAAAAGTTACAACATTCATTTACACAATCTGTTATACAGTCATACCCTGACCTCTTGTGGTCCTTTCTAGTTTGATATGTGGGCCTTTAAAAGGTTTAAAACATATAACTAGGCCCAGACCTAAGTTTTCTTATTGCATGACTGGCGCAAGCCTATTTAGGCAAAACCTGACTCAGCCCGGCTCATTTCCACCTCTATTTGTGTATACACAATAATTATGGTGGATTGTTGAATAAAATCAATGTTACATTTAATGTGTGGAAGATGGAAGGAATTTTTATTTTTTTTTACTAAAAATAATAAAATTTGATCATTTAGAACTTTAAAATAATTTTTGGGAAATTGTTCTTTTTAGTAATTTGACATTCAAAAAGCTATTATACTGACACTTTATTCAAACACTCTCATTTTATCAAAAGCTACTTTTCAGAAAAGCTATTATACTCAAAAGCTATTTTCAAAAAGCTATTTTCCCATAAGCTATTCTCCAGAAGTTAAATCCAAACAGGCCCAGAGTCACAAGTGCTTTCCAACTTTTGGCTATTCAGATTCCTTCACTAGCTTCATCCCCTATCTCCTTAACCATTTATATGCACACAACCTTCATCATTTTTCCTTCACAAGCCATCCGAACCCTTCTTCTCATTCACTTATATATTTTTATATATTTATACATTGCTATGGCTTCAAGCTCTCTCAGCAAAAAGAAGCAGGCCTCTGATTCATCTTGGACACCTAAACAGAACAAGCTGTTTGAAAAGGCTCTTGCAAAATATGACAAGGAGACTCCTGATCGATGGCAGAATGTGGCTAAAGCTGTTGGTGGAAAGTCAGCCGAGGAAGTTAAGAGACACTATGAAATCCTCCTCGAGGATTTAAGGCACATTGAATCTGGTCATGTTCCCATTCCCAACTACAAATCCTCTGGCAATGCTAATGAAGAAGAGAGGTAAGTAATTAATGATCACTCACAAACGACTTCGTTTTTTGTCATTATTTTCTTAGTACCTCAAGCATGCATGCTTACTTCTACGTTTGGTTCTTTAAAAGAATAAGGACGCTAAATACATTATATTTATATTAATTGTTTTTCTGCAAACCAATTCGCCTATATATTTAATATAAGTTGTTTTACAATAATGGCATAAGTAAGTATTTCTGGAATATTATTTATTATATATTACTATCTCCGTTCCTAAATATAAAATCACTTTGAGAAAGTGGATAAGTTCCTAAATATAAGATCACTTCCTATTTTATCTCAAGTTTTACCCAAACTACACTTATACTCTATCTTTTCATTGAAAACTCCTCCTCCTTTTAAAGTTAAGTAATTGAGGGGATTTTGGGAAGATCATGTAATTTTATTGTCTTCCTTAATCTCCTCAAATTAACCAAAGTGATCTTATATTTAGGAACGGAGGGAGTATAAAGTAATTTATTTAACTTTTTTAAGCTCATTGATTAAATCAGTCAACTAAAGCTTATATAGGGACAGATTCAACGTTGAAGTTATAAGTTAGAACAAAAGCAAATACTAGGAAAAACCAACTTTGTTCATTAGTTGAGTTAAATCATGTGCATGAAAGTATTGATAATCTTTAGTGTCATCCACATGCAAAACATACATATTTGTTTCTGAAGAGTATTGGTGATAATCAAATTTGTATTCTCTTGTTCAAAACTTACATGGTCATAATAAGTAATTTTTATTGGTTTGCCTCACAGGCTTATGAAGTATCTTCAGCTGAATTGAAGGGAATAATCAATGCCTGTATGAATGAATCCTTCTCTGGTCCTTAGCGCGCGCATACCTATCTCTTTGCGTGTCTCTCTCTTCTCCTGTATTTTCTTGCCTTTGTTATCATTGAGATGATTGTAATGAATAATCGGATTTTGGCATTCTTTAGTAGCATTCACAGGAAAGGAAGATAGAGGAAGGGAAAACTCACGGGAGAAGGCTTAATAACACAACATTTTATGAATTAAAAATTAAATGCAGATCGATCACAATTAATACTAATTAATAAATAACAATCAAATCAAAATAAAAATTTTTTTTCAACAACAATAATAATAACAGTTATAGGGAATCTCTCGAAAATTTTAATAAATTTTTAATTTCTATATCCCATCCATTCAATTAGCGTATCCTCTGTGAATAACCGATTTTTTTTTTTGGACAAACTGTGAATAACCGAATTGATTGTTATAGGAATATAAAAGGATTGTTAAATAAATAAATTGAACAGATTTAGTTTAAATGTTATATGATATAAAAAGGTTCGGTTTGAATTTTTAAGGTGACACTATTTTATTTAAATGCATGTCAAAGGTTGAGATAATACTTCAGAAATATAACAAAGGTTGTGACTAATACTTAAATTATAGTGTCACCTTAATAATTAAAGGCATGATGAGAATATTTATTTTTTAAACTGCAATTTAGTCTAAACATGCCGTCATCCTTGGCTGACTGAAACAATACATATAACAAACGTCCGTATGAAAAGTGCCAAAACAATAAGTCACAACAATAATATACACCAACACAAGTGTGTTCAAAATGTAAACACAATCTTAGTACTATTACTCATTGAATAAGGTACCAATGACTAATTGATTGAACTACTAAGTGAGTTCATCTTATGAGAACTTATGTGTGTTCAAATCCCATGAAGCACTCTTATTCGGAGAGGAAATAACTCTGACTATGTAGGTTGTACTCCTACCCTTAGATATTCAAGTCTATATTAGTTGGTTGTTAATAAACGCCGGATTACCAAGTAGCATTTAACAAAAAAAGGCACTAACATACTATGTATCTTAAATAACCTTAATGTGCATGAGTAATTCACACCCCACCTCTCCTAATTTCCCTTATTTCCAAATATTTTCCCAATTTTTTTATATCCAAACCCCCTGAAAAGCACACACAATGGTAAATTTCAGTGTCGGTTAGAAAAGGGTAGATCTTAGCGGTCTGTCTGATATGATCGCACACTCCCTCCCTATATATAAGAACCATTTGGGTAGAATCACACAAAAGAAATGAATGTCATAATTGTATTTTTCAATTTTAATTTGCTGTTATATATTTATGATGGGTTATGTAAGAGAGAGAATTGTAGGATAATAATGACAAAATTAATATAAGAAAGAAGGTAAAAGAAAATACAAATAATCATAAATGAAAACTCTACATAAGAAAATACAAAATTAATGCCTCTCTTATCTCTCCTGTGCACATCTTGAAGTTATTATCTGCTTGCCTTCTAAATCTCTAGTTAAATAAGTGAATCATCTCAAAAGCCAACTAGAAGTGTTCACGGAGTGTGAACACTTCTAGTTGGGTTTTGAGAGTTACACGTTTTTGTTATTCTTAGCCCGCCAGCATTAACTAAACTATAGTAAGACGGACATATTGACATTCTTACGCCAGAATGGGAGTGAAGCCAACGCAAGAGCCGCCGACTCCTTTATTTTCCCTTACCTTCTTCAGCAGCGAAGGCATGCAGTTGGCTACTTGTTTCTATCTTTTCGGAAAAACTACGTGCTCTCAACACACAATAAATGTACTCCCTCCGGTCCTATTTATAAGTCGCCAACCGCCCATATTATACAAACCAAGGAATGGTGGTTAGTGGCGGTTGCATCATTAAATTGGTCTTGTTTTATTTTTCATTTTCATCTTTACCCCTCCTCACAACTATTAAATGAGTCATAATGAGGCAAACAAAAGTAAATGCATAGATCTCTTATTTCAATGACAGGGGCATATTTGGAAAACTTTAATTAATGAGTTAGTTAGTGGTAGTTGGCACTTATATTAAGGACCAAAATTTAGTGGAGGTTGACGACTTATAAATAGAACCGGAGGGAGTAATTGTCACAAAAAGCCTTGATAATATAAGTGAGCACCATAATCAATTTTGGTACTCGTTATAATCATGACTCATGAGTAGAGCTGTATGTAGAGGGCGCTCATCCACTCTGGATACTCTGGATTTAAATTTTGATGGATTAGATTTAATATTTTTACATTTATGTTTTCTAAATGAGTAATATGTTTTTTTTTTTGACAAAATCATAGTTATCGGATTGTCTTCATTTTAGGTTTGTAATTAACGAAAATAACTGTTCTTTTTTAAATCACAAACTTAAAAAATTAAAATTTGGACAGTCAAGATTGGATTTGGATGAACAAGAGTGACTGAGCGTCATCTTTTTTGATGATCACTGGAACTTAATTACGAGCACTATATACTTGTTATCATTTCTCACATTGAAACTTTTTATATTTTGATCAACATATTTTACGGGGCCGGGTCTACATTACAAGTCACTTATAAATTGAAGATAAACTTCTTTTTTTCAACTCATTAATCTAACTGCTTATTTCAAATAAGTTTAATCAAACATAATAAGGTTCACCCTCAAAATAAGTCATTATTGTAAAATAAGGCCTTATATACCCAAATAAGACAAACCAAACACACGTGAGTTTCTTATTCCAAGAAAGTCCAATAAAAATTAAACCTAACTATACATATAAAATAAGTTTCACACTCAAAAATAAGGTTTTATTTGCCCAAAATAAGAGAAACCAACACATCATTTTTGGATTAAATTATGGAAAAGTTGCTTGAGTATGAATTAGATTAAAAATAAGTCAGAATTTGTGAGTTCTACATTAATAAACTACTTATAAGTTGAAAATAAGCTCTTTCCTCTGCATATAAAATAAGTTACTTATCTCAAATATATTTGATTAACAAAAAGTCAAACCAAATACTAGAAAAAATATCACCCTCAATTTAAATCCTTATTATAAAAATATCAATACAGAGAGAATCAATAATCAATACCATTGTTCTTAAGCTTAATGATATATAGACTGTCATTAATTCGCTTGTGCAGCCATTTTGTTTGTAGTGCTTGTGCTTTTCCTTCATTATTAAAATTTTTTATTAATATGAAATGTAAAACAAATTCTCTAAGTGTAGTGTTTCGTCAGTAAAAGAAATATTGAGGAAAAGTTTTCCGGTTAAAATTTTATACGGGTGAGAATCAATTGCCTGAAAAATTTTATGCATTAAGAAATTATATAAAGATACAAATTCTTGAGTAGTTAAAAACTATTTAAATATTTGAACAAAACAACAATATAAATAACCTTTTATGCAATGTGCAATTAGCGCGGTCATAATGTAATAAAAGTAATGCAAATATGCAAATCCATTTAAATATTTTGCATTTTTGACACAATAGGTTCGTATGATTAACCTGATCGATAAGCTTTTACAAAAAAAAAAACCTGATCGATAAGCTAACCAGTACCAGGGACCCGAACACCGTCCTTCTGAATTAAGATCATTAGATCTGCACGTGACTGAATGATTTTATAGTAGCACCTTAATTTTCTTAAACGTCTACTGTTTAACATGTTATGCCCCCATTTCGTATAGAAATTAATGGACATTAGTAGGGCAAGTTAACAAACTTACCACATTTGCACAATTTTTCATTTCATTCTAACCATATTTATACTTGCATCTTACAAAGGATTATTATGTTTTATGCATCTTATACAATAGTTTATCCCTATATATACACATGCATCTATTTGAAATAAAAATGAGAGGCTTCCCGCCTAATCTCCCTATTAGCAAATCTGATTGGCTTGCATCAAGAACGCCAGCAATAGACAATAGTTGGGCTCAATGATTTTACCTTCGTAGGGCTAGCTTACTTCAATTTCAAAGCATGTGTGACGACCTTCCACACTTTCAACACGAGGTATGCCCTTCTTACTTCAGCCTGTTGGTCTTTACATTCTTCAATGGTTTGAACTTTGATCTTTAAATTGGTTTTCTTCTTCTTTCATCCATACATACGTACCCATGTTTTTTCTTATACAAGGAGTTGATATATCATGACACTAGGAGGGATTTCGACCCCCACTAAGAAGAATGAACGAAACGACAAGTTGAAATAGGTTTTTTGTCTCCTTTTCAAGAATAGAACTCATGTAAGTAATCTAGGGAACAGAATGAAGAAGAGAGGGGAAGAAGGTTTGAATCTGAGAAAGTGATGGGAAGGAAGAGGTAGAAGGTGACGGCAAAATTAGAAGGTACTTGTCCTGTCATGAGAATTTGGAAGAGCTTAATAACCTTCTTAACTTTATAATTACATATTTTGTTTTATGTGGTTGTTGTAGATTCGGATGCACCGTCGCTGGCTGTGGAACAAAAAAATGATCGGATAAGATAGTGTTTTAGAAAGCTGCTGTTGCATTAGTTCTCAGGGTAGTCACTAGTCAGGTATATATAACTTGGAGAAAATTTATTAACAATGAAATTCTCACTTAGATGTAATAATTTGTCATGATTTATTTTCCTATCTTTTTTGTTTTATAACTTGCCAATTAAATGGCCTTCTTACTAGCTTCACATTTTCATAATTTTGAGGGACTAATTATTCTATGCTATTATTTTTTAGCTCCATTTAGGCCGTAGAAATCATGAATTAAGTTTAACAGCTCACATTTAAAGGATGTAGTCATGAAACTTTCTCGTAAACCAACTTTAAGCAACCAAAATCTCAGATAGGATCAACTTCTATCAAACAAACAAATTCAACATTACTGGATGACCTAAGTAAATAAATAGGAACAACCAGTTTCTTCGTAACACCGTAATTTCGAAAATCACCAAAACCCCTAAGTTTTTTAACTTCAACAATCACTTTATTCTCAACAATACCACCCAATAGTATAGATTAGAATGGTTAGAAATCGAAGTGTGGAGCTAAGAAAAACAAGAACATATAACAATCTCCTTTTGAAAAAACAGGCTCCATTTTAATAAAAATGCACCCTAACTTTGAAAAGTTTTGTGGAAATGAAAAGTTATTTATAAATGAATATTAATGGTAGGGACACTTTTGTCCCACTTTGATAATCATAGGTCCTTAAAACATTATGTGGTGTTGGGTGTCCCCTAACCCAAATTATAGGATCATCTTTATACTTTCACCCTTTTTTAAGTAATTCTGGTTGAATCCCACGATTAACACAGGAATTATTGATCGATAACATTAAGAAATATACCTATGTTAATAAATGACACGGCATCCTTGGGATGATAACTGAATCAACGGGATCAACAATTTGTCTTCTTTCAAATAAAAGAACAATTTATGTCTTCTCATGCTTTTGCAAGACATGATATAATCTTTCACCTTTTCATGTCAAACCTTAATCCGTTGAATTATCAATTAGTCTCTCCGATCCTAATTAAGCATAGAATATCTCCCATATGTGCTTTGTAAAAGTCATATCTTCGAAACTTCGTCGTACTTTATTTATATATCATGAATCTTCTTTATATGTAATTGGCATGTGCCACCAATATATTTGCTTTAATTTGTTTTCCCCCACTACTAATATATTATTACTAATATATGAAATGTAAAATAAATCGCTTTGTGTAGTTTTTCTATATGCTCCTTTCGCTCCTAAATATAAGTATCAGTTGATTTTTTGAAGAAATTAATGAAGTGAAATGAATCACTTAGTTATAATGTACTTTGTATATTATAAGATCATATGTTAGTTTTTAAGTCCAATAAACTAATTTAGGAAATAATTTAGGAAAATCAATTTTTAAGTAACACATTTAGCTTTCTTAAATTTTTCAAAAAAAAAATCAACTAATTTCTATTTTAAAACGGAGGGAGTAAGAAATATTGGGGCTGAACAAAAGAAATAAAAGATATATTTGGGAAAAGTCTCCCGTTTAATCTTATTGATGAGAATCACTTAAAAACTTTATACACAGTGAGTAATTTACTCTTGAATTTTGTATACGTAGATCATCGCTATTACTCAGACTTAAAGTTTAGTAGTCGGTTCCATAAAAAAAAAGTTTAGAAGTCGGTGGAACCGGGAAAAAGAATAAAAAAGAAAGAAAATGTGATGGGTGTTATTCCATAATGAGATCCAAATTCAATAGGGCCGAAAGCCCGAAAGCACAAACTGAAAAGGCTGGTATGATTTAAATCACGATCAAGTCCTTTACACCTTTACAACTGCAGCATGAAAAAGAAACGAAAGGAATATGACAATCTACCACTGAGCTTATGAACAGCCCAATTATTTTTTAATTCTGTCCAATCATCAGATCCATATCGTTCTTAAATTCTTATTACAAATTATTAGCTCCTTTATTGCCTCACTCACTCTCATCTCATCCAAATATCTAATACACAAAAATACGTCAATTTAGTATAAATTGTATTGACGTAAGAATTCGTTGAGGTAGTTATTCAATGGTCACTGGTTTAAATCGATATCAACTCAACATCAAACCATTCATAAGTAAAGTAATATTCACAATGTTAATTCACAACTACATAGATCACTAAATAGATTAAAACAAAGTTACAAAGGAAACTATGTGATGGACTATTAATTTTTTTAACTCAAAAAAGTCATTTCAGACTTAATAAATAAAAAAAAAATAGGAAATCCAAACCAGTCGGATCCACCCAAAAATTTAGACCAAATCAACTAACTTATTTGTCTGACTAGCTAACTTGGGTTGGGTTGGTACAATAATTCTTAGGAGCGTAATTAAATCAGATTTGTTTAGTGAAAACCGTGATACCCAACAAAACCTAGACCAGCCCAAAAAAAAAATAACAAAAGCTTAAGAGTGTAAAAGTAAAACAACTCAACCAACCAAGGTTGGTCCAGTTGGTAAATGTGTTTGACTCGTAACTATGTAGTTGTGTTCGAATCCCGCCGATGTGAGACCTTGTTAATGAGAAATTTATAAGTACTTCTGTAAGCACTCTTAGAGTCTGAAGGCCTGCCCTGACCCTGGTGAGTCCCAAGACCCAACTATCCTAAACTTGTTATAGAAAAAAAAGTAAAACAACTCAGATGCTATATTCCCTCCTAGCTGTATGGGCCTAGCCATCCCTGGTTGTTGATATCTAAATCGCATCTCATAAAGAAAGTTCACAATTTGGGTATTTATTTAATTGTAAATGGGAGAGGACAAGGTGTAAAAGGCAAGCAAGAGAGGACATTGGTGTAAAATTAAGTTGACCGATTCCAGAAGAGGTTAGTTGTGGAGTAAGGTTATCAAACTCGTGAGTTTAAGTAAACTTATGAAAAAAATATAAAATTAGGTTATAGACTTGAATCATAAACTAGATGTTTATTCATAAACACATATTTTTCGTATAAAACTAAATAAAAGAAAAATAATAATAATTTGACATATGTTTAATATAAATAATTAATATTAAATATGTCAACATTCATACTTTATCAACTTCAATAGAGAAATTTCTGTGAAGTTTATTTATAAAATTATTGAATTTAGTCAATAAAAATAATTAGAGTGAATTCAAGAGTAAGTTCATATGATTTTATGTAAGGTAAAAACCTAAAAACATTGAATTGGACATGTAAACATGTGAATTTCTAACGAGTTTACATCTAGTTTACATCTATTGAGAATTTGAGTGACCCATTGCACGATTTAGTTAGATAGATATGTAAAAACAATAAAATTTGAGTATTGGGCAAGTTTAACATCAATGGTTGTGAGTAAATCACAAGACAAACGTTCAATAGAGCTGGGCATGTGCTTTGTGCTCCACACCACTGATACACAACGGCATCAAATCGAACATTTTGGAACAAACGCACTTTTGACTCTTTCTATATTCAAGTTTTTCCCTTTTCACGTGGTTTCTTTTAATTTTAAACTAAATGTAGCCATGATTACCCTCCGTTTGAAAGTAAGTACACATGCAACCATACATTTGGATTCACTACCAGAAAGCTATTTCAAATAAACCAATAGTCTCGTACAATCACGATAATTACTTATTAGTGAGGTTCCATCCATTATTGATATTACATTATCTCGAACTGAATTAATTAGTCGTTATATCATATAAGGAATGAGAGATTAAGAAAGTAGCAAATTTAAACTCTTATGCCCCTTCAATTCTAAGGTGATCATAACATCAAAATAAAAGGACATCAGCAACAATTGATAGTTTTATAGTCTAATTGTATGAAAAAGTCTGCAAATGTTATATGAGAGATTACTTGCTCGATCTCAAGTAAAACAACAATATCCCCCAATAAACCATGCCCATCCATCATATATTCATACGTATTCAAGCCATTTTCTCTGTTTCTTATTTTTAAATGACATTTAAGCATCAGACTCATTAATATGGGAACTAAATTCTGGATACTGACCCCTATGTTTGCCTAAATATGCAATCTCCCAACAAATGAACAGAAACCAAATTGTCTCCAAAACATCCCACTATATAAATACTACATAAGAGCATGACATTGCAGCACATAAATACATGTCAGAAAACTCAGAAAAACTAAAACAAGAAGCTCATGCCACAACCTCAACAGGATATCTATGAATACAATCCTCCCAAGGACTGTTTGGAGAAGGCTTAATATTCCTAAGAGCTTGCCAAACAGCACTATTACACTTAAACCCACTCCCAAACGCAATCTGCCAAACTCTATCCCCTTTCTTCATCCTCCCTTTGGCTTCAATATATCCCAACTCATACCAAATTGAACTAGACGATGTGTTCCCAAATCTATGAAGTGTCATCCTCGATGCCTCCACATGAACAGGAAGAAGCTGAAGATTCTTCTCTAGCTCATCAATCACAGCCCTCCCACCAGCATGAATACAAAAATGCTCAAATGCCAGCTTGAAATCCGGTATATATGGCTTCACCTTCGAGTTCAACAGCTTCTTCGCCATCAATGTCGCGAAAAACAGAAGCTGCTCACTTATTGGAAGGACAAGAGGACCCAATGTTGTTATATTAGTCTTCAAAGCCCCTCCTGCTATGGCCATCAGATCTTTTGAAAGTGAAACTCCTGTTTTCCCTGCATCATCTTGTTCTTGATACACACATTTGAATGCCTTATCATCAGCTCCTTTGTGAGTTCTCACAGTTTGAAGAAGCTTATACTTAGCTTTCCTCCTATCTGATGACTTATTTGAAAGTAACATAGCAGCCCCACCAACACGAAATAGACAATTTGGGATTAACATTGATTTCTTATTCCCAAAGTACCAATTCTGTGTAATATTCTCAGTGCTAACTACAACAGCATATGTGTTCCTATGAATTTGAAGCATGTCTTTAGCAAGATCAATAGCTATAACACCAGCACTACAACCCATACCACCAAGATTAAAACTTTTAATATTACCCCTAAGCTTATACTTGTTAACAATCATAGCTGAAAGGGAAGGTGTGGGATTGAACAAACTACAATTAACAACCAAAATACCTATATCCTTAGGCTTAACCTTAGTATTCTCAAACAGATTATCCAATGCTCCAAACATAACCTGCTCAGCTTCTTCCCTAGCAGCCTGCATAGAAGGCCTAGGAGGGATAAAATGCATAGCCTCAGGGACATAAGTTTCTTCACCAAGACCAGATCTTTCCAAAATCTTCCTCTGAAACTCCAAAGAAGACTCATCAAAATCACCAGTGAGCTTAGAATGCTCCATGAATTGCTTGTACTTCACTTGGAGATTGTTTGGGGGCTTATAGCATGAATAATCAAGCAAATAAACACATCTGGGTCGGGTCAAGAGGTAAAAGGTGGATCCAAAAACGAGAACAGCAGAGCAAGTGATGACAACGACGAGATTGTACTGAAGGTGAAGCCAAAGGTGGTGAATTTCTTGAGGGTTTGTTTGGGAGGCTTGGATGATGACGATGGACATTAAGGGGATCATACAGAGAGTCAAAAGGTGGGTCATCAAATAGTGGTAGCCTAGTTTGACGTATTTAAGGTTGACACTTTGGAGAAAATCAGGTAACCGCCGGCCATGGTGGATCTGAAGAACTCCTCCGCCGTTTGCGGCGGCGGACGGCGGATCGGAGCTCATGGCGGAGGTGGGGTTGGGATGAAAATGAAGATTGTGTGAAAAAGGTTAAATCTTTTGGTACATATGAAGGGAAAAAGATTATTTTGTGTGTGCTAAATATGGAAGAGCGAAGGAGAAGGAGAAGAAGAAGCCACGGGAAGAGGTGGCAACATATTTGCGATGTAATCGAAGCTATATATAAATAAAGAAGCAGACACATAACATACTGTATGGTTATGGTCCATACGGTATGGATTCCACGGAGGGACGTGGTCTGATAAAAAATAAATAGAGGAACGTGTGTGTGTGATTGTGTTTGCGCGTGTGGGAAAGAAAATGGGCATAGGAAATGAGAAAGAAAGGAGATTCCTTTTTTTCTTTTTCTCTACAACTATCACTTTTTTTTAAAGTATAGATTTTGCTCCCTTCTTAGTGAAAATGGGAATTTTATTATATATAGAATATGTATTAAGATACTGAAGATTTTGGTCAATGCACAATGGATTTGGCGCGCTAGTTGAAAGGGGAGAGAACAAAGGCAAGTTCTTGGTCAATCATGGAGAAGACCGACAAATAAAAAACATCAAGTGAATTGTGAAAATGATTTTGAAATTCACAAGGTACTAAATTGGGATTTTTCTTTTTGCATTGTTCTCCCCTTTATTCATCTTGGACCAATTTGGTTAAGGGTCTGGCAAAAACAAAATCCATGGAGAGGAAGATGAATAGTCGAATGGCATCTCCTCTCATAGATTTTTTTTTATTTTGATTTCATTTATTTATTTGAAACTTTTGTCTTTTTAACCCGATTGAGTTGTGCATCTATGTGTCAAAAATAAGAATTCATGTGTTCAAAATGGTGCCTTAACTAACGTAAATTTATGGATTTTTGTCCCACTTTTATAAACAAGTCATGGTCACTTTTAGCCCTTAAAACTATGGGGTGTTGGTTGTACCCTCGACCAATCTACGTATTTATTTTTGAACCAAAACCCTTATAAAAACTGTTGGTTCTCTTTGTGTTATGTGATCAATTAATGACATATATTTGGTCATCTATATTTGCATCAAATCTCATTTTAGACCCTTGGGTGTTAGCTTCATTCAACAAAAAATGTTAACTAAGCAAATTCGATCAATGATTATGTTGTTCTATCCAATATTGGAAAAATAAAATCATGCTTCAATTCCTTAGTATTTGACGAGATAATCACTCTTTGAATTTTTTGCTTTGACATTTTCTATTAAATGAAATCAAATTGTGTCAGTATAAAATGGACCAAAATGGGGAGTGACACTTTGTTGTGTCTCCATCGTGGCGCTTGGAGAAGCATCTCTGTAGCTAAGTGAAGCTGGGAGTAACCTACCTGTGTAGACAGAAAGAAATGACTTGCTGGTCATGCTCCAGAGCCCACAGCCACAAGGACAGACCCCACTGGATCATGAGTTAGGTGTCTTGCCCTTGGATTGGATTTAGCCCAAACCACTCCCTAAAATTTAATTATAAAGAAAAAGACCAAAATGACATTTTTCAAATTTAAGGAACCAACAAAAATGACTTGATGTAAACATAAAGGACAATAATATTTTAATCAATTTTTATATAAAATTAAAAGGAAAAATCACAATCAAATCCTTCATAAATAAATTATTCAAAATTAATTAGGTCTTGTGACAATATGAGGAGCTAGATTGACAGCTTATAGGACTTGATTATAATTTTCCCTATAAAAAACTATATAGTTGGAAAGAGAGATTACAAATGGTAATTAGCTAATAGTTATTATTAAGAGCTAATATATAAAAAACTATATAATTGGAAACATAAATTACAAATGTTAGAGTAATTCATTAATTCTTGCAAAATAAAAGCTTTAATAACTACTTTTAATTATATACCTTGACAAGCATGAATCAATAAAATAATTTTATTAAATGTAATAGAGGGAGCAATAATAAATATGAATCCTTATTAGGATACAAATTTCTATTATAAGCTTTGGACAAATAAGGGGATGAAAATCGTGCATTCTCCTCGTTCCAAATTCCTCTCAGAGTATGAACAAGAGCACTCGTATTTGTTGAACTTCAGCATCCAAAGTCAGCATAATAAGAAAGAAAGAAAATGTCACCATGTCATGTTATACATACATATATATTGTCACTTGGTCGATATGACCAAGAAATAATGGAGGTAGTAGCCAAATTGGAAGGAGATCAAGAACAGGCTCAAAATGACCATTTTATAGTGTAAAAGTGTCGCTGCTACTAAAATAACGTTGCCTCCATACCCGCCCATCCCTAATTAAATCTTTCAAATTTTTCCGTGATCATAGACTTTTGACTAAAACAAATGGAAATCTCGTGAAATACATCGTAAATATAAATGTCTACGTATTCAATTCGTGTTAAATATAATACTAATTTTTTTCCTAAGAGTATCTCACTCGCGTGTCAAATGAGACTAATCTCTCATTGTTCTAAAGCCTATTATTAAACAACTTGCAAAAGCAAGTAAACAAAGTAAAAGAACAGTTGAGGAAAGGTACTGGCTTGGTGCAAAATAATGATGAAGTTAATTACCATTAATAACCAATTTTTATAATTTATGATAGGAAAACTAATTTGAGCCCCCACAAGGGACTTAATACTAGAAAAGTCTCAAAAGTTGAAAATATTAATGTATTTTGATAAAAAAATATTAATGTAGGGTCCCAAGGGACCTCACTTTAATATACTTGAAAAGTGAAAAGATAGTTTTGTTCCTACTCCTTCTTCTTCCCCACTCCTCCTCCCCTCCCCCGCCGCCGCCGCCTTCCTCGGCCACACCTCGGTGGCGGCGGCGATGGAGGGGAGGAGGAGTGGAGAAGAAGGAGGAGGAGCAAAACTGATTTTTCACTTTTCAAGTAAGTGAGGTCCCTTGGGACCCTACACTAATATTTTCAACTTTTAGTACTTTTCTAGTATTAAGTTACTTGTGGGGACCTCAAATTAATTTTCCCATTTATGATCATAATGCACATTAATATACCGTGGATTTGATTTTTGGTGAGAGATTTGGAAGGAAGGGTGAGCTATAGAGGGGTAGGGGCGTAGGGGCAATGGGGAGAGAAAGAAGTGGGAAGGGATTATGGGAAAGGATATTTAAGTTGAAACATTTTATAATTTTAATTAAAGTCTAATAATACCTCATTTGTCCTTTTATAAATTTAGGTGTCTTCATTATCCTTTTCCATATTCAGAATATTTTATTTAAAATTTTTCCAGAAACATTAGGGTTTATTTATTTTCTTATCATTTTAACATTTCCTTGTCTTTTTCTCCTAATACATTAAGGGTGTGTTTGGTTGTATGAAGGGAAAGTGAAGAATTAGAAAGTGAAAGGGTGAAGATGGAAAGTGGAGGTAAATTAAGTAATGATGGGAAAGTAAAGTTTGTGGGACCCAGAAAAAGTGTGAGATAGAGAGAGAAAACTTGTGGGCCCAGGGATACAGGTAAATTACCAAAAAACCAAAACTTTCTCCACTTTCCATTTCACTCTCACTTTCTTGGGCCAACCAAACAGACCCTAAGTCATTAACAAAGACAAACTTTTTTGAATCTGACCAGAAACAGACAAATTTAACCAAATTTTAACGCGATCTTTTTCTAGGGCAGGAAAAATAAAAAAAGTACAAAAACCAAAATGTCCCTATCTTTTTTTATTACAGTTTTACCCCCATCTTTTTTGGGTAGATAATTGTAAACCCCTTGTATGACTTTTTTTTTTTTACTTTAACCAATAAAAACATCCAGTCTTTCCTCCCAGATCTCTCATAACAGGCCCACGTCGACACCCCATAACAAAAAATATCTAAGTCGTACGAGCTGAGCCGTCAAATCATCACTTTACCAGATAACATGATAAAAAAATGTGAACTCTGCAGTTCTTAGAAAAATAATCATAAATAAAGCAAAAAGTGATCTTTAATCATGATTAACGAGATTATCCCTTATGTATAACCAAGCTTCAAACCATTATTTACCAAGCTTTAAACAAAATATAGAGCAAAATCTGAGACGTAGACAGAACAGAAACACTTGGATTATACTCCTTGATTTTGCTTACAAGCCACAGCTCAAATGCAAAAAAACACCAAACCCTAAAGCAACAAAACAGAACAATAACAGAACCACCATAATCTTCTTCAAACACCATAAACCCTAAACCTTCTGCTTCACTAAACTAACATATCCTACTAGTTCCTCCAGCTTCCATCGGAATCTCCGCCACCGCGAGAGTAACGAGATCCACGATCACCACCATAACCGCCGCCGCCACCGTATCCTCCGCCGCCACTCCTGTTATAACCTCCTTCACGGCGACCGCCGCCGCCATATCCTCCGCCACCACGGCTATATCCACCTCCGCCGCCGTAACCACCGCCGCCACCTCCGCCGCCGCTGCCACGAGACTGAGCTTCGTTCACAGTGATATTCCTTCCGTCAAGACTCTGACCGTTCATTGCTTCAATCGCGTCCTTCATCGACTGCTCAGAAGCGAATGTCACAAATCCAAAGCCTCTTGACCTTCCAGTCTCACGGTCATTAATAACCTAAACAAAAAAAACACATCAGAAACTCCAGATCTAGTGTTTATGCAAAGGAATTAGGTAAAAAAAACCGATCGATCTTCGTCCTGAAGAGGAAAGAAGATAAACGTACCGATTATTGGAATGAGAAATTAAAGAATCATAGTAACAGTAACAGAAGCAGTATCAATGTATCATAGATCAAGTAACAGTAACAGTAACAGTAACAGAAAAGCGGAATCCAGATCGTGAGATCAGATCTCGGTGTTGTTTTTGCGTCTAACAGACCTTCGATTCGATGATTTCGCCGTAAGGAGAGAAGGCTTGGCTGAGGGCGTCGTTGTCGGTGGCCCAGGCGAGGCCGCCGACGAAGCAACGGTACTCAACGTCTGCGTAAGCCATGGATGGAACAGAGAGAAACAAAGAGGAAGGTTATAGGGGTAAAATGGGAAAAGAGGAGGTGGTGAAAATATCTTGAGGTAGAGGGTGGTTAAATAGGGGTGTGAGGCTAACTATGGTTAAAAATAGGCCACTCAGGATGGTACAGCTCATGGATTGTGGTTAACCGTGGTTAAAGGATTCTGTGGATCCTGTATTGGATATTTTGGAATGCAAGTTGCTTTTTCCAAATCTTGTAATTTTGGAAAAAAAAACAAAGGGAGAGAAAAAAAGAGTGGGAAACGGGTGTGTGGTTGAGTGGCAAGGACTCATTCACCCTTAACAAATTGTCTGGGGTTCGATCCCTGACGTTGGGTATAAAGAAGCATTAAATCTCCCAGACCATCTGTCCCACCCTTTGAGGTGCCTACAAATCAGCGGGGATTAGTCTCTCACTTGTCGAGTGAGGGGATACCTTGATCATGTATAAAAAAAAAAGAGTGGGAAGAAGAGTAATAGAGTAGGAGTATTTAATAATAAGCGCGCTTTAAAATTATTTTCCCATATTGCCCTATAAAACAATAATTTTTTTTCCATGCAAAAGTAAAGGTAAATTGGAACTTAATTTTTTTTCCATGTGTGATGTGCCACATCTTATTTAAATTAGGAACAATTACATTTAGAACCTAAAGAATATACTCCCTCCGGTCCTAAATATAAGGCTTAGATGACTTTTTTTTTTTTTGAGATGTTAAGTTTACAAAATATGTTATTAAATTATGACATATTTGATATATTTTTAGATTAGTCATTAGTTTATAGGTTAAATAAACTAGTTTAAGGGGAAAAATTAGTTAAATCAATTTATAATTGACTTATATTTTGCTTTTTTATTACTCCCTCCGGTCTTAAATATAAGACCTATTTAACTAATATGGAGAGATTAAGGAAATTAGTTAAGATAGATAATTTGAAATGTTTTTCCCATAATACCCTCTCCCTAAACTACTGCTATTTTCTCCTTTCTTCACCTGCTACGTACTCAAGAAACCACTTATATCACTCAAAAACTCATCATCATTTTTATCCAGCCCGAAATTTCCTTGCTCTTCTTCTTCGAATCCTTCTTCTCTAGCGAACACCAAAAATATCCAGCCTTACATGACGGAGACGGCTAAAAATCCACCACACACGAAGATTGAAACCGCCTCTTGATTTTTCTTTCAAACTCTTTTTTCCGTATAATTCCTGCTTGAAAATCGAAGAAATTGAACTTTCCTCAGAAGAATTTGAAGAATTAGAAGGAGAAGATACAGAGGAGTTGTGCTTCAATTTGACTTTCACAGAATCCGAATGATCTTTGAAAACTGACGAATTTGTTCGTTTGAAGGAGAATTATTAGATTCTGATTTTTCCTTGGTGGAATAATCAGGAGGAGGCTTCGGTGTGCGCTTAAGTTTTGAAGTGAGGGGAAAAGATTTGAGTTTAGAAGAAGAAGAAGATGAAGAAGGAGGAGGAGGGTAATTTAGTCAAAAAGTGACAAAAGTTTTAATTAGGTCTTATATTTAGGACCAAAATTGAGTCTTCAATTAGGTCCTATATTTAGGACTGGAGGGAGTATTTTTCAAAAAATAAACTAGGTCTTATATTTAGGACCGGAGGGAGTATTTAATTTCAAAGAGATCTCAAGTTGTTGTCATATGTTAATGTTAATGAAGACTATTGCTATTTTTAATGGTAGCCACTAATAACTCATTCAAATCTCTTTAAAATTAAATTTTCCCATGAAATTATTTAATAAAACAATCCTATTGAAATTCTTCTACTAGCCTGACCCCAAAAGAATAAAAGAGGCTTCTTTCACTAGGAAATATTTCCGTGATGTCTGTTTGGTATTGGACCCATGGAAAACATCTCACCAAATGTCCAAATCTCTCACACTTTACACTTTTCAGTATGTTTTTATTTTTTTTATCCATGATGATGAAGGTATCCCTCAATCGACAAGTGAGAGACTAATCTCGCTGATTTGTAGGCACCTCAAAGGGTGGGACAGCTGGCCTGAGAGATTTAATGCTTCTCCATATCCAACGTCAGAGATCGAACCCCAGACATTTGGTTAAGGGTGAATGAGTCTTTGCCACTCAACCACGCAGCCCAGGTTAGTATGTTTTTATTTATATCAATTAATTTTATTTCTCATTTTACTTTGAATGGAGGGGCATTTTTGGCAATTGGAGAGGAGCACGGCATTTATGTTGATGCTGATTTTTTTATTGTGATGTGATGATGGAGCAGAATCCGGAATCGTCATTTACACTTTATGGGGAATTGGTTCAATTGATTGATGATTGTGCATATTGGGCGCTCAAGGTTAACGCGTGTTACACTACTTGTTCGCAGTTTTCTGACATAAACCAAACGGGCTTGATGCCTGAAACTTGGGCCCCGATTTGTGAATCGTTTAGGGCTTGGAATTGATGGGCCACTTAAGGTTTGCTGATACTTTTTATTCCATGAGGATGATGAACAGAAGGGATATCCCATTGCCAAAGGTTGGTCAGATAAAGGGTAAAGGTTGGTTAGATAAAGGTATACCTACTCCCTTCATTCCTAAATATAAGATCATTTTCCCTAATTTAAGTAGATTAAGAAAGTTAGTTAAGTTAGTTATTAACACATGATATATACTACTAATTTATCACAGCTATATACATTTATCTTCACTCTCCTTTGTTATTATAGATAACCATTAGTAGGGTTAATTTGAGAAAAAGATAGGAAAAGTTAGAAAGTGATCTTGAGAGTATCTTTACCTCATAATAAATAAACGGGTTGAATTATATAAATAAAGGAGTACCTTTGAATTATACCCTTAACCACTAGTAGGTTTAATTTGAGAAAAATATAGGAAAAGTTAGAAAGTGATATAAGTTTATGGGTATTTGAACACCTTTACCTCATAATAAATAAAGGGGTTGAATTATCTATAATGAGTTACAGTTAGGTCTGGTTAAATGCTTGTTTGGGACTTGGGAGTACTCAAACTATGTATTTTTTTTAATCTTAGGAAACAAGACTCATCTTACATAACATATATCTCATACAATGTAAAGTAATTAAAATATGATGATTCAAGCAAGAACTAAAACAGACAGAAATTGCGGGTTTTAGATCATGAGGGTGGACTGATTATATTAATTGTTTATAAGGTTGCTTTTAAAATATTTAATAGAACACTTTTACCAATATTAGAAACGAGATTAAAACGAAGGGTTAGATAGTAAAGATATTTGTGCTTTCAATATATTGAGTGATGCGGTTTACCATGTATTCTTTTCTTAGTAATGCGTTTTCTTTTTGCCCTCTAGGTTCTGAAAGCACATTGTGCTGGGCATATAATCATTTTACTCTCTTATTCTTGACGACAAATTAGGTTTCTTCTCTTCAAGAAGGCTTGCTCATTCTTCCTAAGCTATTTCCTTAATTTTATGGATCAGTTCAGCCTTATTTGTTTATAATAAGGCTGTGGGCTGGCACTATATTCTATATCTTTGCTTAGAAAGTGTATTGATTTCTTCTTGACCAGGCCCATAAAACGAACAGAGTTAATTTAACAAGTCTCACGCACATTATATTTTTTTTCTCTTTTGAAATGACGTATACAATCTTATTTCATCTTTTTTCCTTAAACCCACAAAAAAGTAAAATCATTTCCGAATTTCAATAATAAAGCATGATCAGAATGATGTTTTCCCCCTAATATCATAGTAGTATTTCTTCAACGAGGATACTGATTCCTACATAGGCTGAATGAATCGATCCAATTACTATTTCTTTTTACAAATTCCTTAAATTCAAATTAAATATTTGAGATGTTTATTGGCTGAATAAATATATAGAAGTGTTCCAGATTAAGTAAAAACTAAAAAAGAAGAGTCTGTCTCATGTTAGATAAATAAGAGCGTCATACTTTTGAAGACGAAATATTTGAATCTTTCCAATAGCTAAGTATTTTTTATATTGTGAAAAGTCAAATATGTAGATAATTTCATAGTAGATCAAGTTTAACAAGCAAACTATTTGACTCTACTATCATTTATTATGTGTGAAAGCCACCGGTCAATTTTATTTTATTTTTTCTTTTAAGTTCTTTTTTTTGGTCTGAAATTTCTGTTAAGTTCTTTCACTCTCAAACATTTTGTAAATTTAGCCTCATTGGCTAATTCCTATTTGTAACAAATAACTCATGTAAAAAATATATTAAAAGAATCGTGCGTTCCGTTCAAGACAAAACAGCATTCTACATTACTCGTCAAATATAAGCAACTTCATATATTAGTATGGGATGGGATGATTTATTGGTGAGGTCAGATTTCACGTTATGTTTTTTCCCGTCGATCAAATCAACACTATATGGGTATGCATAAAAATTCGAGACCTTTTTACTTTTTAGGGATTCTTTTTTTTTGGCCAATTTTTTTTTTGGCCAATGAGACCTTTTTAGGGATTCATGTGATTATGCCACTGACATTTAATATGAAATGATCAAATAATAATATTCTCACTTTATGCATATTCCGATCCCTAGCTATATTATTATTTTAAACACATTAAAAAGGCCGGGGAAGAAAAAGAAATGCCTGCACTTACCCCAATGAGTAAATGCAACTTTATGATTGAATAAATGATTATAAAGAGCTACAGCAGAATCATTTTTGAAACATGAATTTGATCTCACCTAATTAACCTCACTAAGTAAATGCCAAATTTATTTTACTTAATTCAGGTAGGAATATTCCTTCCCCAGCCTAACTCTCTTTGTTTTTTCTACCAAACATTTTTCTAGGGGTGAGCAAATTAAACCGAAAACCGAACCGAACCGAATCGAATTCGTTTATTTCGGTTCGGTTAATTCGGTTTTCGGTTCTTATTCGGTTTTAAAATTCGGTTGTTTCGGTGTTCGGTTTTCGGTTCGCTTTTTTAAAAAATATTTCGGTTAACCGAATAACCGAATTAATAAAAAAATAATACTAAAATTATTATTTTATCATATTTTTCTTTAGATAAGTAAAAATTTAGAGTTTAAATCTATAGTTTTTGTATTCCTTCTTTTAAATTAAAAATGATATGCAATATATCAATATAAAATGTGGAGTTTTATATGTTGAAAATGAATAAAAAATTGAATTTAATATAAAATAAATAAATTTCGGTTTTTCGGTTAAAACCGAAACTGAACCGAAATATTTCGATTATTTCGGTTCGGTTTCAACACTAATCGGTTTCGGTTCGGTTTTGATAATTGTCATAATTCGGTTTTCAGTTTTTTCAGTTTTCACCGAACAACCGAATGCTCTGCCCTACATTTTTCCTTTTCAATCGGACGTACGTGTAATAAAAAACCTATACTGCATTTTATCATCTGATCTATAGATCATGAGTATGAATGTGGTATGATTTACTTTATCCCAAACTTTATTCAATGTTATATTATTTTAATTTTTTTAAAATATTTTACCATTTGTTTTGGTACAATATCAATCCATATCGCCAATTATGTTTATATTTTTTAAAACTCTCATTGATTGAATCTGCATATATATATCAAACAGGGTTTTAGTAATGATGATATAACTATTAAAGGGTGAGTTTTCAGAAAACAAACAATCTTTTTTTACATGTGATTAGTTAATCTAATATTTTGATGTATGTAAATTAGTTATAAAGTCATGAATTTATTACATATAGTCTTAAATATAAGACCTGATTAAAGTTGACTTTTAATCATAATTACAATTACATGTTCATTTTATTCTTATTTTTATCGTATTTTTTAAACCAATTCGTTAAACTTGTAAAATTATATCTAATCTAGTCACACACATGAGCTTTTAAAAAACATCATAAATCATATATAATGATTAAATATACTACCTCCGGTCCTAAATATAGGACCTAATTGACTTTTTTTAGAGATTAAAGTTGCGAAATAGGTTATTAAATGATGACATATTTGATATATTTTTAGATTATTCATTAGTTTTTTCATTATGAAATGCCTTTTTGTTATGTACTAATAACATGGAGATTATCCATTAGTTTATAGGTAAAATAAACTAGTTTAAGGGAAAAAATTAGGTAAATCAATTTATAATTAACTTATTTTGATTTTTTAAGGATTTTTCAGAAAAAGCCAATTAGGTCTTATATTTAGGACCGGAGGGAGTATTTGGTTTCCTTAATATTTCAAAGTAGAGTAAATCAAACATGATCCTTACATACATTAAGGACATAAGGTAGTACTAAGCAGAACATTTAATGGTCATGCATAATGATAAATAAGTAATAACCATGTTTGTGTAGAGAATACAAATTAATGGAGACAGTAGTGGACTTGGTCCACCATAAGCAACAGTATATTAGTTAAAGGTAGAGATATACCAAAACAAAGTGCAACAAATAAAACCTACAATAGCAAAGACATCATAAATGTGCTGCTTTTTAAATCTATCAATATTGATAGTGCTTGGCACATTGTTGTGAGAAGAATCCTTTATCCCTCTCCCTCTCCCGTGCCATGCCAAAATCATCGAATTAGTACTCTCTCATTGTTATTTTAATTGTTTAATCATCTCTAAGTTGATGACATGTAATTAGAATATTGTTAAAACTTCAAGTGCATTAAAAAAATTGACAATAGGTAGGGGAAGAAGATGATGATTCTTATGCATGTATCTGGTATTGGTTGACAAGGACCAGAGTGGAAATTCGTTATTTGGGTATTTGGTCAAAGCTTGGGAATTCATAGATAGATACTGTATATCAGAGTTTAGTTTTTGTACTCTTCTTCCTAACTTCACAATTCACACCGGCGCTATGTTCCAATAATCTGACAAGCTCATCATATTGGGAAGCTACCAAAGTGCACAATATTTTTGTCTTTTTTCATTGTTTATAACTGAACCAACACACACACATACAAATAATTTCCGTTTCTTTCCCATAAAAAAAAAACAACCGGCTAAGTAGTATGAAAATTTCAGCCAAAAAAAAAAGTAGTATGAAAATAGCATTACCCCAATCCAATCATCATTCATCAATCAATATAAAATAGTTTTACAAGAACCCATATATATATTTAATTAATCATAAATGAATGATAATATGATTTATTTTCAGTCTTCATATAATAAATCACATTCTTACAATTTTTTGGCCGTCTTATAAGTTATTTATGGTCATATACAATTTTTTGCAGACAGAAATATATGTATCTATACAGATTACCAGGACCGTCCACCATATATAAGCAATGTAAATTTTTTTTTTAATGAATCATATTAAACACAGTTAATAACCATTATTGTTTAAAAAACGTATCAACTTTCAAAAACACTCTTTGCCCACAAAAAACACTACTCATTCCCTTAATTCTTTTTTCTTGACCATAATTCCATTACTTAATTCACCCTTAACTAAAAAGGAACTTTTGAAATATGACCATTAACAAATAAATCATTGGTTTATTTTCAAAATGTTTTATATATGAAATGTTAAAATCGATGTTTTTAATGATCTTTGAACTTTCAGTCATTTTTTCTTGGAGCATGAAATTGTAGATAATTTTTGTTTTAATTCCTGAAATTAAAAGAAAAACTTCAAAAATCAAGGAGATGGTAAAAAAAATGGCACAAGTTCTAGTCCAAAACTACTAATCTAAAGTTAAGGAATTAAGACAAAAAAATTGTATGATTTTTCAAAGACTAAAACAATAGACATAAAAGTTCAAGAATCAAAATTAAGGGTTGAATAGTGAAAGTTTAAGGACAAAAATTATGCTGGAGTATGTTTTATGTCTTCACGGAATATGAATTTACAATTTATTTAATTAAATTAAAAACAGTTTACTAAATTTCAGTCTTTTCTTTTTGGTTTGGGCTACCAGTTGATCACTTGATTGTTAGTCGGCGGGTTCAGAAAATGACTTGGCAGCCGACATCCAGAGACTTTATTTAAAAAAGTAATATTAATAAATATGAGGGGCTACACATACGCGCAACTGTAGTGTGATGAAAGCAATTAAATAGTAATTTTTGTTGCACAATAAGAGAAGTTAATCAGGGAGAAAAGTTCTAATTTATGTCAAACACAAAAGTAGAAGAGTAGAGAAAACAAAGGTGGTAGTTGACTGACCCAATAATAATTGCTACTTAATCATCTCACTTGCCTTTGGATATTTCTTTTCTTTTTAAAAGAGTTATTCACTTGCATTTTCACTTGATTATTGATACAGGTCAGCATGCCCATGACACGTGCAAGTAAGAGCATGGTTATGAGACTGTTAGTGACCATAGTAGTTAGAATCTTACGATTCGGGATACGTATCCTACGATACGATGCAAAATTGAAGAAAAAATATTCGAATCATGTTGTGTATCTAAAAGTACCTGAAATCTTATATTGAATTCTAAGATACGTTTAGAATCCTATGAATCTTGATACAAGGACGATTCCTTCGATTCAAGGAGTTTCTTCGACGACGTCGATTTGTGGTTTTGTGCGCATAGCAATGATGTTTTAACTGGACCGATCCAGACGGTTCGACCGGTCGGACTGTCGACCGGAAACTCAGGCGGCCCGTTCGGATGGATATAGCCGGACGGTTTAAGCACACCAAGAAAAATGAACACAGCTCCAAGGGACTGAGAAGATAGAGGAAGGATTAGCTAAATGTTAAATACTCACCGCTTATGTTTTTTTTTGCTTCAATATATTGGGAAAAAAGTGTGTGCTAACCGGATAAGAGATGTTGAACTGAGTTGAGAAGTTGATACTTTAGAACAAGGAGACACGAAGAAGGAAGCTGAAGATATACAATATCTTTCTTTTACCAATGGTTAATAAAGTGAATTGTTTTTCTTTTATGTTATACCCATATGATAAAGAATAAAGAGTAAAAACACATGATACTACTCATCATTTTTTTCCTAGGCTAACCACGTGATTGCTCCTCCCCATTTTGTTTTATTTTGTTTTTTAAAAAATAAAAGACTCTTATTTTTATTAATTAAGTTAAATATAAAAAATTGATTTGTTTAATAAGTTTTATTAAGTTATGGTTTTTGAAGTGTGATAATGACTATGACAATGACTTCGTTGATTTAAACTTGGGACTTGTTTAGACTCCCTTATGGTTTATTTTCATGTGTACTCTTTACATGTTTTTTCTATGAAGTGTTATATGTTTTTTGATATTTTATGCCTTTGGTTGTTAAGGTAAAAATTGTAAATATTTTATCTTCTATATTTGATTATGAATCCTACGATTCACAAATCGATTCGATTCACGATTCAAAGAAAGAGGTTTTCGATTCACGATTCGTATCCCGATTTGATAACCATGTTAGTGACAATTTTTTAAACACCTAAAATGAAGTTACGAAGAACATGAGTTGAAAAATACTCCCTCCTCCGCTCCCTAATACTACCCCCGGTCCTAAATATAAGACCTAATTGACTTTTTTGGAGAGGTTAAAGTTGCGAAATAGACTATTAAATTATGACATATTTGATATATTTTTAGATTATACATTAGTTTATAGGTAAAATAAACTAATTTAAGGGAAAAATTAGGTAAATCAATTTATAATTAACTTATTTTGTTTTTTTATTGGATTTTCTAAAAAAGTCAACTAGGTCTTATATTTAGGACCGAAGGGAGTATTAGGGAGCTGAGGGAGTATATTTTATTAGACAAACATTTTAAAAATAAGCAGATAAAAGTTACATTCATGTGTATAAGTGTATAACAAACTATTGGGAGTGGATCTATCTATTACTCATTCTATTAAAATTTTTTTATAAAATTATAAGACTTCCAGCTAAAGTAAATTGTCGGTCTCTTATGCTTGCATGAAATTTTAATTTAGTCATTTGTGTTTGAAAAGTACACTTTTAATCATTTTGTTTTAACATAGTTAGCTAAAGTAAGTTGTTAACATCACAATTTTAAATGATTCTAATATTAAAATATAAAAAATACTTAAACTAAAATATTTTAGGGTAATTATTCTTATATTTTGAAAATATGTCGTTTTGTACCCTTATTTAATTATGAAACCTTTTAGATTTAAGTGAAACTATCAATGTCAACACAAAAGGACTAAAAGTATGTTTTTCAAACATAAATGACTAACTTGAAATTTCATGCAAATATAATATATCAAAAGAATACTTTAGCTTATTATGAACCAGAGGGAGTACCTCTTAAAAAGTTGATCCAACAAAATTTCATGCATAATTTGTTTAAAGAAAAATGTCACATATATCAATCGATTTATACTCCATCTGGTCCTAAATATAAGACCTAATTAACCTTTTTTAGAAAATCCTATAAAAAGCAAAATAATTTAATTATAAATTGATTTACCTAATTTTTTTCTCTTAGATTAGTTTATTTTACCTATAAATTAATGTATAATCTAAAAAATATCAAATCCGTCATGATTTAATAGCCTATTTCAAAATCTTAACCTCTCCAAAAAAAAGTCAATTATGTCTTATATTTAGGACCAGAGGTAGTATAAAAAAGGTTGATATAAAAGTCCATACTTGATAGTCCTCAAAGTTAAATTCAATTGATTTATAAAAAAATGTTGGATTCAATTGATAAGAAGTTGGCTAGAGACATATAGGATCATAAGTTAAAATCTCGTTGAAATGAAAAGCTTTGTAGTCATAGATAGACTCACATACATCATTGAATGTTGGATTGTACAAAAACCCCACACCCCACAATATTGAACTAGACAAATGCTTGAAATCCTATTTGATAGATCCCTTTTGGCGATGTCCTGCCTGAATCTATTTGGCTAAAGGTCAGATCGGACAGGAAATGTCCTACAAACCACATGACTAGTCTTGTTGATCCTTGAACTTAATATATCATATGTATAATGGTTTAGAGATGACTGGTTTGGGAAATTAGCAAATAGAAAATAATTAGTCAAATATTTTTATATAGTGTATTTTATTAAAAATATTTTGTATATAAAAATAATATATTTCCTGTTAGTCCTCTAGTTCCGATGCCTATATTTAGGGGTGTTCAAATTTTCCCGTCTCATCCCGTCCCGGTCGTCCCGTCCCATCCCAAGGCATTTTGGGACGGGAAATTTTCGTCCCAAAAATTTTCGGGACGGGACAAAATTTCTCTTCGGGACGGGACGGGACACGGGACGAGGTCGTCCCAATCCTGTCCCGTCCCGAATACAAATATATGTGTATTTATATAATTTTTTTAGAAAAATGCATGTCTTATATATATCATGTATGAGTGTACATGACATTTTTTTAGGAAAAATGCGAGCATAATAAAATTTTACCTTATTATATTGAATAAAATGTATTATAAAAGTAATATTGAACTAATTTATTTGTTTTTTACTAACACAAAGTGTCATAATTTTCTTTTTCAAGTAAATAATTTTATTAAAAACAATTCGAAAAAATTTCGGGAATTTTCCCGTCCCGATTCCGTTCCGTCCCGATCGGGACGGGACAAAGATCGGGATGGGACGGAACACGGGACGAAAACTCCGTCCCAAGCCTTTTTCGGGATGGGACACGGGACGGGGGTGTCCCAATCTTGTCCCGTCCCATGAACACCCCTATATTTAAAGCATGGTCATACTAGCACGAGGTAGTTGGATTCCTATTTGTTATTGTTTCGGACTTATTTTTTCTTCTACAGTTGATTGGCACTGGCGGGGCTGGGTAACGAGCGGTCCATATATGGTTTGAGTATATGTAGTCACTAATTAAGTAGCCCTATTTACATGTACTCGCTACCGTCCATAATATAAGAGTTAAAATTTGAATAGTTTTGGTTTAAAATATAAGAGTTCATCTCACATTTTCTCATCATTTATTACATTTTTTTCTACTTTGCCCCTAACTTTTTTCTATATTTATTAATGTTTATGTATTTTTCTCTCTTAAAAGTATCATAATAAATATGGGTAATATTGGAAAATAATCATTAACCCTAGACACCAAACTAACTTTTAAATGTTTTCTTAAAAAGTGTTTTTTGGCGGCTGAACTCTTATATTACGGATCAGAGGGAGTACTATTTAATGTTTGATGTATTTCCTAGATCACATGAACACCTAATACCCAGTTGATCTTTTTTTTTTAAAAAAAGAAAACAATTCGATCCAACAGTGTTAGGGAGACACGTTGAAAATAATATACACTTTGTAGCGTGATTTATCCATATATTTCAATTTTTATGGATAAGTTTTCTTCACCGATGACCAGGTCATATTTTACAATGCAACATGAAATTTGTGCAAGAAAAAATTATGTAGTTTAAAATTGGTCCACATAATTGAAATAAAAAAATCAGAAGGGAATGCACACAAAAAAAAAACAGAAATTAAAAGATCGTTGAGGTCTTGGGGGGAGTAAGCCATCTGTATTAGTTCACTGGCTTAAAACAAGGGAAAATCCCAGATAAATCTCTCCCAATACCCAAAAGGACAAGTTAAGAATCTAAACATTCAAAAGGAATATGAGGGAACCAGCACCTACTTGTCATTTTAAAATTTTGCAAAACTACAAAATTGTTCTCATCCCAAAACACAAATTGCGAGAAGAGGGTGTGTGTTAGGGTGAGTTTAGGGTGGAGTAGTAATTTATGTTTTAGGATGAGGAAATTTTCTTTTCGCAAAATTTTAAAATGACAGGTAGATACTGATTCTTTCATAGTCCTTTTGGAAGTTTAAATTCCTTACTTATCCTTTTGAGTATTAGGAAGGATTTATTTGGAATTTTCCCTTAAAACAATTAGGCAATATGCAAGAATGTATTTTTTTTATTGTGACATGTCTTCTCTTGTTGTATATACGGTTGGAGATAATAAATACGAGCATATCTTTAAAAAAAGATTTGAAATAGTAATTTGCTAATTATTTTCGCTAACCTTATCAATATATGCAAACATAGTTAACAGGAATAGTTTTATATGACATAAAAAAATTTGTGGTAAAATGATAAATTGGATGACGAATAAAAAAGTACTCTTGTAATTGTTTAGTTAATTATTTCAACTATCCTTTTAATAACCTGAGGGAGAAATTGGTTGGCAGTTGCAAAATTGGCTAAAGTTGGTGGCTGCTGCAAATTGCTGTATTGCTTATACGGATTAAAAGTAAAGGGGGCTACTTCTTCTTCTTCTTCTTCTTGTGTGTTTTTTTTTTGAAAAAAAGGTTTATACAAATAAAGCCACTCGAATGCTTATTTCCTTAAATACATGAAAGCTACGTTTCAATATGTCATAAGCCTTTTGATCAAAACAAATATGTCATAAGCCTTGTGTATGTAGAAAGAAATATACCCTTAGCCTTAATTGAGCGACCCAATCAAAATTCAACCTGTTCTTATTTTATAGATTGATTCTTGCACTTATATTGTGTGATAATGACAGATTGACAGGGAAATAATTAGCCCGCTTTAAGCACAGTGACCAGTCACAACCCTTTTATTTATTGTTCTTACAAATTAATTTGATAATATAGTCAAAGGTATCGATACAACGTTTGACCCAATAATACACGTTTTAATGGTGAAAGCAACAACAAATAAATATATTCCCTCCAGTTCATATAAGAGCTAAATTTTGAATGATTTTAATTCAAAATATAAGAATTTATTCACATTCTCTTTTCATTTAATGCATGTTTTCTTACTTTACCCTTAACTCTCTTTCATATTTATTTTTTTGCTAGATCTTTCACATTTATTAATACTTATATATTTCTCACTCTTAAAAATATCAAAATAAAAAATAGGCAATATTAAAAAAAAACATTAACTTTAGACACTTAACTAACATTTACATGTTTTATAAGAAGTGTTGTTTAGCGGCTGCTTTTATATTATGGATCGAAGTTTATGTCTAACCACACTACCACCAAGCCCATGTGTTGATAAGCTACGAGTTGTTTGAATTCAAGTTCTAGGTATCTAGCCGCCATGATTATTTTGATGTGGCAATGTTTTCGATATTGTGGTACATCCGGGCGAATTGAATTAATTGATAATTATTAATGGTACCAAGTATAGATGGATATAAATAAAAAACTACTTATATATTAGAATATGTTCCCATATGTTATTCAAATTTTGCATCCTTCCCCGGCTAATAATTCTACAGCTTTCCTCTTGTTAAAAATAATGAAACGACACATATATATATATGAGTATATATACGTACTATATAGATACATGCGAGGAAGAGCTAGGTTATGGAAAAAAACCCTGCATTTTTGTGACTTATAAATAACGAATCTCTGAATAAATGCAGTGATATGCTCTATTGTTTGTAAATATATTTTATCTGAAAGCAAGTAATCTATTGAACGTGCAAAAATACACTTATTTTTTTAATTAACAACATCCTATCACCACTTGGAGTTAAAAAAAACTTATTAAAAAAATAAATGACATAAATATGAGAGGATTTCCGACATTTCTTTGTCCTCTCGTAGTTAATTTGTTTATCTTTTTAAGAGTTTTTGTATTATCATAAGAGAGTTTTACTGGAGAGTCATTCATTAGAACAATAATATTATATGGTAGTGAATGCTAAGCTCTAAAAGGACAAGACGAACGTGAGAAATGAGAGAGATGAAAATGTTGAGATAGATGTGTGATCACACAATAAAAGATGGATCTACAATGACCATATTTGATAACTAGTTTTTTAAATGTTATTCGATAAAAAATTGGAGTAACATCGATTGGGGAGAAAAAGGTAAAAAGTCATTTGAGATGATTTGAACACATTCAAAAAAGACAATTCAATGCACCGATAAAAATAGTTGATCAAATGATATATAGTCCTCCCAAAAGAGGGAGAGGAAGACAAAGAGAACCTTTAACGGAATTATTCAACGAAATCGTTTGGTCAATAATTTATCGTCAAACATAATTATTGATAGAGCGAAATAATAATGTATGATCTGTGTAGCCGACTTCATTTAGATGAGATAACACTTTAATTTATTGTTGTTGTAGTTTATGTATTCCCGATATAGGTAGTCATATTTAAAATCTAAAATGAATATCATTCCAAGTTCTCATCCGGCGCTACAAATATCTACCAGAGAATATGCTTTCAACCGTATAAAACATGAAGATAATCATGATTTCCCGAATATTAAAAAAAGGGATTTTATAATTAAGTTGCAAGTTTCAATTAAAAAAATTAAGTCACGAGCTCTCCTTAAAATGAAAGGAAAAAAAAGGAACATCCTTTCCAAAATTTTAAAAAATTAAACATAAAAATTCAACAGCTTATGTATTTTAAATTTATAATTTATTTTGCAAAATGTCCTTATTGATGACAAGTATTGAGAATTTCCATCAATTTACGTATTTTTATTGTATATATGGGATTGAATATGATATTTCAGAGAAATTAAAACACATTTGTTAAGGAGTAACAAACTTTACAATTCACTATGATCTTTAATAATACTATAAGATATATTTGAGGATTAAATCTTCCATACTTGTAATTTTATTAATTTTCCCCTAAATTTCCTGTACTAATTAACGTGAATTTTCTCTTTTCATATTAATACTATATTTGTGTGCAGGGGAGCAATAGTCATAGCTCAGCCTAACAACTTATGCGTTGACTGATAAGCGTGGGTTGATATCAACTTGTCTCTTTATTTTCCCTTAAAAAAGTAACAATAATAAATATATATATATTTGGGTTGTTTTGCCTTGTCCGTGATTGTGCCTCACTAAAAGAGGAAGTCATCCTGAAAGGCTAACCGCTATATGTAATGAAATTTATCATATACTCCCTCCGGTCCTAAATATAAGACCTAATTGATTTTTTTGAAAAATCCTGAAAAAGAGCAAAATAAGTTAATTATAAATTGATTTACCTAATTTTTCCCTTAAACTAGTTTATTTTACTTATAAACTAATGGATAATCTAAAAATATATTAAATATGTCATGATTTAATAGACTATTTTGCAACCTTAACCTCTCCAAAAAAAAGTTATCTAGGTCCTATATTTAGGACCGGAGGGAGTAAATTATAAGGCCACTCCTGACAGCTATTGTTCATAAACTGTAATATGAAATTATTTGAGGATACAAAAAAAAAAAAAAAACAAACAGAACGCTATTGATTTTACCGAAATGCTATCTACTTTTTATTATGAAATGTCTTAATTGAGAACTGATGGTACGTTCTCTTAACAACCCATTATTTCACAACACATGCAAACATTTTAGAAAAAAATCAAGAAAAAGCATTCAAAAATTACCAAAACTTTAATCAAATCTGTTGTCTAAATTTGATAACAAATGGACTTACACTATCAAGCAATCCACTACTCATTTTATAGGGAAAACATAAGTTTGAGATTTTATGATTTTGGAGGTGTTTTTCTTAGATCATTCATATATTTCATTCAGATCCTAAAGTAATATGATGAAACATGAAATATCCACAGCCTAAAAAATATTGTTTAATCGTAATTAATTATAAATAAAAAATGGCGGAAAGTTCATATTTACATTTTTTTTTATCAGAAGTTCATATTTAAAATTTATTTGAAAGAAAGACATTATATATAATTTTAAGCATAAATAAAGTAGCAGTACTTTGTATGATTCAATGTAGAAATGATATATGAATTCATGTCAATAAAGTTTTTAATAGTAAAACATTTCAACTATGCATACCTGGTAAGAATATTTTATTTATAATTTATCTTTACATAAAACAATAATATTCTTTTTTGATTAATAGACATAAAACGATAATATTCTTACAAGTTACAGCAATAGTTTGAGATACTTTTGGTCCATTTATTACCAATTAAAGTGAATCGAACCGTTTTAACAATCAAGATTGTAAAGTTAAGACACTTAAATTTGAATACAGCAACTAGTTGAGGTCTTTAAGCATTTTTCAACATTATACGTGAGGAAGAAAAGACATATAAAAATGTCAGTTATTGTTTTGGATACGAAAAGCATGTCATTGTTTGACCAGAAACTTCAATGTTCGCACCTTTTGTTTCGTAATGAAATTAATAAAGGCTAAAGCTTCCATCAACCCCTTGTTGATAACATTAAAACGACTTGAACAATAAAAAGTAAACAAAATGAAAGTAAAATTTGTAATGTTGAATTATATCTCATGTAATTTGACAATTATTTAGAGATATGGATCGGAGAAGAGTTTACGTCTTAAAACTTCATTGGCTGGTTACTTATCATAATTGTTACCTGTTTTAAATATTGATAAGAGATTAAGAGAGAGAGGAGGGAGGGGCATAATAAAATCTAAATCACTCCGAATACCCAAAAGGACAAGTAAGGAACCTAAACTTCTAAAAGGACCATGAAGAAACCAATACCTATCTGTCATTTTAAAATTTTGCGAAAAGACAAAATTGCCCCCACCCTAAAACACAAATTGCGAGAAGAGGTTAGGTGTTAGAGTGAGTTTAAGGTGAGGTAGGAATTTGTGTTTTAGGATGAAGACAATTTTGTCTTTTCGTAAAATTTTAAAATGACAGATAGGTACTAGTTCCTTCATGGTCCTTTTGGAAATTTAGGTTCCTCACTTGTCCTTTTGGGTATTCAGATAGACTTATTTGGGATTTTCCCTAATAAAATGCAACTTATAATCAAAGAAAAATATCTATTTAGATGTGACTCAAAGTTTATCTCAATTTGAGTCAACTTATTATGATTTATTTCATTTGGATCTATTCCTACATGCAAACCATTTGAACATGAGTTGAGTATGGTATCTATTCGATTCTTTACTAAGTAACTCAAACATGAATCGAACCTTTAAAATATGGTTCGATTAATCTCTAGTAAAAATCGATACAATCAAAATGTGCATTTGGGAGAAATAGGGAGATGATGTGGCAGGATAGTATGGAGGAGTAGCAAAGAGTGCCATTATTATGACATTAAAGATGTCTTAATTAATGACGCGAGATAAATGTCTCAAATAGCTTATATATATATTTTTACCATGATTTGAAAGTTAAATGTCATAGTGACCTGGTGACATGCTGTAAACAAATTATCCATGATGATATCCTCCATCCAATTCTCACCATCAACCTTTTTCCGGAGGAAATGGAAGACCATCATGACAAGTCATTAAACAGATAATCAAAACATTTTATTTCCTTCCAAAAAGTGCTTCGTCCCGATATACTCCTAATATTTTTTTGTGTGGCGAACCTTCCTGAAATCCACTGGGCCCGCACCTAGCAAACTCGTGCGCCCACGAGATACCCAGTAAGGACACCAACAAAATTGCACAGAGAAAAAGTCCGTGTATAATTGTACATAAATACTCTCTTCGATCCCTAATATAAAAACAAAAAATTTGTATGATTTTGATCCTAATATAAGAGCTCATATCGAATTCTCTTCTCATTTAATGTGTTTTTCCAACTTCGTCCCTAACTCTCTTTTCATATTTATTAATGCTTATGTATTTCTTTCTTTTAAAAGTATCACAATAAATATGGGTAATACCGGAAAAGAAACATTAACTCCAGACATCCAACTAAAACATTCACATGTTTTCTTAAAAAGTGTTTTTTTGGCTGCTAGCTCTTATATCAGGGACCGAAGGTACTCCTTCGGTTCCTAAATATAAGATCACTTTTGAAATTCAATTTGTTCCTAATTATAAGATCACTATCTAACTTTTCCAAACTCTTTCCTAAATTAACCCTATCATGTTTATCTAAAATAACACGAAAGAGAGGGAGAGTGAAGATAAAGGTATATAGTTGGGATAAATTGGTAATATTATGTGTAAATAAATAACTTAACCAACTTCTTTAATTTACTCAAATTAGAGAAAATGATCTTATATCTACGAACAGAGAAGTACTGTATACACATAGAGAGAGATGTTGATGTTTTAATTTAATACTAGTAGCAAGCATAGACATGTATTTTGATGGCAAAATAAAAGAGAAGAGAGGAAGTAGGAGGAGGGTAGAGAGAAATAAAGAGTAGTATTGTGGGCTTAGCTGTAGTGGGCGGGATAACCGGAGGTCAAACCCAACCACACCTCTCCTCTCTTCTCTTCTCTTCTCTTCATTCACTCTCTCACTCAAACACACTCTCATTTCTTCATTCTTCATTTCAAGTTTCTTCCTTTTTGGCTTTCTTGTTTCTGGGTTGCTCACACTCTTCTCTGCTTGCTTGGTTTTTCAAGCAAGCCTTTTGTATTCATGATTTTTCATCTCTACTAGTATTTTTTTTGTGTGTCTCTATTTTTTCCCTCAAATTTTGAATTTTTCTTTTCCCTCTGTGTCCCGTCGTCAACTGAAGAAAGATAAGCCCAGAAAGCGATAGACCCGTTTGTTTTTTTCCATGGCCTTTGAACAATCAAATCTTCTGATTCAGGTAACACTGGTTTTTTGTTTTTTGTTTTATTTTCTCACCTGAATAAAATGTCAAAAGCTGACATTTGTATTAAGCGGAGATAACCAAGTTCTTTTCTTTTGTGTTATGTGTGCCTAATTCTGATTATTACAGAAATTCGTACTACAAAGTAACACAAACACAAGATGAGAATGCCTGGATCTTTTAGTCATCATTATTCATAAGAGACAAGACATGGTGGATCAGGGAAGGCTAGTGTCTTTTGGGTTCTTCTTCTTGTTGCTGTTTCACTTCACATTTGGACAGATTCAGCTTCAGCCTTTGAATTCAAGTACAGAACTTTCTGCTCTTTTTGAGCTTAGATCCTCTCTGGGATTAAGAAGTAAGGAATGGCCACGAAAAGTTGACCCTTGCTCTCAATGGAGAGGGGTCACATGTGAGAATGGTAGAGTCATTGGGATCAATATTTCTGGGTTTAGAAGGACACGTGTTGGGAGATTAAACCCACAATTTTCAGTCCAGCCTTTAGCCAATTTAACTCTCTTGCAATCTTTCAATGCCTCAAGTTTTCTGCTTCCTGGTGCTATTCCTGACTGGTTTGGTTCACAGCTTTTGTCTCTTGAAGTGCTTGATCTTCGGTCTTGTTCTGTGAATGGTGCTATTCCTGCAAGTTTAGGGAATTTGACAAACCTTACTAGTTTGTATTTATCTGGTAATAATCTTACTGGGATTATCCCTGATAGTTTGGGTCAACTGTTTAGCCTGCAAGTTGTTAACTTTTCTAGGAATTCTCTTTCTGGAACTATTCCAATATCTTTTGTCTCTCTTGGGAATCTTTCCTCTATCGATGTTTCCGCTAATTATTTGTCTGGTTCTATTCCTCCTGCCATTGGGGCCCTCATGAGGTTACAATACTTGAATCTTTCTGGTAATGGTTTAATGGGTTCCATTCCATCTCAGCTGGGAAATTTGAGTAGCTTGGTTGACCTTGATCTTAGTTTTAATTCTTTGACTGGTGGGGTGCCTTTGGAATTGAGGGGGCTGGGGAGCTTGCAGAGGATGACACTAAGGAATAACAATTTCACTGGTGATGTGCCTGATGTGCTGTGGTCTTTGCCGAAATTGAGCTATCTCGATATTTCTGATAACAATTTCACCGGTATGCTGCCGAATTCTAGTTCCAATCAGAATGTTATTACTTCTGCTGTGCTTGATATTTCTAATAACATGTTTTATGGAAGCCTAAGTCCTGTTATCAGAAGGTTCAGTGTCATTGATTTGTCAAGCAATTATTTTGAGGGCAAGATTCTAGATTTCATGCATAATGTGTCTCTGAATACCAACTGCCTCCAAAATGTTTCAAATCAGCGGACAGCTGGTGAATGTGCATCGTTTTATACCGCGAGGGGCCTTGTTTTTGATAATTTTGGGCGCCCGAATTCAACGGCACCTCCTCCAGCAGAGAGCCCTCGGAAGAGCAATAGAAATAAGATTATATTGGCTGGAGTATTGGGTGGATTTGGTTTGCTTGTTATTTTATTATTGCTATTGTTCTTGTTCCTTCTTTGTGCTCGTGAGAGGCGCATTTCAAGTCAAAGAGGAAATGGCGTGGGCCCTGCTCCTACTGGGAGCAGTCCTCAACCTCCTGGAATGTCAATCAATTTCATAAATGTGGGAGACTCATTTACAATGCAGCAGCTGCTTCAGGCTACAGGCGATTTCGGAGATGCAAATCTTATCAAACATGGCCACTCTGGAGATCTCTTCAATGGTGTTTTGGAAAGTGGCATACCTGTAGTCATTAAAAGGATTGACGTGCGTACGGCTAAAAAAGATTCTTACCTAGTGGAATTGGACTTTTTCAGTAAGATTTCTCATATGAGATTTGTTCCTCTGCTCGGACATTGCTTAGAAAATGAGAATGAGAAGTTCCTTGTTTATAAACACATGCCAAATGGGGACTTGTCAAATAGTCTTTATTACAAAAAACCTGCATCTGAAGATGGTACTTTGCAGTCGTTGGATTGGATAACAAGGTTGAAAATTGCTACTGGAGCGGCGGAGGCTATATCTTATATGCATCATGAGTGCAATCCTCCATTTGTTCATAGGTATTTCTGACCTGCCTCTTGATTCTGAAACGAAATTTTCTCCTTTCCAACATGATTGCTTTTACCTGTTGATGCAATGATGTATTAAGTGAAAATTATGATACATTGACAGATTGACCAAAATGTTTTTTGTCATTCCTATTTTGCATGGCTATTGCTGAATTAACCATCAATTCTGACCCCTTGGTTTATTGACTCCTCTATGTGAAGAATTTAACCTTTTGAATAAATAATTTTCGAAGCACGATAACTAGAGAAAAGGGAAAAAGGGAATTTTCCCCCCTAAAACTGAATATGTACTCTTTATTCTGTTTAGAATGATTCCATGTGTTACAGGCTTACAGCACTTGGTAAAGTCCTTGTTTTCTAATTTGTGTCCAGACTCTGAAATCAACGACCCTCTAGAGCTGTAGTTGTTATCCAACATGGTTTTAGAATGACACACATTTTATATGAAAGCCCTTTGAACTTGAAGTGCTGATAAAATATTGACTCACCATATTTCATGCTTCAAAATTTAATACCTAAAAGTGGATTTTATATCCAACATGTGTTAGCATAGAAGCAATGAAGTTACTGATAGATAGGCAGTTTGTAATCATATCACAAACTGGGACAATTTTGTGTTTTTATCCTCTAATGATGTTATTGTGTATCTGACTAATTATTAAATGATGTCTTGTAAATGGATTGTGCCACCAACTTTAATTTATCGTTTAATTTTAAATGATTGGACCAAACAAGAGGGAAACTTGAAACAAGTTCAAAGTAGGTACATTCTCTGTAAATGTAAGCTATATGGTGTGGTAGCAATGAAAGATCTATCCTTTTGTTATTGCAGAGATATTCAAGCAAGCAGTATACTTTTAGATGATAAATATGAAGTTCGATTAGGTAGTCTAAGTGAAGTTTGCACCCAAGAAGGGGAAAGTCATCAGAGCAAAATTACTAGGCTTCTAAGGTTGCCCCAGTAAGTTCTCCCTGTTTTATTCAATGAATCTCTTTAGCATATGTCTGACTTTTAAACTTTCGAATCTTTCATTATATACTGTACTCCCTTTGATTTAAATATACCCTTTTGGCCTTTTTACTTGGAATTACTGATACATCTAAGGGCAAGTTATATTTCACGTTAGCATATGTTCACTGCATGGTTCTCTTGATGCTAAACTTTGAACCATCTGTATGGGGTGAACTTCCTTGATTAGCGATATGAGAAGGTGAATCCTTCAAAACTTCCAAGATCTATGCTAGAAGTCATTAGTCTGCCCTAACATTTGTGTTAAGTACTATTTGTGTCCTGTCTTGCTCCAGTATATAAATCATAGTATGGACAATGCTGTGATACAGTTGGAAAGATATCTTCCCACCAAACAGCACTTAATTTTTTCCTGGTTCGGTTGCATGAGTTTTTGACAAGTTTCACTACCATATTTTCTAGTGCTTGCTAGTTTTGTTTTCTCTTGGAAATTCAGTTATCTCATTTCTCACTTGTCATTTTGATTTGCAGGTCCTCTGATCCAGGCACATCTGGTAAGTAGAAATTTACAAGTTTAATTGTTGGTGTAGATTCATAATAAATTATTTGCCTAGGTTTGATGCCCAATTACTTACTTGATTAGGACCTGTGTATATTAATTCACTTTACTTTGTTTTTACTGTCCAATATGATTCTCATTTTGACCCAAGTAAAAATGGCCCCAATTTGTGTACTTTACGATAAATTCACTTTACTTTGTTTTTACTGTCCAATATAATTCTAGTGCTTAACTATAAAAATGACCCCAAAATACACGAGTAGCGAAATTTTATATGGTCTGTTGTCAAATGCCAAAGAAGCTATAAATAAATTATTTTATATTGGAATTGGCTCTGTTTCTTCTTTGATAGTGATTTTTCAATCTATCTTTTGTTACAAAAGTATTGTTTAATGTGGAAACAGGTTCATCTACATCAAATTGTGCCCATGATGTTTATTGCTTTGGTAAAATATTGCTTGAGTTGGTGACTGGGAAGATTGGAATTAGTGCGTCCAGCGATGCTGAATTTAAGGAATGGTTGGAACAGATGCTACCTCACATTAGTATTTATGACAAGGAACTTGTAGCGAAAATTGTGGATCCATCTCTTGTTGTAGATGAGGATTTCCTAGAGGAAGTGTGGGCTATTGCTATTGTTGCAAGGTCTTGCCTAAATCCTAAACCTTCAAGACGACCCCCGATGCGATATGTTCTCAAGGCACTAGAAAACCCCTTCAAAGTTGTGAGGGAAGAAAGCGCCAGCTCTTCACGGCTTAGAGCAAATTCTTCTAGAGGTTCTTGGAATGCTACTTTGTTCGGTAGTTGGCGTCAGGGTTCCGATGTAACAGCAATTCCAGCAATTTCTGGCACCAAAGTGGAAGGAGGGAGTAGTATGAAGCATTCTGGAACTTCTGGCTCACAAGGTAGTGGCCAAAATGGTGGTGGTTCATCGTCCCGGAGGAGACATTCGAACGAAATATTCCCAGAGCCGTCTAACGCACAGGACATAGAGAGGCCAGAGCAGGAATAGGCAAAGGGTCAAAGACTTTTGACTCAGTAGGGTGTCTGGTCTGGTTTGGTGATTCAAAGATACCTTGTCTGCCATCTCATTCTTTTTTTGGGAATTGGCACATGTTGTAAATTTCTCTGCAGACAAAGTGAGGTTTAAGTTACTTTAACATGATGTCTAATTATTTAAGGTGGGGTTTGTCTTGTTTTTTTAGTGGTTCAGGTGGGAAAGGTAGGGAGAGGAAGAGGGCCAAAATTTTCCCCTTGTAATTGATTCTTTCTTTTTCTTTGTCTTTGTCTTTTTTTTTTGTTTTGCAAAGTTTCTTGCTTTGTACTCCAGTCTTCTCATGGAGTGTAAATTTGAATGATCAGATTTCTTGATTCATGTCAGATTTGTCATTGTGGGAGGCAAAGAAAAGGAAAGAATGATGAGAAATGAGAATGAAAAAAATTTATACTGGATTGTTTTGGATCTGGATCTATTAGTTGGCTAAATTTTATTAAGAGCAAAGACTATTTAGTTTTGAGTTAATGAATTATATCTTAGTTATGATATTTCAAGGCGTTGCCGTGTGCACATCTTTGATGGCATCAAAGCAAGAATAATATTCCGACAGTTTGAAAGTGAAGAAAACTGAAGGAAAACAAAAAAAAAAAAGGTCACAGTTTGAAAGTGAAGAAAATTGAAGAAAAAACAAAATAAAAAAGGTCCCACCGAGATTTGAACTCGGGTTACTGGATTCAGAGTCCAATGTCCTGACCACTAGACCATGGGACCATTGATGATTGCAAGAGAAAGTTTAATTACATATATACAAGTCAACATTGATCTCTTAACTTAAGAACAACTCTATTTAAGGTGGTGTGCTTGTTCCTAAATAAAAAGATTTTCTATTTCTATTTACCGTTTCCATAAATTATCTGTATTACATTTCTTCAATAATATAATAAGTAAGAAACAAGTGGTAATAAGAGTTTATGGTTAGAGTACATAGGTAATATTATACAAATTTAAGCAATTTAATTAATATATTCAATATAGTTAAATAAGAAGAATATATCTTATATTTATAGCATAAAACGGAGTACCAAACAGATATTTGAATAAATGAAAAAACATCATAACCATTATAGTCTAAACCTTGAAAATTTTGCTCATTCACTTTTATAAGTGATTAGATGTTTTTCCGGTTTCTCAAAATAAGTATTGACAATTATGAGATTGTATGTGATACAAAATTCATTAATAGATTATCTTTCATTATTAAACTCACCAAAGCCAAAACCACCATGAGTGGTGCTATTGTTTTCATCTTTTCCAACATGTCCATTGAAATCACTGCTAATAAATACGATTTTGGAAGTAGGTATTTATTGAATCATCACCTCAAATTTCTCCCAAAGCTTTTCCTTTAGATGCAATTCTGTCCCAACCAGAGGAGTATGATACATTTCTATGTCAAATCCTAGTAATTTTGACCACATTCATCTACCACTATTCGTCCACAATTATACCAACATCATTCTTAGAACTCACTCTCCTGCACCAAAATCTTATCTACCCATGTTTATTCTTCTTTCTTTCATAAACTAGCTTTTTTGAACCATGTCCATCAAATCGACTAAATTGAATGGGCAATGTAGTTATATACTCCTTCCGTTCCTAAATATAAGATCATTTTAGCAAATTTGGAGAGATTAAGAAAGACATTACTATGAGTTAAGATTACATGAAATTTCCAAAATACCCCTCACTTAAGTTTTAAAAATACCTCTCACCTTCTTCAAACCACTATTTTTTGGGTGAAATGAGTATAGAGGTAATTTGGGAAAAATATGAGTAAAATTAGAAAGTGATCTTATATTTAGGAACAAGCTCTCCTCCCTAAAGTGATGTTATATTTAGGAACAGGAGGGAGTATTACAAGAAAATGAGAAATGACATTATGCTATGTTTTATGGTAAGAAAAAAGTGACAAGACATGGGAAACGACATCGTTTGAGTCCAATTGCAGTAGGGTTTAAGGCGCGATTTATGATATAGCTCTCTCCCTCGAACATTAACAATACTTCATCATCCATCAATGGCTTCTCTGTGTAGATCAGCCTCCAGGTTGGCCTCACGCTCCATCTTAACAACCCCTTCCAAAATCCTCTCTCCTTCTTCCCCTTTGGCCTCCCCCCTCATCCCTCGCGCCTCCAGGTACCCTCCCCTCCCTCCATTCTATCACAATCATCCACACTCTATATACATATCATGCTAACACTTTTCTTTTCTTTTTTGTTTTTGGAATGTTGAAGGATTTTGTGTGCAGTGGGATGTGTGGAGTCCATGATGCCTCTTCACTCTGCCATTGCAAATGCCAGGCTCACTTCCAGCCTCGCCCTTGATTCCACTTGCTGGAGTTTGCTCTCTCGTGGTATGCTATCTATGCTTCTTTTTCTCCTTATTTCTCTTTTTATTTACTCACTACCATTAGATGCGGATGTTGTAATTAGATTATAGTATGTTACTCCCTCCGGTCCTAAATATATATAAGACCTATTTGAAGGATGAGTTTGTTCCTAAATATAAGACTTATTTCTAACTTTTACCAACTTTTCCCAAAATATACTTATCTATGCCCCTAATAATAAACAAGAAGAGAGGGAGAGTGGCGTCAATGCTCCCTAATGGTAGACAGGAGAGGGAGGGTGGAGTCAATGTTCCATAATGGTAGACAAGAAGAGAGGGAGTGTGGGGGTGAAGGTGGATAGTTAGGGTATACTCCTATTAGTAATATCATGTCATTTTAACTAACTTAACTAACATTCCTAATCTAATCAATTTAGGTAAATAGGTCTTATATTTAGGACTGGAGGGAGTAGTTTATAGGTGGGATGACTTAGTTTTGAGGAAAAATGATAACTATAGATATTTAAGGTGATTAATTTTGCATTGTTGATTTTTCTAAAAAAAAAGGCAACTTGATTTTATGATTAGAACAGGAAGAAGTGTATCTTGCTTAATGTAAATCCTTCCTGACATTTTTCTACTTTCTTGTATAGGACTTCAAAAAACCTTGTGACAGCTCTTCCTTCTTCTGGACCTATTCAAGATGATAGAATAAAATGAAAAGAGAGACTTACTTGTAGCTTCTCTTTTATGTGTAACCTTAGGATGGAAAATGATGTTTTTAATTTTGGAATTTGAGCCATTGTATTGTGCAAGGAATGCAGACTTGTATAGTATATTTTCTTTTAGTTGGCTAAAAGAAGATGATTGATTTGCTTCTGATACATTTCCTTGTCGGTTTTGATTCTTTTGCACCTTATATCATCTGGATGTTTTGTTCGGTTCCCCATCTCTGGAATTTTGGAGTGTTTCTTCTTCAGTACTGATTAAATTCCTATTAATACCCCTCATTTAAGGAGTCAATAAATAGGGTATCTACTTTACTTGGTCAGGATCAGTGTTATTATAGTGATATATCGAAATTATTCCTCCTTTGTTCCAATTGACATAATCTTTGATGTTTTGTTGCTATACAGCCTGTCCAACTAGTTTTAGGGATTGTGACATCCTCTCCAGAGAAGGGGGAATCTAGAGACTCTTGTTATTTTTAGTTATCCACACAACATTTTGATTCGAGGAATTTTTAGTCAGGAATTCAATTGAACAGATATTACCTTTACTTGTTTCCCACTGAAATTGTCACCATTATCCTCCGCGCCAGCGTCATGGAGAGACATATGCTTCCTTGTTAGTTTACGAGAACCTTTCACCGCACAAAGTAGTTTGTAGGTGTGATAACATATGCGTATTCTCCAGATCCTAACCTTTTATTAGAAGAGAAATGTGCACAGAAGGGTTTCATATGTGGGAGTGTGCTTTGTTATTTTTTCACTTCACTAAAATAAGTATGCTTTTGAGTGTTTGATTGGTTGTTTGTATTTTTAATTTAAGGATGCTTCTGTGAAGTGTTTTTGCTTTGGCATTGGAGACATAATTGAATCACCCTTCTGCCTTTTCTGTTAAATGAAAACTTCCTTCTGTTTGCCTTCAAATATGCTGAGGAATACATATCCTTTTACGTTAGCACCTTAAGTTTTTGCTTCCTTCTGGTGATTGTAATGCATTTGTTCTATTGATATATCTAGAAGTTGCAGTTCCTCGGTGACAAAGATTAAAGGATTCACTCATTTCAATCTTAGTTGGGTTGCAACTGAGTTCATGTTGGCTCATATGTTCATCTTCTCCCTTTAAAGGCTTGTCACATAGTTGGGATCCATCTCATGGGCTGTGGTGCACACCAGATTCAAATGTTGTGCGTTTCCTCCCATTCTGTGAACCTCTTATTGGTCATTGAGGCATTATGATATGAAGTTAAGTTATGATCTCTGCAAAACATTGGTCCTGCAAAACAATGGGGACATCTTTTTTCCACACATTCATCTCTCAACATATAATCTGAGAAAGTCAGTAAACTCTTCGGATTAGGTGGGTCAAGATATTAATAAACTGCTCTAGTTATTTAATTATTCATAGGTAAGTGATGTTTTTTCTCTGATGACATGGCATCTCCTTTTACTAGGCTTGCCCGTATATCTATCTATTCAACACTGATTAGACTCCGTTGGAAGTTGATATAGTTACTAAGGGGTGTTTGTTTTGGCAATCAATTTTGTGCTAAAACTTGGTGATAAAGTTTAACTCTACGAACCATGTCTTCTAGTCTAGTGCTATTAAAAGCTTTGATGTAATGGGAAGGGTGTAGATTTATCATGCTTATCGCCTCACCTTTTTTATGTATTTCTTAATTAAAAGAAATGTAATCCCGTGAGAAGAATGAACACGATGAAGGATGCTATTTGGGATCAGGACTAATACCAATGGGGGAAAAGGTTAGTATTAATTCCCTCTTTTTGTTCAATTATTTCCCGATTTTCATAATAGTATTTGATAAAGAAAATGAATTAACATCTACTTACCATTTTGTCAGCACGAATGTTGAAGGCGATTTTTTCGGAGCCTGAACATTTAAGCCCATTAAAGTTCACCTCTCTGCTGTTTTTTTAAGACAATTATAACTTTATAAGCGTATAACTGTTTCTAACAACCATTACTTTGGATCATATGATGATTTTTATATCTTTTTCCACATTATTATCAAACAACTGATGGTCGAAGGGTCAATATTCGTAGCTAACCAACGCTTGCGTATGTGCCACTTCTACAATTTTGCGTGGTTACAATGAGCTTTATTTATTTGCGTGAAATTTTAGGTTTGTTGGTGTGATTCTCTACAATTTTAGTCGGCTCGTTTCACCTTAATACTCCATCCATTTTTAATTATAGGAATTCTTTCTATTTTACCTCAACAACTACTATAAAGCCTTAGGTGAGGTCGGCTAAATGAATTCTACGTGTTATTGTCATTTATCCTTATACATGAGATTTGAAAGAATTTAACATTAACTGTCGAAACCTAACACATAACTCTCTTCCTTTAATACCTGCGCTTGAGATCAACTATAACCATGGGTGCATTTTTCTATTTTATATCAAAAGTTTGCTAAATTATATCTATTAATGCGTCTATATAATTAACATGCAAAAGAGAGAATGTGTGAATAATGATAGGTATCTATAGTGTTTTAGTGTGCAATTTTAATGAATTTATCTGATATATTTAATCAAGTAAATATATACTCTTTAGAAATGTCCGGGAGTAAGTGGAAACCAGTGCACCTTTCTCTAGAAGTACACTTCTTTATATTGTACATTTCTTCTCTAAACATTGGTGTTAGAATGCTCCAACTCTTGTCATGAAACAAAATCAATAACCAACAGAATATTAAATAAAATGTCAACTTTTACTGGAAAAACTTGTAAAAATTCAATTAAAAAATTTCCTTCCACAACCCTAAATTAAGATGTTAACAGCTACATTAATTACTTTATAAGCATTGATAGATATACGTGTGAACCATGATGTTCGGCCAGAAGTCTAACATAAAGAACACAAGACATTTGCCTCATTCACCACTGATGATCTGGTTTAAAGGGTTGGGCTGCTCGTCGAGACCAAGTCTTAAATGCAGTCACCAAGTGAGGACACTCTTCAACATTTCGGTTTATGTAGCGGAGGAACTTCAACAACAGTTCTTGAGAATCTGACATTGGCAATGTGGAGATTATCCTAAGAAATATCTCTTCTAGCTCCACACACATAGATTTGTTCATGGGTAACATTATTATTGCACCTTTAGCTTTCCACAATTTTAGAATAGGCAGCCAATCTTCCACCAGTTTTCTTCTTACCTGAGTAGCACGATAAATTAAAATATAAATAAGTACTTCAGTTTACCACCATCTACATGAAAAATTGACATATAAAACAGTTTTACTTTTGAATCTTGAAAGTTTGAAACACGTGAATGTGCAAAAGAAGGCAGACAAAGAAGAAACAGTGATTGATTATGTTTGATAACCTTCAATGGTAGAGACTCAAAATAATTGTATATGAATTTATGAAAAGGCAAGCGAAACACATAATTATTGAAGCATTAAAAAAGTAAGCGTTAGAACAGAAAAAAGATAGAAAATCTTAACATACCTGTGTAGTAGCCAAAATATGGCCCCCAGCAACTGCATGAGCCAACTTGAAAGTGCAATTTAGCATGACACCAGGGAGATGATGAGGTGCAACATTTCTCCAAGCATTATCCCAAAAAGCTCTCGTCAAAGTAGCAGTGATAGCACGCATGTCACCCCACTCTTTAACAGCATTATCAGCCACTCTCAGCTGAATCATTCCCTCCAACAACCACACAAGACGGATGCCATTGGTCATAGCCCTCTCTAAAGTGAAGTTCTGAACAATGTAATCACGGTCCTCCACCACCTCAACATATTTCTCCAAAGACTTTTTCACTGCCATCAAGCTTAAATCAAAAGCCTTCACCAACACCCTCTTAGCCGAATCCCTGTGAGATGAATCCCTCAACATCTCAGCCACAAAAGCCTTCAAAAAGTCCTCATTGGGATTATTCAGAGCAGTTGAATCAACCAAACCCTCCACCATTTCATCGAGAAATCCCTCCTTAACATACGAAACCCTTGCAAGAAGCTCCTTAGTTTCCTTCAAATGCAAAGGGGGGACAACTTCCAAGATTCTCCTCTCCTCCTCTTCATTCCAAGGGACAGACTCTATGAAAGCAACACAGAAACTAATACACTCCTCAAACAACAGTTCCGACGCAACGGGGAGCAAGTCAAGGGCAGTGGAAACAGCGGAAATGGTGTGAGCGAAGTCATCAGTGTAAAGTAACTCAAGAACAACGAGATGGGGTTGAAGTGAGAGGGAGGGGACAGTAAGAGAAAGGTGAATGAAGCCATCGTCATGATGATTATTATTGTTAGGGAGGGACATCCAACGGTCGGAGAGGCGGGCAGAAAAGAAGTTTGAGCGTTGGAGGATGTGGGAGTGGAGATAGAGGGAGGTGGAGGAGGAGGAGAGAGGGTGTTCTAGGGAAAGGCGGAGGATGACGTCAGCCGTGGAGGAGTCGTTGAAGAGGATGGCGTCTTTGTTGACGGCGTTGGTGGGGGTGCGCCGCCACTTCATGGGGCTGCCACTGCTACTCATGATGGATAGATGGAGAAGAATCAAAGAATACATGGGTGAGTTTTGAATTTGGTGGAGAGTATAGACCATTGTAAATTTTCGTTAAAATAAGAAACTTTTAGCCTTGATAAACATAAGTAAATAAATAAATAATAAAAATAGAAAGAAAATTTCAAGCCATAGATAACAGTAACATCTATAAAAAATAGGAATATTATTTTCGTCTTCATTATTATCCTAAATAATAGGAGTTCTATTATTCATGCGTTTACATTTATTTGCTTTTCATATTAAATAATTTAAATAATTATTATAATTATAATCCCACAACTAGGGGTGGGAATGGTCCAGGCCTGGCCTGGCCTGGTCACAAAATGACCTAACCTGTGGTATAATTGATCGGCCTGAGCCTGGCCTGTGGCCTATTACAGACAAATTTTTTAAGCTTGAGTCTGGCCTGGCCTGTGGCCTATTACAGACAATTTTTTTAAGCCTGAGTCTGGCCTGGCCTGACTATTAGCCTGTTAGGAGGCCTGATTAATTAAACATACTCAATAAGAGGTTTAGAAATATGAATGGTGAGTAACATCATTTGAATGAATGCTTAGAGAATGTGCGACAATAAATACACTAGAATAGAAGATGATATAATTGTAGTTTTATATTAAAAATTAATAAAAATAACATCAATTAATATAGTAACATAATTTTTTATTTAAATAAATATTATTTAAATTCTTAATAGGCCAGCCTGATAGGCTAATAGGCTTTTTTCTCAAGCCTGAGACTGGCCTGTTAAGCAAAACAGTTCAAAAGAAAAAGTCTGGGCCTGGGCCTGGCCTGGATATAAGGAGGCCGGTCCAAGGCCTTAACGGTCCAAGTCATAGGCCCTGATAGCCGGCCTAGGCTATTATCACCCTACCACAACGGTTAAAATTGGATAAACAACACACCTTAATATTCGGTACAATATAATTCTATTATTTATGAATTTAGGATTTCTATCATTTAGAACATGATTGATAAAAAAAACAAATCATCTAACGCAGAAAAGAAAATAAAAGTACTAACACCATTACAAACAAAATTGAAAACAATAATACTCTGACACATTGTAAGTCCACTTCTCATACTAGTCTAAACAAAAGATAAAAGAAAAGAAAACGAAAATATTGAAAGCTAGAAATCCATGATCCATTGATACATCTCTACTAAATGAAGTGCAGAAACAGAGAACAAAGCACCCAATTTACTCACCTGTAAAATCTTATTAACCCCACATGAAATCTCTCTCATAATACAAATACAAATGACAAAGAAGTTTTAAATTGAAATTCAACTACAACAAACAAATAAAAAAACAAGATTTCCATGAAACGCGGATCAAACACAAGAATAAAAAAAATCTGAAGATCCAAATAGTAATTTCAAGGAACCAAAGACACCTAAAATAGGTACAAATACCAATACAGAATGGAAAAACATAAGAGAGACTAAAAAGAAAGCTACCGACCACACACATATAAACAAAGGAAAATTTTAGACCCAAAAAGAAAACACAATCAAAATAAGAATCTTTCTAAAAAATCATAGGATATCAACATGAAGAGGAGAGTGAATTTTTCTTCTTCAGAAAAATAATAATACCTTTGACGAGTTTGATGCCGCAAGTTTAACAGAGAAGGAAACGGCGAATTAGAGACTGGATCGAGAATGAAGATAGAGAAGAACTGATCGAAGGTGAATTAGAGACTGGGGAAATTTGTTGAAGATGAAGATGGGGAAGAACAAAATGAATATTAAATAGGAGAAATTTGTTGAAGATATCAGAAATTTTCTTGCTTAGATAGATTCAAAATTGTTGGAAAAAAAAACAAAAGATGTGAATCATAATTATTTAAAGTTAAAATAATTAAATAGAAATAGATTTTTTTGATAAAAAAAAATAGAAATAGTTTCTTTTTTTTATGAATTCCTTAAATTGTTAATTTTTATTTCATTTATATTCTATTTTAAAATTCTGAAATTCTTATAACGATATTTTTTTTAAATCCCACTAAAATCAAGGAATCCTAATTATCCCTATCAATCAATTATATATACTGTTGATTTTTTTTAAAGAAACGGTTATTTCTTCTTTGATTTTTTTATTATTTTTTTTTTCATTTTTATTTTTCTTTTTATTTTTTATTTTTATTTATTTATTTATTTATTTTTTTACTATTGCTTATTTATATATATATATATATATATATATATATATATATATATATATATTCGTTGCTCACTCTCCCATATATTTGCCTTTTTTGGAACGGTTACTTCTTCTTATTTATTTATTTATATTATTTATTTATTTATTTGTTGATACTCATTCCCCATATATATATTGTTTTATTTTTTAATCGTTGCTTATTATTATTATTATTATTATTATTATTATTATATTTCTATTATTTTAATTTGTTTACATCTATAACAGTTACTTCTCAATTTGTTTATGACCATTGTTGCTCCCCCTCCGCTGCGCTTGTTTTCATGACTTCGTGTCACGCTTGGTTATTTACCCTCGTGTGACTGTGTGTCCACGCTTGTTTTGTGACGTCGTGTCACTCTTGGTTATTTACCCTCGTGTGACTGTGTGTCCACAGAATACACCACCTATATTTATAGTCGGTCTCAAGTTCAGATAAAAGAGTAGAGTTGTGTTAGGCTTCGGCAGCCAACGTAAAAATATGTCAAATCTATTGAGCATGGACACACACATTATTTATATCAATAGGTCATTGTTTGGTACTTCACAAGGGCTATCACACTATCATGGGAGAAGACATATAAAGAAACAAATGGTTCAAAGAAGAGAAGTGGATGAGCAGTAAGAATAATTGATCAAAGAAGGAGAGGAAGATCAAAGAGAACACTTAACGAAGTTATTCAATGAGATTTTTTGATGAAAGGTTTACCTCCAAGCATGAATATTGATCGAGCGACGTCGTGTGATCCATGTAGCCGACTCCATCGTGTGATCCATGTAACCGACTCCATTTAATTGAGATAAGGTTTTGTTGTTGTTGTTGTACCATTGCAAACAACCACACTTTATTTATATTGGTATTTTACAAAACACAAACACACCATATAAGCAAAAGAGAGCACACATATAAATGAACTATTTACATGTCACCCCATTTTCTTTTATTTATTTATCTCATACCATACTTAGAACTACTAATATCTTCCATAAAACCTAATTTGGCGTTGGCTCTTCATTCACGGGTTCATTTGACTCATTCACAGGATCAATTGACTCTGGAATAAAGTTGTTGTTGAAACACTAGCTAAAACCATAGGATCTTCATTAGGATTAACATGACCATTTTCAATAGGATCTTCATCGTTTTTCATTGTTCTTTCACAATTTAATTCTTAAACAACATTAATTGAATGTCTAAATTTACAATTTCTTTCCATAGGTTGAGTGCATGAAGGCTAGTTTGATACCATATGTGTTTTTGGAGTTTGTAATCATCCCTTTACTTTTGGAAAATTTCAAATATTGTTTTCATCTTTAACATAATTTACAAATATAAATCTAATATATATATATATATATATATATATATATATATATATATATATATATATATCTTTTTATATACATAAAATATATTCAAAAATGAAAACAACTAAATATTTACTTATATGATTTCATAGTACAGTTAATCATTGTTGAAGTTCATGAGGTTGCCACCCTGATCATGATGGATTGAGAATAATGAAAGAATGAATTGGTGAGTTTGAATTTGAAAATGGAGAGTGTATAAGAGGATGGGTGAGAGATAGAAAGAGAAACTGTTAATTTGTTGCATGTTTCCTTTTTCCCGTTATTTAAAAATGTCAATTAAAATTGTTTAAAAACATATCAATTAAAAGTACTTATATTGTAAATAATGTGATTTGTTTTTTAATGGAAAGACTTAATCCATAAGTCAAATTTCTTCGGTTCATCAATAAGTTTGTAACACATGTATTCATTAAACACCTCAATTGAATATGTTTCTATACTTCATCTCTGTCAAAATAAATGAATGAATTTTTTCATTCATCTATTATATATATAAAAGTGGTGCTATAACATCCTGAAATTTTAATTCTAATAATTAAATAATTAATATATAATGTTTATGGTATAGAATATAAAATATAGAAAACTATAATGTCAATATTTAGTTGAGATTTTGTACTTTTTTTTTGATAATAAGATTTTGTACTTTTTAGCAATATTGTTATTGTTAATATTTAAATAGAGTAATTGAACTTGAAAAACAAATAGTTTAGTTTCAATAAAATAATAAAATAAAAATAACTAAATGCATGATTGTAGGATTAATTATAAAATAATTATTTTTACAAATATCATAAGATAAACATTTAAATAATATAAAATAAATATAATTAAATAGCGATTAGGTATATAACGTTTCCCTTGAATTGTTCAAAACAGATTGATGCATAGGGATTGAATTGTTCAACAACAAACTCACGCAAGCTATGGCAAAGAAAAAAATCAATATATAAAATAAATGTAATCTAATTAACTAGTAAAAGAAAAATAATAAATGTTATAAAAAAAAGAAAAATAATAATTTAAAAATATATTAGATGAGTCACTTGTATTCATCTACATATATACATTAGATTAGTGCTCATTATGAGTCACTTGTACTGTTGTACCACATCCTTTACATCTAGAAAAATTTCAAGTAATTTTTTTTTATCTTTGACCTGATTTAATAATATAATTTTTTTAAAAATATATATCTTTCTATATTAAAAAAACGAAATTACATCTTTGAGGTTAGTTTAAAAAAAATCTTTGAGGGAAGGCAAAAGCAAAAATCAAATAGTGAAAGACTTAAATGTCCTTATTGAAAGAAGCACACACGTCTTTAAAATTTCTCATGTGTTCTAGAAAATGAGTTGTGAAATGTTGCTTTACTGTTGGATTTCATAACTTTTTAGATTTAAAAATTCTCATATTAATATTTGAAAGAAGCAAAAACATATTGAAAATTCATCATATAACTTGCACAATATATTTGTGAAATATTAAATCCTTTATTGTCAGATTCCATGATTTTTTAAACTTTGATTCACATTATTAGTTGTGAAAATAAGCCCAAACACATTAGAAACTCCTAATATTTGTCATAAAATTCCAATAGTGAAATGTTAAATGCTTTAATGTTATATACCATGTTTTTTTATACTAAAAAATCCTCACCTTGATGTAGAAAAGAAGAAGAAACATACATAAAATTCTCCATCTTGATTTTTTTTGTTACAAATTTAATTTCAATGAAAACATTTTGATCTAATAGCTTGAAGCACTCAATTTTACTTTGCCAAGGTGAAGTTTTTTCTAACCCCACCAATAAAACTTTACCACATAATATAGAAGATGAAACTTAGATAAGTAAATATCACACCCCATTCAATACCATAATGCATAATCTTAAACCAACTGAGCAATTTTTTGATCAAAAAAAAAAAAAAACCAACTGAGCAACTACATTACAATTAAACATGGATAAGTTAAAAAAGGCTTGAGAGCCCTTATTTTCTTAGTACCAATGTTGTAAAAGCTGGACCGGCAGGCGAGCCGGAAAAGGCTTCGGGTCATGGTTCAACACTGGTCAAACCGCTCAAACTGATGGTCTGACCGGATAATCGCTGATCCGAAATGTGAATCGGTCGACGGTTGGACCGGTCCAATCGTCTGGACTAGTTTTTACAACACTAGTTAGTACCCAAAACACGCCAATACACCCAAAAAAAACTTCCTTCTTCCCACAAATACGACGCCGTTTAGATGGTGAAGTTAGGTTTCCTCCTCTCCAAGACTTGTTAATATTTCTTCTTCCTCTTCCTTCTTCTCACTCTCACATTTCTCTGCAACCTCTAAACTAACCATGGTTAAGCAACAAGCTAACTGGTCTCCCTACGACAACAATGGAGGGTACTCTCTTTATTCCTATGCGCTTAGGGTTTTAGAAGCTCACTTCGATTCGTTAATTGTGTTTTTTTATTTATTTATTGATTTTAATTTCTTGTTTTTTCAGATCGTGTGTCGCAATCGCTGGAGCCAATTACTGCGTTATTGCTGCCGATACCAGAATGTCTACTGGCTACAATATCCTTACTCGCGATTATTCCAAAATCTCCCAATTGTATGTTTTTTTATTCATGCTTTACGATTTAATTGTTCACTTTTTATTTCTAGGTCTGTTTTTTTTCTTTTTTTGGTATTGCTGGAAATTTGAATTTATTTATTTATTTTCTGTTAAGCTGGTTTAGTGTGTTCTATTTGAAGATTTGAAAAATCTTGAGTGATTGTCTAAGGATTGTTGCTCTATGATTTAGATTTGCAATTTCTATTCCGATTAGCTATTTGTTGGAAAAATGCAACTTAGCTATAGTGTGGATGTGCAAGTGATTTTAGGTTGTTATTTCATGGAATGGTTTCATTTGAAAAGATTACAATGTCAAGAATGGTTGACCCTTGAGTATTTTGAATAAGTGTGCTTTGATGATTTTGATGATGACTTTTAGAGTTGAAGCCACTAATAATATGGGTCTTACTAGCTGAAATTATTGATGAGAAATAGAAAGCAATAAACTGATAGTAAATAAGTAAACATCAAACAAACAATAGTGAGGAAGAGCCTGATGTGGATGTTCTAGTTTTTCATGGTTTATTGGAAATGATTGCACGCTTAGAGGTGCTATTGTAAACTCCCTTGAGCCTAGGCCTGTAAGTAGAGGTTTTCATTACCTGTAAGAGTGTCCAGACGTAATCTTTCAAACAAATGAATATAATCATCTGCTTATTTTAGATTTAAGAGTACTGTCCAGTTTTCTATTTCCATTGCTGAATGAATCCACTAGTAGCTTCCCTAGAAATCTAAATGTGGAAATCTTAAGGGCGGCGAAGAAAGATTATTCTATACCACAAGAGCTGATGGAAGAGAGCTCTGTTATGAAAATCTTGCGTGATTTCCACCTGAAAACAAAACACTCTGCCAAATGAATGTTTACTTCTTATCACTTCATAAAGCCATAAGCTAGCTAAGAAAAGGTCTTAGTGCTCTCACAAAAAAAGTGTCTTAGTGCTGACTTGAGCCTTGCTCAAGTGGTTGGCAGGAGGTTTATTGTAGGTTTAATCCTACTGATGAACAGTTAGAGAAGCTTTAAATTTGAGGCTGAACTGAACACATACTGTTCCTTAAAGAGGCCACATTATTCTTTGCAAAGTCTTCCATGCTACATTGTGAGGGAGGAAAATATGACTGTTTGTCTCAATACTCCAAAAACCCCCCATCTTAAGTTAACCCTTAATAGTTGAACAAGATTTGACAGCATAAACCTTGGAAGCATAACTTTTGATGTGAAGATTGTAAATGAATCACTAGCAATAATCTGAAGAACTTAAACACCAAAGCATTCTGTTTGGCAAAATAGAAAGAGACCCATTCTTGGAAACTTTGAAATTGTTGAAACCCAGAGCTTCATGTAAAAATGTAATTGACATGGATTGGGAAAATAACCTTGAACTCTTTGTTCTTGTAACTTTGTATTTTTTACTAGTATAAATATGATATGATGGTGCTTCATACTTTCTCTGACATGATCTAATCTAATTTGTTTTCTTTCATTTGACACAACAGAGCTGACAAATGTGTGATGGCCTCTTCTGGGTTTCAAGCTGATGTGAACGCCTTGAAAAAGAATCTACATGCGAAGCACTTGGTGAGTCAAGATGTATAGCTAAATACTGTTTCACATGCAAATTTTCGGAAACGTAAATTTTTTTGGTTTTAAAATTCAAGTGTCTATTATGCTGAATATCAACTAGTTGCTCTCAAATGATTTAATTATTTATTCCTTCTCTCCAACCAACTTGGAAACTAATCATGCAAGGCCTTCCTCCTTAGAAATTAACTTCCATTTGATCATAAAGGGTTGGGATTTTTTTTTCAATTAGGTTTGTTATATCATAATCCATTCAAAGAAATCATGCTCAGTTTAATTCAAGTTCATTTTTAAAGACTTTCTACCTGCTGTTTCTTTTGAAAAAATTACTTGTAATTTGCGTTGTGTGAATATATACACCCCAACTGTTAATTATGGTGCAAGCTGAATTTAGTTATCAAAACACAAGGCTTAAATTGAGTTGGTACTACTTTAGGGAATGAATCTAATGTTCCTAATTTTCGTCGTTATTTTTCATATGGGAGCAGATATATCAACATCAACACAACAAGCAAATGAGCTGCCCTGCTATGGCTCAGCTGCTTTCCAACACTCTCTATTATAAGCGCTTCTTTCCTTATTATGCTTTCAATGTTTTGGGTGGTCTTGATAATGAAGGTACTGTAGTTTTTGTCTTCTGATCGTCTTTATTTCGATAAATGTTTAGGAGTATCACTATAAAGTTCCAAAGAAGGAATGTAATAACCAGAAAGTCCTCCAATAAGTGGTTAGCATGCAATGACGGGTTTCTATGCAGAAAGTGACAAGAAGTCCGTGCTGCTAGTCATTGAGACTGTTTGGTGATGACATTCTTCCGTTGGGACCTCACAGTGATTTTCTAGTTTGCTTCCTTATAAGCTAATATTCTTTACTCAATCAATAGGTAAGGGATGTGTTTTCACATATGATGCTGTTGGTTCATATGAGAGGGTTGGGTATAGCTCCCAAGGATCTGGTTCCACACTCATTATGCCATTTCTTGACAACCAACTGAAGTCCCCCAGCCCACTCCTTTTACCAGCTCAGGTGAAATTATCATGCTTGTTCTTTTCCTGAAGTGTTTGCTTGATTCAAATTTCCTTCTGACATGTTCTATAATATATTATGACACCTTGTAGGATGCTGTCACTCCTTTATCTGAAGTTGAAGCCGTGGAATTGGTCAAAACTGTTTTTGCATCTGCAACTGAGAGAGATATATACACTGTAAGTTTGTCTATTATACATGTTTTTCTTAGCTCTCAAGTTTACACTACAAATAGTTACTATTCTACACCACTTTAAACTTGTGGCTTATAATGGATGTTTCACAGGGCGATAAACTTGAAATAGTTGTCTTGAATGCTTCGGGTGCTCACCGCGAATACATGGACCTAAGGAGAGATTGATGTTTTAAGCGAAGTTTATTGTGAGATTGTACTAGGTCGGGATTCTGAAAATGTATCAACTGCTTTGAGGATTTAGAATGTTGTGTGGACTAAACTTTCTGCGAAGAAAATTCAGATAACTCTTAATTTTATTAGCTCCATTCTATCAACAGGGTTGTGTTTAATGGAAAGGGTACCCCCTTACGTTGTGGCGAACCATAGTTTGAATTACTTATAGAAATGGTGTTCTCATTAAATGTCTGACGATGCACAATATTCTGTATCTTAGACTGTGCTCTCTTGAAGTTCACAATGTCATTGAAGTCTTCATTGAAGCCCGTATCATGTTCGCTTAAAATTGATTGTAAATAATTTAGCTATTTATCTTGGGTTAGTCTTCTCAGCTAATCAATTAACCAAGCATAAGTATTCCAATGTTAGGCTTCATAATAAGCTGAGTTAGGCTATTATTGAAAAACAAGCAAAACACGAATACAATGTAGAGTTAGGCTATTATTGAAGAACAAGTAAAACCTTTTTTTTTTTTAAAAAAAAATTTAAGTTACAAGTGAAATGCTCATGTGAGGGGGAAATGTCTGAAACACAATTTCCAATTATTGCATGATTTTTTTAAAAAAAAATTGTTTTTTTTTTCATTTATCTTCAAGACTTCAACTAGCTTTCCATAATATGTTGATTCAACATGAAGTATTGATTTTGGGGGAAAATATAAAACATGGAATAAAACGCTACAATCTCAGCCCACGATTTGAGTAATTTGATAAGCAACTTTAGCAATTGCTACGATGAAGAGAGTGTACATTCTATAACATTTTATGCCACACTTTATTAACTTAAATATATTTATCCATTTACAATTACATTACTCGTTAGATAATAAGATATCTACCACGTTTAAAATATCTGTATATAACATTTACAAAAATTGTGAAAATTAAGTCAAAGTCTTGAGTGGAAAAGACTGATAAAGTTAAAGTGCGATTGCATTTGACCAAGAGTGTTTGTATATGACCTCTATCAACTTTCAAGGCCTCGACCTCAATCAATGAGGCGTTCTCCATCATTTATATGTGCTCTCGACCAAGCATTTTAATCAAATATGCGATTCTTTTAATAATAATTAAAGATTAATGATTAAACTTTTATTTATGACATTAAACATTAAACAACTGCTATGAAATTACAAAAGCATGAAGTCTAACAAGCCAATATTTGCTTTCTTCCAAAATATAAAGGACAAAAAGGTGACAACCTCTAAACTAACTATGGATGTTTTAACTTCAAGAAACTTGCTTCTTTCGCCACTGAAATTGTGTAGAATACATGTAACGTCAATATCCAAATCGTAGTTGGGTGTCACTTACATTTCAACCTCCCGTTTGGTCTGTTCTTGCATCTCTTTTACTTTTATTTTAACCAATTTTTCAATATTTCTGTTGTCTTATGCAACATCGATATAAAATTATCCATGTACTTAACTATAAATAAAACATGCTAGCTTTGTCCTAGTTATGAGATCTAGTTTGTGATGCAACCAGAAAATGTAATTCATTTAAAACTCTACCATTTTTTATACTAAAACTCTGTACCATTTTGCTATAAATATTCTTTTGTCATATTATTTTTCATATATGACATATACATGACTTGATAAGTATACTATGAGAAGGTAAAATTGGTGAAAAGTCATTATTTAAGATTTTTATGAACAAAATTTAAGAGAATCTGAATTCAAGTAGTGATTCTCTTACTATATGCGAAGAAATATTATATAACATCGTTATTCTCACCGTATAGATATAACTCTTGTTAGGCAGAATTTTTTTTAAAAAAACATGGGGTTTTCACTATTTCCCTAGATAAACATATATTTTTAAGTAAAATGAAAAATAAATTTTAATTGCAATTTCTTAAATTTAAGTTCGTTGCTTACCTTAGACAAGCTGCTGATTACACTAATAAACTAATCCCTCCATTCTAAAAATTTAAAACTAGCATGACAAATCTTTTGGTGCATAAAACGTAAGAGGTAACATGTAAAAGTTTCAGATAAAAACATGTAAAAGTGATAGTAATAACAAGATATTTTCATTTCTACCCTTATACATTAAATAATGAAATGGAGTAGAGAAATTGTGTATAATAAATAAGTAAAGGTAAATATGAAAGAACATACTACTATAATAAATGATTCGATTATATATTCTATTGATATATGTAAAAATGTTGACTACCTCTTATAATAAAACCCACATAAGCGCAAGTAGATTTATAGAAATACTCATTGTTGATGTTGCAATTTTGCCGTTTTTTTGTGTGATTTTATCTTTTATATATACAGCAAGGTTTTCTAATACACCATACATATGCCATGAAATTTTTATTATTGAAATATATACCATGATTTTAAACCGTCATTTTGGCAAAATCCTACTTACACCAAACCCGGAAAAGAACACCTCAACTCTCACTTTTGATTTCTTGGTAAAGAAAAAAAAAAACAACTCTCACTTTGCTCTCTTTTGGTCACCCTTCTCTTTTTTCTTTCCCGTTTCTAAGCCATGAAACCCACCTCTGCTCTCTCTTCTTCTCCCCTCTCCCAAACTCATAATATCTTGTCTTCCCATGCCATCTTTCTAGCTCTCTCTCTCAACATATATACATATATATAGACACACACAAACATACACACCACCTTTCTCTCTCTTACACCAGCCTCAACCCATGTCAACCATCTCCGACCATTTTCCTCTGCATGAACTCACAAAGGCCACACCCTTCTTGGGTTTACAACTCTACATAGTTATCTGCATCTTCCTCTTCCTCTTCATCTTCCTTCTCCTCCTCATTTTCATCTGCTTCCGTCGCAACCAAACCTCATCCACCAGCCCAAGTTCTATCACCAGCCAAAGCTCAGGTGTCATCCCCTTGGTCTCCAAGGAGATCGTGGAAGTTGAAGCCTTTGATGATCTTCTTGGCAAAAATGTGAAAGTCAAAGGTCGTGATCTGAGGAAGAAGCATGTGCATGATGATGAAGAAGATGACGTGGAGATGAATAGTGTTGCATTTGGGAGAGCCAAACATAGGAATGATGATGAGGTTGATGATCTGAAGATTGGGTGGGGCCGTTGGTATAGCTTCGAGGAGCTTAAGATTGCGACACGTGGATTTTCTGATGAGAATGTGATCGGAGAAGGTGGTTATGGGATTGTTTATAAAGGTGTTCTTCAAGACGGCTCTGTAGTTGCTGTTAAGAAACTTCTAAACAACAAGTAGGTGAAGTGTCACGTCATGTTAAGCATATTTTAAAGACCAAATTTTGTTGGTTTTTCCTCTTCATATTTGTTTTCTAAACTTGACGGTTTCAACCTTTAAGGTTGTATACTATGTTTGTGTTTCCTGAATTGTTCACAATACTGCATGTTGTTTGTTTGGACTTGCTGATATGAATTCACAATGTCCAGGAGAAAATTTTCACTTTTTGATGAAATTTGATTAGAATATTTTTAGTCAAACAGGAAAAGGAAATGGATTGAACAGTCTTAGATCTGGCATCTGCTTTGAGGGGCATAACGTATAAGGAAAAGTGAATATGGCTGCTTTGTTCTTCATTTTATCCTGCCTATAGTCACTTTTCTTTTTTTGCTTTCAACTTTGGTTTATTTTATTATAATATTAAACTTCATTATAGCTTTATCTCAACTTTTGCTTTGTATATATGTGAGATTTCTTTTTTTTTTATCTATGAAATTCATTAGTGTTGTAAAAAATTCCATGTGCTTTAGCTCTATCCTTTTGTAAATAGGGGTCAGGCTCAGAAGGAGTTTAAGGTGGAGGTTGAGGCTATAGGAAAAGTAAAGCACAAAAATTTGGTGGGTTTAATAGGATATTGTGCAGAAGGTGCTCAAAGGTATTATTTTCTGTCTACTCATTCTTGATTGACAATCAAATATAGATCCAATTTACAAAATATGGAACTAATGATTAATAACATGCACATGCTTATGTTTTTTTAGAATAGAACCTACTCCTATAATTAATATTACTTATTTGTTTCTTTGTGACTGGTTTTATTTACCCTTTAGGATTCTTGTTTATGAATATGTTGATAATGGAAACTTGGAGCAGTGGTTGCATGGTGAGGTAAGGCCTCCTAGCCCCTTAACATGGGATATCCGTATGAGGATCGCGATAGGGACAGCTAAAGGGTTTGTGTTCTTTGAGGTTCTCGTCTTTAAAATTTAAAATTGGACTTCTTAACAGACATGTTTTGTGCCCCCTGATTGTTACACTTTGGTTTCTGGTTTTTACATTGTGCAACAGATTAGCCTATTTGCATGAAGGGTTAGAACCCAAAGTAGTGCACCGAGATGTGAAATCTAGTAACATTCTCCTTGATAAAAGATGGAATGCAAAGGTATCTGACTTCGGACTGGCCAAACTCTTAGGATCCGAGAAAAGCTATGTATCTACACGTGTGATGGGGACATTCGGGTTGATTTTTCCTCAAGTTTCTAATGCTATTTATAATAACAATCCTTCAGTCAACTTAATCATCAACTTATTTAAGCATACATAACTTTTGCAGATATGTTTCGCCCGAGTATGCAAGCACGGGTATGCTTAATGAAGGTAATGATGTGTATAGTTTTGGAGTTCTGCTGATGGAGATAATCACCGGAAGAAGCCCTATAGATTATTCAAGATCGCCAGCAGAGGTGATTCTAAATGTCATGAATTTCTTTTATTGAGTTCTTCGGAGTACCATGAAATCTTATATCCCAATTTTCATCTGATGTTATTTCAGATGAACTTGGTTGACTGGTTCAAAGGAATGGTAGCAAGTCGTCGTGGCGATGAGCTAGTAGATGCTTCGATCGAAACTAAGCCCTCACAAAGATCATTGAAAAGAGCTTTACTGGTTTGTCTGCGCTGCATAGATATGGATGTCTGTAAGAGGCCAAGGATGAGTCAAATAGTTCATATGCTTGAAGCAGATGACTTTCCCTTTCGTTCTGTAAGTATTATGTCCTCCAAAATCAAATCCTTTGTTAATTACCACCTTGCTCAAATTTGCAATTCCGGAAGCGGATTTATTTGAAGTTTGGGAAATTAATTTGGTTGGGATTCAATCCATGAACTTTAACTTGACATGGTTTGGTCCTTATATTTTTTACTAGATTGTAACTCATTACATATAGCATAACCAATTAAAATATTAATCCTTGTATTATAGAAAATAAAACCATATTATGGACCCAAAGATATATGACCAGAGTTGTAGTGAGCTCAAGTTCAAGGATTGAGGATTGCGTTTTGACCGAGTCAAAACTATAGGGATAAAGTTGCACTGAATCAAAATTTAAAAACGAAGTTACAATTGAGTCAAAACTACGAACTTACAATTACATCTTGCATTACAATGAACTAGGTTCATTTTCTGAAGACAAGATTATATTATAGCAAGATTTGTTCCAGATGGATTAGAATATTGGAGTATTTATTAACTGCAACATCTTCAGATAGTTAATGAGGTTTTTGTTTACTTTAGGAACTTCGTGCAGCCAGAGAAAAAGATCATGTGCCTTCTCATGCTGCAGTTTCCAGCAAAATATCATATCCACCAAGGCATTTGGAATCAGTTGAGATATCAAGATGGCGATGATCATTACCTTTAGTGTTTGCTGATATATGCTGATTCTGAACATCTAAATTCCATAACTTGCTGTAGAACTCTTAGCTTCATTTTCTGTTTGTCATTCTATGGCCATAGTTATGTGAAGATTCACTAGTGTTTTTTTTTTGTAAAAATTTAGTGTACCTCCCATGTCTTATAACTTGGATTCTCTATAATTAGTTCATATAAATTGATGCGAGAGATAAACATTTAATTGTGGGTCTTATATTTGGCATATAGGTTATACAAAATTTGTACTTGCTTTTTTGTATTTGTCTCTCGTCACTTTATCTGAAATTTCTTTAGGGATCCAAATTGCAATATATCCGTTTGTGTTTCAAGGAATTACTGTCATATACACATCCTTGCATTTGGTTAATTGACTTTACTAATCATACATGAATCCTAATAGCAAACGGAACTTGGTCTCTCTCCCTTCAATATTGGTAAAATAATTTTCTCCTAGCTACCTAACTTGTTTTTTCCTAACACTTCCTATAGAGTGTCAATCACAACCCAAATTAAACAATTAATCACATCATAGGTTATTTGTATTTCGACTATTTTGGTTGATGAAGCTTTATTTTACTAAGCCTTTGAAATTAACCAAAATAAATATAATTTTGTACATGCATTATACTTCCTTCGGTCCTAAATATAGGACCTAGATAACTTTTTTGGGGGAGATTAAGGAAGACTTAATTTTAGATGTGTTTCCAATAACACCCCCTTAATTAGTTTAATTACTTAGTAGTCCTTCCTCCCCTATCAAATTTCTTGCGAGCTCATTTTCCCTAATGTTAAGAAGAAGAAGGGTAATTTAGGAAAAAGGTAACCAAAAATGTATATAGGTCTTATATTTAGGACCAAAATGAAGTCACTATCTAGGTCCTATATTTAGGACCGGAGGGAGTATTTGTTTTTTTTTTTAAAAAATTAAATGTATAAATATGGGATGCACATTGGTGACAAAGATTGAATCATAAAGTGACACGTGCATGCCCATTCCCGCGCGCTAAACGAGAATGGAAGCGCCAAATCCAACGGTATTTCATATTAATCTCAATGCCACGCGGTCCTGCCTAAATCAAGTTAATTTCTAGACAAAATCACAAGCTCCATTTGTAAAAAATTAATCTCCATTTGTAAAAAATTAATCGCAATCACATCTCTTGAAATCAACAAAAATTACATCAAAGTTATTTAAGAATTTACTAGAAATCAAATCAAATTGAATAAACAAGCTCATCTATTTGTTATTTTTTTTGGCCAAGTTATTTATTTGTTATTGAGAACTCTTCGATAATATATTTGCTATTGACAATCCAATGAACAACATTAAAACACCAATCATATAATTCTATTAATTATATTTTTTATTTAAGTAAACCTGATTGTAATTCATTCTTAAGAAATTGTTAGGTAAATCAAATTCGTGATAAACACATAATGTTGAATATTTTAATTTAAGGATAAAATTTAGACATGAAAAACTCTTATGTCATAAGGAATAAGGACATAAGAAATGAAAATACTATATTTGCACCTGAACTTCAAGTTGAGTACTTTTTTTACACCTCGTGAAACTTTAGTATTAGAAATACAAATTTTGGTAAAATTTAATATCATTTTTGCACCTTCGCCCTTTATTTACTATACAAACTAAAATACTAGTAATAAATTTAGCTCTTCCTTATTCTCTTTCAAATGTGAGGTGATTGTAATTCTATCTAAATTATAACCATTTCAAAAAACCGTTATACCTTAACGGCCAAGACTACCACCACAAGATTCTCTCCCATTCTCATTTCACCAGAGAGAGAGAGAGAGAGAGAGAGAGAGGGAGGAAGGGATTTGCAGGCTGCGAATCAACCATGGAGACCAAGCTCGTGGGAAGGTTGGAATCTGCTGTGACGCGCTTGCAGTCCCTTATATCATTCCGCCGCTCCTCCAGCTCGCCTGACATGGCTCTTCTCGGCGATGATGACGTGGCGCCCCCGGCTCCTGTGGACCCCGCAATCGTGGCCTTCGATGAGCTGATGACTCAATACATTGGTGGTTTGGTTGCTTCAGCTGAGAAACTTGGTGGACAAGTTTTGGATATCACTTTCATTTTGCGTGAGGCCTTCTTTGTTCAGAAAGATCTCTTGATTCAGATCAACAACAGCTCTCACGTAATTAATTAATTACCTCTTCCATCCATTTAAATTATTCTCTCATACAAGTTATTTTTGTATTTTTGTGTGTGTCATTAATTAACGGATTTAATATGTCATTTGGTCATGTCACAAAGCAAACAACATGTTATTTGGTCAATATGCATGGGTTATTGCATTTTTAATGACGACATTGTAGCTCATGCTTGAGTATTTTGTTAGTAGTCGGTATGCGATTTTTGTTTTCTGAGCACATCCTAAAGGTTAGCTGTTGGGATTAAGGAATCAATACCTTATAATGTCCCTCTTTAAAAAAAAACTTTCTGAAATATGGGACTTGTGATGCTTGGTAGCATGCAAACTCATTGTAATGACATGCTTAATCAGCTTGGAATTTTCATGTGGATCCAAATATCTTTATTTTTATAAATTTTGGATAGAAGAATGAACTATGTGACATTTATGCATATTGGAGATGGATGTGTCATTCTTATGGTATAATATTGAGTGGTCAGGTGATTTGTGCTATCTTCTGATGTGTAATTCAATTGATTGTCAATTCCTAGAAGAATAATGAGAATTAACAGAGAGTGAAGTCAGTTGTTGAATGATGAGAGATAGGTAGGCTTCTGAAAAATTCCAGGACGTTTATTTTTGGCAGAAAAAATTAATTTAATTTTGAATCCTTACTCTTTCTGGTCCTTAATATATAATTATGTTGACTTTGTTTGGGGTTATTAAGATTTCAAGATAAGCTACTTAATCATAATGTATGATACATATTAAGAGTATATTTATTAATTTAGAAACTAGTTAAATTAGTTTTGGAGAAAAATTATAAATGTATGTATTTAAAGTAGTTTATTTTGCATCGTTAGTATATCCAATTCAACTTGATCTTATCTTGTGGATTGAGTATTTTTTTCCATATGTATGAACACAATTTTTTGCTGTATAATCTCTTATATTGATTATGCAGAAACCAAGCCTTGCTGAGTTGGCTGAATTTCTGAAACCATTGAACGAAGTAATGTCAAAGGCTAATGCAATGACAGAAGGAAAAAGATCTGATTCTTTTAACCATCAGAAGGCTGCTGTTGACAGTCTCTCAGCATTGGCATGGATTGCATTTACCGGGAAGGACTGTGGTTAGTGATGCCTCATTCTTTTCAACATTGAGTTCTTACTCTCTTCTTTCTTCTAATTCTTATTGTTATTGTTGCTTCTTACTTCAAGGTATGAGCATGCCCATTGCACACATAGAGGAAAGTTGGCAAATGGCTGAGTTTTACAGCAACAAGGTACTCTATGCAAGCCAAAACCCTGATGAAAAGATTAAAGAGTAGATTTAGTTCTTTGGTAATTTTAAAGAGCTAATCATGTTTTATTGTAAATCAGGTGCTTGTAGAGTACAGAAACAAAGACTCAAATCATGTTGAGTGGATCCAAGCTCTTAAAGAGCTATATGTTCATGGTTTGAAGGATTATGTCAAGACTTATTATCCTTTAGGTCCAATATGGAACTCAACAGGACAAACAAGTGCTGCATCAAAAACTCCTGCACCTTGTGCACCTGCTCCACCAAATCCCCCTCCTGCTTCTCTCTTTAGCTCCGAATCTTCTCGCGCTTCATCCTCTAAGCCAAAGGATGGGATGTCTGCTGTTTTTCAACAAATAAGCTCAGGGAATGTTACTGGGGGTAGGTCATTCTTCATTTTCTAGTTCATGAAATACCTTTTACAATCTAAAAACCATAAGTTTTGTGTAATAGGCCTGAGAAAGGTGACGGATGACATGAAGACAAAGAATCGTGAAGATAGAACTGGCATTGTTGGCAGTTGCACTAGTGAAAAAGAAGGCCTTAAAATTTCAAAAGCAACTCCCAAATCAAGTCCTCCAAAGTTTGAACTTCAAATGGGTCGCAAGTAGGTTCCTATATTATGCATGCAGTTGGGTTTGAGTTTGTTTAATTTTAGTCTGTATTAAATGTAAGATCATCAGGATATCAGTTGTCTAAGTCAACTATTATCTGCTGCTGTAGGTGGGTTGTTGAAAATCAAGTTGGGAATAAAGACTTGATCATCAGTGATTGTGATTCAAAACAGACTGTTTACATTTATGGATGCAAAAATTCTGTTTTGCAGATCCAAGGTAGTAATAGTCTTGTTACAAGCTTCTTTCCCTCCCCGGTTTAGAATTTTGTTCTGTGGCTTTTAAATTTATCACTTGATAGAAAGTTGCAAGTGGCCTGATGACTTCTGAACAAATTTCAGGGAAGATCAACAATATAACTGTTGACAAATGCACAAAGATGGGAGTTGTATTTCAGGTTAGTTCAAAGCATGAGAAAAAGATATTTTATTATAACATTTGTTAGAATTCATTCATATTGTGGAGAATGGATGCTCATTTATCTGTGTTTAAAATGTAGGATGTGGTTGCAGCCTGTGAGATCGTTAATTGTAATGGGGTTGAGGTGCAGTGTCAGGTACCCCTATTCCCTTTTCATCTTGTTTTTCCTTCCATATCTTTCATTGGTTTTGATCCATCATAGTATGTATATGACATTATAATGCTTAATACTGTAATTTGAGTGATCTTATAATTGATGGAGATATTAGTTTTTTCTAATTATGCCTGCTTTCACGTCTATAGGGTTCAGCACCGACAATATCAGTGGACAACACTTCTGGCTGCCAACTTTATCTGAGCAAAGATTCTTTAGAAGCATCCATATCAACAGCCAAGTCAAGTGAGATCAATGTGCTGGTACCTGATCCCACAACTGACGGTGATTGGGTATGCTTTTACTTTGCTCTTCTATTATTTGCTTGAAAGCTGATTGTTTTTACTTAGCTGATGTTTATATAACATAGCATGATAGTTCCATTCACTAAAAGCAAATCAACCATGGCCCCAAAGTTTTCGTTGCCATAAAGGCATAAATAATTGAAGCAATAAAAAAAAGGGGATGCTGAAGTGAGGGGACTTTTTGAGGCAGGGTCTGTTGAGGGGGCACAGGCACTAATGAAAATTGCATAAGGATAACCATTTCGCTAGTGCTTGTACCATTAAATTTTAATTTGGTACCAAATTCTCTCTCTCTATATATATATACACACATACATATACATATTATTCTTTAACTTTGTTCAAGCTTTGTTATCCCTTGCATTGCATAGGAACTAAATGTCCAAACATATCAAAATTAATAAAAAGAAAGAAAATAAATACCTACAAAGTGGTAATCAAAATAGGTATGCCACAATAAGAAGTCGCCACTTTAGACCTGACTCATTAATGGATAAAAAATGCAAGATTGCTCAATAAAGAGGATTCAAAGTAGAAGCTTGACAAGCATGCCTTCCTAAAAGTTAAAGCTGTTGATGGGGAATAAATTGTGTTGATGTAGTATTATTAATGGGAATGTTCACCAAAAAGATATTAGTTTGTAGAATAAGGAGCGAATGACATGAATTATCTATTCCGTTTCAGGTGGAGCATTCTTTGCCTCAACAGTACTTCCATGTGTACAAGGAAGACCATTTTGTGACTACTCCAGCCTCCCACTCTGGAGCTTAAATACATTCTTATTTGGAAATTTTGGGGTTCAATGGGCGGCTTCAGTTAGTGTGGCCTATGACCCTATTCTTATGCTTATAGTTTTCTTGGGCTTCAGTTACTGGAAACCCAAAATATTTGTTTATGTGTAGGGTTTAGCTGCCGAAGCTGATCGATTCAGTCAACGGTGCCATTGCTTCCTCTCTCTCTGTTATTTTTTCTGTGTGTTATAGGGGTCTAACCTCTTCTCATTTATTTATAAGAATCTTGGTCAAAAACTATTGCATCTTCAGTGAGACTTTTCTTTACAAATAATGCTCCTTTTTAGGTATATATCTTGTACGATTATTGAATCATATACTGATTACAATGTAAAGAATTTGAAGCCTCAATACTTGCCATCATCCTATTTTTGTGTTGTGTTGTTATGTAGGGAAATATCGGGTCATACTAGATGGATTTAGGGGTGAACATGGGATGGGACGGAATCAAGACACCCCGTCCCGAATAAGAATTAGGATAGAGTTTCCGTCCCTTGTTCCGTCTCATTCCAAACTTTGTCCACCTAATAATTGTCATGCAATGTACAACGTTGCCAAGTGAAGTCCTTTAATAATTCACCTTTAAAACATACGAAAACACTATTGACATTTAGTTTCAATTTCTTGAATAAGATGGAGCTTCCTGTAAGGGACAACTCATCTCTACTAATTGTTCCCATTCATCAATATTGACTATTTTAATCAACATTAACATGATTAACCTAATCAAATCATATATGATCGTTTGTGAATGGAGTGCATGGAGTGGGTGTCACTGATTATATACTCTTCCCCTTCTTAATAATATAAGAGCTAGCTAATTGTCTTTTTAATGTAAATAAATATAAATAATTTTTTTAAAAGTTTTTAAATTGGTTTATTTTTATAATAAACTAGTAGGTTATATTTTTTTTGATAATACTAATAGGTTATATTTTGACTCATAAGTCAACTTGCAATCTGTTAATGTAGAAAATATAATATAATTGAGTGTCTCATTTAACTTCACTGAGCTTTGAAGAAAAGTCAATGTAACTCTTATTTAATAATAAAAATATAAAAAAAAAATATTTGGATGCTTTTGGAATAGTACATTAAAAGTCAGTTAAAAGAAAAAGAATAATACTCCCTCCGTTCCTAAATGTAAGATCACTTTCCATAATTTGGGGGGATTAAGGAAGGTGGTCAAATTACCTGATGTTCCAAAAATACCCTTCAATTAAATTGAAAACACAAATATACCCCTTCATGCTTCCAACTCAACCCCACAACTCAATTGTAAAAGGAGTATGAGGGTATTTTGGGTAAAACTTGGGAAAAAAGAGAAAGTATTCTTACATTTAGGAACTTATCCATATCCCAAAGTGATCTTACATTTAGGACATTTAGGAACGGAGGGAGTACTACATTAAAAGTGCATTCCAGAATCTGTATTCGCAATCAAACAAAGCACACTACAGTTTCTGTCATCACATTCCACATCTTGTGCGTCATCTTCAGTTTTTCACCGTCCTGTTACTGTTAGCCCCGCTTTGCACTATCTCTCAAGTCATTTACATTCCAATTATTTTAAATCCAATCAATATTAATATTTTCCTCATTTGTTGATTCCATTTTTTCCTCCTTTCTTTTAAAGTCCATCCACTTCCACAACTCGAAATTGCTAGTGAAGTACAAGCTCCTCAAGCTATGGCCACCACCACTCTCCTTTGCCTCTCCCTCTTCCTCCTCGCCTTCTCTTTTGCTGGTCAGTTCTCTCTTCCTTCCTTCTACCTTTTATTCTTGTCCGAGAAAGTTGAGATCAATGCTTTTAATTAATCAATAAACTCCTCATTGCAGGAAAGTAGTTCCACTTTTTTCCAACTTTCTTTCTATAATTTTCTCATGAAAGTGACTGCCTTTTACCTTCTTTCCCATCTGCCACATGTAACAATCAATTTATTCATTTTCTGGGTTTCTACTGGATACCACATGAACCAATCTTTCTAAAAAAAAAAAAACTTTGATTTTGATCCCACCACCCTTTGAGATTTACATTTTTAATCAACAGATTTCTTCAAAAGTTGATTAAACTTTAGTAACACTACTTTTTGTCTTGTAAAAGTCTTGAATTTTGATCTAAATTGTATTGTAGCATATGTAGCAAACTTCATAATTAATTCCATTTCTCATGAACTTCAAATTTTGAAGCTCTTTCATAGTTTAACTTCCTGGGTCTCCCTCTGTTTCTCTTACAACTAACTTTCTTACCTTAAAAACAAACCTTAAATTTTGCTAACCTACACTACCTAACTTCAATTCTCACAAAATTTACATTTTCAATCAATCCAATCCCTTTAAAGCTGATTTTAACTTCTGGGTCTATCTCAGATTCACAATCCTTCATCGGAGTAAACTACGGCCAAGTCGCCGACAACCTCCCGCCGCCGGAGGCCACCGCAAAGCTCCTCCAAACCACCACCATCGGCAAAGTCCGATTGTACGGCGCCGACCCAGCAATTATAAAATCCTTAGCAAACTCCAACATCGGAATCGTCGTCGGCGCCGCCAACGGCGACATCCCAAGCCTCGCCGGCGATCCCAACTCGGCGACTCAGTGGATCAAATCCAACGTCCAACCCTTCTACCCATCAAGCAACATCACTGTGATCACCGTAGGAAATGAAGTGATGACCTTAGGAGATCAAGGCTTGGTTTCTCAGATTCTTCCGGCGATGAGAAATGTCAAAAATGCCCTTGACTCGGTGGGACTCGGTGGCGGGAAGGTGAAAGTGTCAACGGTTCACTCCATGGCCGTGTTGACTCAGTCGGATCCTCCGAGTTCCGGGTCGTTTGACCCGAAAATTGGGGATGTGATGAAGGGAATGTTGGAGTTCTTGAAGGACAATGGATCGCCTTTCATGATTAATCCATACCCGTTTTTTGCTTTTCAGAGTGACCCGAGACCCGAAACGCTGGCGTTTTGTTTGTTTCAGAAGAATTCGGGTCGGGTTGATTCGGGTAATGGGAAGCTTTACACCAATATGTTTGATGCTCAGGTCAGTGAGATGCCTTTGAACTCCCTGTTTATTCTTCTTTGGTGTTTGGATTATGGTATGATCGTGTTTGTTAATTGTTACTCCCTTCCTAATGTAAGAGCCCAAAATTTGAATGGTTTTGGTCCCTAATGTAAGAGCTCACCCCATATTCTCTCCTCATTTAATGCATTTTTTCCTACTTTACCCCTAACTCTCTTTCATATTTATTAATGCTTATGTATTTCTCTCTCTTAAAAGTACCATAATAAATATGGGCAATTTTAGAAAAGAAGCATTAACTCCAGACACCTAACTAACATTCACATGTTTTTTTAAGAAGCGTTTTTTTGACGGCTAGCTCTTACATTAGGGACAGGAGGGAGTATTTGTTACTACTAGAAGTATTAAGTTAGTTTATTGGATAGATTAATTAATTTTTGCGGAATGAAAATATAAAAGTTGACGTGGGAGTCAGCAAAAATAAGGATGGAATAAAATCATAATTAATGTGTTGATGGAGGGCGACGACCAGCGTAGACAATCGTGGGACATACGTCAAGTCGTCAACCTCAGGATCAGCGACTAGATCTTCACCACGTGGTTACTGTCTTTTTGTGTTTACTGTTTAGTTGTAATTGTAAAACACTTACCCTCCACTCGGGTGTGGGAATAGTATCCTCATAAAATGGGCGTGGCATGTGGTAGTATAAGTATTTGCCCTGAGATCTACCTAATATACTACCTCCGGTCCTAAATATAGGACTTAATTGACTTTTTTTTGGAGAGATTAAGGTTGCGAAATAGATTATTAAATGATGACATATTTAATATAATTTTAGATTATCCATTAGTTTATAGGTAAAATAAACTAGTTTAAGGGGAAAAATTAGGTAAATCAATTTATAATTAACTTATTTTGCTTTTTTTAGAATTTTTCAGAAAAAGTCAATTAGGTCTTATATTTAGGACCGAAGGGAGTATTAAACATACTATAGAAAGTTGAATGATAGATGACACCAGTTAAATGAATGTTTAAAGAATGAAAGACAATAGAAACGATAGAATAGATAAATATATATAATCATAATTTTATATTAAGAATTAGTAACAAATAATAACAATTAATATAGTAATATATTTTCTTATTTAAATAAATATTATATAACTTCTTAATAGGTTAGACCAATAGGCTAATAGACTTTCCTTTCAAGCTTAAGACTCATCTGTTAAGCAAAGCAGTCTAACAGAAAAAACTTGAGTCTGAGCCTGACTTGAAAATAAAGAGGTCAATCTAAGGTCTTAATGGTCCAAGTCATAGGCCCCTAATAGCTAATTTGAGTTATTCCCACCTTATTCTCCACTTAGTGTAGGGGCATTATTTACCTAATTAATATAGGTATTTTCTTTAAACTAGTTAGTTAATGGAGTAATATGGTATTTTCCTAAAACATTTTAAATTTTTAATAATCCGGCACCTTAATTCTCTCCCTCCCTCTCTTTCTTGATAGATTATTGTTGAAAAAATATCAATTGGGATGATTAAAAAAAATGATAGAGATTATTAACATGCCATACATCGAAGATTAAGAAGGTAAAAACAAAAGAGGATTTAGATCAAGTGTCTAAAAGGTCCTTCAATAGGTGGAGATTTGAAGGTTGGAGAGGAACTTTAGTCCTCCAATATGTTTCTGGCGGTGGGTTTTCAAAGAGAAGCTAGAGCTTCTATCACTACCCCCTAAATGAACATTTTGTTCATAGTTCATACTAATCCAGTACAGTGAAGTCATTCAGTTGCTTCACGTAAAAGTTTCTACATTCTGAATGGGGCATTGCGTTTGGATTAGGTGTCTAATCAATCAAATAATAAATAATCACGAAAAAATGGCAGCCCTATAATTTTTTAAATTATGGTGTTAAGTTTCTAGAGGATTTCAATTAGAGTTTTTTTTTTTATCAGATATCAAGTAGAGGTTTAAACCTTGAACAATGAAAGTGGCTTGGTTGTTAGAATTTATCCTTTTAGGTGGGACTAATAATAATTGCACCATGACAGCCTGGGTATTCACTGTGAGCTTTTCAAAGTTACAATAATTGTAGCACATGCCTATTTTAAAGTCAATTCAAACAAGGAAAAAAAAGGACATTAGTGAATGGCACCTTATCACTTTCAGAAGGCAAGACAAGCAAGATGAGCCCCATGTCCAATCTTGCCTATTTGATATTTTGAAAAATTAAATTTTCCTCACAATCATTTATTTTCATTCCAACCACAAGGAAATTAAACTTACCAACTAGACTTGTTCATATATAATTATTGTTGACTGTGTTTTGACTGTACATAGTATATGTGTATGGTATATCTTGAGCAGGTTGATGCTGTGCATTCTGCATTGAGTAGAATGGGATTTGGTGACGTGGAGATAACGGTGGCAGAGACAGGGTGGCCTTCTCAGGGCGATAGCAATGAGGTGGGGCCCAGTGTGGAGAATGCCAAGGCCTATAATGGCAACCTCATTGCTCACCTTAGATCAATGGTTGGGACCCCTTTGATGCCTGGAAAATCAGTGGACACTTTCATATTTGCACTCTATGATGAAGACCTCAAGCCTGGTCCGGCATCAGAACGCTCCTTTGGCCTCTTCAAAACTGATCTCACCATGATCTATGATGTTGCCCTCACTAAGACCAGCCAGAAGGTCACCATTTCTGAAAACTACCTTGTTCTCTTGCTTAATAGGGAAAATTAATCTTTAAGTTCACATACCCCCTCTCTAAATATAGAAGTTAGTTGACTTTTTTGTAGAAAGCTAAATAAAATAATTAAAATTGTTTTTCCTAAATTTTTTCTCTGAACTAGTTTATTTGATCTATAAGCTAACATATGATCTAATAATATACATGGTTCATTTTTCTTTTGTTATGATTCTCTAAAAAAACCAACTAGCTCTTATATTTAGGAACAGAAGGAGTAATAATGATTTGCTTTAACTTGATATCTTGATTTTGAACATCAACATCTCATTCCTTATAGTTTAAAATTATATGGACAATTCTATCAAATTTCCTAAATAATATGTAGATTAAATTTGTTTCAACAGACTCCAACTAATCCTAAGGCTCCAGTTACACCAGCGCCTACAAATGCGCCGGGATGGTGTGTGGCGAAAGCCGGCGTGCCAGATGCTCAGTTGCAGGCGAGCTTGGACTATGCTTGTAGCCATGGGATAGATTGTGGACCAATTCAACCAGGAGGGGTTTGTTTTGATCCAAATACAGTAGCTTCTCATGCTGCATATGCCATGAATCTATATTACCAAACACAAAACAAAAATCCTTGGAACTGTGATTTCTCACAGACAGCAACACTCACATCCCAAAATCCTAGTAAGTTCTTCTTAGCCTTGCAGAATTTTACATAAACTGAATGATTTATTGTGCCTTGTAAGTGAAATAGGGTATGTGACCTTAAATTAACTTGATTTTTTTGTTAATGTAGGTTACAATGCTTGCACTTACCCTGGCGGAAGTACTTGAATTGACTCAAGCTTTGATGTCGTTGATTGATTGGATTTTGGATTAGTTAAGGAATAAAGAGCTGTCGGTTTGCCCTCTTCTGTTTGTAGTTTTCTTATTAGTTAATTGTAAAAGGGGTTCCATTTCTAAACCCGGGCTTGTGTTTATTGTATATTGAATGTAACATTCTTACATTCTAGAGTGGAAAATGTAATTATAGTGGGGGCGAGGAAGATGTAATAGAAGGCCCCTAGTTTGGTTTTTGTTATGCATAAATATATTCTCTCAAATCTTAATGTAGTTTCAATGTCAGTGAATAAAATCGCACATTCCTAGCATAACTTGAGGCGTGTAATAACTACTTGGACTTGCGTAATCGCAACAGAACCTACAGATCCAACCTTAAAACTTCATTTAAGTCACACCTTACCACAATATTAGCTGACTTAGTAAAAGTCCATTCTCAATATTAGAAGATAACACACGCTTTTTCTTCCTTTCTCTCGAAGATCTAAAGACTTAGTCACTAATAAGATGAGGCTATAAGCAGTAAGTAACTGAGTTTATAACTATTCAGTGGAGCTTTCATTTTACTAAACAATCAAGTCATAGCCATCTCAATTGTACCTTTTTAGTTAACATTGTTCTAGCTTCGTTGTAAGACTTCCAGTATACCGATACTTAAAATGTATCCTAAAAAACTTATTGGAATCATTTTTAATAGAGTCTCCATTAATAATTTTATTGGTGAGAATGATTTGATTAATTTTGATACAACATCACTAGCACTCTTCAAATTTTGTACCCACCAAATACTGATTTTCTAAGTTAAGCTCTTCCAACCAGCAGATTTCTGGAACTTTTCTAACCAACTTTCATTTTTTATTTTTAATATTGTATGCCTTTTCTGTTGAGAAAGATCGCAATATGGGGCTGAACCGTTGAACAGCGCAACCTCAAGCCTCAAAGGTGCAAGTAAACTGCAAGTAATTTTTTGGGCTGTATAAAATCGAAATTATTCTCGCACATTGTAATTGGTTTGATCTATCAATTATTGATGGATTGATTTTACTGTCTCTCGAAATAAAAGAAACAAATGTCCAAAACTAGAGTTCTAGCATCAATTAACATAGTTTTGGGGCAAGGTGTGAATGAACATAATAAGGTGAATATCCAGATTGAATTGACAAATGACAAATAATCAATTAAATGAGGGCCCAAAAATCTAGTCAGGGTCTCAAAATTCATAATACATTTGGCTACAAGTAAAACAATGAAGTATAATCATTGGGGTGCAAGCCACTTCAATAAGCCGAACCTCTTTCTTGCAGTATAATAGCTAATCTTACATGCATACAGCAATGGACAGAGAACTAAATATTGAACCCAAGCGAGTACTATATTGCAATTCTTTACAGAAAACCTATCTATGGGATTGTTTGACTCCAATTATATTTACTAACCAGAAGAATTATATCATAACTAGCCGCTCACCACAATCTCATGGATGGTGTCACTGACCGATTCATCCTCGGATCTAACCGCCAGTTTCATTGCAACATCTCTTTGACCATCAAGTCCAAAGGACAAGCGCACGAGCACCTTTACATTCCCTATAAATACACAGGATAATAGGCATGTGTGTGACCTTGCATTGGGTGGGACAGTTTCAGTGCCCTGCATGCAGCAAACAAAAATAATGAGGAAACTTCTTCACTGCCCAAATGATAATCATATACTGGGTGAAACTACTTGATTTTTGTGAACATTCTTACGAATGGATTTGGGCAGTACCAAGGTCTAACTATCCAGTGTCTCAATATGCATCAACCGCACTATTATTTACAAGTCAATAATATATTAGTCAGTGATACTGTTCATTTAGTCTATGTTTTATACATTCGATTTCTAAACTGTGTCTGTAACACTAAGAAAATTAACACAATCGGTCTTTCAGCAGCATTTAACAGTAAGAACCTTTGACATTGATGAAACGTGAGTAGAGCTAACTATATGGTAAAGTTGTTCAAACCCAGTCAATTAGAAGTGTAATAACTATAAACATTTACTAAATAGGTAAATATTGAAATAATCATCTCACCTCACAGGGCTGCATGCCAAGAAGATTAATAACAGTATTTACAGCTTCAGCCAAGCTCTCTCTTGGGCCAAGTCCATATTCATCCACTCGCTCCGTGTCTGGATCCATGTTTTCCCATGCATTTCTAAAGTTAGAAACCCCCACTTTCAACATGTAATCAGCAGCAGCAACATCCAAGTCCTCCAGCTGGTATTCATCTTCCACACCATCATCTTCTGCCTCACCAGTGGATAGGTCAACCTGATCAGCATCAAAATGAGCATGACATATTTCTTTCAAAAAAATTGTTTTTTTCATCATGCATTTCTAAAATAAACATGTCTAAATTTTCTGGACTGAAAATTGACAGCCAAAACCATAAAACAAAGTAGGGCGCTTGAGACAAAAACCTTACCAAAAAGATTTACGAAGGATGTAAAGATGAGTACCTCTTTAACAATGAACTTAAGAGTGTTGGAAAATTTTCCAACCATAGGCAATCCTTCTGGTTTCTCGAAAGCCACAAATGTCTGCCCAGGTGAGTCATAAGGAAGAGACCTGAGAGGCTTGGAGAAAAGCTCAGAAAATTCCTCAGCATCTGTGGCATCTACAATTACAGTAACCTGGAAAAGGGACACAGAATTATGTACAAAACATGGGGTACACTTGAATTGTAAAGTTAACAGTGTTTTGATCGGTTGTTACATCTTCGAGTAATTGCTCGGGTATAGTGTTTGTGCAGTTGTACTGGAACACAACATGTTTATCAAAAATGTGCTTGACAACATTGACTGCATATTCTGTCTCTGCTTCAGTAAGTTCCACCGGTGGTGAGGACTGTTGAGAAATAAAACATTATCATATATTTCATCATATTAGAAAGAAACGAAGAGGCAACGAAAATATGAATTAAAATTATAACAGAAAAGTCAAGTAAAAAACCTTAAATAGCTTCCCAAAGTTTGCGAATTCAGGAATGGAGCCTAGCAGCTTTTCATATGCATCTGAAGTAGATGGAGGACCACTTGGAGGAGCACCCAAACCAGTAGGCTTTTTACCTGGTACTTTTTTCTCAGCAAGTGGCTGAGACTTAACCTCCTTAGGCACAGAGTTGATGTTAAACGATTCTTCCGAGGGCTCCTGGAATTTATAGTATACAATTAAGGAAATGCCCTTGACAGATGAATAAAAAGAAAAATAGAGAGGGTCTTACATAATGTTTCAAACTATTCTCCAGATTCACCAGGGGCACATCAAAATAACCGAAGAGAAAGTCCTTGACGTTTTTATCAGTCTCTAAAACTGTACCATCTCCTCCAAGTGTATCAAGATAAAGTGTTGCCCTATCACGAACCTGCAATGGAAGCAGAACAACCAACATATAAATCAAAAGATATAACATGACCACATAGACATAAATCCACAGTAGTAAAAGGCAGGATAAAAGAGAAGGATACAATCATAGTTTAAAAACAGTGCAGAGATACTTTCACAGAAACACGTGAATGATTGCACAATATCATTCTCAAATGTAAAAGTGGCTATTAGTAAACAGAAAAAGTTCTCAAATATCAAACAATTGCATGCATAATATTATAAACAATATAACTACAGAAATGCATCAGAAGATGCCACATTACCTCATCATCACTGTCAAAAAGACATCGCCTCAGCAGAACAAATATCCGGGGCTGAAAGAATGAAGTATGACATCTCAAATCAAGTTAGAAACAAATAATGCCCGAAGAAAAGTAAATATTCTGAGAGTAAAACATAACAAAAAACAGAATAAAAAAAAAAAAGCAAGCCATACCTTTAATGATTCAACTGTAGCACCAAACTTAGCCAAAGTGCTAACGGCACAAGCCCTGACAGTTGCATTCTCAAGATGTACTCTATTATATATATAACGTATGTATTTGCTGGGGTCAGATGTTTTTGGCCCTTCCACTCCCAGGAAGTGCAGTATCTAATAAAGAAGAGAAAAAGGTTAACAGAGTATATTACCTAAATTATGAACCATCAAAGAACAGGGGAAGAACCAAAATTGAACCTGTGTGGACAAATAGGTAAATTCACAATCTTCAATGAATTCACAAAGATGAAGCAATCCATTCTCCTTTGCGTCTGGGATATCTCTAATGAGAATCACTATTGAATCTACAATTGCCTTCTTGTACTCAAATCCACCTTCTTCACGAAGAATGTTACTCAAGAAGTTCATCCTGAGAATAATACAAAATGCCAACATTTAATTGGGATAGTTATTTAGAATACTTGTTCAGCAGAAGATGCAAAAACTTATGAGACAAACACATAGTTTACTTACAGAGATCGATACTTCAAGGGAAACTTTAAACACAATGATCTTATGGCATCAACGACAACAACTTTAAACTCATCAGCAATATCTGACATAAAGTTTGTAATCTGCTTCATCAGACGGTCCACACTGGATTCATTTCCTGTCTTCAATAGTGTAGTTATTGCAAGTGTGGCAACACTTCTGTTTTGGTCAGAGATTAAACTTTCCATGTCAATGTTGCAGTTGGTGACAGCCATGGGATGTGTCATTGCAACCTGCAAAATCCAAATTGATACTAAGCATTTAATTTCGCGATGATACTTAAGGTTTATCCCCATAAATATTGTCATATTGGCTGCATTAGAATGTTTAACAGTATATGATTTTAAAAAGTTCCATGACTCCCCCGGAATCATAAAAAGTATAAAATATCAGCAACCAAAGTAAAAAGGCGCTGAGATTATCCAAAAGAAGTCACATGATGAGTAAGCAAAAGTAACTCTTGTGGTATTTAAGTGAAATTTTTCATTCCCATACAAGCTGGTTTCCAATGGTAGGTTTCCATGCATGCTTAAATATCCATCAGTATCTATCAGAACTGGACCAACCACCACATAAAAAAAGCTGCCTACAAATGGGGCAACCTCATAACCAAATTGAGCAATAGCATAGTGCAACTGCCAAGAGCATTATCTATTCAAGAGTGGTGGCATGATAGAGTCTAACATTAGGTAGCCATACATAATTACTATGGTATTTAAGTTGTATGGTTCCTTCTCCTAAAAAGCTGGATTTTATGGATGGTTTGCCAGGTTTTCTTAGGTCATCATCAACTTCCAAAATACTTCAGGAAATAATAGATAGGATTTTCCCAATCACAAATCAGCTTCTTTCTTAAACCAAAACTAAGACTGCCTAGTATATTCTCTTCCCCAGCACCTTCACCAAGTGGGTTGGCCCTTCTTGATATTCCAGGGTAGCGACTTTCTTCAGGACGACCTAGTTGAGCAGCTTGAATATATATGGAGTGTGTGGTTCACCTCAGTTCAATTCATTTATCTCTGAAGAAGAAATCTAATTTCCTGGAATTTTTACCATTCCATTCAAAGCCCCCCTTATATTTTGATGTCTTAAGGTCTATTCTTTCTCATATTTCAACCATTCTCATTGATTCGCTCTTCCTAGCACAGCATAGCATTTTGATCTTAACACTCACAGCAGCCAATACAAGTTTCATCAATTCTTCAAATGTAAACAAAAAACTACTTTTTTATCCCCTTTGGTTCTGTCTTACAAGCACTAATTCTACCCCACACCCCTCTTATTTGCTCCAATTTTTTTACAGCCTCACCTAAATCTAATTACTTTCTCAAAGACTTATCATTAACACAATTTATCCTTTGATTAGTCATTTCAAGGATTGATTGTCTGGTGGATAATTTACGTTGATGATTCTACTTGCAATACTATAAGAAAGTTGCACATAATATTAGTTTGTTCATTTTCTAAGTTTCTTGTTTAAGGCCAGGTGACTCTTTAGCATACACTCAATGACTATTTGGGATCTTCCAAATATACTTTCCGAGTCTGAGGACCTACAATTAAACTTATACTAAAATTTAAGTATTTCTGCAGAATATTGACCTTGTTCAACGTGCGGACAGCAGCAAATCTCAAGACTGGCTTAGAAGAACTCAAGAAGAGCTGGAGAACAGTAATTGCTGGAGTTAATTCCCGATTTGTTACACCATTGAGCTCAGTAATTGCTCTGGCTGCTTCAAAAATCACCATCTCTGATTTGTGACGAAGGCAGCTCTCAAGGAAATCATAAAATGGGCGGTCCCCTGTTTGTGTACTGTTGCTGGACTCACGAATAACCTGCAAATATGATGCTCAATGAAGTTGATGCAAATAAAAAATCACCCCACTAATAATAAATGTAACACGAGGACAAAATACCTGACTGGTATAACGAATCAAAAGGCATTGGGCCAAAGGTGAGCGAACAGTTCCCCTGGTTAAGCTGGTAACCAACTTGCTAACAGCAAGGCGATCATTCTGCCTTATCTGCAACATTTATATCATCACACATATTAGCACTATTCAGATCTAATTCTGGATTCTACATGATGACCAAATTCAGCATTTAGTGGAAATTTTACAGAAGAGCTTAAAAGGGAATAGATCAGTAGAAGTAATCAAAAGAGTTTACATTGCGGTCCTGCTCAACATTAATTTCAGAAGATTACCGAAATATGGGTATTTTTTTTTTCAAAAAAAGAGCCAGAATGTGTCCCATCTAAAGTTATATATAATTTTTTCAGACACAGACAACTTGTTCCTTTTTAATATAACAAAGAGGGTTACAAGAGACTAGACAAGTCTAACAGACAGTCAGCTTATTTACCCACAAAAGAATGAAAGCATATTGAGTCTTCTCCAATGTAAGAATATACTTGCACCAAATACTTTATGCAATCTTCATAGTACCAAAAGAGAAGTCATTTGTAAATTTCTGGTATACTTTAAACTAGGTGTAAGGTTATATTAGTCCAAGACTCCACCAGTTGAAAGACAGCATGATGCCATAACATGGACTGGAAATAAAATAAGGCATAAAGAAGTCAAATCAGCTTATCTTGACCATTCGTTGTCGAAGTTCCGAAACTATGATAACCCAATTGGTACTCTTAAGTTCCTAGATGGATAGGTTTACAACCAAACACTATCACAGTAAATTAACATGAGCAAAATTCTACATTTTAAAACTAATAATGCAGACCTGATGTAGCAAAGCAAGTGCATGAAACTGCACGAGAGCTGCTCTTGATTGAACAGCTTCTTGAATCTCATTGCTCCATCTTTTCACAATCTCAGGATTTGTCTGGAAAGGGAAACATAAATAAGCAAGCAGTATACATGAATATTCCAATTCAAATATTCTATGCAAGAAAATTAATAATACCTGGAGCAGATGAATGCCACTGACAAGGGCTGCACTTGCAACAACTGGATTTTTATCTACAATTGCTTGTTTCAAATACCTCTCAATTTGGGTAAGGAGGGTTCCATCTATAATACGGCAAAGTACACGAATAGCATTTGCCCTGTACATATCGGTCTTGCTATTCATGTCCTTCATGAGAGAGCTTGTCACAATTATAACCTGTATGAATAATGCGCAGAGGATCAGTCAGCAAATATGACAATGAGACCGTTCAAGTAAGTCCAGCTAACAATGTTGAAATGAATGCATCAAAATATGTGACCTCATCTGCCGAAGGAGATAGCTCCTTTATCATCAGGTAGACCATCCTCCTCAACCCAATATCCCTAGACTGGAAAAGCTTAGTCACAGCAAAGAAAACTTCTGTGGCTTCGATCTATGACATGGAGCACGAAAACATCCGCCAAAAGGGAATCAATAATTACTATAGTAACCCAAATGCAATATGCAAAATAGGCATGGATCTTAAGAATAAACTCTTGACCTTGGTAAATGTCTCCCCTTGATTCAACAGGTATAAGAGTTTGGTGATAACCTTGAAAGATGAAAACACACACACATTGCCAAAATTGAATACCAGAATCACGATATGAACAAAACGAAAACGGATAAATTCAATGGCTGAGGATCCAACCTGTGAACATCTCCTAGCATCAAGCTGTGGGTCATTAAAAACCCTGGCTTCCTGAAGGGCAGCACCCTTCTCAATTCCCATGAAGGGAGAATAATCATCTGTTACACAAGCAAAAAACTCAATCAACATCTACACACATTACACTACATCAAAACCATAAAAAGAAACAACTTTTCCCGCTAAAATTAATCAAATCAAGCATATATGAAAACCCAATTAACATTTACACACATTACACTACATCAAAACCATGAAAAACAACAACTTTTCCCGCCAAAATCAACTAAATCAAGCAGATACAAAAACCCATTTATCTACATTAGGCATTGAGCATAAAGATCAATCCAAATTGCCATGCACATTAAGATGATCAGATCAAACATGAGACAACAAAGCAAGGCTATATTCAACAAAAAGAGCATAATGATCAAAGAAAAGCTGCTACATTGAGAATTGTAGAATGCAAAATAAGGATAGATCTAAAGGGGAGAAGAGTGATGCAGTTGTGGCAACATAAAAGATGGGAAAAGATGGAATTAGAATGAAAGGAAGAGAAAAGAACCTTCGTAGTCGCGGTCGTCGTCTTTCTTAATGAGCGGGTGAGCCATGGGCGGAGAGTGAAGGTGAGAAATGGAAGAGTATATTGTAAACAATGATCCTTCTAAATTCTAATGTACTCTACAAACAGGCTTCGCAGGTTGGAACTTGGAAGCATAGGATGGGCAAACATCAGGTGTGGTAACAAAAATGTAAAAGAAGTGACTTGTTTGTCTAAAGTCAAAGTTTATGTTTTTTATTAAATACCTTCCCTCCTAACTATAACTATAAGACCTAGTTGACTTTTTTGGAGAGATTAAGGTTGCGAAATAAGTTATTAAATCATGACATATTCGATATATTTTTAGATTATTCATTAGTTTATAGGTAAAATAAACTAGTCTAAGGGAAAAAAATTAGGCAAATTAATTTATAATTAACTTATTTTGCTTTTTTAGGATTTTCAAAAAAAGTCAACTAGCTAGGTCTTATATTTAGAACAGTATGAAAGAGAGTTAGTAACAAAGTAAGAAAAACACAATGAAGAAAGAATATAAGGCGAGCTCTTATATTTTAGATGAAAATCATTCAAATTTTGAGTTTTTATATTACAGACGGGATTTGTAATTTGCAATGCCAATTTTTGGATTTTGTAGTACTTTATGTTATACTGCTATACCAATATTATTTGGTAATGGTAGTGCTAGAGCTTTTCTTCCATGCTTAGATAAGGTTTCTTCGGTATTTTTACAGATTATATAGTTTGATCGCGTAAGTTTTTTCCTATAAAAATATTAATTGTGTTTGAAGCATACACTACATTGTATATAGTTTGATCCCCCGTTTTCTTTTTTAGATTTCATGTTTTCAATTTTAATTGCGTCAGTGTTTGAACTTTTGAGTTATTGTTTTGATTGTAGTCATGGAGTTTCTGCTGTTGCTCCTGAAATTTTCACTGTTAGTTTTTGGCAAAATGACCAGTCCTATGTAAGAGTCTAAGACTACTACTATGTTATTGGCAATATATTTTATGTTATGCTTCTGTATCTGTCAATGGACCAGAACTGGAATGTTGTCTCATTTTGGTTTTCTTCTTTCTTTGCAACTGTCATCATTTAAGTATTACTGCAAGCACTCCTATGCAAATGCAATGGTCATGTTTCATGGTCTGAGTTGGTGCATTCATTTACAATCAAGTATGATTATACGAATAAGTTGATTTATAGTATTCCGCAAAGGTCATGTTTCATGGTCTGAGTTGGAAGTGTTACTTTGTTTGCAAAATAGAAAGAAATAAGGTTGGCAAAGGAAAGCTAACAGAAGAGGTGGCAGTGGATTGTTGTCCTTGTAAGAGGTGACAGTGAATTGTTGTCCTTGTAAACGTTACGGGTGAGGTGTGTCATTCGCAATCCTTCACTTCAATTTAATGTCAAAAGAAAAAATCCCATTTGTCAAATTATAGGCGGTAAATTCATATGCCCTTTGACCACTCCCTCAATTCCTAAATTACCCATTTGGTTGAAATTTCTAATAAAATAAATACATCTTGAGGTCCTCATTTTTTGTCTATTTGCTTAGTCTTATTTGTGACAAGTAGTTAATTTGAAAATAATCAACTAAACCGATAGTGTTTTTGTACATTCATAATGAAGTATTTTTTTAATGAACTTAACTTGGCAAATTTAATTATTTATGTAAGGTGAAAAAACCGGTTTACATGGACAAGGGTCGGTTGTTTCTACAGAATCATGAGGTATTTTGTAGACTCTAAAGATAGTTTGACAACATGGTATTGAGTTTTTATTATTGAAAATTGATAGCAGTGAGATAATAGATTTAATTTCCTCATAGGTTTTAAAAATGTTTTCCAGATGTAACTCTTTTCAGGGAGTTTCAATTACTGCTCCGCAAGTCGTGGTAGTTGTGTGTCTATCCAAAGGATGATAATATTGTGGTTCATATATTGGCGAGAGAAGCCCAAAAATTGCAAGTTGATTTATTAATTTATAGCTCACCACCAGGAATGATTCGTGAAAGGCTCAATAGAGAGAATTTGTTTCCTGTGAATGTGACAGAGTAGTTGTGTTTTATTTCTTTATAAAAAATACCATCCAACATTGTTTTAAAATTAAACCGCATATTCATCATTACATAAATTTATTTACACAAACAAGTGTTCTTTTCCTAAAATAAAAACATTTTTCCATCCTAAATCATTATAACTCAAACAAAATATTCAACTCTATGAATAAGATTATCACATGCAACACATGGAGTTGCCAGTTGCAGTTTAGATGACAACAGCTCACACCTAAAATACCACATTTACCCAATATTCAACTTAAACTCTGGCTGGAATACTAATATGTTATCAACATTAATGATTAATCTATTGTAATACAATTAATATTAATATTAATATTAATATTAATAAAATAAAAATAGGGAGATTTTGGGATTTAGATGGGGAGAGAGAGAGAGAGAGAGAGAGAGAGAGAGAGAGAGAGGTGATGAAGAGGTGGGTGGAAAGGAAAGATCCAAATAGTTTGAGGCTTTGAGGTGAGCTGAGGAAAGTGGCAGTGAGTCAAAATCACTTTCACTCCTTCTTCTCTTCTCTTCGCTTGTATTCATATTCAGCATGCACTCTCGAAGAAGAACCCTCCTCAAGGTCATCATTCTCGGTGATAGCGGGTCCCTCCCTCTCTCTCTCTCTCTGTTTCCGCATAACTATGCATATATGTATCTAATTATTCCACCCTAGGTTTTCTTTCTTCTTTACTATTGTACTTCATCTCTTACCCTTCTTTCTTTTAGCTCTACTGCAAATTCCTTTTTCTTTTGTTTTATTTCAATTATTCATATTCATATTCATATTGCTGTTTCCCATTTCCAAATGATATACGACTATACTTTTGTCATTTCCAATGCCCACCTTATTCCTCATTGGTTGCCCATACTAATTTTTCTTTATAAACATTAATGTGTTCATCTTTATATTGGATCGCTCTTCGTAACTTACCACTCCCTCCCCTCCTAAATATAACGCCTATTTCGTTTTTTTTTTTGGAGAATCTAAGAAACTAAATAAGCTAATTAAAATTGATTTTCCTGAATTTTTCCTCTAAACTAGCTTATTTGACTTATAAACTAATATATATATGATCTATTAATAAACAAAATACGTGATTCATTTTGCTTTTTTAGGATTCTCCAAAAAAGTCAATTAAGTCAGTCTTATATTTAGGACCAGCGGTAGTATTTTGTTTGATACAAAGATAAACATATTTTGCTAATGTTTTTGACGCAGTTTGTTTGTACCTTGCAGAGTGGGGAAAACATCCTTGATGAATCAGTATCCTTTGATGCTTTGGAGTTGAAAGTTGGAACATTTAAGCTTAATGCATTTCAGATTTATATTTCGTTCTACTCTTTGCAATGCTATCTTGATGTAAAGTCTGGAAATCTGGAGTCAATGTATATACTTAACGTATGCGATATAGATATGTAAATAAGAAGTTTAGTAATCAGTACAAGGCAACCATTGGTGCAGACTTCTTGACCAAAGAAGTGCAGTTTGAAGATAGGCTTTTCACCTTACAGGTTTTTTGAGCTCTATTTTGTGTTGTGGTTACATTCATTTTATGATGCATGAGGTTAACTGCATGCTTGAGCCAGAAGGTGGTTTATATTGGGTTTATTAGGAGGGTGGTGAAGAGCATAACAGAGGGAGTAGATGGTTGGTATTGGTGGGGATCTTGTTTAACTCTCTTGTCTTGGTGACAATAAATAGAGCTTCCATCTTATGTGCTATGTTATTGTTACATGTCAATTTTATTTAGAACTGTCTATGGAGTTGAATTTGTTAATGTTGGATGTTACTAGTCGATGCAGCTCCACATTATAATTGATCGTTTTATATTAGTGTTGTTATTGGCTGATTATAATTAGCATACCTTTAGAATATCTTTAGTCCATGCATTTTCTTTTTGTTGTATAGATGAGTTAATAAGGTTAGCATTTTGCAATCAGTGCAAGGCAGACAATGTCGTGGACCATTTTAACCAAAGAATTATATGATTCCAGAAATTTACTTATCAGTTTTGAACTTTTGTAGATTTTAATTTGTTTGCTATCTGACAGATCCTTCTGCCTACTTTTTTTATTTGTAGTCTGAACATTGACTATTTAGATCAGCACCCCTTTCGATGATATAAAGGCGGAAACAAGGAGTAGAAAAGATATGGGAGACTAGTTCATAACTTGATATCTTGTGACAATGAATGCTAAGTTTGATCTTGTTAATTCTCGGCAGTGTCTACCAAAATTGGCAAACGTTTAGTTGTGTCTGTCATTGAGCTTTTTAGCCTGTGTTCCTCACTTTGTTCAGTGCCTGACGTGTCTTCATGCCTATCAGTTTATTGCTGTTTCTAATATGAAGATGGGGTTTTGCCTGACTTGTATGCTAAAGATTATTATTTCCTTCTACACAATTGTATGCTCCCCTGTTAATTTCTCAGGTTGATATTAAGTCATGAACATTCTGCAACCCTGCTAATTGCGTTGACCAGTATTGATGTTAATTAGGATGTAATGATATCTTTTGAATAAAGAACTATGATGGCTTTCCCTGGTTTAAATGTTGAGCATCATGGGCGTGACTACAGAGATTAACTTAATAAGATAGAAGTATATGTTTAAATGTTAACTTTACTGTTAGTAAGGGCTGAATCTTTAACTTGATCTCTTAAAAAATGCTATAGAGTCTTTTTGGTAAAAGATTGTGACTTTTCAGTTCACTATTAGTGGGTTATTAATCTGTATGTTGTAAAAATAATGTTTGGACCGTGAGGTAAAGTTTGTTTATCTTGTTTTGACATTTTTAATTTTTTCAGATTTGGGATACAGCAGGTCAGGAAAGATTTCAAAGCCTTGGAGTTGCTTTTTATCGTGGTGCTGATTGCTGTGTTCTTGTTTATGATGTAAATTCAATGAAATCATTTGAGAACCTCAATAACTGGAGAGAGGAATTCCTGATTCAGGTGTTTGTATCCATCTTTGCAGACACATTTTTCAGTTTGTTTTATTAGTTATAAAACAGTGTTTAGTGGTTCTGTAGCTTATAAGACCTTTGATCACCTTGGTAGGCTAGCCCTTCGGATCCAGAGAATTTCCCATTTGTTGTTATAGGAAACAAGATAGACGTGGAAGGTGGAAACAATAGAGTGGTATGTGTTTTTCTTGACTTTTTTTGGATACACAAGAAAAATCATTTCAGCCATAAAGTAACCAAAACCCTGACATACTCATATCAGACTCAATCTTGCACCTGCAAAGCTTATGTCCATTACCAAATAGATGAAAAGTGCTAAGAAGTTCTGGCATGCAGGTTTCAGAGAAGAAGGCTCGAGCTTGGTGTGCATCAAAAGGAAATATCCCATATTTCGAGACATCAGCCAAGGAAGGCATTAATGTAGAAGAAGCATTTCAATGCATAGCAAAGAATGCCTTGAAAAATGGTGAAGAGGAAGAAATGTAAGTTGTTAAACATTCATTTATATTTTTGCATTCTGAGGGCTTGCTTTGTTAATAAAATGGAGTTATGTTGGGGAGCATGCTTTGGTCTTGTTGATGTTTGACTTTTTTGTATTCTGTTGTATGGGTAAAAATGAAAGCACATGGCTACATCATAATGAAGAAACGAAATGCTATGAGAACAATCATTGTTGAGTGCAAGTTGATACTAGTATCTACTAGATGGCATTTACTGCTATAACTAATGCATCCTAAACACTCTAAGCAGTAATACCAAAATTTTGTTGAATGGGTCAAGCTGGTAACTAGTCTTAATAATCATAATCAGCCTGTGCTTATTGGTTTTGTCTCCAAGCCTGCTCATTGGTTGGAAGTCAGAACGTCTTGACAGCATTATCTGATAGGCAATCGTGGATTATTGATATTTTGTGTCCTCCTAAGTTTTTGAAAGGAGACAGAAATATTCTAAAATGATACTGATTTCTTTTTTTCTTTTGTTCTCTATGCATTATGTGCTTGTTGAAGATATCTGCCAGACACAATTGATGTTGCAACTAACACTCAGCAGCGTTCGACGGGATGTGAGTGCTAAAGATATTTCTTTCCATTTACCATAAGAATAAAGTACTTTACTTGAAACTAGTCTGTTCGGCCATTGATGGCCATGAGGCTTTCATTGTACATTAGTGTTTGCTTCAAATTCAAATTTCTCTAATGGTATTTGTGGGGTGATCTTTTTGTTTGATGTACCTGTTAATAATGAGGCTGTTCACTTTTGTCTTTTGCATTCACATATTGTCAAATAAAAGGGTATGAGATGATTCTATAGTGGTTCGAAAAAAAAAACAGAGATTTTTTTTAGTTACTTGTTTTATGAAGTTTTAAAATATGTATTCGAATGCTGTCGGGATTTTATTTTTCAATCCCCCATTGCTTGCTGAAGAAATTTGTGAGCAACTATAGGGGTTTTTTTTTTTTCTTTTTTCTCATATAATTTTCCCTTTTTCTAGAAAGTATGACAAACCATGTGATGTCATTCATACAACCTTCTTAGCCTTCATATTTGAAGGATATTCATAACTTTCACCGACTCAATGTAAACAGATATGTTCGACCCAGGGTCGAAACCATTTTCGAGTCAAAATTGAAAAATATTACCCCTTAAATCCCTTGATGACATTTATTTTAGGGAGGTGGATTTGTTTCTAAATATAATATCCCTTTATAATTTTTGTAAGATTTTCCATAAACAATCCCTATTGATACTTCCTATACAATAAACAAGCAAGAGAAGCAAGAGAAGTGGAGTAGGAATAAAGGTAGTGGTTATGACTTTTTTTGTAGAATAATATTATTTTAACTATTTTATCTAATATGTTTAATCTAAGTAGATATATTTTGTATTTTTTGACTGATCAATTATTTTTTTTGTGCAAATCAAATCTAATACTCTCCGATCTTTAGGTTCCGAAAATCCTAACCTGTCAAAAAAATTTCGACCTACTTTTGATGTTTTCTCAATAATAATTAAATATTAGAGAGGGAAAAATATAGAGTAAATGGATTGTTGGAATATAAAGAGAATATTTAAGGGAAAATTTTTTTAATGAGTTATTAAGTAACTTAACTAATATTGTTAATATAATTAAATTTTATATTTGTGATTAGAGGGAGTATTATTAGAATTTAGGGAAATGACCGTGTTTTGCCCTTCAATTAACCACCCTGGACCACAAGGCACCCTAAACTAACACCGGGTACAATTTTACCCTAACCAAAATGATCCAATTTTACTCTCCGGCGAATATAATGTTGATATGTGTTAATTGAAGGGCAAAATAGGGTCATTACCCTAAAATTTATGAAATCCTTCTTTGCTTGAAAGATACTCGGACACTGGTTCTAATGATATTTCGTAGTTTTTTTATCATAAATTTTATTTTCCTTTTCTAATCTAAAGACCTAATTGATTATTTTAGATCACTAAGGAAGCGAAATGATCATTTAATTAAAACCTATTTTGTGTACTAATATATTATAGTTAACATATAAGTTAAATGGACTTAGTTTAAATTAAAGAATCAGTCACACGAATCGATTCGCATATAACTTGTTAGATCTTTTGTTTTTTTTGGGTGAAAGCTAGCTAGACTCTGTTTTAGCCAATGGGCTAACTAAACTTAATATTTAGGAAAAAAGGGAGTAATCATGAAAACATTTTGTTGATGAAAAATGTAAGTACCTATCATGCTGTGATAATTTTCCATTTTGAAACATATTATTGTACTAAGTAGAAAAAATTATACCTTGCTTTTATTTTAGTTACTTGATATATTATGTACTTGAACATCGTTTTTTGAAAAAAGTAGAAGTGTGTGTGTGTGTAAGTGTGTGTGTTTGTGTATATTTAGACATGCCTTTAGAAAAGAAATACGAATACTCTATAATATAATGCAGTTTAGGTCTAAAGACGTCTCATGTATCTGAGGGTGAGACATCTTTGCTCGTGTCTGTACCAACTTCTTCCATTAATACAATTATTTTTCTTTTTTCTTCCCTACTATATCCTTAACATTTTTCGTTTACGTAATTATTTTGTTTACTCAATGGATTTGGGCAGTTCCTTCAAGCATTTGGAACCATATATAAAGCCACACTAAAGATTCCATATTAATCTCAACAATGATTTATTTTCGAAGCAGGAAGTATGTTCGCACCGCAAGTGCACGGGTCGCGCCAAGTAATAAAGTGAAAGTAAAGATCGTTCCCACGAGGATTGAGATACAAATCCGGTCAAACAAAAGGTTTGGTGATTAAATTAAGTTGAGCTAACCATAACATGATTTGAAGGTCAAACAAGTAAGCTATTTGCTAAAACTAAAATGATAAAATGAAAATCAAATATTTTTGTTTTCTTCAAGGATTAATTGGTATCTAGGATTATTTATCCCCTTGTATCTTGTAACCTTTAATCAACTCCTCTCCTAATTGCTTTAATGCTTATATATGTGTTAACCTAGGGTTCTAAAATACTTGTAAACGCTCCGTCGAGTCAAGAACAAGTGTTTAATTTCATTAATTATCCAATCTCTTGTCATAATTAATAAAACCCAATTTCTAAGTTTCAACCCTAATGTGGCTATGTGAGGCTAATAAGTATATGTCTATCTTATTAACAAAACTATTCATTTGTCATGCAAACTTCAAGTTCTCACACTATTTTACTCAAGTTCTACACTTAACCTAGCTCTCTCAAGTCATAAGTCAAATGAACAAATCAACTAAATAGTGATCAATCACTTAGAGATATTATGGCTAGAGTAAAATAAACACATATATATACATTAATCACAAAAGGATAGGAGTTTAAAGAGTTACTCCATACAAGGGTTCAAATTAATCCTAGATAAATGGATTTAGCTACTCATAATCAAATATGAACTACAATACCAAAATGAGTAAAGAGTCATAAGTGCTCACAAAATAGGAAGAAGAAAATGAAGAGGAAACCAAAATGGAGAAGCTTTAAATGTGTTTAATGCTCCCCACCAAACTCCCAATCTCCAAATCTTCAAACCCCAAGCATAATCCAAGCCAAAAGACCAAGAAGAATGTGTTTTTGTTGCCCTAGAACTCCAAGAAGTCGGCCCCCTCTGTTATGATTCGAGTTCCCCATTTATTTGCATCTGAATTTTCGTTTCAGCCCACTCAAAACGCAGAGTTTCAGTTTTTGTTCGTCGCCTGTTAGTTGCACGACGAATGCTCAACGAACAGATCAGAGGCAGGGAAGAAACATCATTCGCCGTGCCTTTGTTTGGCAACGAAAGCTCAACGAACATCCATGAGAATTTTCCTTTTTGCTCTTTTGTCCCTTGCTTAGCTTGTCTTATGCTTTCTTTATAATTCCATGTTTTCTTTAGCCTTCTACACTTGTCCACCTCTTCCTACAAAAGAGAAAGAGGGTTGATAAGATTCAAAAATCACTTTCACACACATATAAGTCCAAATTTCACCAAAATACCTATTTTTCTAATTTTCCTTTTTCCTATGTGTAATTATATCTATCTCCATTATTTACCACCAAAAATCATATACATTCAAGGGAAATTGAGATGAAATATGTGAAATTATAGAGTTTATCAAAGTACATATGTTTCTAATTTGATTCTACAAACAGATGCTTTAGCTTTTATTTTACCACATTGACGTCAACGTTCCATTAATTCTAAAATGTAAAATTCATAAGGAAAAGAGGAGAAAGGGAAGATTACACTTAACAAGATAATAACGCTATTTAGTAGCACATCATTTTTTGGTTACCCAAGGGTATTCTGATATATCTTACAAACATTTTTTAAGAAAATGTAAACAATCACATGAAAGTAGACCTACAACCTCCTTACCATCTTCAGACTTTATGACTATTCATTTTTTTACTGAATACTTGATGATTATTCTTAATATTTACTAATTCAATATAAGTAGACACAAACCTAGGGTCAAAGCCATTCTTTTAAATAACCATTTCAAGAAAAGATGGGACATTTTTTATGATTTTGTTCTCTTTATGGCCAAGGTCACCATTAATTCTAGGCTCAAAAACTTGGGCAAAGTCGTTTTTTGAACGTCAAGGTTGTCATTGTTGTATGATGTCACACTAGGTCTCGGTTCAAAATCCTTGGTAAATGTTTTGTCTTGAGCACCACGGTTGTTATTGCTGTATGATGTCACACTAGGTCCTAGGTCTCGACCTAAAATCTTTGTTGAATGATTTCCCCTGAGCACCAAAGTTGTCATTACTATATGATGTCACACTAGGCCTCGGCTCAAAATCTTTGGCGAATGTTTTCCCGTGAGCATTAAGGTTTCCATTATTGTATGATGTCACACTAGGTCTCGGCTCAAAATCTTTGGTGAATGTTTTCCCATGAGCGTTGAGGTTGTCGTTGTTGTATGATGTCACACTAGGTCTCGGCTGAAAATCTTTGGTGATTGTTTTCTCCTGAGCATCAAGGTTGTCGTTGTTATATGATGTCACACTAGGTCTCGGCTCAAAATCCTTGCTGAATGTTTTCTCTTGAGCACCAAGGTTGTCATTGTTGTATGATGTCACACTAGATCTCGGCTCAAAATACTTGGTGAATGTTTTCTCCTTAGCAGCAAGGTTGTCCACTACAAAAATTTTGGCCGCTTTTCACTCATGAAAAGTCGCGCACAAAACAAGTGTGACACTTTTTTAAAAAAACAATTTTGGGAATTATGTCGCGCCACAAATGGTCCTGTGTCGCGCAACAATCGCGACAAAAATACACGTCGCGCATGTGCGCGTATGCCATGCGTGACAAAGCATATATATATATATATATATATATATATATATATATATATATATATATATATATATATATATATATATATATATATATATATATATATATATATATATATATATATTTTAATACGTTTATGTCGCGCCTGTTTCTATTTGTCGCGCCACTTGCGCGACATACCTGCGCAGAATTTAAATTCAAATTTTTCCCTCCCTTCCCCACTTTCTCCCTATATAAACTTCACTCCTCTTATATTTCTTCCTCCCCCCACTCTATTTCTTCCTACTCTCTCCCCACTTTCTTTTCTCCTCCTTCACTACTCTTATTTTCTTACTCTTCACTTTCATTCTTTATATTTCTCTTTTAACTAAATATTTTTTTTTGCAGGTTCATTGTTTAATATCCTCTACAATTTAAGGTATACACTTTATCATTCTTTAATACTTTGTTTTTTTTCCATTTAGCAAAAAAAAATTCCCCTCATTTGTTATAATTCAAATTTTTTTTATTCCATTATAATACTAGTTTTCATTATTTTTCTCTTTACTTCTCCTAATTCAAACACTCCCTCTTTTTTTAAAAAAAATACTCCCTCACTTTCTTCCTAATTACTATATAGTTAGTTTATTCCCTTTGGCCAACAGCTTGTCAAGGAAGATTCACAAATCTTCCTCGACAAGCTGTTGGCCCATTTTTTTTTCAGTTTCCAGATTATGTCGCGCATCTGGCGCGAGATGCGCAACATATTCTGGCGCGACATTTTTCTTGTCACGTTTTTTTTTTAAAATGCGACAAAGCCTTTTGTTACGTTCGTTTTTTTCGCGTATGCCTAAAACGTGACAAACCCTATTTGTCACTAAAAAACGTGAGTAGACCCCTTTTTCATGCGTGACTACCCTTACAATTTCATGTAGTGGTCGTGAATGTATGATGTCACACTAGGTCTTGGCTCAAAATTTTTGGTAAATGTTTTCTTCTTAGCACCAAGGTAGCCGTTGTTGTATGATGTCACACTAGGTTTCGGCTCAAAATCCTTTGTGAATGTTTTCTCCTGAGCGCCAAGGTTTCCGTTATTGTATGATGTCACACTTGTACTGGGCTCAAAATCCTTAATGATTGTTTGCTCTTGAGCACTAAGATCTCCCTTGTTGTAAGCCGTGATGCTTGGCCTAGGCTCATCAAAATATTCTCTGATTATTCTCTCTTCACCTCCAAGATCGCCATTGTTGTAAGATGTAACGCTAGGTCTTGGCTCAAATTCATTGTTGTGACTCAATCCTTGAACATGATTGTGAGATTGAATCAAATGATTCTGATGAAGATCTTCATCTTTCTCCAATCTCCAATATTCGCTTCCATCTTTTCTTGAGGCAGCTGCATCTGCTAACTACATATTTCCCGGCAAAAAGCTGGAATTTCATATAAAAATGTGATTTCGAATGTTAATTGATTGAACAATTTAAAATTTTGGAATATGTATGCCATATTACGAAATTGTACGAATAGAAAAAAAAACATGTATTCCGAAAACAACTTAATTTTACATGCACCCCACAAATAAAAACGTGTATGTATGTATGTGTGTGTGTGTGTGTGTGTGTGTATGGTTAATAGTTGTGTTGTCATCAGAACACAAATATATTAGATATGAATGAGCAGGTAGAAAGTTGGGCAACAAAAATTTGAAATCTGAACTCTATAAATGAGCAGTTCGACTAACCATGATTAAATATACTCTACCATAAGTAATGTGTGTGTGTGTATCACACAACATTTACCGATTTACGCACACATATAACTGGAAAATAATTAGAAAGCATTATACTGATTGATGCTCAGATACCATTATACTCTATGTATATGGATGAATATTAAGTACTAACACTCTAACAGGGCTTTGATAAGAGCAATAACAAAATTAATGTAAAACCTGTTACCTACCATTGATAAGAACTTTACAATTTCTTTTAGTGGAAATCGGGACATCTTATGCACCATGATCTTTTACTCTATGTATATACCAAACGAGCCCTTAATTGTAATTGTGCAGTTTTTATGTTTTTATGACATTTTCCTTATTAAATATTTCAACAAAAATTAAATACCTCCTGGCGTTCATAAGACACAATGCCTAAGCTAATTCCCGTAATGGGTAAAATGATTGTATGAAATAACTTGAAATTGCTGGAACCAAAATTTAAACATAATGGGGCGAGTTAATTAACAAGAGAGTATAATTACAAATATCGGAAGGGTAGGGAAGAAAATACCGAGAAAAAGAAGAGAGTAAGGAAGGCAAAAGCTGAAGCCCTCATGTTTCAACCAAATGAGAAATTTTGCAAATATTTTCTTTGACTTCAAGTGGGGGTGGATGAAATGGAATGTAGTTCCGTTACATTTATAGGCAACAGCATGTGTTACTTGTGCTTTATGTCTCAAGTAATGCAAAATTTTGACATAGTATTCTTAATGCTAAAGTGTATGTGTGTGTGTGTGTGTTGTTTAATCAAATTTAAATAATGACTCTGAAATTAAATTCTGATCATTCAGACATAATCAAAATCATTCTTACAATACTTCATTCCTTGTTAAAGATAAAACTTATTTACCTAATTTAATTAGATGAAAGATGTTAGTTAAATTAATTTAAATTATTATGGATTGATTCTTTGTAAAACTTGGGTCTCAATTTGTCCAAAGTGAAATTCAAAAGTGTTGATGGGTCTTTTTACCAAACTACTGCTTTCCTTTTGTATGTGTTAAAAAAAAAAAAAGAAATGCAGTGGTTCTGCGCAGCTCAATAATAGGCAAAGGGGATAATAAGAATAAAGGTAGATTATTTTGGTAACGTTATGGGTTTAATTAATTTGAAACTAACATCCTTAATATATTCAAATTAGATAAATAAGTCTTATATTTAGGAACATATGGAGTAATAAATTGGATATATGACTTAAAATTAATGATTTGTCGAATTCACTAACTTTCTTTTAAATATTACTCATCTGATCCTAAATATATGACCTATTGGGAGACTTAATCTTGGTCCTAATATAAATATAAGAACTAATTATAATTTTTAAATGAGATTTTCCTTTTTTTATGGGATCTTGTCATCCTGATCTTGTGATTAGTTAATTCATAAGAAAACAAATTTGATCGAGCAAACAAATGAAAATCTAATCCCATAAAATCTCGTAGTCTTTTAAACTTACTCTTGCCGCTAATATTATAATCATTTTCACCTCTATATGGTAGGTCACCGGCCATCTCCCAGTTATTTCCTCATTTGAAAGCTCCAGGTAACTATAATTAGTTAATAAAAGCACACTACATGTTACTAAATCCAATGAATAGATGTTTAATTGTTCATTGTGACAGATCCTAATTAATAAGTGCTCAAATATATGACTGATGTGTCTTTTTGGGAGAATCATAGAAAAACCAGTTGAGTTATTACTTATTATATATTGTTTTGCCTGATTTTATTAAAACTTGTTTATTTAACTTATAAATTCATATAATATAATATTGCACAATCCCTAGCAAAAAAAAAAATACACGAAATATGTTATGTTTAAGTGGCTCATTTAACTTCCCTAGCTAACTTTTCTAAATAAAGATGAAAATATGTATGATGGGAGGAATTAGAAGGAATATGATTTCTTGATGTTAGAAATTTATTAACAATTCAATCCAATATTTTAATTACTAGTCCCTGTCGCTCAGGAGAATATGATTTAAATTGATTTTTTATTATTATCTTTAAAAAACATGTTAACATATAGAACCATACATACATACATACATACATACATACATACATACATACATACATACATACATACATACATATATATATACATATATATATATATATATATATATATATATATATATATATATATATATATATATATATATATATATATAATTTTGGATTAATGGTATAAAATATACATGTTTTTCACGAAAGATTGTCCAACACTAAATATATTTCTTAGACAAAAAAATACACATAAGTTTTTATATTGAGTTCAAACCAACCAATATATAAGAACTTATGTGTATTTTTGCCCAAAAATATTAGTGTTGATGATCTTTTGGGAAAACACATGTGTATTTATGACTCTTAACATTTTTAAAAATTAATCTTAAAGTCATAAATTAAAAATTCTGAGTATAAACAGCTGAAAATATATTTAGACATCACAAATCACTAAAGTTGAATCAAGAAATGAATTATTATGTTCTAGAAAGAAGCGATGAGATTATTTTAAAACAAAAACGCAATGAGATGATTGAATCTATGAATATATGATAAATCTCTCGGCGTGTCTTCCTTGTCTTTTTAATTATCTCTCCCCTTTGTTTCATCTTTGCGCTAGCATTGCAAACACTTCATTATGCATGTCAATCTCATCTATAATATTGTTATCTAACCATTAGCTAATTTTTATTTTTGCATTAAACACACATTACAATGAAATAAGACAAACGGCTGACACATCAACGTTGACAAACAAATAAATCAGCCTTTCTTGCTAGTAACCAAATGAGCCACATCATTTTAATTAATTAATTCGTACGCTGATATTTTCTTTTAATGAAAATGAAGTAGATACTTTGATCAAATCATCAAGTGCAGAAATTACAATTTCTTCTAAAAGAAACATGATTCCATCACAATCTTGCATATTCACGTGGTGTGCAACGGCATAATAATGCAGAATATTTCTCCATCACTTGTAACAATCAAAAGCGTTAAAATCTATTATATTTTCTATCACAATAGGCTATCAAAAATACAATTAGATAACTTCATATGATAAATAATTACTCTGTTTTTCATGCATGCTACATTATTGCTCCATTTACATTGATAGGTACAAGACTATTTTTGAATATAAATAAATTTCTCATAATTGCCACGTAACATTTCACGTACATTTCATTACCCGAATGATAATAAATTAATTTTTTTGAACTGATGTAATAAATTAATTATTAACAACAATATACATATAATTTTAGGGTAAAAGTGTAAAAATGATATTAAACTTTACCTAAAATTGTGTTTCTAATATTAAAGTTTCGCAAGGTGCAGAAATAGTACCAACTGGGTCCAGGTGCAAAATAGTATTTTCACGTAAGGGAAATAAAATTTAGATGTGAAAAGACACTTATGCCCCCATTAAATAAAAATTTAATTAGGGAGGAATAGGGGCATAAGAGTCTTTTCACATCCAAATTTTATTTCCCTCAGGTGAAAATACTATATTTGCATCTGAACCCCAGGTTGGGTACTCTTTTTATACTTCGCTAAACTTTAGTATTAGAAACACAATTTTGGGTAAAGTTTAATATCATTTTTGCATACCTTCGCCCATAATTTTATAAACTGATAACAACTACTAGCGTAATGAAATAGTTGCCCGCCATTTATTAGTAGAGGTTGTAACTTATATCATAGATATAGATTCAAACTTCGTTGCAGGTATAAGAAGCTACTCCAAATTATCTAAACGTTTTTGTTTATATCTTCAAAAAATTGAGAAGATCTGCTATCAGATTAGCATTGAAAGCCATCAAAATCAAATTAGTTATATATGAGTCAAGATATAATGTAACACTTAACATTTATTTTATAAAAAATAAAATAATATCGTATATAACATTAATGAACAGCCAATCATATTATAGGTAATTAAACCATGAAGAGTACGATAATTTATCTCGAATTTCAAGCAAAACAAAGAAAGCTTGTATTGAGTACTAGTAGTATAGAAATGCAATGAGTAGTATAGAAATGCAACCTAGCTTGTGGTTATCATGAGTGAGAGAAGCTTCTTTTGGTGTCACTACTCCCTAGATCGAAGGCAGTACTACTCACTCGTTTTGATTCTCAACACCAAATTTCGATGTGAGAGCTAATCAAGTTTCCTTCTATTCTATCATGTCATAATTATAAGTCATCTAACTAACTTTCTCACATACTCTCTCCGGTCCTATTTATAAGTCACCAATCACCCAAATTGTATATATCAAGTAATGGAGCTTAATAGGAGTTGCATCATTAAATTGGTCTCATTTTTTTCTTTTCCGTTTTTGCCCCTCCCACCTTTATCGCTATGATCCACTACCTTTTTCATCTTTATGAATTATGAGTATAATGCGCCTTTTTCACCTTCTCTCTCTTCTCATTTTCCAATGCACATTTTCCAATGATAAGGGTATATTGGGAAAATTTTAATAAATGAGTTAATTAATATTAGTTGGTGACTTATATTAAGGACCAAAATTTAGATGCAGTTGGTGACTTATAATAAGACCGGAGGGAGTACCAATAAAATTGGTTAAATACATTTAATTTGTCTTACAATTCAAGTACTTTTCAATATTACACCTAATAATTATACTTATTCCTTAAACTATTAACTATCACTCTCTCCTACTACCCCTATTTTTTTTAACCATACCTACTACCCCTATTATATATGAGTATATGTGAAAAAAAATAATTAATGCACATTGGAAATCATGAAGTGACTTACAAAAAAGACCAAGAAAAATTGGTAGTTAGTGACTTATAATAAGGACCAGGGGGAGTAATTATATTATTTTGAAATGATAACTTTTTAATTAATATTATTTTTTAGAATTGATAGGTATATAGATCATTAATATTTGAGATTTTATACCCATTAAAAAATTCTTAAAAAAACGTTTTAACAAATTAGGTTAAAACCGATTGGATTGTATCTGGATGGCCAAATCCGGATTAATAAGCCCTCCTGTGGAAAATGGTTTCACCCTTTCTAATATCATTTTAACCCAAAAATAATTTATTTAACTTGCTGCATCCTGTGAAAGCAACATATATATTGAAAATTATATTATAGGAAAACTTATCAGCGTCTCTTTCTTGAGATCTCTTCAGTTGTTGCATACAGAAGGCAAGGATACATTTCATTTCACAGAAGAATTATGGCTGTGAAATTCATATCTTGGGCCCTCTTCCTTAATCTTCTGGTCCTAATGGTAAGTTATTCATTTTACTTGTTACTTGAAACTCTGCTTGGTTCTCAAAAAAAAAAAAAAAATAGTTATCTTTTCTTGTGCTTTCCTTCAAATCGTTTTATAGCGTTGCTATGGAAGTGAAGAAGCCATAGAAATGGGAGGGCATATGAGTAGTCATCATCATCATATGGATGACCCTTCAGTAATGGTGTTCGTCACATTGAAAGACCTCAAGGTTGGGAAACGTATGCCAATTCATTTCCCAAAAAGAGATCCTTCAACCTCACCAAAGTTTTGGCCCAAAGAGGAGGCTGATTCAATCACTTTCTCATTGAATCAACTGCCAAATCTTCTAAAGCATTTCTCTTTCTCTAAAGATTCTTCTCAAGCTAACGCCATGGAAGACACTCTCAGAGAATGTGAGAGCAAAACCATACAAGGAGAGGTTAAACTCTGCGCTACTTCCTTAGAATCCATGCTAGATTTCACTCAGAGAATGATTGGTTCAGAATCTGGAATCCAGGTGATGTGTGTGTGTGTGTTGATGTGTTTGGGTTAATCTTCAATAACACAGTCAAAAGATATACTACCTCCGGTCCTAAATATAGGACCTAATTTACTTTTTTTTTGAGAGATTAAGATTGTGAAATAGGTTATTAAATGATGAGATATTTGATATATTTTTAGATTATCCATTAGTTTATAGTAAAATAAACTAGTTTAAGGGAAAAAATTAGGTAAATCAATTTATAATTAACTTATTTTGCTTTTTTAAGGATTTTCTAGAAAAAGTCCATTAGGTCTTATATTTAGGACCGGAGGTAGTATAATGGAAAAATTGGTGGAATTTCCTGTTTGAAATTGTTATTGGCTTCATGAATTTAAGTACTTTTACTTTCTGTACATGTAATTCTATACAGTATTGGAATTTGTTTTGTATAATAAGCATAGCAAGTCTCTTTTTATTTGGCACTTTTTTTTTGTCTTTCTAACCAATCCAAATTTTAAAACAAAGACTTTTCAACTGTATATTTTTCCAATTATATATTATATTGAATTATCTGATAGCTCGGTGATATTTTTCTTGTTTTATACAAGCAGGTATTCAGTACTTCTCACAAAACCAAGTCAAGTGTGAATTTCCAGAACTACACAATATTGGAAATCCTCATGGAGATCCCAGCACCAAAAATGGTGGCTTGTCACACAATGCCATATCCATACGCTGTTTTCTACTGTCACAACCAGAAAAGTGAGAATAAGGTTTATAAGATATCATTGGTGGGTGATAATGGTGATGAGGTTGAAGCTATGGTTGTTTGTCACTTGGACACCTCCCAGTGGAGCCCTACCCATATTTCCTTTAGTGTTCTTAAAGTTATTCCTGGAAGTTCTTCTGTGTGCCATTTCTTCCCAGCAGATCATCTCATCTTTGTCCCTAAACTGCAAAATCACCAGGGCTTTTCAAGCATGTGACTTCACCCTTAAAGTTATTATTTAGCAAATTAAATGTCTTGAGTTGATAATGTAATATCTTTCCGTTCATGCATGTATTGCAAATAAACTAATGTTAATGTTATTACCAATCAAGTGATGATGTGTCACGTCATAAATATAAAACCTGGTATTTACTTTATTTAATTAGATGTTGGTTGTTCAATTAATTAGTTAATATAAAATTAGGGTTGTTGAAATGAGAATATTAATATGGATGTGCGGTCATACACATGTTCAAGCAAAGGATAAAATTCAGAATGATCGTATACGAGAACACTTGGGAGTAATTCTCATTACTGACAAATTGGGGGAAAATCGTTTAACACAGTTTGGACTACATGTCAACAGAAGAACACTAGATGGACCAATCAACTTGGAGCTCAATTAAAAGAGAGAGAGACCTAAAACTAGTGAACTTGCAAAAATAAGGTCATGTTGTTGTAACATGATTTTTCTAAAACCCTAATTCATCACCATCTTCCTTAATTTCATTACCTCTCTTACTTGATCCATCACTATTATATTGATGGACTAATAAAGGGCGCCAAGGAATTTGAGAAAATGTGAACCGGCTTTCCTCCTCTTCGGTTGATATCCTCTGCCCTTCCTCTTCTACAAAACGAAAGCGCGTTTATACAAATTTATCTTGAGCACAACATGCACATATATATATGACAGAACACACTGACACCCAATATCGACCTCACCTTCTTCAACATCTCTCCATCAATGGTTTCCCTTCTCCAACAGAATCTCCGCCGCCACCACAACAATCAACTCCTCGCTCCTTCTTCAATTTAGGCACCACCGCCAATCTCTACAATGTCTTCTTCGTCTCCCTTTATTCCTGTTCTCAACCACCCCAGTGCGGCGGTGATGACCGTGACAGTAGCTGACATGGTGGCGGTGGTGGTGGTGGTGCCGACATGGTTAGTGTGGGAGGTCGCATGTGCATGCAGGTGAATCTGATTATGTAATAAAGGGAGGAGATGCATGGGATTGAATGAGGCTAAAAAATATAGGAATAGATCAAATAATATTTATGACTAGCCTAATTAGGATAACTCAAAATAAGCCTTTTAACTCATAATATAAGCTTTAAATAACCACTTAGTTGTATTTGAAAAAGAAGTGTTGAAATTAATAGTAGTAATTAACAGCAATTAATATGTCAGACACATTTTTTCTTTTCTTTGTCCAATATATGAAGAAGATAAGTCAAATAAGAAAAAGATTAGAGATAACGTGTGTATGGATTGGAGTAGATGAGAAGAAATGTTGTCAATTGAGGGCGAAACTGAAAAAACACAATAAATACTGAGACAAATAAAGAGTGAAACTTATATTTTGCATTGAGATATTTTCTCCCAAAAATGAAGTTTATTATGGAGAAAAAGTGAAGTTTGTTATGGACGGAGGGGGTATTAAGTATAAGAAGGGTATATGATGAATTAATATAGTCTCATCTTCAACTTGACAATATAATCTTTGTCTCTTGATTATTTTTTGTTTGGTCTCCATCTTCATCTAAATCTAAATCACAAGTACAAAGTATATTTTTAACTTTTTTACTTTCACATGGTTAGTTCTACATCAAATGAGTTTAGTTTCACAAGGTTTTAGATTTGATTTAGATTATGTTTACATTTTAATAGATACAAAATCTAGACCATACAAAAAAGGTTTAAATTTGATAAGTCCTTCCTGTTTGATGAGAAGGGAAACCGATTTCGTATATTCTTAAATAATCAAATTTTTCGGTACCCTCGTGAGTCAAGCTTTCGTATATATAGTTCTTTTCAGTTTCATGATTAGAGGACTTTTTCCACATGAAAAATTAGCTCAGTATAGGTATCATTAATCATTCCATTACTTTGATTAAAGAGTATATGGGTTAAACTTAGCTGGTCATCACCGTCTCTCATTCTTATTTATCTTTTTTATTTCACCGATCCACTCTTATTTATCTGCACATTACTCTTATTTATCCACTCTTAGCTGGTCATTACCGATCCATTCTTATTTATGATATTGTCGATAACTTATGCTTTCTTATTCTGACAAAGAACTTAAATTATTTTTTTTGTTTTTTTAAGTTATCGACAAAATCATCAATCAAAACATATTACCGATCGATGATATGATGGCATTTATATACTGCCAATATCATCAATCAACACATTTTTCCAATAATATCATGGATTATATATATGTTCTGTCCATACAATCAATAACACATTACGACTACCCCACATGTTCCCGATTTCTTCGTTTATCTATCACTTTCAAAACAAAAATTAATTATTAGTCTGAAAATGATGACACCCACACACACACAAACACAATATATATATATATATATATATATATATATATATATATATATATATTACCTATATATATATACATATAGGACTCTCTCACATCCCTAATATAAGAGTCAACCGCAAAAAAAGCTTTCTAAGAAAACATGTGACTGTTAGTTGGGTGTCTCTGGAGTTAATGCTTCTATTCCAATATTGCCCATATTTATTATGATACTTTAAAAGAGATATTTATATAAGCATTAATAAATATAAAAGACAGTTAAGGACAAAGTAGGAAAAAATGCATATAATGAGGAGAGAATGTGAGATGAACACTTACATTTTGAACCAAAACCATTCAAATTTTGGGTTCTTATACTAGGGACCGGAGGGAGTACACTCTCGTTTTCACAACAACAAAAACGTTAAAATAGTTGTTTTGGAGTGAGTGGTTTAAACTTATACTCCATCTGATCCCTAATATAAGAGTCAAAATTTGAACGATTTTGATCTGTAATATTATAGTTCATCTCACATTCTCTCCTCATTTAATGCGTTTTTTCCTATTTGCCCTCAACTATGTTTCATATTTATTAATGCTTATTTATTTCTCTATCTTAAAAGTAATATATTAAATATGAGTAATATTGGAAAATAAGCATTAACTACAGACACTCAACTAACATTCACATGTTTTGTTAATAAGCATTTTCTGTGGCTGACATTTATATTAGGGAACAGAGGGAGTATATGTTTACAGGTAAACAAGGAATGATTATTTATTATGAATAATTAATTAGAGATTCAATACAAGAAATATAATTAAGAAGAGATTTCACCGGGTCAAAAGTTTTTATTGTAAGATCAAGAAATTATAATTTACAACTCATTGGGCCTCTAATTAATTCTCCATTATTATTATTATTTATAATATTATTATTATTATTATTATGGCTCAATCATTATGCTTAATTATTCCGAGTCAATTATTATGCTTAATTTGTAGCCTTCTGATCTGATGACGAGGCTGCTTTGGCAGTTTACGAGGGTTACATTGAACATCTAATTAATTCTTCAATAAATTTTTTTAATACATAAAGTTTTCAATAATTCTACTCATACAAGCTGGTAAAAAATTATTCTCATACCAGGTCTTGTTTTTGGGACAAAACATACAAGGTTCAAATAACAAAACTATGTAACTGGCAAAAAAAAACAAAACATGCAATTAAAACGGTTGTTTACCATTAATTAAGGACAATAAATATGTGAAACATTATTTTTTTTTTCTAAAAATATCCTTATATTTGAAGAGGATAAATAAAATAATGATTGAATAGATCTAAAAATATGAAGAAGAATATGCAATAAGAAAAAAGATTAGATATACGCAAAATTTATTATGACTAAAATTTTGTAAGACTGATAAATGATAAAGCAAAATTAAACGGTAACTCATGTAAAAATCTGACCGTAGCCTCTTATAAATTCAAAAATTATATTTTAATCCGAGGGAGTACTTTGTACTGGCATTGAAAATATTCAACCACCATATTTTTCATGTTAAATTCACACACATATATTACCACATAATTTATATGAAATTAAAACTAGGGAAAATATAAAAGTGTTAGCTGGGCAAAGGGGGGAAATTTGATACTACCTCCGGTCCTAAATATAGGACCTAGATGACTTTTTTTTGGAGAGGTTAAGGTTACAAAATAGTCTATTAAATCATGACATATTTGATATATTTTTAGATTATCCATTAGTTTATAAGTAAAATAAACTAGTTTAAGGGAAAAAATTAGGTAAATCAATTTATAATTAACTTAGTTTGCTTTTTTTAGGATTTTCAAAAAAAGTCAATTAGGTCTTATATTTAGGACCGGAGAGAGTACTAAACTTTACTCCTAAGTGTATTTCTAATACCAAAGTTTAATGAAGTACACCAATGATACTCATATATTAGACATGGGGGAAATGTAATACTGCCATTAAATTGGATGATTTCCGTCAGAATTTTAATACTAGGAAGTCTCTAAAAGTCATCTAATTATTATCATGTCCCAAGATACTTGAGGGCAGTAAAATTTAATTAAGAAAAGACTACAACGTACACTTAATCATTAGTTTAGTGTAGGAATTACTTGTTTCAATCAAGGACATCATAGTGTTTTTTCAATTAAAGTTAATTGCCCTCAACTCTCTTTGGACATAAAAATAATTAGTGATTTCTATGGACCTCATGGTAATAAATTTTAACGGAAAACATCTAAATTTGAAAACATTATTACATTTGCTTCATGTCTGATAGATAGGTATTATTGGCGCACCTCGCAAAACTTGAATATTAGAAATACTCATATGGATAAAATTTAGTACAAGTCGAGATTTATACTTTTGCCCGTTAGCTTAACCATAAATTAGAAAGGAGCTAAATTTTAAATTTCGAGACAAAAGAGCCAATATTGACAGCTATGAATTATATCTTGGGCATGAATTATATGATAAAAATAATAATATATTAATACAATTAATTGAAAAGTGTCCAAACACTAAATCCATATCTTGGTATTCTTTTAAATCAGCTTTAAATCTTTCTGAAATACTGAAATCGAAATTTGGCTCTATGCGTTCAATAAACCCCTAATCAAACCAAGATACCTTATTAGAATATTTCTAAATTCATTAATTTTACAGACGTCCCTTTTGAGATTATGTAAAACAAGTCCTCTTGTCTAATACATTTTAATAAAATAATATAAAATAAAATATATTGTCAGCTAACACTCTAATTCCAATTTTATCCTACAATGAATGTGACTCGTTTTCTTGAGCTTATATAAAATAACAAGTAAATTTAATTTTAAATTGAAACACAGAAAAAGAGTAAATAAATAAAAATTATTAATTTATTTCCCCTAAGTAAATAAATTAATATAATTTTTACGAAAGTAGCCAACATTTGCAATATTATAAAATCGAAAAATCATTAAATCTAAAGCGTAGAATCCAGTATGTTTTTTTACCCAAAAAAAAGAATCCAGTATGTTTAATTCAACATAAGGGTATATATGATAAAAAAAAACATAAGGGTATATAGAATTATAGATAACATGTAATAAAAAAAAAAGAATTATAGATAACATTAACGAATATGGAAATCCGTAATCATACCTCTTGGCTTCATTAAGGATTTGATGAAAAAGCAAGCCCGAATTCAAATTTTAGATATAATTCACATATGGATTTATATGGGATTCTCACATTTTAACAACTTTCTACTTTTTAATTTAACCTATTCATGATTATATATTCCACCAAATCATATCAGTTGGATTTAAAAAATTTATACAGTACTCCATGTGGTCCAATAGATATTATATACACTAAAAGTTGTCTAAACTTAAACTATTATTTTTTTTATTTTTTATGTATAAAAATTTAAATGAGTCGGGTCCCAATTGTTCACCAGGATCAAAGCAGGTCTTCAGGCTCAAAACACGCTTATAGAGGTACTTACAGATCACCCACCGATAAGGTTCTCATTATATGAGCAGAATTTGAACTCACAATCTTATGGTTACAAGTCAAATCCTTACCGAATGGACCAACTTTTGTTGGATTCTTTTTTTGTATTTTTTACCCTAATTATTTTGTTATATCATTGCATGTGTTGTCTTTTAATACATCATTAACTATATCCCCCACAAATGGGGAATATTATTAAATATAAAATATTTTCTCACAAATCTACTATCTTTAATAAATTTTATCCAACAATTTAATTTGCATAATTTAGTTATGTATTTAAATGTTATAAATAGAAATGAAAAAGTATCGATCGCTGCTGTAATAATATTTTTCATTGTTTCAATTTCAAGGAGAGCAAATAGTATTACTGTTTAGAACCAATTCTTAGAATACGTATTTTTCATGTATCAAAAAAGAATACGTATTTTTCCAAGATGACGAACAAAGGTATTTAAGTTTGAATTATTGTACTTATTGAGTTTCCATAGAATAGATTCCGAATATTAGATATTTTAAAATTACTTCCATCAGAATACTAATACAAATAGTAGACTGTGAGCACCATGAAAACCATAACAATTATATTCCTTCAACTTGACTGATTAAATAAGGGTTAGGCTCATGATTGAAATTAATACATTAGGTTGTTTGAAATTTCAAATTAATAATAACACTCCCAATAAAGAGACCTGAGTAATATGAATCAATTGTAAAAATAATCTTCTTACCCTTACTAATAGATGCAGGAAAACAATACAAATAGATGTGCTTTGATTTCTTAATTGACAACTACAACAACTTTTTATACCAACTATCAAAGAATAGTACCTCTAACTCATGATCGAGTGGAGCGTGTTAAAAGATCAACTTACTCAACACAATTACACTTGTGAAGATCTAGATTATATAACATTTAACATTGTAGTAGAATATATTAACAAGTCATTAGAGTAAATTGGTACTGACCTACATGTCCCAAGGACCTATGAATAATTTTGATATTTTTTTTGATCAAATAATAATTTTGATATTTCAAGGGACCTGAAAGTATTAAATAGTTTTCCTTAAAATCTGAATGCAATTTTCCCATTAAATATCCCCCTAAAATTATAAACAGTTAGCCTACTGGTATGGGTTTCAGTTTAGAGTTACCCTATAAATAGAAAGAGTATCTCCACAAAAATCAACTTCAGATTAGAGTTAAAAGTTTACTGCATACTTGATCATCATGAGAATTTCAAGTTTTCTTCTGATGATTCCTCTCCTTTTCCTTATATTGGTGTGTTTTTCTTCATCTCTATTTTTTTAAAATTTAACTTCTCTCAAATTTTATATATAGCGTAGCCTCTCTGATTGGGTGCATAATTATTCATTGAGTTACATTAATATTTACCACCACTTTAGCTTACTGTCATCGTGATGTATCAAAAACTACAAATTAAAATGAGCAGATCATACTCACGTGTTAGTTAAACTTGCACTTGAGAGAACACACATAGTCTAGAAATTATGGGTCTTTAGGCAGTAATACCATGTCAATCTAACCCCAGATAGACCTGGCCAGGTTTAACCCAGCCATGCAACTAGTCCGAGTATATATCCCAAACTCAAAATCCCAACAACTCTGAGTAACTTAGGCTTAAACCTGACTAACTTAATCTTGCTTGTGGGTAACTCGGTGATTTGTTGGATTGCTCTTTTCTTTCTTTCTTTCTTTCTTTCTTTTTTTTTTTTTGAGTAAAGGAAATTGCATTAAATTCAAGAGTTTTGTACAACTGAGGAAGTATCACTGTCTATATGCTGTCCAAAAAAGACTAAGTGAGATCCAACTAAAGTCAGCTTCTAGGCCTAAGCTTTGCAAAAAGCATGCGTTGTATGTTTAACAGTAGCTCTAATCTGATGGTGAGGATATTGTTGAAGATGCGAAAAATGTTTTTCAAATGAATTGTAAAAGGCAAGATTGGTTGAAATTAATGACAGTTGTGGCAATAAACTATGAGTTAAATGTTTAAAGGAGTATGAGTATGGATATTTTGTTATCATTTATCTATATTACTCCCTCCGGTCCTAAATATAAGACCTAATTGACTTTTTTTGGAGAGGTTAAGGAAGCAAAATAGGTTTGTTAACTATGATATATTTGATATTTTTCTAGATTAACTATTAGTTTATAGGTTAAATAAACTAATTTAAGGGGAAAATTATGTAAAGCAATTTACAAGTGATCACTTATTTTACATTTTTAGGATTTTTCAAAAAAGTCAACTAAGTCTTATATTTAGAACCGGAGGTAGTAACATTCATATATGAAAAGTACTTGGTGATGGACTTCTAGTGTCATTGAATAGTAGATTGATACTATAATGTGAATAAGTAAAATAAACTGCAAGATGAGTAGTATTTAATTTTTTTTTATTTTCCACTAGTTTTACCTTCTGGTTGACTCCGATCTATTGACTCTTGACCCACTACCTCCATCAGCTCAAGCTCAATCACAGTCCTTAGGCTCATACATTATACCGTGCATTAATGTTAGTTGGAGAGCATGAGAACCCCAATACTGTCCCCCCACCCCCACCGGTTTCCATTGTATAAGTAAGCTTTTCAATATACTCTCTCCTGTCCTAAATATAAGATTAGTTAACTTTTTTTTTTTGAGAAGTTAAGGTTACAAAATATGTTATTAAATTATAATATACTTGATATATTTTTAAATTAGTCATTAGTTTATAGGTTAAATAAAATGGTCTTATATTTAGGACCGGAGGGTATAATTTTTTCTAGTAACTTTTTTGTTGTTTGAAAGAAAAGTCTGAGTTCATTAAAGAAAGTCTGAAATTATATTTATCATTGATTTTTTTTTTCTATTTGTAGTTGACTGACACGGCATCCTCAAGAAAAGATCCGGGTGAATATTGGAGAATGGTTATGAAAGATGAGGCCATGCCTAAAGAAATACAAGGCCTTATTCATCGCAATCCTGTGATTGAATCTGAAACAAAGGTGTCATCAAACACCCATAATCATCTTGTCGAAAGATCCAATCACAAATGTGATGAAGATGATGATGACCATCAGCCTCTTGTTACCACTCAAAAGATGTTCATACAAGAGGAGATCCAAACTCTGCCCAGTGTTGTTGCCCGTGATATTGGTTATTTACCAAGGCCGGGTACTTCATCTTACTACCTTAATAGTCACCACGCTACTACAGAAAATAGACTCACGGAACCTCGACCAAATGTTTCAATATACAACAATAATGAAGAAAATAAGTTTGTGAAAAATTTTGAACCAAAGCCTAAAGTCTCCACGAATAATAATGTTGGGGAAAAGAATATTGCGGAGGATTTTGAGCCAAGGCCCAACATCTCTGCGTATAGAGATGTCGAGGAAAAGAAAATTAAGAAGAATTTTGAGCCAAGGCCCAATATCTCATCCTATGGCAACGATGAGAAAAAGAAGTTTGTGAAGAGTTTTGAACCAAGGCCCAACATCTCTAGCTACGGAAATGATGACGAGGAGGGGAAGTTTGTGAAGGATTTTGAACCAAGGCCCAATATCTCATCCTACGACAATGATGAGGATAAGAAGTTTGAAAATAATTTTGAGCCAAGGCCCACAATCACTTCGTATGGAAATGATGAGGAAAAGAAGTTTGTGAAGGATATTGAACCAAGGTCGAATATCTCATCCTATGGCAATGATGAGGATAAGAAGGTTGAAAAGAATTTTGAGCCAAGGCCCAACATCTCTACATACGGAAATGATGAGGAGAGGAAGTTTGTGAAGGATTTTGAACCAAGGCCCAATATCTCATCCTACGGCAATGATGAGGATAAGAAGTTTGAAAAGAATTTTGAGCCAAGGCCCAGCATCACTGCGTATGGAAATGATGAGGAAAAGAAGTTTGTCAAGAACTTTGAGCCAAGACCGAATGTGCCAGCATATGGGGAAGTTGATGTCAAGAATGACTTGAAACCTAGGCCTAATATATCAGCCTATTCTGATGAATGAATGAACAAGAATAATTGGAAGAAATATCCACTAAATGTATGTGGGGATCCAAATTAATAAGGTATAGGCATAGTTAGATGTTTGGTTGTGTTGTGTTACTAGAGACTTGGGGGTAATAAAGTGCCTTAATTTCTCTGGTTGATTTCATAAATTCATGACAGCTTGAATATGGGTGTGGGATTTCCTTTGTTTTCCCCAAATTTTTCTTTCCAGTTAACTTAATTTCACTACTACAAAAAAGACATTGAAATAATACATTTGAAGTCACCAATAAACACTTGTTTTAATTAGAGTACTCGACGTTGAAAAAAAAAACAAAACCATTTTTAATTTGTACACAAAATTGGAAGTGAAACAAAGTCTATTTTAAGAAAAAAAAACGTCGTATCACTGTCAAGGGGCGTAGACCAGCTGATAGGAAAGGGGAATGTAAGGCACCGCTACCCACCAGGTCATGGGTTCAACCCTTGGGAAGTCGTCACCCCCAAAATGGGGAATCCCGGCGGCGACTTTGGGTTAGTCGGCTTCCCGAAAGGGGGCCGGACACCGAAGACTTTAAGAAAAAAAAGAGTGATCGGATCACTTTGTTCATTAGAGCTTTCATATTTTTCTTCATCCACCCCTTTGTGGTATCAAATCCCACCTACTCAGTGCCTTTTTCCTATCTGCTCCATTACTCTCCTTTAAGTTCTTCGTCATTTGAAAGTATGACTATTAAATCTCTTATTAGAGATCACATTAATTAGGGCAAGCTAAGGGACATGTGGAGTTTTACCGCTAGAGTGATGAGGAGATAAAATGTCTACCAAAAAAGAAAAAGTAAATAAAATAACCAAATTATTTGAAAAATGATAAACTAAATTAATACTCCCTCCGTTCCTAAATATAAGACCTAGATAACTTTTTTTTTTGAAAGATTAAAGTTGCGAAATAGGTTATTAAATCATGATATATTTGATATCTTTTTAGATTATCCATTAGCTTATAGGTAAAATAAACTAGTTTAAGAGAAAAATTAGGTAAATCAATTTATAATTAACTTATTTTTTGTTTTTTTAGGATTTTTAAAAAAAGTCATCTAGGTCCTATATTTAGGAACGGAGGGAGTATAAGATATGGATCATTATGAGGAGGAAAAATAACCTACTTAATTGTTCAAGCTTCGCTTCCACAATACATACAGCCATACTTGAACTCGTCGATTTCGCACTTTTAAATAATCGAATTTTTGGGTGCCCTCGTGAATCAAGCTTTCGTATAGTTCTTTTCAATTTCATGAATTGAAGAGGACATTTTCCATATGAAAAATCAGCTCAGTATAGGTATCATTAATCATTCCTTTACTTTGATTAAAGAGTGCGAGTTAAACTTAGCCAGTGACCATCTCTCATTCTTATTTATCTTTTTATACCGCACCATTCTTATTTTATCTGCACATTATTACCCTTTGTAATTACGTACTGATTAGATTGAAATTAAATACTTTATATATGATATATATCAATAGGTGTTTGTTATAAAAAAAAGGTAAAACCAAACATGTATAACATACATGGCCACAATAATTAGCAACGTGCACGTTAATTATAGTCAAAGATATTATGTTCAGAATATATATCAATAGCAAATGAGGATGTCATCAAACTCTATATTGTTACTATCAATTGCAAGACATTGGGTGAATAAAATATGGATAATGATGTCTTTTTTGTCCGTTGGCCAAGTAAATCATGCATATTTATAAAACGTAAATGCATCGTGAACAATTTTTTATATGACCTGGCGAATATATTTTTAATATGATCATAATTATTTTCCAGGTAAATTTGCGCACCCTTCATCAATTTCCCTTCACGAATCTTTTAAAATTTTTAACGTGTATGATAAATAACAAGTGTGGCAGATCATGCAAAATATGTATGCTTAGTAGTTTATTCAGGCAAATCTCTATGCTTTCTTATTCTGACAAAGCTTTAATTATTATTTTTGTTTTTTTAGATATTGACAATATCATCAATCAACACATATTACCAATAATATCATGATATCATGGCTTTATATATTGTCAATATAATCAATCAACACACATTCGTTTACCAATAATATTATGGATTATATATATGTTTTGTCGATCAATATTATCAATCAACACGTATTACGACTAGCCAACATGTTCCATCTTTCTTCTTTTATACATCTCTTGTATTTTTTAAGAAAAAGAGGAAAACATACTCGTTTTTTTAGATATTGACAATATCATCAATCAACACATATTACCAATAATATCATCATATCATGGCTTTATATATTGCCAATATAATCAATCAACACATATTCGTTTGCCAATAATATTATGGATTATATATATGTTTTGTCGATCAATATCATCAATCAACACGTATTACGACTAGCCCACATGTTCCCTCTTTCTTCTTTTATACATCTCTTGTATTTTTTAAGAAAAAGAGGAAAACATACTCCTGAAGGACACCGATTTAGCGGTCGGTGTAGTGTGCCTTGGGCCTAGTCCTTCAAGAAATTTTTAGGACCTCAAGGTAAGTGGAAGTTACCCCGGGTATCGTTCTTGAAGAACACCGAATTTACGGGTCGGTGTAGTACCTCGGGACCACTCCTTCAAGATATTTATGGACCGCTTACCCCCAGGTATCGTTCTCTTTGAGGAGCCTAAAAATGTAATTACTTACCCTAGAAACTAGATGAAAAACTTGTTGAAATCAAGGAAAGTCCTATTAAATTGAAATTGGGAAATGTTTTATATGAAAAAAATTAGAATAGAAAGATAGTTTAGATTAAATGAATTATAATATTCTTGATGGATGGAGAGTTTAAGAAATCCTCACTTCAAAAGATTTTTCGGGGAGTATTAATATTGTTGGTTTTCAAATTGAACCATAGAGGGACCCCTCTAGGTTAAATTTAGACTAACTTAATTAGTGTCGGAACCCCAAACATCAATTAAATAAATCTAAGCTGATTAAGATCTAAACCTAAGGACTGATTAATTATGAAGGACTTATGATCCACAATCTGGGCCACCCCACAATTGCTCTAAATTAATCTTGTAGCTTCAATTTATTAATGGCCACCCAAATAATAAATTGAAGCTAATCAAGATTGACGTCCAATGTCACAAAATAATTAATAAATCCTAATTGTCATTTCATGCATGCAAATAAATTTGACCCACAATCCACTAGTCAAGCCACCTTGTACTAGCACATAATTTTCACCAAGAGAAAAACAAAATCATGAACCCATAAATTTTATAAATCTCAAAGCTAAACGCATCAAATCAAATATTCAACAAGAATAAAATAACATAAACAATATAAATGTAGTTTCAATCCCTAATACAAATATCACAAATACACTCCTAGAACCCTAGAAAAGCATAAATGTAAGAAAGGAAGAGGGATTAGAACTACAACTCCCCTAGAAAAGATTCAAGCTTCTTCCTTCGCTCCCATAATCAAGAACGAGAGAGGTTTAGTTTAAGAGGTGGATGGTGGAAGAGGTATGAGGGTTATGAGAGATTAGGGTTGTGAGAGATTATGAGAGGTTATGATAGGTTATGAGAGGTTATGATAGGTTATGATAGGTTATGAGAGGTTGTGAGGGGTTATGAGGGGTTATGATAGGTTATGAGAGGTTGTGAGGGGTTATGAGGGGTTATGATAGGTTAGGGTTTTCTAAGGTTTATGAGCATATATATATAGTTATCTGCTTCTCCTCCTTTTTAGAATTAAGTTGTTATGCTACTCCTTTAATTTCTCCTCATTTGAATTCAAAATAACTGTATCATAAAAGCTGCTTCCTTGACTTCTTCCAAGCTTGTTATCTTTATTCCCCTTTTTCTCCTTGTTCTTCTTTCTACATTCAAATGATATAAAATCAAATAATAATAATAATAATAATAATAATAATAATAATATCAAAATTCAGTTTCTTCACCCATGCATATCTCAACTAAATTCCCACAATTTTAGCTCATTTTACTTCAAATATATTAAAATATTTATATATATAATTCATAAATTTGAAGTTAATTAATGGTCAATTTCTCATCTTGAATATGTTAAAAACATCAATTTACCATAATAAAATCATATAAATATTAGGGGTTTGTCAGTTCTCAAGGAGCCTTGTTCAATTAAACTACCCTAATAAATTTAATGCAATGTAAGATGGATTTGGGTAAAGAAAGTATGTTTTGTTGATTTTTTTAATGATGGAATGAAGGATGCAAAACAAATAAATATTTTGGGTATTTTTTTGTAAAAGGGTGTAATGGAAATGAAGTGCTCTTGGAAATAATTTTCAATGGCTATCATAGCTCTCTAAGGATTTTTGGGGAGTTTAATGCACTAATTTCCTAATTTACCAAACCTCATGAACCCATGAGTCCAATACCTAAATGTTGAGACCTCATCCAATTAGGCATTGTTAAGCTCTTTAGTGCTTGTGGACCTATTACTTGCAAGGAACTATTAATCCTACGACCGGGACCCCGAATCGCCACTTAATTAATCCTATGATTTTAATTTACTATTGGAACCCCACATAATAAAATAAAATCTAAGGATTGAAGTCCAATGTTACTCAAGCAATTAATATGTTCACTTTGAGTTTCTCTAAGTTTCCTAAATTACCAAACCTCACCAACCGGCAAGTTTAACACCTAATCTCATGGACCCATTAAATTAGGCATTATTAAGTACCCTAGAGTGTGATTAGTGATTTGTAATGCATTAAGTTCAATTATAATTCATTTCAATCAAACTATCTATCAATACCATGAATAAATAGAATGATATTAAATAAACTATAAAAAAACATATACATAATCATGTATATTGTAACATCCCATTTTTTTATAGAAATTAGAATAAAGTTTTTTTTAGCATAGGAATTTCAATGATATAGCGAGAACAACTAGATTATAATTAAAAAGGGATCAATGTGTATTTTATATATTATGTATTTTTTTTTAAACTAAGATGGCCCAATTGCAAAAAGCCCAATAATGAAGAACCCTAGCCTGTTTCCTATAAAATTATCATTTTCTTTCCAATGTCATTTTTCACGTGGTCGTTTCCTTCACCCTAGTCTCAACAAGTGCCGTCCTATTAACTCCTTGCTTCTATCGCTGTTAGAATCATTCTTTGTCTTATCAATCTGTAAGTTTTTTTTCCTCTCTCTCTCTCATTCTTCCCCATACTAATCAACATATGATTTAAAATTCTTTTTCATTTTTCCTACTTTTCATATCTTTCTTCACCGTTTCTGCAAGGGTGCAATGTTCAACTAGTATTTTAATATTATAATTATGACTTTATTTGCTCAGTTATATACCCAAATCCATTTGACCATGAGATTCTAATTTATTTTCCCTTATTGATCATCTCAGTATTTGCTTAACAACAAAAATAAAAACGCCCCAAACCAATATATTTTCCTTTCAACTCAATGTGAACATGTTTTGTGGAAAGGGTGTCATATTTTTATTTTTAATATTATTTTATATATATTATTTTTCCTTTGTTAATTATTCTACCTACTTTTCTCGATATATTTTTCATTCATCTCATTTTAGTGTGTTTTTGTGGGAGGATGATTATATTTTATTATTTATTATATACACATGTATAAATATATTAAATGTAAGATTTTTCTCCTCATATAGTTATTATTGTATTCACCGAATAAATTAACCTCGGATTGGGTCTTGAATCTTGACCGTGTATATACATATTTCTCTTTCCATTATATTTCATTTTCAGTTTTCATATTTCAATGATATTTTATACACAATTGATCTCTTTCTATTTTCTAAAATCTTGGAATCACAAACCCTCTCTGTTTCCATTAATTAGTATGCGTGCCTTTGTTCTTTTTCCCTTTCTTCCCTAAAATGAAAAAAAAATACCGTCCCATATAAACACCAACCAATTATGCTTTTAACATATTGTTTTTGAACCAAACCTTTTTCTTTATTGTGGTGCTATATATTCTATAATACACACACACCTACATTTATAACTTTTAAGACCTCAACCTTTATTTTGTGTGTGGGTATGTACATACTAGGTGGTTTTGGCATACATATATACTAATAAATATGTTCCCTACAATAAAATCTAGTTAATATAAGAAAAATTATTAATTAGATTAAGGTAGATTTGTGCTAGAATACCCTAGGTAGTGTTGAGCCATTTATTAATAGTTATTATATTTGGTTCCGTTGTAGATGAGTAAGCGTTGAAGTGACTTTGTTAAAATACCTGTAGGCTAAGGAGCAACAGGTAACTCTGGGAAATTCTTACGTATACTTGCAAATTGTGTATAATTAGATTATAAATAATTATTACTTGACTGTGATGTGTAAGAATAAATTTAATGATATATATTGAAGCATTTATTAGACCAATTGTATGAACATTGAATATTAGTTTAATCTTTTTAAGCATGCTTGTCTTCTTTATATATAATGTGAAATGTATTATAGTTTATTCCTTTTTAATCATGCTTATGTTGGTTACATATTTTGTGAGATGTATTCTAGTCTATTCCTTTCAAGCATGTTGATGTTGTAAGAATGATATATAATTTGGGAATGTTTTAGTATTATGAACTGGATACTGGTTTCTGAGAATGACATAATTATGCATTTGCATTCATGGTGATGGGATAGGTTGTAGAGGAGGAATGTGTATGGTGAATTATATTACCACGTGGTATGTCATCACTCGGTGCACAGTGGATGACACTTGTCAGGGCCCCTTCTTCAATGTTTTCCTTGCCCGGGATCCCATTGGAGTAATGAGACATGTGACACCTCCTTCGTTCTTTTAAGGAGGGGAGCCATAGTCCATGCTTGAGCTCTATACCTTTGGGCCGGTATATCTCAAGTATTGGTGAGCTTGGGACAATCTAATTGCTTGGATATGTTTCTGTTTGGACTATTTGATATGTTAGTCTATGACTCCTGTCAGCGGAATAAGGGTGTGATATAAGGGAAGTTGCATAAAACATCCATTCATGAGGAAATTACTTCTATATATATGTTTGATTATATGTAATATTTGTGTATGCGAGGTAGCAAAGAATAAATAGCATGTGAAGTATAATTGTTTACAATGTAATTGTATATGGTTTGTTTAGCGTATGTTAGATGCTTTCAGTAGTTACTGAGATGTCGATCTCACCCCAGTATTAACATTTTTAGGTGAAGGATCAGTAGTAAAACAAGGGAAGGTACGAAGAACGAGCTTAAAAGGCTCTTTTGTGCTTATTGAGCACATTTATATTGTTTTATATTTAATTGTCATGACATTAGGGAATTTGTTTCTAAATTTATGACATGATTCTGTTGGTAAATAATGTAATTTCCAAATATATTATTTTTGTAGACCTTAATATATTATTTTTAGTATTTATAATTTTGAAAAATTTCCAAATACTATATTATTTTAGAAATATTTTAAAGGTGGTAAATTATTTTATACCATGTTAGTTTATCAAAATTTTTGAAGAAAATAAGTGATTTCTAAATAATCACGGTAGACCTTTTAAATGATGTTTTGTTCTTTTCTACCATGATTAGTTAGTGAGAAAAAAAAAGATTTACTCTTTTATACTTAAATTGGGTCAATTCTTTTTCTACCATAGTATAATGATATGATCAACCTCTCTATATGGATTTTAGATTTTTCTACCATTGTGAATTTTATTATTTAAGCTTAATTTTCTTTACTATATAATTTTAATCATTATTTTGGAAGGATGTTACATATATTGATGAGTTTAAATCCCTCATTACAAACCAAAAATCACAAATACCCACAATAACAATCAAATCCAGTCCAATCTCAAAACATAAATGGTAACCTAAACCTAGGCAATCAAAAATATAAAGAGAAAGGAAAGGAATTGGGACTCCCCTTTGTAGACCATGAGTTCAAGCTATCTTCAAATCATTCCCAAGAGCAAGGAGGGTGTTTTAGTCACTTATAAAGAAAAGCTTAGAAACCCCAAACTCTAATTTATGAGCACTTATGGTAGGTGGATGAAGGAATTTGAGAGGAATTGGAGAGAAATAAGAGAAATCCCAAAAAAAATAAAGAGGAAAGGGGAAGGGGTATGTTGCCGCCAGCCCCCTCCCTTTATTCCTTTCTTTTGTTTCGCGTGCTAGGGGTGAGCAAACCAAACCGAAAACCGAACCGAACCGAATTGAATTCGGTTATTTCGGTTCGGTTATTTCGGTTTTCGGTTCTTATTCGGTTGTATAATTCGGTTATTTCGATATTCGGTTTTCGGTTCGGTTATTAAAAAAATAATTCGGTTAACCGAATAACCGAATTAATTAAAATAATTATAAAAAATAATTATAAAAAATATTATTTTATCATATTTTTCTTTAAATAAATTAAAATTTAGAGTTTAAATCTATAGTTTTTTATTTCTTCTTTTAAATTAAAAATGATATGCAATATATCAATATAAATGTTGATTTTATATATTGAAAATGAAAAAAATCAAATTTATTATAAAATAAAAAATTTCGGTTATTTCGGTTAAAACCGAAACCGAACCGAATTATTTCGGTTATTTCGGTTCGGTTGCCGAAATAATTCGGTTTCGGTTCGGTTTTCATAATATATACAATTCGGTTTTCGGTTATTTCGGTTTTAACCGAAAACTGAATGCTCACCCCTATCGCGTGCTCCCTCCTCCCTCTGTTCAAGTTCTGTTCGTTCAGCTTCAGCCCCTCCACCTTTATACATTCTTTTGTCTTATTCAGCCCTTTCATTCTAGTCCAATTGTGTCATCATGTGGGCTTTGATTTTTGCTCACTATTCAGCTCACCAAAAACAAGTCCAGCCCACTCTTCTTGCTCTTCCAATTTCCTTTCAAGTGAAGGCCCATTTAACTCTTGGTCTTTTTCTTCAAATCCCTTCAATTAATATGAATCACGCCTTAAATGTACCAATATATATATAAAATCCAATTAAAATTTAGAAGTCATTAAGAGTCAATATTACATCTTAAGTATGCTTAAAATCTTCATTTTAGCTCAATAAAATTATACAAATATTAGGATTTGTCAACTCTTCTATATCTAAGATATATTCCCCGTCCCATATAAAGTGAAATTAACTGGATAACGAGTTCTAAAATATTGTTAAAGGTTGTTTAAAAACAATGATTATGTAGTAGATAGAAAATTCTTTCCAAAAATACCCCTGTTTGAAAAGGAGGAAAGAGAGTGGAAATGACTTGTTTTGATTAGCTTATCGTCTCTCTCTACTCTCTCCAAAAATAAAGGTAACACAACTTTTTAAGACAACACATTTTTAGTATAAACAATGTTAGAAAAGATACATTCATTATATTGACAAACTCAAACATCATTTATATCGTAAGACAAAACATTCAAAAAACTCACATTACATTATGAGAGGGAGGAAGTAGTTAGCATATATGGTTTAATTCATACTCACTTGTCCCTCTACATAAAATCCCCACACAACCAAACTTGCGCTAGTAAGAAAACAACTACTAAAGTTTAGTAAAAAAAATCAATGCACATATAGAGAACTGCGTTTGCTAAATATAAGCAGTGTATGGCTGCCTAGTATTCCCTCGTCTAGTGTGTGTGTGTATGCATATTATTTACCACAGCGACCATCGGCTATTTATGGAAGGATGTGATGACCGAGCCGACGGCCTTGGGCCGGCTACATCAGTGACATAGAGTAGGTCAATGTAAGTAAAGATGATGGGGTGACCATAATCAGAGGTGACATGGTTGTTGTCAGTATTGATATGGCGTATAGTCGACAGTTGGCAAATTGGCACCGATGATATGCTGTTGATGATGGAAAGCTGACAGTGACAATTTCGTATTTTCAAAACAAAAATGGGATAATTAATTAGAGGTCCCTCACAAGGGAGTTAATATTGGAAAAATCTCAAAAGTTGAAATATTAATGTAGGGTCCAAGGGACCTCACATTAATATATTTGAAAAGTGAAAAGACAATTTTGCCCCTAGCCTTAAAAAAAGGGGGGGCGGGCTCGAGGGGGGAGGGTGGGGGTGTGGGGTCGGGCTGGAGGGGGAGGGGGGAGGGTGGGGGGGCGGCTGGAGGGGAGGGGGAGGGGTGGGGGAGGGGTGGGGGGGGGGCTGGAGGGGAGGGGGAGGGTGGGGGGCGGCTGGAGGGGCTGCTGGAGGGGGGAGGGGGTGGGTGAGGGAGGAGGAGGGGGGAGGGGGTGGGTGGGGGGAGGAGGTAAATTTTTTTTAAGGCTAGGGGCAAAATTGTCTTTTCACTTTTCAAATATATTAATGTGAGGTCCCTTGGGACCCTACATTAATATTTTCAACTTTTGGGATTTTTCCAGTATTAACTCCCTTGTGAGGGACCTCTAATTAAATTTCCCAACAAAAATTAAAGAAAATAGACAAAAAAATGTAAAAATGTTTTCTTACTTTGCATTTATACTAAAAACTCCCTCTATTCCTAATTATAATATCACTTTTAAAACTCAATTTGTTTCTAATTATAAGATCACTTTCTAACTTTTAATTAATTCTATAATGTTTATCTATTATAACAAGTAAGAGAGGGAGAGTGAAGATAAAGATATATGTTTATAAGTTAGATAGATTATTTTAGAGAAAAATTTAGGTAAATTATGGATTTATATGTGACTGATTAATCATTCTTAGGATTTTCCACAAAAAAAAGTCAACTATAAATTATATTTAGGAGTGGAATAAGTACTACTTTGATTTTGGTTCTAAAGATTAGATTTAGATGACTAATTAACAGATATTAATAATCTTGGTTAAATTAATTATTTTGACACATTATTGACATTTTACTTTTCTAAAATATCATATTCAATCATGTGCATCAAAACTAATGTTATTGAAAACTTTTTAATATGGGAAATGAACAAGAATACATTATTATTGAATCAACAAGTAATAATTTGGAAAACAAGTTGGACTCAGACCTTATGTTTTAGATCAAATTAAATCCTTGTATCTAGCTATTATTTTAACAATTACGAACTCATTTTTCATATGTGAAATACAGTTATTGAGGACTATGAATAGCATTTATTATCCTCTAGTTTGAAGTCATAGCTACTAATCAAAGAATGCTCTAAAGATATCAACAATAATTTTACTGTATATATTGCCATCAATTTCAATATAAACAGATTTGAGAGTTCTTCCACACACAATCAACAGCTTCAAACTAAACTAGCTAAAACATTAACTAAGCTAGCTAAAACATTCTGGGGTTGCTTTGATTGATTATCATGAGACATTCAAGTTTTGTTCTCATGATGATTCTCTCCTTTTCATTATCTTGGCATGTTTTTCTTATTCTCTCTAACTTAATTGTTTATATAACAAGTTTACAGACATTGTGATATCTAGTTGCTTTAGTTCCTCTAAAATATCATCTCTACATTGATTAAATGAATTGGAATTATATATTGTTTATGGAACCTGTCTTTTTTATGTCCAATCCATTAATATATTTGAAGGACATATAGTAGATAGAGATCCAATATATTTAATATAAATAAACTCTGCCCAACATCTTGAATTTATATTTGAGACAAGAGATAATAATAATTCAATTGGTCCCACTAAAAATTATATTCTAAACAGGATTAGTTAATTTGGTCAAGTGTGTTGTCATTCTCCCAGTGATGCCATCCACTAACAAAAAAATTGGATTATATTGCTAATAAAATTAATTCTAAAGTTAAGAAATTACGTGTGAAACTTAATACTTAATTATGATCCATCAACATATATTTAACAAATATGAAAAATGTGTATCAAGAAAACAAATGTGAACAATGAGTTCCATAAAAAATTGAACAACGAAAAATATTTTCATTGGCTTAAAATAACGTTCTTAACTACTTTTTCCTCATCGTCATTTTTGCTATTAATGTGTGACACAAAAAGCCCATAAGTCCTTAAAATATTATATATTATTACCTAATAATACCCTTAATTTAAAGCCAAATAGATTAATTTTTAAAAGTTGAACCATAAATTCTAAACCGACCGTTAATAATCCAAATGTTTTCTCAAAATCAACTATAAACTGATATTTCTTTAATTTTTATATTCTGATCTCTAATGAAATTATTTTACCTATAGCTATATAAACTGATAAAAAATCAACTATAAAAAATTAATCTCCTTAGATCAACTCCCGCGCAGACCCATATTTTTTTAAGGAAAAATCCCAAACAAATCTCTCCCAATACTCAAAAGGATAAGTGAGGAACCTAAACTTCCAAAAGAACTATGAAGGAACCAGCACCTACCTGTCATTTTAAAATTTTGCGAAAAGACAAAATTGTCCTCATCCTAAAATATAAATTGCGAGAAAATGGTGGGTGTTAGAGTGGCTTTAGGGTGGGGTAGTAATTTGTGTTTTAGGATGAGACAATTTTGTCTTTTTGCAAAATTTTAAAATGACGGGTAGGTGCCGGTTCCTTCATAATCATTTTGGAAGTTTAGGTTCCTCACTTGTCCTTTTGGGTAATGAGAGGGATTTACTTGGGATTTTTCCTTTTTTTAACTGAATTATATATACCCATATTGAAAACCAGGAAGTTAACCGGTGAGACTTCACATCTCTCTTGTGAGGGTTCGCCATTTCTTAGCAGATAGAGTTGTATAATACTGTGGGACAAGGCCAGTTAGACTTATAAATTATTTGAACCCAACAATAATGTATTGGTGTCATATCAATTGGATTTAAAACATTTACACGGTACTCCATGTGGTCCAAATATACACTAAAAATTTGGTCTAAAATTAAACCATTCTTTTTTTGTATTTTTTATATATAAAATTTTAGGTGAGTTGAGTCTTGGGGGGTTCACACCAGAGCAGGTTGCTAGGCTTAAAAGCGCTTACAAATGTACTTATAGATCACCCATCAACAAAGTCCTCATATCGATGAGATTTGAACACAACCTTTTGGTCATGGTCATGAGTCATCAACTTCTTATCAACTAGACCAACTTTTATTGGTTTCTTTTTTTTTGTATTATGTTATATCATTTCATGAATTATCTTTCAACGCATCATTAACTGTCTTCCCCGAAAATGGGGAATATTATTAAATATAAAATATTTTCTTACAAACCTACTGTCTTTGATAAATTCTATCCAACAATTTAATTTGTATAATTTAGTTATATATTTATATATTATAATAATTAAATAGAAATGAAGGAGAGTCACTACTGTAATAATATATATTTTTCATTGTTTTAATTTCCTTCTTTTTCAAGGAGCAAGTAGTGTTACTGTTTAGAACCAATTCTTAGAATAGCCTATTTTTCCAAGATGACAAACAAAGCTGTTTAAGTATGAATTATTGTACTTATTGAGTTTCCATAGAGCATATTCTGAATATTAGACAATTAAAAATCACTTCCATCAGAATGCAAATACAAATAGTAGACTGTGAGCACCGTGAAAATCATAACATTTCCTTCAACTTGACTGATAAAATAAGGGTTAGGCCCATGATTTAAATTAATACATTAGATTGTTTAATTTGAAATTTCAAGATCACAACACACTCTCAATCACGATACCTCCCATGATTTAATTTATACATTATCTTGTTTGAAATTTCAAATTACTTACACTCCCAATAAAGAGACCTGAGGTAATTTAAGTCAATTGTAAAATTGATCTTCTTACCCTTATTGATAGACTGAGGAAAACAATAATAGATGTGCTTTAATTTCTTAATTTACAACTACAAGAACTTTATCAAAATACTTTTTTTATAACTAATTTCAGAAAAGGTTTTGGCTCACCCATGATCCATGTGCAGTGCATCTGACTCATGATCCACTAAGGCGTGTTATAATATGGACATACTCAACACACTTACACTTATGAAGATCTAAATTAATACTCCCTCAATATAGGACCTAGATAACTTTTTTTTGGGGAGATTAAGGAATGCTTAATTTTAGATGTCTTTCCAATAATATCCCTCCTTATTTAGTTTAATTACTTAGTAGCCCTTCCTCCCCTATCAAATTTCTTGCGAGCTCATTTTCCCTAATGTTAAGAAGAAGAAGGGTAATATAGGAAAAAAGTGACCAAATTAAAAATGTATCTAGGTCTTATATTTAGGACCAAAATGAAGTCTCTATCTAAGTCCTATATTTAGGACCAGAGGGAGTATTATATAACATTTAATATTGTGGTAGAATATATTAACAACTAATTAGTGAGAGTTAAATGGTTTTGACCTACATGTTTAAAGGACCTATTAGTAATTTTGATATTTAAAGGGGCCTGAAAGTATTATATAGTTTTCCTTAAAATCTGAATGCAATTTTCCCATTAATATCCCCCTAAAATTATAAACAATTAGCCTAGTGGTACGGGTTTGAGTTTCTTATAAATTGCCATCAATTTCAACACACAGTACGTAAATAGTAGTATTTTTTTGATGTTTAGCCTATAAATAGACAGAGTCTCTCCACAAAAATCAACCTCAGATTAGACTTAAAATTTTACTATATACTTGATCATCATGAGAATTTCAAGTTTTATTCTGATGATTCCTCTCCTTTTCCTTATATTGGTGTGTGTTTTTCTTCATCTTTAACTTGTTTAAATTTAACTTCTGCTAAATTATATAGCGTAGCCTCTGATTGAGTAAATAATTATACATTGAGTTATATTAATGTTTACCACCAATTTAGCTTCATGCCATCCTGATGTCTCACGTGTTAGTTAAACTTACACTTGAGAGAGCACACATAGTCTAGAAATCATGGGTCTTTATGTAATAATACCATGTCAATCTAACCCCGGATAGACCTGGCCAGGTCTAACCCAGCCATGCAACTAGTTCGAGCATGTCCCAAACTCAAAATCCCAACAATTTTGAATAAGTTAGGGTTAAACATGGCTAACTTTTTGCAACCCATCTTAAACCAGTGGGTAACTCGGTGAGTTTCTGAGTTGCAATTCTTTTCTTTTAAAAAAATGTTTTTTAAGTAAAAGACGACATTTGTTGAAATTAATGACAGTTGTAGTGGAAATAAACTGAGTTTAATGTTTAAAGGAGTATGAGTATGAATATTTTGTTATCGTTCATCATATTGATATTTATCTATGGAAAGTACTTGGTAATTTATTTCTAGTGTCATTGAATAGTGGATTGATATTGTAATGTGAATAAGTAAAATAGTAAATTGCAAGATGAGTATTCAAATATTTTTTTTTTATTTTCCACTAGTTTGACCCTCGGGTTGACTCCTCCTATCTGTCCCATTATTGACTCTTGATCCACCGCCTCCATCAGCTCAAATGCTTAATCACAGTCCTTAATTAGGCTTAATACATTAATGTTAGTTCGAGAGCATGAGAACCCAATACTATAGTTACCCCCCCCCCCCCAAAATTTCCATTATAATTTTTGTAGTAACTATAGTCTGTTGTTTGAAAGAAAAGTCTGAAGAGTCCACCAAAACAAGTCTGAAATTATGTTTATAATTAATTCTTCTTTTCTTCTACTTTTTTTTCTTTTTGTAGTTGGCTGACACGGCATCCTCAAGAAAAGATCCGGGTGAATATTGGAGAATGATTTTGAGAGATGAGGCCATGCCTAAAGAAATACAAGGCCTTATTCACCACAACTCTGTGACTGAATCTGAAACAAAAGTGCCATCACACACCCATAATCATCTTGTTGAAGGATCCAATCACAAATGTGATGAAGATGATGATGACCATCAGCCTCTTGTTACCACTCAAAAGATGTTGATACAAGACGAGATCCAAACTCTGCTCAGTGTTGTTGCTCGTGATATTGGTTATTTACCAAGGCCGGGTACTTCATCTTACCATAATACTCACCACGCTACTACAGAAAAGAGACTATTCCAAAATTTTGAACCTCGACCAAATGTTTCAATATACAACAATAATGTCGGGGAAAAGAATATCGTAGAGGATTTTGAGCCAAGGCCCAATGTCTCTGCGTATGACGGTGATGAAAAGAAGTTTGTAAAGGACTTTGAGCCCAGGCCTAACGTCTCAGCGTATGGTGGTGATGACGAAAAGAAGTTCTCACAAGATTTTGAACCAAGGCCTAATGTCTCAGAATACGACAACGATCAGGAAAAGAAGTTTGTGGAGAGTTTTGAGTCAAGACCCAATGTCTCAGCGTATGGAGATGATGAGGAAAAGAAGTTTGCGAAGGATTTTGAGCCAAGACCCAATGTTTCAGCCTATGGCAATGATGAGGACAAGAAGATTGTGAAGGATTTTAAACCAAGACCCAATGTCTCATCCTATGGCAACGATGAGGAAAAGAAGTTTGAGAAGAATTTTGAGCTAAGGCCTAACGTCTCTGAGTATGGAAATGATGAGGACAAGAAGTTTGTGAAGGATTTTGAACCAAGACCCAATGTATCATCCTATGGCAACGATGAGGAAAAGAAGTTTGTGAAGAGTTTTGAGCTAAGGCCCAACGTCTCTGCATATGGAAATGATGAGGAAAAGAAGTTTGTGAGGGACTTTGAGCCAAGGCCTAATGTGTCAGCTTATGGGGAAGATGATGTTAAGAATGACTTTGAACCTAGGCCTAATGTGTCTGCCTATTCTGATGAATGAATGAACGAATAAACAAGAATAATTGGAAGAAATATCCCGTAAAAGTGAATGTGTGTGGGGATCCAAATTAATAAGGCATAGGCATATTTAGGTGTTTGGTTGTGTGTTGTGTTACCAGAGACATGGGTAGTATATTACCTAAATTTTCTGGTTAATTTCATAAATTCATGGCAACTTGACGAATATGCATGGGATTTCCTTTGTTTTCCCCAAATTTTTAATTTCAGTTAATTTTCACTACTACAAAAAATACATTTAAAGCCACCAATAAACACTTGTTTTAATTAGAGCAATCTACAAAAAAAATAATACATTCAAAGTCACCAATAAACACTTGTTTTAATTATAAATAGACGTTGAAAAAACACAAAAAAAATTTTGTAAATAATCACAAAATAGGAAGTGAAACCAGGTCTATCTGTTTCATGAAAAAACATCGTATCACTCTTAATCATGTAGTAGTGTTTAGTTTTATGAATTTACCCTCATAATACTAGGACTTACTAGTAGGATAAAGATTTGTTGCTATTGTATCCTCATAACTAGGATGTAACTAAACTTTTTTGCCAAATACACATTTTTTCTTTAACTCACCCTTTGACCATTGTTCATCAATGTTAACCGAAAGCAGGCCAGGTGACTTTTGACTAATCATTAGCCAGCATTAATGGGTTGCTTGCAGCAGCAATTATGTTGGGTTTTAGCTAAATGCTCCGCAGCTCCGGTCCTAATTAGGACCGGAGCATTTATACAATTATGTTGAGTCATATATAAGACTCATTTAATTTTTTTGTTGAAGTGAATTCAATGAAATAAATTATACAATTAAATTATACCATATCTCAATTAGTTTCAGGGTAAAAAGATGAGTATACACAATTTTTAAAGAAAAAGAGGTATAGTATTTCAACATCTCCAATTTTCAACGCTTACTCTCTCCAATAGACAATAGACAAGGTGTGCTCAATATATGCCTCCTAGAGATCTCAACATTTCTTCGACTTGTCCTATCGTAAGTGGTGGATGGACTTTGGCTCTTCATACAACTTAAAATGCGCCATGATGAATTGGTTACATGTTAAGCATGGATTTCATTTCAAGGTTAACCACTCCGGTCTCTTAATCGGATTTGTAAAAGTAGGGGTGATATCCTTTTCCTATTTTCGTCTTTCAGAAATATCTACTCATGATAATGTTAAAAATGAGTCTTCTTTCTATTCCGAGATTTTTATGTAGCTCAGGTAACTAGGTAGACAATTCTATCATAAGAGATTTTGATGGACACCGGATTTACGGTCGGTCGGTGTAGTGTGCCTTGGGCCTAATCCTTCAAAAAATTTTAGTACCTCAAGCGGAAGTTACCTTGGGTATCATTCTCAAATTAGCCTATAAAATGCAAATAATTACCTAGTAACTAAATGTTAAACTTGTTTGAAATAAGGAAAAAACATTTTTAATTAATTTCTTTTTTTGAATTAATTTTGGAAAATATTTTGTATGATAAAAAAAATAGAATAGAAGTAGGATTTTAGATAAATGGATAATTAAATGTTCTTAGTGATTGGGAAATTCAAAAATCATAGCTCATATAAAATATTTGGGGGTAAAGTGGTCAAATCAATAAACTCTCTAGAGGAACCCTCCAGGCTAGGCTTAGATCAATATAATTAATGTTGGAACCCCTAACATTGATTCTCTTAATCTAAGTTGATTAAGCACATGATCAAGTTAAATTTACTAAACACAAGGAGCTATTAATCATACGACTGGGACCCCGAATCGCAACCTAATTAACTTACTAGCTCCAATCCATTGTTGAGACCTCAACCAATAAATTAAAACTAGTAAATTTAAGTCTAATGCTACTCAAGTATTTACTAAATTTATTTTGCCAATTTCTAAGTATGAACAAACAACACCATTATCCATTAAATAAGCGCACAAGATTTTAACTAAAAGCATGTATTAAAATCATGAACCGCAATATTAAAACATGTTCAATTCAAGAGACTCAATGTTGAAAGTTCACACAAAAGAAAATTAACAAAGGAGAATTTGTTCCTACACATCTCAAAAGATAAAATAGATCAGACAACCAATTACGTAGATCTAATTTCTAAAACCTTAGAAATTTAAACTTAATAAAAGGAAGAAATTGTGTACCCCATGTGAAGTTCCATTCCCATCACCAAGAACAAAGGAACTTAGTTGCTCATGTGGGTGAAGAAAACACGAAAAAGGGATCGGTTTATGAGATCCGTTGAACAACAAAGGTGAGGGAATAAGTATGATGAGGAGAAGAATGAAGAACACACCTCAGCACCCTCCTTTCATCTTCAGTTTCGGCGCCTCCCCAAACGAACCCACCTGCTTCCTTCTTCACTCTTGTTCGGCGCCTCTGCTGCTCTCCACTTGCTTTTCTTGTGTTTTCTTTCTTTTCAATTCATTTCCTGTCCTCCACGTGTCCTCCCTCCAATGCCTATTTGTTCTTTTTTTTTCTTTCACTTTAATTCCCTTCTTTTCCATTCTTCATGCCTCCTGCAGCTACCTAATAACAAAAACAACAATACTAATAATAACCTTAATATATTTTTTCTATCTTTTCTTCTTTTTCTTTTTCTTCTTCTTTTTTTTTACATTTTACACTATTCTTTATTTATTTAGAATTTAAGTAAAACATTTTTTCTTTATCAAATAAGACATTAATATTGCATCTCAAATTGTTAAAGACTTCATTTTATCACTATAAAACCATACAATATCAAATAAGACATTAATATTGCATCTCAAATTGTTAAAGACTTCATTTTATCACTATAAAACCATACAATTCTAAGGATTTGTCAGATTTATTATTTTCATAATATTTGCTTCAAAAGTATTAATGCTTTGTTCATTAGACCTTTCGTATTTTTCTTTATCCACCTCCTTTAATTTGCTGTATCAAATCCCTCTTACTCAGTCTCTTTTTCCTGTATGCTCCATCTCTCTCCTTTAAGTTCTTCATCACTTGAAACTACGACTACTAAAGCTCTTATTAGAGAGATCTTCATAGGGCAAGGGACATGTGGAGTCTTACCGCTAGAGTGATGAGGAGATGAAATGTATAGAAAAAAGCCACACCCAAATGAAGTTTTCTGCGTTTCTCTGTTGTTTGTCAACTCAAAGGTTAGTTGTAGCATGCTTTCTTACAATCTTCAGCTTTCTTTTTAAATTATTACAACAGCATTTGTTAGAACCAGACATTTTCAAACATATTTCAACTATGTGATACTGGTTCAATTATTATTGAGACCTGGTGCATGATTCAATGAGGCTAGAAGAATTTCAGTTTTGTTCCTTACATTTTACTCTCTTCATCAGATATTTTTGCTCATTCTCTCTGCGGTGTGAGTGCTCTTCTCTAAGTCTAACTATTAACATAGGGATCAGGGAGTGAAACTTGGAGGTAACTTCTATGCCTTTATTTGTTTCTTTTTGTTGAATGTGTTAGTCGTATGTGGTTATGGATGTCACTAGGAAACTTTGATGCTTGTGATATAGGTCAATCATAGGAGCCTTTCTTGTCTTAAGTAGTTGCATTTTCTTTCTTCCGATATATAATCGAGGTTTAATTTGTTGCTTTTTTGTTTGCTTTAGGTGCTTACGTAACATATACTCTATGTTCTATGTACATGTAGGTCGTTTCCTTTCAGGATGAAAGATTCCTCTGTTTTGTCTTACCACGGCTCTCTCATCTAACACTCTAACGGTGACGCGTTCGGCGTGGTTGAAGGAGGAGGATCCAACGAGAGAGACCTCACAAGTGTTGGGGGAGAGAAGATTTCATCCATCTCCATTAAATGTTTCCAGAGGTGATCTCTTTCTTCTTTTTTCCCATTGGTGCTTGATGAATTTTTTTTGGAGGTGCATGTGTTTTTACTTATTATTAGCTTGAAGTGCCTAAAACCCTCTCATCAAATAGAATGGGAGAATCAATAACCTCAGATGTGAGTTCGATATTGCTTGGCGATCGCGTACAAGATTTTTCCTTGAAGCTCCCTAGGATGTGACTGAGTCAATGTGATTTACTCCAAATTCGTATTTTTAATAATTTCTTATAATTTTCGTATTTTTTTATTTCTTATGAAGGAAAAATTTCTGCCTTAATTTATACTTTCGTAAAAATATGATTTGGTGGTTGCTAATCATGAATTAATTTTTGCACCTTACTATTTTTACCTTAACTGCTAATCTTAGATTAATTTGTCCAGCTTTGTGTTTTTACATCAATTCCCTGATTTCCAAAGTAATCGCAATTCGCAAATGCAAATTTGTTATTTTTCGTATTTTCTTGATTGCTTGTTGTAGTAGAACAATTTCTGCCATAATCTATGCTTGCGTTAAAACTGTTTCTGCCATAATCTATGCTTGCTAATCATGAAATAATTTGTGCACCTTTCTATTTTTACAATAATTATTGCTAATTATAAATATAAATTAATTTGTCCAGCTTTGTTTTTTTACTTTTTATATATATCAAATTCCTGATGATTTCCCAAGTAATTGCTAATGCTAATTTCCTAATAATTTGTAAGTTTCTTTTTTTGTTCTTCCACTCTTTCTTAGCATGAGGGGTGCACCTTGTCAAGTTCACATGGATGCGTAAGTGTCCAATAATATGCAATTAACACAACTTTTGCTTTCCACAATAAGTTTTTAATTTCTGTTTTTGGATTAAGATTCTACATACATATGAGATCCGAAATATGATGTCATGTATTGTTCAAATGTGTGGGAGTGCTTACAATGAGAAATGGAGACACAGTGATACACACACACACAACTTCTTATGATCTAATAACCTATCCATCACAGTAATAATAGCTTTTGTCTAGCAAATTCTGATTCTTTGTAGACTTTTATGATGCAAAACAAGTCAGCCATTGCTTCAAATGGATGTTTTGAGTTGATCTTGACATTCATGTGAGGACTTTTAAAGTGATTGTCGTCATACAAATATACTGTTGATAAATCTTCTTTGTAGAAAAAAAAAGCTAGATGGGGAAGCTTTTAATATTAACAGTTTGGATTGAGAAAATTGATCTTGTCTTTAGAGTTTAGCGGAATCCAAGTGTCCACAAATAAGTCCACCTTTTAATTAATGGGGTGTTTTTAGACAGGAGTTTTGTGTTTAGAATTTAGTATGTCAGAGTTATTTTACTATTATTGCTGTTTGTGATTTGTAGGTGAACGCAGGGACCGGAAAATTATTGTAAGGCTTTGAGCTGTAAAATAGGAAAATAATTAATGAGCTTAAGGAGAAGACAGATTATTACATTACTCAACAGCTCATTCAGGTGATAGTTTGAAGAATTCATTTATTTAATTTGTAGTGGTTGTCTATCAACTTTATTTTGAGTTGAAGGACCCAAGATATCCTCAAAGCGGATACATCACAAGAAAAAAATGTCTTTGAAATATAGGAGAGACTTTGATAGACTTTGAAAGAGAATGCTTACAAGTTTAAAGGAGAAAGGATGATGAATTTCTTTGGTAGGGACTTTTTGGACCTTATGTATTTATATTGTTCCCAACTTCTAAACTTCTTAGGTATCATTATGTGAAATGGGGCATATATAAGAATGTTAATCCTTTCTATTTTGTGCTGGACGTTTGTTTTTTAAATTAGCATGGAGCATGATGGGCATAGGAATGTTAATCCTTATTTAATTATGTGCCAAGAAAAAGTATCATTTGATGCCTCTATATATATATCTTTAAATAGATGTTTTGCTTAGTATATCCAAGGATAGCCTACAAAATTCATGTAGGGAGGCTTTGATCCAAACATGACCGTGAATGTTAATATACATTACAATTAAAAAAGAAGTCCTTTTTTGCCAAGAATTTAAAACGCATTCATGAAAATTATGTTGAGACATTTTACGTTACAATTGATTAGAACTGCGAAGATTACCATTAATTTATCAGTAAAAAATATGTAGTATTTAAAAGCACAACAACTCCTTTCATGTTTTACAGTACCTTTCTGGGCTTATCAGTTAGTTTCTTTGAAAGCTTTTCAGATAGGCGAAAATATCCAAATGGCCAGAACACATGTATATGATTTCCAAATAGTCAGGGGTACGTTTACTAACATTGCTAATGCATCTTATATAATTCAGGTGCAGTTTTCATTATCAAAAGGATGATTTTTTTTTTACTACTTTGTGACTACTGCTCTTTAACTTAATCTCGCTTTCTGCAATGTGTTAATGTGTTATGAACATGTTTTGGGTCTCACATGCCGTTTGCATTGATTTTAGGCTCAGGACTTTGCATTGATTTTCAAACAGGTGCCTAAACATTTTCAGAGTTCAGCATTATTAGAATTATTAAACATCAAAAGCAGAAAGATCCTCTTAAAGTGGACCATCATCGATGTGTAAATATGCCGTTACTGTGAGTTATATTTCTTTATCAATGGCGTTTTGACCAATCACTAGACAAATTGAGCTCAAATCCTTTTACTACTCTAATGGATCGATTGATTACTTGGTTTTCAAATGCTTCATAAGAATATAGCTCATCATCCTTTTGCATAGTCCGTATAAGGCATCCAAATTTCTTAAAATTAAAGTAATCTCATGGTTCCATACTTAATCATAAATTCAATGCACTAACAATTTGCAGGTCCTAATAATGATGATCCGTCAAGAGTAGTATTTTTAAAATCGACCCGTATGTCGAGTTGGAAAGATGCGTGGGTCAATCGAACCATTTGGTCAAGTTGGTGATAATAGGTCATATAATTCACTTGAAATTGGATATCACAAGCAGGATTACTTGCGCGTTGCGCGAAAGATGTAATTGACAAATTGATATGTAATAATAATGAAAATGATAGGGGGTTACTTAGTTATAAAGTTAATTTGTTAGGCATTAGTGTTCATTAGAGGTAGTTCTTTTTTTTAGGTAACAATATCAGAAGAGGTAGTTCTTATAAGTCTATAAATAGGTTACTACTTTCTTTATTGTTATTCAGGCTTATTAGATAATGCTTTGGTTACAGTTTAGATTCTCTGTCTCGTCTCCTCTCTTGTGGCCTTTTATTCTTCTCTGAACCCTTTACTATTTTGTTCTTAACCTTTTCTTCTCAAATCTTTCATCTATTTTCTACTTTCTGCCTCATTTCTACTTACTATCATAACAAATGACATTAGAAGGAAAGAAATTGGATGTATTGAAGTGAAAATAAAAGGGATAGGTGGAGAAATATTGGAAGCATTCCAGGGCAGCAACACGTATCAAAAGATATTTACATTTGTGGAACATATTTCAATATATAGGAATTATGGAGATAGGAAATGTAGAATTAATCATCACCAAAAATACATAGCCAAGAACACTGAAGTTGTAGAATTTGGATTACTTTTTGGTTTAGTGGGTGTGCAAGAGATAGGAAAGGTGGCGTGATGATAATGGTTGGCAAGATCGTTCTGGTTGACAACTCTGCCAACATGGAAAATAAAAAGGATAATTAAGTCAAATCAAGTTCTTTAATAACCACAGTAAAACATATATCTGGAATACATATATCTGGAAAATGAAAAGGATAATTCAGTCAAATGTAGAATTAATCAAGTTCTTTCACATGGTCTTGATTAAGGGGCTAAAATCATTTTCCAGCCGTGATATGCATATATCTGGAATACACGATTGACAAAGAAATTAACTAATGCCTTGCACATAGCAAAATTAAGGTGCATCTTCACACCAAATGACATTTACATGAAATTAACTAAACTCAGCATATCAGAATGATTATGCCATTGGTCTACTGCTCTCAATTTCAATTTCTTTGTCCAATTTGCAAACATGATTTGTACTGCTAGGAAGGCGACCACAGAAAAGTGAGAAACAAAACAAAATGGCAAGGAAAAATACCAGGGTAAATCACCTGAAGTAGTCAACTTATCCAACATTTCATATGAAGCCAAAATAGAACTGAAAGCAACACATAGACCAGAAAATCACATGGATTTCATATGAGATGAAGTCCATATGAAGGAAATTATATTTAAATACCTTTACTAATGATTCCAAGAATCTATTGTGATGGGAAGTTATATGCATACATGGTGAACAAAAACCTCAAGTTTGTACAAAATTTGTGCTACTATGCCTAAGTAGAAAAATCATATTCTCCAGGCAGACTTTGTGAGACTAAGTAGTAAAATCATATTCTCCAGTCAGACTTTGTGAGGATTATTTTAATTTTTATGAAACAACTTGCATATTGAATCTATGGGTGATAAGTCATATTGCTTAAGCCAACAATCAATGACATATGTCAGAAGTCTGTGCATTTTATTCTCAACAATAATATCGAAACCAGCACTGCAAGGGATATGACACTTACTCTTTCTTTTTTCTGAAGCTGACCACTTTGAACATTCCATCTTCGGCCACTGGACACTCCTAAACCAAACAAAAAGCATGTAATTAATTACTGATTGCAATAGAAGTCTTTTAATTCCTTTCAAAACTTTCATATATCTTTCAATATTAGAGGTTGTACCTTCTCTAATATGAACAGGCCAAAACCTATCAACCCATCAGAAGTTTGAGCAAAAACGGGCCAAAACCCAACAACCCATCAAGAGTTTATCATGCATCTCTCATTATATCAACTCTAATAGACAATTACATTGATTTAATTAGAAATATTTTCCGAAAATCCTCTAAAACCTGTTGGATAGAAACAATTTCAATTTCACTTTCCAAATCATGTTCCTCTTAATTAAAAATTCAGCACGCTTATTATGTACCTTACACTAATCACTATCTTGAATTAATTGCATTACAATTTTACTTTCCAAATCATGTTCCTTCATCAGGCAGATAATAGGGGGTAACAAAAAGCCTAGCCGTAGACATGCAATCAGTCACAATAGTTTGATCCATCCCCAAACAACATTTATACACTGATTAATGTCTTTGGAATGGAAAATTGAAGAAGAAAGTAGCCCAAATAGAAAGCAACGAAATCATCAAGCATTAGACATGGGAGAACGAAAATCATATCTCCACTAAATTACAAAATAAAACACCATACCCATACACATCAGAGAACCCGCCGAAACTGTGAAAGAAAAACATGAGGACGATTCAAACTCCCGAACTGGAATAGCAAACAAAAAATATGGGAAGGAAAAATACCAGGGAAAACCATTTGAAGGTGATAGAGTAGAGAGTCTCCTAACCTAGAAGCCCTAGAGCTTCCCCCAGAGCCTTGCAAGGACCAATTGATCAATCCAGAGGAAACCCCAGAAGAACTCACATAGTTGTTAGGCTTAAAAGATTCAGAAGAAATATTTAAGAGTGGAGTAATCCAGAAACCCTAAAACCTATCTAAGAGTGGAGTAATCCAGAAACCATAAAACCACACCAAACCCTAAACAATTTCACTTTGAAATTCGAGAATAAAGAGGGAAAATGAACAAACAAATTATCCAGCCTCAGAACTAAAAAAACCCACCTGAACACGGGCTCCCAACAACGATCATGATGAACTCTCACCCTTTCCTCTTGCACGAAGAAGACAGTCGCGTTGACAAAGAACACTTGATGTATCGAAAGGGGAAGACTGAAATGAGTAAAATCAAAGGAGTAGGCGATGTATGGAAGATGAGGGGGAGGAAGACAGAAAAAAAAATCTGAGAGAAGAGAGAAAAAATAAACGTCTTGAGGAAGACGAAGGAGAGGTGGTCGAAAAGGATCGGGAAGTGAGAGAGAATAATAATGAGAGAGACAATTATATGACAATAAAGAAATGAAAAATAAGCAAAAAAGCAGTGTGAACGGAATCTTTTTTATCAGCTCAGCATCGGCTTATCTACAGTGCTTTCTCAGCTAATTTTAGTTGGAGCCACGAAAATTTTAGTTACAGCCACCAAAATTTGGAGAAGAAAGGAATATGGCTTCTCTCACATAAATGGAATATTCCCTTATTTTGGTGAAAGAACTTTTATATTATAGTAAAATAGATAGATAGATAGATTAGATAGATAGATAGATAGATTAGATAGATTAGATAGATAGATGGAATTTATAAAGCAAGCAACTAAATAGATGATTTGAGGTTATTGGTTGAATTAGACTCCAAATCTTGCACTTATAGAAGAACTTTATTATCACTAGGCCACAAGGTCTATAAGAATATAAGTAAGGTGACCCATGTGGCGCGCACACACATATTAGGGTTAAATAGCAAATCTGTTTCCTTTACTCCTTACTTAATAGATTAGTGCAGTGTTGCTACATTTTCAAACTTTTGGGGTATAATTTAGATTAATAAAAACACTTTTAGGGTAAGATTGATATTGTGCAAGCACTTCCATGACAAATTTTCTACTCAAAACTATGTATAATAAAGTCTTAACTACTCTCACAAGTCTTATCATTGACCTTTTATAGAGAAATTATGGATGCAAAGTTAATCATTAAAAAATGTTAATATATTTTGGGTAAAGATACAATTTTACTAAAAGATTTTTATCAAAAAAACACTGGACACAAAAGTATTTTTATGCAAATTTACCAAAGAATAATTATAATGGGTGCAATTTTGTCAGACTGAAGTTTTGGATGACATCAAAAGTCAACATTTTAGGTAACTAAATTTTTAACGATCAACATGTAAAAGTTATTCGCACCGCAAGTGCACGGGTCGCGCCAAGTAATAAAGTGAAAGTAAAGTATCGTTCCCACGAGGATTTGGTTCCAAAACCCTGTAAAGTAATGATTATCGCACTCTCGCTCAATTTGAGTGATTCAAAGGTTAAGATGTGAAGGGTAACTATAAAAGTAAATAAGAAAAACTATAAACAAGTGAGTCTTCAACTCTAGGATAAAATCGGTCCTAAGATTATTTTCCCCTTGTACTTCATAAATTTAAAGAGCCTCCTCTCACAGTTGCTTTTAATAGCTATATATTTGCTAACCTAGGGTTCTAGAATACTTGTAAACGCTCCGTCGAGTCAATAACAAGTGTTTAATTCTATTAATCATGCAATCTCTTGTCACAATTAATAAAACCCAATTTCTAAGTTTCGACCTTAATGTGGCTATGTGAGGTCAATAAGTATATGTCTATCTTATCAACAAAATCATCCATTTGTCATGCAAACTTCAAGTTCTCACACTATTTTACCCAAGTTCTACACTCAACCTAGTCATCTCAAGCATCAATCAAGTGAACACAACATCTAAATGGTGATCAAGCACTTAGAAGCATTAGGTAAAGAGTAAAATAAACACATATATAACATTAATCACAAAATAAGAGGAGGAATTAAGAGTTAATTCATACAAGGGTTCCAAATAATCCTAGAATCAAAGCTTTAACTCCACATGTTCATGAAATTCAAAAGAATATATACATATGATAGCACAATCATAGAACAAGAGAGAGGGAAAGGAGAATGGAAAAGAAAAACCAAGATTTGAAGTCAAAATCTCTTCTAGACTTCAATCCAATGACACCCATTCCTCCAAAAGCCAAACCCTAGCTCCCAAAATGCCCAAGAAGTGAAGAATGGGGTGTTTCTGTCGAGCCCTCACTTTTATAACTCAGATTTTTCCTGTTTTTTGAGTTTGAAACGCAGAGTTTTTACTTTCCATTCGTCGTGTGTTCGTTGTGCGACGAACACTCAACGAACAGAATGGAGGCAAGGAGGAAGCATCATTCGTCGTGTCTTAGTTGTGCAACGAAATCTCAACAAACATCAGGAAGAGTTTTTCTTTTTCCTCTTTTGTCCGTTGCTTCACTCTTTAACTTGTCCTATGTTTTTCTTGGTAACTCCATGTTTTCTTTAGCCTTTTGTACTTGTCCACCTCTTCCTACAAAAGAGAAAGAGGGTTGATGAGCTTCAAAAATAACTTACAAACACATATTACTTCAAATTTCACACAAATGCATATTTTTCAATTTGTATTTTTTCCTATATGTATTTGTATCATTCTCAATCATTTGTCACCAAAAATCATGTACATTCAAGGGAAATTAAGATGGAATATGTGAAATTATGGAGTTTATCAACGGTGTTGGTAAAATTGTACTCACTTCAATTGTTCATTGGTAATTTGAACCAAGAAACATTTTTTGAGTTCAATGCTCTTTTGGTTAAATTGCACATTTTCTACTAATGGGTAGTTGGTTGAACTAGTAATTGGGTTGTAACCCCGTAAGAATGAGAACACGTGTTCGAATCCCGGGAAAAACTCTCATTGGGAGAGGGGACAACCTTGCCTATGTGGGCAATACTCCTATCTCTCGAGTCCGGATTAAACCGGACGGTGATTAACAAAAAAAAATTGCACATTTTCTCTTATCCTAAATTACTCAAAACCAATTTATTATACTCATAAACTAACTTATAATCTAATTACATATTCTTCATGTCCTATTTATAGGGCATTTCAAAGAGGTTTGAAGGTTTCACATATACCAGCAATAAACCTTAAACCTCATCAAATCTGCATTAAAATATAGAAACTTTCCAATTAAGTATAACCCTAACTAATACTCCCTCCGGTCCCTAATATAAGAGCCCAAAATTTGAATGATTTTGGTCCCTAATATAAGAGCTCACCCCACTTTGTCTGAACATTTATTGTAAGTTTTCCAATTTTACCCCTAATCAATTTGTGTGGAGAGATATTAGGAGGGGAGAGGAAGAAATAAATGAGAGTATTGGAGAATGTAAACACCACTCTTCTTCCAAGTCTTTTCTCTCCAACTTTTTTATTTGGGTCATTATCATTATTTTCTCTCTCCATTTATTCTCTATCTCATTTATTATCTAGCCCTTTCTCTCTCCACTTATTCCAATATGTAGTAATATTTCTCTTTCCTAATACAACTACTCATAAATAAGGGTAGAAATGGAAAAAAAATATTAATTGCAGACAACCAACTAACAATCAGATGTTTTCTTAAGAAACGAGTTTTTGGCGGCTGGCTCTTATCTTAGTGACCGGAGGGAGTACTTTGATAATAAGTACTCCCTCCGGTCCCTAATGTAAGAGCCCAAAATTTGAATGGTTTTGGTCCCTAATGTAAGAGCTCACCCCATATTCTCTCATCATTTAAAGCATTTTTTCCTACTTTACCCCTAATTCTCTTTCATATTTATTAATGCTTATGTATTTCTCTCTCTTAAAAGTACCATAATAAATATGGGTAATTTTGGAAAAGAAGCATTAACTCCAGACACCCAACTAACATTCACATGTTTTCTTAAGAAACGTTTTTTTGACGGCTAGCTCTTACATTAAGGACCGGAGGGAGTAATATATAAATTAAAGTTCAATGCACTACCTCCTATGCTAGCCAATGACTTTAATATAATAAACAAATCAACCAATCATATTTTAAGTTGAGGATTACACGGATCATGCTATGAAACGCTGCTTAAACAAATCAACCAATCATATTTAAGTTGAGGATTACACGGATCATGCTATGAAACACTGCTTCAAAAAAGTATTATAATATGGTAGCAAGAAGTAAAGGAAAGTGGGATGTAAATAATTGGAAAGTTAAGGAGAAATATGGTCATTTACATATATCCCGGGGCCCACAAGTTTTCTCTCTCCACCTCACACTTATCATGGGGCCCACAAACTTTACTCTCTCATCATTACCCCTACTTTCCGTCTCTTACCCTTTCCATTTCTAATTCTTTACTTTCTTTCAACCGACCAAACACACTCTAAGGTGGGGAACCAAATAAAATAAAAAAAATGAAAAGCTTCGGGAAAAAAACCAAGTTATATTTTTCAGTTTCATTTAAGGATTTATTTTGGCTGTCCACGAAAAGCTTCGGGCGGACGAAACATGAACAGTGCAAGTTTTTAAAAAGCCGAAGGGCATAGAGACTAAAAATTGAGGGAGGAGAAGAGACATAAGAGTATTTTTTTTAAAAAAAATAAAAAGGCAATGATATTAATTAGCAAAATGCATGATATTAATTAGCAAAAAATATTATATGGTTCTAATAATGTCTTTAAAAAGAAAGAGAGATGAGATTAGTTTTTTTTTACCAATGAGAGATAAGATTGGTTGGTATTGAAGGGAGACAGATTTAGCATAGGAAAATGACAAACTTAAAATCACATCTTTGTGAAAATTACATTATAAGTGTTGTAAATGGAGTTATTTGTTACATTCTCTTACTGCCCTTTAAATAGGACCAGAGAAGTATGTCATATATTATAATTTAATTGTCTAATTTAATCCCTTAATTTTCACTAAAAAATCAAAGAGATCTTATAATTAAGAATTAATAGAGTGGTTTTATTTTACAAAATGAGGGCTATGTTTATAGCAACAATAAAAAATCGTCGTCCGGAATGGAGAAAAAAAGTTCCAACGACTCTCACACACGGAAATGAGCTTTTTTTGTCGATTTTCTAATCATACATGGTTCATCTCCTCATCTAATAAATTTCAAAACTTAGACACCAATAATGAGAATATTACGTGAGAAACTAATCGATCACAACGTAATAAACCAATGTGTTGTTCTCCACTGAAATATATGCTCACATGTCTTGCATTGCATCGAATTGATTGCCTCCAAAAGAAGGATATAAATATTTCTCATAAAAAATAAATTAAGTATTATTCTATTGAAGAAAAGCTTGGATTATATATGGTTCATATAATAAATTTTGCCGTGTACAGTGTTTGGATATTTTTCACGGAAATATCATAAACTACCAAGTGTCTGTTTAACAAAATAGATACCTAATGTACTAAAATCAGAAGAGAGAGTGAGAGAGAGAGAGAGAGTTTCCAGAGATATAATTATTAATTAGACTGAAAATAGAGAATTCATCGTGGTGCACCAAACCAATAAAAATTGAAAGTTAAGTGAAATATGAAAATAAAATCATAGTTTTATCATAAACTAGCAAGTGTCAGTTTAATAAAGTAGATAGATACATAATGTATTAAAACTAAAAGAGAGAGTGGTTCCAAAGATATAATCAAACTGAAAATTGAAAATTCACGGTGTTCAACCAATTAAAGCAATAAAAATTGAAAATTTATTAAGTGAAACCATAGTGCCAGACTAATACTTTTGAGTTTTGAGAATAGGGCAAATGAATTTTATAAAAGAATCAGAATGACACTCAGTGACTGTGACATCTTAATGTCAATTTAGGACCAATATATATCCTAGCTTACCTGTTTTGATTTTCTATTTTAAGTGAGATCGAACGTTGATTTAATCTATGATTTTCTGGGTAACGTGTTATCTTGATCCAACGCTAATTATTATTTATTAATATTATTAAGGTGTCACGCAAAATCAAGCCACCAATAATGGGGGCAAATGTTATATTATACGAGTAATAAGTGAATTAACTCCATAAGCTTTTAGCATGTCCCATGTGGCGTACAGAGAAAGTTATTCTTTGGATGAATGAGCAACTTCAACAAAGTTTTGTATAAAGAGCAAACTTGAACATAAAAGTTTTGTTCTGGCAAAAAAAACAAAAAAGTTTTGTTTCAAGAGCATTCAATACTATAATTTTTTTTTTAACCTGGGGTGTGTGGTTGAGTGGCAAGGACTCATTCACCCTTAACCAATTGTCTGGGGTTCGATCCCTGGCGTTGGGTATGGAGAAACATTAAATCTCTCAGGTCAACTGTCCTACCCTTTGAGGTGCCTACAAATCAGTGGGGGATTAGTCTCTCACTTGTCGAGTGAGGGGATACCTTGATCATGGATAAAAAAAATACTATAAATTTTTTAGAAGCAAAATTCCTCAAAAACAAGTAAAATGGAGCAATTTTAATAAGAGCCGTAAAGCCTTCAAACTTTTGTTACTTTTAAATTTTTTGGGCCCCATATAATTAAATTTTTAATTATTATTTCAAAAATGAAAGGTGCCTTTATAACAACACAATTTTGTGCTATAAGCGTCCAACACTGAAAAGTTTTTCGGGAAAAAAATACATTTAATTTTTTTTAAAAAAAATTAAAATTAATTAATGTGGGGCCACAAATTAAACCTAAAGAGTAATATATTTTTAATATTGTTAGAGTTTGTGTTAAAATTTTTTCGTTTTATAAAATTTATGCTCATTTTTCTCATTAAAATACTTCATGTTGTCAAATGCTATCAACACAAAACTTTTTTGTTAAAATTACATATTCACCTTAACTCCCCTAGGATCAATATCAAAAATTTAAAACTAGCATGTTAAATAAAAGAAACTAACTTGTTAATTAATTTATATTTCATTTTAATATATACAAAATTTATAAATATGCAAGAAGAGATTTAAAATATATATATATATATTTCGTTTATTCTATCTCATGCCAAACAAGTACTTCCATTACATTTTCTTTAAAATCTGAAATAACAAGGTTATCTAACCCTGGCTCTCATATAGATCAAGAGAGAGTGGGTGAAGAGTTAATAAATCAACTAGTAGCTAACTTATGAGTTAGACGATTGAGAAATAAATTAATTTAAATTTTATTTACTATCATACCATCTAAATATTAAATGCAAATTAAATACTCTCAACTACTAACAATATATATATATATATATATATATATATATATATATATATCCAATATTTTACAATTTTTTGAGATATTGATTTAATGGTATTAATCTATTATTCGTTCATATTATATTCATTAATATTATAGTCAATAATAAATAACTACCCAAGTTACTTGCCACGCAACGTGGTACTAACTACTATGCCCTGGTTGACGTTGGCAGCCGGGTTAATAACTTATGTAATAGTCAGACATCATAATACTCTCTCTAATCTTTAATATAAAAGCTTAAAATTTGAATGATTATAATTTCTAATATAAGAGCTCATCTCACAATCTCTCTTCATTTAATGTGTTTTTTCCTACTTTGCCTCCAACTCTCTTTCATATTCATTAATACTTATATATTTCTCTCTCTTAAAGTATCATAATAAATATGGGCAATATTAAAAAAAAAAAGCTTTAACTCTAGACACCCAACTAACATTCACATGTATTTTCTTAAGAAGCGTTTTTTGGTGACTAACTCTTTTATTAGGACATCATAACTGATTGTAGGTCACTACACCCGCTGAGAGATGACACTGATAATTTTTTTATCATAAATAATATTTTCTATTGCAATAATAGAGGTAATGAGTTACAGAAAGTAAGAGTGATGTGACATGTGGAGGATTATTAGTAGTAATAGGAGTCCGGGTTCTCTCCTTTTCTTTCTCTCCTTTTCTCTCCTTTGCCCTTTCATAAATCATTGGATAAAATATCTAGTGGTTCAAATTCACTGTTTTTACAACAATAATGTAATTATGATAATATTTTAAAATGTAATAAATAAATTTAATCTGTCAAAATTTTATGTAAACTGTCCAAAACTGTATTAAACTGTTCAAAACTGTAGAGTACTATTATAAATTTAAATTTATTTCTTAATATTGTAATGAATTATTCAAACCAAATTTTGACTGATTAAATTTATTTATTATATTTTAAAATGTATTTTAGTATTGAGAAAACATTAAAAATATGAACCATTGGATCTGTATCAAAAGGAAAAGGAGAGAAAAGGAGAGGGAGGAAGAGGAGAAAACCCTCTCCCTAGTACCCTCTTTTTTTAATCCAAAATAGTCGTAGTATTACCCCAACTCTCTCATGTTCACGTGGCGTTCTATATATTTTGCTTCAATTTGCTGTCAATCTTAAAAAAAACATTTTCTCGTGGATCTCAATGCTTCCATTCGTTATCCAGTTTCTACTTTGTCTATAGTTTTTTAGTACAACTTATTGCTCTTATCTATAGTGTGGAATATGTGTACAGGTAAAAAAAAGACTGTGGGGGAGTTCTATCTCCTAATATCAAAAAAACATATAGTTTTAGTTTTTTTTAGCAACACCAATAACATTAAATTATCGATGTAAAGTAAATTAAATTACCAATAATAATAAAATGCAATGTAGTCTTGGTTGTTCAACATTATAAGATACCTTTAAATTAAGAAGTGAATTAATTCTTACGAATTACGATGAATTATTAAAACGGGCACTGAAGTTTCCACAAAAAGGGTTATTGATCACATATTCAAGTGTTCTTAAAATATGGACAATTGTTTTTTTAAAAAAATTCGAAATATTAATACTTTAACCTTTTGACTTTAACGATCTTTTTTTACATGTTTATTAAATGGTCGCCGTTAGTGGATGTAATAGTCTTGAATTTTCTATTACATTAAAAACTTAATCACTAATTTTAGAACAAAAAATAATGACGTAATGTGTTTTTAATGTAATACAAATTCCACTTTGGTACGTTTCATAAGTCTACTTTGTGTTAAAATTTTAGGGCGACTGTGCAAAAATGATACTAAACTTTACCTAAAATTGCGTTTTTTATACTAAATTTTCGCGAGATGCAAAAAGAGTACCAACTTGATGTTCAGGTGCAAATATAGTATTTTCACTTGAGAGAAACAAAATTTAGATATGAAAAAACTCTTATGCCCCAATTCCTCCTCATTAAATTTAATTCCATATTCTAACTTCACTTTTGGAATGATTAAAATCAGTGCATGACTTTGCCATCGTTAATATAAACGTAGATGAAATACAATGTATGAAGTACTATTTGAATACTCATTAATAACGGTACGGTGAAACTGAAAAATTTATTGCTTTACGTAGGAAAATTATATACTCTATCTCCTAGATATAAAATAAATTTCACTAATTTAATTATATTAAGGATGTTGGTTAAATTAGTTATTAAGAATTTATATTGTTTATGCTAACTATATACTTATATCCTCACTCTCTCTTGTTTGTTTGTTATAGTAAAAAAACATTATTATGATTAATTTAGGAGAAAATTAGCAAAATTTAGAAAATTTTATATTTAAAAACAAATTGAAATTTAAAAGTAATGTTATATTTAGGAAACGAGTGAGTAATATGGATTTATAAAAATGAATAGGGTGTTAGGTTGGTAGCCATTTTGTTAAACGGGCGAGTTGACTCTCCAAAATTACCATTTTACAACTTTATTTTACCAAAATGTTTCATATGTCAATCAAATTTCAAATTTGTACTTATTGTAAACTTGGTAAATTCTCACAAGTTTACATGTTAAATTTACCATTTTTACATTTCCACTGTTCGGGAAATCATGTTCAATGAATTTATATACTATAATTTTTTTATTGAGATTGACAAAGTATAATATTGACATATTTAATTTCTGACCATTTATATGTAAAATAAGTTCAAGTCAACTTATTTTTATTTTTTATTTGTTATTTAACTATATATATACTAGAAACACAAATTTATTAGTAAAAATAAACTTTAACGAGTTCAAAATTTGATTTCACATTCTTGTATAAGTTTATTCAAACTTATAAGTTTGACAACCTTAAAAGTAGTTAATCCGCGGGTAAAAACCCCTTCACTACGTAATCTCCAACTCTATGCACTTTTTCCTCACTTAGCATCATTATCATTATATTTACTTTTAATGGCTGAAATCTATTTCGATTAAAAAAATCATACAATTAGTGTATGAATAATTTCCCAATTAAAGTACATCAAAACCATTACCAAGTAGATTCAATATCAAAAGAATTATTTTATATTTAGAAATAAAGAAAACGTTTAGTCTTATTTTCTTTTTATATAAAAAAAAAAGAAACAGAGGGAATAAGTAGTACAAATGCTAAAAGTGTTAAGTGGATAAGAAATAGAGAGACTACATATATTACTTCCTCTTGTCCTAAATGTAAGACCAAATTTTTACATATTTTAAAACAAATCCTAAAATATTAAAATAAGTCAATTATAAATTGATTTACCAAATTTATTTTCTTTGAACCGGTTTATTTGACCTGTAATCTAATGGACAATTTATAACAATATATTAAATATGTCATAATTTAATAAGCTATTTGGCAACCTTAGCTAATGCTAACAAAATTTTGATAAGAGTTCAGCAAGTGTACAGATTGTGTAAATAATAAAATGACAGTTCAAGGTTGATCCCACATAAACTCAAATAATTAATAACTATGCACTAAAGCTCCTATTTTCGTTTGGGTTAAAAAAACAAAGAAAAATGGTGTTATAAAATAGTGAAAAAGATTAACTACTATATGAGAAAAACTAAGGTTAATACGGACATGAGTATAAAGAATAACATAATACAACTAATCACTAATTTACTTCTTAAATTTTATTCTCAATAAATTAATTATGAATTAGTTTAACTAGCTAATTTAGAGTAATAATGTCTATAAATGTATGTCGATCCACTTATATCCTTATCTAACTTAAACTTAATTATGTAATGTCTTACATTAATTTAATAGGTACAATTTATAACTCTAATTTGACTATTTAGGACTTCTAAATATATTTCTATCCTGATTGCGAATTAAATTTAAACTTCAATCATACACTATCTCATTTCATTGTCCATTTAAGTCCTAAAAATAGGAAACTAACCACAATGTCCGTTGCCTTGCCCAATTGTTCAGCGTCAGTGATGGAATGATTCCCACAAAAACAGTGCTGGTCTATCTCTAATTTCTTTCTCCTCCTTGCGTGTGTGTGATGAACTGGTGATGAACTAGAGAGGCGACCCCGCGGCTATGATGATATCATGAACAGGTGATTATTAATTGTGCGCCTCCTGCTTTATTTTTATCTTCGCCTCTATATATCTAATAAATTGTGCGTGTATGCGTTCCACTCTGCGTGTATATATCCAATCACTAGCTTTAGCTCTTCACAAATGCTCTCTCTTCAACGCACCATTCCCTTCTCTCCTCTTATTCCCTTTTTTTTATTTTTGTTTTCAAATCTGCTTCATCATATCATAAAATAATAAAGTAGAGAAATGAAATAAGAAATAATTATCATTCCGGAATCACACAATACCTATATATATATATATATGGGTTAAGGGTCAAATCTAGCACTCTACTATTACCAAAAGTTCACCCAACATAAACAAGAATTCGATGGCTCAAATGTAGCACACATCTTTTCAAAAATGACTCAAATTTAGCATTTCCGTCAACTTTAACAGGTTTGACCGTTAAGTTTGACTTGACCATGCCACGTCACCTGCCACGTCAACTAGTTTTGCCATGTGGCCTGCCACGTCACCCAATAATGGATTAGTGAGTGGGCCCATTGGGTGACGTGGCATGCCCCGTGGCAAAACTGAGTGACGTGGCGGGTGACGTGGCATGGTCAAGTCAAACTTAATGGTCAAACCCGTTAAAGTTGACGGAAATGCTAGATTTGAGCCATTTTTTAAAAGATGTGTGCTACATTTGAGCCATCGAATACTTGTTTATGTTGGGTGAACTTTTGGCAAGTGCTAGATTTGACCTTTAACCCTATATATATATCCCTTTTCTGTTTTGAATTTTCTATTAAATTAAATTTCAGATATAAAAAAATACTTATATAATGCTTAAATTATTCTCTTTCAATTCACATCAAAATCTCCTAATTGTTTAATTAATGACTCCCCAAATATAATAAAAATATTTATAAGGTCTACTTGATATGGGGAGTCATCCAAACTAAAAACCAAATTCAATTAAACTCTAAACACCAGCAGTATAATAGACCATAAAAAATAAAGTCACATGCGAAGGGGGTGGTTTAGCGCTTATATAAGGCGAAGCTTTGCTCAAACTTGACACACAACTCTCAGCTTGTTTCCTTGACTAGAGGAAGATGGCCCCTTCTCTAATTACCCAGACACTTTCAATTTGCTCTCTCTTTTCTCTCCTTCTCTTTTTGGTATGCAACTCTGTTTGTATATGCTTCACATTTTTTCATATTCTTGTTTTGAATGCATCCATACTGTTTCCAGTTTATGCTTGTGCAGATTATTATAAGTATCCATTTTGTATTATTGCAGATTGAGCTTTTCGTGTAGCGTATCATTGATAAACAGTGCCATAATACTAAAATGTATACTAATAATATAAAATTTATAATAAGGAGTTATATTCATGAACAATACAAGTTGATATCATTCATAGTAAATATTGTCAAAACCGTGCATAATTTATTATATATGTGGGCAGTACGTCGTTCATTTATTTAGGTCATGTTTATGTATATATTTGTGTATTTTTTTTGGTGAGATATTTGTGTATATTTTTAATTTAACTGGTTTTTGCAGCACGTGCATGGAATTAGTGCGAGAGAGATTAAGGTAGAGGAAGAGCCTCCAAAACAAAATGAAGCCTCACACATCCATTTTCCTTCACAAAAGGATAAAAATGATGCAGGTAAGCCTTTGTAGAACTTCCTATGGTGTTTTCAAACGAGAGACTATAAAATCAGCCTTATATAACTAGATCATTGATGAAAAAAAGTTGAATCAACCTTATTTCACAGGCTACATTCACTCCCAAAAGGATCAGAAAGAAAAAAGTGAGTCCTATACAACTACTTATGGTGAGAGCGAAAGAGATGACCGATCTTATATTATTGCATATGGCAATGCCCAAATGGTGAATCAGCACTATCAGAAAGGTAATGAAGAAAAGGCAGATCAAGCCTACCTTGTTGGCTACCGACAATCTCAAAAGGATCAAAAAGAAAAAAGCAAGCCTTATATAACTGCTTATGGTGCTAGTAAAAGTGATGATCCATCTTATCTTGTTTCATATTCCCACAATGATAAAAAAGAAAAAAGTAAGCCTTACATAACTGCTTATGGTGCTAGTAAAAGTGATGATCCATCTTATCTTGTTTCATATTCCCACAATGATAAAAAAGAAAAAAGCAAACCTTATATAACTGCTTATGGTGCGAGCAAAAGAGAAGACCAGTCTTATCTTACTGGATATTCCCACAATGATAAGAAAGAAAAAAGTAGGCCTTACATAACTGCTTATGGTGCGAGCAAAAGAGAAGACCAGTCTTATCTTGCTGGATATTCCCACAGTGATAAGAAAGAAAAAGACACGCCTTACATAACTGCTTATGGTGCAAACAAAGGAGAAGACCGGTCTTATCTTACTGGATATTCCCGCAATGATAAGAAAGAAAAAGGTGAGTCATATATAACTGCTTACGGTGGGAGCAAAAGAGATGATCAGTCTTATATTATTGGGTATATCAACGCCAAAAAGGTGAATCCGGCTTATGGCAAAAGAGATTCACAAGGTGAAAATCCTAAAGAGTCTTATGCAGCTACATATGCAAAAGACTCTAGAGACTCTTATATAGCTTCCTATGCAAAAGATTCCAAAAACTCTAATGCAGCTACATATGGAAAGGAATATTCAGGGAATACAGATATAACTACCACTAACAAAGTAGATCATTCTGAGGCATTCAAGGCAGGCTTTTTCGCTTTGGATGATCTTTACGTAGGGAACAGAATGACACTCCAATTCCCTATTGAAAATTTCCCTCACTTCCTCTCAAAGAAAGAAGGTGATTCTATTCCTTTCTCATCATCACAACTCCCAAGTGTCCTTCAACTTCTCTCAATTCCTCAAGATTCACCTGAGGCTCAAGAAATGAGAGGCTCACTTGAACTATGCGAGCTTCAGCCCTTAACAGCAGAAAGAAAGGTCTGTGTTTCTTCCCTAGAGTCCATGATTGACTTTGTTCGCTCCATTATCGGTTCTGATTCACAGCTAGACATCCTCACAACTACCTATCCTGCAACAAGTATCCCTTTACAGAACTTCACCATTCTGGACATTTCTCCAGAAATCTATGCTCCAAAATGGGTGGCTTGTCATCCAGTGCCTTACCCTTATGCTGTTTTCTACTGTCACTTCATAGGCTCAGGGACCAAGATCTTCAAGGTTAAATTGGGTTCTGAGAATGGTGAACAGATGGAAGCATTAGGAGTTTGTCACTTGGATTCATCTGAGTGGGATCCTGAACATATTTTATTCAAGTGGCTTGGATTCAAACCAGGGGAAGCTCCTGTGTGTCATTTCTTGCCAGTGAAACATCTCATGTGGATTCCTCTTCCATCTGAAGCAACCATGTGAAAGTGAGGCCATGTTATGTCTTTGTTTAGTATGTCAAATAATAAATGAACAAGGCTGGCTAGACTTTGTTGTATAATGTGTAGTAGATCTCATTCGCCTTGCTTTTGTTGTTTCTAAGTTATGATCTTGAAGTTTCTCTTGTGTACTTGTTTGTTTTCACTTCTTGTTTGTATAAAATAGCCTAGTTCAAATCAATAATCAACTCTCCTTTTGAACGTCCTTGTCTTGAACTATGATTCAACATAAATTTAAGTGAAATACTACCTCCGTTCCTAAATATAGGACCTAATTGACTTTTTTTGGAGAGATTAAGGTTGCGAAATAGGTTATTAAATTATGACATATTTGATATATTTTTAGATTATCCATTAGTTTATAGGTAAAATAAACTAGTTTAAGGGGAAAAATTAGGTAAATCAATTTACAATTAACTTATTTTGCTTTTTTAAGGATTTTCCAGAAAAAGTCAATTAGTTCTTATATTTAGGCAAACATAAGGCATCGAATACTCAATTAGTGATTTTAATTATTTCAAATTTCATCTAATTAAACGGTGTAGATTGATGATGATAATACCTTTCACATCCAAGTGATGAGTATGGAATGTGGATCAGTCCATATTCCATACTCATCATAGTAGTAGTGATGAGAAAACACTTTCACATCCGTGACATCACTAAGAAGAGATCTAAACCCTTCAAATTTTAATATCAAAGGCTCATCATATTTAAAATTCCTAATTGATTGATTTTAAAGTGATTAATTCGTTTTATGATAAATTATAGTCATGGGATTATGGTTATTTTACATTCTACATGTATTAAATTTAAAAGTTATTTAAAACATAATAAAGGTTATTTTAAAGCAAATCTAAATGTTATTTCGATCTAATAGTGTATGTTGATGACGATGACACCTTTCTCTTCGAAGTGATGAGCATGGAATGAGGATCCATAAGAAAACTTGTGTTGTAGGAATAATATTGTAGTTTAATTATGTATTACAATATTAGTATTAGTGGATGATAATGTCAAGCATTATTTTATTTGATGTTAAACTTACATATTCAAATATGTGCTTAATAGCCCTGAGAGACATCTCATCGGGATTAGATTTGGTGTTATGAAGGACTCGATCTAGATTGAGGGAATTTAATCTAGACATTATTTTTATTCGGAATTCGGATTGATGAACTAAATCAGATAGTTATATGAATGAAATAAAACAGCTTCCATTTATTCATTATTCATTGATTTACTATTCTAATCAATTATCCTTAATTTATCGAAAGAATTAGATGTAGATTAATGATATATAATGTTAAGTTGAATCTCATCACATTGGTTTAATCTTGTGTAATGTATTCACAAACTCTAATACTATGTGAAATTGATTCATATTCAAACATGGCAACAAAGTCTATTAGTGAGATAGGAAAAAAACAAGAAAAACGAATATTTGTAAACATGATGAGACAGACTTAAAAAAGAATACAAGTCTAGGCAAACATAAGGAATCAAATACTCAAATAAAATTAAGTGCAAGCCCTAGTAAAGAAAAAATGAATAGGTAAACTTACATGTAGAAACAAATTATAAATATATAATTAAAAATATAATTAATTTTTAAAAGGCATATTTATTATGCGAATTGTTACGCTTGATAACATTTGGTATCAAAGCCAGTTTAAATATGGAAATCCGCTTTTAAAAAGTATATTTAAGATGCGTATTATTTAAATTTGTTATCTGAGTCAAGTTGAATATAACAATTTGTTTGACAACATTGTCATTTCCAGAACCTTGTCATACCATCTTTATATGCCTCTTACTTCTTTCTTATTTCAGTACCGCATACATTGATCTTGAAGACTCTTCAGCTTTCAAAAAAGCTTTGAAGCTGAATGGAAGTGGCCTCCGGGGTGAGCATGGGGTTATAAAGGTTGAGATTGCGACACCTCGAGCTATTCAACCTCACACCATCTTTGTCAAGGGTTGAATCGTTCATTCTACATGTTATAATGGAATTAACTTTGAATTTTGGTTGGAATGCTGTGTAAAGAGTGTTTTATATATGGTTTGTAGGTAACAATACTTGGTGTGACAATATGAGATTATTCTCTTGTTTTACCACGAAATGTGAATTCACTCATTACCACTAATCTAGCAACATACACAGGTTTGCAAATGTATCAACTACAATCTGGAAAATTTTAGATAAAAATTTGACTCTATATGTCCTACAAACTCCAAAGCAATAATGTCCAAAAACTTGTGATGACGTAGAAATGTAAACTAAGCAAAACACTCTCTACCATCAAAGACATAATTTCTAAGATATTGGTGATCTCTAAGATATTGGTGAGGGATAATTTAAATTACAAATAACATATAAGAAAAATACATCCTCCCTTAGCTAATTGACCAACTCCACAAGCTATTGTATTTGTACGGATTATTGAAGCTATCGCCAACAACTACTCCATAAGTTCTTCCATCACAATTTCTCACAACTTGTAGTCTAATTATGATTGCGTGTTTATGTAGTATTTTTATTGCTTGAAATTAAATATGGAGATGTTTAGCAACCGACACAAAATGTGATTATTTAATGAGAATAGTTACATAAACAACATCCATTGAACTTGCCCAGAAATTTTTGGTAGAAAAAAAACTTGCACAGGAATTGTCGGTCTAAAAACAAACTTGCACAGAAATTTACCCAATAATACAACATCATGATTTTCCAACATACAAAGAACTTGCCCAAAAATTAAAAAGAGTACAACATCATGCTTTCCTTATTCACCAGCGAATTAGGTGCTTTTTTCTTTTGTAAGGGAGGAGCCAACTTTCTGAGAAGTGCTCTCATTTGTTCTTCCTTCGTGCTCAACAGATTTTCTTCAGCTAGATGAATCATGATCCTAAAAGAAGCTTCTCTACCCATGGTGAAACAGCACCAACATGCGATGTTCCTGGAAGGAATGAGAAGAAGTGTGTACACTTCTCAAGTCTAAGTCAACAGACATGGAGTTTTATGAAATAAAAACAGAGTGTGAACTTCAGCTCACAACATCAGACGCGAAATTCATCGAATAATCACAAGTTTATGTAAAGGCAACATCCAACTTTACAATAACAAAGAAGAAACAAAGTTGTTCATGAAAGATAGATGTTGTAATATTTTTGCGCAAAAGAATTCAGAGTGAAAACATAAGAACGGAGAGTGAAAGGAGCTCTATTTCTTCGCAAAAGAGTACAGAGTGAAAAATACAACTATATATTGCAAAAAGTAAAATGTTGTTCGAGCCATTGTCTTCTTCTTGCACCACCAACGCACCGATCCACCTCCTCATAGATATCTTCAGCGAAGGCGGTGTTTTTTCGATTTGTCAGTTTGGCTAAGAAAAGAGAGAAATATCACACACATACATGGTCCTCACGGTGTACAAATGGGATGAATTAATCCGTCGTGTCCTTCAAATATCACTTTCTATATACTCCCTCGTTTCTAAATATAAGAGCACTTTGACTTTTTTGGAGAATCCTAAGAAAGCAAAATATGGTAATTAAAAATTGATTTTCCCAAATTTTTTCACTAAACTAGTTTATTTGACTAATGAACTTATATATGATCTAATAATATTTAAAATATATTATGATTAAATTGTTCATTTTGCGTTTTTTAGGATACTCCAAAAGAGTCAAAGTGTTCTTATATTTAGGAACGGAGGGAGTATTATTATTTCCTATTTTCCATATTATAAGAGCTTAAAATATGAATAATTTTAGTTCAAAATGTAAGAGCACATCATTACATTCTTTTACCATTTTAATGCGTTTTTTCCTAATTCTCTTTCATATTTATCAATATTTATTATTTCTTTCTGTTAATAGTGTCATAATAAATGAGAAAAAAATTAAAAAAAATAAATTTTAACAGCCAATTAACTTTTATATGTTTTATAACATAATTTGTTAATTGAGCTTTTATATTACATATAAAAAAGAGCTTTTATATCTTGGAGTGGTTTGTCCATGCCAACATGTAATTTTCAGAGTGATGATATATGGTAGACCCCTCTTCTCCTCTGTTGTCGCCTAGTTTCTTTTTCTTTCTTATCAGAATATTGTCGCATGGTTTTGGAACACAACATATATGAAATCGGCTATGCATTTCTAAATTTATGAACTGATGCTGCCAAACACCTGATCCATAATGACCATAGAGTAGCTGCAATAATTGATAACTACTCTCCTCCATCATCTGCTAATTTTTCTCACTAAGAAATAAGAAATGAATTTATTCCTCACTGTATATGTACGCAGTCCTTCTTCGCCTCGTTCTCACAATCTTGAAAGCTTAGTCAACACTTCCTGCAGCGACTGGAATGGATCATAATGAAGCCCAATCTCGGCGATGACTGATCATCAGACCAAGTCCTTAATTGTGGCCAATTATCCATACCAATTGTAACATCCCAAAAAAATTTAATTAGGGATAATAAGAAATTATTGAGGTGTTATTTAGGAAATTTAGAGTCTTGGGGAGAAATCTTACGATTTTTGGGACAAATTATGAATATTAAATTTTATTCATTTTAGAATTTAAATAAATATAGTTCATAGAGTTATTTGGAATTCTACTTTTATGAAAAATATTGTGAAAACTTGATAACATTATGGAGAGAAAAGAGGTATAATGTTATATGCAAATCTTCAGGGCTAGAAGTATAATTAAGAGTAAGCAGTTGGGTAGATAATGGTATTTTCTCCAAAATATATATAAATACACATATAAAACTCACCTCTTCCCTCTTCAACCCTAACAAGTCGCCGCTGCACCCCCTCCTCCCCTCTCACCCGATCCATTTTCCCTCCCCTGCGTCCTCACTGCTTCCGGCGGCGGCCATGGGCGACGACGGCGGTCACAGGAGACGGCAGCGTGTATGCCGTCGGCCTCACTTTCCCTTCTCAAACTTCACCGTCGAGGTCACCCTCTTCCAACCCACTTGCCTCTCACTCACTTCGATTCTGACGGCGTACGGCGGTGACGGTGGCGAGTCCGGCGATGCTACGGTGCCAGAAAAAGGGTAACCTTGAACCATTCTTTTAGTTCCTCCAATTATTTCCTCTCTAGTTTTAGTTTTTTTCCTCACGGTTGTCGTCCGTTTTCCTCGGCCAGAGTCGCCCTTCCTCGTTTTCCGGCGAAGATAGCCACCGACGAGCTATGACATCAATGATTCAAGTGCAGGTGATTCCTTTTCTTCTTTTTGCTGGTTTTCTGTTTGATTCGGGTGAAGTTTGAGATAGCCTGATTTATGTTTTGGGATTTTAGGTTCTATAATTATTAAAAGGGAAGCTTTAGTTTGATTTTTACGATTGTTTCTCTTCTTGTTTGATCTGATTTTTCTGGTCTAGGAGGCTTTAATTTCTGATTAAGGTTACTTAAGGAAAATATTGTAGATTTATCAAGTTTATAAGTTAAATTTCTGAGAAGTTATAATGGGTTGTTGAAAATTTGTTACTGCTCTTCTTCGGTTGGGTGTTTATGGTGTTAGTATAGTATTGGTTGTGAAGAGAAGAAATGAACGTTGAGGTATGTGTGTTTAAAACTGTTCAGCCCTTTAGTTCTTGATAACTAAATAGTTGGAGAGATAAAATCCATTTAGGGACATGCTAAAAAAAAAAAAAAAATTCCAGCTTTAAGATGTGTGTGTTTATGGACTTAGAAAATTCTAACAATTAGGGTGAAATTCAAGTTCGCTAATAAGTCTAACAATGCTAGTTTATTTGAGTATATGGGATTTTTGGTTAGTGGTTTAGGGTTATCATACATAGAGGTGATATTGGAAAGGTTAGCCAAATGTTATAAGACTTGATTATCTAGTTTATTGTTAACTGGGAGGTTTTGTCTAATTCTTGGAAAATAGGGCCCAAGGTTGGATTGGATGATTATTGTGTTATATATGGTGATAAACTTAAGAATTTTATGATAATGTGTGAGGGCGTAAAGAGACTTTTATTAAGTGGAAGGTACTGAATAGAGTCTTATGTTAGTTATGATTAGTTAGTAATATGTGATGGATTTTGAAAAGAATTCATGGTATGAATGTAAAACTAGAATAAGAATTGTAATTTCATATTTATGATTAAGGCATATGAATTACTATTTGAAGTTTACTATAAGCTAGTGATTTTTACTTTAGTTTTAGCTTGGATTCATCCTTGTGATTGATTGAGGGTGTTAATTGTTAATTTTAGATGATGCTGATGTTAAAATTGAACTTAAAGGAATGGCATGGATTATTGTTTGTGGATTTGAAGTTGTCAATAACTTGTTTGTTAATGCTTAAGCAGAGAATTGGAGTTGGGAAGGATTGTGATAGATTACATTGATTATTTGTTGAGGAATTTGTTTGGAATTGGAAATCGATTTATAAGATAGAGAATATAAACAAGAGATTGAGTACATAACGTTTTAGTAAAGGATGTAAGTGATTAAGAGATGGAGTTGAGAAGAGTTTTGTGAACTAAGAAGTGCTTATGATTGATATGTGTTATATTTTAAAGTTACTGGTAGTGTCATGAATATATTTTTATTCGATGATGATTATATTAAGGTGGTAACTGTTAAATTGATTGGTTGATGATAGATAAATTGATTACAAGTGCAAAGTTCAATTTAAAGAGTATGAACTTATAGTTCTTTCAAGAAGGATGTTTTGTGTTTGATTCTAATAAACTTACTTTAGGAACCACATGATCTACTAAAATAAAATGTATCCAGGAAGGGTTGGGTAGTGTTATACCTATAGGAACGAGAGTGACGCTAACGAATATGCATCAGAGTAATTACTTATATTCCGTATTGTATGGTATAATATTAGGAGAATTTAATAAGGTTGTACTTGGAGGAAATCTACAAGAAAAAAAGGGGGGAAAACGGCAGAGTGCTAAGGGCCACAGGTAACCACACTTACCTGACTATAACATTGAGACTGATGTTAGTCGAGATTTTCAAATCTCTTTTCTATCTATGTATGTATAAGGCTTTCAAAATTAGTTTGATATTAAAGCAGGTTATTGGGTGCCTTTTAACCTCAGCTATTTTCATACAACGTTTTGATATATATGTAGTATCACGTTGATGGAATACGATTGTGGACGGATGTTGCATGACACTGCTTGTACCATCGGCCGATGTAACCGTTTGATAGCGCAATCAACGGTTAGTTGTACTAGTCCTATTGAGTAGAGACAGGGATTTACGGTTTCCGAGTAGAGACGGGCTCCGTTTATTATTTCCTTTTGAGTAGAGACAGGGGAAATATGCCTTTCAGAGTAGAGACTGGGGCACAGTGTCAATCATGTTTATTTTGAATATTTGGAGATGGATGACTTGGTTTTGGTTACTTACATTTGGAGATGTATGAATATAGATACATCTGTTATGTGTATGCATATATATACTGTATACAGGTGAACTATTTTAAAACTGTGGTGCCCTTTAGACGCTCTGCTAACTACACTTCTCACTGCTATAGTGAGTTAAGTGTTGGTTACTGAGACATTGTTTGTCTCACCCCAATCCCTTTATTTTTTTTTAGGTGATCATGCACCAGCACGAGGATCAGGAAAGGGGTATAGGTTATAGATGTTAGTAGGGATGTATATTGCCAACAGATTTTTAGGCTTGCATTCGCTTCCGCATTATTGTTACATTTAATCAAGAAGTTAGTTATGGATTGAATGAGTTTTGATTTTTATTAACCATGTTAGATTAATCCTTTCTAACATGGTTAGCTTTAGTTATTGATTAAATGTGTTTGATTTTTATTAACCATGTTAGATTAATCCTTTCTAACATGGTTAGTTTTTAAATATCCATGAAAATTTTCATATGATATTAGGTGACTCTTTTCTATCATGGATAATACTTAAATAGTTAGAAAGTTCTTTTTCTAACTATGATAGGGTTTCAATATAGGAAAATCATTTTCCTATCATAGTTAGCAAAGTAAATACGTTTAGGGTTAATGATATTGGTTAATTAGGAAATTAATAACAGAATGTTACAACTTGGTATATCAGTAATGGGTAAACGACAACCTGCCTGTTGCATTGAATCTAGTTTGGCAATATACATCTCATAGATATACTTCCTTATGTGCATGATCACCAACTCTATTGGAGGTTTATGGTTCGTCCCTTGGTGGGGAAAGTGATAAAGTCAGAGGAGACTTACACAGGTAACATGATAGGTAAAGTCAATTAAACAACATATTTGTTGGAAGAAATTTAGTATTGATTGGAATAAGCATTGCATTTTGAGTTATGACTGAGAATGAAGTTGTTAAAAGAAGTTTTGAATATAGCATGAGTATGGTGGGAAGTGAAATGGTTGAAGTAGGATATGGTGTTGACAATGATGATGTTATAAGTATTTATGTGATTAAGTGTGAAGTAGAGATGTACTCCATTGAGGGACTAGTAAAAATTGTAGGAAGGTTAATTGAATAAGGATTGTTCTCGGGGGTCACGATTATAATTATGTGTCGACCATAATCATAGTCGAGGCATCATGAGAAACCTTATTCAGTTAAAGGAGGTAGAATGTTACAAGTTGGTTTCATTGAAGTTTGAAGGATAATTTAGGTGAATGGATAAAGATATTTGGTTATATGTGAATATTATTGAAGAGAGTTTTGACACATAAGGTCATGGGAGGATTTGAATAGATATGAAAGCTTACAAGTTAAGGGGGAAATGAAATTATGATTCATGAGAGCTTATTAAGGTTGAGAGTATTGAAAATTTATGTTTTCTGTAATATGAAGTTTATGAGAATAATGGGTGATTCATGTGGATTTATTTAAAGACTATATGATGACATAAATGGATTGTATTGTTGGATTCACATTTATGAAAATGTTTTGATGGAAATGTTTGAGAATAAATTTGATTTCACTAGATAAATCTTTGATTTTGTAAGATTGGTGGTAGTTGTAAATTATGGATCTATTTGTATTATCAATAAGGTTATAAGGTGATGATGATGTGGCTAAACTGAAGAATTTGATTTTGTGTACTATTTTATGCTTAGAGTTGGATGCTTTAGTATGTAGACGTGTTTTGTTTTGGTGCATGTAATGATCTTTGGATAAGGGAGTTATTAATTCAACGTGTTTAGCTTAGAAAAATTTAAGCAGGGTTATAATATATGGAATAGAGGGTTTGTGTAGATTTAATCAATTGGATTGTGTTGAAGGAAGATTGATTTGAATGCTTAGATGATTGAGTGGGTATAAATTCAGTAACAGGACTTCTTTTGTGTTAAGTGTTGGAATGTATTGGCGAATGGAGTAGTCCATTACTGTTTTGAAGAGATCCATCTTCTATTACTAATTATTGAAGATATCTTGGCTAGTTCTTTGCTTAATTGTGTGATAGGTTATTGATAATTTTGAAGTGATGTCAAAGGAATGAAAGTGTGATTTTAGATGAAAGTAATGGAAGAGGAAGTAGAAGGATGTGAAATATTAGTGATTAAATGAAGTTTTGATATTTTTAATATTACTTAAGTGTTAACTACTTATTTGAGGTTGTATGTGAATTGAATTTGAAATCATATTATTCTTTCACTCTTCTTGCTATGTTCTTTACAATATGAAATTTTAATAGAATACGAATAGAATTTAGGACCTTGCTATGCATGCTGAAGTATTATTGGAAGTTGGTGAATTCTACAAATTAAAGAATGCTAGTGATGCTGGTTTTATATGTTATTGTCTATTAGATAATCGTTCTGCCTGGCTAGATTAAGGATGAAGCATAATATCTAGATTTAAAAAGAAGTTGTAGAAAGTTGTTCATAGTGCTTATACTTGGGTGTGAGTGTTTCACTTGTTTACTTGGCTCCTAAGGTCTGCTGTTGCGGGCGAGTAATGATAAGATAGTGAAGTACATTAGAGAAAAGAGGAAGAATGGTTGAAATGTGATACATCTAGGTGAATAGTTTCTAATTCTTTTATTGAAGAGCCAAACTAAATTGGTGCTAGCTGAGAGAATATTGATATTCAGGTTCTGTTGTGTTCAAAAAATAGCAAGTGTTTTCTGTTTTATGTCGTGAGGAACATAGGAAGAATAGAGATTTTTCTTCTGATTCTTGTCCTTCCAAATAGCTTGTTAATGATAGTAGTGTATTTGGTTCGAAGAATGACGAATAAATGGTACATTGGTGAAATTAGTTAGAATTTCAAGATTAGATTGCTACAATATGATTTATATTTGACTGATTGAGTAATGCTGGGAAATTGTGTATGGTGACTATTGTGTTTGGAGGTTTGTTTTGAGAATTCCTTCTTAATTTTTGAACCTTGATACAGTTGAATGTGAGGAACATATAGTTGTAAAGTTTTGCAGAAAAGAATAATAAGGTATAGTTTCTAAGTTGGAAAGTTGAAACATTATTTTGTAATACATGAATTAAAAGAGGTGAGAGATTTATTGTAAGGGTTCTAAAATTGGTTAAGTTTTGAGTTATTGAGAAATCTTGAGTTGACTTGTTGGATGAATATCTCCATGATGAAGAGGAATTAATGATGTTGGTTTACTGTTGGGAATTGCTTTTGCATATACAAATATACATTAGGTGAGGAGATGCGATCTTGATGATTGGACTACACAATAATGACTATCAATTGATGTTTGATTGGAGAAATCTAGGTTTTGGATTAAAGTTGATTAGGGGAAATACTTGGGATTTAACTGTGAGTTGATGATCTAAAGCCATATTATGGTTATGAATTGGAGATTAAGAAGGACAATTTGTTAAATTAGGAGTTTTTTTTTTAAAACGTGAATTAGAAGTAAAGATACTATGTGATCATGACAAAACTATATAGATATAGAAGTTGGTTGAGTTTATAAGTTCATGGTGAAGCATTAGTAAATGTTTCAAATGGATTCATTGGAATTGAAGACAATGGCAAATGATTTTCGGAGTTCAACTAGTTGGGCATATATTTAATCAGTCATGAGATAAAGTAAGGGACGAATTTCTAGGGAAATTTTATCTAACAATTAAGAGGTGAGCTCTTAGAATATGACTGAGCAAACAATTGGAAATTGAAGAGGAAACTAGAAGATTGGATCCAATACAGAATAGTGTTGTTGGTGCATTATACTTGTTTAAGTAGGCAATAAGGAATGGTTAAGTAAGGAGCTGTTAGTTTTAGAGTTAGATTAGGGAAAATCTATGGTATATTAATTTGGTTGGTTATTTCTATATGTTGTAGCCATGTATGATTTCATACTTTGATACAAGTGTTTTGAGGTTAAGGTGGCTAGTAAATTTCTGATAAAAAAAAAAGGTGGCTAGTAAATGAAAGTTGATTGGAGGAAGTAGAATGGGGATAGGTGAATTACCTACAGATTGAATAAAAATGCATGATGAAGGATGGTGTTGAGTACATTAAACTGCAGTTGAATAGTTAGAATTTTATAAATGATTAAACTTAAGATGAGGAATGTAGGGTTGACTTGAGAAATTCTTAATGTTAGGTGATATGTTTAGTAAATTTTGGGGACAAAATTCCTAAAAGGTGGGGTGAATTGTAACATCCCAAAAAAATTTAATTAGGGATAATAAGAAATTATTGAGGTGTTATTTAGGAAATTTAGAGTCTTGGGGAGAAATCTTACGATTTTTGGGACAAATTATGAATATTAAATTTTATTCATTTTAGAATTTAAATAAATATAGTTCATGGAGTTATTTGGAATTCTACTTTTATGAAAAATATTGTGAAAACTTGATAACATTATGGAGAGAAAAGAGGTATAATGTTATATGCAAATCTTCAGGGCTAGAAGTATAATTAAGAGTAAGCAGTTGGGTAGATAATGGTATTTTCTCCAAAATATATATAAACACACATATAAAACTCACCTCTTCCCTCTTCAACCCTAACAAGTCGCCGCTGCACCCCCTCCTCCCCTCTCACCCGATCCATTTTCCCTCCCCTGCGTCCTCACTGCTTCCGGCGGCGGCCATGGGCGACGACGGCGGTCACAGGAGACGGCAGCGTGTATGCCGTCGGCCTCACTTTCCCTTCTCAAACTTCACCGTCGAGGTCACCCTCTTCCAACCCACTTGCCTCTCACTCACTTCGATTCTGACGGCGTACGGCGGTGACGGTGGCGAGTCCGGCGATGCTACGGTGCCAGAAAAAGGGTAACCTTGAACCATTCTTTTAGTTCCTCCAATTATTTCCTCTCTAGTTTTAGTTTTTTTTTCCTCACGGTTGTCGTCCGTTTTCCTCGGCCAGAGTCGCCCTTCCTCGTTTTCCGGCGAAGATAGCCACCGACGAGCTATGACATCAATGATTCAAGTGCAGGTGATTCCTTTTCTTCTTTTTGCTGGTTTTCTGTTTGATTCGGGTGAGGTTTGAGAGAGCCTGATTTATGTTTTGGGATTTTAGGTTCTATAATTATTAAAAGGGAAGCTTTAGTTTAATTTTTACGATTGTTTCTCTTCTTGTTTGATCTGATTTTTCTGGTCTAGGAGGCTTTAATTTCTGATTAAGGTTACTTAAGGAAAATATTGTAGATTTATCAAGTTTATAAGTTAAATTTCTGAGAAGTTATAATGGGTTGTTGAAAATTTGTTACTGCTCTTCTTCGGTTGGGTGTTTATGGTGTTAGTATAGTATTGGTTGTGAAGAGAAGAAATGAACGTTGAGGTATGTGTGTTTAAAACTGTTCAGCCCTTTAGTTCTTGATAACTAAATAGTTGGAGAGATAAAATCCATTTAGGGACATGCTAAAAAAAAAAAATTCCAACTTTAAGATGTGTGTGTTTATGGACTTAGAAAATTCTAACGATTAGGGTGAAATTCAAGTTCGCTAATAAGTCTAACAATGCTAGTTTATTTGAGTATATGGGATTTTTGGTTAGTGGTTTAGGGTTATCATACATAGAGGTGATATTGGAAAGGTTAGCCAAATGTTATAAGACTTGATTATCTAGTTTATTGTTAACTGGGAGGTTTTGTCTAATTCTTGGAAAATAGGGCCCAAGGTTGGATTGGATGATTATTGTGTTATATATGTTGATAAACTTAAGAATTTTATGATAATGTGTGAGGGCGTAAAGAGACTTTTATTAAGTGGAAGGTACTGAATAGAGTCTTATGTTAGTTATGATTAGTTAGTAATATGTGATGGATTTTGAAAAGAATTCATGGTATGAATGTAAAACTAGAATAAGAATTGTAATTTCATATTTATGATTAAGGCATATGAATTACTATTTGAAGTTTACTATAAGCTAGTGATTTTTACTTTAGTTTTAGCTTGGATTCATCCTTGTGATTGATTGAGGGTGTTAATTGTTAATTTTAGATGATGCTGATGTTAAAATTGAACTTAAAGGAATGGCATGGATTATTGTTTGTGGATTTGAAGTTGTCAATAACTTGTTTGTTAATGCTTAAGCAGAGAATTGGAGTTGGGAAGGATTGTGATAGATTACATTGATTATTTGTTGAGGAATTTGTTTGGAATTGGAAATCGATTTATAAGATAGAGAATATAAACAAGAGATTGAGTACATAACGTTTTAGTAAAGGATGTAAGTGATTAAGAGATGGAGTTGAGAAGAGTTTTGTGAACTAAGAAGTGCTTATGATTGATATGTGTTATATTTTAAAGTTACTGGTAGTGTCATGAATATATTTTTATTCGATGATGATTATATTAAGGTGGTATCTGTTAAATTGATTGGTTGATGATAGATAAATTGATTACAAGTGCAAAGTTCAATTTAAAGAGTATGAACTTATAGTTCTTTCAAGAAGGATGTTTTGTGTTTGATTCTAATAAACTTACTTTAGGAACCACATGATCTACTAAAATAAAATGTATCCAGGAAGGGTTGGGTAGTGTTATACCTATAGGAACGAGAGTGACGCTAACGAATATGCATCAGAGTAATTACTTATATTCCGTATTGTATGGTATAATATTAGGAGAATTTAATAAGGTTGTACTTGGAGGAAATCTACAAGAAAAAAAGGGGGGAAAACGGCAGAGTGCTAAGGGCCACAGGTAACCACACTTACCTGACTATAACATTGAGACTGATGTTAGTCGAGATTTTCAAATCTCTTTTCTATCTATGTATGTATAAGGCTTTCAAAATTAGTTTGATATTAAAGCAGGCTATTGGGTGCCTTTTAACCTCAGTTATTTTCATACAACGTTTTGATATATATGTAGTATCACGTTGATGGAATACGATTGTGGACGGATGTTGCATGACACTGCTTGTACCATCGGCCGATGTAACCGTTTGATAGCGCAATCAACGGTTAGTTGTACTAGTCCTATTGAGTAGAGACAGGGACTTACGGTTTCCGAGTAGAGACGGACTCCGTTTATTATTTCCTTTTGAGTAGAGACAGGGGAAATATGCCTTTCAGAGTAGAGACTGGGGCACAGTGTCAATCATGTTTATTTTGAATATTTGGAGATGGATGACTTGGTTTTGGTTGCTTACATTTGGAGATGTATGAATATAGATACATCTGTTATGTGTATGCATATATATACTGTATACAGGTGAATTATTTTAAAACTGTGGTGCCCTTTAGACGCTCTGCTAACTACACTTCTCACTGCTATAGTGAGTTAAGTGTTGGTTACTGAGACATTGTTTGTCTCACCCCAATCCCTTTATTTTTTTTAGGTGATCATGCACCAGCACGAGGATCAGGAAAGGGGTATAGGTTATAGATGTTAGTAGGGATGTATATTGCCAACAGATTTTTAGGCTTGCATTCGCTTCCGCATTATTGTTACATTTAATCAAGAAGTTAGTTATGGATTGAATGAGTTTTGATTTTTATTAACCATGTTAGATTAATCCTTTCTAACATGGTTAGCTTTAGTTATTGATTAAATGTGTTTGATTTTTATTAACCATGTTAGATTAATCCTTTCTAACATGGTTAGTTTTTAAATATCCATGAAAATTTTCATATGATATTAGGTGACTCTTTTCTATCATTTATAATACTTAAATAGTTAGAAAGTTCTTTTTCTAACTATGATAGGGTTTCAATATAGGAAAATCATTTTCCTATCATAGTTAGCAAAGTAAATACGTTTAGGGTTAATGATATTGGTTAATTAGGAAATTAATAACAGAATGTTACACCAATGATTACTCTATATTCGTGTGTTATATGGGGAGACCACGGAAAAGCAAAATAATGTAAAAAAAAGGAACAACTCGATCAAAGTATTGGCTTAATTACATCTCTAGGTAGGGTGAACTTTGGATGAGGAGGAGGAGTAAATTGAACATTTATCGAGAGGTGTTCTTTTTGGTGCTTGCGCAAGTGATCTAAGCTATATGCTGAAAAGGCTGAAAGCAACAGCAAAGTTAATATTGGTAAGCCATAATCATTTAGCTAGGTTTGGGCTTACCGGCTTTCATGATGCTAAACCAAGCAGGTCTTCAGAGCTGATTTGGTTGGAGCAAATTAAAGGGAATGGCTGGGACAAGGAGCAAATTCCTCCCCCTTAGCTTGTTTGGGTTAAAAATTGGAGATGAGGACAGTCAAAATATATTTCCCTTCTCTTCAAACCTCTTATCTTTTTCGGTCAATGAAAATCCTCTTGTCTTTATAATTCTCATTTAAAAGTCTTTTTCTAAAAAATAAAATTAAAACTTAGAACACCTACTTTTTCTCATATTAAAGCCTTTTTATAAAAAATAAAAATCAAACATTTACAACATCTAATTTATAATTTACTTTTATTTTGTGTTACTTGTCACTTGCTGTGGTGCTTCCCCCTAATAGACTAGGCTTTTATCCCTTTTTTGCTCCCACACTTTACCATTGAATGATTTCAATTTGATTTCAATCATTTTTGTTTATTGTCAAAATCAGTGACATTTTAATATCTTATAGGCAAAAACTCTGTCAATTTTATATGACTTTCCAAATATTTAGTTTTGAATTATTTGATTTATTAGATCTTAATATGAATGAACTCATTTTTTTTTTGCAATTCATTGGAGAACGAATCGAGGCAAGACCTATGAATGCTCCCACTACAAGAAAATACCTCTAAATATTTGGAATGTTATAATATACACAACAACTGGTTTTTGGTCATAAGATATTGAAATGTCACTAATTTTATGTAGAATATGGTGATATAAACAAACATATGTGAAATTTAATTTGAGAACAAATTATTTAACAACAAAAAAATGGGAGCGAACAAGAGCGATAAAGAAGGCAAGCTTGATTCCTACCTAGTAGGTTTTCTTCATCTACTTATAAATACAATTTAGAATGTCACTCTTGATTTTATTTGTTTCGTTCTCATTTTTTACTTATTCATTTCTTGATAACTTGTTTATATATTTTTGAGTAAATGTGCAAAAACGGGAACAAACTATTACGCTAGTAGCACTGAGGGGGAACAAGTATTTCCGGGCTCAATTCCGGGAATGAAGAAACAATTTTGGTGCAATTTAGGTAACAATGTTTAGTTTGACCGACGTTGAACGTTAAAAACTGACGTGACGAGGAAATAAAATTTTTTGCTGACGTGGCGTGTTTATGCGACAATTATTTTTCTGAGTGTGTGACCCATATTATTTAAAAAAATAAAAAAATATAAAACACCCCCACCATCTTTTTCTTCCTCACACTCGGACACCAAGACAAACACCCACCACCCACCCTCTTCACCCCACCCACCCCCACTACTTCGCCTCCCCCCTAAAATAGTAGCCACCAAAATTTTTCACTTTGAAATTTCTTACATTTGATTTGGAAAGTTATTTTCCACTTCCATGGATAGCACTTCGTAAGAGATGGGCTTTTATTTGGCTAAACTTGTGTTTTATGGATTCTCTCCCCATTGAGTCATTCCCATGCTTTTGAGTTTTAGTTGTGATGGAAAATTCTTATTAATCTATACTCCCTTCGGTCTGTAATATAAGAGATCAGTCTCTAAAACATGTTTCTTAAGAAAACATGTAAAAGCTAGTTGGATGTGTGCATTTAATTCTTTTTTTCCAATATTCTTCATATTTATTATGATACTAATATGATAGAGAAATACATAAGCATTAATAAATATGAAAAAGAGTCAAAAGCAAAGTAGGAAAAAATATATTAAATGAAGAGACAAAGTTGGGTGAGCTTTTATATTTGGACAAAACTTATATCAAGTTTCTTATATCAAGTTTGTCCAATTCACCTATAGGATATTGCCACTTGTTCAGTTTTTCCATGTCAATAAGGAAGTGTTTGTTGTCTCACAGTACTCAATTCAAAAACCAAATAATAAAGAAAAAAATTATGAAACCTACGTTTTCCACAGCCAAGAATAACATAATAAGAATCGGCATCAGCTTCTCAGAATCGGAATTGGCCCTTCATCCACACTAGCCCACCCATCTTCTTCATTCTCCAAAAACCAAATATGTTCTCTTCTTCTCTTCTCTCCCAGCTACACTAAAACCCCATAATCTCCACCACTCATTCCACCATGGCCGCCTCTCAACCTCCGTAACCGCTCCCCTCACAATTTCCTCAACCATAAACCCTCTCTGTTTTTCCATTATCACTCCCTCCTACCTTCTTCTCCCCCCTCTCTCTTCCTCATGCATCGAACCCAAAATTCATCCCTCACCCATCATCGTCTCCGTGAATGAGATGGTGGAACAATGAAGGCGGAGAGAGAGAGAGAGGGTCGCATTAATCACCTATCACCATCAGTTCATCACCGTTTCCTTTTTCTTTTTTACCTTATTTGATTATTTCCTTTTTTTTCTTTTTCTACCTTATTTGATTATTTCCTTTTTCTGGATCTTTTATGTTTTGAGATTTGTGAGACAACAAACACCTCCTTGTTGACGTGGAAAAAATGAACAGGTGGTAATATCTTATAGGTGAACTTGACAAACTTGATATAAGCAACTTGATATAAGTTTTTTCCTTTATATTTTGTACGGAAATCATTCAACTTTTAAACTCTTATACTTCCTCTGGTCCTAAATATAAGACCTATATGACTTTTTTTTGGAGATGTTATGGTTACACAATATGTTATTAAATTATGATATATTTGATATATTTTTAGATTAGTCATTAGTTTATAGGTTAAATAAACTAGTTTAAGGGAAACATTAGGTATATCAATTTATAATTGACATATATTTTGCTTTTTTAGGATTTTTTAAAAAAGTAAACTAGGTCTTATATTTAGGACCAGAGGGAGTATTATATAATCGAAGGAGTACTACTTTATATATTATTTCTTTTTAAAAAATTGAATATTATTGTCCATGTAATAATTTGATGGCCTTATTATATCATCAATTAAATATGATAAAATTATTTAAGTGTCTGTCTGGATACATTTCTAAAAGTTATTCTGGCTCCCAAACCTAGGTTTCACACAAAGACACACAAACACTCAATTTTTTTGGATAAGCTATTTTGAGAAGAAAAGCTAGGTTTGAGTTCCAAAAGTTATTTTGAGAAAAACTACATTTTTCTCATTTTCCAGCTGAAAGCTTCGACCTCTCATTTAGGAAAAACACTTATTTCAAATAAAAGAAATATGAAAAGTTATTCATCATAACTATTTTTCGGAAAAAATATATTCAACTCAAAAGCTATTCTTAAAAGTTATTCTCAAAAAGCTTAATCCAAACACTCTAATTTCATCAAAAGCTATTTTTCAGAAAAACTATTCTTTTTTTTATATAAAAAGAAACAAAATCATACAAAAATAAAACTAACAACCAATTACATCCTTGAGAAGATGTACGCTATCAGCTTTAGGCACGACGTGAATGCCTAAACCATAGTTGAAACTGCTCGTTGCCAAAAAATCTGCAACTACATTATCCTCTCGGCTAATCACCCGAATTTCTACGATCCACTGTTGTCGCATTAATTCAGAAAAGTTATTCTACTCAAAAGCTATTCTCAAAAAGCCATTTTCCCAGAAACTATTCTCTAGAAGCTGAATCAAAATAGGCCCTAAGACGAGGCAGATTGCCATTTTAATTAAACATAATATCACCTCATATTCCCAAATTTGGGTATTGGACTGAGCCGTTATGCCTTCTTAGAAAGCGTGGAAAATCTCACAAACAACTAATTTTCAACGCCAACCTTTACTCTCCTTTTTTTGCCCACAACAGAGCCAGCAAGACAAGTTTTTATTTTGGCAACAGCACCCGAGTGAGAGACCAATAATATGAATCAATCCACCGGTCAACAAAAGGCGCGAAAGCGAAAAGGCTTGATCGGGCCCGGGTCATCATAACCCGACCCGAAACAAGACGGCAATACCTGAATCCTGAAATCCTATTCTCAATTAGTCAATTTCAATTTCAATTTCCAACCGAAAACCAATTCAATTCAATTCTCCAAAATACGCCGAGAGAAAGCAAGCGAAGCAATGGCATGGCATTAAGCTGGAGATTGTTGTAGCGAAGAGATCCTTCGATTTCCTTCGTTATTTCCAATGCTTCTTCAATCCCAAGCCTCTCTCCGCAGCTTTCTCCAGCTCACTTCATAATTCCACAATCTCATTCTGTAATTCCCCTACATTTTCTTAATTTCGCGTCTCACTATTTTCTCTGAATGAAATGGAGGCGTTGATTGAGCTGTGTGACCTAATTGCGCAAAATCCAGCGCAATTCTCCGACAAATTGACGTGGCTATGTGCAAAATGTCCCTCAATTGAATCATTTTCCGCGGGATCTCCTAGGGTTTCACGTGCGCAGCTCAATGCTGTAACCGTCGTGGCTCGTTTTTTATCTAAGTGTTCTGATTACAGCGATCTTCGGCCCAGGGCTGTTGTTCTTGACTTTCTTCGCGCCATTCCTTATTCTTTTGACCCCTCGTTTTGGCCCCAAGGCTATAACGGTAATTCCATTGCGAGTTTTTATGTTGAGTTCTTGAGTTATGTTGTGAAGGCGGCTGAATTGTCGCCTGAGTTTGCTGAGGAGATGGCTGAGTTCTCAGGGGAGGTGATTTTGTGTGCGATTGGTAAATGTGGTGAACTTTCTGGTGTTAATAAGGCTTTTTTGGTGGCTTTGTCGCAGAATTTTATTCCTGTTTCTGCTTTGGATGCGAATAAATTGGTTACTTGTCTTATTGATCAGTTTGCTTTTATGATCCCTGTTAGTGGAGAACATAATAGTAATAATAATGGGGTGAATTCGGAGAGCTCTTCGTCTCAGAGCTCTCCTTTGAATGTGAACCATCACTCTCAGCTGAATTCCGTTGCGAGCCCGGGGAATTCTGTTAGCACTGCCTCGTCGAGAGGGTCGGTGATGAATGGGGACCGCAGTTTGTGGTTGAGTGATCAGTTGAGTGTGAACTTGGGTTTACATGATGGTGGTGGTAGTGGTGGTTCTTCTGGCATGCAAGTTGCTTCCTTTGAGGAAGAGTCTGTGGGGAATTTGGAGAAGCAAGGGATAGCCTTGAAATTGATTGCGCATATATTGGAGAAGGTGAAAATTGATCCAGGACTTTTGGAGCAGGTTGGGTTGATTGCAAAGAAGCAGATTCAATCCATGTCTGTTTTCCTTAGGGTAATGATGTTTTTTGTTATGTATATTTATTTTTCTGTTTTTCGTGTTGATGTGATCATAATGTATATTTTATATCTAAGGGAAGATATGAGTATATTCATGTTGGTTGTATGTGCAGATAAGGAAGAGGGAATGGAATGAGCAAGGGTCACTTCTAAAAACCAGAATCAATACCAAACTGGCAGTTTATCAAGCTGCCGTTAAATTGAAAATCAGTTGTCTCTCATCACTGCATTCTGATGGGAAGTCTATGAAGAGATTATATTATGGGGCAGTTGCGTTATTGATCGATGCTGCTGAGGCGTGCGTACAATCCGTATGGCAAAAATTGAAAGCTTGTGAAGAGCTCTTTAATTCCTTGCTTCTGGGAGTAGCCGGGATTGCTATTGCTAGAGGAGGCCAGCCATTGCGTATATTGCTCATTCGATTAAAACCAATTGTTCTGATTGTTTGTGGACAGGTGCGAACTTTTCAGCTTAAACATGCATTTCATTTGACATTTGATATGAGGTTTTGCTATTTATTTATTTATTTATTTTAACTTTTAAGTATTAGTTTTACAGGCTGATACATGGAGAAGCAGCCAAGGGGCCATGTTTGAGAGTGTCATCAAGGCAAGTTCTCAAATAATAGAATCTTGCTGGTCTAAGGAGCGAGCTCCTGTAGACACTTACATCATGGGCTTAGCTGCAAGCATCCGTGAACAAAATGATTATGAGGAACAGGTTCGTATATTAAATTATCCAAAGGGTACTTGAACATATTGTTGTGTCTGCATTGTGCTTTTCATGATTATAAGGAAAAAGTTATTGTAGAAATTTGTTGTTGACACATGTATAACACATCTTTGGTGTTTCATATATTCCCGTATCATAGCTTAACCTTATAATGCATAATGTTTATTTATTCTATCATTATTTTCTTAATACTTATCACCTTTACATTTGGGCCTTTTGTTACTATGATTTGAGATAGATTTTAATCCTAATTAGTGGTTACATCCATGTGCATTAGGTTTGACTTGTTTAATTAGCATTTAATAGTGGTTTAATAATTAATAACTTTGTGTTCAATCATGCCAATTTTAGCTATTCATCACAATATATCTCATCCGCATACTTACAGTTTCTTGTCTGTCAGGAAAACAAGGAGAAAGCAGTTCCTGTTATACAGCTCAATGGTATTCGCCTACTCGCTGCTCTGATTGTTGCAGCCAACAAGCCTGAATTGGTAGACATGATATTGCCTCATTTTATTGAAAACTTAGAAGAGGGTGATGCTTCAACACCCAGTTTATTGAGACTTCAAGTATGGAATTTTGCTTCATTTCATCATCACCCTTCACGATCCATTATCCGTTCTTTTTGTAAGCTTTGATGGTGTGAATTAACATTGTTTTTGCTGTATCACTTCCAGCTTCTTGATGCTGTTTCTCGGATGGCAAGCTTGGGCTTTGAGAAGTCTTACCGGGAAACAGTTGTTTTGATGACTAGAAGTTATTTAAGTAAACTTTCTAGTGTTGGATCGGCCGAGAGCAAAACAGAGGCATCTGAGGCCACAACTGAGCGTGTAGAAGTATGTACTATGTAGTATAGTGTCAATCACACAGTAAACATTAAGTTCCTTGATGCAACACTTTATCAAATGGATGCTCACTAGTTCAATCGTATTCTAGACTCTTCCTGCAGGATTTTTTCATATTGCTAGTGGTCTCAGTGATAGTAGGTTGCGTTCAGACTTTCGTCATCGATTGCTTTCCTTGTGTTCAGATGTTGGTCTGGCTGCTGAGTCCAAAAGCGGAAGGTATGCCTATTGGACTGCTGATCACTTGACATATGGTTCATGTGATTCTGAGATCCTTTATTTAAACTTCATATTAAATTATACCTTCTGAAGATTTCAAATTTTTTGCCCTTGTGCAATACAGGAGTGGAGCAGATTTCATGGGTCCCCTGCTACCAGCAGTGGCCGAGATATGTTCTGATTTTGATCCTTCTTTAATTGTGGAACCATCACTTCTGAAGTTGTTTAGAAATTTATGGTTCTATATTGCTCTTTTTGGCTTAGCACCTCCAATACAGAAAAATCAGCTACCTTCTTCAAAATCTGTTTCCAGTATCCTGAACAGTTTGGGAAGTATGGGTTCTGTTGCTCTGCAGGCTGTACTTGGACCATATATGTGGAATGCACAGTGGTCTTCTGCTGTTCAGCGTATTGCACAAGGGACTCCTCCACTAGTAAGTTGATTCTAAGAGACATCATGTTAACATTTTCTGGAAGATAATTTTCAATCCTGCATGTTAAGCTAGTTATGTTTCAGTATGTTTCCAAATGATTTTGTCTTGGTTATTCTCTATCCTTTCTTGATATAGTGGCATTGGTATGTCTTCTGTTAATACAAGACTTGTTACCAATACTAAATTTTATTTGGAGTTTGTTTGAGCAATATTTTGTTAGTGACTTATGCTTGTCATAATCTTTCACTTGTCATATGAGAGGTTGGATTTGTTATCTGTATGTTTGAAGTGTAAGAAAAAAATTTCCTTTTTGTGATTTTGTTTCTTTTGCGGTTATCCTTAGAAAGATAAAGGTATTGAGCTGACTGCTTTGGAAGCTCATTTGATTAGATGCATGTATATATATATTTGATGGATCTATGGAAGGGCTGGAAGTTGGAACTATATTTATGGATCATGAATGTCTTGTTTTCAAACTATGGCTTGCACGCTTTTGAATTAACCACTTCATACTTCATAATTAATCACATTGTAAGGTCAAAAGGTTAATTTTCGCAACTGGAATGTTTTTCAAGCATTATCTTGAATCTTATGCTTTGAAGTTGATGTGCGATCAATGAGACTGGATGTAGCTATTGTGAGCTCATAATATTATTTTTTGGGTGATGCTATGGTACTTGCTCTTTCTTTCTTGATCTGTTGTAAGTTACGGCTTACAAGAATTTAAGAACCATATACAGGCAAACATGAGCAAACTGATAATACAGGTTGTATCTAGTTAGTTTTATAGTGATCCTAATATACTTGCTTGATTGCATCCTGTGGGAACAAAGGATGAGTAAATAGTCTGATGTTTATTTCATTGATATGATTACATATTTATAATACAAAAGTTTCCTAAAAGATAATAACTTCTCCTACAAGTTTATTCCCTAATAAAAACATAATATTCTTCTACTCTAAATATTTCCTAATAATATAATTCACAATAATGACTAAGATATACAAATAGTCTACATAATACACAATAGGAAATATTACTTATTTTCATTATTTTTAACACATCCATTTGTCCTAAAATATTTTATTGCTTGGGGAAGTTTAGGCACCCGCATATCAGTCATATTATCTATAGAAATGCTTTATTAATATTTCAAAAAAATTTCCTCTTGAAAAATGCCATCATATGGCTTTTGTGGAAATGAGTATTATGTGAATTGCAACTTACATCCTCATCTTGTACTCCCTAACTGTGAATTGTGTTTTTCCTTTGCTTTTCTTTTAATTCCTTGAAATGTAATGCCATTAATTTTGTATGAATCTCTCCGTTAGTAAGAAAAGTTGTCATTTTGTTATAATATAGAATTTAGCAACTATGTATATAAGATTAATTTTGTTACCATTCATATTGTTTCCCCCTTTTTAATATCATTTGAATCAACATGAATCTTTCCTTTAACATCTTTTTGTTCTTGTCAAGGTTGTCAGCACAGTGAAATGGCTTGAGGATGAATTTGAGCTAAATGCTCTGCACAACCCAGGAAGTAGCCAAGGAAGTGGTAATGAAAAAGCTGCTCTTACTCAGAGAGCTGCTCTTTCTGGAGCTCTAGGGGGGCGGGTTGATGTTGCAGCAATGACCACAATCTCAGGTTGATAGGCATTAAATTCTCATTTGTTGTGTTTGAAAATCGATTCATTTTGGGGATTCTTTAGATGTTTTGCTTTGGTTAAGGCATTTTCCATGTTTTGCATACATATAGCTCTCCTACTACCCATTGCAGATACATTTCAATTTTGAATATTACATTTTTATACTAAGATGACAGTTCTTGTACCTCAGACATTTAGGGAATATTTTTGGTTGTGTGCTGAGTATGTCGTAAGATAACTTGTTCACTGCCTTTTGCTTTGGCCAGCATTTTGTTGAACACATCATGTTATCCTTTTTTATGAACTTAATTCAATTTATACTTAAGCACGTATAACTCATCTATTCTATTTTTAATAAAAAAATTCAAATGTTAATACATGAATAAAGTGATTATGTTTGTCGTCGTCATCATTATTTATGCTCCTAGATTGTAAGTATGTTCTTTTGGGTGATTGTTTTGTTTTATTTGTTTCCTCTTTTTAACATATATGCTTGAGGGTATACAATAAAAAATTATTTGTGCTGTCCTCATTTCTTTTTCAAAAAAATATTATTTCACCCATTTTAAAGGGCCGGCTTGGCTCAGCGCTCGTTTGCCATTGTGTCTGAGATCGTGGGTTCGAATTAGCCTCTCTGTATAAAAGCAGGGGTGAGGCTGCCTAGTATATTCCCTTCCCTAGCACTCCCACCAAGTGGGTACTCGAACTGATTGGTCCTTTATTATTAATTCACCCAATTTTACATGTTGGTTAAAATTTCATTGTTTAATATGATGCGTGTGCGCACCATGTCTGAACTACATTCATCTTTCAACCTGATGTAAACCTGATGATCTCTTACTCTTCTTCTATGCAGGTGTGAAGGCTACGTATCTTCTTGCTGTAGCTTTTCTGGAGATCATCCGCTTCAGCAGCAATGGTGGTATCCTAAATGGTGATGGTGCCATGAATGCTTCTAGAAGTGCCTTTACATGTGTCTTTGAATATCTTAAGACTCCGAATCTAATGCCTGCAGTCTCCCAGTGTCTAACAGCAATTGTCCATAGAGCTTTTGAGACTGCTGTTGCATGGCTGGTAGGTATTGGTTTGGCTACAATTTGCTGTGAAGCTTAAGCTTGCTGATTGGCAATTGAATAAACTAATTGAAGTAAAATGTGTTCGATTTACCAACCTGCTCTTTATGTGAACTGATGTGAATCATTAAACCTCAATTAGTCATGGTCTTAATGAAATTTTGATCTGAGGAGTTCTACTGGTACTTTAACTACCAACTCTGTAAATGTCACTCTGATATGATCGCATCCCTCCCAATAGCTTAAGCTTGTAGGAAAAAAATGCCCAAGGAATATTATACAATGGAATTTTTCCCCATCTTTTTACTTGTCATGTAATATGCATTTAAGTTACTGGAAATATGCTACTTCAACATAACTGTTTTTCATCACGAAAAATATTTTATTATTCCCACAAATTGGTCAGCAAATTTTATGCATATGTTGTTAATCATCAAAATTTTTAATCTGATTACTCTATGTTTTGCTGCTTAAATTAAAGAAATAATAAACTTGTCAGTAAAGTTGAAGACTTGATGAACAGTGTGTCAGTTATTGCAAATTTGAAGCTTTTAGAGAGAGAAAACATGTTTACTCAAAGCATGTTCTAGAGATTGCCCATCAATCAATGGAGATTTAAAGCTTGTCTATTTGAATTTCAGAGTGCTTGGTTGTGGAAGAACTCTATGTGCATATATCTGTAATTTCCTTTCGAATTCATTTAATTTACCAACAGAAAGGCCAAGTCAGACCCCACTAAGAGGGGTCAACTACAAGAGTCTCATGACACAATTTTGCTTTATTCACAACTCTCTTCTGATATGGGGTTAACCCGGAAGATCTCAACTGATGACTTCCTTGAGGGTCTTAGCTGTTTATTCATCAGTGTATTTACTTAATATGACACAAAGATGACTCCTGCTTTGATTTGGCTTCAGGAAGATCGAATATCTGAAACAGGCCTTGAGGCTGATGCCAGGGACTCAGCCCTTGTTGTGCATACATGTTTCCTGATCAAAAGTCTATCCCTGAGAGAGGAGAATATTCGAGATATTGCTGTGAATTTGTTGATTCAACTTAGGGATAAGTTTCCGCAGGTAAATCTGAGTTTTTATTGTGTGTGCACGTATTTGTTTTTATCTAATGCCACCTTAAAATTCCTTTTTTAAAGTCTCCTCTGTATTCCAAAGTGAAAATTTTATTCTTGCAGGTTTTGTGGGATTCATCCTGTGTAGATTCATTGCTATTTTCATTTTATAATGACTCTTCATCTGCTGTCATCAACGATCCTGCTTGGACAGTAACAGTCCGTTCCTTGTATCAAAAAATTGTTCGGGAGTGGATTATTAAATCGCTTTCAAGTGCTCCGTGCACCAGCCAGGGCCTTCTTCAGGTTGACATGAGCCCTTCCATTTGTTAAATAATTTAAGTCACCAAATTTTCTGTCACCTTTCACCATTATATTTTAACATTTTGGGCAAGCATTTTTTCCCTAACTTAAAAGCATATGTTAAAGGGAGTGACTTCTTTCTCTCTTCTACATGATTGGTTTTTTTGTCTGCACTTTTCTTGTTTTTTTATGATAATTGTGATCCAGAAAAGCTGTTCCATTACCATTTAAATCTAATTTGGAAACCAGTCCCACAATAGCATGTTTTCTGTCAATAGCATGTTTTCTGTGGTGCTGTAATTTCTTTCCAGTTAGATTGTTTTTGTCACCAATTGGTTTCCATTTAATCTTTTTGTAGGGGCTGTTGTCAAAATTAATGAGTCAATTCCTTGTAGGGTTTTGTTTTCTTAATCTTCATTGATGTTACACTTCAGGATAAACTTTGCAAAGCAAACAACTGGCAGAGGTCACTGCCCACAACCGATGTTGTTTCACTTTTATCGGAGATACGGATTGGCACGGGGAAGAATGAATGTTGGACAGGCATACAAACAGCAAATATACCTGCAGTAATGGCTGCAGCAGCTGCAGCTTCAGGAGCAAATTTAAAACTTTCAGAAGCCTTTAATTTAGAGGTTCTCAGTACTGGTGTAGTTAGTGCAACAGCTAAGTGCAACCATGCTGGTGAAATTGCTGGAATGAGAAGGTTGTACAACAGCATTGGTGGTTTTCAAGGAAGTACCGCACCAACTGGTTTTGGACTTGGTGTTGGGCTTCAAAGAATTATATCTGGAGCTTTTCCCCAACAGCCACAGGCCGAAGATGATGCTTTTAATGCAATGCTTCTTAATAAGTTTGTACGTTTGCTTCAACAGTTTGTCAACATTGCAGAAAAAGGTGGGGTGGTTGATAAGTCTCAATTTCGGGAGACTTGTTCTCAGGCTACTGCACTTCTTTTGTCAAATTTGGTAAGCATACTTAGAAAATTTACTTATTATCATAATTGGAAAGTAGTGAAATACCTTTGCCTGAGTAATAATTTTTCTCTCTTGGACTAGGGTTTTGAATCCAAATCAAATGTAGAGGGATTCTCACAGCTTCTGCGCCTTCTTTGTTGGTGTCCTGCTTACATTTCCACTTCTGATGCAATGGAAACTGGTGTTTTCATTTGGACATGGTTGGTTTCTGCTGCTCCTCAGCTTGGGGCTCTTGTTCTTGCAGAGCTTGTTGATGCTTGGTTATGGACAATTGACACCAAACGGGGTCTTTTTGCATCTGAAGCAAGGTTTGCTGGGCCAGCTGCAAAACTGAGGCCTCATCTTTACCCTGGGGATCCTGAAATGCAGCCTGAGATTGATCCTGTTGAGCAGATTATTGCTCACAGATTATGGCTTGGATTTCTTATTGATCGTTTTGAGGTTAGAAGTTGTTACCCATGTTATGTTCTCACCTACTTTTGTAATTTAACCTTTCTTTCACCATCACTTAGCATTGAAACTTAATCATTGTTTATGTACTTTCTAATTGTTGATGTGTTGTCATTCTCTCAGGTGCTCATTGTTTTGTAGGTTGCCATTTCACGTGTCTAAGGTGTAATTAGCCTTTAGTGTCAGTTATTGGACATTGCTATATGTATCTTTCAAATTATAGGAATGATAAGTGTGTTATTCAGTTTCACACCTTGGAGATTCCCCAGAGTTTCGTATTCTAGCTCCCATTACTTCTAAACATTCCTCAATATAAGCCTTAACAATATTGTCATCGAATTATGAATATTCTAAGTTATTTACATTCATGGAATCTGTTGTGTTAGATATATGGAAAACTAGTGATTGTATCATTGTTGTCTTGTGGTAAAGTTGTGTTAACTTAACTAAATGAACCTTCGATTGTCTGTTTATTATTTCTATGTTTAGTTCCCTGGCTCATCCCATATCTTGGTTTTCTGGCTTAGGTGATTCGGCATCAAAGTGTGGAGCAACTCCTGCTTATGGGTCGGATGTTACAGGGGACAATATATCGTTGCTCAGTCTTTTCTCGCCACCCTGCAGCCACTGGCACCTTTTTTACTTTAATGCTCCTAGGGCTCAAGTTCTGCTCTTGCAAGTTTCAGGGCAATCTACATAACTTTCAACTGGGGCTTCAGCTGCTGGAAGACCGGGTTTATCGGTGAACACAATTGACTCTTACTGTTTATCTTTTGTACTTGTTGTCATTCTGCTTCTGCTTCTGCTTCTGCTTCATTATAGTTCTGGTAGTGTAATAGGCTTTTCTTCATAAAATTTTATTCAGTTGTTTTCTTTCTTTGAATGAAACATCCATGCTGCCAACTTATGCTACAATTCATAAAATGTTTTGATCATGGCAATGATTTTGTTCATCTCATCACTTCCTCAAGAGGCTTTAATTCATTCATTTATTCAGTGGTTTGAAAGAATCCTTGAAGCAGTGCAACTGAGGTCTACTTTCTATATTAGATTGTTTAACTTCGCATGCATGCTAATGTCCTTGTTAGAACATAGGTCAGATTAATGACTTGTGTGCACAGCAAATGTGTGCTCTGCTTATGCTAGGTACGCGTGAGGTATGGGGATTGTTTGCATATGGTAATATTCACATCCCCTACAATTCCAATATCTACCTGCTCTAGTTCTATTATGTTCCACGGCTCATGACTTACATTCAAGATATGGTTTGACTGCCCTCTAATGTCAGAGGTCACTGTATTAATCTGTGTTTCAGAGCTTTCTCATGTCATCTTAAAGTCTATTTAAGGGTTGGTATTTGGCTACATGCTAGGTTGCTGGTACCTCTTATCATTGATCCATTTTCATAAAATTTCACATAGTTTTATGTTGGTTGTCGAGACATAGCACAACCCTCCCCCTTTATCCGGGCTTGGGACTTGCTATAAACATAGGTGGAGTTAGTTAAAAATAATAAATGTGTAGGAAATTCCAAAATTTCTCTTATTTATGTATGATTAATAGAGAATGTAATTATGAAAAGAAGATGAAAGAGTGTGTGGGCCTGTGGGGGGGGGGATTAAGGCATGATTCTCTAAGTGCATTAATTATTCAAATAAAGTCAAATTGGACCTCATATTTTGGGAGGTCATTCTTAAATACAAAAGATATATTATTGGACGGAGGGAGTATTTGTATTGACTATTGATAAAAATGTTATACTGTATTTTTTATAAAATATTATCTGCTATATCCATAATCTATTTTTTATTTGATAAAATTTCTGCATCTCATGCCCATACCTCGACCAATGTTACATTGGCTGGGATGGATTATGGACTTGTGAATTAATGTTCCACCATCTCAGCAGTGTGATTTGTTGTGTTCTTTTGAATATTGCTAGGAACTTATGGACGTAATTAGGATAAACAGTGGACTTGTTGATCCCTGTTCTTTTATTTTGTTTTTTATCTTTTAAAAACATCCATATATTTCATGATGTCCAATTATTTATTGACTTACATTTGAGTTGCATTTTTTGTAGTCATTGATTGCTGAATCTGTGGTTGCTAATGTTCTCCTTTATACAGTTAATTGATAATCTTTCTTGGTGACTGTTGCAGAGCTTCTTTGGGTTGGTTTGCAAATAAGCCTGAATGGTATGACTCAAATTATGCAAATTTTGCACATAGTGAGGCTCAATCTGTTTCTCTATTTGTTCACTACGTTTCAAATGAGAGAGATGTCATCCAGAATGGTACAAAAGGAAGTGCACAAGAAAATGGGAACAGTTTGATTGATGCGGTAATAATTATTTAAGCAGCATTAGTACCCCAACCCAGGGATTTGTAACATTTTTTAAACTGAAAATTATTGTCCTTGATGTTTTTGTGCTTCATAATGTTTAGCACTGTTTTTTCTGTGCAGTTTCTAAATCTGTTATATTTTTCTATAAATTTGCTTGTCCTCAGAATAATCAAAATCATCCTGTTTGGGGTCAAATGGAGGAGGACTATGCCCTAGGAAGAGACAAACGCAGACAGCTACTCCTAATGCTTTGTCAACACGAGGCAGATAGGCTTGAAGTCTGGGCACAGCCGACAAACACAAAGTATGCTAATATATACATCATTTTCCACTTTAGCATGGATAAAATATTATTAATTGTTTTCTGGAACTATCTCATAGATGTACCTATTCAATTTCAGAGATACTGGTGTGCGGCCCAAGATTAGCTCAGACAAATGGATAGAATATGCTAGGACTGCCTTCTCTGTGGATCCTAGAATAGCCTTATCCTTGGCCTCAAGGTTTCCAACCAATACTATGTTAAAGGCTGAAGTAACACAGCTGATTCAGGTAAATTTCTTTCATATGATAAATCATGTAATCAAGAAGTCCTAATCTTTTGAGTCATTGATTATTATTGTGATTGATTCAGGGGTCAAAAACTCAGAATGTGCTGTCATTTTGCACAGTTTGTTTTTGTATTTATCTTGAAGGAATAAGGTGATTGAACATAGGTTGAGATTGGAGACTAGCCTTTCTAAGAGACAGTTTGGTTTATGCCATGATTATCTACAACAAAGGCAAATCATTTACGAAGAGGGTGATGGAAAAGTATCGAAGTAGAAGAAGAGAAATATATATGGTTTTTATTGGCTAAGAAAAGGCGTATGATCATGTACCAAGAGATATACTATGATAAGCCTTGGAAAAGAAAGGAATGGATGTTGCCTTTATCAAAGTTACACAATATATGTATGATAAGGTATTGACTAAGGTTAGAACACCCGGGGGACAAAAAACTTTTTAATTAATGTCAGTTGTCAACATGATGTAAATGAAATTGGTATTTTGAAATGTCAGGTGAGGTTTCCTGACATTTATTATCCTAATAGCATTTAGATCTACCTTTTTTTAGTTTCAAATCAATCTACTTAGAGATGACATATCATCAGCCTTGCCTTATATTTTCTGTCAGATGATTTTTGTAATTTGGCCTTCACTTTTGCTGTCATCTGAGAGCTTGATCCCTTTTTGCCTTTTCCCCTAGTTGGCTTTCTTCATCTGATGTGTTAGTTAGCAACATATGATATAAAGAGCCTCTTTTTCAGGCACATATATCGGATATGCGCAACATACCAGAAGCATTACCTTACTTTATCACCCCCAAGGCTATTGATGATAATTCAGTACTTCTGCAACAATTGCCTCATTGGGCTGCTTGTTCAATCACCCAAGCACTGGAATTCCTTACTCCTGCTTACAAGGGGCATCCCCGTGTTATGGCATATGTTCTAAGGGTTCTAGAGTCTTATCCACCTGAACGAGTGACCTTTTTCATGCCACAGCTGGTGCAGTCCCTGCGATTTGATGATGGGGTTAGTTTTCTCCTGGAAATACTTTGAGTTGCTTAAAACCTCAATCCTCATTTATTATTCTTTGTCCATCTGCATCTACTGCATAGGTAAACAATGTTGGTTCAAAAGTTAAAATTAGAGAATTGAACTAAATTGGATCAAGTATCCATTAATTTATCATGTCGACTTCATTTGCTTCATTAGGTCCTCAGTTTTCTCTCGTGGCTGGATTCTTATTTGTTTTAATTAATTGTTTTTTGTCATTTGCTTTTCAATGCATTCTAAGCATTCTCAGCATTGTGGTATCTCAATTCCATTATTTCTGCATTTCATTTAGATGGGTCTTGTGCTTCTTTCCATCAAATCTTTTACATTAACATGATTAAGCTGCTGGGGTTAACATTGGAAAATCTGTATTCACTTGAACATCTTGTCCTCTTTTGGCTATGCTATTTTTTATGAATTTATTTTCCTTATGGGTTTTACATTTATTCTTGTGCTGATTGAAATCATCTGGCTACTATTACTGCAGAAGTTAGTGGAGGGATATCTCCTTAGAGCTGCTTTAAGAAGTGATGTATTCGCCCATATCCTTATCTGGCATCTACAGGTATGATGTGATTTTTGTTTATTTAATCAAATTATGTTATGCAATTTTACCCCTTCTTTTATGTTATGCAATTTTTTTACCCCTTCTTTGTTTAACTTATCATTTCAAACTTTTTGGTCAATATCTACCTTTTTTGACTGAGTTTTATGATTATTATTTAATATGCTGTCTCTTAATGAGTTTACAGGGTGAGACTGTACCTGAGCCAGGAAAAGATCCTAGCGTGGCAAAGGTACTCTAACAGCAAATATCTTCACTTTCTGTTTTTTTTTATTGTTATCATATACTGATTAATTTGCCATGCGTTGTTTTGGAAAAAGTTATTTGAGTGCTTAAGTTTTAGTCATATTGTTTAATGCATTGTTTAGAAAAACCCAATGACAAATTATATGATGATCTCTAATTTTTATTGAGCCTTGATACCAATGCATTCAAGCAATCATTATTATGCCTGAGTATTGTTTCTCTTGCTTCAATACTCAATAGCTAACGTTTTTTTGTGGTGCAAACAATTGCTAAGTGTTGTAGGAGGGTTCTCCATTCCATTTGGGCATTCTTTATGTGTACAATTATATTATGTGGAATGATATGTTAAAGTATATTAACAGTTAAAATTATGCTCTGGTAAAACAGGATTGTCCATTATTATGGAACGGCATCAACATAACTGTAGCTATATATTACATCTTCATCCATTTGCATACACTGTCTAGCACCACTTGATGTTGCCACACTATTTATAGTTTGTTAAATATTAATATATCTCGATGGTCATTTTAAGTTGTAAACTCACTATTTTAGTCCATTTCCTTAACCTGTTGCTGAACAATCTATTCTTTTTGTACATGAAAGCAGAATGCTTCATTTCTGGAATTGCTGCCAGCTGTAAGGCAGCGAATAGTTGATGGTTTTAGTCCAAAGGCACGTGACGTATTTAACAGAGAATTTGATTTTTTCGACAAAGTTACATCCATCTCTGGAAAACTATTTCCACTGCCCAAGGATGAACGCCGTGCTGGCATCCGAAAGTATGTCAATGTGTATTAATGTTTATATTTTATCCATATTCAAAGATTTCGGTTTTGATTTTTAATTCTTGAATTAAATCATTGGTGCCTTTTTGGCTGAAGTTAATGTTTTTTGTACCATGTGGTAGGGAGTTGGAGAAAATTGAAGTGAATGGTGAAGACCTTTATTTACCAACAGCTCCTAACAAGCTTGTTAGGGGTATTCAAGTGGATAGTGGAATTCCCTTACAGTCAGCTGCAAAAGTTCCTATTATGATCACGTTTAATGTTGTAGATCGAGACGGGGACAAAAATGATATAAGACCTCAGGCTTGCATTTTCAAGGTTAGCTTTATTCTTTTTTAAATAAAATACATTCTAGATATACTAAAAATTGTCTGATTTTTAATGTCAATCATATACTTCCCTTTAGCGTCTAATCAGTTTCGGGAAATCCTGAATTATCATAATAAATTGATATTGCTCTAAATTTAGCCAATCATTTCTTCTATTCACTACTTCTCTTTTACGTTTTGGGTTCTAACTATATCAGGTGTGATTGTACCTTGAAATTGATTTTGTGACCGTGTTTCTAAGCAGCACGGGATACAATCTAAAGCAGAACAACTTGGTATCCTAAAAAGTTGATGTTCATGTTGCTAGATAACACCCAAAACCATTAATACTGAAAAGAATAAGCCTCCGCCAGAGTTTTAAAGTTATTATCCTCTTTTGGGGCATTTGTACCCATAGATTAACCTCATGAAGTCATTAAGTGGGGTTAAGCGTGTGCATGTATATTTCCTGTACAGTTGAGTTTGATGTCTCCTGTGTTAGTTACTTTCTCGCTCCTAACTTGAAGGAATTTATAGTGGAATACAAAGTGAAATGCTGCTTTAGATAAGTGCTCCCTCAGTTGTTAAATATAAGATCTATTTACCTAATTTAATGAGATTAAAGAAGCTAGTTAAGGTAGTTAAAATTACATGATATTACCAAAACACTCTAGCTATCTATCTTTATTCTCACTTTCACTCCTGATCAAAAAAAAAAATTCTCACTTTCACACACTTATTATTCAGGAGTGTCAATAAGAATTATTTAGGAAAAAACCTGGGAATAATTATAAATAGGTTTTATATTTAGGAACAAACTCATATCCCAAATGGTCTTATATCCAGGAATGGAATAAGTTTAGATTCCTATAGAAGATATTTGAGTCTAAAAATATGTTATGCTGTTGGAAAGTTTCTCGAAGACTTGTGTTAGGATTGCATAATCAGGCCTCTAGTTAGTACTAGCAAATGACCAGATTCAAAGGGTCAACCCAGTTCTAGTCCCCACTTGGTGAGAGTGCTGGAGAAGGAAATATATTGGGCAATCTTACCCCTGCTTAATACAAAGAGGCTGATTCAAACCCACGACCTCAAAGCACACTACAAGTGAACTTACCGTTGAGTCAAGCCAACCCTTCAAGGAGTTTTGCAAACAATGAAACGTCATTTAGATTTGTTCTTTTGAAAAAGATTCAGACTCTCTTCCTTTCTTTTTGAGGTGTTTATTGGCCTCCTACTTATGTGCATCTTAGATATAAGCATGCCAATGGGCATCATCAAATGCCAAATTTAATTGGCCTCGGCTAAAGCTTTTCATTTTGCCAATAAAGAAATATAAAAATAAAACTAGAGCATCATGAGATATTATACAAGCGCCCTAATAGCCATTCAAGATAAAAAGTTACTGTTACCCAGGATAAATTTGATTATCTTGGAGATATTTATCATAAGTTACCCCATTTAATATGAAATGCTGACTGAGCACAAGAGAAATGTAAATTATAAGCGGTTATTGACTTTGAGCTGAAGGTACCAATTTTTTGGGTCTCTTTCTACTAATCTCTAGAGGAATGTGCCCCTCTAGATCTGTTCTTGATTTTTCTTGGATATGGACTGACGGAATCTTATTTTAAGGTTGGAGATGACTGTCGACAAGATGTTCTTGCCCTTCAAGTAATATCGCTTCTTAGAGATATATTTGGAGCTGTTGGGCTGAATTTATATTTATTTCCTTATGGTGTTCTTCCAACAGGTCCTGAGAGAGGTATAATTGAGGTGAGTTTATTTATTCATTATTCTGAAACACTTAAGGTGTTGCATGATCAAATCCTGGAAATATGCTTTGTGCTAAGTGGGGGTTAGACTGCGAATATTTGATTCCCCTTGCATCCCACCTGGGGGGAGCCTTGTACATTGGATCTCCCTTTAGTGGTTTGACGCCATTAATCTCACTAATAATGACACATTTTGCTCAAAATTTCTTTAGTTTTGATTGACCGAACATTCCCATGGACTTGTAATTTGTAATTTCATTATGCTTTTCCCAGGTTGTGCCTAATACTCGCAGTAGAAGTCAGATGGGGGAAACAACTGATGGTGGTTTGTATGAGATATTTCAGCAAGATTATGGCCCTGTTGGCTCTCCGAGCTTTGAGGCAGCGCGTGAGAACTTCATAATTAGCAGTGCAGGTTATGCTGTTGCTAGTCTTCTGCTTCAGCCAAAGGATAGGCACAATGGGAACCTGCTCTTTGACAAGTATGATCTCCCTTCCATGATTCTGTTTGCAACTTTGGGATGAAAATGCTGATGGCTTTTTACTCAGCTGCTGGTTCTCATAGATTGAATTGAACACTCTTTTGTTTGGTCTTCCTGATATATTTCTCATTGCTGCTGCCTTCAGTGTTTGATATTTTTACTTGTGTTTGTAGCGTGGGGAGGCTTGTTCATATTGATTTCGGCTTTATTCTAGAAACTTCTCCCGGTGGTAATATGCGGTTTGAAAGTGCACATTTTAAGTTGAGCCATGAGATGACTCAATTACTAGATCCATCTGGAGTCATGAAGAGTGATACATGGAACCAGTTTTTAAGGTAATTGTTACCTTATTCACAACTTACTTTCCTCATCTGTCATGAACACGTCTAATGCACATCGAAATGACAAAACCTAATGCACCCTCCTCTTCATTTGTATTTGTATATGTAGTCTCTGTGTAAAAGGGTACTTAGCCGCTCGCCATCATATGGAAGGAATCATCACTACGGTGGCATTAATGCTTGACAGTGGACTACCTTGCTTCAGCCGTGGTGACCCAATTGGCAATCTTCGGAAGAGATTCCATCCTGAGATGAGTGACCGTGAGGCAGCTAACTTCATGATTCGTGTTTGTTCAGATGCTTATAACAAGTGGACCACTGCTGGCTATGACTTGATACAGTATCTGCAGCAAGGCATTGAGAAGTAAGAGAATGAGGATTGAGTTACTCTAACATGTAAATGGTCGCCTGTAATTTAATTGTAATTTTTTCATATAGCTGTGATTTTTTTTTTCGAGGAATTTCCACGGCTATAGAAATTTAAGGAGATATGGTAAAGGAGACGAACAATTGAAAGTTTTGTAACATAGTGGTTGTTCCTCGCGATGTAAAGATAGTTTTGTAATCTGGTTAATGGTAAATGCAGTTTTTGACAATTTTGTAGCAAACACCAGAAATCTTGTTCTGAAATTCTTAAAATTCATTCCTTTGAATAAATCTGAAGCCGTAAAAAATTTCACCATTATCCTTTTTTCAAATAAAGGAGTGAATATTAATGACTTGAGATTCACTTGAGATTATAAGTGAGATTAAACATTTAAAAACCTTTTTTATGGGGGAGTTTCTCTACGGTTGCTCACCACCGACACAAATGACCCTGAAGCTCTTGCCTGCAAATTTCAAAATCCAAGTCATAATACCTATGTCTTCCCTTCCCGATCGGGATTGGGGTGGGAAAATCTCAAAAATATTTTTTAAATTTTTTTATTAAAAATATCTACTTGTAAAATAATATAATACTTTGTGTTTGTAGGAAACAAATAAATTAGTTTAATACTGCTCCTACAATACACTTTAATATTTTATACAACATAACAAGGTTAAATTTATAAGATCATATTTTTCATAAAAAGTGTCATGATACTCGTATATGATATAAACACATGCATTTCTTAAATAAAAATTATATAAAAACACACATATAAGGGATGGGATGTGATCGGGTTGACCCTGTACCGAAGGTGAATTTTGTCTCGTCCCGAAAATTTTCGGGATAGGAATTTCCTGTCCAAAAACTCCATGGGACGGGATGAGATGGTCAGGACATTGCACACCCCTAACATGGAGTTGTAATTTTGTTTAACCTGAAGAGTAGTAATGTACTAATGTAGTTTAAACTAGGATAAATGTATAAATTTTCCAACAAAACAATACACTATGACTATGTACACGCATCATAATTATATTTTGTTGGGGGGCAAAAGTAGCTATATACATTTTTAGGAATGGGGCAAAAATAACAAAGTCGTTAATTTTCTCGAACCATCAATCAAACAAACAAGCAAACAAAAAACAAAGTCTAATTCCACTACGTGAGGTCAAGTACATGGATCATACGAGACAATTGTATTCTATCAATAACCAACTCTGGATATAATATTCACCAATGAATCTCGTTTTATAAGTTCACTGAGTGTTCGCCTTGATCTTCATCTCCCTCTTTTAATTAGACTTCAGGTTATTTGGTTTACCCTTCTCACCGGCACATCAAATGGTCATCTTTGAACATCCATTACTTTATAATAATAATTGGGGTCAATAGGATAAATCTGAATTTTCAAAAAAAAAATTAATTGTTGTTGTAAAAGAGCTTATAGCTTTGTTATTTTTATACTATACTTAAGCTTTATCCTAATAGATGATGTTAGCTACATGGTTGGTACAACACCATTATTGTTTATCTATATTCATGATATTTAACAAGGTCATACGTTGACTATTAGGGTCTAGCATAACCTGCTTCATTTACCCAGAGTTGAGACCTACTATAAACAAAGACGTAGTTTTTGTTATTTTCATACTATTTTAAGAAAATGAGTTTCATTTTTCTTGTTAATCACCGCCCGTTTTAATTCGGACCCGAGGGGTAGAAACAGTATACTATTTTAAGAAAATGTATTTTCATTTTTACACATAATTAAACATACTAATAACTATGGTACACAGAACACTTTGTTCTTGGGTTTTAATATCTACTCTTTCAACTAAGACCAAATTCAACAATATAGTCACGGACTCTTAGGCACAGTATTAAACTAATTAACATATGTAATGCATGGTCCCTCTCTAGTATTTATTATAGTAATTTATAATCATATGAAGACAGATAGATATCACATGCTTTCTTCCCCACCATCACTCTACGTTTTCATTTGCAGTTACAATGGAATCTTGACACGCTATTTTACATATAATATTTAAATATTACAACATATATATTTTATTGCCAATAAACCTCACCGCAAACTTGCTCGTGCGAGAGGTGAGACAGGAAATATGGCCTTGCGTGTTTAATTGTAAATTAATGATCATATTCAACCATTTTGATGTGCTTTTTTTTGTCCTGTTGCATTTAAAAATATTACAATGCATAATATATAGTTTTGCAGCTCAATAGCATATATATTTTTCCTATCCGCAGCCCAATAGTCTGAGTTTCAAAATAATCATTTTTACATTTATTAATATTTAAAAATACAATGGTCACCATGCAAGATGTCAAATGCTTCATTAATTTAAGAAAATATTTTCCTTTTATAATCATGGTAGGTGGTGTTTCTCACAAGTTTTGAAGCCTTTGATTAATGTCTATGTCAGCCAATTTGCACAGAAAAATCCAGCTTTTAGAATCGTATAAACTCAGTTTCTTTTCCAGATAACACTCTCGATATAAGAACTGAACTTATTTAATTTACTTTTATGTTTTAATTTTTTTAATTATTTTTATCTCAAACGTTTAAACCTCTTTAGGGACATTTTAAGAAAACTAATGTAATGCCCTTTTCAAGGAAAGGGAAAATTCCATTCAGGTTCCTAAGGACTATTACAAACCAAAAAAAAAAATATGTGCATCACCAACTAATTACAACAACAGAAAATATTAGCAAGTTAGAGACATCTAAAGATGTTCATAATACGGTCAGATAGTAGCGTATGATCTTTTTATAACATGTTGATTTCAAGCCCTCACAATTTATATCGCATTAATAATAGCTGTTGTACTCAAATTCAAATATCTTGATGATCACCACCAATTCTTTTTTGATTTCTCAAGGTATCCCACCAGCGTGTCAAGTGGGACTAATCCTTCGCTGTTCTGAAGTCCCATGTAGGGGGTAGACAGCTGGCCTGTGAATTTGCTCCATTCGCAAGGGCTGGGGATCGAACCCCCAACCACTTATTTAAGGGACGAGAGTACTTACCACTCACTCCAACCCGTCAGGTTTGATCACCACCAATTCTTGTGCGCTTAATGGTTTTTCCATGCAAATCTATAAGCATCTCTAGATCACATTTCGATTTTGATTCACACTTCTTCATTCAATCGTTTGCATGATTCTTCTGGCAGAATAAGATCGAGAGTATGAAGCTGTTCACTATATGGTTAGCGCTCATATATTTATACAATATTTATTCCCCAAAATAAAACTCATTTCATGATAAATTAACAAGTAAAATACACCTATCAATTATGTATCAAAAAAATAAAAAATACAGCGCTAGCACAATTAGTTTCTCTTCTATTCCTTCCTTTAAATCACTTGAAAGCATTTTGCTTTTCTTTAGATGCTGCTACAATCATAGTCACTTAAATAACCAGTGACAAAGAAAACTTAAGCATACACACACCCACACCATTTTACAATTCCCTCAACTTCTAGCAAATATTTTATACGTAATGCTGAGTATGAGTTAGCTAGAAACATCACAACTTTTACTCTTATATTATTAAATCGATACCCCTAAATGTTCATCTATAAATTCAACTCAATTGGATTTGGCCCTTAACCTTACGGTCACCGTTGACTTCCCCCTCCTTAACTTCAGTAAAATTATGTCCAAATTTACCAAAAGACCCTTCCATTTCCTCCAGTGTCTTCCCTTGAGTCTCCGGGAGCATAAAAAAGAAGAAAATCCATCCAACGGTTGCAATGGCCCCAAACAAAAAGAAGGCCCCACCAATAGTAATAGCCTTCTCCAAAGACAAAAAAGTAGACGAAATGATACCACTGGTCACCCTATTCACCACCACACCCGCGGCCGCACCTTGAGCCCTCAACTTCAAAGGAAAAATCTCCGAACTATAAACCCACGTGATGGGGCCCGCACCAATAGAAAAAGTCGCCACGTAGGACAACACCATCACTATACTCACCACTATGGCCCACATCAACTTAGTCTCCGAATGATCAATAACCGTGAGGCTCACAGCAAGTGTAACAAGTGATATTATCATACCCCCAACACTAGTCAACAATAACGGTCGTCGTCCAACACGGTCCAATAAAAAAGTAGCCACTAAGATAAACATAGTCTTCACAAATCCAACGGCCACAGTTGCAAGTAACTTATCAGTGTCAGATTTAATACCCGCCTTTTCAAATATAGTTGGAGAGTATAAAACGACGGCGTCTACACCTGAGGCTTGTTGGAAGAAGTGGATACCAATGGCAGCTATGAGGATGTGTCGTACGGCAGGGGTAGGGTGGAGGAAGAGTTCTTTGTAAACGCCGGAGCCGACTTTTTTCTTTTTGGGGACTTGAACGACGTGGTCTTGGCAGTCTTGAGGGATGCCTGCGGCTTGTTTGATGTCGGCTAGGCGGAGGGTGGCTTCTTGGGTGGAGTCTGAGGTTTTGTGGAGGATGGCTTTGGCTTCGCCTAGGCGGCCTTGCATGACGAGCCAACGTGGGGATTCGGGCATGGCTAGGACCACTATGGCTAAGAGGACTGAGGGGATGGCGCCAACTCCTAACATGAGCCGCCAGCCTAGCCGAAGTGGAAGCTTTGAGAAGGCGTAGTTTGATATGTAGCCCAGGAGGATTCCTCCGTTGATGAATACCTATATTGTGTGTGGTGGACATATGAAGTTGTTAGATCATGTGGGAGCGTGGACAGTAGCTGTAGTGTCAAACTGTACGTCACAACAACAAATATCTAAAGGTTTTGTTTTAGTAGTATTTTTATTTATATATTTATTTAGGGTGACACTATTGATATTAGAAAGTGAGATTCAAACAGTTGCCTTTTGGGAATGAATTTCCCTGCCCATCCTCATGAATGAGTATTAAGTGCACCTCTATAATTCATCTAAACAACTTGGATTTGATTTTATTGAAGGCCTCATAAATAAATAAATAAATAAATAAATAAATACAAAATATAAAAAATCAAATCTAATTAAGTAGTTGAGATAAGATCAAAATGGTTAAGATATATATGACGAGCTCTCTCATCAGTAAGTAGAGAAAGCAGTTCCGTGATGGATTATTGTTAAAATATTTTGTATACTAATATATTTTTACAATAAAAGTGTATACAATTCATATCAAAATTTAACTCTATGAGGTTATTTATTCATAAAATAAAAATATCATAGTAATAACATTTTATAAGATGTTATTACAAGCGCGGCATCTATTTTAAAATATAAAGGTATGTAAAAGAGAGATTATGAAATACTCCCTCTGGTAAAAACTAAAAAGACAAAAACTGAAGAAATCAAATAAGATAAAGCAGATTTAGAAAGAGAGAGAGACCTCAGGGAAGGAAGTGAGGAAGCCACGGGAGGAAGCAGGAGAGACCTCAGCAGTATAAACGGGGGCAATCATGAGAGCATAACCTATGCCTATGCCTGCCACAAACCTTCCACACATAAGGAATGCATAGTTGGTAGAGAATCCCATCAAAAGTGCTCCCGCAAAGAATATTGCTCCAGCCAACACTATTGTGTACCGCCTTCCAATCCAATCAGAGGTTCTTCCGGCAAGGCATGAGCCAATCAGAGAGTACAAATTAATAATACCCATCAATATCTCTAGCTGCACATCTGTCAACTTCAGATCTCTCTTTATATATATGGCCGCACCACTCATCACCCCTAAATCTGCACCCCATGTAATAAATATATCATTTGTAAACAGTTAGAAGAAACTATGGACATGTATATATGTGAACGTGAATAATTAAGTACTAGTGTATTAGAGGGGAAGTGATTTTTGAAATACTGACCATAACCAAGTAAGATGGAGAGCATGGAGGCCAAAACGGCACACGCAGAAGCATACTTGTTTCTTTTGGGTTTCTTTTGAGGTTCAAAATCCTCAAGCTTCTTCTCTACTGTCGTTGCTTCTTCAGCAGCCATATCTTCTTATAATTAGAAGTTAGAACCAGAAGAGAGAGATAGAGGATTAGAGGAGTGTGTGAGGATATGTTTCTTTTTCAACTTGTGATGATGATAAATAGCGTGTGCTTAAATAGGCGAAACTAGCTGGAAGAAGTGTCATCTAACCATTTTTATCATTACAGTCCAAGCTGTACCATGGATGTCATTTTCTCTCACCCTACTACCCCTCATCATCAATTGACTCCATTCCTCACTCTTTTCTTGTTTTTATAATTGGAAGAGTTGCTAAAAAGATGGGCAATACAGCCTTTAAATCTAGATAATCCAGATTTATTATAATAGATGGCAATAAATTTAATTTGATTTAATTTAATAATTTTTCAGTGAATGCAAAATAAAAATAAAGTGAGTCATATAATTAGTTGAAATTTTGTTAAAATAATAAATAAATTATTGAGAAAGCGTTCGATTGAAAAATTTATACTTAAATTGGACTGTTCATATCAAATTTTTGACGTTTCAATATATATATATATATATATATATATATATATATATATATATACTTCCTCGTTTCGAAACAGGTACAACTCATTTTCAATAATAATTAAACGATAAAACACTCCTTCAACTTTAATTGTGTGCAATATATCTTTAATTTGGTAAAAAACTAAAATTATGTTATATTTTTCAGTTAACTGAGAAAATACTTTATTATAAATTGTAACTATGCACTCAAACATATTCAAGTAGTAACAGAATTTGTGGTGATCAAATATTTTTAAGTAGTTTGTTTTTTTGAAAAAAATAATTGTCATACCTTATGCGCATTTCTCTATACACATTACACGCACATGTAATAGGGATAGGGTACTTTTTTGGCCAATTAATAGGATAGGATACTTAAGGTAGGAGCATCTTGTGTTTAGGAGAGGATCAGGGCTCCAAATGGCCCTCTTGGTGGGTCTCATCCGCATAATGACAAATTAGTGCAGTCACTCCGGAATCCAGATTATTCAGCTTGTAACTCTTTTCCTACTTATTTTTTTGGAAAATGACAAATAAAATCCTCTGAATATGTAAAAAGACAATCAAGGTCGCTAAAATTCCAAAAGGATAACCAAGGTCACATACACTAATTAATCACTGCAGTATCTCCATTAACAACATGCATATTTAACCATTGCATCATTCATATTAACAATTAAAGCGTAGCAATTAATCACAGTAGTATCCTCATTAAACACAACAACATTCTCATTCCAATTAATAACTAGAGTGTTGTTAATTGACCTTGGTTGTCCTTTTGAAAATTTAGTGACATTGATTATCCTTTTACATATTTAGAGGACTTTATTTGTCTTTTCCCTATTTTTTTTAACAAAATCTCTTTTCTTACTTTTGATTAAAAAAACTCTTTTCCTACTTGGTCCCTTCTTATCTATACATATCCCCGCCCTAATTTTTCCATGCTATCTGCTTCAAACGAAATTTTATGATCCATATTTTAAATGTTTTTATTTATCATAAACATTTCTAACTTAATGTTGGTGAGTAAATTAATCGATTATAAAAAATTTGACAAAAAAATCAATTATATATGTGTATATTTCAGTCTAAAAAAATTTATATGTGTGTACTTTATAAATTTTAATCATTAAAGATTAAAACATTAAACTTTTCCTTAATTTCTTATAGATAAAGATAGGCTGGTAAAAGCTAATAATAGCCCAATCGCATGATAGATGGAGCATATTTCTTAAATATATGTTCAAAATATTTAATTCTGCAGAGTGATTTTCAAAAAGATCATAAGAAACTATTATAGTAGGTAAATATATAAAATCATTATACAATTTTGTAAAAGCTAGTTGCTCGTAAATATTTACTCGTATTATCCAATCACACAAGCTTATAGTATGCATGAGACACTAGATCAATACAAAAACCAATAGTTTAAGATATACATACGTATCATCATTCTAATTTAATTTTTAGGCTAAAGTATACTTTTGGTCCCTTATGTTTGCATTAAGTTTCAATTTAGTCCTTTATATTTGGAAAGTACACTTCTAGTCTTTTTTTATTAACATCGTTAGTTTAATTTAGCGGAAAATGTTAACTTAACAATTTTAAATGATTATTAAATACTGAAAAAATGTTCAGATTAAAATATTTGAGTGTAAATATTCTTATATTTTCAATATTTATCATTTCTGGTCCAATTTCATTATAAAATAATCATTTAAAATTGTTAAGTTAGCATTTTCAGTCAAGTTAAACTAACGGTGTTAACAAAAAAGGACTAAAAGTGTAATTTCCAAACATAAAGGACTAAATTGAAACTTGATGCAAACATAAGGGACCAAAAGTATACTTTAACCAAATTTTTATGTATATTGTGAATGGCTGCCACAAAATTTTTATTTATAGAAACTATGCTTCATTTTCTGATCGTCTCTAGCTATAAATTTGAGATTTTTTTGATAGCTTTAATAAATACAATGCTTCAATTTCGGACTAAAACCAAGCTATTAATTATATTCTATTCCAAATTAATGTCACAGCGTCATAAGATTCTGATTGCGGTCTTGCAGATGACTTCCTTATGTGTGTAGTTGTGTAGTCAATTGAAATCTTATCCACATTATATAATATCAAATTAAATATTGAATAACAACAAGATGCTTATTTGAGGATAAATATATTTACTAAAGAATTACACACACAAAGTGCTTATTTCAAATTATATAGTATCAAATATATTTACTAAAGTAATCTTATCCACATTATATAATATCAAATTAAACAAGATGCTTATTTCATCATAAGGCTTTTATGATGAAAGTGGGATGGGGTTGGTGAATAACAAGGATGCATTGTGGGCCCGAGTAATTAGAAGTAAATATAATTGTGGTCAAGATTTGATCCCAATTATACGAGCAAAGAAGCCGGGGTCAAGAGTGTGGAGTGGAATTAAAGCTGTTTGGGAGAATGTTAAGAATGAGATTGAGGTTGTTCACAGGAATGAGGAGTATAAAGTTAGATGGAAGCTTGAGAGGAGTGGGACGTTCTCTGTCAGATCAGCATATACGAAAGTTGCTGATTTTAATGCTCAGGAGGATCAATGTTGGAGGAACATTTGGAGGCTCAAGGTCCCTCAGAGATGTAAAATGCAGATGTGGTTTTTTATGCATGATAGACTTCCTACTAATGAGAGGTTGCTTGAATGGAGAATTCATCCAGATGGTTCTTGCGCGTCGTGTCATTCGCAGTTGGAATCAACGGTACATGTGATAAGAGAATGTGGTAATGCTAAAGAAGTTTGGCTTAACTTGGGAATCTCTTTTGCAAATAAAGAATTTTGGGAAAGTAATTTACATGATTGGTTAAGGAAGAATATGAAGATGCGTAGAGGGTATGGGATGGATAACTGGAATGAAGTTTTTTGTGTGTCTTGCTGGTTGATTTGGAGAAGAAGGAATGAAGTGACCCATGATAATGAATGTTCAAGTGTGTATGAAGCCATAGCAGAGATCAAAGGCATTATTAGATGTATGCATAGGGCGAAATCTGTCTTGCCCAATTTAAAGATGTAGGTTAATTTTTTGTTTGTATTTTCCTTCCTTTTTATCAAAAAAAAAAAAGAATTACACACACAAAAAAAGAATAGACAAACACGGCACGGTGGTTTTAATGCAGTTGTGAACGAAAGTCGAATTAAGTGATTGTGAATAGGGTGGATGAATAACAGATCTAATTTCGATTATTTTAAAAAGTGAATATTGATTAGTATTTATTTGTTTAGTTTCATCTTCTTGGGTCAACATTGACGGGCTGATCAAAGTGATCATATGGATGGGCCCACCTTAGATTTTTCAAAGTCTTGCAAGTGGATTCTTCAAGGGCCAGATGGGATTTTCAAATCTGATTACTTTAGCAACCCTACCTCTGTGTCTCTCTCTCAATTATTGCCCTTGTTTATTATACTAATTTTGTTTTAGAATTGCTGAAATATCTCACCAAAATTTAATTGTTTAAAGCTATCTAATAATCTATTTGCTTGCTTGTATAAAAAAATAATCTATTTTGCTTGATTGGGTGCACCTCATCTCGAATGAGTGCCTTAGCTTGATTTTTCAATTATATCCATATGTAACATATTCGGTCCAAAAAAATTATAAGTAAAATATATTTATATATATATATATGTAAATTAAAAAAAAATGTCATCCGATATATTTTTTTAAATTAAAGTTTTAGTACTAAGCTTGAATGACAAACTCCTACTCTCACAAAGCAGATGCAATACCACTAAGCCCTTCTACATAAATTCATAAGCAAATTTAATTACTTTTAAGGCTTTAAATAATTCTCCTTCTAATGTTAATTTTATGGTGCGAAAAAGTAAAATACAACTATCTAATGTTAATTTTATGGTGCGAAAAAGTAAAATACAATCGTCTAATGTTAACTCATATACAAAAGACTAAAAGACTATGTAGTTTTAAAAGCTATATTTAGGATGCGAATTGTTACATTTGATAACATTTGGTATCAAAGCTAGTTTAAATATAAAATTGTTCTTTTAAAAAGTATATTCAAGATGCTCGAATTATTCCATTTGTTATCAGAGTCAGTTTGAATATAACAATATGTGTATTTGTTGGTAGATTTTTATATTTCTAACCACAGCTGGGTAGATTGTTTTATAGTAATTGTATGAGTAATTTCATAAGGTTATTAATATCAGAACCAGTTAAATGTATGTAAAAATTCGTTTTTAAAATGTATATATAATATGCGAATTATAAGAGCTCATTTGAATAAACAATTCATTAGCTAACTATTAAATTCATTATTTTTTTAGATTAAGATTCAATTGATGAACCATTTCACCCAATGTGGAGTGATAACATCAATTGACGTTTCTACAATAAGAAACAGAAAAAGGAGGACGTCTCATGTCAAAGGGATCGTGTTTATCAGTTATGCTGACTATCAAGGTTATAGAAAGGGCTTAAAAAGAACGGGTCTTATTTAGGTAGACGATCCTTAGTGATCGAAAAGGCCCATGGAGGAAGTCCACTATAATAAATAAGCAAGGGATGGAGAGTGAGAATAAAGATATATATGATTAGGTTAGATTAGTAATATCGTGTGCTAATAACTAACTTAACTTACATCATTAATCTAATCAAATTAGGGAAAATTGTCTTTTATTTAGGAAAGGAGGGAGTAATACATTCATAAATACAAAAAGTTTTAGACACGAATCTCAAATATATCTGTAAAATAAGACGAAGTGGCTAGGAACTCAGCTGACCAACTATGACGCAAGACAATAGAGAAGTAAAGGAAAAGCAACTACAACATTTAGGTTTTAAAATAAATGTAGATAATTTAACTAATTAAGTGATTATCATTTAAAATCACTGGGATGACCTTATTTAATTTGATGGAAATTCAAGAGAATCTAAATCTGACATTCAAATCCTAGGTCATAGTCATATGGAGATGTCATCGAAGTCGTCCAAGTAACGAAAGGAATTGAAAAAAGAATAGCAAATCAGATGATTAATTAAGTTGAACAACCCCGTCTCTATTTTATGGCTCATTGACGACCATGCTTGTGTGTGTGTGTTTTTTTTTCGCAAGATAATGCGTGTTACTCTTTAAGTATTAATTGGTTAAAAAGGTTACGTGTAACTGTGTGAGACGTATACCTTGAACTTCAATTGTCTCAATACAGAAAATGTAATTTTCAATTTGAATAATGTAAATCTCATTCAGATATAAAATATCGAATAAACATCGTGAATATATGGAATTAGTGTCATATACTCGTATAAGCTAAGTGACCGAGAATGCTAAGATGCTCAGCGTGTTTGGTTAAAATTAAATACCCACCCAAAGCTAATCGTATTTGACCTAGTAGTAAACTAACTAATCATAAAATGAGAATGGTGAACTTAAATTCTAATGAGTTTTAAAAGAGCCTTTTTCTTAACTATGTCTTTAACTAGAGCCGTCAATATGGGCCGAGCCCGTAAACGTTTACGGGCTCGGCCCGTTTTTGCCTAAGCCCTAGTAGGGCCGGGCTTGGGATTTAGAGGGAAAAATAGGGGTGTGGGCCCTGAAGGGCCGGCCCTTAAGGGCTAGGGCTTTTGAGGGTCGGGCTGAGGGCCGACCCTGTTAGGCCCGACCATTTTTCCTAAACTAAAAAAATAAAAAATAGGGTGTTCACTCTCAAAGTCCTTAGTCTCACTGAAAGTTTGTAATAGTGTAGTGGGCCAAATGTGCCAAGTTGCATCCATCTAATGTTCAGGTTTTTATTTGCACAAGGAATTAATTGCATGAATTTAAATATGATTGTGAGATTTTTATCAAATATGTTTGAAGGACCATTAATTATTTGCTGATATATTCAAATATGCTTGAAAAACAATTTATTATTTGCTACTTTTTTTTTGCAGATGATGGAGGTAATAATGCTTATGGCATTAAAGAAGAAATGAAAAAACTTGATATTTTTGTCAGTGAAGAAGAGAAGGAGGCAACTCATAGTCAAACACAATCAAATGTTGTCAAATGATATTTATTGAAATTTTCTTTTTATGAGTTGTAGTCGTGTCTTGTGGATTATTAGTATTTGAATGTTTTTTACTTCCTTATTAATGTTTTGGTTTATTTATATTAATACTTGAGTTTTATGTAGTGTACTTGTGTATTAAAAGTTAAAACTTGTGTAGTATGTGGTTGAAATTTTAACTTTTTAATATGGGCCGAAGCCCTGAGGGCCAACCTTGGCCCGATCGCTCTAGGGCCGGGCTTTAGAAAACAAAGGTTATTTTGTAAAAAAGCCCTGATGGGCTTGGCCCATTTAGCCCTGACCCTTAAGGGTCGGGCCGACCCGTTTTGACAGCTCTATTTTTAACTGACTTTAAAAAGACCCTTTGAAAAAGTGCTATAAAAAAAGACTCTTTAAGATAGGCGATTTGTTTGCGAAAATTCATATAACCAATCACACAAGTAGTTTTTTGTTCAAATAAATGTTAATGGAATATAGAAAAACCAAACACTATGTGGCCAAATGTTATAAAAAAAGTTAGTATTCACAAACTATTATATGCTTATAAACCTATTCTTTATGCTAAAAACAGAAAGTATTTATTTGACAAAATAATTTAGTTGTTCAGAAATCATCGAATTTGACAAAATAATTAGTTATTTAAATAACTATTTAGTTAGCACACTCTTCGACAAAATAAACATGTTCATTATGTTAAAACTGAAAGTATATATTCAAAGTTGTCCATGTCGCAGAACCATGGAATCTATAGGGTACGGTGGTTAACTCTATGCTAAAATACCAAGCCACCGAACCATGGAATCCATAAGGCATATAAAATTAATAAATTATGAAATTAGGATTATTGCATTACTATATTGTTGTTATATCGTCTTATTTCATCGATTAATCTTACGAGGAGGAGTAGCGTACAATAATTAATGGAGTATATAAAACTCCATAATGATATATCATTTATCATGGTTGACACTCTCTCTTTGTTTTAAATATAAAATTTAGTTAACGTTTGTCAAAAATACTAATAAAATTAAATAAATTACTTATAAATTGATTTGATTAGAATTTTTCTTTAAACTAGTTTGATTGACTTGTTGGCTAATATATAAATATAATAAAGGCTAAAGTATGTTTTCGGTCCCTTAAGTTTGCACAAAGTCATGTTTTGGTCCCTTAACTTTGAAAAGTGTGTTTTTGGTCCCTCAATTTTGGAGAAAGTGTGTTTTTAGTCCCTTAGTTTTGAAAAGTGTGTTTTTTGTCCTTTATCTTTGGATAAAGTACTGTTTTTAGTCCGTTGAAAAAAAGATAAAATGTTTTTAGTCCATTCCTTTTCAAAATTAAGGACTAAAATATGACTTTTTGCAAACTTAAGGGACCGAAAACATACTAAAACCGAATTTAAAAGGACTAAAAACACACTTTTTAAAGTTAAAGGACTAAAAAGATGACTTTGTCCAAAATTAAGGACCAAAAACACACTTTTCAAAGTTAAGGGACCAAAACATGATTTTCTCCAAAGTTAAGGGACCAAAAACATACTTTAGCCTATAATAAATAACATATATGTTATGACTTATGATTAAACAACTAATTTAACTTTTTTAGCTTATTTCTACAAAAAGTCAACTAATAAATCTTATATTTAAACTCAGAGTAATAACTAAAAAGACCAAAATAAGATATTTGACACCTTAATTGTATCGCAAAGACACCCAGTGAAATGTTTGAATATACTAATGCATGGACATGCGTATTATTAGAAAAAGAAGTATGGAGAACTAACAACGTTAGATCTTAATATATGACCATTCTAATAATCGAGTATTCTACACTTAACATAAACTTGCACTTTACAGCACTCTCATACAATATTTAGCTTAATTAAAAATTAATATTTAGCTCAAACAAGCAGGTACTTGTATTTGTTGAGAGAAGTATAAATGATTGATCAAGGTGCTACACACGTAGGAGTTTGTATTTCATTATTGAAAATGAAAATATTAGTATCGTGATGAAGGTGTAGTGTACACTTTTAAGTCCCGGATCCTTAATTATTTTAGTATTAACCTTGATGGAGTAATTATCAGTTCGACTAAAAATAATTTAAAATGCCAAAGTAATTAAAGATATTCGTCACGGAATATGAAAGTTCACCATCTCCAATATATACTCCAAGCTAAGTCTAAACCATGCGTTTTCCTAGAAGTGAAAACATGCTTGACCTATATATGTTCACATAACTGACCTATTTTCTGGTGTATTGGCTTGACCGATAGTGAGTATCAGAAAATGAGAGCATCAGAGGAGGTGTGGGGCAGCTCTAGTCACCGGCGGTCGATATATCCGTGGTACTTTATTTCCCTGGACGGACATTATCTTACAGTGTTAATTCATCTGATTAGATATTGTGAGGCCGTGTGTCACTTACGAGTTACGAGAAATTTTTAGGTTTTTATATTCGATTTCTTTGCTGCTTAGATTTGTTTTGACCAGAATATTATTCTTGTCTAAGATTAGGCCCACATAAAAAAACTAAAATAATGGGCGGAAAAAGTTAATTTTTTTAATACACACTTAATCCATTTCTGAATATAAGATTATTATTTCCCTGATTTAATTAGATTAAGGATGTTAGTTAAGTTAGTTATTAGTACATGATATTATTAATCTACCCTAACCATATACCTTTATTCTCACTCTTTCACTCTCTCACTCTTGTTTATTATATATAAAGATTATTAGGATTTATTTGGAAAAAAGTTGAGAAAAATTAGAATTTTGCTTATATTTAGGAATAAATTGAAATCTGAAAGTGATCTTATATTTATTAGGAACAAATGGAGTATATAGCAAGGTGCTTGATTTATTTTATATTCACGGGGGTTTACTTGCTTATAATATAAATGATAAATATAATACTTTTAATGCTAAGACCACACATATCTTTTAATTAAAATTATTTAAAATTTTAATGATAAGCCTATAAATATCTAATAAATACCAGGGAATTGAATTAATTAGAATTTCCTACCTACCAAGTAAATTACCACTTCATAATTGTGAAGGAAGTATGAGGTTTGAGTTTTAACTTCCCAAAATGAAGAAGTTTTAATTCATTATTCTACCTCAAAAGTTTAACTTTATTCTTTACCTAATTATCTCTACTAAGTATTTCCTGAAAACAAATTTATAATTAAGAAAATACAACTTTAATCTTTGTATAAGCAACAAACAAAACACTTTTAGATTATCAGGCAAAATCATTTTATAATAATAGTCAGTTATTCACTACTATATATACTTAGCAAAAGAGAGCGTAAATATATACTGAAATTCATATATAATTTCAGAATCTATATAATGGTATTTTTTTATAGTACCATCAATTAGTATCTAATTCTTTTTTTATCTTCTCGAACAATCAGCTAATCTAATTATAAGTTCGTGATTACCGCTCAAAACACATGTCTTCTATATGACTCAAACTTCATATCGAAAGGAATTGAATCTAATGAAGGTTTTATTCTGCTAAATTAAAATAATTAAAGATGTTAGCTATGAATAGTAGTACGATTTTTTATCTTCGTGATAAGAAAATATATCGTTTTACCATTTAGTACTAATTTGTAATCTTTTTTAAATTATTAAGTTAAACCTTAATCCAACTCTAACCAACTTAACTTCCAGAAAGTTAAAATGAATTAAACTTGAGCTGTATTTTATTCTTCTAGTTGTTCTCTATTCTAATATTATTAATTGGGTAGATTGTTCTTTTCCCAATCCGCCGGGATTAGAGAAACATCAAGCTGAGTTGGCATGCACAAGCCAAGTGGGCCTGTTCTTTTTTCGTAGATATGCAAATAATATAAATTGCTAACCTATTAATTAGAAGTGACCCCAATACTAATATGCAGCATTTTTTTAGTGAACAATAAACAAATTAAAGCAACAAAAAAAAAGTGACTCGAGTATCTATTGGTGACAAGTTGATGATAAACTTTTGATATTGCTTTTTCCCAATATTATCTCTCTTAACTTGACTGCAAAAAAGCACGCATGAAGCATTCATACATGGAGTAATAGGCAAGTGCAGAAAATGATCAAATTTAATTAATGAAAGGCTTTGATGAGCCGTTATATCATTCTCCTATTTGATAATTACTCTTTGATTGGAGAAGGTATCAAGATACTACCTCCCGTCTTAAATATAAGACCTAATTGACTTTTTTTTTTGGAGAGATTAAAGTTGCAAAATAGGTTATTAAATTATGACATATTTGATATCTTTTTAGATTATCCATTAATTTATAGGTAGAATAAACTAGTGTAAGAGAAAAAATTAGATAAATCAATTTATAATTATATTTAAGACCAGATGGAGTAATATATTGGGCAACTTGTTTATTTCAAGTTGCTTCCAATAAATAATCATTAGTCTTGAAGTTTCTTACAAGTGGGTATATTTGCATGATCGTTCCAATCATTAATCATTAATAGTACACTTTCTTTTGCCAGGCATTAATAATTACATTCTAACTAGTGAACCACACTCTTTCTGCAATATTTTTCAATCAACAACACATAAAAGTGAGCGAGAAAAGAATGGGCCACACTATATGTTCATTCACATTGGAACACAATTTGTCTTATTACAAACACATGAAGAGAATTTGAAATTGATATTAAATATCATGTGGCTTTATGAATATGCATATAAAATTATATCAACTATACCAAATAAATATTGATGAACTATTATTGGGTGCAAAGAATACTCACTCTTTTCCATATTATGAATCACTTCAGAGGAATTGTTCAGTCCACAATAATACTACCTCCGGTCCCTAATGTAAGAGCTAGCCGCCAAAAAAACGCTTCTTAAGAAAACATGTGAATGTTAGTTGGTTGTCTGGAGTTAATGCTTCATTTCCAAAATTGCCCATATTTATTATGGTACTTTTAAGAGAGAGAAATACATAACCATTAATAAATATGAAAGAGAGTTAGGGGTAAAGTAGGAAAAAATGCATTAAATGAGGAGAGAAAGTGGGGTGAGCTCTTATATTAGGGACCAAAACCATTCAAATTTTGGGCTCTTACATTAGGGACCGGAGGTCATATAAAGGGTAATTAATACTTATTTGTCAAATTTACCCCTACATCAATGCTTAAATGTTGCCTCTCTCTTCTTCAACCTCAATTTACAGTAAGAAAAATTAAATTATAATAAACATATAGAGTTATCTATCACTTTGAAATTTTAGTGAATTATTGAAATTACTACTTAAGCTGCACACAAAAGAAGTATACACTTTTACACAATGTAGGTTATATATTATGAATTGAACTTCTTCCAACTTATACAGAGATAAAGTTCAAAGAGTCCGTTTCTGTTGTATTTATGGCAATTTCTGTGATGCTGATGTTTTGAATTTAAATATTTGATTGATTGAATGAAGTTTAATTTGTATAATGATGAATTATGAAAAAAATGTCTTTATTATTTAATTTCATTATTAATATTTTCGGAAGTATTGAAGGGGAAGTGATAGTTAACTAGTTGTCTGATTTAGCTCATAATAATTTTAATTTTTAACATAAAATTTAGTTTTATAGTGTAAGGGTGATGGTAATCTCAATTAAATTTCCTACCTCTTAGTGATGTTTTGTCGAAATCATTTATTTGTAGTACCATATAACACAAACTTTTGGGGAAAAATTGTAATTATTACACCATATAGTCTTATTAATGTAATACGTATAAAACGTTAAATGAATTAACTTTTATGATGATATTGGTGGAAGTGGATTTAACCATTTAAGCACAATATATAAAAGTTTGTGTGTGTGTGTGAACTCAAAAATCACTATTTAAGTAGCTATTTTGAATTGAATCCAACAATGTGTGGATTTGATTTTCAGCCAGATATATAACTACATAAACAAAAAAAAAAGATATCTTAGCCATATATAGAAAATGTGGGTTTTAAAACTCATGTCAATGTGGAAGCTTTCAAAATATTATTGGACGCCTTTTTTTGGTAGAGTGTGAGGTCTTTAAGTTTATTTGGTAGGAAGCAAACGAAAGCATAACTCAGCTCTAGTTGTTTTACAGTACTCACTCATATATATATGGTTTCTTTAGTTAATAAGTCCCTTGTCGTCACAGAAGGACACATTTCACGTCGATCGTTTATTTAACTAAGCAGTGTTCAGATGACAAAAAATATTGGTATATTATAAAACTGCTTGTCTCTGAACTCTCACCTATTTACCGTTTCTATATACTAATCATTATACTACCTCTGGTCCTAAATATAAGACCCAATTGACTTTTTTTTTGGAGAAATTAAGGTTACAAAATAGGTTATTAAATCATGACATATTTGATATCTTTTTAGATTATCCATTAGCTTATAGGTAAAATAAACTAGTGTAAGAGAAAAAAATTAGGTAAATCAATTTATAATTAACTTATTTTGCTTTTTTTAGGATTTTTTGAAAAAGTCAACTAGGTCCTATATTTAGGACCGGAGGGAGTATAATAATTATTCATAGTAATAGTAATTGATTTAGGACGTCGATCAAACCAAATTGTTTCATTAATTAATCAATTAATGAACATAATAGTATTTTCAATATTTAAGATTAATATATTTTTTTCTTCAAAGAGTCACTCATTATTACCATATTTTTTTGGTTCAAAAATACACATGTGTTTTGCTCAAAGGGTCACCCAATACAATACATTTTTCTTGGGTAATAATTAAATACAAATGTGTTTCACTCTAAAGGTCACCAAACACTAAATACACGATGTATATGACTAAAAAAATTGGTGTTGGATGACACTTAGAGTGAAATACATACATAGACCAATTGAGCAAAATACATGTGCATTTTTTGCCCTAAACTTTATATGATAATGAGTGACTCTTTGAAGAAAACACATGTATTTTTTACTCTTAACCCTTTGAAATATTGTAGCTTTATTAAATTATGTCTCCCAAATTTCTTTTTTCCTTCCTCTTTTATTAAAATCTGATTGCATCATCGTGATTCCTAATAACATGCCTTGTGTGTGACTATAGCCAAAAGCAAATCAAACCAAATCTACGGCTAATAATAAGAGATAAACTAGTTTTTCTTTTCCAATTTTTTTAATATAGATTTAACTTTCCTATTTTAATTGAAGATTAAAGATGTGATATTTTAAAATTAATCCCCAATAATGTATCAAATGGCTATATTATTATCAAATGTCAATGAAATCCCTACATTAATTTTGAATTAGGAACTCCCCAAATACAATAAAATATGTCCAAACATTTATTAGGTATGGGAATTCATTGGATAACTTAAAATAACTTTTAATATCACGTCAGTTTCTAAAAGTTCAATCCAAAATTGTCTTACAACTTATGCATCTTTAAGGTTTTTTTAACATCACTGGTTTTTTTATGATGTTAGTTAAGGTTGTATGTATCATTTTTGCTTTAAAAAAAATCAGCTATTTATAAATTAAATTCTATCCTATTATAATAAATTAAATCTGACAAAATGAAATATTATTTGTTTGTATCTCATTTTTACATTTTACGCTTTCATTGTTTTAAAACAGATGTGTTGGCACACATATTTTGGTGGATAAAATAACTAAGAAAACTAAACTAGTTAATATTATATGTATCATCAGTCGACTAAAGGTTATTAGATTATTCAGTTAAACATTACGAGTGTGTTTGGCCACTCAAGGTAGCTTATTTCAGAAAATAAGTTAGCTTATTTTTTTTACATGACTTAAAAATAAACTAGCTTGAAAATAAGCCCCTTTTAAACAAAAAGTCATCCAAACATGTTTATAAGTTAAATAGAAAAATAAGCCATTTTTTTCAAAGTTCAACCAAACATAAAAATAAGTTAGCCTAGAGCTTATTTTCTAACTGACTTAAAAATAAGTCAGCTTAAAAATAAGTCACTTTTCCACAAGTCGAGTCAAACACACCCTATATATGCACTTGACATAGCAAGCGACAATTCACAATATTATTATTGGCCTGATTTCTTTATTTTTTTTATTAAATATGCTGGCCAGTACGTCTAGCCAGCCACTTAAGAAATACTCTGTAATGCTTAACGTGAGCTCTGGCAAAATAATAATAATAATAATAATAATAATAATAATAATAATAATAATAATAATAATAATAATAATAATAATAATAATAATATAAGCATAAATATCGTATTTGACATGTGGGACGACAGCCATGCAACAAAAAGTGCAACCAAAGCTTAGGATGAACAAGTTGTCTTGATAAGTTAAACAAAGGAATGAACATACATGAACTCAGATAATATATTCCCATTTCTATAGTTCTCTGTTCAGTTCGATATAAGACAAAACTAGCTGATTCAAGATTTTTAAGTGATTGAATTTTAAACCCTAGTATTGTCATCAATATAATCCGCCCAATTCTTATACTCATATAAGAAGCACTCCAAATTACCTCGCCGGAATCAAGGAGAATTAGATAGCTTTACCTGAAAAATAAATAGTTTATTTATTTCACCTATGTTCGAGTAGAAAATTTTCATATTTTTTGACGAAGATTCCCTTTCATAATCAATACTTTTCAATGAGAGATATTCAAAAAAACTCATCAATAAATATATCATACCACGTAGCTTATACAAGAATAAAAGAAAGTATACACATATTCCTTTAAGAAAAACCTTTAAAAGTACTCTGACTATATTTTAAGTGCTAATCTTTTAGTGTTTCACTACGAACAATAAAATAAATATCTAGAATTGCAATTGAACCTTTGAAAGCAGCCCTCAAAAGCAGTTGATCAGAGAATTTAAGGAGAATTATATATGAATCTGCTTTATATATGTAAATAAAAAGATATAGATATTGCAAGTCACCATAGATTGCAGATTAAGAAAAGTTTTATAAGATGTCCCACATATATTTTGTCCTCGAGAGTTAGATTATTATATGAGCTAGTATAAAGCTAGTACTAGGTACGTGCATATGCATATGATTGAGACTTGAGAGGATCATGTGGCATGCATTTTTTTTTTGACCAATCATGTGGCATGCATTATTAAAAAGTAAAGGTTTTAGGTGTATGTGGGTGTCCTAATTATGCGGAGTTAATAACGAGCATTTAATTGATACTAACTCTGGTCCTAAATATAGGACCTAATTGATTTTTTTTTGGAGAGATTAAGGTTGCGAAATAGGTAATTAAATAATAACATATTTGATATATTTTTAGATTATTCATTAATTTATAGGTAAAATAAACTAGTTTAAGGGAAAAAATTAGGTAAATCAATTTATAATTACCTTATTTTGTTTTTTTGAGGATTTTCTAGAAAAAGTCAATTAGGTCTTATATTTAGGACAGAAGGAGTATTACAAATATCAAGAGCCGCCACCAACTGTGTTACGTTTTGGGATATGCAGTGAGTGAGTTGACTAACTTCTCTCTCAAGCCCAGCCTGGTTTGGGTTTTGTTTATGCCCACTTTAATTAAATTCATCAGTCTTAGCTAATTAAGTTAATTTAATTTACTTTCCATGTGACGAAATGTTGTAGCTACCCACTTAATATTTTTTTTTTGAATTGTTTAAAATTAAAGTTGTTTCTAAAAGATGTTTGACTACCGGAAAGGATGAGAATGAGATGTATTAATAAAGAAATAAAGATAATAAAAATAAAATCTGTATTTTAGCATGCTGAGCTGGTTTTCTCATTTTAATATATTTCTTCAATTCTTTAAACAAAAGTTCATTGGTAAGGCAAAATTGAAACTTTCTAGTTATCACCAAACATATTCAAAAAAATAATTCTTTTTTGTTGGAACGAAAAAGTTTATACGAGTTTAATCACTAATGATAATTAGGATGAGACATGGTCTAAGGCTCAAATAATGCTTCCAAATGTACTCCCTCCATAATATTTAATTTGGTCATTTTTTTAAATACTCCATCCCAAAATATAAGATCTTATATAACTTTATTATTTGAGTAATAAATGAGTTTCTCCCATTTTACTTATGCATAAATTTGGTTCGCCCATTTTCGTTCATCTTCTTTTCATAATTATCATATCTCTTACATTAATAAATACTCATTTCTTTAAACATTGCATTGTAGTTCCAGGGAAATTGGGAAAATTAAATATAAGTACCTGGTAAGGGACATAATACTGGAAAAGTCCCAAAAACTTGAATAATTAAAGTAGAGTCCCACATTTTGCAAAATAATTAAAGTAGAGTCCCAAATGGTGTATTATGGGAAGGAGTGTGAGATTTATGTAGATGATTATCAAGACTCATGTCACAGGGCGACATACTGTTTTTTTAATACATTTTCTGTATATCATACCTCAGTGGCTCAACATAATTTTTCTAATATTTTTTCCGTATGTTGCACACGTCGTCATGCTTTTTTTTTTTTACCTTTTCCATATGGCTCAATACCTCTGTGGCACGGCATCTTGTTTTAATATTTTTTAGTCATGTCACACTAGTTCACCATGTGTATATATATAAGACCTAGTTAATTTTTTTTTTGAGATGTTATGGTTACAAAATATGTTATTAAATTATGACATATATTTGATATATTTCTAGATTAGCCATTAGTTAATAGGTTAAATAAACTAGTTTAGGGGAAAAATTAGATAAATCAATTTATAATTGACTTATTTTGTTTTTTTAGGATTTTCTAAAAAAATCAACTAGGTCTTATATTTAGGGCTAGAGGAGTACTTTTTTAGTAATTTTTTCTATGATATACACCATACCTCAGTCGGTACATGATCGACTCGCCTAATGTCCTGGTTTATGTAGGGAGGAGCGACATATATACACATAGAGACTAATAAAAAAAATATTTGTAGCAATCAATTCTCTCTTCCGCAACATCCACTCCCCACTACAACACATTTTTCTTGTACTGTTTTAGGAAACCACAATTCGTTAACATAATCCTATATATATTTTGGGAGGGAAGAACTACATACTAATCACCTTTCAGTAAGATCATCACCTCAATACACTGATATTTAAATTCACAATTACCAACTAATTCTTTATCAATGTCACCAATATTATTTGTCATGGGAAAAAACCAATAAATATAAGCACTAGAGTTTTCAAAGTGCAATGACTAAAATTCTAAAATATTCAGGTTTTAAAGGTCAATCAATTCAATGCGAGTGTGACTCTATTTTAAAGGTCTGCCACAACCAATTTGTGTTGGGGTTCAGGTTCTCTCAGCGGCGCGTTTCTCAGAAGCCTCAGAATCTTAAAATCACAACCGTTAAATTGATATGAATGCACACAATCTTGCCACGTCATCAAGTATTAAGAAATAAACACCCAATTTTCAGCTTCAAATGTGAAGGGGTCGGGATTTCACACTCACATGGCTTCTTATATTGGGCCATTCAAATTTATTTAGGAACTCCTAATTTATTACTTGTACCATTAAAAATAAAAAACATTATAAAATAATTGAAGCACTTTTAATTCTTTTATTTTTGAAAACTTTTTAGTATAAAAAATTTCAACTATCTAGACCTATTTCATTTCAACAGATGGATCTATTAGAGATACAGACTTAACCAGTTAACTGTAAAATTATTTTAGAGTTAACTGGATAAGATTTTACAATTAACTGGATAAGTCTGTATATATAATAGATCTTTCTGTTGAAATGGAATAGGCCTAGATAGTTGAAAATTTTTATGATAAAAAGTTTTCAAAAATAAAAAAATTAAAAGTGCTTCATTTATTTTATAATATAATACAATTTTTTATTTTTAATTATACAAGTGGCAAATTATGAGCTCTCAGATAAATCTAACTGTCTAATATAAGAAGCAATGTGAGTGTGAAAGAGGAAAAGGAGAGATTCTGAGGGAAGGGATTCTGAGAGAATCCCGACCCTTTGTGTTGTGACTACAACTACTCTCTTACCATGTGTTTTATACTACCTCCAGTCCTAAATATAAGAATACTTTAACTTTTTTTTGGAGATTGAGGAAGCCAAATAGACCACCTAAGTTTAACGTATTTTACTATTTTACATATAATTGTATTATGTGATGATTTTTAAGTATGGTAAATTAGTTTTGAGAAAAAAAAAACATAATTCTAGACATTTTAAAGTGATTAATTTTGTATCCTTAATTTCTCTAAAAAAAATATAAGTGGATATAGGTGGCCTTATAGTTAGAATATGAAGGAGTATATGCTAAAATGTTCCATTCGACAAAACAAAATGCTAACATGTTCACGCTTTAACATCTAACGTAGTGTTTTTTTTACACAGGTTGGGTTGCAACTGCTCCTGTCCCGTCTTGGTTCTAAAATTGTTCTTAGGACAGCATGGTATGCATATATTTGGAGTTCTTACTTCTAATGAATAATGTATCTTCTCTTTTTGAATTTTTTTGGTATTATGGAGTTCAGTATTGTATTTTGCAAAGTATTTATAGCTTGTCCTGTTTTTTTCGAGGGTAAAGGGTCAAATCTAGCACTAAACTATTGCTAAAAGTACACGAAGTTGCAACATTTGTAATAGGGTGATGTGAGTTTCAGAAATTTATTTTCAGATATGTGGTGATGATGTAGTGAAGATGATGATGATGTGGCAAGTAACATGACGCCTAATAGAGCGATGTGACAAGTGGCATGACCTAGTCATGTCAAAATTAAAAGTCAAACTCATAAAAATTGACGTAGTTGCTACATTTGAACCATTTTGTAACTGATGGGTGTTATATTTGAAACTCAAAATTGTTATTTTATGTTGGGTGAACTTTACTAATACCTGAGTGCTAAATTTGAACCTTAAAGTTTTTCATGTGTGGTGATGACGTGGCAGGTGACGTGGCATAACTGGGTGATGTGGCAGGTGACGTGGCCTAACTTGGCTGACGTGGCAGGTGACGTGGCATATTCGGGTAAGACTTAACAGTCAAACCCGTCAAAATTGACGGTTTTGCTACATATGACCCAACTTGTACTTGATCAGTGCTAGATTTGAGCTACGAGATTCACTTTTATGTGGGGTGTACTTTTGGCAATAGTGCAGTGCTAGAGTGCTAGATTTGACCCTTTACCCTTTTTTCAAATGTGATGGGTGACAAGGATTTTGTTCTACCTTCTATCAGAAATTGAATCAATGACTATATTCACCAATTTTGTTTTGCTTGGTTTTATAGCTGTTCTGTGGAGCTTGTGCTTCCTATTTACTCTACATTTAAAGCTATTGAGAACAAAGACCAAAATGAGCAACAGAGGTGGCTGACATACTGTGCAGGTTGAAGTTTTCATTCAACATCATTCACTGATTAAGTTCCTTGTTAACTTGTCCATTTATTTGGTACTTCAGTTGGATTTATCTGTTTCACCATACATTTCATGATCTCCTGCATTCTCCACGTTTCTTACAAGACAACAAAAATTGCATCTGATAAATAATTGTATTGTTGACTTGTTTCATGGTTCTTTCAAGTCCTTTTGGTCATCAATTTCAGTGATACAGTTAATGCGTTAATGATATAGAACGAACGTCTTGAAACAAGTTAAGTCAATTTTCTTTTAAAATTTATCTCTTTTTCTTCTCTATCACTTGTGAAACTATCTTAAAATTTAAAAATTATCATTGAATGTTGGCACACTATACCGAGCATATACTTGTTGATGCTAGGTGTAAGTAGTTCAAAATTTAAAATTATTGTTGAATGTTGACACACCATATGGAGCTTTTAATTGTCGATTAGTTTTGATTTCCTCTTGGATTTGAACAGACATATGGGGAGGTCACATTAAGTTGAAAATGACAGCAAGTAGTGATTTGCACTTTTTTATCTTAATGCCGAAGCAAATCTTTATCTTTTTGAAGTTGATTTTTTAAAATGCTTTAGGCGTTAAACTTTTGATGATTCTTATAGTTTTATAATGTCTCTTAATGACTTAATATGTGCTTATCTCTATTGTGGTTTGCAGCTTATGGATCTTTTAGCATAGCAGAAATGTTTGCAGAAAAAGTATTTTCCTGGTAATAGTCAACACTACCTACTCTACTCCATCCTTAGAAGTAAAAGTTTTTGGTACAATTTAATCTAAGTGCTTCTTTTGTTACCAAAATGCCATTTTTAAATCTATTTGATAACTCAGGAGAGTTGATCTGGTGACAATGAAAACCACTTTTATTCCAAAGTAATACTTCAAACTAATCATAGGAAATTGGTCAACTAGCAAGTTAGCGTGGACATGTAAATTGAAATAACATGCAAAGGTTCAAAGTTTTTATATGCAACAATTAATTATGCACAGTAAGTTGTATAAGAGAGAAACGAAGAAATACTTCAAACCATTTTATTTTCATGCTGAAGGTATGTGCCACTGTTGTTGGTTGATAAATGAGAATTGGTTTATTGCTTTATTAAACTCAATGGATAATAAACAATATTTTTTTTCATTTTATCTATGTGTATTTGGATATAATTTGGTGAGGAGCAATGATAAAGGTGAGGGTCTTTTGGTTATGGTGTTTCAGTTTCTTGCAGAAATTTCAATTATATTTAGGTTTAAGGGGCATATTTTAGTTAGAAATTAACAAAGTTAGATTTAAGCGCCTGTTATGAAAATGCAGATACTCCTGTAACTTCAGTAAACTAAGAATGGGTAATTATCTGTATTTGCTCAATTTGTTTCGTTTGATATTATACTAGGATTATTTCAATCTGACTAGGCTGTTGCACTGTGTTTCATCAGGATCCCACTTTATTACCACATGAAATTTGCATTTCTTGTTTGGCTTCAGCTTCCCACTGTCAATGTAAGCTCAGCTTTTGCTGTGTTTGTTCTCTTGATAAGTTTTACCATACTGCTTTTGAAGATGGTTTGCCACAATGTTTAACTAGTGTGAGATTATAACTTGATAAGCAAGTTACCATTTCTGTGTAACAGGGAGCAAGGCAACTGTATGAGAGTCACGTGCGTCCATTCTTGCTGAAGCATCAAGCTAGAATGGATCAGATTATGGCATATTTTTATGGTGAAATGGTGAGAGTTCATTGATTCGTTTTATTATTGCTTGAAATATATTGCAAATTTGGTATATTAGATATGTACTGATCATTTCTTTTTGACATTGCAGAGTAAATTTATAAGCGCACACCAAGCTGAATTTCTGTTTGCAAAATCACTTGCAACAAAAGTTGTAGCGACAGGTATGCATGCGAGCAAGCTCTGAAAATTTGCCATCTTCCATACTCCATTTCTCTATCTTCAGCTTTTTTAAAACAAATTGCCCAGTTTGCCGCATTTGGGCTTCTTGTTTTTGCCGTTGAAAATTTTTTTGGTTAGAATTGTAGTGTTCATCTGCTAGTTAATCTATATGCATATGTTTCAACTAGTGAAATGGTCAGGCCTGTCATTGGGCCAGTTGAAAGGCATGAATATCAGGGCCCGGAGAAGGAGATTGAGAATTCAGAATTAGAAGATGATTGAAGCATTTTTTGGAAAAAACTTACCTCTATTACTTTACCTCCAGTACATCCAATTACCCAATAAGAATTTGACACATGTCCAACTAACCCACACCACTTTCTCCTTCTTTTCTCTCTCCTCCATGTGTTAGTTGTGCATGGGGTTAGTTGGACATGTGTCATATTCTTATTGGGTATTGGATGTACTGGAGGTAAAGTACTGGAGGTAAGTTTTTCCCTTTCTTTTTTAGTTAAGCATAGCAGAGGCGAGCAAATGTTTTAACTGGGTTGGTTTTATTTCTTTATGGTTTTTTTATAGAACTTGCTTATATAGTAAAAGATTGGTTGCTTGTGGGGTTGAGTTTTTAGTCTCTTTTTCTGATTTTTTTGGGCGATTCCAGAGTTTCTGCTCCGTTGTATATATAGATGGACGTGATGAAAATATTTGCTGATGTACATAGTAAATACATGTTGAACAGAACGATGTTAAGTGGTGTTATTAACTTTTTGTAGCAGGATTCCATACTTGATTTATAAGTTTCTTGAGTGGGTTGTTCACTGTTTCAACTTTCAAGCTCAGCTCCCTCCAAATATTGTTCCAGAGATTACATATTTGAGCCGGGATACCTCGTCCCAAAAGTGTTTGGGGACCGAAAATATTATTTTTTAAAAAATGACTTGTAAAAAAAAGCCCTTTTGAGACTTTTAGCAAACAAAGAAATGAGCACAATATTGCACCAACAAAAACGTCTTATATAACATAATCAGCCCAAAAAATTATTTGGGTCATGATTTTTTTAAAGAAATGTCATACATGATAGGAGTATTCGGGGGAAGGATAGGGGATAACTCCACCTTGTCCTGGAGAGTCCTGAAGAAAGGTGTTTGGGAAAAATGACATGTACTTGCACATTATACAAATGAAACAGGTATTTTTTTTATAAAAGTAATTTCTAACGCTTAACACAATATCATTTCTAACATTTAGCAAACATTAATAAGCAATAGCTCTAAGAATGGTGATGTCTCTTTACAATCCATTATCTTCCCAAAGAACTTTTGATATCATGTAAATAAAAGAACTTGTAAAATTTGTAACATCAAAATAATCTCATAAAAATAGTTGAAACATAACAAAAAATGGCTTTTGGCGGAGACTTATGTCCCTGCTAAAAGTCTTATCTTATGTCACCGCTAAAAGTCACATTTTTTACAGTGACATAAGAGAGTCGCCAATGTCCTCACTAAAAGTCTTACCTTTAATGGTGGCATAAAAGTTGCACAAAAAATTTAGTTTTTGTGGAGACTGTTTTTATGTCACCACTAAAGGTGATATATTTTTAAATTAAAAGTGAATACTTTGATTTAAAATTAAGTAATCTTCTAGATGGATAAAAAAGCAATTTTCAATTTAATAAATTATGATAAATATTATATTAATGAACAAACAATTACCTTATATTTTTTTTTATATATACAGTTACCTTATATTTTATATTTATAGTATTAAATGACTATATCAATAAATCGATAAATACAAGTGTGTAAATGTAAGTATTATGATAATATGTAAATATTTATATATTGTATTTAAATTGATATATTAAATATACATCTATATATTTTAAATATATGCATATACTACCTCCGGTCCTAAATATAGGACCTAGATAACTTTTTTTTGGAGAGGTTAAGGTTACAAAATAGTCTATTAAATCATGACATATTTGATATATTTTTAGATTATCCATTAGTATATAAGTAAAATAAACTAGTTTAAGGGAAAAAATTAGGTAAATCAATTTATAATTAACTTATTTTTCTTTTTTTTAGGATTTTTCAAAAAAGTCAATTAGGTCTTATATTTAGGACCGGAGAGAGTATATTATAGTATATATTGTAATAACATAACAGAAGTTCATTATAGCTAAAGTGGCAGAGGCTTCTCACAAAAACAAAGTGGTTGTGGGTTTGAAGTTTGGGAGGAACATTGGGAGGAAAAATGAAAAGGTTATGAAGTGGTGCCACATGTGACAAAGAGTGATGATGTGGCCATATGACACATGAAAAGTGGCTAAGGGCAGTTGATGTGGCATAAGGCGGTAAGTGGGTGCATCATGTGGCCATAGAGTGGTATGTGATTTTAAATATTTATTGGGGTAAAAATAATTTGATGTCCCACCCAACATACATAATATAAAAAAGGCTTCACGGAATGACCGAACAAAGGGTCTGCTTGGATCGAGGGAAAATGAGAGTGGAAAGAAAATGGGAACATACATAATATAAAAAAGGCTTCACGGAATGACCAAACAAAGGGTCTGCTTGGATGGAGAGAAAATGAGAGTGGAAAGAAAATGGGAGAAGAGAAAATAGAGAGGAAAAAAAAAGGCTCATCATGCTTGGATAGATGAGAGAAAATAGAGAGGAAGGAAGATTAGTAAGTGAGGTGGTGCATAATCAATGGACAATGATGAGTAACATTTCTCTCTCCCATAATCTCTCCATTTTGAGAGCAAAAACTTGATAGGAAAATAGGGTATGTGATCCACCCATTTTTCCTCTCCCATTTTCTCCCAGTCCAAGCAGGCGCAAAAACTTCCCTCACCCCATTTTCCTTCCCCGTTTTCTTTCTACTTCCATTTTCCATCCATCTAAGCAGACCATAAAGTAGGTCCCAAGAGACCTTCAATTATTTTCCAATTCAAAACGACACTTTTGTCCTCCTTGTTATTTTGAGCTCAGATGTTGTGATTGGTGTCCAATAACGTGTTACGTGTGGTCAAAACCTTGTTGCTCACATTCTAAATACTTATTATTAGTTAAAATGTAAACCCTTGTTACTGGTGGGAATTAACTTGTTACACGTGATCAAAACATTGTTATTTACTGCTTAAACACTTGTTATCTTATGAATGACAAAAGGAGAGTAAAAATGTTTCATTAACTTAGAAAATAATTAAAGTAAGGTCCTTGAGACTCTACTATAATCTCATCATTTCGTGAGATCTTTTTATATTATATGTTGGGTGAGACTTTAAATTAATTAGTCCATTTTTATCATTTAAGTGACAAAGCGACAAAAATTCGCCGTCAAAAGCGAAATCTTTTGTAGGATTCTCTCAAAAAAGATATGAAGAAATACGCCTTGGCATAAGCAAATAAGTTGAGATATGTTGGAGCAAATAAGTTGAGATATGTTGGGGGGAAAAGGTCGAGATCTGTTGGGTAAAGTAAAAAATTGATGAGATCCAATATTTTTTTCTGGCATGCGGATAGTTGAGATCTAGTATAAAAACCAACAAAAGTCATAAACGTTACGTAGACCTGCCACTTAAACATTTATTTGACAAGCCTAGTATTAGTGTTATAATATATGCAGAGCAAGCTTCATAATAAAATATGCTGCAGATCACTTATCCTCTACCCACCCCCACATGCCCACCCACCCCCACAATGATGAATGCAAATTTGTGGTAAATTGTCTAACCCACATGTTGTGTGTTTCCTGCAGATCACTTATTCCCCCCACCCACCCCACAATGATGAATGCATAAAAGGTGTCAACTTGTTTTAACCAACATTCTTTATTTTGATACAAAATAGCAGACTCACTATGAAGGGCAAAATAATCTTTTCACATTTAAATTATAATAAAGTGAGGTCCCTTGGGACCCTACTTTAATTTGGAGGGTTTATGAGACTTTTCTAATATTAAGTCCCTTGTGAGGGAATTCAAATTAATTTTCCCTAGTTGAAACTACATCATTTTTCCTTTTAAGTAGAAAGCCCAATATTTGGAAAAGTTGTTGGATTATTATTCTTTTATTGAAATCACGCACTTTTAACTAAATTGAGGCAAATTTAGGGAAGCTACGTAGAGTTTCCTTTCCCACCTTAACATGAAACTTTATGACAATCTTGTCTTTACTTAATCTAGTCTGTTTGTTTGACATGAATTGTGATGATGGAAATGAAAATGGAAATGGGTGTAAGTGGGTAAAGATGGAAAGTGTAGGTAAATTAAGTAATGTTGAGAAAGTAAAGTTTGTGGGGGCCCATGAAGAGTGTGAGATGAAGAGAGAAAGATTGTGGGTCCCAGGAAATATGTAAATTACCATTTCCATTTCCTGATTTCAATTCCTACATGACTTTTATGGCAACCAAACAGACCGTTTCCTTTGTAGAATTATAGGTTCAGAATTACCGTGATCCCCCTTTCTCCATACCCGTAAGGTCACAGCCTTCTAAATTTAGATATCGAGGTATCGCATGGGAATCTGTTTAAGCGCTTCTAAAAAATATGAGTAAGGGGCTCCTCTACTTTAGTTTGAGGGTTATTCAAATGATAATTAATAATTAATTATTTTGATGGGTATGAAATCTATAATAAAGATAATCTCCTGCCAAGTATCTTGTAAAAAATATATAATTTAAAAATCACAAACTTTAAAATATTAAATCCAAACCAGCACATTAAGATCTAGATGAATTAGAATGGATGAGTGCCCCCTACTTATCTTTTTTTTATTGTTAAATATCGCCTAGTAATCAATTAATCTAAACTTGAGGGATAAGAGTATTGGTTACATAGACAAAGTTGTCCTCCTAATGAGAGCATTTCTGGAGATTCGAAAATTTAACCAATTACTCATTAGTCCCCACTTATCTTTCTTACAAGTACTTAAATTGGCTCTGTCTTACTTGTTTACAAGGAGATAAACTAATGAATATAAATATCTAAAACGGGGAATAATTTGCAGATATACTGATCATGATTATATATTATAATATTACAATTTGAGATTCACAATTCAGGTAGAATATATTTAAAGTGGAATAATCGAGGTAGAACTCATCAATGGCTTCCAAGGTTTTGCCTGTTGTAGAACAAGTCCTTCATATGAATGGTGGTGATGAAGAATCGAGCTATGCTAACTACTCTTCACTACAGGTGCGTTCTCCTATATTGTTCAAAGACATTAACTTTGTACTTTTCATTTATTCTTATAAATTTAGAAAACATGATGCCCAATATATATAAATATATATGATCAGAAAAAAGTGCTGATGAGAGCAAAACCTATGCTTGAAGAAAGCATCCACAAGCTATATTGCACCAGTGTTCCAACTTGTATGAAAATTGCAGATCTAGGGTGTTCTTGTGGACCAAATACACTTTTAGTGGCATCTAACATAGTTCACACAGTGTATGAAACAAGTCTGAGATTGAAGGTTGAAACACCTACGTTTCAAATTTTCCTCAACGATCTATTTGGAAATGATTTTAATTCGATCTTTAAGTCACTCCCAGAGTTCTACCACAATCTAAAACAAGACATAACTTGTTTCATCAATGCAACACCCGGCACTTTCTATGGCACCCTCTTTCCATCTGATTCCATCCATTTCTTCCATTCCTCTACCTCCCTCCACTGGCTCTCTCAGGTAACCATCATGTGTGTGTGTCTATATATATATATATATATTCCCGTCCTAATATAATACTCCCTCCGGTACTAAATATATATGATCACTTTGATTTTTTTTTGGAAATTAACGACTACAAAATTATAACATATGCCAATGTAATTAAAGTTACTTCATTAGAGTAAAATAAATTAGTTTTGAATAAAAATATAACTATAGATAATTTAAAGTGATTAATTTTGCGTCCTTAAATTTTTTAAAAAAGTCAAAATGATCTTATAATAGAACCAATAGAGTTTAAGATCAAGTTTTTTAGAGAGACTTTCATGATATCTTCATGAACCAATTTATCAAGTGTGTGTGTGTCATATATCCTTAGATTATTATATCAATTTACAAATTAGGTAAATTAGTTTAAAGAAAAATGATACCGAAAATATAAAGATTTTGAAAAAAATTATAGTTTTCTCAATCTTCTTAAATAAGTAAACTCGATCTTACTTGAGAGTGGGAGTCTATATTAGTAGTAGTGACTGATATATCCCATGTTGGAGAATAGGTTCCAAATTTGTCCAGCGAGGAAGCAAAAATTATAGGAGATGCTGATAAAGGGAATGTATATGTGACAAGCATGAGTCCTCCATCTTATGCAAAACAATTCAAAGAAGATTTCAAAGTATTTTTAAGATCACGTTCCAAGGAATTGGTGCCCGGTGGCGGTATGCTCCTCACATTTCTTGGCAGATATAATACTTCTCAGAGTATATGCTCTATAGGACTCCTTCGTGTTATACTCAATGACATGGTCTTAGAGGTAAAGTAAAATTTTCAAATATAATTATTTGTCAATTTTAATCATTAAACAATCGTTCAGGATGACAAATAATCATAAATATGCTATGCAGAATTTGATCGAAGAGGCAAAATTGGAGGGTTTCAATTTTCCATTTTATAATGCTACGGCAGAGGAGGTCAGGGAAATAGTAAAGGAGGAAGGATCTTTCAGTATTGAGAAATTTGAGAGTATCAAAACAAGTTGGAACGAATCAAGGCTTAATGATGATGAAGGAAGTGAAAGTTTCAATGATGATGATGATGATGATGATGATGATGATGATGATGATGATGATGAGAGAGGGGAATATGTTACCAATGGCATAAGAGCTATATATGAACCTCTTTTGAAGGCACATTTTGGAGAAGAAATCGTGGATGAAATATTTGTAAGGTTGAAGAACAAGGTTATCCAGTTCTTGCCCGAATTGGTCTATCCATCTTTAGTCCTATTTCTTATTAAAATTGTTTGACTAGTGAATGACATTGACACCGTTGGTTATTTGTCTAAATATAAGAATCTTGTAGTGTTATTGTAATTTATATTACACTTAGGACCAAAGGGAGTAGCAAAACCCAAGTCTTATTTATCGTATGGATGCTTGTGGGGTTCTTCCATTCTACTTGTGAATCTGAATGAACAATGCTTTTTGGTTGATATTGTTAGTGTATGTATAAGAATATGGTCAATCAGTCAAAGTGTTGTTTTGGTTAATTATGTAGTCGTTGAAGTTGTTTTAATCTGTATAATTGTTTATCATAAATATGACTGATCTTCAACGTGCTTATTTTTTCAGTAGTTTAATGATATTCATTATTATATAGTTTAGATATTGAATTGAAATTAATTTAGAATTGACGATGATAAAATCCATTATGTTATACTCTGTTTGAGATGTTTCTTAGTTTTTTCATACTGGCATCGAAAATCTCTTGAACATATTGACCAGCTAATAATTTGGATTTTAGACAACATAATCAAGGAACAATGATATGATAATAATTCACGACTCTAATATTGAATGAATGATTCCCCTCCTAAGTCTAGGGAGGAGTGTGAATAATTATGATCGGGCAGTTGAGGAGATTAATTGACTGGTGTTTGATCTATTGAAAGAAATTGGCGTATGTGCCTTTACGACTAGAATTTTTTTTGGCATGATGTCTATAATTTCATTTCTAAAGATTAATACTCCATTCGGTCCTAGATATAAGACCTAATTGATTTTTTCTGGAAAATCCTTAAAAGAACAAAATAAGTTAATTATAAATTGATTTATTTAATTTTTTTCCCTTAAACTAGTTTATTTTACCTATAAACTAATGGATAATCTAAAAATATATCAAATATGTCATCATTTAATAACCTATTTTGCAACCTTAATCTCTCCAAAAAAAAGTTAAGTCCTATATTTAAGACCGGAGGTAGTATTATAGTGTGCCCGAGTTTGAGTCATATTTCCCTATAATAGGCTTTCCATAATCCCCTGTTGTAAGAAATTGGCGTATATGCCTTAAAGACTAGCTGCTTAAATGTGTGTGTTCGTACAAACTAAAGTTAAACACTAATTTCATGTTTAAACAATAGAGAGTCGCATAAAAGTGTCAAAAAATCAAAACAAATGACGCTTTTTAAGAAAAATAGTAATATAATGCTTCCATTAATCTTTTTATTAGAAAATTCTTACATTAATCCAAATCTGCATTTTAAAAATTTAATTATATCTATGGTATATAGATCATAACTTCTCTAACAAACTTAATAATGTTTACAAATTAATTACTATAATAAATTCATCGATAAATAAAAAATAATTGTATATAAAAATAAAAAATATGATTCATTGAAATTATTCAAATAATAAAACAAACAATTCACACAATTTACCTTATAATCAAACAATTTATCTCCATAAGTCTCATATGGCCCGATAGTAACATCTAATTTAAGCCCTGCACCAGAAAAAGGGGAGAAGATCAAAACTTAGCTGTGTTATATAGGGTAGTTAACAAAATAATAAAAGCATACACACACTTGGTGACTATTCTGGGAACCTTGTGTATCTGACACAAAGTGGCTTCTTTTTTTATGTAATTAAGCATACCACTTAAAGCTAATCATTGCTGACCAATTCACATCCCATCCACAGAATTTTGAATCATGCGTGTTAGTGTAATTAGACAATGACTTTCTTTTACATCATTATTATGGACAATGCTCGCCACAGTTTGCCAAGCAATTAAATCAAAATAATCTCTATTAGCACTAAGCAACAAAACCATCATTGATGTCACACACACACAGACACACACATATACTAATCTGGCTCAACTCAGCTATTAAAATGGCAGATCCAAAGCCACTCAGAAGCACATATCTTGAAAACACCCAAAAACAGACTGTAGTTGAATAAATAAAGAATCACAAAATTGTAGTTGGATTATCAGGATTCAACAAGCCATCCCTCAGAGTCAGATTTTGATTTCCTTTTCATTTTGATCTAGTGCTTTCTAATAAAGAATCACAAAAATATGTAATCCAAGTTACTTGCACTCAGCTGCACAAGGTCAAAAAAGAAAACAATATTATTCTTACCAGAGAATTCAGAGCACCAGCATTTTTGTGGTGATCAAATCATGGTCTCTTTCCACGAGATACATAAATTAAGTGAGGCAACTCATTTCCTTCTACGTCAGGAACACCATCGTGACCAAGGTTACATGTTAAGAATAGAAAAATATAATAGAGCAAAAAAATTTATTTTATAAAAAATGAACACCAACTGATCTGAAATCTAACGTCAATACAGATATGGGAAATAATTTTGCTAAGTTAATATCATGGTTACAGCTACTAATGAAAACTTTATTGATACACCAGCAAATTAGAGAGTATGCAAAGCTCATAATTATCCAGAGATAAACAGGAGGCAGGATCCTCAACTCAATAAGATAAGATAAACACAAAAGCAATGGTTTTAGAATCAGTAGACCAAAACCACAAAAAAGTGGAAAAAAATAATTATTCACAGCCAAAAGAGAACTAATTAATCAATCCGAATATCGCAATTCCTTTTTTATCTTAAATACCGCCCGCTAATCCGGTGCCTACTGGCAACCGACTATTCCAAACACAACAGGTAGGGGTGTTAGGGTTGTCCCTCTACCAATAAGAGCGTTTCCCAAGGACTCGAACACACATTCTCATCTTTATGGGGGTTGAGCCCACTTACCAGCTCAACCAATTATCCATTGTTCACTATTCTTTAATTCATACATGTCAAAGTGATGCAAAAGAAAGAAATAAAGAAAAGCATAAACAGAAGAGGGAACCCAGTAGAAAAATCTTTTGAAATCAGATGCTAAACTTGCAGAAAGATTTTAACCCATTTTCGAATGAACAGAAAAGAATTGAAACAATGAAACCTAGGAATTAAAGGGAACTAAGGAAACCGCCACAACCACAGTTACTCAATATCTGACAAACACAGACATGTATGAGGACAAAAAAATTGGAAGACTACCAGAAAGTCAAGTCATATATATGAGTCATATATGAAATGCTCAACCAGGACACCTACATGGAACAAACCAAGTGACATAAATGATCCATGGCCTGCAGAAACAAAAGGTAGCATATATACCTATAAAGTGAACAATGAACACTAAAATGAAGCCACACATTACAATGCACTTTAGCAATTAAAATTAAGCAAAGTCAATGACCAATTACAATATAGAATCACTAAGATGATTACATGCTAAAGTGGATCAATAATATCATTGTCCAGGAGATTTACATAAATATACAGATGGGCCAATAAGGGAAGGAACACTTCCAACATATTTGAAGGACCAAGTTCATTATTGTTGGGAAACAAATTACATTGTCATCACCGATGTAAGTAGCCAAGACTTGAGTGGTTGAACAATCATAAGCATTAAAGGGAGGAGGTGAGACTAAAAGATTGGGCCCTGTCAATGCATTCATGTGTCGTAAAAGATGCCCCGACTTCACATCCCATCATCTTGTATTCTGTCCTCCTAGATTGCAATGGGCTTTATTAAAATGATTGATTCTCTTTCCTTTATGCTCATGACACCTTTTTCTCCCTTTGACAGGTGGCCTCTTACAAGGAGTAGCATCACTCAAAATGACTCCACATATATTCGTAATTCTATCATCAAGAGGATTCCCAACTGCAATGGGACCAGGGTCATTCAAATCTTTTATGACATAGTCTTCATCAGATCTTTCACTCTTTAGATGACAGGGCACATTGAGTTTTATGTCCAGACTGTTGTCTGATCTCACCGCCCTTTTGGATGTGAACCCTTTTATTCTCATCCCTTTATGTTCTACACACCTCACTCTTTTTTCAGCAGGCGGTCTTGTACAAACAGAACCATCACCCAAGACGACTCCACAAATTCTTGCAGGATTGTCCTGAATAACGCTAGGGACATGTTCTCCCCCATAGCCTTCGCTCTTTGGATTGCAGGGCACATTGAATTCTATGTTTGCACAGTTCTCTAATTTCATTGCTCTTTTTGAAGTGGGCCCACTTATTCTCATTCCTTTGTGTTCTACACACCTCATTCTTCTTTCAACTGGTAGTCTTGTACATACAGAACCGTCGCCCAAGACCACTCCACAAAGTCTTGCAGGATTGTCCTGAATGTCAGGTACATGTTCTTCCCCATAGCCTTCGCTCTTCGAATCGCAGGGCACATTGAATTCTATGTTTGCATAGTTCTCTGATTTCATTGTCCTTTTTGAAGTGGACCCACTTATTCTCATTCCTTTGTGTTCTACACACCTCATTCTTCTTTCAACTGGTAGTCTTGTACATACAGAACCGTCACCCAAGACCACTCCACAAAGTCTTGTAGCATTGTCCTGAATGACACCAGGGGCATCTTGTACTAATCTTGGATTTGATCTTCCAAATTTGAATACTCGAGATAAGAAATTATAGTTGCTTCTGTCTATTTCATGTGATTTGCCTTCTGAGGAAGGTAGGCTGCTTGATTTAATTCGGATACCCACTTGCTTGTGGGTGAAAGTTTGAAGCAGCTTGGTCATGTTTGAAAATGTTGTAGGACCTGATGCAACTTCATTAATCTTCTGAATAATATCATCTTTGCGCCGGATACCATTATTGCTTGTGTTCCATGCATAATCAAATACATTGAGCAACTGACTTTCGGTTTTCTTGGCATCTTCCTTGGTTTGCATCTGATCAACAAGAATCACCTCAGAAGGGGGGCAAAAGGCAAAATGTTAAAACACATGCACTTCAATATATCTTAGCCAGTGGATAACCTAAATTTTCTACAGTACCCTCAGAGCCAAAAACATGATTCATTACGAATGTGCAATATGATGGCAGATGCATATCTGCAGACTTTATTACTTAAATCTTTCCTGATGCAGTTAACAAATATGAAATAGTTGACACCAAAACCTAGTCATCATTTTTTTGGTCGAAAAACCTAGTCATCTTATGCATTTCTTCAATAAATTCCATAAAAGCGACAAAGAAAGAAAAAAGAGCTTATACACCTAACCTGAAAAGATGCTAAACCAAACATTCTTACTATATCCCAAGTAAACTAAAGGCAAACATTACAATAAATTTTGTGAAGAAGTTATATGTACAAAACAAATGTATATAAAGGCATAAGCGAGGTCAAAAGCCAACATTTTCCAGTGCTCTTTGAAAGCCTTTATAGTTTTAGCCAATAAAATGTTTATGTAGGGATTAGCAAAACTGATATTTACAGTGTGAGCAAGATAATTTTGTACTTGTAGTAAAGATGTTAGTGTTATTTATAAAATATTGTGCACTGCAAAAGAAAAGAAAGATGCTACTAGCATATGTTCTTACAGGAGCCCATCTATAAACAATTGGATAGCCTTGTGAAAAAATTTCCTCAAAAAATCCCTTCCCTTTATGGGCATAAGCAGGGTCACTATCATCTGGCTTAGAAAGCAAGTAAGTATTGCTCAAATGAGCTCCAGTCCGGCCATACTGTTGGAGTCTTGTTCTCACATTGTCAGCTTTTCCAAGGTAAACCACGATTACACGATCTGGATCAAGCTTGTAAACCTCGCGCCCTAAACCAATGCGAGACACAGCAATACCAAGCTCATAAACTCCCGGGCCTAATTTTTCTGAGAGGTTATGAATTCTGTACCTAGCTGACCCTTCCTTCCCTCTCAGATAGTCCTCCCAATCTGAAGGGCCAATGAGAATCTGAATGAAACTAAACATTAGCAAAAAACCAATGAAAAGAAATACTCCCTCCATTCCTAAAAAAAAGATCACATTCAAATTTTAATTTGTTCCTAAATATAAGATCATTTTCTAATTATTTCCCAAATTAACCATGAATAATGCTTATCTATAATAACAAGAGAGGGAGAGCCGGGATAAAGGTATATAATTAGGATAAATTGATAATATCATATGTTAATACTAACTTAACTAACATCCTTAATCTAATCAAATTGAAGAAAGTGATCTTATATTTAGGAACTGAGGTAGTAATAAGCATCACAAGGTTTCATCAGTTAACAACTTGGGAATCAAAACCATCCTTAGTCTCAAAGGGGAATCAAATGAGAATTATTTTTTTGTGCCACGATTCCTGAGAATGAAAAGCAAACGCCACCAAAATCAACAAATTAAACCACACAACCACCGAATCAAATTGGACACAAAGGCATATCCTTCACCCAAAAGTGTATTTTTAAATCATCAGAATTATAATTATAAATTATATTATAAATCTTGAAATAATAAAACATGTATGGGAAATGGGGAACTAAGCAATCAGCTAAATAAAAGGCACTAATTTGCATACACAGAAATAAAATCCAAGAATGGACGATTGTAAAGGGTAATAGGTAGCAGCGAAGGGAAAAAGATAAGGAAACCCTAATTGGATTGCATATATAAATGAGAAAAGAAGTGAAGTATTGTTATTTGTTACCTTCCAATGAGAGAAGGAGGAATCGTGCTTTGTTCGCTCACATTCTTCTCTCATCAGCCTGCCACTGCCAACCACAGAGGACACCATCTCATCTCATCTCATCTCATCTCATCTCATCTCATCACTCACCACTTCTTCTATGTGTCTTCTGCTTCGTCTTCGTGAGGGATATGATCATATGACCGTTGTCACTTGTGATTGTGACTTGTGACTTGTGACCGCGTTTTGGATTTTTAAACCTTAACAAGATAAGGAATTTAAATGAGGATGAAAGGCCAAATGGTTAAAGAAAACTATAATAGCATTAAATTAATCAACCCACCCCTTCCATGTAAGTAATAGCTGCTTTTCTTTTCGTTGATAACTAAATTTTAGGAAGGGGTTTGGGCTCAACCCAGTTTAAGGGCAGAACACCTAACTCATGATCCACTGGAGTTTGTCTCTGTGGGCTCTGGAGTATGACCAGTAAGCCCTTTATGTCTGTCCACACAGGTAGGTTACTCCCAGCTTCACTTAGCTACGGAGATGCCTCCCCAAGAGCCGCGATGGAGACACAACAAAGTGTCACTCCCCAGGATCGAACTCGCGACGTGGTGGTCAACCCGACGCTCATTGTTTAATCCCTTCGCTACTGAACCCACAGACGATGGGTAGCTGCTTTTCTAAATATAACATCACTTTCTCTTACTACCTCCGTTCCCAAATATAAGATCATTTTAGCTAATTTGGAGAGATTAAGGAAGACTTTCCAATTAATTATAATTACATGATCTTCCCAAAATACCCCTCACTTAAATTTAAAAGACAAATATGGATTTGAGAGAGAAGTGGGTGAGCTAAGAAGTATAGGGGTAATTTGGACCAAAATTGAGATAGAATAAAAAGTGATCTTATATTTAGGAACTTATTCACTTCCTAAAAGTGATCTTATATTTAGGAACGGAGGGCGTATTATGTAAACTTGATCAAACTCACGATTTTACACACTTAGTTAACCATTTATTAGGAAAGTAAATCAAAGTTAACCATTTATTATGTTATCACTTTAGGAAAGTAATCATGTTAGCTTTACTTTAAATCTCATTAGGAAAAAAACTTACTTTAAATCTCATTTTAATTATGGTAAACAAAATCTCATTATAATTATTTTATTTTATGACAGTCAATCAATTTATATATAATTTTATAGAAATCTCATTATTAAGATTTGTAAAGTATTAGTGTTGATATATTTAGTAGTAATTGTTCATATTTAAAATATATTTAAATCATTTTTTAATTTCTTATTTAAAAACATACTTCAAACACATTTATATTAACAAGGTAAACTTTTACGAATTTATATTTCGAGTGTACGATTCGGTTCCACATTTTTGTCACTACTTACTCAAAGGGAAAAAGACAAATAAATCTCTTCCAATTTCAAAATTTCAAATTCGTCACTTTAAGTTGTTAATGATTGTTAATGCCTATCGTGAAGTTGTTAATGCCTATCTTGAAGTTGTCCATGTATATTTGGAAATTGTTATTAAGAGTTTGAAAGTAGAAGAGATTTATTTCATTTTCCCGTCCTCAAACTCACGAGCTTAATAACATTGTCTTCATTTTCGAATAGCTAAAAGGACAACAAAAACACCTAAATTTGCAAAAGAACAAATAAGGTATTGGGTATTGCAAAATTACTGAGATACCCATGTTCTTCTTCACAACAACCACCACCCTCTTCCCCCACTCTGTCCAATCTCCACCAGCAGGCAGCAACCACCGTACTGATCTCCGGCCATTGTTCATCATCAACCTCCTCCTCTTTCTCTCAGCTCCCTCTCCATCAATCTCTCCTCCTCTCCAATCTCACCATCGCACACACCGTCTCCCACCATGGTCGAGTCTGTAACCACCGCCGTCCTCGAGCAAGCAAATTTGTCTCTTTATTTTTAAAAATGTACATTTTTGAACGCACACAAATAATTTCAAACTTTCTAACATATTTCATAAATTTATAAATTTTTATAGGCTAAAGTATACCTTTAGTCTGTTGGCCAAAAAAAAGTATACCTTTAGTCCCTTATGTTTTCATGAAGTTTCAATTTTTTAATCCTTTATCTTTGGAAAGTGCACTTTTAGTCCTTCAAATCTAACACCGTTACTCAACTTAACGGAAATCGTTGACTCATCAAATTTTAGTGATGACTGTTTAATTTAAAGATGACAAAATAAACTTGGCAAAACTTCTTCTTCCATAAGAACAAATTCGGCTTCAACGCTAACTTCTATGTCCTCCTCTCTTTCTCCGTCCTTGACGTCCTCTTGTCCGATTCTCTCTTGAATATATAAGCCTGCATCCCTTCGTTTAAACTTCTGATTTTTCAAGGTAAGGAGATAAATCTTACCCTCCCCTTTTTTCCTGAACCAAATAAAAGGAATGGGAGACAAATTCCTTACCTTCATTTTCCCTGCCAAATCCTTCAATCCAAATCGTGAAATTGGACATAGAAACTCTATCTGAACGTCACGATCTTCGTTTCTCCAACTTTATTTTCTTATTATCCCTTTATAGTCCTATTGCTACGATGTAATATATTATTGGTATCATAACAATTATGAACTTCAAAATTAGACAAGGAAAAGAAAATTGGAACTTCAAGAGGGATTATTTGATCGACAAAATGTAGAGAACAAAACAAGAAAAGATAAAAGAGACTTGCTTAATAGAGAGAAGATGAAAATTTGGGATGAGTCGTCACAAAGAAAAAACCCTAGTAGATGTAGCTTTCAGTTTAAAGATTTTTTTAATTCATGATTTTTAATTTAGAAACATCCTATTAAAAAGGATTATTATTTTATATGATTTTTAATTTTCTTGATTGATTTTATTTATTACTTAAAATAATATATTTATGCTTTGTCAGCTTTTAATTGAATAGTCATCACTAAAATTTGATGAGTCAGCAATTTCCATTAAGTTGACTGACGATGTTAGATTTGAAGGACTAAAAGTGTACTTTCTAAAGATATAGGACTAAATTGAAACTCCTGCAAATATAAGGGACTAAAGATACACTTAAGCCTTTTTTATATCATGAACTTCTATAATTTATTTTTCTCAATATATTCATTAAAAATATTTATTTTATTTTTATTTTTTATTGATAAAACATATTTCAGTTACATATATTCATTTTAGTATAAATTATTTAAAATTATGAGATTACATAATAATTCTTTTTTTTTATCAGAATGATTACATAATTCATTGAAATATATAAATCAAAACTCTCAAATACATATTTTCCCGATATAAAACATATTTTTGTTACAAAGGCTAAAGTATACTTTTGGTTCCTTATGCTTGCATCAAGTTTCAATTTAGTCCTTTATGTTTACTTTTAGTCCTTTTTTGTTAACACTGTTAGTTTAACCTAACAGAAAATGCTAACTTAACAATTCTAAATGGTTATTAACTACTGAAAAAATGTTCAGATTAAAATATTTGAGTGTAAATATTCTTATATTTTCAAAATTTATCATTTTTGGTCCAATTTCATTATAAAATAATCATTTAAAATTGTTAAGTTAGCATTTTCCGTTAAATTAACCTAACAGTGTTAACAAAAAATGACTAAAAGTATACTTTCCAAACATAAAAGATTAAATTAAAACTTGATGTAAGGGACCAAAAGTATACTTTAGCCTTGTTACAAATTGTAAACACTTAACGTAACTAAGGAAACATTTAATAAAATAATAGAACGTTCGTATAAAAGGATATGAATTAAAAATTTAGCTCTTGAGTATAGTTTGTGTAAGTTGAGATATATGTATGCATGCATGCATGTATTACCGGAAAAGTTGTGATCTAATATATAATTTATAGGAAGAATTATAAACAAAAGTCATAAACATAAGTAAGACCTGTCACTAAAACATAGCTATTTGACGAGGCTTATTTATGCAGGGTTTGATTCATAATGAAATATACAGCAACTCATTTCTATCACATGCTTCCAGAGAAGCGATTTTGAACAATAACGAATCCATATATGTAATAAATTACAAACCACGTGTTGTGTTTCGGCAATAGTCATCGATCTAAAATTTGTTTATATAACAGGAAAGATTTAATGTGATATTAAAGGATAATTATCTTATACTCCAGTACTCCACTATAAAACCCAGTAATAATCACTGAATTCTAAGGCAAAAGTAAACTTTACGTCGATAATCCATAAGTAAAAACATTTTTGATGGAATTACTCACAGAACTATTTATTGTTGCTAATACTATTTCTAGCGTCACAAATTAGCTATGGAATTTCGTCGCTAATATAGCTACAGAATTTTCGTCATTGATTTAGATATCAAGGATTTAGGGAATGAAGGGTAGTTTAGAACTTTCGTCGTCACAACTCACAAAGGTATTGATATAGAAATCATGGCAAAAATAATTCTATATATAGCTGATTTGGAGACAGAAGTTTACAACGAAAATTCTGTCCCTAATTATGTTACTTTTCTTTAGACCAAAAAAATGTTTCTTTTCATTACATTGATACATTTCAATGCCAATTGCTTAATTTAAAATATTAATAAGAAATAATAGTTGACAATATTAATAAAAAGTACAACAAATAGATAATACAAAAGTAAGCTGGTGTGCATTTCATATCGATTCAAAAGTTATAATAAGAGGTAATTGATTTGAGATCCCACCCAACACACATAATATAGAAAATGTCACACGAAATGACGAAATTATAGTGTTCAAAGGGACTATACTTTAATTATAGGCGAAGACCAAAAAATGATACATAACTATTGGGTAAGGAACAAAAGTAGTACATAACTATTCTGAGGTACAAAAATGATACCAACTATTAGGCATGATCAAAAATGATATTTTCACTAATATGACAATAACATTAGACATGAAAAGTCCAAAATGCCCATATGAATAACAAAAGAAATTAAACAATTTCTTCCTTTCTCTTCCTCTTCTTCCTCATCGTCCAGCCTTCTTCCTTCAATGCTCCAATGATTCTCATAAGCTTACCATTATTCATCTTCACTATCACCATATCATATCATAACATAACACACACTCTTCCCTCCCCTATAATTTTCACCGTTGAGGCATTGTCTTTCCCCCATCCCCCACCCCTTCCCTGTTTTCCCAACATCGTTCACCCTCCATCTTCTTTATGATATTCACAATCCCAACAGCATGGAGTGACCCAAATCTGAAAGCACTACCCGCATCGCAAATATGGTAATCAACACGTGCTCCTTTGGAAAGTCCATAATTCTCGTTTACTACTTTTCCTTGTTCTTGCATTTGCCCACTAGGTCTGCAGATCCAACTTGGTCGTAATAAAAATTGGATATGGAGATCCACCGGCTCGTTGTAGCAAGCTGACAGAGAGAAATATTAATTTTATGATATGCAAATGCACCGGCTCTTTGTTCAGTTAGTGTGTGTTATGTTATGATATGATATGGTTATGGTAAAGATGAATAATGGTCAGCTTCTGAGAATCATTGGAGTATTGAAGGAAGAAGGCTGGACGGTGAGAAAGAAGAGGAAGAGAAAGGAAGAAATTGTTTAATTTCTTTTGTTATTCATATGGGCATTTTGGACTTTTCATGTCTAATGTTATTGTCATATTAGTGAAAATATCATTTTTTATCATGCCCAATAGTTGGGTATCATTTTTGTACCTCAGAATAGTTATATACTACTTTTGTTCCTTACCCAATAGTTATGTATCATTTTTGGGTCTTCACCCTTTAATTATTTTCCAAATTAAGGACATTTTTGTCGTGCTTTCGTTAGTCATAAGATAAAAAGTATTTGAATGGTGAATATCAACGTTTTGACCAAGTGAAATTATTGGACGTCAATTACAACGGTTTACATTTTAACAAATAACAAGTGCTTGGATTGTGAAAAACAACATTTTGATCACATGTAACAAGTTATTGGACACCGATCATAATGTCTTATTGATTTGAAAGATAATTAAAGTGAAGTCTTCGGTACTTTACTTTAATTTCGTCATTTCGTGTGACATTTTCTATATTATATGTGGTGGAACCTCAAATTAATTAACCCTTATAAAAAATTCACTGGTCTTTAGTTGATGTCAAAAAACAGGCTTCGTTAGAAACAAGATAGATCGATCTCATTTGCTCTTATCATTTAATCATATTCATATCTTATAAACTTCAATTCCTAAACTACATCACATTATAACAAGTACGAGTACTCCAAGAGTAATAAGTCCCAAACAAACAAAAGCTGTCGATGAAACTAAGAACGAAGAATTGTATTAGAGCCCCTTGTCCAAACCACGGGTACCTCAAATATGAAACTTATGATGTAATCTTGTCTTTACTTAATTCTATATCTTTTCCTTTGTTAGCAAACTTTAGGGCTGCACATAAGCTCGACAGCCAATAGCACGGACACAACCTGATTCGGTTTGGGACAAAGTTGGCCCAAAATAAGTTAACTCGAAATCACCACTATTAGGACGAGACTAAACTTGCCCATCGGGTGGGGCATGATCAGGGCATAGACTTTAGAACCATTAGAACGGCTCGACCCAGATATTATATTATTTTTAATAAAAATATTTTGATTAATTGACAATTACTATATAAAAATATTTTAATTGGTTAACACTTTTTTGTTAGTTGTTTATTAGTTTTTTTTGTTTATTTGTTTTTATTTCCCATTTTAAAAATAAAAAGCATTTTCTTAGTTTTGTATTTCTCATGTAAAAATAAAAAAGTGAGAAAACTTGACAAACCAACATGACATGTTGTGACCCAGGACCAAATAGCAGCAGATCTGCAGATATATATTATATTATTATATTATAATATTACAACTTGAGATTGATGAGTTGCCCAAATTCAGAAGGAAAACGGGTATCCTACACCGTGATTCACGGGGATTTTTTTTTCATGAATTAAATAGTAGTACTATTTGAACATGTAGCCGGCAATTGAACTGAATCAATAAATAAATAAATTAGCTCACTTGGTATGATTTAAGGAAACAAATAAATTAATGTAACAACTAAATTTATATGATATTTAGATTTAAAAAATAGCGCAAAAGTTATTTGTAGTTGTAGCTGTAACAATAGCTTTATCATACTTAAAATATTAATAATTTGTGATTTAATTAAACAGTTGGAATATTGATTAATTAATTTTCCTAAGTTTAATGTGTTATGAAAAATATAAATTCAGTATCAGTAATTTGTCATTCAATTAAATATTTGGAATATTGATTAATTAATTGCCTAAGCTTATTGTGTCATGATATATAAATCTAAATTCTATTTTGCAAACGAAGCCGTAAATAAAGTAGACAAAATAATTAATGATACTTATATGGCGGTAATAACAGAAAGTCAAATGTGTGGTATAAGTCATGACATATTTTTAATGTGAAGTGTGTTTTATTCTTCTCACCGCAGAAGTGTGTCTAATTTTTAATGGGAAGAGCAATAACAGAAATTAGAAATGAGTTAACATGACATATTAATTGATTAGTCATTACTTAGGTGGAGTTTCCTCAAATAAACACTTGTCAACTGTTTTATGCTCACATGTAGAAGACCTCAGATGAATCTTTCTTTCTATCTTTACTCTTTCTCCCTTATCTCTTCACTCTCCTATTTATTTTTTTTAGACGCATAGAGCTGTGAAAAAGCGATTGAAGAAGAGGTATAAAATTAAAATGAGTTTCTTTGCGTTCCTTCCCTTTCGCATAGGAATTTTGAAAGTGCATAAAAAATTTCCAGAATAATGACCATTCAGAAAATTAGTGACTATTGAACAACAATCTCCTATGTATCCATCAATGGCCGATCGAGCTGAAAAGAAAGGTACGTAAACCTATTACTTGCCTCGCTGTGATACATTTTTAGATATATTAGATATTAGATATTCTTAGAACCATGTGATACGATATTAGATATTCTTAAAACCATGTGATACGTACATTTTTAAAGGATATGATAATTATATTTATTAACTCGTAGATCGAAGCAATCCAAAATAGAACCAACTAGACAACTGATTTCCTTATTAGATGTGTGTACACACATAGATAAAAAAAAGCTTTTTTGGTTTAAAGCACAAATAAATATGCAATACTCTGCAAGTTTTGATGTCACGTTGTGCATTCATTTAAAGCATAACACTCAAGGTTATCAACATTTATAGTACAGTGGTATTCAGGTAGAACCCATCAATGGCTTCCAAGGTTATGCCGGTTGTAGAACAAGTCCTTCATATGAATGGTGGTGATGGAGAAATAAGCTACGCTAACAACTCTTTACTACAGGTGCGCTCCTTTAATTTATAGATATTAACTTTGTACTTTACATTTACTCTTATGAATTTTAACAAAAATATGACACTCAATAATGTGTGTGTGTGTGTGTGAGTGAGCAGAAAAAGGTGATTATGAGAGCAAAATCTATGCTTGAAGAAAGCATCAAGAAGCTGTATTGCACCAATAATCTTCCAACTTGTATGAAAGTGGCAGATTTAGGGTGTTCTTCTGGACCAAATACACTTTTAGTGACATCTAACATAATTCACATCATGTGTGAAATAAGTTTGAGATTGAAGGTTGAAACACCTACGTTTCAGATTTTCCTAAACGATCTATTTGGAAATGATTTTAATTCGATTTTCAAGTCACTCTCAGAGTTCTACCATAATCTGAAACAAGACACAACTTGTTTCATAAATGCGACACCTGGCACTTTCTATGGCACCCTCTTTCCCTCCAATTCCATCCATTTCTTCCATTCATCTTTCTCTCTTCATTGGCTCTCTCAGGTGACCATCTCTCTCTCTCTATATATCTATCTATCTATGTGTGTGTGTGTGTGTATTTGTTGACTTATTATATTAGCTTATAAATAAGGTAAATTAACTAGTTGAAGAAAAATTATAATTACAAATATTTTAAAGAAATCCATATCGTTTCTTTAATCTCCTTGAATAAGCAGATTAGTTTTATTTTGATCAGATTCATCAGAGGGGGGAGTATACGTTAGTAGTGACTAATAATATATCACATGTTGGGGGAATAGGTTCCGAATTTGTTGAGCGAGGATGCAAAAAATATAGAAGGTGGTGATAAAGCGAATGTGTATATGGCAAGCATGAGACCTCCTTCGTACGCAAAACAATTCAAAGAAGATTTCAAAGTATTCTTAAGATCACGTTCCAAGGAATTGGTGCCCGGTGGCGGTATGCTCCTCACATTTATTGGCAGATATAATACTTCTGGAATTATAAATTCAGCAGGACTCTTACGTGTGATACTCAATGACATGGTCTTAGAGGTAAACTCAAATTTTTAAATATAATTATCTTTAAATTCAGTCATGAAAGAACTGTTCAGGGTGACAAATAATCATGAATGTGCTATGCAGAATTTGATCGAAGAGGCAAAAATGGAAGGTTTCGACTTTCCATTTTATGATGCTACAGCGGAGGAGATTAGGGAAATAATAAAGGAGGAAGGGTCTTTCAGTGTTGAGAAATTTGAGAGTACCAAAACAAGGTGGGACGGATCAAGTCCTGATGATGATGAAGGCTGTGAAAGCTTCAAGGATGATTATGAGAGAGGGGAATCTGTGACCAATATCCTTAGAGCTGTATATGAACCTTTTTTGAAGGCACATTTTGGAGAAGAAGTTATGGATGAAATATTTGTCAGGTTTAAGAACATGGTTATCCAGTTTTGGCCTGAATTGGTCTTTCCTTCTTTGGTCCTATTTCTTATTAAAACTGTTTGAGTAGTGATAGACATTGTCATCACTAATATTTGTGTGTCCACGAATTAAATGTTATCGACAGCATAATAAAATGTTAACCTTTAGTCCTTAGCATGATACCCCCTCCGTCCGTCCTTGAATGTAAGGTGAAAAATTGAGAATGTGTGTTGTATAATATAAGATGAATATTTGGTTTTTTCTTTTTGGTCTGAATATGAATATTTGGTGTGTCTCTTCATTTATTGTGTTTTTTTTTTCATTTTCCCCTTTATTAACTATCCATAATTGCAATTAATTATTTGTTATCTCTATTCTTACTGGGCACTCTCATTTTATTTTCCCATACACACACTCTCTTTCATCAATAGGGATAAAATTGGAAAATGACATATATTTGAGATATATTAATTGTTTTTAACTATTTTTAACAGTTTTTCGAATAAAAAAACGATTATTTTCACCTTATATTTAAGAACAGAGTGAGTATTAACTTTGAATTTGTAGTATAAAATGTACCTCAGAAGTTTAATGGGAAAATGCGCATATTTATTATTCTACAATCTACAATTATAGAAAAATGCACCGAAAATTAAATAACAATTTTGTGGTGCTAAAGTGGTCACAAAAAAATAAATCAGTTTGTGTATGATATTTATATTAAGATCAACTATGAAAAAAATGACTTATTTATCAATTATGATCAAATGTGTAAGATAAGTAAGAATTTGTCTGTTGAAAAATAAAATAAGCTACTTATAAACTACTTTTTTCAACTTATAAAATAAGCTACTTATTTTAAATAAGTCAGTTGAAAAATAAGTTCATCCAAGCATATTAAAAATACAATTTGCTTGAAATAAATTACTCTTTCAAAATAAGTAGCTTATTTGAGCAAAATATAAGTTCAATTGAATACATTTACCACACACTGATCTTCCGTTACTGTCCCTTCAAATATCAACTAAAGAAATGCCTTTGAGTTAGATTTAAAATGTTGATACAATACGTCATAGTAAGATGTCATACACAGTAATGAACCTTTGCACTACTCCTAGCAGATCCCAAGCCCATATACATTAAAAAATGAACATTTGCACTACTCCTATCAGATCCCAAGCCCGTATATATTAAAAAAAAGATGTATTGAAATCGCTAGAAGTAGCAAAAGATGAACTAACCTAAGTGAGCTCAATCGCAGGATACGCTGGTGCTGGCGTTGAATAACGATCCCGCAAGCTGATGAATAGCTGAATCAAACCGCAAAATCATTCAACACAATTAGTATCCTCGTTTCTATATTAAGCATTGCAAACAGTGTGATAAGAAATATGACTGCTACAACTATAACATCCCCGAGGAGCCAATATAGAATAGTAGGCTGAATAAACGAGTAACATAAAAATATAATATATATCATTTTAGAATATAAGTAAACTAAATAATTTCTATAAATATGAAAAAACGTGTGTAAGTCGCATAAAACGTCCAGATGACTAACCAAACCAATAGATAAAGTCTTGTTTATTATTAAACTTTTCTACTTGATATGCTAATTATCGGATTCCTCCACTTGATACGCTTATTATCGAATTCGTCCACTTGATACGCTTGTTATCGAATTCCCCCACTTGATATGCTTATTATCGAATTCCCCCACTTGATACGCTTGTTATCGAAGTTTTTTACTTAAACATTTGTTATCGAATCTTCCCGTTGTGATTTGTAATATAGTTTTCCATGAAATTATTATAATCAACTTTGAATATAAATAATTGTAATAGTTACCTAACTACCCATTTAACCATAATATTATAAAATTATTTAAAATGGGGCAAATATAGTATTTATGTTGATTCTCGTGTTAAATATTTGTTAAGTGGGCCCCATGAAAATGCCAAGTGACACAAACATCTATGTTTTCTACAAAATTTATAATTGAGTTAATTGCATTGTAGTCCTAAAAAAAGTATTTTTCTACCATAAGGTCACTTAGAATCTCTAAATTATTAAAATGTCTCAAAAGACTGGTAACAAAAGACTTCATGCCATGTTAGCCCAATTAAAACTCATAATAAATCTTACTATTATAGATTCACCCACCTGAAATTCAATATTACGTTTTTTGGGCTCTGTATTCTTTTCCTTTCCAGCTTAGTGGTTGTATTTTCCACCATACAAATACAGAGTGACCAAGACACAATTTAATCATTGTATATGGTATTTTACAGCTTATATTTATAAGTCCCTTGACTTTGTATTGTTTATGACTTTTGACTTTTAAAATCTAAACGACCAAAACTGAAAATTATAAAGGACCTACGACTATGAATGACATAAAATTGAATGATAAAAAAATTACTGATTTTAAGATTGAGAAACCAAAACCAAAATTATTCAATGTAATTGATTTTAAAGTTGAATGACTAAAATTAATGTCAAGTAAAGACTTCAATACGAAAATAATATTAACTCCTTTTTGTTTTCCTCTTCCGGAAAGAAATTCTGTCAAGCTATGATATCTACGAGGATCGCTGACCATTATTATGTTTCCTTGATACCGGAAAGTACATGATTTACTTTCCTCATTATGGACCATTTCCCTACTAGTACCTGCCTTAGTTCATCATCCAAAATTCGTTTATATAAAATTCATTGCCACCAATATTCATTCACTCACTCAGAAAGTTCATCATCATTCAGTGAATCTTAAATCTTCCATTATTGTTTAACATCAAAGTCCTTATATATCATAACTCCATTGTTCATGAAAATCAGCTTGTAATGCCTTCAACGCATTTTTGACTCTTCCGTTCACCAATCTTCAATACAAACCTCATATTGATATAGACATGATTGGTAGGAGAGAAGTGTCATTGAAGAGGAACAGCCCTCACTCTCTCCCCAAATCAACAACAGTCTTAATTGCGGTTGCAATCGGAGTTGTTATTGGTTGTGTCTTTGCTTTACTATTCCCCATCATTAGGCTCTTCTTTTTCTACACTGCCCCTAATTGGAGTCACAGTATTGCAAAATATAAGTCCCAGGTTCGGCATCAATCTATACATACTCGGTGTTTTTCTTTCTTGAACTTCATGGCTATCTGATTATTTAATATGCGTGATTTTCTGTGTGTTAACAAATGGAAATGCTAAAGCATTCGCTATAAATTACTCTTCTTTAGTAATTACTCCCCCCTCCAGTTCTTACAAGTTGACTTTGTACTTTTAGTCACTTTGAATTGTTTATATTTATCATTTCTCCTCAAAACTAATTTATTTTACTTACAAAATAATATAATTTAATTATATGTATCAAATATATTACAATTTAGTGGTCTAATCTGCTTCCTTAACTTAAAAAAGTTAACTTGATCCTATAATTAGTACGGGAAGTATTCCTCTATCAATATTGTGAATGTAATTATTTTGGATGGATCTTCATTATTCATTTTGGATTACTCTTTTATGCATATTTACTTTTTTTGGTACATTATGCATATTTTGGCTTCTTACTTGTTTTTACCTTTTCACGTGTTTTTGAAGAACCAAAGGTAGAAAATAACTTATCTTTAGAAGTTCGATTTGTCCTTAAGCAAAAAGTTTTAACTTCTAACTTCTGGCTTTTTGGCTTATCAATGCATGTTGTACGAGGATGGAAATCGGGAAAGAGTGAGAGAAAAGAAAAATATAAAACAAAGACAAAGAGAAGGGAAAAAGGGAAATTAAATATAAAGAAGGAAAAATGGACTAATAGGCACTAAAAATATTCAAATAGGATATTTTTTGAGTTAATTTTTTTCACTCTCAAAAATTCATCAACAATATTCGTTACTTATTTTCTCCTATGATAGCCTCTCTTGAACCAAAAAAAAAAAATTTCTTCAAACTTATTATTCTTAAAATAAGGGAGAAACTCAACCCTTAAAATTTTCAAAAGTATCATTTCATTATTTAAAGTTATTATCGATTAAAATTTTTGTTATTTTCATTTTCTTTAATTTTAAGTTCACCTTTTTCTTTCGAAACTATAACAATATATGCAAATTTGATGTGTATTGTTTAATAAAATCATGTACTTTTAAGTAACTTTCTTCTACACTTGCTTTTGAAAAAAGTTGTCCAAACATTTTTCAAAAAGTCATTGAAAGAAATATAACTTTATCATCACACACCCAAACATGATCACATCACACAATTTGACTTTTTTTCAATTTTACTTCTAAAAAAGACATAGAAAAAAAGTCATTCTTCCATGGTCAATCCAAACACACCTGTACTCAATATTGATGTTGTGAATTAGTGAATATATGTTGGGAAAATGACAAAAAAAATGACACTTGAATTTGAGTTGGACAAAATGGGTCTTCAATTCCAACTTGGACAAATAAGGGATAATCCACAATTTGTCCTAAATGAAATTTGTGACTTTGTGCCAAAACAGTAGTGAATACCCATTTTAAAGTAGTTAATAGTGATACTTGAGTAGTTAATGGATATGGTAGTTAATAGCGATACTTGAGTAGTTAACTACGATACATGAGTAGTTATCCATTAACTACTTAAGTATCGCTATTAACTACTTTAAAATGGGCATTCACTACTTTTTTTGCACAAAGTCACAAATTTCATTTAGGATAAATTGGGGACTATCCCTTATTTGTCCAAGTTGGAATTGGAGACCCCATTTTGTCCAACTCAAATTCAAGTGTCATTTTTTTTCATTTTCCATATATATGTTTGATAAAAAAAATTAGTGAATACTACCTCAGGTCCTAAATATAGGACCTAATTTGACTTTTTTTTGGAGAGATTAAGGTTGCGAAATAGGTTATTAAATGATGACATATTTGATATATTTTTAAATTATCCATTAGTTTATAGGTAAAATAAACTAGTTTAAAGGAAAAAATTAGGTAAATCAATTTATAATTAACTTATTTTGCTTTTTAAGGATTTTCTAGAAAAAGTCAATTAGGTCTTATATTTAGGACCGGAGCGAGTATATGATATTAATAGTGTTCTATTTGGTTGTGGTGTAAAATGGCGTTCTATGATTTGTATGGCGCAAAGAGTGCCCCCATAGCATTACCATCTTACAAATTTAAACGGTTTATTTGACAGATGGATTCAGCAGCATGCAAATCATCAGACAGAATCAATACGTTGAGATCAGAGTTTGTGGCAGCATCAGAGGAAAATTCTGAGCTGAAAAAACAAGTTAGGGCGTTGACTGAAAGGCTTAGGCTTGTAGAACAAGAGAAAGATCAGGCTCATCAGCAGTTTCTTAAATTGGGTAAACAGCTTAAAGCTGGGCCTTTTGGTACTGTCAAGGGATCAAGAACTAACCTAAATGTAGTTCCTGATGAATCTGTGAACCCAAGATTGGCAAAGATATTAGAGAAAGTTGCAGTTCAAAGAGAGCTTATAGTTGCAGTTGCAAACTCCTATGTCATGGAAATGCTGGAACTTTGGTTTGCCAATATCAAGAGAGTTGGTATACCCAATTATCTTGTGGTTGCTCTAGATGAAGAAACTGTCAAATTCTGTGAATCAAATCAAGTTACAGTGTACAAGAGACAGCCAGATGAAAATATTGATTCCATTGGAAGAACTGGAGATAACCATGCTGTTTCTGGGCTTAAATTTCATATCCTAAGGGAATTTCTACAGCTGGGGTATAGTGTTCTTATGTCAGATGTTGACATTATATATTTACAGAACCCTTTTGACCATCTGTTCAGGGATTCAGATATAGAATCCATGAGCGACGGTTATGATAATATGACAGCTTATGGATTTGACCAAGTGGTTGATGAATCTGAAATGGGTTGGGGTAGATATGTTCATACAATGAGGATATGGGTTTATAATTCTGGTTTCTTCTATATAAGACCAACGATTCCTTCTATTGAGATTTTGGATCGTGTAGCTATTAGACTTTCCAATGAACCAGATTCTTGGGACCAAGCTGTTTTTAATGAGGAACTATTTCAACCTTCATATCCAGGCTATATTGGGCTTCATGCTGCCAGAAGAACTATGGATATATATCTTTTCATGAACAGTAAGGTACTGTTCAAGACTGTAAGGAATGATGATGAACTCAGGAAAATTAAGCCAGTGATTGTTCATGTAAACTATCACCCTGACAAGGTTCCCAGAATGAAAGCAATAGTTGAATACTATGTTGATGGGAAGGAGGATGCTTTAAAGCCGTTCCCTGAAGGTTCTGAATGGTGATGGAGAATTACTTTTCTGCTTCTTACTAGATAGTCTTCTGGCGTATTGATTGATTTGATCTTCGATTTCCATTGTTCTAAATGGGTTTACAGAAGATCGTGTAAAAGCACATGTGTTAGTTAAAAGTTAAAATAAATTTTGTTGTGAGCACTGAGCAGGATGAGTTATATATAATTTGGCTTTTTTCTTTTGTTGTGCGGCTCTGCCAATGAAGGCGATTCTTTAACCGTGCGATTTTATGTTTTTTACAAAATTAGAGCTTCGTAAACCGCAATCACACCAATGGATTAATAATGATTGTTTTCTAAAGAATATTTTCAATACACTATGCATGATGCCATTTTGATTACAAGTTAAAGGGCATTTTTCCCATGGAAGTTTCCTATGAGGAACTATGGTGCCTATAAGCATTCAGTAGAGCAATATTGACCCAAAAGTTTAAAAAATGGAGGAATATTGCCCCTTTGTTAACCAACTTAACTACTTAAGGGTCAACGGTTTGTTGACCACCAAAATATGGTGATGTGTGTTGTGAATAAAAATCTGATGAAAAAAGTTGTGAATAAAAGAGAATGTGTAGAGCACTACTCTAATTGCACTTAAAGTCCATGTGTTAACATACAGCAAGGGGGAGTCAATATCAGACAGTTAAGTAGCTTAAGAATGAACAATTTTTGTTGATCTATCTAGGATTATCGTATTGCATGAGCATATTCCTCTAAGTGTTGTAACGTCATTTTGAGTGATTGTCTAATCTAAAAAGATTTACATACAGTTCAAATTGGCCTCTAATGTCAAATAAGAATTCTAGAAAGTTGAGAGTTGCTTCTGAACTGTTACGTAAGCCTCTATCATCAACTGAGTTGAGCAGCAAATTAAAAAAATGGTTGTGGCTAACATTTCTTAACGAGTTCCTCCACCGGGCTTCTTTGCTATAAAATCTGCAATTGCGTCATCCCCATACATCTTGGTAATCTCTTCCTGTAAATATGCCAAATTGATTACTGATATAAAAAAATTAGCTTGCAAAAGTTAAAGACTTTTTCCCAAGAGATGCAAAATTCTAAACACATGAACAAAAAACATGTTAAACCATGATCTAGTAAAAGTTAACAATTTCAGAAACTATTTATTCATGAGAGTCTTAAGTGATAAATGCTTGAATAGATACATGTTAATTTTCATAGTCTGTTGGTCCTTAAGAATAAATAATTTCTGAATTTGATTCTTGTTAATAATCTTCACAATTTTAAAGGCACAAAGGAAAAAAACTGGGCAAGAGGGCGTCTAGATAAAAGGTCTGTTAAAAATCCATGCTATCCTCGTTTAAATATGCCTTATAGCAGATCCTGGACTCTTCTCAACGAAAATTTTCAACACCAAGTTTACGGCTATAAAGTAAGTTGTGAAGTGTAAATGGAGCTCTAACTAGTTATAATGGATTAATCTATCCTCACTGCCATCTTTTCCACATGAACAAGAACATGGATCCCATTGACAGAGCAAATATAATCATGCTATGTATCCATATTGATGTTCATGCACTTCAAAATGCTCAACCATGCAAATATAATCATTATGGCTTTCTAGCAAAAAATGACCTCAAGGTGCTTGAAAGGAAAGCTTTTCTTTACATAAAAAGTGACAGGGAAGGGATGCGTGAATCAAGTATTTGAAGCATCTTTAGAATTTCAGTAAATGAGAGTATAACTAAAAAATATGGTTTAGATGGCACACCTCTAAGGAGTTGTTTTCCTCGGTGAGCTCTAGACAGTCTTCAGAAAGGCTCATAAGCTTGTCCTTCAGCGAGGAATTTTGCTTCACAAGATCATTCGTAATTCTATGTAGCTCCTCTAATTCTTGCTGCCAAGAGATTGAGATAATAAAATATTTAATGGAACATCAACAGTAAGAAGATGGACGGCCTTTCAGTGAATAAAAATCTACATCTAGAAGGGAACAGAGAGAATCGCAGTTTAAGTAACTACTCCTAAAGTGTTCAACAAGGATGAGCCTTTGGCTGTTAGGCTAAGTAAATTACTTGCAAATTCATCATGATCTCAATAACTAAAAAAGTTTCAGCGATTTTCGATGTACAAAGTTGACTCTGATGAACCTGCAAGCTCATTCTTCTGAAAAATAAGCCCTATACCTTTATTACTATTTTGAAAAACTTCATTGCAACAGTTAGAGTTCTAAATCATTTTCAATAATAAGAAAATTAAACATAGCCTGTCACATTGATCAATCAAACAATCCAGAGTATGACATTTTTTTTAAATGTTGACTTTCTAAAGTATATAGTATGTGTCCATACTCCATACATATAAAGCCACTTCCAGAAACAATTAACATATATACATACCTGCCGACGTATCCTTGATCTTCTAGCTGATTCCCTATTTAATTGCCTTTTTCTTTCTTTTCTTATTTCATCTTCTTCCTGCCAAAACATTTGCAGTTCAAAAGGACATAAAAGGCATTTCAAAGATGAAAAAACATTGAGCAATCTGACCAAGAGACCCAATTAATGCCGAGTATTCACCATCAAGGTAGTGAGACTATGGAAGTTAACAGAAACAGTAAAAAGCCGTTGACGCATGCTCTAAAACCAGAAAAGTTTGTAGTACCAGTTTTGCAGGTCCATAAAGAGTCCCAGATATATTCGGGCCAGTTCCTGAATTCAGATTTTGTTCAGTTGAATTCACTGCAAATTGCTCTGATGCAGGATCTTTATTTACATGATCTGCATTACCATTTTCTATTCTAGCTCCATTCTGTGTAAAGTCTCCTGCTCAAATTTAATTATCGTCCGATTATGAATTCTGATATTTTGATGATCAAATAAAAAATGCATCATTTTCAAACATACTCTTTGCTGCCATCATGTTACATTGCTGCTCCCTGCTTGAAGGAAAACCCTGCATAAGAGGGATAGCATTAAACCTTCCGGTTAAGATATTCTATGGATCTTGAACTATACAATAGAATGACCATTTTTTCATACTACGTTCCTAGTCTATCAAAATTCATAAATGGTGATGGGTAACATATTACATTGCTCAGAGGTATATTCAACTTATTTATGTAATAAATCCACATACATTGTCAGCGTCATGGCCTTCATATGATGATCCCATGCTTCCATTTGTAGCACTATGAACAGACAATTTGCAATTAAGTTTGGCAAAAAGTGATGAGGATGCTTGCTAAATCAGACAGATAGTACCTCCATGCTCCTCTATCTTGTTCATTTTTGGAAACTGATGATTCATTTCCATTTTCTCTAAATTCCTTCAATATAGAACTTCCAGGTTGTGAGTTGCCTTGACATGTTTTTGTTGAATCTACCTTCTGTACATTGAAAGTCTGATAGAATACAGAAATAATCAGGGAATTTGGATGGTAGGAAAATATTAGTAATAAATATTTATTTAAATTATGAAGATTTTTCTTTATTTTCTTTTAGGCTAAAGTATGCATTTGTTCCTTTAAATTTGCATTAAGTTTCGATTTACTCATTTATAATTGTAAAGTGCACTTTAGACCTTTTTGTTAACTCCTTTAGTTTCATATAACAGTGAACGATAATTTATCAAATTTAAATGGTTATTGTATAATTAAATGGGGATTAAAAATGATAAATTTTAAAATATAAGAATATTACACTAAAAGAATTTAATTTCAGCATATTTAATCAACATTTAATTATATATTCACCACTTAGAATTGTTGAGTCGCCATTTTCCATTACATGAAACTAACGTTACAAAAAATGACTAAAACTAACTTTCCAAATATGAAGGACAAAAATGGAATATTCGGCAAGTGAGTTACCCCAGAAACAATTGGATTATCATTGAGCCTGCTTCGGTCAAGTTGAAGGGGAATGCTGAATGTCTGCACCTAATTTCATCAGTCAGATAAACTTATCATCCTCAACATGTCATACTATAAGAAGTTGAATTCAAGTAATTGCCAACCCTGAATTTCATCAGTTAGTACTCCGTATAAAGAAAAGGAAGAAAACAACAATTCTAAAGCAGCTGGCCATGTAAATTTCATAGGAAATGTTGAAAAAAAAATCAAAAGTACAATTAAATAGAATATTCGGCAAGTGAGTTACACCAGAAACAATTAGATTATTATTGAGCCTGCTAGGGTCATATTGAATGGAAGTGCTAAAGGTCTGCACCAGATGATTAAAAACAATGAAAAAAAGCTCATGATTTGCCCCATCATAATAATCAAAGCAAGCAATTTATTACAGAAAAAAAAACATTCATAAGTAAATTACTACCTGGTTTGGCCAAATATGAGGATAATAGTAAGAACTAGCTGCAGCTACATATGAACTTATAATAGGCCTTGGTGTAGGCACAGAATACTGATATGCCTGTTTCAAAGTCATTTAAAAGCATTAATAGTTTCCATATAAGTATGAACCAAATATCAACATAACCCATGCAAATAAATAATTAAATCTCTGAGACCTGCATAGAAGGATACCAAACCGGCTGCAGAAGTTTGTTCTCAGTTTCCTGTCGAAAAACAAGAATTGAAACAAAAAAAAGGCGGAGTACATAAGAAACAGAAATCATGAGATAACAGGTAGAGAAATTAAAATGAGACAATCCAAAGCAATTGACTAACATCCTGAACCACCGGATTTTTACAGGGTTTAGTGCTTTTGTTAGATTCTTCAGTTCCCATCAGAGTTCAAAAGCAGATGAACACAGTGCTACAATAGGCCTTAATTTCTTCTTAAATCTTCCACACAGAGAATGTGAGTTAACAGGAAGAAAGTAAGCTATGCAAGGAAAAAAGAAAATAATTAAAAGAAATTAAAATGAGTAAAATAATTAACAATCCACATTTAGCAGAAACAAAGACAGTTACATTAGAATTGCCACAACCATTTCCTTCCAAGCTTTTTTCCTAATTTGGCAAAATGAAGGAAACTAGCATAAAGATTGCATTGGCATTAATTAATCTTTTACGAGAAGTGATTAGCATAATTACATGTATTAATCCTTTTTCGGAAACATTTTGAAGGCTAATGGTCATGTATAATGAATTGATGATGTCTCAAAAAAATTTTAGGCAGCATGTACTGTAATGTCCTTCCAGTTAATTTAACACAGCTATGAAAAGTGAATAAAATTAAACACATCAAGGATATGAATTAAATGACAGAGAACACAACAATCAATATTCATAAATTGCAAAAAAAGAAAGTTTCAGCGTACCTAGCATATAGGTCAAGAAAAAGAGGCTAGTAGCTAATACTATTGTCTGAAAAGTGAAAGTGAAACATAAGCAAAACTGGAATAAGACAAATTAATTTAACGGAGTCGAAAAGGAGAGAGAAAAGAGTGAAGAGATTAGAAACCTGGGTGGCGCGAAACTAAAGGTAGGGTCAACTTTGCCAAATGGCGAATCATTAGCTTCACATGACATGCCATGCCATGTAATATGTATACAAGCCTATTTCTTCTCAAACGTGTTTCATGATCCTCATTAATTAATTTAATTAAATACGCTATATTCATTTGATGATACTATTTATATTCATTATATTTTCACATCCTGTTATTAGTCACTCCGTTCAATATTTGAGATGTACTTAGTTAATTGGATTAAATAAGTTATATGAGTTAAGTTAGTTCATATGGTGTTTTTTTTATAAAACATCCTGATTATCTTTACTTATTTTTTATGGTATCTGTCATTTGATTATTGTTGGTGAATACCAATAGGGAAGTCTGAAAAGAATTCAACAAAAAATTAAATTAAATCATTTATTTAATATTTAGGATCAACATCAATTCATCAAATAGGCTTATATTTTTTTTACCAGTCAAATAAACTTATATTTATACCTTGAGTGAGTAAAATATTTAATCAATCCTCTACAGTTGATAACTTTATATCATGAATTGATAATTTTCCTAATTATTATCCTTTTTTAAGAATATTTTATCAACATTCTAAATTTTGAATTGATAATTTTGAAATTAAATTAAAAATATCCTATTAAAAAATTTAAAATACTCTTCAAAAAATCAAGCACCAAGAGAAATTGCAAGGTAGAGCTAGTTCGCCACATATTTTGTGATTTCTCGATCACAAGCAAACATGACATATATGATGTGAATATTATGATATGAATAGATGCCTTAAACAATCACTTGTCCAATAAAAAAATTATTTTGTGTTTTCTTAACTCTAAAAGTTGAAAAAAAATAAAATTACCTAATAGCTAATTGTTTTGTTAAGGTGTCTACTCAAATTATTATATCCACGTCATATCCGTATATTTACTTATAATTAGGGGATTACATATAACGTGACGAATCAAGCTCGCCTAAAAATTTCTCATAAGAGATAAAATAGAATTCTTTTTTTGGCAAAAAGAATAAAATGAAATTTAGTTTTAACAAAAAAAACGCGTAAATTATTGGTGTGGGAGAGGAGAAATTACAGCGATTCATTATAATTGATTATTCAAAATAGCAACTAACTCCAGAGCATCTAACATTACACCTACTATGATTAGTGATAAGATTGTTGTGATACAAACAGAAAAGAACATTGCCTGTTTATATATCAGATCTCACTGTAGTAATTAAATTGGAAGAATTTCCACGTGCTACAAACTTTTGGGACACTCGGAAAATGATAATAGAACTCATCGTTTGAACAGGAATACATGTCTTTGATCGCAGAGATCATGTCGTGATGTGCCAGGGGCATTGATATCAGAGAGGGTGGTAGATGAGAATGGACTACAATGCATAACCCTCGAGCACACACATTGTTCCATTCTGGGACACAACATTTCATCAACCTCTTTGCAATTTAAGGTTCCTCTCACATCTTTTAATCTCATTCTATTTTCTATTCAGACCCATGGTTACTCCATACAGATCTAAGTCTCTAGCCCATTACTCTCCTTTTGTTTTTATTTCGTAGTTGACAATATAATGCATGACATGTAAACATCTACGCTCACTCTTCAGTTTTCTTTATTTGCCATTCCCGTACATGTTCCCTCTTTAGCCATGAATGTCTGTATAGAATTTGTTCTTTCCTCCTTAGACATTTGGCTGTAGATTCTAGTGTATTGATGAGATTGTTTATATTTTTGCGACTTTGATTGTCACAGTAGGATGTTAGAATATTCTTTCTTTTCCGGGTGATATAGCATCTCAAGTATTAGAATTCACTTAATAAGAGAAGGTATTGTTTACAATCAAGAATAAGAAAAGGTTTTTGAGATTCATGCTGTTGATGCCTGATTTAGACGTAAAATTTCATTCCTTTCGATACATCCAAAAGAGAAAGCATGCCTAATTTGTAATCTTAATACATGAACGATGATCAATTATAGACTTGAGAACACTAAACACATAAGTTGAAAGGGTACATTTTTTAAGCTGAGAGACCCAATATAAAATGAAATCGGGAAATGAAACTAAAATGTCAAGCAAAGACAACAACTAATTTGAAACAGAGAAATTATTCAAAGCTAGAAAACTTTTAAGAATATAGAACTAATGTTAATAAAGTTAACAAAATAAAAATAAGACCAAAAAAATGTTTGTTTACCACATAAGTGATATCAATGGAAAAGCATACTTAAAGATGCTTCATTCTAAATGCCACTAGCAAGTTGATCTGTCCACCAAAAAATGGACGGGGCTCAAATCAATGTTAACATGGCATTGTACGTTTGATGAGTTCCCTGCCAAATAGAAAACACATCAAGTGTCTTCTACACCCCCATCCCCATATATATCTACAAGTAACCATGTATCTCTGGATTAATGTGTAAGGAACAGGTGTGAGCTGTTCCGAGAATATGTAACAAGCTCTTGTTCAAATCATCTGTATTTACGATGGTGGATCCATCAAATATTTGTGAAAATTATAATTAGAGTCTCTGTCCTGCTGTCTGCACCTTGAAGCAATATAGCTTAAGTGTTATACATAGAGCAGTGGAACAAATCAAGAAGCAAGCCAGATATGTCTTCTTACTCATGTCTGATATAAACCAAAGCGATAAAGAATTGGAAAATCAGGAAATGATTGCTAAGGAATATTGCTTGAGAATGGGGCTACTGCTGAATTATATACAAAACCTGATTTGAATTTCCTTGTGTTTCTGGACTCAAAATCTAGCTGAGACATAAACGAAAACATGATAGCAATTTATATTTTTTCTCAAGTGCGCATAAACCATTATTCGTTTGCTACCTAGATTTTCAGAGTGAGATTAGTTGCCTCTCAATTCAAATACTCTTTTCTGTTGAACGGGTACTTGAAGCATGCTGATGATTTATGCTCAATGTTTGTGTTAATACATCCAGATCGGATATAGGTACTGAAAGCTTCTTGGGGTCACTTTTAGCATGAAAACATGGCCAGAGAACGATGGCTGGCCATCTCTTGTACACCTTCATGCCATGAAAAATCCAGAACCCCGCTTTAGCAAATTCCAGAGTTTGAAACCAATTGCAGACAATCCGAAGAAAGTACCTGTCTATCTCAATGTATACGATTTGACCCTCGCTAATGGTTGCATGTATTGGGCAGGCCTTGGTGTTTTTCACACCGGGGTTGAAGGTCAGTAAATATTGCCGGTTTATTTTTGGCAAAAGCATACACAAAGTTTTTTTATTCAAACCACAATAGCCCATCTACCTGTATCTATCATTAACACCTTTACCCCTGCATTAAAATCAAGGGTACCTTCAGACATAGTTTGGAAATAAACTTTCTCATATCACCCTTGGGCATTTAAATGTCAATCCTTGAAGGCTTTTAACAAGGATTGAACCTGAAGAAAAACTCTCTCTGGTCAATTTAATTATTTCAGTGAAACAGAAGTATCTTTTGATGCTATCTCCTGAACTTCTCATTTCATGGATTTGATTACCCACAGGCACACATAACATCTAGATGCATATTCACCCAAACCCAAATTATAAACACGAATCACAACTGATATATTATACTCCCCCTGGTCCTAAATATAGGATCGAGATGACTTTTTTGAAAAATCCTAAAAAAAGCAAAAAATAAGTTAATTATAAATTGATTTACCTAATTTTTTCTCTTAGACTAATTTATTTTACCTATAAGCTAATGAATAATCTAAAAAGATATCAAATATGTCATGATTTGATAACCTATTTCGCAACCTTAATCTTTCCAAAAAAAAGTTATCTAGGTCTTATATTTAGGACCGGAGGTAGTACTACTTTAGGGAAGTTTAAAGGTTTGGGTTGGGGGGGTTTGCCTCACCTATTCTTGCTTTTGTGACTTAAATGAGAAAAGAATTGTCCAGATGCCATCATGTTTTCTGAAATTGTCATATTGGCCACAGTTTACGGAGTGGAGTATTCATTTGGAGCTCATGAGTATCCTAGTAGCGGTGTCTTTGAGGTCGAACCACAGCAGTGCCCAGGATTCAAGTTACGGAAGTCAATATTCATGGGAACGACGAAGTTGAGTCCATTCAAGATTAGAGAATTTATGGCGCATCAGTCAGCTAACTACCATGGTGATACTTACCACTTAATAGTCAAGAACTGCAACCATTTCTGTCAGGATATGTGCCAAAGGCTCACAGGAAATTCAATACCCAAATGGGTCAATCGCCTTGCAAGATTAGGTATATATGACATGGATTCACACACTATCCATTCTAACTTTCAAACTTTCAATTGCATGATTTTCTGTCTGTTAACACATCAAAGCATAATTATTCTGGAATCCAATACCTGACTCATTGTTCTTTGTCAACCTTGTAGGTTCTGCATGCAACTGTTTACCCCCTGAAGCCTTCAAAACTCCGGCGTCTCGAGAAGATCACAACTTTCGAGGGCATGATAGTAAGAAGAAAAAGCAGCGTGCCACTTTTAATTGTTTGTCATCAGTGTCAAGGCCCCAGAAGCTCCACAGAAACGAATCATCCTCTCCTTTAATGCAACGATCCTGATAATCGTTTCCTGTGAGCATGGAGGTCCAGAACAGGTTCGTGCAGGGAAGGATAGGATTCTATTTTGATCTCTTTCTAGGAAGATAGAGCCACTGTTACATGTAGAAAACACTCTTCCTCTAGGAGTGCAGAATAGTTTGTCAATTTGTTTTCTATGTTTGAACTCAATGGCTCGTCTTGGATAACTGGAGTTTTACAATGAAGAATTTGTCAGATATATTTCTGTGCAAGTTCTTCAAGCTCAATGACAAAAACAACTCTTAGTGGAAATGCGGAATGCATGGGGATCAGGGGAAGGTCAGATGTATCAACAAAAAGAATTGTGCCGCAAGTCATCGAAACTTAAACAAAATATTACCAAATCATCGAAAAAATTACCAGTAATCATGAAACATTGCAATACTGTATCAAAAAAATGAAACATTAAAATACAATTGACTGTCAAACTCCATCAAAGCTATTGACACACGTTTTAGATCATTGGTTTGGTGTCGTAAAAAAAATTTATCTTTTGTTTGGGATTTCTGATTAAAAAGTAGTAGTTACTTGCCAGGGCCCAGATGAAACACTTTAACATTAATTGTGTTTAAATCATAAGACAACTTATTATCTTTAGAACTACGAATAATATTCTCATCATTTTGTCGTCTGTTGATGACATCCATGATGATGTTGCTCATAAGCTAATTACTTTTAAAAATGAATTCTTTAATTGTAATTGCTTCAAAGCACAGCAATGACTTAACATTGAGAGGAACAAAGTCTCCGTTGACCACATTTCAACTTTTGAGAGTTTAGGCTTCTGATTTATATCATTAAGAATTTCCACCTAACCAATAAAAATTAACATGATCGAGTAGCTTATACAGAGTCATTGAATCATATTTGCGCTATTATTTCTTATGAATAATAATTATTTACCAATTGCTTTGTGGACTGGTTCAAAGATGATGCAACATATTCCCTCTTAAAAATTTGGGTTCTTTAAAGAGAAGTTTAGTCCCCAGGAAGCCACTGCATCTGATGTGGCGACTGGTGAGGGTAGGTAAAGATAAGTACTGCTAAATAATAAACCAGTCTATGAATTAGAAGTCTTAACTAATCAATAATTGCATGGAAATTTAAGTTTAAAAATCATTAAACCTATATCATACTTGAAACAAATTGTTCCATATTTCAAATAAATACATTTGAACATGTCAATGAAAACGACAAGAAGGAAGGCATTACAATATCATCCGAATTTATAACACTATTTTCAAAGAAAATACATTCGCAGGAATCCGTCAAAGAAAAGGAATCATCTCATTTTTTTTATAGTTTCCACTAAAATCATCATCCTAACATCATCTTTCAATTCTTCGCCTACATCCATTGTCTCCTACGGCTGCTTAGTTTTCTAAACACCAACCATTTATTATTGTTAAACTTGCGAGTCTACATTCTGATTTTACCATTTTTATAGCTCTATCTATGTAAAACATGTCACAAGTTACTTAAATTCATACTAACTATAAACTCGATAGAAACTCATGTGGTCACATGTCAAATTTGAAAAAAGCGTGTTTGCTTGCTCTATAACTCATTTTAGTTATTTTCATTTGACCATATTCAATGAATAACTTTCTTTATTAAGGTTGAAATTAAAGAAAAATTGTGTTTGCTTGCTCTATAACTCATAATTTTATTTGACCATATTTAGTGAATTTATATCTAAATTATATAGAACATTCTTTCGTAGTCGATAAAGTATGAATGTTTAATTATTTACGACTATCCATGATGAAAATAACAATTTGGCTGTATCATCCAATTTTACATTCTTTGTGGTTCTACGAGTTTATTTAAACTCGCGAGTTTCACAGGCTTAAACACCAACACCAATTACACGTCAAGAGCCTGATCTTAAATTATCCACGTAATTCAACCTGACAGCTCACAAATATGAAGTCAAACACAAGCTTATCTACGTTATTCAAATTCATCTTCTATATAAGCCACGTTCTACATCCAGTAATTCCAGAGCACAAAATTCAGAAAAACAATGGGGAAAGGAGGCGGATGCGTACCTAGCAAGCCAAAAAAATCGTCCAATTCCGAACCAAAAAAGACCGATCCAGATCCAGTTTCAGCTTCAGAGAGCATAGAAACACAATCGCGAGAAACGCCGGTGGAAAGAGAAGCGACGAAGAGGAATCTGAGAGTTTTTATAGTGTATTACTCGATGTACGGACACGTGGAGGCGTTGGCGAGGGAGGTGAAGAGAGGAGTGGACGCGGTTGAGGGAGTGGAGGGAGTGTTGTACAGAGTGGCGGAGACGCTGCCGAGGGAGGTGTTGGAGATGATGAAGGCGCCGCCGAAGGACGAGAGCGTGCCGGTGGTGGCGGCGGAGGAGCTGGCGGCGGCGGACGGCGTGGTGTTTGGGTTTCCGACGAGGTTCGGGAGCATGGCGGCGCAGATGAAGGGGTTTTTTGACTCCACTGGACAGTTGTGGAAGGAGCAGAAATTGGCGGGAAAACCTGCTGGCTTCTTTGTTAGTACCGCAACGCAGGGTGGTGGCCAGGAAACGACAGCGTAAGTCCACCTTTCTATACTCCTTTAGCTTCTTTTTTTTCTACTAGTATATGTTAAAATTTTGTATTCCATTTTGATTCCTTGATTTCCAGAAAAATTTAATTTGATTTTATAATTAAGAATAGAGAGGGTAGAATTTATATCATCATCAAAGCCTTATCCCAACTAAGTGGGGTCGGCTACATGGATCACACGGCGCCATTGTGCAAATGCGTGTGTCCATGCTCAATGGATTCGACATACTTTTACGTTGGCTGTCGAAGCCTAACACAACCCTACTCTTTTATCCGGGCTTGAGACTGGCTATAAATATAGGCGGAGTATTCCAGACGTCACAGACTTTTTTCCTTGTAATTCTCTCGAGAATTTTTTCTCTGAATATACTGCTCCTGAGGAGGACAACGAAATTGTGTCTTTATTTTCGCGGAAGAAGAACTAGAGAGAACCTATATCTGCATTTATAATCTACAACACAAAAAAAAAAAACAGAACAAAGGATAATGATTATAATATAAAAGAATGGACTAAAGAAAGAAGAGATAAATAAAAGGATAAGGAAGGAGTGTAAAAATTGAAGAATCTCTGCAAAAACAAATTAAACTGCAAGTAGCACAACTGCACAAGGTAGAGGGTAGAATCTATATGTGGAGATTAATTGGATATTAGACATATTTTTTCTAATTGTTCCTAACTTTTGGCCACATTATCCATATAAATGCTCACCACCAATAAATAGACTAGAGAGGTGAGGATAAAAGTAAATGGTTAGGGTAAATTGGTAATATAATATGGGGTATAATTTTACATAAATTAACCAACATCCTCTCAATCTAACTAAATTAGGTGAATTGATCTTATATTTTGGATTGGAGGATACAATAATTTCCCTAACAATAAAATAATAACGCAGTGAGGAATTCTTGCACGATGGCTTTCATAACTTACTTTGATTAGCTATGTCATTTTTTGTCACCTCAATCATAAACAGCACCTTAAATTTGTGACATACTCCCTCCGTTCCTAAATATAAGATCACTTTGATTAATTTGGGGAGATTAATGAAGACAATAAAATTACATGATCTTCCCAAAATCCCCTTAATTACTTCACTTTAGAAGGATGAGGGGTTTTCAATGAAAAGAAGGAGTATAAGGGTAGTTTGGGCAAAACTTGAGATAAAATAGGAAGTGATCTTATATTTAGGAACTTTTTCACTTTCCCAAAGTGATCTTATATTTAGGAACGGAGGGAGTAATATTTAAAAAACATAAAAAAAATAGATAACTTGAGATTTTGATTTCTTTTATGCGCTAGGGATTAAATGATGCGAACATGTATGCTATTCTAATTAGATAGTACATCATAAATGACATGCGTCTTCCAAGTTTATGCGTTAATTTCTAAATGGATGTTATGAATGTATGTCATTCATTCAGAAGCATTCATTCATACTCTAAGATGGTGTATAGCTAAAGCTTACCATGTGAACTTTTAATACATACTACACTGGTCAGAAGAATTTATATTGGTCGGTGAGTCTTAGTTCAGTTTTCTTTTTTTGACCATAAGTCTTAGTTCAGTTGGCACCCCACCTCTCGCAACATGTTCAATCCTGTGAGGTGTGTGAGTGTGTTGTGTGTGATATGTGTATTGTATATGCCTTCATTTAATTTTGACCTATATATTAATGTATGATTTTAGCCGTAAGTGTTTATTTCATTTTAATCGTTATGTATGATTTGCGATGTACATTAAGTAGGAATAAGGTTGAAACATTGTTGAATTTGTAGACAAAATTAGTTAAGTTCTTTAGCATGTGAGGAATATGTTTGAATTCAATTATAAATAAGAACATAAGAGTAATTTGCAACAGAGTGGCATCAAATGTTGATCAATAAGAGTGAGGTTGCAACTTTCATCCCGCCTATAACCATCATGCATTGAAAAAATTTAGTTTTTTTTAAAAAAATAACATGTTATAGTTGATGTATTTCTAGGTGGACGGCAATTACACAGTTAGTGCACCATGGAATGATATATGTTCCGGTGGGATATACATTAGGAGCTGGAATGTTTGACATGGAATCAGTTAAAGGAGGATCTCCCTATGGTGCTGGGGTTTATGCTGGAGATGGAACCAGACAAGCTACTGATAAAGAGCTTGCTCTTGCTGAACATCAGGGCAAGTACATGGCTACAACCGTCAAGAAATTGGCTCTCCCTTCCTAAATTTGTTTGCACACTCTTATAATATATAAAAAATATAACATTCGAATTCATGTTTTTTCTTTCAACAGTTGTGTGGAGATGTGTCGATTTATTGGTCTGTGTAGGGTTGTGGGGGGAAATTTGATGCTCACCTTGTAAATTTCGTCCTTGCGAATGATGTATTCTTCAAGGTTACCCTTTATGAAAATTGAATAGTAGGAGTACATGTTGAAGTTGGGTCTACCAAGTTAAATTTAGATTTGTCTTGAGCTTTCTAAATTTTCAACAGAATCTTTTGACCACTTATATGCATATTCACTGCCTTGCCATTAAAATATGTAGTTGATATTGCAAACATTGAACTGGAGGAACTTCTTTCCAAAATGGCAATTGCTTACTCCCCACCACATTCACATCTTGGGTCGACCCATTCTTATCAATTTTAATCCAGATGATCTTCAACATTTTGACCGCAGAAACATTGGCTAAATCTGAAGCTAATTAGAGGATAACTTGTTTCATCCTTAATTATTAGGATCAGTTTGACTTTTTTTTAAGATAAAGGATGAAAAGTGATAACTTGAATTGTATCACAGTTACTAAATCACCTCTGTTCATGTAAATCACTCATTTGACCATATCAATAAAGGATGGGAACTAGCTAAGGTCATTCTATCAAGAGATATGAGTGGCATGTTGCTACTAAAAAGCATAATGTATTGAACAAAAATACCTCCAAACTAATCCAAATTAAAGATCCTATGTATTCCAACATTCTGGAAAAAGTAATGACAACAAAGTAAAACAATTTAACTGATATTTTCCTACTAGATTAAGATCAGTCCATGTATAAAGCAACTAAAAAAATCGTTCACAAAATACCCAGAAAGCCATTAGCCCATCAAGATAATGAGAAACAGATGAGAAATGTATGGTAATAGTTACTAGTAAACGCCTCGAGATAGTAAAGGGAAGGCATTTATCAGCGAAACTACCAAAATTAATTTGGGCCTCCGATGAATCAGAATAAGCACGGAAGAAATAACCTTCGAGCTTATCTGGGATTAAGAAGGCCAATCAAAGACATTAGCAGAACGATGTGAAAAAGAAAACAAAATATCATAAACAGCGATAACTCTTAGTTCCAAACCCTTCAAATTCAATCCTAGGCTGCGCTTTGTTCATATTTGTCTCTGTGTATGCATAATGGATATATAGTGCACCGAGCTATGTGAAGTTCTCAGGGAGAATGAAAACCCTAATGCTTACTTTTCTATTAGGCCCTTCAATTTGACTATATTTCTCTTATTACCCCCACAACTTCTATCACTTTAATCATTGATCCCATGAGCTGATGGGCAAGACCACATGAAGGCTCGAGCTTGAGAGTTGAGTAAGGCCCATCTCGAAAAAGAAAAAGACTTAGGACAAGGTTTTCGTCCCGTGTTGCATCTTGTCCCAATCTTTGTCCCGCCTAAGGGCACATAATATGAATTTCGTCATTTGTCATTCCACCACAAAAGTTTAAGTCAACTCATATATATACCCTTAGTCTAGTTTTGATTTATTTGATGTGGGACTTGTATCGGTTTTTCAATAGACTATATGGGCCAGTTTGGTTGGACGAAAAGTGGATGATGGAAATGGAAATGGAAATTGGTGTAAAAAGGTAAAAATGAAAAGTAGAGATAAATTAGTTAATGATGGTAAAGTTTGTGTGACCCAAGAAAAATGTGAGAAAGAGAGAGATCACTTGTGGGTCCGGGATATATGGAAACTACTATTTACATTTCCCATATTCATTTCCATTTGTCAATTTTATCACAAAGCGGAAGTGAAAGTTTCATTTGGATGGGAATTATGCTTTCAAGGATATGGAAGGATAATGTGATTATATTAATTAGGGTCATAGTTCATAGAGATTAATAGATTGTGAGTTTCTCATATAAGGAAGAGACAAGTATAACAGACCAATTAGTTTAATACTCACATTCTCCTTTTTATTCAATATACCATGATTAATTAAGGTTAACTTTCTTTCTAATTGTTATTTGTTTCTCAATTTTTAATTGTTTTGGTATAGTAGCTCTTACGAAGTAACACAACCTAGTTTATTTATATAATTAACTTTAAAGAAGTTTCAAGCAATGAGTCAGTTTTCTTAATAGCCATGCAAAATTTCATCCATCAAAATGGTTGGAAAAGAGTCTATTTTACATGTAGTTAGAGTCGAGTTCAAGCCCCCAAACAATATGTCCATCCTATATATCTATAATCACAAATTTGAATCAGACAGGTTTTTCCTTATTCTGTATGGTCAATTATGTTGTTCATGCAACTAATAATTCACTTTTATTTGACAATTGGATTGGTGCTTGTAGTCCAATGTTCACAAAAAATTTCATGTTTGCTAGACATAACATTTAAGCTTCACAAGGATGGCAAAAAACAAAAAACTAAACAAAACTCCTTGCAAAAAGAAAGTATACATAGAACTCATGGGAAATAGTATCTCATCACGTTGGTTCTCATTTTATTCACACTACAATGAACAATATTGTCTCTAGTCTCTAAAATGAGATCACATAATTTTACTTAGAGAGAAATTAAAGAAGTCAAATAAAATTGTTAATTATGACAATGTTATTACATGTTAATAGATCTGATCTAGAGGTAGATCAAATCTATTTTTAGAGCAATGAACAATACTTCACTACTTGTTATAAGACCAAGTCTGTTTCAATAGACTAGAACTTTCAATACCGAGCTCCATGCAGCATGTGTAATGGAGATTTCAATGATATCTCTATTCATACATCACAATTACACTGAAAAACAACATAACACACATACCAAACCCTACATGCAGACAAAAACCATAACAAACATTATAAGCATGGGCTTTCTGCCACTTATCACATTCACAACAACAAAACACCAAAAGTTACGTTGTACACTTGCTGGTTACCAAAAAAAGAAAGACTCAAAATTACAAAGATCCAATCCAAATCATGAACGGAGAAAAACAACATTCAAGTGGCATTCATCATGATCAGCTGCACTGCCAATCAGAGCCCACCACCTTACACAGAGCAGGAAGAGCCTTGGCTTGGTCAGTATCAATGCTATAGAAGTTGATTAAAGGTGAGTCTTCGAGATGACATAGGCATTTAAGATCGGCGCCGGAGAGGGCGGCGCAACAGGCTTTATTTGGCGGCACCTGAGGCTGTTGGCCGCTCACCGATGGCTCACAACTCTTTAGCCCTGCTAAACTCATCCCACACATAACGCCTTTACTATTAGCACCATTCACCATTAAGGGTTTTGACCCTATAATAGTCACCATGACCAAAAATATCCCCATAGCCACAAGCTTCTTGTTCAATCCTGCCATCTTCCCTAGCCTGTTCTGTATTTTCAGGCTCTGTTTAATTGCCTCACTTGTCTTGTGATAATAGTGGAGGACTGTTTGGTTTATATAGAATCATGTAGAGGGTACTATATGTCTCTCTCCACTAGCAATTGAGAAATAAAATATGAGGGGAAGGTTTAATGGATTTAATTATGCTCATTAGGCTAAAACGTGAACTTTGACTTCTAGAAATTAGTGATCATCTGCCCGTGATTAAAAAGAATCACTCTATGAAACAGGAGTCTTTGTTTCTCTTCACATATTTACTTGGGACGACATAAAATCATTTAGAATAGGTCAGTTTAAACATTCATTGGATCAATGTCCAATATTTATACTGCGTCTGATTACAACTTATTTTAAATAATTCTGTGGTGTTTAATATAATTATGTGAGGTTGTAAAATAAAATACCTCTTTTGCTCAATTTAGTGGTGATTCTTAAACACCCTCTAGTTGATTTTAGTAACTGGTCTAAACTCTAAACCCCTTCAATGTGACAGTATGGTTCATAATATAAATTACTCCTGGAAGCTATTGCACTCCGATTTTATAGCATTTAATAGCAGCTTACATGTTAGAACTGAAAAAAAAACTATTACGTTCTACTATTCAAGATTATCCTCATGTTAATTAAAACCAATGCATCTCAACTACTCCTCCAGTTACTTATATAGTTTATCTTTAAATATAATTAACAAGGGTACCCGTGAAAAAGAAGAATCCAATACTATTGACTTTTCACTAAATGTCATACGTTTGAGACCATATAAGCTTTCTGGATCCTTACTAATTATCACTGAAAAAAATTCATATACATAGAAGCTTCATTGATGTACTACTTGTCTTTCTTGATGGGCCATAGCATCACGGGCGAGGTTAAGAGTTTTGAAGGCATGTGAATTAAGGGTAATAATATGGGGTTTCGGTTTGTCTTGTATGTATACCAAAACATTAGATTGCCAAACTAATATGAAATAGGTCAATAATTAAGGCATGTGAACAGTTGTTAATCAGTGGATTTCCCACGAGGTGCTTCAGATGAAAGATCACTCCTGGAATTGAAAGAAGACAAACTTGGCCTGTGAAACATAACATCACCGCCAATGAGATGCTTGATTCCATTCCATGCTTACACGCACGCGCGCACATATCCTCGCAGAGTACGACAGCACATCCACAAAATAAGAGAATACTCCATTAGATTAAGCATCCTAATAATTAAGTTGATTATTAACTTTTTTTTATTACATGATTATTAACTTATTACCACGTGATATTACAATTTTACCTCAATTATATGTCTTTATCCCAGCTCTCTCTCTTATTTGTTTATCATAGATAAGTATTGTTAGAGTTAATTTGAGAAAAAAATTGATAAAAAATAGAAAGTCTTATATTTGGGAACAAATTGAAATTAGAAGGTGATCTTATATTTAGAAACAAACTGAAATTTGAAAGTGGTCTTATATTTATGGATGGAGAAACTATTTTTTTTGGACTGAAAAAAATGAAAAAATGTAAAATCCAGCATTTTCTTTGTTGTGCAAAATAAGTTCAGGAGATTTAAGGAACTATATATAATCTGTGATGCTTTTTGTTATTAGTGATTACCTGAAATAAGGTTTACCTTTCAGTCAATTAAAAAATCAGTCTAAAACATGATTCATAAATTCCAAATGAGTTTTCCAAAAAAGAAATCAATTTACATTTAGACTAGTTGTACTATAATATAATTCCTCAAATTCTAAATATAATACCTAGTTAACTTTTTTTTAGAGAGTAAGGAAAAATACTTAAATTAATTTCGATATATTTGATACTTTTTTACATTATATATTAGTTAATAATTAAAATAAACTAGTTTAAGGGAAAAAATCAATAAAAACCTGGGGTGTGTTGTTGAGTGACAATGACTCATTCACGCTTAACCAATTGATGTTGGGTATGGAGAAACGTTAAATCTCTCAGGTCAGCTGTCACACCCTTTAAGGTGCCTACAAATCAGCGGGGGATTAGTCTCTCACTTGTCGAGTGAGGGGATACCTTGATCATGGATAAAAAAAAATCAGTAAATCAATTTATGAATGACTTATTTTATTTTCTTAGGATTTTCTAAAAAAACCAACTAAATATTATATTTAGTGCCGAGGAAGTATATACATGTTTAAAAATTAAAAAACCATAAAAAAACAAACAATATTTAGTTTATTTTTTATGCATATTATGTTTCAACACAAAGTAAAATGAGTACTGTATAATACTACCTCCGGTTCTAAATATAGGACCTAATTGACTTTTTTTTGGAAAGATTAAGGTTGCGAAATAGGTTATTAAATGATGACATATTTGATATACTTTTAGATTATCCATTAGTTTATAAGTAAAATAAACTAGTTTAAGGGGGAAAAATTAGGTAAATCAATTTATAATTAACTTATTTTGCTTTTTAAGGATTTACCAGAAAAAGTCAATTAGGTCTTATATTTAAGACCGGAGAGAGTATAAAATGTTATTGCACCAAAAGTTTAATCACCTAAAAAGAAAAAAACAAGCATGAGGAAAGAACATGAGGGGTGTTGATAAAAAAAAACCGGAGGGGCAACTAACTACTCCCTCCGGTCCTAAATATAAGGCTTAATTGACTTTTTCTAGAAAATCCTTGAAAAAGCAAAATAAGTTAATTATAAATTGATTTACCTAATGTTTTACCAAGTCAATTAGGTCCTATATTTAGGACCAAAGGTAGTATATTGAAGGAAAAAAAATGGATATGTTGAGAGTGGGATTTGAACCCACGCCCTTTCGGACCAGAACCTTAATCTGGCGCCTTAGACCAACTCGGCCATCTCAACTTGATGTTACTGTGGTGCAAATAAAATAACATAAACATATAATATTTCCAGCTTCCCCTGCAAGTTTTGAGTTTGGATGATTTGAGCTGACTCGTAATGGCGCCAATCTCACTAATTTAGCAATTCAAATCCCGCCTCACTCCTTTCTCTCCCACTGAAAAGTGAAAATTCAGCCTTACGTTAGCCCCAAAATATGGAAGACAACGACGACGACGAAGTCGTCTCCTCCTCTTCCGACGAGGCCTATTCCGTTTCCAGTGAATGCGAAGATAGCCTCGACAACGACGACGCCGTCGCCTATTCTCTTTCCAACGACGAAATTAAATCCAAGAACATCGACGCCCTTGTCAGGTACTCAAACCCTAATTTTCTCAAATTCCAATCTCATTTCACCGTTTAGTCCACGCACTGTTAATTTTTTACACGTTGAATCGCGTTTTCACTTATATTTTACTTTCCAGAGGCAACCTCGTGGTGAAAACACAATCGCTACTTCCACGTGTTCTCTCTGTAACACAAGGAGCAGCTATTTGCAGAAAACCGTTTAAACCTCCAAGCTCTGATGGTTACAATGACGGAAATGGTGAGCTTACTCGTCGACTTTGTGCTCGTAAAAGGTTTGTCCCTTGGGGATCTGATAGACCGGTTTTGGTGTCAACTACGAACCGGTTGACTCCACCGGTGAACGTTGTAGAGGATGTTGTTACAGAGGAAGTGTGCTTGCCACCTGGCATTGAACCTCTTGTTTTGTGGCCGAACGAAGGATGTGAAGATGTGGACCGTAGTTTTACTCCTATAACTGTTGATCCTTTGCTTGTTCGTTTCCTTAGACCACATCAGAGGTGCTTTTTATAATGTTAATTTTGCATTTTAAGCTTATTTATGAAAGCTAATTGTCTGTTTTAGAGAGACTATGGTAGTGAAATGAGCCACTTAGTTATAGTGTATTTTGTGGATTATTAGATTATACTACCTCCGGTCCTAAATATAGGACCTAATTGACTTTTTTTTGGAGAGATTAAAGTTGCGAAATAGGTTATTAAATGATGACATGTTTGATATATTTTTAGATTATCCATTAGTATATAGGTAAAATAAACTAGTTTAAGGGAAAAAATTAGGTAAATCAATTTATAATTAACTTATTTTGTTTTTTTAAGGATTTTCTAGAAAAAGTCAATTAGGTCTTATATTTAGGACCGGAGGGAGTATGTTAGTTCATAAGTCAAATAAACTAGTGTAGAGAAAAAATTTAGGCAAATTTCGTTATAAGAAATTTATTAGTTTTCCAGTTTTCCTAGGATTTTATAAAATTCAATTAGGTCCTATATTTAGGAATGGAAGGAGTATCTATTTATTGTAGTGTATTGATGATTGCACATAGTATCAGCTTATGTCTTATAATAGTTCTTGATGGTCGGTGCAGGTTGAAACATGTTTCTTAGTGTATCTATATGTCTTACCGGTTATGTTTTTATTATTTCTTTGGTTTTCAGAGGTTAACTTGTGAAGGTAAACATTTTGTTAATACTTTTCATGCAGAGAAGGGGTTCAGTTTATGTTTGACTGTGTTTCAGGGCTACTTAGTACAGCAAATATTCATGGGTGCATCCTGGCAGATGATATGGGGCAAGTTTATCTAGTTTTGATTTTGATATCTTATGACATTATAGGCAATAGACTGTACATTATTCCCGGCTTATGTTTATGAGGCTGCTTTTGATGCTGCATGCAGTTTGGGAAAGACTTTGCAGTCAATCACACTTCTGTATACTCTTCTGTATCAAGGGTTTGATAGAAAGCCAATGGTTAGGAAAGCCATCATTGTGACCCCTACCAGCCTTGTAAGTAATTGGGAAGCTGAAATTAAGAAGTGGGTTGGAGACAGAGTTCGTCTTGTTGCAATGTGTGAAAGCACAAGAGATGATGTTATTTCTGGGATTGACAATTTTATAAGTCCCCGCGGCTCTCTCCAGGTAAAATTTGCAACGGGCCTTCTTTCTGATTTTAAAGCTTGAAATTTTGAACTTTCTGTGCACTAAATGAGTCTTTCCCTACTTGCAGGTGTTGATAATATCATATGAGACTTTCCGGATGCATTCAGCAAAGTTTGGCCACAGTGACTCTTGTGACCTACTCATATGTGATGAGGCTCACAGGCTGAAGAATGACCAGACAATTACAAATAGGGTACTATGGAATTCCTCCCTTCAAGTGTTCTTTACGGTCTTAATGATGAACAGGGTAGATTGCAATCACTTGATTTCCCTATTTCTGAACATTAAAGTTACATTCTGTATAGGCATTGGCTTCTCTCTCGTGCAAACGTCGAGTGTTGCTTTCAGGAACTCCTTTGCAGGTGAGATATGTGCCTGACCATTTATAAGTATTACAGGTTATAACCTTAATTATATGTCTTGTGTAAAAATATTTTTTGTATGCAACCTGCAGAATGACCTTGAGGAGTTCTTTGCGATGGTTAACTTCACTAATCCTGGAATATTAGGTGACATTACACATTTTCGCCGGTACTTTGAGGTAAATAGTTGCTGCTTTACATTATTAACTTGCATATAAGAAATAGCAGAAATTTGATTAGAATATGCATATACTCAAAGAATATGAGTTATTTACTTGCAAAATGTTAATCTATATACTCCACGCCCCATAATGTAAGGTGAAATTAACCAAAATAATGGGTTCCCAGAAATTGGTTAAATTTAAATAAAATCAATGATTATGTAGGGGACAAAAATTTATTTCCAAGAATGTCTCTATTTAAAAAGGGGGAAAGAGAATGTGGGGGAATAAATGATATGAGAGAGAAGAGTAATGTTAGAAGAAAATGTAGTGTGTATGCATTAAATGATGCGAGAAAAAAGTAAGGGCAATATTGTATATTATTATGTTGACCAACTCAAACATCACCTTACATTTTGTGACAAAAAGGGTCAACCCAGTTCTAGCCTCCACTTGATGAAGGTGTTGGGGAAGGAAATATACTAAGCAGCGTTACCTCTGTTATATGCAAAGAGGCTGATTCGAATCCACAACCTCAGACCTACGGTAAGCGAGCTTACCGTTGAACCATACTTTTTACAATTTTGGGATAAAGCCATTAAAAAATTTTCACCTTACATTATGAGACGGAGGGAGTATTATTTAACAGTGGGGAACATTTTATTGACACATGCAAAGAAAAGAATAGAACAACCCAATGTCTCTTTCACCTCTTGAGGAAATTCTGACTCAGGAAAAGTTCTTTCCTTTTCTGATTGGTGTCAACAGGAGTATTTCTTTTTCTCCCTTCTTTCCTTGTGTTTCTTATTTTGACTGTAGTCTTCCTGAATCATGAAGGGACCTATTATTTGTGGAAGGGAACCTTCTGCCTCTGCAGATGAGAAGAAGCTGGGTGCTGACCGCTCTCAAGAGTTAAGTGTGAAAGTTAACCAGGTAAACTGTAATGTTTGTTGTTAGATATGAGTGCCAGTTATATGCTAATTATCTAGTTTTATGGTGTTCTACTATTCATCATTAGGCTTTGAGTTGTAGTTTTTCTTATACTGTAATTTGGTTATATTTCATGAGGCATTTTTAAAGAACTACAACTTCATTGTCTTCTGAAAGAAAAATTCTATTTTATTTTCTTTTAAATTAATTAGCCATTGTGTTTCGCAGTTTATATTGAGAAGGACAAACGCATTATTATCAAATCACTTACCACCAAAGGTATTCTGCCTCTCTCTGTTTACCAACCTTCCTTTTATGTTCTTTTGCTTAATGGTTTATGTGTAAGCGCATTGTCATTTCTTCCCTCAAGCTCCAAATTAGTATTCTTTGCAAGTGGTTCCTTTCTCCTCCATTGCACTGAATAAATGACCTGTGTATAAATAATTTATCACAAAACATTGGCTATTGATAGAACACATTGGCGTCGCATTGATCCATGTAGCCAATCCCATTTAGGGGGATAAAGGCTTTGTGGTTGTTGTTGTGTTAGTTGTAACGTGTTGGTTGAAACCATGTGCCAAAGAAAGAGTACTTTCTGTTATGGTAATTGACAGATAGAAAGAGGAAATAGTAGTAGAAAGGAGAGAATGAAAAAAATAGAGAAAGAGTCAAGAAGAAAGAAGACAGCGAGAGAAGAGAAGATGAGAGAAAACAATATTATTCAAGTCACAATGAGACCAAATCTGTCTCAGCAATTACAAGTGAGGTTATTTATAATCCCTCCTTCCCCTATTAGTGACTAATGGCCGATTAACAGCCCCTTTATGTCACGTGATTGCATGCGGCTTTTACACATATAACAAACAACTAATAGGCTTTTAGTAACTAACTCCTAATGAAATGTCACAACACTTTCATTTGTGTTGAAATATCTAACATTTGGCAATTTTTATCAAACTTCACTTCTTCAGTTTTGCCTTGATCAATGAATTATTTAAATATATAAACATATTCTTCTATATTTATGCAATAAACGGGACACTGACCCAGGAATAGATGAAGATCACATGCCTTGGTCATTGTTGATTAGTTATTCAGTTATTACACCAAATAATACACTTCTTAAGGGCTGTCATTTTCTTGCTACAGATAGTTGAAGTTGTTTGCTGCAAGTTAACTCCACTCCAGTCAGACCTATATAAATATTTTATACAATCCAAAAATGTAAGCTCTGTCATTAATTTAGAATATAAGTATTTTGATAAGATTATTTAACTACTTACTTGGAGGACTAAAGAACTTCACAACCAGAAATGTTAAATAATGGTTTAAATATAGGTTAAACGCGCTATTGCTGAAGACATAAAGCAATCAAAGATCTTAGCCTACATAACAGTTCTAAAAAAGTTGTGCAACCACCCAAAGGTATGACAAATTTGGTTTCTTATCTTTATGGTTGATTCTATGCAATGATGGGAGCTGTTATTTTTTGTGTGAAAGAAGTATGTACACTTCATAATAATTTCACATCTTCTAGCTTATATTTGATACTATCCGGAGTGGGAGCCCAGGAACTTCAGGTTTTGAGGATTGCATACGGTTCTTCCCATCAGAGATGTTATCAGGAAGGTAGATGTTTTTAGCTTATGTTTCATCAATAATTTGCTGTATGATTTTAACCATTCTTGGGGATTTTCTCTTTAGGTCTGGCTCATGGACTGGAGGGGATGGAGCTTGGATTGAGTTGTCAGGAAAAATGCATGTCTTGGCTAGATTGCTTGCCCATATACGGCAAAAGACCAATGACCGCATTGTCCTTGTCTCAAACTACACACAGGTATATATGCTTCCAGCTTCTTCCGTCTCCCGAAGTAAAAAGTGAAAATGTTACCTTCACATAATTAAGATACTGTTCTTGCTTCCAATTCCAATGTAATCAGTATTCAGTAGGACAAGGTCATGTTAGTATCCTTTCTCGGATGAGGCAATTTTTCTTGACTGCTTTAAACCAGACATGAACTAGCTCTATAGATTGATTCAGGCTGATATTGAGTAGAACTTTTACTTTGGGCAATATGCTTTGAGACAAAACTTTTTATATATCGAGTAGAATTCTGTCGGCCTTCTTTGAAGTATACAGGTTTCTCTTGTTTTATATTAGCTGGAGACTCCTATTCAATATTTATTCGCAACCCGCAAAACACTATTTATAGCTATTATTCACATGCTGTTCAGAAAGTATTTATTTTTCTTCATGGTCGAATATATATTCCGTTAACTGTCTATGCTGTTACTCTTGTTTGAAATGCCTTTTTATGCGGCTGCTCTTGTGAGTATTACTGATGATGAACAGAGTTTAACCTACAAGTATTCATCCATTGTAATATTTATTGTCTGTATGACTCAATGTTAGAACGTAGTTCTTTCAATACCACATCTCATTTCAGGTCCAAAAAAAATTCCACATCTCTTTCTTTAGTTCACAGAATTCATTTGTATCTTATCTTATTGCAATGTCATTACATCTTTCTTAGTTAAATCCGGAGTGTAATAACTTGCTCTGGTTATGGTTATTTATAGGTTCAAACCTTCAATTTACAATCTTGCCGTTAGAAATTAGGTGTTCATCTTTGTCAAAATTCAGTGTGGCATATCAATTTCTTTCTTTTTCCCAATTTATTTCCCCAATAACTTTATGTTTGCTGTACCTATCTTTTGGGGAATAGACTTTGGATCTTTTTGCTCAATTATGTCGGGAACGAAGGTACCCACATTTGCGGCTTGATGGTGCTACTTCAATCAGTAAAAGGCAGAAGTTGGTAAACCGCTTCAACGACCAATCTAAGGTAAATTGCTTACAAATTTTAGTATTTTTGACGCTCATTGTATGGTGGTATGGATCAGAACTCCAGGCTGAGATATGAATCTCAAATATGGGCTTATTGATAGTTACACCCAATATTAATTTCAACTATTGCAGGATGAATTTGTTTTTCTCTTGAGCAGTAAGGCTGGTGGGTGTGGCCTCAATTTAATTGGAGGAAATCGATTAGTCTTGTTCGATCCTGATTGGAATCCAGCAAATGATAAACAAGTAATCCCTTAGTGAACTAACTCAGTATCCATGCTTTATGATCCTTTTTAATCCTGTGTACTTATGTCCTTATTTTTATTTCGTCTTGCTCATAATCAGGCTGCAGCAAGAGTGTGGAGGGATGGGCAGAAGAAAAGGGTGTACATTTATAGATTTTTGAGTGCGGGGACAATAGAGGAAAAGGTTCATATCATTGTGATAATTGAATGGAGACAAATGCCTATACCATATAGTGATTTTGATTCACTTGGCTCTATTGTAGGTCTACCAGCGTCAGATGTCAAAAGAAGGTCTACAGAAGGTCATTCAGCAGGAGCAAACAGATAATCTTGAGACACTGGTTGACATTTCTGCTTCATATTCATATTCTTCTTGAAAAAGCTCGTTATTTCATGTACACTAATGTTCTCTGTCTTTATAATTTTCAGGGTAACTTTTCAACAGAGGTCCTCCGCGATCTGTTCTCATTTCATGAAAGTGCCAAGTAATGCATTCCTTTTTTCCCCTCATGTAATCTAAATTTAATTATCATGCTGAATGCTGACATGTGGAATTCATAAGTATTAAAGCTGAAGCCATTTATGTGTTAGTAGTAGAATAGATAGAAAGGAGAATAATGAATACTTGTTAATAAAAGTAGCATCTTGGGATCATTAATAATTATAAAATGAAGGTTTGGGGTGCTAGGATTGCAATAATAGTCGGCATCATTGAAGATTTGGTGAAAAGAATCTACATTGCACCATCTGTCAATAGTGGCCTTTACTGAATCCACACTATTTTCTTTCATGTCTTAAGGTCGGAGATTCATGAAAGGATGCATTGCATTCGGTGCCAGACAAATGATGATGGGCTTCAAAGTGATGAAGGGAAATATGCAGCTCATTCGACAAAATGTAATGGTGAATCTGAAGAGAAAACCACTGATGATATAGGTGGATTTGCAGAACTTGCAGGCTGTATACATAAATTAAAGAAATCAGAAAAGCAGGTTGGTTATGAAAATTGTTGGTAATAACTATGGTTTTCTAGTGGTAAACACTTCCGCAGGTGACAACAGTTTTAGATTCTAGTAGACTTTATTCAAGTGCCTTGACTTCACTAAAAATATCTGTAACATGACTTCCGCAATTTTACCCTTAATTCAAGGAGATATTGAATTAATTAGTTTCTAATCTTAGATGCATCTTTTCAGATAGGGACCCCATTGGAAGAAGATTTAGGCAGCTGGGGTCATCATTTCTTTCCAACAACTGTACCGGATGCTATCCTTCAGGCTTCAGCCGGAGATGAGGTGTGCTATAGCAATCTAACTATATTCCTATTAACTTTTTTTCTTATCATTGTTAAACTCAGTGATCAAATCACTTTAAGAAACAATAATTGGATATTTATCACAATCTACGGCTTTCTAATTCTTACAAGCATCCTTGATCTAGTATCCTAAATTAGAAACATATAAGAAACTCAATAAGTTTCATTATTATAATTCATTAGACGCAGTGGCTGTCTTACAGATTAAAGATTGGAAAAATTTGGCATGCTCAGAAATATTCAAATAAACAGGTCACCTTCATGTTTCTCACAATAAGTTTCAGTGCTGTGCTTATTAGCTGTACACTTCCTTTTCCTTCAAAATATTTCCCCCTTTTTACAAGGCATGTAATATATGAACCATCGTGTCAATCTGAAAAATTTAAATTATTATTGCCAGTTGCACATAAAAGTGACACTGACATGCCAATTTGCCTAAAGCTGGCTTTGCTTTACAGTTCAAGTTACCATAATTTGTACTTGAATATTAACCCGGCTTAGCAACTTGATCCCCAGCTCTTGTAGCTAGATTACTTGATGGAAGTGTAAATGATAAAATGTCATTTCTGTCTTTTAGGTGACTTTTGTTTTTACGAACCAAGTAGACGGGAAGCTGACACCAACCGATTCAACCATCAGTTCAGAGAAACAGCAAGAGGAAACCAAGGAACAGATCCAACTAAAACGGAACGTCAAACTAAATCCCCTTCTTTCTTTACATCAGAAGCCATCATACTCCCTCAAGCCTCCAATGAGGCCAGCATTGAGTTCTATTAGAACGAAGGACAATATATCAACACAAAGAGTTTTAAATTCCAAAAATTCCCTTGTAAGTCAATTACCACAGAAAAGATCGTGTTCAACTTACATCGATATTGATTAGTACTACGGGTTCCTCCAAGCGAGATCATTATCGTAGAGTTTTCTTTTTGGTCATTACAATGTTATCATGGCCTGTTTCTTTTGGCGCGAAACAGGTGGCGGACTTTTGGCTTTGGGAGTAAAATGAACTTTTCGAATAGTGGAAAAATGATGGAAAAATTAATTACATGTCAACATAATGTGAGGTCACATTAATTATATTTCTTACAGGGACCTGTAATTATTTTTTCCAAAAAGAATTGATTTTTTTGTTTTCATACTTTAAAAGGAAATAATATTTTGTCTCATTAATAACAAATTTTCATTTTCTTTTTGTTTAAAGTTCTAACAAATAATTATTTCATTCGGCTTAATTCTGGTTTCCATGTGTAATGGAAGATGGAAATTAGTGCCACAAGTGTTGTTTTTCCAAGTGAGAGATTATACTTCTGATAAAAAAAAGTGAGAGATTATACAAGTCGGCAAATTATGAAATTATGTCTTATGTTTGATCAAATCAATTCGTGTTATTTCTAATCATATTTTTCATTTTATTGCCACTCAACAGTAACACAGCTAAAGCTTTAAACATTTTTTTACCTGTAAACTTAAAACACGTTAATGTAGGCAGATTTTTCCATTGGCAGGGACTTGTGATTTGGCTGTCATAAACAAAAAAAAAAACCTCCCACACGTCTTTTCTTTTCAATGATTAAAACTCACTTGATCATCAGAAGAAAAAATTCATATCGATGATGAATAATTTATTTTGGTAAAAGAATTTTTTTTTCAACTGATGTTAAAAGAATAAATAAAATATCAATAAAAAAGGAGAAATAAAGTATATTAAATTGCAAATATCAATAGAGTTATTTACTTTTTTATAAAAGAAAAATGAAATAAAACATAATTAAAAACAAACCATAAAACATATAGATTACAAATGTTTACTAATATCCAAAACATATAAAACATAATTAAAAACAAACCATAAGCAGGAAATATTTACAATTGCATGCCATACAACATTGTTCGAGGACTTTGTGTTGCAAATGAATTAAGTACGCGAAGAGTTCTTCATTAGAGTATGGTTGTATTTTTTTATCTTACTTTTAAATATAAAATTTATTTATAATTTTTTTCAATTTTTTATTGATTTATCCTTATTGACGTTTCCTTTATAATAGTCAAATAATATAGTTTATGATAGATAAGTACATGTATAAAAAAAAAAGGTTGTAGCACACAAATAACTTAAGTATTTCCTCCCCTATTTCTATAATCACAATGATAGAGGGACAAAGGTCAAAAAAAATGAAAGAGGGACGACACAACAGATATATACAACAAACTCACAAGCAACTCACTTTGACACAATGTTGGCTGAATGAAATAGATCCCATGCTTAACATTAGTCATGTTAGATTATATATAATATAAATGAATATTGTAGCACATAACAAAGGCTTTTTATAATAAAAAAAAAGCAATGATGACCATAGATTATATCACATCCAAAAGGAAAATTATGAGATTCTTTTTTAAATGCTCGCCTACATTGGAATTCATTTAATCAATTACTACAGAAATATAACATTGTCACAAGCGAATATATAGATCATCCTACAAAATCATGAAGAGCCGCTGAACAAGTCTATTTTACCAGCATTAAGTCGGAAAAATCAGTTCACATGTTGACATGAAGAAACAATGGGTAATCAACCTATTGGTGAAAAAATGGCATGTGCCTTGCGTATGTTGGTGTGGGTGGCGCTTGCGCCGTATTGGGGGGGTCCCTGTGGGATCTCTTAGTTTCACATCGACCAAGAATGTGTGTGTGTGTGAGTATATAAGTAGGACATTCGCACTATAGCTTGCCAACCACGTTAGTTGGTTTTGCTGTTGTGTTTGATCTGAAAATGTGTTAAAAAAAAACCTATTGGTGAGCACGGAAAATTATGAAACATAAAGTAACAAACAAATATATAGATCTAATTTTTTTTATGAATAAAAAAATTAAATTCAGACCATCCAAATGAGATGACATTGATACACATTTAATTAGCTCTTCCTACTTATATTTTTGTACGAGTAGGAGAACAAGTTCCTATCATATTTCTTGTATTGATCTGAAGTGGTCGACTCATGTTCAAAAATAAGAACAATCAGTTAATGGTAAAAGAGTCTTGGTAAGAAAATAAAAGTTTAAGTGTTAGGTAAAATTTATAACTTAATATATATGTCATAGTGCATTTGATCGAAAATATCAAAACAAACTTTTTATACTCCCTCCATTCCTAAATATAAGATCACTTTGGTTAATTTGGGGAGATTAAGGAAGACAATAAAATTACATGATCTTCCCAAAATCCCCTCAATTACTTAACTTTAAAAGGAGTAGGGATTTTCAATGAAAAGAGGGAGTATAAGGGTAGTTTAGGCAAAACTTGAGATAAAATAGGAAGTGATCTTATATTTAGGAACTTATCCACTTCCCCAAAGCGATCTTATATTTAGGAACGGAGGGAGTATTACTTTTCAGGAGTAATTGATCGATACACACACACATATATATTATGTTACAAATCCCACATCGGGGAGGTTTCTTTACTAGGGAGGTCTTATAAGTCTTTGGCTCCCCTGCAGCTAGCTTTTGGGGTGTGGTTCTCCCAAGGACTTGTGCTCGTTACAATGGTGCTTTCATTGAGAGACCGTGTAACACCTAGTTTATTTTTAAATAATTTCTTCAAATATTAAATATATTTAATTGAAAATAGTGATTTTTGCTATAAAATAAATATTAATAACTTTAAAAGTTTGTAAGAGGTAATCAAAAATCTGTCCAAATTAAAACTTTTTAATGAAATTGACTTTTTGAAATAATTCTTTCTAAAACAAGTTGAAAATAACTTTTTAAAACAAAATGAAGTTACTTAAGGTATGTAAGGTGATTATATTAATTTTATAAAGTAATACAAGTTTTAAAATATATTTCTTAATTTTATAAAATAAATACTATTGAAAACATATTTCTAACTATTATTTCCTACACTAAAACATTTATCTTTTACTTTGAAATTTCTAACGTTTACCCTATAAAATATTAGTTCTAAAATACTTAGTTTTACATATGAGTACATATAAAAGTCTATATATGAATTCATATCAAGTACATAAAGTATCCAAGGTTTATCTTCTACAAAATTTATATACATTACATGCCAAAATATAATTATACAATTTCCTTTAAAAATATATTAATATAAATACACTTAGGAGAAGACATTTCTGCATTCGTCCTTTCCCTTCATCACTCCAAAATTCTCTATCTATTGTGTACCTGAAACTAAACCAAATTTACCGCAGTTTATTTCATACACTCTAATTCACCTATCATCTAATTCATTTAATCCTACTTCAGATAATGATAGTGCGCTCCTGTTGGTGATTACTACCTGTTAGTAAAACACTCATACAGGGCCCCTACCTTAACAATATGTTTGTCACGGGTAGATAACAGAATGCATGTGCCTATTGCACCACCTCACTACTTATAGCAATATATTTGCCTTTCGTAGTAGGCATACCTGACAGGATTTTCTAGGAAAAATAAATCAACAATAACAATATGGTATAGGGGGAGCGACCCTCCTTATACCTGGAGTACTCCACATAAAATTTAAATGCTGAAAATAAACCCTATCAATATCTGAAGCAGTAATATTAGTGATGACAGAAAATAAACAAATAAACCTAATGTGCATGAAATAAACTGCTACCTGTTTGCGAGCAATTCACAGTTTCTCCTTATCCTTACTTGAAATTTGTCTCCAAGCACCCTCCTCACTAGATTCTCCTATTTTCATTCCATATAATAAAGAATGTAAATAACTATCCTTGTACATGTTATCTAACGTCGCTCTCGATCCTAATAATGTTACCCACCCCTTCATGATATCATTCTTGTTTTCCTTTCTTTTCTATTTTAAGTTTTAACACATATAAGGCACAACCAATTTAATCAAACCAATAACCACTTTTTCAAACCTTAAGTATAATAACACAATAAGTCAAACATCAATAGCTATATACTTCATATATGGACAAACTTCAATTTCAAAACAATTCACACAAAATCATCCATTAATATCAGCCAATAACATATTTATACAATCAAACATTGCAGTTGACATGTTTATAAGCACCAAATCAATTTTCATGAATAACCCAATTGCCACAAATCACAATCAAATCAATTGAACCCTAAGGAGACACTTTAAATCTTAGCTCAAACATATTTATCAATCAATGCAAGCTTAAAGTCATACCATGAGACAAATTGGAACTCACATATCACTTAAAGTAAAAATCTAGCTTAACAATTAAATCAATTGCTATCTCAAACCAATCAACAACTAAAGCTGAGAAACATTGCATCCCAATTAAATCAGTTTGGCCAAAAATAAGAATAAGAGTCCAGTCATTAACTAAACAAAAAAAAAACTTTACTTTGTATATCATAAATCAATTAGAATTCAATCTCCTAATCAACATTATTATTTTGCTGCACTATCCTAAAACAAACATAATCAGATTGAAATAAATCAATCATTCTCATTTCCTTAGGAAAAACATTCGGTAGTGAGAACAATAGAAAAGAAAAATCTCTAATCAATTTCAAAACAAGAAAACGTCAATTACTTTTAATTAATAACTTCTAGTGCAAATTCAGAATCTTAACGCCACTTCTCTCATTTATTTTTCCTATTCCAAGTTAAACAAAACAGAAATGAAATAGACAGTATTTTTTTTTCCAAGTTCAAAAGTCACAAACAAAACTTCCAAAGTCCTATATCTATTCAATCAAAACATAAACTTCAATTAGCCATTCAAGGAACCACGTAAATCTAGGAAGGAAAATGACATGCAGTGCTATTTTTTTTTTCAACTCTATAACACCTCTAATGATATTAATTAAAGAATTAAAGCCCTTATACACCTTAGTTGACATCACCCACAATAATTGCTTTGGGATTTTTGTCCTATTACATCAAATACTCAAGTTAACCATGAAATCCTTTCCTAATCACTAGAAGCTTCATTTTCCATTAACAGTACTAAATATCCCAACTTCCCATTCGGTCTCTCAAATTCCTCACACGTTCATATAAGAAAAATAAGTGTAGAAAAGAATCAGAAATTCTCACTGAGCCATATAGCCGAAATTAAAAAGCTTTCTTGCAGAAACTTTCGCCTAGAACCATCAAGAAATCGCGAGCTTCAGAGAACAATGGAAAGATCAAAAGTTTATGACTGAGGAGAAATTTGGGAATAAGGAATTCAAGTGTTTATGGAAGAATTCAAATTGGTATTTGTAGAGAGAGGAGGGTTTGAGAGAAAGGAAGATGAATGTTCTTGGCAGAGACACAGAGAAGCACGATGATGAATGAAGAGTTGGGAGAAGAAAACTAATGAAACAGTAGAAGAAATGTGAGAGAAAAAAAAACAAAAAGAACGGCAGTTTTGAATAGGTAGGGTTAGGGTTTCTATTGGTTATGTATTTATATGTAAGGATCAGAGAAAATTTCAATCAACTACCCCATTGTTTATTTTTAATTACACTTTTGTCCCCAAATCTTTTATGTAACACTTATGTCCCTTTCTTTCCATTTTACTCTATTCTTCCTATTTATTTAATTAAAATAAAACTTAGATTGTGTGGAAACAAATATGAGTGAATAGCCAAATGATTATTTCATTTATATAAGAACAAAAGTTTCCTAAAAGTTAATAAATATCTCCTACAAGTTTACCTAATAATAATCCCTAATAATAACAAACATCTTCCTACTCTAAATATTTCCTAATACTATATTTCACAATTATGACTAAAATATACAAATAGTCTATTAATACAAAATAGGAAATATTAACATTATTTTCATAATTTCTAACAATTTGTCCAAAATTTTCTCTTTTGTTCCATTTTACAAAACTTTGACATATAATTTATATTACCTATTCCTATTTAACTTAATTATATTTTGCAAATAAAAATTTGGGGTGTTACAATTCTCTCCCCCTTAAATAATTTCGTCCTCGAAATTATTAGAAATTTCTTGTTTCTAACTCTAAGTAGCACAACATTCCCTTTTATTGATCCTAACATTATTACTATATGGATACTCATAATCACTTAAATAAAAATAATTTTTAACCTAAATAATCTTGATCACCCAAAGTCATCATCTCAAATTCTTTGTATAAATTCTTGCACAAGAGAACATGTCTTATAATTCTTAATTAGCAAGATAACTAAATTTACAGATTTAATATTACGGTTTTTTTTTTAAAACCACTATTAATTATTTTACATTTCCTAAAATCAACGTCGATTCTTATTCTATAAAATCACCATATAATCCAGTCAATTAGGCTATATTTCATTACATAAAAGAATATTTTATTCAATCTCATCTTCTTAGAAGTTTCAAACAATATACAATTTTGCATAATTACTTGCACACTTCAATGTTTTAAACTATTCCTTGTGATGGCCTATATCATGTAAATCTCCAAATTATGCGTCGCTCTTTAATCAAAAGGCACAAACTTCTAAATATTAGTAATTTTTTTTTGACAAAACATGGCCTACAATCCACCTATTTGCAACTCTTTCTAATTCATACTAAATACCTAGAAACTTCAATCAATAAACAAAATCAATTTTTTTTTAGTCATAATTCTAAAGCTTATACCTAAACAACAATCAAAATAAATCTTTAACAACCTCACAAGTTGATTTCTCCATTAAAATCCTATTCACATAAGTGATCTAAGAATATGCTCTTGCATGCAACTTTTACCAAAATAATAATTTAACATCCAGGTCAACAATCCTTTTAAACATCTTTATTAACCTTGAAATAACTATTGTACAATTAAAATGTTATTTCTATGGCAGGAACTAATTATATCATTTAAGAACATTGAACATATTCTATAATAACTTATTAATTCTCTCATTGATTCCTATAAAGCTAAAAATTTCCTTCATATCTAAAATCCAAACTTTTACTCCAAATCTTTAATTAAAATCCAAACTTTACTCCCAATAATTACCTCAACAAGTAATTTAGCAACTAAATACCTCAAGTCAAATATGTTCCATCAACAACCTTCACTAACAAATCTTATACCTCCATCAAAATGAAATACTATCTAGTGTATGCCTTCATAAAATCCAAGTCCCTACTAATTCCATAATGTACAAAAATTATTACAAACATCTCTACTTATACCAAAATTAGCTAACTAACCTTTTGCAACAAATAAAAATATTCATTAAGCCTTTAAGATCTTTATAAAAATGTTAATCAAATTTGACTTGACCTCCAGTAAATTTTGGATCTATAAATGATATACACACAAATAAGTGTTTAAGCTTCAATTATCATTAAATTCAATCGCTAATAGTTATAAAAAAAAATCAATCACTAATTATCTTGAATACTTCATACTTATATTCATAGTCTTCCACTTTTTTTTTCTTAAATAACCATCACAGCACTATTAAAATCTTACAAAGAAATTTAACCTTAATAGTTGTAAAAGGCATCACACACTTCTAAAATTTAGTCCCAACATTTAATTATTTGGCTCTCCTACAACATTCTACCTTACACAAACAATTATTTCTGTAAAAGGCATCACACACTTCTAAAATTTAGTCCCAACATTTAATTATTTGGCTCTCCTACAACATTCTACCTTACACAAACAATTATTTCTTAACAATACCTCATAAATAAGATGTCACACCTAAACACTATTCTCTCAAACACATTCCTTTGAATACTCAAATTTCCTCCAATTCCAATATTATTCAAATCATGTTTATCCTTGTATTCCACCTCTACACACATAACTTTTAGAGTTTCCTTGAAAATTTCCACAATCTAAAATTTCTCAACTCAAAAATACTTTCTATAGTCCCAACAATGCATAAAAACGTCTTATACCTCACATTAAAAAAAACAATATGGATATTCTTCACTCTTTCTCTTTCTCTTTCTTTAACTTCTCTTTCAACTGTTCTGCATTATGTAATATTTTCTAACATTACCCATATACCTATATTCCAACAAAACTTTCTTTCAACTTCTCCTAACATTTATTAGTATGTCCAGCATCTTCACAAATCAAAACTTGAACCTACTCTTATATTACCTAAACATCAAATATATTCCAGTGTCAAATCCATTTTCCTATTAACACAAAAAAATAGTCCACCGTGAATTCATCTCTACTTTCCATGTATTTGATAGGTATTTATCCTATAAATCCTTAAAAATTTTGATATCTAAATCTCACCATCAAGTTGACCTTAAATTAATTGATGCAAGGAAAATAAGACTCAAACTATTTAAAATTCCATCATCACATACTTCATTCACAATCTAACATTTTTAATTCTAATGTATTTTTCTCAATCATCATAATATCATATCAACCCTTTAATCATAATCTATATTTTTGGAAGTCCTAAATCCATTAACAAAGCACCGAATTTGTCCTCTACATCCACAATCACATCTCCAAAATCTTAACTCAAATCCTACATAAGAAAATTCTTCTATAGAAATTCACTATTAACTTATTTCATCCAAATCTCTTGACTAAAATTTAAAGAAATATTATCTAAGTCACAATTTTTTTTAAACCATCATGACAAATTTCAAAATAGTTATCCAAATTTCCATTCACATATCTCTAAATCTTAATTTCCTTCTGTTTTTTTTACCTTTGACCACATTTAGATAAAACTTTAGTACCTTTTGTATCTCAAACACAAATAAATCATAAACTCTTGTTAAAATTTCCTATTAACTTCTATATTCAAAAAGATCAATAGCTCAACTCGTAAAACACTTTTGCAAAATTTTTCTTCTCTCATTATTACTCCTAAAACTTGATATCTAATTAGAAATTTTTCATTACCTTCCTAGATGTTTACAATCTTCAAGAAAAAATCAACTTAGAGAACTCACTTAACTTCCTTAACATCTACATTTATGTAACTATTATTTCAAGAGCACTAATCCTAACTATTTTTTTTTCCAACATTTGGCCAACCAAAAAGAGAGACTTAAATTCAAAGTCCAAAATTTTCCTTGACTTACAACATTTTTTTTTTATTTAATTATGATCAATCTATATAGAAAGCAAAATATTCTCAAACAAAATGTAGGAATTAATTTCATACCATATTCAATTATTCAACCAACAATATCTCAAAACAAAAACTAAAGATTCTATATAATATACATTTCAGCCAAATCTTATCAAAAAACTTGACTTACACAATGCCAATGCGCAAAGCTAACTCAATTATTACAAAACCATACAAATTCTATATTAATAAAAACACAAAAGTTGAACAATAAAAATTTCACACATAATGCATGCAACTAGCACAAACAACAAGATTTATTACACAAAGCCAAGACACAAACAATTAAGCTTGCAAAACACTCACAAAATAAATAATCAAAATTCTCACATTCATTATTAAATTATGCAAATCAATATACCCATTTCAATCTACCTTCATTCTCACCTAATCATTCTCTCTTTCATTCTTTCACCACAGGTCTTCAATGATGCCTCGACTATGATTATGCCATGGTTCATAATTATACTCGAGACCCCATGAAGCATCCTTGTCTCTTATCAAACTATCTAAGACACATTTCCATTCTATTAACTTTAACTTCTTCAATCACTCCTACTCATAATATTATGCTTTCTAGATGAAAATTGAAAATTAATTACTTGTTTTCTAACACCCATAATCATGACAAAATCAAGTCATCAAAATAAGTTAATAAGCAATTCGTTCATGTATAGATCACAAGAAAATCATACAATCAATCATGTAAATTACTCCAGTATGTACACAAAAAGATTCACCCGATCAGCAAGAATAAAAAAATACATACACCCAAATCAACAATCAAATCAATTAAATGTATAACTACGACACATTTTTCTCAGTCATAACTCATCAAAGTCTAATAACAATTTCATCATATATCTGTATTTATAATACAAGGTAAACACACACAATCACATATTATACACTTCTCAACAAAACCAATCATACAATGAAAACAAATCAGCAACAAATTTTATAACTAACATGAAATCACCCAACCAATTCTCCAATCAGATTTTGAGGTATTTGTACCTCTCATAACAATTCAGACCTGTAAAAAAAAAAAAACAAAATTTTCTATATGCATAACACACTTACATCATAACTTATCTATGCAAACATCAACTCAGAATTCCTTCACCACATGTACAATCATTCCAATTTTCACTCCGCAAACATCAAATCATAATTCCTCTCTTTATATAATCATAATTCAATAAATCAAATTTTCATTTAATAAGGGTGCCAATACCACTGTATTGCACAAAGAATTCCAAATAAATCGTATAAGCAAGCACTACAGCAAACATCTTTCCAATTCTTTCCTTCTAACAATTTTTGTTTTTAATTTTACCCCTAATCTTAAAGCAACTTGTAATTACCCTTGAATTACAAGAGCTGACTAGCTACCCTTTTCTATCCTAACCACTCTCTATGAAAAGGTTTCTAGCTATATGTGCCAGAACCTTCGCTCTGATACCAAATTGTAACACCTAGTTTATTTTTAAATAATTTCTTCAAATATTAAATATATTTAATTGAAAATAGTGATTTTTGCTATAAAATAAATATTAATAACTTTAAAAGTTTGTAAGAGGTAATCAAAAATCTGTCCAAATTAAAACTTTTTAATGAAATTGACTTTTTGAAATAATTCTTTCTAAAACAAGTTGAAAATAACTTTTTAAAACAAAATGAAGTTACTTAAGGTATGTAAGGTGATTATATTAATTTTATAAAGTAATACAAGTTTTAAAATATATTTCTTAATTTTATAAAATAAATACTATTGAAAACATATTTCTAACTATTATTTCCTACACTAAAACATTTATCTTTTACTTTGAAATTTCTAACGTTTACCCTATAAAATATTAGTTCTAAAATACTTAGTTTTACATATGAGTACATATAAAAGTCTATATATGAATTCATATCAAGTACATAAAGTATCCAAGGTTTATCTTCTACAAAATTTATATACATTACATGCCAAAATATAATTATACAATTTCCTTTAAAAATATATTAATATAAATACACTTAGGAGAAGACATTTCTGCATTCGTCCTTTCCCTTCATCACTCCAAAATTCTCTATCTATTGTGTACCTGAAACTAAACCAAATTTACCGCAGTTTATTTCATACACTCTAATTCACCTATCATCTAATTCATTTAATCCTACTTCAGATAATGATAGTGCGCTCCTGTTGGTGATTACTACCTGTTAGTAAAACACTCATACAGGGCCCCTACCTTAACAATATGTTTGTCACGGGTAGATAACAGAATGCATGTGCCTATTGCACCACCTCACTACTTATAGCAATATATTTGCCTTTCGTAGTAGGCATACCTGACAGGATTTTCTAGGAAAAATAAATCAACAATAACAATATGGTATAGGGGGAGCGACCCTCCTTATACCTGGAGTACTCCACATAAAATTTAAATGCTGAAAATAAACCCTATCAATATCTGAAGCAGTAATATTAGTGATGACAGAAAATAAACAAATAAACCTAATGTGCATGAAATAAACTGCTACCTGTTTGCGAGCAATTCACAGTTTCTCCTTATCCTTACTTGAAATTTGTCTCCAAGCACCCTCCTCACTAGATTCTCCTATTTTCATTCCATATAATAAAGAATGTAAATAACTATCCTTGTACATGTTATCTAACGTCGCTCTCGATCCTAATAATGTTACCCACCCCTTCATGATATCATTCTTGTTTTCCTTTCTTTTCTATTTTAAGTTTTAACACATATAAGGCACAACCAATTTAATCAAACCAATAACCACTTTTTCAAACCTTAAGTATAATAACACAATAAGTCAAACATCAATAGCTATATACTTCATATATGGACAAACTTCAATTTCAAAACAATTCACACAAAATCATCCATTAATATCAGCCAATAACATATTTATACAATCAAACATTGCAGTTGACATGTTTATAAGCACCAAATCAATTTTCATGAATAACCCAATTGCCACAAATCACAATCAAATCAATTGAACCCTAAGGAGACACTTTAAATCTTAGCTCAAACATATTTATCAATCAATGCAAGCTTAAAGTCATACCATGAGACAAATTGGAACTCACATATCACTTAAAGTAAAAATCTAGCTTAACAATTAAATCAATTGCTATCTCAAACCAATCAACAACTAAAGCTGAGAAACATTGCATCCCAATTAAATCAGTTTGGCCAAAAATAAGAATAAGAGTCCAGTCATTAACTAAACAAAAAAAAACTTTACTTTGTATATCATAAATCAATTAGAATTCAATCTCCTAATCAACATTATTATTTTGCTGCACTATCCTAAAACAAACATAATCAGATTGAAATAAATCAATCATTCTCATTTCCTTAGGAAAAACATTCGGTAGTGAGAACAATAGAAAAGAAAAATCTCTAATCAATTTCAAAACAAGAAAACGTCAATTACTTTTAATTAATAACTTCTAGTGCAAATTCAGAATCTTAACGCCACTTCTCTCATTTATTTTTCCTATTCCAAGTTAAACAAAACAGAAATGAAATAGACAGTATTTTTTTTTCCAAGTTCAAAAGTCACAAACAAAACTTCCAAAGTCCTATATCTATTCAATCAAAACATAAACTTCAATTAGCCATTCAAGGAACCACGTAAATCTAGGAAGGAAAATGACATGCAGTGCTATTTTTTTTTTCAACTCTATAACACCTCTAATGATATTAATTAAAGAATTAAAGCCCTTATACACCTTAGTTGACATCACCCACAATAATTGCTTTGGGATTTTTGTCCTATTACATCAAATACTCAAGTTAACCATGAAATCCTTTCCTAATCACTAGAAGCTTCATTTTCCATTAACAGTACTAAATATCCCAACTTCCCATTCGGTCTCTCAAATTCCTCACACGTTCATATAAGAAAAATAAGTGTAGAAAAGAATCAGAAATTCTCACTGAGCCATATAGCCGAAATTAAAAAGCTTTCTTGCAGAAACTTTCGCCTAGAACCATCAAGAAATCGCGAGCTTCAGAGAACAATGGAAAGATCAAAAGTTTATGACTGAGGAGAAATTTGGGAATAAGGAATTCAAGTGTTTATGGAAGAATTCAAATTGGTATTTGTAGAGAGAGGAGGGTTTGAGAGAAAGGAAGATGAATGTTCTTGGCAGAGACACAGAGAAGCACGATGATGAATGAAGAGTTGGGAGAAGAAAACTAATGAAACAGTAGAAGAAATGTGAGAGAAAAAAAAAACAAAAAGAACGGCAGTTTTGAATAGGTAGGGTTAGGGTTTCTATTGGTTATGTATTTATATGTAAGGATCAGAGAAAATTTCAATCAACTACCCCATTGTTTATTTTTAATTACACTTTTGTCCCCAAATCTTTTATGTAACACTTATGTCCCTTTCTTTCCATTTTACTCTATTCTTCCTATTTATTTAATTAAAATAAAACTTAGATTGTGTGGAAACAAATATGAGTGAATAGCCAAATGATTATTTCATTTATATAAGAACAAAAGTTTCCTAAAAGTTAATAAATATCTCCTACAAGTTTACCTAATAATAATCCCTAATAATAACAAACATCTTCCTACTCTAAATATTTCCTAATACTATATTTCACAATTATGACTAAAATATACAAATAGTCTATTAATACAAAATAGGAAATATTAACATTATTTTCATAATTTCTAACAATTTGTCCAAAATTTTCTCTTTTGTTCCATTTTACAAAACTTTGACATATAATTTATATTACCTATTCCTATTTAACTTAATTATATTTTGCAAATAAAAATTTGGGGTGTTACAGACCGCCAAACGAAAAGGGCTACCTACAGAGGGTTCTGACCAACAAAGAGTATTGAGTGAAGCATCGAGTGAAGTGTTATAGAGTGGGGGCTGACCAACAAAGAACTGAGTGAAGTACCGTAGAGTGGAGCCGCCAGGACGTTATTAACTCATTGGTTCCCTTCTAGCCGCATGACTAAACTATTACAAATATTTGGATGTTAGTTCCCTGCATTAATTTATAGCTTTAGTCGAAAATCTGGACTTCCGAATTAAAATAATGCGCCGGTGTGGATTTTTTCAATTAAAATAATGTACAGATGTGGATTTTTCTAATTAAAATAAGTGTTAGCTGGCTTCTAAATAAGCTCACCTCATACATGGTTCGCATAAATTAAAATGGTGGAAAATAGAAAACCATGGAATAGAACATCACAAAATGATCCTTTATTGCAAAGAGAGCTGCGTAATTGTTTTATTGCATATAAAAGGCGATTTGCAAGTGTGTGTAATTAACGAGTGCATGTGAGTACAGAGTGATTATTCTACTTGCATAATGAAGCTAAGGGCGATACGCAATGGGGACTAAACATAGGTCCTGCTTTCTTTTCACTACAACACCAAAACTCTCAGTCATGTCGAACTCTTCATTCTTCTCTCCATTAGGAACTTCCCAATTAAAATGATAAAGCAAACTGGCAATTATCAAATCTAAAATTGGTGTAACAAAAGAGATGCCAGGACAAATCCTCCTGCCTGCTCCAAACGGAATATACTCAAAGTTTGTGCCTTTGCACTACAAAAAAAGCCTCACTTTTTAGCGGGTATTATTATAAACATTTCAGCGGTCGCGACCGCTGAAATGGCGCTACAGCGCGCACACCGGCCGCTGGGATTTAGTGCGTGTCAAACAACGTCCCAACGGTTAAAAACGACCACTGTAGAGTTGATCAAACCCGCTGAAATGCATAGCAACAACGCATCTCAACGGTCGGACGACCATTGAGATGCAAATAATTTTTTTTTCAAAAAAATCTTGCATCTCAGCGGTCGGATCTACCGCTGAGATGCAAGATAATTTTATTTTTTATAATATCTTGCATCTCAACGGTCGGGCTGACCGCTGAGATGCACATATATGGTTAAAAAAAACCTGCGAGCTGGCTACATTGCATATAAGAAAATTTAAAAATAAATGTTAGTCAAAATATTAAAATAAAATAAACGAAAATGTTAGGACACATTGTAATTAGTAAAAAAAATGTAACAATAGCTCAAATAATCTAATCAACAAAATAAAAAGGAAAGCATTTACTTAAATGAAGGAAGAACAATTACTAAATAACTACAATACAATTTAAACTATTTAACAAGAATGAAGTAAATTTAGGTTGAGAGAACTGTAAGAAAAAACTCATTGTAGGTAAAGGAAGAGAGAAAACTGCAATTGATACAGAGAAAACTGAGGATGGAAGAGAGAAAAGAGTTGAAATGAGCGAATAGAATGTAAGGGAGAGTGCGGTATTTATAAGATACAAATGTACACTTCAGCGGTTGAACACCCGCTGAAATATGTTCATATCAACGGTCAGTCATTAAAAAAATAAAATAAAATGATTTTTAGATTTTTAAATTAATTGTTTTAAAAAAATAAACACATGTCAGCGGTCATTTTAACCGTTGAGGTGTGTTTTTTTTTTGAATAATACATTTAAAAAAATTTTAAAACAAAAATAACTTTTTTAAAAAATAATTTTAAAATTTAAAATCACACCCCAACGGTCAATGGGACCGTTGAGGTGTGATTTTTTTAAAAATAAAAAAATATTAATTTTAAAAAAATAATTTCATATATATTTAAAAAAATAAAAGCACACCTCAACGGTCACTTTAACCGTTGAGGTGTGTTATTTTTAAATAAATACATTTAAAAAAATTAAAAAACGAAAAAAAAATTTTAAAAAATATAATTTAAAAAATTAAAATCACACCTCAACGGTTCAGGTGACCGTTGAGGTGTGATTTTTTTAAAAGTAAAAAATAATAATTTTTTTAAAAGTTAATTTCATAAATATTGAAAAAATAAAAGCACACCTCAACGGCCAATTTAACCGTTGAGGTGTGATTTTCAGAAAATTAAATTTTAAAAAAATTAATTTAAAAAATAAAATCGCACCCCAATGGTCAATATGCCCGTTGAGGTGTGATTTTAAAATAAAAAAAAATTGGAATATCACCCCAACGGTCATCTTGACCGTTGAGGTGATTTTATAAATATTTTATACCCACCCCAGCGTGTGCCCACCCGTTGAGATGTGTATTTTTTTGGGAAAACAAAAAAAGTACTTTGACTCACGCTTACATTCCAGCGGGATCTTATTACCCGTTGGGATGTGCCCACATTCCAGCGGGTTTTTGGCGACCGCTAAGATGTTGCCGTTAGAAGTAAGACTCTTTTTTGTAGTGTTGTAGTCATATGACTTGTTAATGAACCTTTCAGGTTGAAATTTCTCGGGTTCGTCCCAATACTTTGGATCTCTTCCAATAGCCCAACCATTGATAATAACCTTAGTTTTGAGAGGCACCTCATAGCCATTAATTTGACATACCTCACTATTTTCTCTTGGAAGTAACAAAGCAAGAGGTGGGTGCAACCTTAAAGTTTCACGAATAACCAAGGATAAATATTCCAATTGATGAAGTTCTGACTCATCCACATAACCTTTGTTTCCATAAACCTTTCTTACTTCTTCCTGTGCTTTCTTCATTGCTTCTGGGTTCCTGATCAGTTCTGCTATCGCCCACTCTGTTGTTGTTGCTGCTGTTTCAGTTCCACCGATGAACATGTCCTAATTAAGATAATCCCATATGATTAATGAAAGCCTTGATCCAAAACTCGCTATAGTAAAAAAACCAGCATGAGATATTCTCCCTCCAATCCTAAATATAAAGCCCCTTTTTGGAGAAATTAACATTGCAAAACCAATCACTTTAAATAATTTATAGTTATTTTTTTTTATCAAAACTAATTTATTTTACTTATAAACTAACTTACAGTCTTATCACATAAAATATACGTTATGATTTAGTAATCTAATTTGTTTCCTTGATTTGCATAAAAAAAGTTAAATGGGTCTTATATGTAGAACGGGAGAGAGAAGGAAGTAGTAAAAGAAAAATAAATAAATATGAGCCTTTTAATCAAATTAAACTAATTAATAGGACTTACCAGGAGGACAGCCTTAACGTTATCAAGAGTTAAAGGGATTTCAAGGTCCTTCTCTCTCTGAATCCTAAGAAGAACATCAACAATATCCTCTGCTTCTCTTATATCACCACTCTTCTTTTCCATGTGGTCGTTGATGATATTGTTAAGCATATTTTCAATGCGTTTAACTACTTTCTGGCACCTACTTTTCGTCCCACTAATCACACTAAGAAATCTCAATGAAGGAAAGACATCCTCAATTGAAAACCCACCAACAATATTTAAGAGAGATATCATAGCAGGTATGATTTGTTCTACGTTTTTGGTCTTTTTACCAAAGGCAGCTCGAGCAACTATGGAATTTGTGAGTGGGTGGAGTATCTTAGTGAGATTCAAGACAGAACCAACTGGATGTTCAGAAATATCCTTCATTGCCTTAGAAACCTCCTCTTCCCTTATATTTTTATATGTTTGAACCCTCTTTGCAGACAAAAGCTCTAAAGTACAAATTTTTCGAATTTGTCTCCAATAACTTCCATAAGGTGAGAATCCTATGTCTGTGCCAACAAAACTCATGACATTGGCCGCAAAAAGTAGGGGCCTATTGGCAAAGATGGTGTCATGTGTTTTCATAACTTCTTGGGCTACTTCTGGTGAGGAGACTATGAAGTTGGAAACTTGTCCAAGCTGAAGGTGCATCATGGGTCCATATTTGTTTGATAGGTCTCTAAGAGATCGATGGGGCAAAGACCCAATCTCATGAAGGTTTCCTATGAAGGGTAGCTTCTTTGGACCTGGGGGTAGAGCTTTGAGGGGTTTCTTAGACCCTGAAAGCTTGTGAATCATGAAGAGAAAGAAAAGGAAGGTGAAGAAAATGGAGTATGGAATCTGAATCTCCATGATGTGGCTATGGAAATGGGAGACTGTGGTGTTGTGAAGAAGTTCAAACTTTGTGGCTTTATAGTACGCGGGCTATTGTAGGTACGAGAATAAATTGGGATGACAATTATATAGACAAGCAAGAGATTTAATAATACAGATAATCAAATCACACCACTATTTATTTTGATTTTCCATAGAGATGTTTGAACTACTTCAATTTCCACTTAACTATATATATATATATATATATATATATATATATATATATATATATATATATATATATATATATTAACTATATTAGTATAAGGGAAAATGACATATAAAGCCTGCCCAATTGGGACTTGGATAATTGAGGTGGGTAAATTGTGGAAATCCCAAGTTGGGTCATTTGAACTTAAAACAAATTACCACATTTGGGGAAAGACTAAAGTGCCCTTTACTAATCTAATATATTACAACACAACCAAACATGAATCTCACACTAAACAAAAAGAAAAATCACGATGCCCACACCTACTAGGAAGCAAAAATGAAACAGAGAAGAAAAATCACGATGTAATGAAGATGATGAAGTAGATGTTCATTCACTGTTGCATTGATTAGGTTTTGGAAATAAAAATGCATGTTTCTTTGGTTAAAATGCATGCGACAGTGGTTAATACGCATGTTGCTGTGGTTATTCGGCATGTTACAGGGAAGCAAAAACTACTCTCTTCAAGTTTATTTGGTCATGGTGTCTTTTAGGGTATGAAATAGAAAAATTATGTATGTGTATTATATAACTCTAAAACTTTGTCTTAAATTTATTGGTGGAAGAAGAAATTCACGTGGACTTAGATGTAATGAAGATGATGAAGTAGATGTTCATTCACTGTTGCATTGATTAGGTTTTGGAAATAAAAATGCATGTTTAATTTCTATGGTTAAAATGCATGCAACAGTGGTTAATATGCATGTTACTGTGGTTATTCGGGATGTTACAGGGAAGAATCGGCGGGTGAAGATGACGAACTCGCTCTGACAAACTCGCTTGTGCAGAGGGCCTTGTTGAAGCCGACGGCGGGTGAAGATGACGACAGAGAGATGAGGGAGACAGGGAGGCAGATGATGGGTGGGGGTAGGCTAGGTAGGGTTTGAGGAGAAGATGGTGGTTAGGGTTTGAGATTCAGATTTGTTGTGAGGAAGATGGTGGCTAGGGTTTGAGGAGAAGATGATGACTGCAGAGAGAAGAAGGATGATGAGTTTTTAATTTTAAGGGCACTTTAGTCTTTTCCCTAAATATGGTAGTTTGTTTTAGGTTCAAATGACTCAACTTGTCATTTCCACAATTTACCCACCTCAATTGTCCAAGTCCTAATTGGGCAGACTTTATATGTCATCTTCCCTTAGTATAATGGGTATATAAACCTTTTTAGTAATCTAGAATATAGTAAGGAGTACCAAATATAATATACAATATTTTGTTTCATTTGTGCTACTCAAGAATTATTTTCATTGCTTATCTAGTAACGACGTTAAATAAGTCAAGTTTGACCGTTAGATGACAAATTTTGACTATTAAATAGCGCGATAAAGAAACATTTTTAGTACTTTAAATTATAACAACGAACATCAAACATAATATACAATATATTGACCTATTTGTGGTAACTAAAAATTATTTTCATTGCTTATCTAATAATCTGTCAGTCAAAACTCACTTTTATAAGATAAAAAATTGTGTGTCATAGTTGTAGTTGAGTTAATGTAATTGGGCGTTTGCCCCTTCCCTTACCAAAAAAAATTGTGTGTCATGATGTAATAGAGCTGAGAATGCGGGCCAAACCTATTTTCAAAAATCCCCCTATTTCTGAAGCTCGGTCCTAGAATTATCATGGGGCCAGGCTTAAGCCCTCAGGGCTTCTCCCGTTTTAAAAAAGCTTGATGTGACATAATTATGTTTGGTGTTCCTTGTTATATTTTAGAGTACTAAAATGTTTATTTACCCCACCATTTAACAGTCAACATTTTACACTTAACGGTCAGACTTGACTTATTTAACGTCATTACTAGATAAACAACAAAAATAATCTTTGGTTATCACAAATAGATCAAAATATTGTATTATATGTTTGACGCTCTTTACTATATTTTAGAGTATTGAAAATACTTCTTTAACCTAGTATAATTAACTAACTGAAACCAAAGAGAATTAGTCATCAGTTAAAGAATTTGTCTTGCTAACTGTGAAAGACCAATATATTACAATTACTATGGGTTAGAAAACAAGATTACTTGTTCTTTTAATATTAAACGTAAAAACGATTTGATTCAAATTTTCATTCCGCATTTAATAAAATTAAAATATTATTTTTTTTCTTGTCCAGAAAATGAATTGTGCTAACACCAAAAATTTAGATCAACTGATTGTAAGTTGTTCTATCTTAACTTGCGTAGTATCGAGTTTAATATATGATAGGTTTACAACCACGATAATTACTTGAAAGTAACAAAATTCCTCCAATTGTGGAATACAGTCATGCAAACAATATTATTAATAAATTTTAGATAGTGTCATATATTAGTAGATTAATCCATAAAATTAACATTGTCAAAATTAGAAAACTACACAATATCAAATTTAAACTTCATTCAAACTTAGAATTGAGTCTCAAATTAAAAATGCATTTTCGCCGCTCAATCAAATAATATTTCCTGAGATAACTAAAAGTCTTCTGATGATAAAGAAAAGAATTGATTCTATATTTGAATCGATTAATAAAAAGGTATATATCATCAAGAAAATTTGACTAAGTGATAAAAAAATCCCGCATTTGAAAAAACAAACAACTCATGTTCACGCTTGAATTTCCTCTATATCCCAAACAAATGGTTTGAATAATTTGAGACCGAATTCAACATTTAAAGGAATTCTTATATGAACTTGGTCCACTATATCTTTTATATTACAACCAATCATAAATAAATATATAAAGTTGGCCTAAAATTATTGATGTGAGACAATTATATTATTCACTAGCCCCAAACAAATGTTAATCTCATATAAGTCTCAGGGGTTCATTGTTGATAACCACTATTAACAACTAAAATAGTTTTATTAACAAGTGAAAAAGCTATCAATCAACCTATTAAATTATATATTTGCCTAAATTATATTGTATCATATATTTTAATTTAATAAGATCATAGTGTCACTTTCGATTTATTTTGTTTTTGTTTCAGGTGTTATCCAAAACCAAACTAAAAGCCAACATTTTTCTTACATGATTTCCTCGATGATATCATTAATCAATATAAAATATGAATTATAAACCCTTTTTTTATAAATCTATGTTGCAATCATTCTTCGTCACAAAAAAATATTCATTTTCTTTTATGCCTTCTTTGCAACAAATTAATCACCAAAATAATACCTTTCAGTTTTAAACCAAACAATTTGTTAAACCGCTACGAATTTAAGGAATATTGGATAGAGGTCAAAGATTTTAATCATCTCATATTACAAAAAACTAGCTAAATTAATAAACTGAAACGATTAAAGAATAGAGGGACCCAGGAAACAACAATGAAGGACCAAAATATGTGGTGCTATTACTATTATTTAGTTTAAAAAACCTTAAAACAATTATTATTTCAAAATCCTAAGGATTAAAATTTAACAGAAAAAATGCCCTTTGTTATTAGACAAAATTGTCTTCCTATTTGAAACAATCATATGAAAAACATTGTCATATATATACTACTACCTCCGGTCCTAAATATAGGACCTAGATAACTTTTTTTTTTGAGAGGTTAAGGTTGCAAAATAGTCTATCAAATCATGACACATTTGATATATTTTTAGATTATCCATTAGTTTATAAGTAAAATAAACTAATTTTAGTGAAAAAATTAGATAAATCAATTTATAATGGACTTATTTTGCTTTTTTTTACGATTTTTCAAAAAAGTCAATTAGGTCTTATATTTAGGACCGGAGGGAGTACTAATTAATAATACTTCTTCTAATAAAGATTCAAATCTTAATTCGTCACTTTGACCGAGTAACTTCTTACATTAAATTAAACTTCTATTCATACCATTAGCTTTGAACAAAAAAATCACACCATAAGCACAATAATCTACATATTATTCTATAAAACTAAACTTCTGATTCTAGGATATCAAACAAAGGTTTTGTATTTGAGAAAAAAGGTTTTCTATTACTCCATCATGCTGCCCATGGGGTTGCACATTTGTATCACACCATTAGATCGAAATCACACCCATTCACTAAGGTACCCCCCACGGCCCACCATATATAGCGAAGCTATTGGCGATCGTAAAGTGGAGATCTACTCTTATTCCACCGAGGCTATCGGACTGATGATGAGAGGCTGCTAGAGAGACTTCCCATTCGAACAAAGGTTTTGTATCAAATTAACAAAGGTTTTCTATTGTTCCATCATCATGGTCATGGGCATGCACAGTTGTACGTTATTAAATTGTTAAATAAAGTTGCTATCAAACAAATGTTTTTGTATTTGAAAAAAAAGGTTTTGTCATGGCTGCATCATGTCGAACAAGCGCTAGTTGGTATACGTTATATGTACTTTTTTAAAAAGTTTTCTTTTATACTAAATACCGTCACACCTACATCATAGCTCTAAAATTTTAGTACTCTTCCAGAGAATTGAACCATTCAATTATGTTGAAGTCAACAATTAAACACGTATACACTAATAAAGCCAATTATATAAAACACTCCGTACGTTGCATTCAAGATTATAAAAATTTGAGAAAACAATAGTACAGTGACAAATATACAAAGTTATCGAGAAGGCAGATGAATGTCAAGTAAATCCAGAATTTTCCCAAGTATAATGCATAGAAATAGTTGTATAATCATGCACCCATTTTATAATCAATTGTGGAAAATTTTATTGCTGATTGCCTAGAATAAATTGGAATGTTGCATAAAGTTATACTGGCAAGCCAAGCCAGGGAGAGATTTGATAAACTTCAATTGAATGGTTTTGATCACATATCTTGCTAATCATCACTTCTAGAGACAAGCATGGAGGGATTTGTTCTTAAAAAAAGTACACACCAAGCATGCTTTTCATGCATGTTCTTCATATTCCATTACACTCTGTTTAAGGTGAATGATACCTCAGTGAAAAAAGAAAAGAAACCTTATGCCCACATTGTATTATTCATGTCAAACTTACCGTAATGATTTCCCAAGTTACCTGACGAGTGGTTACATCCCAAACAGTTTCAATTCCTTCATAATCACTACTAGCTATGAGGTTCTTTTCATATTAGTTGCAATTAAGTTTTGAGCTTGTAGACATCTCCACAACAGGACTGTGTGCGTCTGAAGGTTCATTAACAACCTGGAAAGAAATAAAATACTTAGTTCTGATTCTCATATTCATATGATTGGATGACATGACACAAGACTACGACAGAAACAATGCTATCATCACCATCGCCATTACTTTTCACAACCAACCCCCCATTAGTCTTATGTATTGTTGAGGCAGAAAAATTTAAAAAGGCGTCTAAGAATTAATAATGACCCACTCGTTTACCTTGTATACAAAGGTAACTATATTATGATGGAAACAAATTTAAAAACAATGAGTTGCAGGAAATTTCAGGCAGATGGCTTAAAGAGTCAAATAACGCATATCCAGTTTTCTGCTATATCTCTTAAACTTGATTGTCATATGCAGTAACATGCATGTGATCAGTAGTTAGGCCTAACTAAAGTTTCACCCTTATCATCTAATATGATGTTGAGATTGGACATATTCTCAAGACATGCATATTTGCATTCCTAGATAATTCCTAGCTCCGGCATTTGACACTTGACTATTTTCTTATATATATATCATTTTTGGCATCCTTGACATGATTTCTATATACACCGTAAGCCTGTTTGGATTTCCGATAAATCTGACGACAATTTATATTTAAATATATCTGTTTTACCTTAAACCGGGAAATAATGAATTGAGCTTATTCACTTTTCTCCACAGTTCCATCTTTTTGTAGGTTGCTGAAGGGAGATGCATATATGTAGGGGTATTTTTTGTATTATGAGTAAATCCACTACAAAAATGCCCCTATTTTTTTTTTAAAAAATAGACTTTCCACGTCTCTTTTCTAGAAAAAGCGATGCAAATGCAATAATAGCTTTCAATTAAGCAATAAATAAACAGAATTTACATTGCGTTTTTAGTAGGGGATTACACAATTCTTGACATTGGAATTTATAATTCATGTTACTTTCATAAATAAGCGCCATTGGAAATGGAATTTTCACATCGCTTTTTTAAGTGACATTAAAAGCTATTTTTGCGGTAGCACACTGTAGCACACAAATAACTTTAGTATTTCCTCCCCTATTTCTAAAATCACAATGATAGTGGGACGACACAACAGATATATATACAACAAACACACAAGCAGAATGATCTTGAGGAGTTCTTTGCGATGGTTAACTTCACTAATCCTGGAATATTAGGTGACATTACACATTTTCGCCAGTACTTTGAGGTAAATAGTTGACTGCTTTATATTATCAACTTCCACATAAGAAATAGCAGAGCTTTGATTAGAATATGCATATACTCAAATAAAATGAGTTATTTATTAGTTGCAAAACGTTTATATACTCCCTCCATCTCATATTGTAAGGTAAATTAACTGAATAATGAGTTCCCAAAAGTAGGTAAAGTTTAGTTAAAAAACAGTGATTATGTAAGGGACAAAAATTTGTTTCTAAAAAATCTAGCATTCATGTATTAGTAAAGTTCACCCAACATAAAATAACAATGTTGGGTCACTTGGATATTAACCTGGCGTAGCAACTTGATCCCCAGCTCTTGTAGCTATATTATTATTTGATGGAACTGTAAATGATATAATGTCATCTTTTCTCTCTTTTAGGTGACTTTTGTTTTTACAAACCAAGTAGACGGGAAGCTGACACCAACCGATTCAACCATCAGTTCAGAGAAACAGCAAGAGGAAACCAAGGAACAGATCCAACTAAAACGGAACGTCAAACTAAATCCCCTTCTTTCTTTACATCATCAGAAGCCATCATTGATTGAGCATATTTTTATATATTTAAGCATGTGCAATTGAGCTTAATTAGTGAGATTTAATTGATATATTTGATCATTTTTGGAGAATTTTATTGCGCATGCTTATATATATTAATTGGGAAATATTAGCCTTATTACTTGCATTTTAAGTAACCAAGGGTATTTTGGTCATTTTAACTATTCTGTGCTTTTCTACATGTAGGGGGGTCCCACGTGGGCCCCACAACCCTTTGGGATAGCTTGGAGTGCAAGGATTTGGCTTGGAGGCAAAGGCAAAGACATAAGACAAAAATTACCTCATTTGTCAAAAAGAAGGGATTTTGATGTTACTAAAAGGGGTAATTTTGGCTCCACTTTCAAATTCAAATTTGGAGATGTTGAAGGCCTCATTAAGGGCATTCTTGGAAGCACAAGAAAGAGGAGAAAAAGGAGAAATCTTTGGAGATGAATCTAGACCTCATTTAGGTTCCATTCATATACATTTTCACCTAATACCCAAAATACCCTTCCTTTCACCTTATGACACCTCTTGGCCATTAACACACACATACACCTAAAAATCACATTTTGGCCAACCTAATTCCCCCTTGGACAGCTCATTAACTTACTTGACAGCTCATTAAACCCATAATTCAACCCATTCACTAAACTCCCACTTCATTTAATCTAACCCTAGCTCATAATCACTTCATTCCTTCACTTCACTTTCTCTCACCAAACCCATTTTCTCTCAACTCCCTCACCTACATTTCGTGTTTCTCACCTTCATCCATGGCTGCCACTTCAATTTCTCCCCTCTCCACCTCCATTATTCAAGGCTAAGCTTCCTTCTCCTCTCTCTCCAAGGAAAATGTGCTTGTAGATGAGAAATCAAATTGGCTTCATGTATTTGTATGTTGAATCTTGTAGGTTACAAGTTAGATCTATCCTATGTCTTTGTGATTTCCTAGATCTAGGTTTCACTAGACTAGAATACTTGATTCTTTAAGTGTTCTCTTCATCTTAGCTTGTAATCTCTCTTTGTGTGTCTCACACATGAAAACCTATGCTTATTTGTGTGTAAGTTCATAAGACATATATGTGTGATTAGCTTGTGTATGATTCTTGTGAAGTGAATGAATTTCTTAGGTTCTATGATTTAGACCTAATGTTGCTAAGGTATGTGTGAGAGATGGAAAGAGCATCTCACTTGATTATTCTAGTTAAACTCTCTTAGGTTTCTTCTAGATCTAAGAGATCTTGAGAATTTAACTAGGATAGATCAAGAATTTGCAAATGCATGAAGTCTCATTTATCATTAAGCACATGAGTACTATGGAGAGGGATGTAACATCCCCAATTTTAAATTAGAGATAATAAATAATTTTATAAGGTCTTGAGGTTTAATTTAGGAAACTTAAAGTTTTAGAAAGGAATTTTAAGATATTATGGACAATTCATGAATATTAAATCTGATTTAGTTCGGAATTTAAAGAAATATAGTTAAAAGAATTAATTAGGGATAGAAACTTCCATGAAAAGTAAATTGGAATTTGGACCATGTTATGATGGAAAGAAAGAGGTAAAATAATATATATACAAACTTTTGGACTAGAAATATAAGTAAGAATAAACAATAGGGTAACTAATTATAATTTTCTCTAAAAAAAATACATTAACAACAAAAACACTCCCCCTCTCTCTAAACCAAACGGACCCGCGCCCTCCTTCCCTCCCACTCAAACCCTAACCCTTCGGCCCCCTGAATCCGGCGGCGACGGCGAGCTCCTCCGGCGGCGGCGAGCTGTAAGGCGAGGCAACGGCGGTGTTCCCTTCTTCCTCATCGCTTTCTTGTTTTCTTTCCCCATTTTCCCTCACTGTCACTTCGCTCTCTTCCGGCCACAAGCCTTGGCGGAGCTCGAACTCCGACGAATGGCGGCGGATGACGGCGAGAATGTTAAGGTTCAGCCATGTCTTGTATTGCTTGAGCTTTGCTTCTTTCCCATGTGGTTTCTCATATATCACTTTGGTTCTTTCATTTCTCCAAGATCCAGAGGCGGCCCGGCGAGTTTCACGGAGGTGCCGACCTCCCACAGCTTATAGCACACCAAAACCAAACTTAGGTAACTTTATTCCTTAGATTCATACCTTTCTCCATTCGTTTTTGGTGAGTTTGAGAGGAATCCGAAAATGGGTTTCTATTTTGGGTTTGATAATCCACTGAAAAGCATGTTGGGTTTTGATTTTGAAGTTTTAGGAAGGATTTAAGTATTGATTTAAGATTTGATAATTTTGTATAAAACCCTAATTGTTAGGTTTAAGGGCTGATGGGTTTGTTGCGATTTTTGACCTCGAAATTTTTAACTAACCTACAACAAAACTTGTTTGACATTGTTTATATCACTGTTGTTTGATTTGGATTGAGTACTAGTTGTTTCACAGCCTTGATTTTGATTCCCCTAAACATGGGAGCTGCTACTTGAGTATTCGGATCTTGCTGGTTGAGTGAAATTATATTAAAGAAAGGATAAGATTGATTTTGAAACATACCTTGCATAGTTTGGGATTAAAGTAAAGTTCTGGTGCCTCATTGTTTTTCTTGCAGTGGATTTGGAATGATTTATTTGGATGTGTTCTAGGACTTCTTTTGGGAATTTCAGATTTTTGTATGCTTAGGGTTTAATGGAATTAAAAAATTAAATATAACTTCACTTTGTAGTTTAAATTGTGAGTTGGAAGGGGATTCATGAAATGCTAAATAATGTGTCTGTTTGTTTTAGTTTGCTTATTATTTCTTTTGTTTAAATTTTTGTAGCATTGGTTCATGAGGAATAGTTAATGTTGTGTTTATGCATGCATGTTTGAATCTTACTGAATTTGTTGATTTCTGAGGTTTCATATGTGGTTGCCTTATCTTGCTATTTGATTTTTAACATGGCTGAATGTAGAAGAAAAGAATGCTAATGGCATTGACATATGGATAGGAAAGTGGTATTCTATTTGGTTCATGACTAGTAAAGAAAATTATATATGTATGGTATATTTTGCTGGCATTTGGATTTAAAGAAGTGCTTAGTAGGATATAAGTGTTGATTGAGAATTATTTTGGTTGTTAAGCATGTGGTATATTGAAGTTGTGGTTGGTTTTAGATCATGTCAATCCCAAATTAGACGCATGTATGTTTTATTAGTGGTGCTGCTGGATTGTTCTTTATGCATGTTGATTACCTAGAATTCTGGAATTTGTATTTGCTAAGATGCAAGTTTTGCTATTATGTTCTTCCTTTGTGTAAGTCTGATTTGCTTGGTTTAACTGTTGTATGCTTAGCTTGTAAATGATGTGTGAGGTATTTAAGTGTGCATGTCTAATGGATTAAAATAGTTTTGTGGCCAAACTAGTTCCTAAAATGGAGTATATAATATGGTGTTCCAAAGTTTTGTAAAGGGTTGGTAAAGTTGAATGGTGCTAATGCATGTGAGTCTAAGGTATAGCTAGAATGAAATGTGTGTTTCTTATTTTATATTTGGGTGAATGCTTGTTGAACTTGCTTGATTTTGATTTCCTTGCTTGTGAATTGCTTTGATTTATGGTTCCTTACGTTGTTGTTGGATGTTAGTAATCAATGATGTGAAGGTTAGTTTGTTTATAATAATTACTTGATTTTGATTGTGACTGTTAAAGATACTTAGACTAGACAATAATGAAAATATTCCAAACGATAATGTAAAAGAAGAAAGGGTTGGGTAGTAATTTGAGATACGAGAGAGACGTCAAGTGTTATAAAGTGAAAATGATATTAATTTATCATTTGTATCCTATCACTATAGGAGGAACTAAGAGGGAAGTGTTTGGAGAACATCTTCAAGAAATGATAAGGAAGAACATCGCAATGCTAAGGGCGACAGGTAATCACACTTAACCTTACTATAATATTGAGGGTGATGTTAGCTAGGATTTGCAAAATCCTTTCTCACCCTCTATATATATATTATCTTTGAAAAAGCTATTTTTATACAAAATAGGCTATCGGGTGCCTTTCAAACGCGAATATTTTCGTATAAAGAAATTTGACTCATTATTTATATATTATGCTGATCGGTGGTGGTTATTGACCTTGAATGGTGTGAATGAGTATAGGTGTAGTGTTCAGATACTGGTGAGAGAGATTTGAATAGTATATTGTCAGGGATAGTGATAGTTAGGTTGATGGAAGGAATTGAATTGTTGTGATGGAGATATTGAATGAAATTTGAGATATTTAATATTGTAGAAGTGATATTGACAAGGATATTGAGAGGTACAGTGGATTGGATGTATCGTAGGTTGTGTAGAGAAAATTAGGGAGTTATGTTGATGGAATATAGAATAGGGATTGTGAGCATTGCATGACACTGATTATTAGTACCGTCGGCCGATGTAACCTATCGATTTGCGCAAATCGATAGGTTAATTGTACAGGTTCCTCGGATTGTAAAGGAACCAGGGATGTTTTCACATTTTAAAGTGCTCCATTTTTCATGCTTTCAGATTTGAGACTGGGCACAGTGTCAATCACGTTTATTTTTGTCTATTGAGTTGATTTGGATGTGACAGAGGGACTTGAGTGATGAATGGAAGGAGACTTTACAGATATATGTATATATTACTGAATTTAAAATGTGGTACCCTTTAGACGCCCTCGCTACCGCACATCTCACTGTTATAGTGAGTTAAGCGGTGATTACTGGGACAAATTGTCTCATCCCACGATTACTGACATTTTTGCAGGTATTCATGCATAGGCGCAAGCAGCAGGAAAGGGAATTAGGTCTTAGAGGTTGTTTATATTATTTAGAGTTGTATATTGCCAATTTATAGGTCTGCATTCGCTTCCGCATGTATACATATTTATTTATTGGTTACTATCAATTAGTTTTGTTTAATAACCATGTTAGGCAAATCCTTTCTAACATGGTTAATAATAAATTATACATGATAGCAGCTGTACTGTATTAGTTTATTCTTTTCTATCATGGATAATATTTTAATCATTAGGATATTCTTTTTCTAACTATGATAGAGATATTGATATTATTGAAATTCCTTTTTTCTATCATAGTTAGTGAAGATATTATTGAACTAAAAGAGATGTCACAGGTTAATTAGGGAATTAATAACACTATGTTACAAGGGAGGTGCTTCTTTTTGACATTTCTTCACTTTAATTCGGCTTAGTTGTTCTTTTTGTTAGGTTTAATTTGTAGTTGTTAGCCAAAATCATTCTCAAACCATAGTTAATTTGCGTGACATTATAGACTTTGAATTAGCAAGAATTTGAACTTGAATTGTGAAAAGACCTAGCTCACCGTTACTACCTAGTAGTAGAGTTTAGAAATTATTGATTGACCTTTAGGGCGACATTTAGGTCAAATCAATTGGCGCCGTTGCCGGGGAGGTTGATTCTTGCTAGTTTTAGGTTTTAGTAGTCACATTTTAATTTGTTGTTCTTCATTGTCTATAATCGGCTAAAGTGTGCATTTTGTGACAATTGTTGAAATCTTGTGCTTGCATCATTTTTTAGCTGAGTATTTGCCCTGTTTAGAGGTGTTTAGGCTGCTCTAGTTGGCCTTTTTATTGCTGGAAAGTGTTGCAGGACATTTTATTCAACTTGCTGGAAAATTGCTCTGAAAACACTGAAATTTCAGTTTGATTGTTTTCAAAACTGGGAGCAACGTAGAGCGCATTTTTTGAAACTGTTTTACCTGGTAAAACTACAAGTTTTGAGCTTTAATTTCATATATCATTTGCCAGAAAATTCGTTTTCTACTGTCCGGGGTGAATTTTTGAAATTGCCCTGTTTTTTCTGGAACTTGCATGCGGAACTGCTGACTTTGGAGCCGATCTGTTTGCTCTTATCCTGCGCTGTTTTGCATGATCTTTGGCTCATTTTAACCAGTTTTGAACAAGCTTTGGATTGATATATTGTGCAGAAATTTTGGTGCATTATTTGTTGGTCAATTGGTCATAAATTGCAAGAATTGTGCCTTTTGCTGCTTGAACTTTAAACCAAAACTGTTTGCATTGTACTTATCTGTTTTGAGCAGTGTTTGGTTTGTTTGAAAGCTTATTAATTGGACTTGTAAACTGCCTGGTTGACCTGGAAAAATTGGTTAGAAATTACTGTGAAAAAGGTGCTCTAGTTGCCTTACTTTTCTAACCGGATAAGTGTGAGTTTGCCTTGTTCTTGTGGACTGTTTTGCTCGATTGTTTTGCAGGGATGTTGAACACTTTGCAGGGATTTCTTCAGCCTATTTGAGTCTATTCTGGAGCCTTAATATTGGCTGCTCTTGTGTCCATATCTTTAGACGTTTGCTAGCTACTTTGGAGCCTTAATTTTAGACTTTTCATGTCCAACCTTATTCATATTAGTGAAAATATCATTTTTGATCACACGGTAAAAGTTGGGCATCATTTTTGTATCTTGAAATATTTATGTACTATTTTTGTTTCATGTCCAATAGTTATATATCACTTTTGGGCCTTCGCCCTATTTTGAAACAAACTGAAATGTGAAAATGATCTTATATTTTAAAAACTAATGAGTATTATGATAGCTGACTTATCTTTAGCTCACTTATCTTCAGTATCTTGTGCCTACCTAACCCATTAAATGTATTTAACCCATTAAATGTATTTATATTGGTTGGAACCTCGTCCAAATTATCATCTTCAGTATCTTCTGCCTACTCATTAAATGTATTTACATTGGATGGGACCTCGTCCTAATTCTCTCCTTAAAGAAATGTACTTCCTTGATTTGACTTGTTTGTTCAATGTAGATGTTAGCATGTACCAATAGACATTCACAAAACATTGGAGTATGTTACCCGTTTATAACACATTGGAGTAGTTTTTCTTCTCTATTTATATATTTTTAAAAAACAAAGTAATGCAAGAGGAATGAGAGATAAGACCATTGTTGTAAAACTCGCGTGTTGACAATCCGATTTTACCATTTTTATGACTCTACCTAACTAAAATGTGCCATGAGTCACTTAAAATCGTAATGACTATAAACTCGATAAAAACTCATAAGTTTACATGTTAAATTTATCGTTTTACGTTTCCACCTTAATTATGGAAAATTACATCAACTTGCATTAAAACGCATTTTAATTAATTTTATTTAATAATATTCAATAAATTCATGTATAAACTTCATAGAAATTTCTTCGTTGAAGTGCATAAAGTAGGAATGTTGATTTTTTTAATATCAACTAATCCTATTTAAAATATATTTAATTCCGGTTTGAATTATTTTGTATTTTTATCAACTTTTATATTAGAAATACGTATTTATATGATCGTACAATAAGTTTGTTGAAATTGACTCTTTAAGGTGTAATATCAATAAAGATAAATTCTTACGAGTTTTCAATTCGAGTTTATAATATGATTTTACATTATTTCCACGAATTTACTTACACTTGTAATTTTAACAACCTTAAATATGATTCATTGTTTGTCTAATCAGCAAAATGTTGGATCTTCACTCCTTTGACAAATATTCGATTACTAGAAAATACTATTTAATTATTGTTTCAGACCTCAATTATTTTTAAGAGACATCTCTATATTTAAATGAAATAAAGTGGAACATATTACTTACGTAAATATAAGAAAGAGATTGCTATTTTGTTTTATATGTGAATATAAACATTTGAATCACTCACGCAGCAATGAAGACCCTCATGTTTTGTTAATTATTTAAACTCTCTTAGATTTCCTATTTTATTTTATTTTATTTTCATTTTACATGTTTGGACAACTACTATATTGTAATTCCTGTTTATTAACGATAATTGCCTTTTCCTAAAAAAAAAAAGAAAGGGATTGCTTATCATATTTTTGAGTCCACATATGCAAACCCAATAAAACATAAGTTAAGAGCTTTAATGTTGGCTGTAGGTGAGTCAAATCCTTACTAAATTTATAGTATGTTCCTATTAAATTAAAAGGACATATCAGATATGCGTAGGTCACTAGGTCTCCCACGTACGAGGATCCCGAGACCACCGTAGGTAATTACAATTAACATTATCACTCGCGTACAAATCCATCAGAACATATAAATATAAATGATTATGAGCTGTACAAATAAAAGTTGACAAATTGAGCCTAATCTGCTTATCTTAATTCTAATCATTTACACACACACACACACAAACACACCATCTTCCCTCTAATATCTTGCTCATCCAGGCCGGCCAATATCTTTGCCTCTCTTCATGGAGCTCAAGCCTGGTTTGTCTGCTCTGGTCACTGGAGGTGCCTCTGGGATTGGTAACACACATAACATTATTCTTCCTGAAATCTATGATACTTCTAATTAAAAAAAAAAAACATTTTTTTCTCTCTTTGGATCTATGAATTTGATATATCTGTGATTTTTTAATTGATTGGTGATATTTTCTGCTCAAGTTTGATGCTTTGTTAATGTTTCAATTTGAAAGGGCAAGTTTAAACTAAGGGATGATAATCATAGCTATAGATAAGCTTACATGAGTATGAATGATATCTTCTATATATGAACTAATGAAGTGTTCAAGGTGCTAATGATGAGTATGGGAATCAGTTGGATGAGCCATGGCCATGTAGCCTAGTGGCATGGATGCTCCCATGTAAGTGGGAACATATCACTCTAATTTAGTTAAGAAAAGGGAATCAATTGGATAATAAGTATCACTCTAAGAAGGAAGCCAATGATCATGCAGCTAAGGGGAGGATTAGTTTTGAAACTTTGGTTATGGGCTTACAAATACTGTGTTGAACATATGAGAGATAAGATACAATGATTTGTTGATCTATTTTCCTCACCTAGTGGGATAAGTTCTATTGGTGTGTTGTTGTTTTTGTTGACGTTTAATGTTCAATCTATGGAGAATAGACTAACTTGGTGGCCATTTCTGTTTCATGGATATTGAAACATCAATTTAGCCTGATGCAATTTATCAGATACTCCCTCTTTTCCTTAAATATAAGATCACTTTTGAATTTCAAGTTGTTCCTAAATATAAGATCATTTTCTAACTTTTCTCAACTTTTCCCCAAATAAACTCTAATTATGCTTACCTATAATAACAAGCAAGAGAGGAGGAGTGAAGATAAAAGAATATAGTTAGGATAAATTGGTAATATCATCTGTTAATAACTACCATGACTTACATCCTTAATCTAATCAAATTAGGAAAGTGATCTTATATTTACAAATGGAGGTAGCATAATATGTAAGGTTTAGGTGAAACAATTCATGCCTAAGCTGTATTTGTTACTTTGGTTTATATACAGGTAAAAGTCTTTGCTTAGCTCTTGCAGAAAAGGGTATCTTTGTCACAGTTGTTGACTACTCTGAAGAAAAGGGAAAGGAAGTTGCATCTCTTGTCGAGAAAATTAACACCAAGTTCCATTCCAAGTTAGATCATCCAGCTGCTATTTTTGTGAAATGTGATGTATCTAATACAAGTAAGTCCACATTTATCTTTGAGCAAGACATAAAATACAAAACAGAAGGACCAGTTTTATCCAATATCAAACGATAGCCTGCTGTTGCTTTCAATTGCAGGTTTAGTATAACCAATCTGTGATAAAATAATATATGGGGGAAGATTGCCACACATTTTCACATGGAAGAGAGAGAAAAACATAGAAGTTCATAATTTGGAATGCATATTTTGTGCTTGCCATTTTCTAACCATCATCTAAAATAAAGGGCCAACCTAGTTCAAGTTTTCACTTTGCTGGTGTGTTGGGGAAGGGAACAGTGAATCACACGTCATTATGTCCTTTTATTTCTCACTATTTTCAAATATTCTAAGTTTTTGTTAAATACAGGTGATATTTCTGCAGCATTTGAGAAACATAAGTTCACATATGGAGGACTGGATATTTGTATCAACAGCGCAGGGATTGGTAATCCTGTACCCTTCAATAAGGATGAAACAGATGGCTCACGCTCATGGAGATATGCTATTGATGTGAATTTAAATGCTGTTATTGCTTGCACTCGCCTAGCAGTAAGATTAACATAAGACTTGGTTTTCCTTTATCCTCTAATCATAGTTGTAATTTTACTTAAAGCTGCCAAAACAAAACTCAGTTAACAAGGTGGAGGTGGAAAATTATGGACTGCATGCATAACTAAACTATTTATTTCTTAAATGAATGAAAAACGTTAAGGCCATTGATTATAGATGACTGTAACTACGTACTGTTTGATAGATTAGAACCATGGAAGCTGCCAAAAGGCCTGGTGTGATCATCAATATGGGTTCTGCTTCTGGTCTTTATCCAATGTACAATGATCCTGTCTATTCCGCTTCCAAAGGTTTGCCACTTTACCAACTTTAATGAGATTTATTCAGTAAGAACTTCCTGTTAAAGTTGGAAAACTAAATATTGACACACGAAGGAGCCCACAGAACTAATAGACAATTTCAACTATTATTAGCCAAGCTATCAGTTAGGAGCCAAGAATGGCTTTTGTCATTGATGATTTTACTATGACATCAATTAGAAATAGCTTTCATAAATGTATCAAATTAACGTTGATTGTGGGTTTTCCCAAATAAAATTCGTGGGATTGGTTTATGTAAAATTGTTCCTACAGAATAGATCATTTACTAATTTTCAAATTCAATCATAAAATGAGGGTGACCTGGTTGTAATCGGACTATTAGTTTTGACAAGTCTGATTAATACCATGTTAAAGAACATATTTTTAAATAATTTTGTTGTTAGTTGAGGGTCAAGGAATGGCATGTGTGTGTATGTGTGCGTATTTGACCCTTAGATTATGCATAGATTAGTGTATTATTGCTACCTGAAAAATAAGCCTGTGATCCTCATGTAGGTGGAGTTGTCATGTTTTCTAGATCACTTCGTCTGTACAAACGCCAAGGAATTCGTGTCAATGTGCTTTGCCCAGAGGTCAGAGTTGTGTTTGAAAAGTACATGCTTATAGTTATCCTCTATAATGTTATTTTTATTCTCCAGATTGTTGGCACTTTGCTGAGAATTCTTTAAAAATAAAATTCTGTATAAATGTATAGGAAGATCTTAAGTTCAAATTTTCTTTATGATGAATTTACATGGTATTTATTCATTATGTTACGGGTATAACTGTGTATGTGAATTCCTTTTGGTGCTCAAGACATGGATTTTTTAAGGAAAGTATTCTTTGTGATGCTTCTACATGGTATTTATTCATTTTGTTACTGTTATTTTTGTCTATTTTTCATAATCTATATGTTTATAGTCAGTCCCAAGCCCGAGTAAAAGAGAGGGTTGTGTTAGGCCCCGAGAGTTAACGTAAAACCCTCTCGAATTTCATGAACATGGATCAAAGGTAATGACGTTGTACGATCCATGTAGCGAACTTCACCTAGTATGATAAATTTGTATTTTGATTTTATTGGAAGCTTTTTTGTGATTCTGTAATAAAAGTGAGCACCTTTAACCTGTGCAGTTTGTTCAAACTGATATGGGCGCACAGGTAGATTCTAAATTTGTTGGTATGATGGGGGGCTTTGTGCCTATGGAAAAGGTTGTGAAAGGTATGTATGTGTGTGTGTGTAATTTTTTTTTGTTCTCTTCTATATATTGGCCAAAAGATGGTGGTGACAAATGTCTGCAAGCTTGCCAAATATCATTTCTTGATAAACCATTTTTATACATTGAAAGTTTGTTTATTGGTTTTCTGTAAGCATCTTAATTGTGATCAGATATGTGTTTATTCCAAATTACTATAATACACTTAGGTGTATCTTCTTTCTTGATGGGAGACTATGTTAATTGTAATAGTTTCATTAACATGGGAAAACCCCCAAATTCAATTAGTAGTGACTATTTCAGAGGTTTTTTTGTGTTACATTATTTATATCTAAGTATTTTAACATCTCAAGGTGCTTTTGAGCTTATTATTGATGAGAGCAAAGCTGGTTCATGCCTATGGATTACAAATCGCCGTGGATTTGAGTACTGGCCAACACCATCAGAAGAAGAAAAGTACTCGATACCGTCCTCAAGGTTTCGGAGAAGATCCGAGTTCAAAGCTCCACCAATTAAACTTCCTGATAATTTTGAGAAAATGTGTGTATTTTAGTGCTTTCGTTCTCTTCTGCTGTGACCATACATGCACACACACATACACGGATTTACATAACAGGATCAAGCTCGTTGATGAACCTGGATTAATTTTCATTTTTCAGGCAATTCTTCTTTACATACATGTTTTTTAATAGTTTTGAAGTATCTATTCTAGTGATTTAGTGTTATGGAGAAAATATGCAATTATATCTTAAGTGTGACCATATAATTTTCTTGACCATGATATGTATTATTTAATGGATTTGGTTAGTTGCTTATTGTTTGCAGAGTTGTCCACACCTTGACTCACAACTTTAGGAAAGCTACTGGTATCTTGAGAGCACCGCTGAGACTACCTATCAAACCACATCATGTTCTCGTGAAATTGGTTTATGCTGGCGTAAACGCCAGTGATGTAAGTCACTGTCTCTTTCTCAAAGGACTATTTACTACTGATCAGTGTTAGTAAGTAACAACGCTGGATAATTAATTGTGTTGAAGACGAACTGCCTATTTGAGCCCGAGTTAAAGATGAATGGCCGTAGATTGTGAAGATGATGTTGATTTGTAATGTAAACTCACTTTGTTGTATCTCTCTTTGCATGCATGTCGAATAGACTAATGACCAATATATATATATATATCATGAAATCATGTGTTAATATGTAGACGAGCTGCCATTAATTAAGATAAGCCTGACTCGGTGTCCTTTTGGTGTGTAAATTTGTACACGAGTTTGTTCTATCGTTATAGTTTATTAAAAAACAAAGAAGGGTAAGTTCGTAAAATATTAGCCTAATGCATGTACTTTGAAATGACACTTCAAAAAATTTGTTGTGAGGAATCCATTTTTGAGGCCGTTATCGAAAGTCTTGCTATCCATGATTTATAGCTGAAGCATGAAAGTTAAACAAAATAATAGTGGTAAATGTTTTTAGAATGAATGTTGTTGGATTAAAATTTCAGAGGAGCTTATCATGGTTTAAACAGGTGAAAATTGATGATTTAGGCCTCCTGTTTTGAGTTTAGTTGTTGTCTTGATATGGAGTTTCTTCATAATTACCTGCACACAGATTCTTTCAATCTTGCTTGATCCATTCTTTAGTCTGGAAGACGAACATGCATTTTCATCTAATTTGATCAAAAACAAATTATGATAGGTAAATTTCAGTTCAGGCCGCTATTTTGGTGGCAAGGACCAAGATATTGTTTCTCGTCTTCCATTTGATGCTGGATTTGAGGTTAGACATTATTTGAAGCATGTATTTCGTGATATTGTGTACTGTTTAATGTTTTTCTTGTCATATATTAATATGCACGTATGCTTATCATGTGCACCTTGGTTTACTTGTTTTACATTATATTTTAGGGTGTAGGAATAATTGCGGCTGTTGGGCATTCTGTGCCTGACTTAAAAGTCGGCATGCCTTGCGGGATCATGACTTTTGGAACATATTCTGAATTCATGATGGTGAGCATTGCTTAACGAGTTGTCATCATTAAGTTGATATTAGTGAGGCAATTTAGTAAGTCTTACTTGTTCATTTGGCCTAGATTCATTCAAAACATGCACTTCCAGTTGCTAGACCAGATCCAGAAGTTGTTGCCATGCTTACCTCAGGACTAACTGCTTCCATTGCTCTTGAAAAGGTTTACTGATTTCATCTTCACACTTCTTAGAAATTAGTTTAATGCCTGGTATAATACATGATGTATTTTTAATAACTCTTATCATATACTGCCTTTCATGCAGCTTATAATTAGTTTAATGCCTTGATTATTTTGCCACCAAATTTCCTTGACCCAATGAATGGTTTCTCTTGAGCATTGAATAGGGGCATATGGATTCTGGAAAGGTGGTTCTTGTTACTGCTGCTGCTGGAGGAACTGGACAATTTGCAGTTCAGGTGCACATCAATTTGCTACAATTTGCTTCTTTCAAATGTGTTTGTGAGCATTTGTACTTGTTCATTTTTTCCTTGTTTATTGAATCTGAAAATGCCCGACAACTATGTGATGAAATTTCAGGTTGTTTTTGTAATTTTTAGTTGTCATGAACTATATTTTCTTCCTTTTCCAGTAAGTTTCATGGAATGAAAATATGAAGCCCTTTCTGGCTCAGTGGAATTAGTCTCATTCCCCACGACCACTCTGGCAAATAGAGAAGACACGACACACAGTAATTAAACAGAGAGGCTAGATATTTTTTAATAATTCATTTGTTCAATGTTTCACAGCTATGGAAAATGTACAAATAAAATTCGATGGGCATCTATCTTATATTCTTACACTTTTTCTTTCCTAAAAAAAAGAATATAGAACCCACATATCATAAAGATAAAGTTTTTTGGGTTCCTTTTTCCAGCCATGTTAAGTACATTTAGGAACTATGTCTTTCATTATTATTCAAACTCATATGGACTCATGTTATTAGTGATTTGATGTGTCATGGCAGTGCTAATATTCAAGATGCCATTTTATAGAATTGTCTGGCTTCATAACTTAATAAATAAATGGAGATGAAGATATAGTTTGGGATAACATAAACATTAAAAGATAAAAGAAATTAGTAAATTTTCAGGTCAATTTATATCCATAACTAAGTTAGAGGGAGACTTCTTTATCGAGACATTGCAGTCTGTAATTTCAACTTGATTTTTTAGTACACAATGTGCAATGTCTTCTCAGTTATTTGGATCCTTTGCAGCTTGCAAAATTAGGAGGAAATAAAGTGGTTGCAACTTGTGGAGGAGGGGCGAAAGCCAGGCTTCTAAAAGGGTTGGGAGTTGACAGAGTCATAGATTATAAAAGTGAAGATGTTAAAACGGTAAACCTCAAGTCCTCTGCCTTTTATTGAAATTTTAATTTTATTCCTTTTAACAATATTTGGTTGCTTCTATGGTTTGCTTGTTTTGATGTTTTTTTTTTTAATTTGACAAACTAATCTATTATTATGAAATGATATTACTAACATTTAAATAATGTTTTTCACACATTGTCTAACCACCAAAAAATTAATGCAATACCTTTACTGCCCCAAGGCTCTAACTTATTGAGTGTTTGTAATTTTATTTTTTCAGGTTCTGATAAAAGAGTTCCCAAAAGGCATTGACTTCATCTATGAGTCTGTTGGTGGTGACATGTTCAACTTGTGCTTGAATGCTTTAGCAGTCTATGGACGACTCATTGTGATTGGAATGATTTCTCAGGTTCTTTGATATTCTCTTCTTCCCCGCCCTTGCAAATTCTCATGTAACTAGGGTATATTTGTCTTGCGATGTTTTTTTCATGGAAGTTTTTCTTTTTAGTCTTTCAGATAATGTCTATAATATTCATGGTTGAATTTGTCATACAGTATTAGTGCACTATATGATCGTACTCGACATCTAGTTTAGCAATGTGGAGTACTGGCTAGTGAGTAATCAATTCGCTTAGTTTTCTGGGTTGAAATTTTGAACTTTATAGTGCATAAATAATGTTCCAAAATTTCAAACGGTATATTTACCCTCTCAGACAATCAGTTTATGATGTAAGATGATATATATCTTTTAGATATTTGGTATAAATTTAGTAAATTATATTTATTAATTGTATTGCAATATGAAAATATATTTTCATTATGTATTTCACTATTTAGCGGTAATGTAATTTATTAGTTGGAAATGAGAGTTCCTTATATGGGTAAATTTGGATTACTTGGGCTTTAGAGTTGTGAATAAGCTTTTGGTATATGTTTTATTAGACATTTTTTGCCAGTCATAGTCATTACCTCAGACTATTGAAATATAGAATTGAGTTAAGTTTATAGAGAACTTGTACCTGTTCTCTTATTCCCCTTCTCATTCTGTACCAACTTAGTCATTATATAATATTAAGAATTTGCATCCTATTCATCTATACCATCAATCAACAAATTGTAAGAAGTAATTACCCAATTATAGACATTTAAAAGGAGGCATGGGATTGTAAATTTGAAGTTGTTTTTTGTGTTGATGTGTTCTATCCATTTTATATTTTACACCTCTGAATGGATAAATTTCTTTCCTTGTTCATTGTTTCATTAATATCAGTATCAAGGAGAGCATGGTTGGAAGCCGTCAAACTATCCAGGACTATGTGAGAAGATCTTGGCAAAGAGTCAGACCGTGGTATGAATTGATCACTGAGTTGTATTGTAGCTAGCTGATGTTAGTTTATTCTTCTTTCCGATTTCTTATTTCTTTTGGTTAATAATAAAGAGAGAACCATACAAAGGCCTCAAGCAAGAGAAAAAAATAACTACCAAGTCTCTTAAAATCATCAAATGACATTGAAGTCTATAGGGACGAACATAGGTGAGATTGAATCAAATTGTCTGAATAGTTGTGAATGAATGTCATTGATTGAGTTGGTTTGCTTTAAAGAGTTGTTAATAACATCTCAATCAATTGCATGAAAAACTATCGATGTAATTTGATTTAATATCACTTAGGCCTCAAGGGATTTCAGTACAATTTAATGATTTGAAGGGACTTGGTTGTTATTTTTCTCTAGTTTGCCATCTCTGTCATTCCCCTAATTTTTTTAAACTAACCCTTATAATCAGAATTGATTTTCATTTTTTTCCCTTTCAATGTAAGTGAAATATCCCATTTATGATGTTCTATCCTGATTTGCGCTATTTTGAATCCCACTGTTGTCTTACCTATGGTTTTTCCATAACAATTCCAACATTTTCAGTCTGGCTTTTTCCTGGTGCAATACGCTCATTTGTGGCGACAGCATCTTGACAGATTATTTGATCTATACTCTGAGGGAAAGCTGAAGGTAATGTATTTGTATTTCACATCTGTGTATCATTGCAATCATTCACAAGTATCAGCGTGTCCATCATATTTACAGCTGTTATCCTTCTAATTCATGCTTCTGAAGTTTTCTTCTATTTTCTTATGGTTTATGCACATAGGTTGCTTTAGATCCAAAGAGATTTGTGGGCCTACAATCTGTTGCAGATGCAGTTGAGTATCTCCATTCGGGTCAAAGTGTTGGAAAGGTATTACTTATTATTAGTACTTAGTAACAAAAATAAACTTCTTTTTGGTACGTTTTACTGTCAGAATCCGTGATAAAAATGACAAGTGGATGTATATCTATGCAGTTCTTTAATGGGATTTCTGATAGTTTTAATTGGAGAAACTGGTTGAAGTATTTACGAAACTTCACCTTAGTTTTGTCCAATAACTACTGCCAATATATGCCTGTGCCTCTAAACAACCTTGTCCTAACTGTTTTTAACTTGTGAAATAAATCCTCCAGGTTGTTGTTTGTCTTGACCCATCTTTCCAAAATCAAGTGGCTAAACTATGACTCCACAAGGATTATACTACTGTATCTTCGATTTCAAATATAGAATTGTCAACTGAAGGAGGTGGAATGAGAACCAGCGCCTACCTATTTTGCAGCTCTTAACTGAACTATAATGAAGATTGGTCCTACACTTTCAAACTTCATGTCTATTCAGCTCCAGTGTAATATATTCTGGACTTCATTTGAATTTACTCAGGGGTTGTGTAACAAACAATAAATGATGTTGTACCCAATAAATAAAAGTTTAAGCAAGACTGCTTTATGTTATACAATAGTATTCTTTTCATAGTATCCATTTTGAATTTTACTTTAATCTTCAAAAAAATTAAGCTGGAATGGGGGTTGGCCGTCAACCATGGTTCATGCTGAGCATTATGATAGATGATCATGAAACATCACACTGATTTTTCTTAAGGCTTTAATAATAGTGAAATAGTAAAGTAGTGTAGGAATTAGGCTCTTCTTTTTAATTAAAGGAGCAAACACTAAAGCTTGAACTTACAAATGTGATTTAACCTACAACTTCTCACCAAATGAGATGTCATACCACTACTTGGGTTGAAATACGACTCTTTTAGAACTTTTATTATACCTTAACTGATAAAAAAGAGAGACAAAATACACTTGTACTTTTGTAGGTCTCACAATGTGAGTTTGGTATTACTCTCCATATTTTAGACTCCTCAATATAAAGCCTTCAACTAACGATCCATGCATACAAACTGTCGTGAACACTGTTGTTTCATAAATAGGACAACATATATAAGCTAGGGGAGCAAATGGAAACAGATACCTATCATATCTGAATTTAATGGTCCGCTTAGCAACTCCATGCCTAAGGTTACATTTGGAAGATCCAGATTCGAATTTTTTTAAGAAAAAATAAGCCTCAAATGAACCCTTCAGGTTAACTCAAATATATGAAGTGGCTATCAAGTAGTCCAGAATTTAAACCCTTTACTTTCACTCCTCAAAGCCACTCCAAATTTTTCGATCCTGATCAATAATAGCATAAACATCCCCGAGATAGCCAGCCAATGCATTTGCACTTGAATACATTATTTCAGACATTCCTATTAACATGTAAAAATACAAAGTAATCATTTTCCCCTTGAAGGCAGTAATAAAAACTGGAAAGACGTAGCAGTGGACTCACTTGTTCTTCAATTTATATATTCGTTTTATAATACACCATCCTGAACAAATGAAATATTTATTCAATAGCAAGACAGTGTGAGGAGCCAGCCAACTAATCATGTAGGTATACAATGCAGAGCAGCTTTTAGTTTGAATGTAATTCTAGTATCAGACACTAGCAACATTTGGGGTTGAACCCTGATGTAACCATGTAGTCATCCTGCACTATGTTTGCATATACAATTGTTCTGTAAGAGTTGAATATCATTTACTCACATCGACTGTTCATCTGGAAATAAAGCCCTGGAAACTGAATTACTTGTTGGACTCTCATCGACCCTGTGATGGCCATCATCCACCTTTCTTGTCAATGAATATGAACGCTTGTTTCCTGTCAAAGGGGTCTCGCATACTCTGTCATTGCTTGCCCTCTCCCGCTTTTTCTTCTTCCTTGATGGAAGTTTTCTAAAAGATTTTGACTTGAGTGTCACAGCCATCTGCTTTGGGGTCCAACGTTTTTGCAAATCAGGAATGTAACTTGTGAAAGACGAAAATCTTCTTGCTCTTTCTCTCTTCTTCTTGGCTTCTATAATTTTTGGATCCTCTTGTTTATTTCCCAGGAAACTTCCATTTGCACTCTGAGAGAGCTGAAAGGGTTCATTTTCTGACGATAAAAGACCACTGCTACTGACATTATTTTCACCCATCTCATCTCTGTCAGACTTGATATTCCAGGATTTGTTGCTGTCTTCACTGATGAGAAAATGATTTGGGGCTTCATCCTCTTCGGCAAATAGCAATAGGTCCATCTTTTCGTAGATTTCATGAACCACATCTCCTAGGGAATGAGAATACCTGAAATCTCAAATTTATCAAGAATGGATTTTTATTCTTCCTTCACCATGTAATGCAATTTCAACTGACTCTTACTTTTGTTTAATTTTTCCTTATTTGGAAGACAATTGAGATTTCATGATAAGACAAGGAGTTTCACGCTAGTCATGTTTTAGGGCCTTTAGCCTAAAATGGTCACGGTTTAGGGAGAACCTATGGTCAAGAGCATAGCAATCGCCATACATAATACATTTTAGAATGCAAAAACAACAAAGCCTTGTACCAATATGTCGTGCAGCTACATGGATCGTATGAGGTCATTGTGCTCTATCAGTAATAATACATATTAAAAATAAATGCACAAAATGATAAACCTAAACTAGGCATCTTACTTGACAAAAACTAGGCATCTAACTCAGAATTAAAACAGAATATAAAATCTATCAACCTTGAAATACGAACATGTACCTGCTTTTTATGATCTTTGCCACATAACTATCAAGGTTCCAATCACCAAAGAATCCCCCTTCCATATGGCACTGAATATTATCCAGAAGAAGGCAAATTTGCTTCACCATTTTCTGCTTGCTGGACTCTTCAACTCCACTTCCAACATCTGATTGTAAGATTTCCATCCGAAACAAAATCTGAAGTTCATATCTTTGAGCTCATTAAGGTAAAACATGAAAACAAAAGAAGGTAAATACTATACTAACAATGCAACATAAACTGCTTCACAATACATACACAAATCACACAATTTTCTCAAAAGGATACTCTCTAACTATTTGTCCTGTGATGAGTGAATTAGGTCCCGTCTCAGATGCCTGGGAGAATGGATTTTTGCTTTTATGCTTTGTGACTAACTCCTTAGGCTCCATTAATAAAATTTTGGTAAGTTCATCTGTAATGATGTTACCACAAACATCACTAAATTTTGAAGAATTTTGGCTTTCAGAAATGGTTTCTCTATCAAACCTCTTTGATAGCCAGTAGATTGATGAGCTCACAAGCCGCTCTGCCAAGGCTTTCAGGTCTACTTCTTCAGATTCAATTCCCTGATGGATCTTGTTGGAAAGTGTACTGAAAAATGCTTCAGAGGTCTCTGCTCCAATATCAGGCACAGCACCAGCCTGTACTCTTGAACCCTCCTCAATCACTGTGTTCTGTCCGGCTGAGGCAGCTGAGGAGGAGATTGACAGTTCATCATCTTGGAGTGATCCACTCGATTTATTGTTAATGTCCTCTGGAATTGGCTGATTTGGCTTGGATGTTTCAGACACAATAAGATCATGCCGTTCAGGTTTCTTCATCTGTTTCATCCAGCACTTTAAAAATTTCAACTTCTTTGACTTTTTAAATTCCATGGCATAGTAAACCTCATGCAAGTCTATCTCGAATTGATCATACGCCGCTTTACAGAAGGAGCTCCATGTGAGGTTTTGAAGGCTATTCCTACCCATTATGTTTCTTTTCTGATGACCCTCAATCACTGCACCACTCTTCTCATCTTGAGAATCCAATAGTTTATCTTGGCTTTTGAAGTTGATATCAGGATTGCAAACATCAGCACTCAATGTCCTCAAGTATTGGGCCATACTTTCACCACCAGAATCAAGAGCCATGTCTTTATCATCTAATAGAGATAGGAGAGCAGAAGAAACTGTGAAAGGCCTTAAAATCCCCATAAATGAACCACCGTCGCTATCGGAAAGGGACACCAATGCACAAAAACCTTCCTTGTAAAGAAAGCTTAAGAGCATTTGCCAAATGGGCACTGAGCCTCTCCGCCACACGAAGCCAAATTCATTTCCAAGAATTTCAAGAACCCTATCCGTAAAGAATTCATTTGAAACTCCCACCCTCTTTTTCTTTTTCTCACCAAATACTACTTCTCGTACAAGAACAGAATCAGATATACAATCACTCAGTTTCACCACAAAATTATCATTCCTACACACAGCCTTAATCCCAAACTTTGTAATTCCATTGCCAAACACCTTCCAAAATCTTTCCTTTTGTTGAACTCCTCCATTTGAATCAGGATTAATCAACTCCGGATCAAATCGAGCATCATCAAATTTACGAAAGCACCCAAATTCAGTCAACTCAAGATCACAACAGTTATACTCTATAGGATTCCTACTTTTATCTAAGATCTGAAGACTCAACTGCACCTGAACCTTCCTAGAACAATCATTATTCACATCTTGAAAAGACAACAAAGGCAGAGCGATCATTGGAAAAATCAAACCAAACGGAATAATAGCAGAACCAAAAATGAGGGAATCCACAGAACACAGCCCCCAACCCAAACCTCTAATCCCATTCTCAAAAAAACCATAAATCCGTCTACTCTCATCATCATCCTCACTACATTCAGATTCAATCCTGACATGAAGCCAGCTAAGATGAATGCCCCTACAAGCAAAGGCAGCACTGACACCTCCAAAAAACGCAGAGAATGTCTCACAAAAAGCCCCCACATTGCTCAACGACTCGTCCCCAACCTGCACATCAAAAAACGGAGCCAAACACTGAACCGATGTGGACACAGGAGAAAAGAAAAGAAGTAAAGTGGAAGAGGATGGGGAGAATTCCCAAGCATAGTCATGGAGAATGTGATTGAGGGAAGCGGAGAGGAGGGAGGCTTTGGGGTCGGGAGGTGAAGAAGAAAGGGAGGGATTGTGAAATGCGGGGAGGGAAGTTAGGGTTTGGGAGAGGGAGAGGAGAGCGGAGGAGGGGCTGTTAAAGGAGAGGGAGGGAGTGGGAAGGAAATTGTGGAGTTTGGAGGAGGAGAGGAGAGGAGAGAGAGAGGAGAAGAAGAGCCTGAACTCTGAAGCAGAAGAGAGAAGAGGAGAGAGAGGGAAAAGTGAGGAGGGTTTTGGCGGAGGAGAGGAGGGAATTTGTGTAGGGCGTGGGATGCGGAAGATGGAGAAGTGGGTTCAGGTCTATTAGGAGAACTATGCGCTCCGTTTTCCTGTAATCAATCGCCATTCAATTCAATGGTGGATCCATCGGAGAAGAACTCACTCTCACTCGAACGAAGAAGAAGGGTGAAACGGCGTCGTTTTCTCAAATCCCGCCATCCTATTTTTTCATCACATTCATTTCGCGCCATCTCTTCCATTCCATTTCAAACTAGCGGGGAAAGTTTTCAAAGTTTTTTTGGTAATTTACCTCTATCTCTCCATCTCACACTTTTACTTGGATCCACAGACTTTACTTTCTTCGTTACTTCTACTTTCAATTTTAACCCTTTCACTTTCCCCTTCTTACAGCCAAACGGGCTAGGCTAACAGAGCCACTCACTTTTTACTTATTCAGTACTCCCTCTCTCAAGTCCATGCTATTAGAGCTCATATGTTGAAATACCCTTTTTCAAAAATTATGTAGAAATTAACTGAGTGTTTGAAATTAATTCTTTTTTCCCAATTTGTGCTTATTTATTACTCTCTCTGGTCCCCAATATAAGAGCCCAAAATTTGAATGGTTTTGGTCCTAATATAAGAGCTCATCTCACATTCTCTCCTCATTTAATGTGTTTTTTCCTACTTTGCCCCCAACTCTCTTTCATATTTATTTATGTTTATGTCTTCTCTCTCTTAAAAGTATCATAATAAATAAGGGCAATATTGGAAAAGAAGCATTAACTCAAGACACCCAACTAACATTCACATGTTTTCTTAAGAAGCGTTTTTTTGGCGGCTAGCTCTTATATTAGGGACCGGAGGGAGTATATGATACTCCCTCCAGTCCCTAATGTAAGAGCCCAAAATTTGAATGGTTTTGGTCCCTAATGTAAGAGCTCACCCCATATTCTCAACTCATTTAATGCATTTTTCCTACTTTACCCCTAACTCTCTTTCATATTTATTAATGCTTATATATTTCTCTCTCTTAAAAGTATCATAATAAATATGGGCAATTTTGGAAAAGAAGCATTAACTCCAGACACCCAACTAACATTCACATGTTTTCTTAAGAAGCGTTTTTTTTACGGCTAGCTGACTAGCTCTTACATTAGGGACCGGAGGGAGTATTATTAAGAGAGAAAAATATGTAAGCATTAATGAATATGAGAGAGTAAGAGGTAGAGTGGGAAGAATGTATTAAATAATGATAGAATGTAAGGGTGAACTCTTATATTTTAAACCAAAACTATTTAAATTTTGAATTCTTATATTACAGACCAGGGGAAGTATTTGCCTATTTGGTATTTACTAATAAGCCGTAAATTCCTATTTTGATTAGATTAAGTTATTGGTTAAAATTATATGATATTACCAATACCCTTCGCATTCTACCCTTATTATATGTTTTTTATTGAGATCAATAGGAACAATTTAGGAAAAGTTGGAAAAAATATATAAAGATGTCTTATATTTAGGAACAAACTTGTTTCATTAAATGGGTGTTATATTTAGAAAGTAAGGAAGTATTTAGTTGTCAAATATACTCAAATTGACTGATTTATTGAACTTTGATTTTTTTATACACTTGGAAATGAAAATACTAACAGAAAAACAAATTAAATGACTCTTTTTATGAGTTAACAGCTTGATGGTTCAATCTTTTGATGGCATCTGCAATCTGAAACTCATCATCATCCTGAGTGATCCTTTTGGTTTGATTCAATTTTTTCCCAATTTACTCTCTAGAGAATTTCTACTCTTGGTAAATTGATTACTTTTTTATACAGGCAATCAACGCATTTTTTGGATCCTATTTTATTAATTTGTTATAGTTATTATCAAAAATTTGTTTAATTTGTAAGTGGATTTCAGTTATAGCCTAAGCTTTAAATTTATAAGATTACATATAACATAAAGAGTTTATTACATCATAATGTCCATAAATTATACATAATTTCTTTAGCAAAATGTCAAATAACCTCAATTTGTTTTTCAGACTTCATATGTTAGTTATGTAGTTGTGAACTTGTGGTTTGAAAAAGATGATACACCTCAGTTTTTATTAAATATATTTGTTTCAATAAAGAACAAAATTTTATTTGTTTATTAATAAATCATCACTAATTCGTCAAATAAATATAACCATGATAATTAAATAGCTTCATGAAAATATATCATAATTCATTTGTATGTTTGAATCACTATTTGATATTTAAAGCTACTAAGGAGTGTACTGTATAATAGTTCATCCCAGCCCCAAATGTGTAATTGTGTATAAGTTTTTTTTATCAGAATTGTGTATGAGTTAATCCAAAGTCCAAACAGTAAGCTTGGATATTAATTATTCTCAATCTAACGTGAGGGATGATGCCCACAAACAGATTGGTCTTATAAGGCCCATAAACAAGTTCAAGAAAAACAGCATGAACAATTTCAACGATTTCTTCACAAATTTAAACTTTCCTACCTAAAGAACATTTCATATGATACTGTCGTAAATACCATTAAATTCCCATTTCCCACCACATATATCAACATTGATTTTTTCATTGTTCCTACTATTTTGATGAAATCTCCTTCTTAAATTATTTAATTCTATATTCCAAACCCTAGTGAAAAAGTATTATTGTTGTAATTTTTTAGTTACTTGTCACTTTGTTCAAAGCATAATATTGCAGTGTCTTGTTATTATTACCAAATTAGTGAATTACCGAACACTCCACAATAACCAATGTGTATTGGTGGAATGAAAATTGAACGCTCTCTTAGCTTAAGAAAGTCAGCCAATAGATTATAGAGCTTTAGAAATTTAGAAAAAGTATCACAAATCACGGATCAACAACCAACTACATGTTTTCCAGGTCATTTACAAGTAAAAATCCATTTAGTTACAAAATACCACGTCTCAATGAAAATGTGTCCTCTTCATGTTCATAATCAGTACCAAGAGATCCGGGAATAATATAACACAAACTAAGCTAATAAAAAAAAGGTCACATATTTTCTCAATGCATTTCTACATGACAGAGAACCAAAACACTCTGATATGTTGCCACTCTGATATGTTGCCTTTCAGTTTCCATGGCATCAAAATAAGTTCTCCAAGCTATAACAATAATGAGGACTACCTTGTACCTTCATAAAGAGAAGAAACAAAGGCTGTAAAATGTTGACACATAACACGACCTTAAATTCCCAGCTCATTACTATGTAATAAGTTAATGAAGAAGTCTCTGCATTTTATCTATGACCCATTAATCGAATCTAAATTCTTTGAGATATTTTTATAAGATAGTTAGGCCATAATTTAGAAAATTTGTTAGGGACTTCTTTACATATACACGCTTATATGATTAATGCAATATGTGTATATCAATGGATCAATGATCATAAACCCAAATGAAGACTCGTTTCATAAGTCTAGCAATGACTTTTATGTACCGGAATTTATAAACTGAGATGCTATTTCCAGGATTTAAACTTGTGACTTTTTAGTAACATAGGTGATGGCAACAACTTTAACCGCTACTCAAAGACTCACCCTCGAATATTACATCTTATAGTTCGACCAAATTTTGGGTATGATCTCTACAGTTTGCTTCTAATCCTTTTAATTTCAAAAGGATGTGGTATGAGTTTAACGAAGAGTAACGAGTTTTGATTTTGATACATCCTCTTAAACCAACTAAATTTTTATAAAACTATGAGAACAAAAACTAATCATTTGAAACAACGGATTTAATTAAATAAAATTCAAGCAAACTTTAAATGATTTTTACCCTAATTTTATCTCACGGATTTTAAAACTTAGCTTTATGCGTGTAGAGAAAATCACAACTCACAAGACATGCACAATTAATGAGAAAGAAAATAGTGAAAGAAAGTTACTTGATCTGACTCTTTTGGAGCTCCTCTTCAAGTGGGAAGCATCCAAATCTTCACCTCCTTCCTCTTTGTTTGCTGACTCATACGCTCTAATTATGAACACCTAAAAGTGAAAACAAGTACTCATGAGTTTGGACAAGGCTTACAAAAATGAAGAGCAAGTACAAGTCTACTTAAATGATCACCTTAAATTTTGTGGGCTTGATCAGTTGAAACACCAAAGCATCCCCATCAACTAATTCATGATCAATTGAAAAACCTCGCCAACCACCACTAAGACCTGTTTTGTCAGCAAGATATCTGGTAGTAGTCTCATTCCCATCCTCATCTATAAGAGTAATTGTTGCATCATGTTTAGGAAGATGAGTTTTGCAGAACTGAACTGGAAGACCCTATAAAAAAATTATATATGAAACCATAATAAATATCACTTTTTGCTAGTCAAAGAACATGACATCATTAATAAAGAAAAACTGAGCATTTCCCTTTACTTACCAGCCAAAATCCTCCAGTCACATGAGATTGGAGCATAGGCTTAACGAAACTAGGGTGTTTCGAATCCAAACCAGAGAGAAGTTCTTCAGCTCTTTCAATTGCATATTGCCTAACTTCATCTGAAGCATAAATTCGATTTAACAAATCCCTTCTCTGATATGACCTTCATGTCATCATCTTCCATGTTAAAACTTATCTTTTGAAGAAAAAGAACAAATTACAAACAAGTATGAAACTTTTCTCACCTTCTTGGTCTCAACAAAGGTTCAATAGGGACCTTGCAAGAACAAAAACAATCCCATTTCAAAAAAAAAAATAAAACTTGAAAAAAATATCTTAAAAAACAGAAAATGATCAAAGAAAGAGAAGAAGATTAAAGACTAACATCCTTGTAGTTTGGAGGAGGTAAATTGGCTACACGACTAGACCTTCTTACTGGGGCAGAAGAAGGACTCATTGGCTTACGTGGCACCCTTGGCTTTCCCTGTAAAATAAAAAAAACAACAAAGATCACAAGAGTTTCTGATGAAAAAGAGAAGAAAACAAAGTGAAGCACTTACAAAGGAAGCTTTTTTATTGGGTGATGGTGAAGGTTTTAAGGCAGTGGCAAGCTTGTTGAGGTTAAGTTCCTCCATTCTCTTCTTGTTTTCTTCTAGCCTTTGTCTTCTGCATTCCTCGTACGTCAACTTTTTTGAGACCACCATTTTTGTTCAGAGATGGAAGAAAAATGGAAGCTCGTCGTCAAGTTACAACTTTTTTGTTTGTTTGAGGAAATGAGATGAGAAGAGCAGAGCCTGCGTTTGTTGTTGCAGCTTGCAAGTAAGTGGATACTTAACGGCTAAAGCTTTGTACAATATAATTCAAATTCAAAGAGAGGAGTTGCACAGTTCTCAGAGTTCCTATTCATGGTGAAATCTTCGTAGTGGGTGTAGCACATTCATTATTCTCTTCTCGATATTCGATCAAATGAAATAGTACGGCTACATACTCTTTTCCTAGAACTACAAGTCATGTCATCAGGGAAAATCTAAAACCAAACCGAATTCATTATGGAAAATCCAACCAAACTGAATCGAATTCAATTCCATTATTTCGATTTGAATTTTTTTTATGCATATTCGGTTTATTGAATAAAAAACCATATTTTCTCATATTTTTCTTCTAATATATCAAAATTCAAAACATAAAAATGTACCTTGTTTTTCTTATTTTAATTTTAAAAAGGCTAAATTATGTTTTTGGTCCTTTAACTTTAGAGAAAGTCATGTTTTGGTCCCTTAACTTTGAAAAGTGTGTTTTTTGTCCCTTTATTTTGGAGAAAGTGTGTTTTTGGTCCATTAATTTTGAAAAGTATGTTTTTTGTCTCTTAACTTTAGACAAAATGATGTTTTAGTCCTTTCAAAAAAGGATAAAGTATGTTTTCAATCCCTTCATTTTCTAAGTTAAGGGACTAAAGCATGACTTTGTGCAAATTTAAGGACAAAAAATATACTTATACCGAATTCAAAAATACTAAAAACACACTTTTTAAAGTTAAAGGGCTAAAAGATGACTTTATCCAATATTAAGGGACCAAAAACACACTTTTCAAAGTTAAGGGATCAAAACATGACTTTCTTTAAAGTTAAGGGACCAAAAACAAACTTTAGCCTTTTAAAAAAATGACATATCATATGTCATTCACTGATATTAAAATTTTTTAAATTTTTATTATGCTTTTTTGGATATTGTAATGTTGAATACTTTAAAAATAGTAATGAGTTTTACTTATTAAAAACAAGTTAATTACAAAAAATCGGCTTTTTGAATAAAAACTGAAACTGAAACCGAATTATTTCGATTAATTTGTTTCGGTTACCTAACTATTTTGGTTTCTATTCGATTTTTATTTAAGCATTTCGTTTTTAGGTTAATTCGGTTTTTACCGAAAAATTGAACAGAAAACCGAGTGCTCACCCTTAAGCCCCAATTAAAAAGCTTTGTTTTTAATATAGAACAAATTGAAATTAGTTAAATTATTACAATTACATATATATGGTCAGTGGGACATGAATTTGAATAAATAATTATCCTAATTATAAGATCATTTTAACTTTTTTGGAGATACTAAGTATGTAAAATTAGTCACTTTAAATTGTCTATAATTATCATTTTTCTCTTCAAAACTAATTTATTTTACTTATAAACAAACCTATAATATGATTACATGTGAAATATGTTTTTATTTAGTGGTCTATTTGCTTCATTAACTTCTAAAAAAATCAAAGTGATATTATATTTGGTACCAGAAGAAGTATATTCAAAGGTAGATATTTAAAGAAACTATTGTAAAATTTATAAATTTCTGAAACATTCCAATAAAACTAATGTGTCTCTTTGTTGGACCTATCTCATTTAAACTTAGAAAGATTTACAGGGTTTAAACTAATTTGAATCTAATTGAGCACTACAATTCAACCAAGTATTTGATACTATTGTGCTTCTAGAACTTGAATTCGAGACTTTTTAGTTAAACTTTATATTATAACCCCTTACAAATAAACCAATTACTTGGTTGTTGTCTCTTTTAACTCTTTGCATATGCTTTGATTCAACCAAAATCTACGAACATATTGCCACAAATTTCTAGAAAGCTTGTGATTTAGGAGCCATCTTGAAGTTTAATAAATATAGATACAAAATATCAAAAAGTCATGTTTGAAAGAGAAAAATCAATTTTTTTACTCCTTTTTAATCAAGTTAGCCTTTCTAGTTTTATTACCAAAAGTTAGCCTTTCTAGCTTGACACAAATGAGAAGAACTTCATAGAAAAACCAAACATACATAATAAAACAAGGACGATGCACAGTTGATGACAACCTCATCCACAACAATTCGAAGCATTTTTGATGAATTTGTGCAGAAAACAGAAAAAGTTTTAGATTATTAGCCAGTATTAAGGATCATCAACATTTATTCCTATAAATAACCCATTTACTCCGAATCCAATTGATGAATCACTCAACAAAGGATCGCCAGCAAAAGTTACATTCAATATAGCTTCACCATCAACCGAAATCTCCTCCGGAAGCTTTTTGGAAAAAAGAACCAAGTCTTGAAATTCCTTCTTTCAGTTTCTTGTTGATAGCATTATCTACGGTTGACACAATTTGCCCTTTGAAAGCATTAACCATATTGCAGTCAAATGACGAGCAAAAGTATAAGTCACAACTCACAAGACAATTCTTAAACATGCAACAGAAGAATATGTCAAGGTGAAGAGTGAGGGTGAGGCTGAAAGAAAGGGTATAATTAAAGAAGGGTTATTTTGGGATTTTCCATTTAATTTGACTTTGGACAGTTTAGTCATTTTGTACTGATTGTTCCATTTAGAAATTACATGTACCATTTGGTCTTTTTTTATACTTAAAGTGTCTTTTTAGGTCTCTTTCCCATAATAAAAAGTGGCCCATCCTTCAAACAGAGACTGTTCTATATCCCTACAAGAGCCCACTTCAGTTCACTATCCTGCCAACAACAAACAGCGTAAGCCATTATTCTGGCAAGCAGCTCTTTTGCCCCATTATTTGCTTTTTAGAGTTTAGACTTGTCTTATCCACAAGTTTCCTACCTCACAAGTTACATCTCATTAACCTCGATATACATACAAACATCTATCTGTACACATTATAAAGATACTAATAAAATACACTATTCATAGAGGGGCTTATTTTCTAGGCTCAAGTTAAACCACAAAACTCGTTTTGATTAAAACTACAACCAAACTGGCCTCTAGCACTAATATACCTTTGTACATACAAAACATCTTCATGCAAGCATCTTCTTAACTTTGGCAATTATATTGTCAACTGGCACCTATGAGTGGTTTTTCCCATGCAACCTCCATTTGTATAAAACACTTGAACCATTTCATTTACTCTGCAGAAAGGTCATACTGTCTAGTCAGGTTCATGCAGGAAATCTAGTGTACCACATACTCTTGCAATTAAGCTTGTCATAAAAGTTCTTCTTGAGTTAGACAAGACCACGATTTCATAATTTGGAGCGACGGATAGGCTTTGCAGTACCAAACAGTGAATGCCCACGAACCGATGTGAAGGGCCTCCCACTTATGGTCCCTGAAGATTTGACATCCCACTCCTCAACGTTCTTAGGAACACAAACATCAAAAAGAAATTGGCCAAGGACACTATGAGCATTGATGCTTGGGGGACTGGGCAGAGAAATAGATTTTCCTTTCTGTTCATCCTGAGGAGAGCCAGAATCTCTACCATTATAATATGCTGCAGAACTCGGCAAAAAGAAATGATCACTTGGCTCTGATGCAACTCTTCTAAGGCTCCTATTTGAATTGATCGCCACCTTCTGTAGGTCACAGATTAACTCAGAGATCTCATCATGCATACTTTCCATTCCAGCTCTCTCCCTTTCTCTCATTTTGTAGGAAAATACTGAGGTTGACTTCTCTAACAAATGGGTCACAGCATTTCTGTATTGGATGGGATGATGATTGCAATGACCTGGAACAACGGAGAAATTATTGGTGTAATATGTTTCAGCAGAAAATTTAACTGGGGAAAGTTTTGTGCAAATAAGATAGAAAAATATGAAGACAGTCACAATAAGCTTCCAGAATGCATGCAACAACCTTTGACTGCAAATCATTTGAGTCCAAAATAACGCTGAATTCAGCATCACAATCAATAATTTTTGGTAGCAATGCATGAAAGTGAATATGACCAATAAAAATTCTCAGACAAACCTAAGTGAGGAGAGCTACTCAGTTTTACAAGGTTAACATCTCCACCAAGATCTTGTAATCTTTGGACAAAAGTATGGATACTTTGGATTGGCACAATGTCATCTTTCTCTGAACAGAAAATGAGAAATGGGGCTCCAAAATTCTGGAGAAAGAAATGAAAATTAGAATGACTTGTGACATTAAAATTGTGCCCAAATAATAATCTCCAGTTGAGCAGAATAGATACTTACGATAGAAGAATACAAAGCTTGCCAATGTTCAGCAGCCAGGGATTCAAACCTGGTAAGGTACAAAGCGTCAAAACCAGAGGCCACACATTTTGCCATCCAGGAAACAACCTTTGATGGTCCTGGAACTTTTACGATCGCTGGATGTAGTGCAAAGCGGATGCCAAAATCACTTGTAACATCTAGTGGGCCAGAATCATAGATGTGTCCAGAAACAAAGTTCCTGAGCAGTTGATAGTTATGCTTCACACAGTAAAACAATAATTAATAAAATATTGACAGTTAAAAGGTAGAAGAAATCATTGACCAAGGAAAATATCAGTGAATGGGAAAAGAGTGAAGAGAGAAAAGCAATTATCAACTAGGAAAATGCATTACCGGGTAGAGCTGATCTTGACATTTTCCCTCAATAAGCTGCATTTACATGAAAAGCTATAAGAATGAGCATTTCCGATCCAGCAGAATATACAACTTCAACCCCTAAATTCTCGACAACGAAGCTAAAAATGGGTTACTGAAATTACCTGAACTACCTTGTACAGACAAGATTTTGACCCAGCAGAAAAAGATGCAAATACCACAGGACATGATCTTGTCCTCAGCTCCTGCATAACCCAAAAAGCAAATGTTTGCTCAAAACCTAAGATACAAAACTAACAAATTATACCCATAGATTGCAGCCTCAACATCATTAAATTTCTAAAGTCTAAGAAAACCAAATGAAATCCTGGCACAGACCTCCCATTTTTAATACTAACCATGGTAAGCTCATCAAGAACGTAAATAGCCAATGATAGTGCAGTCTCATGTTGAAACCTGAAAAATAGAAAACAATAAATTAATGAATTCTATCAGTAAATGTGGCCAACCAATCACTTCAGAATAGAAGGAATCTGAAAAGCCATATATCAGTCAAACAACACCAGTCGAACACAGAATAGTCTACCCAAATCAGCTTTGAATGATTATCAATTGAGCATGTCTCTACACTTATGAACAGATAAGGACTGAAGTCCTTGTTACCAAATACTCCCTCCGTTCCTACACATAAGATCACTTTAGCAAATTTGGTGAGATTAAGGAAGACATTCCAATGAGTTAGGATTACATGAAATTTTCAAAATACCCCTCACTTAAGTTTTAAAAATATCACATTCTTCAAACCACTATTTTTTGGGTGAAGGGAGTATAGGGGTAATTTGGGGAAACTTGAGTCAAATTAGAAAATGATCTTATATTTAGGAACAAGCTCTCCTCCCCAAAGTGATTTTATATTTAGGAACGGAGGGAGTATGTGCTTATTAGTTATGCCCAGCACATTCCTCTCATTCTAGCACATTCCCTTCTCATAAAAACCTTTCCACTCTCACTTTCATAAATCATATTTAAGGTTCAACTTTGTAGACTTCATTGTAGAGCACTTCAATAGTTCAACCACAAAATAAAACCTTCTACAAAAGTTTTATACACATAAACCATACTCTGACAAGCCAAGCACATTTCCCCTCAAATCAAACGGTGATGATAACCTCTATTGGGTGATCGATCTATAGAGTAACAAATAATTCGCTTCTGTGTTTCAATGTATATAGCAGCCAAACTGCACAGGCATAAATATACACAGGCATCCTTAATTTGTACTTGTGTAAACCAGATATAAATTGCTTGCTGAGTTGGCTATGCCTTTTACGACAGTTAAATGGTTTAGTATGTACTTCAAGCCTGTAAAATGGCCTAAAAAAGTATAGTTTGTGTGTGTTTATGTGCTAAGTCATTTTCATCACCATATTGACACAAGGACTATAGTCACTAAACGCTATAATAGGACATCCAAAGTGACCTCCACCTCAACAAGCACTTTCATGTCACGAGTTATAAAGCAGGGACTACTCACAAGGACATATCCAAGGGGTAGCAAACAATATAGAATATGCTGTACCTCACGACTTTGCTAAAATTTTCTAATTTTAATTTTCCCAAAAACAAACGTAAAGATTGACTGTTGCCGCCCCCTATATTTTACTCAGTTTTCACTTTTGCACCCTCATATGGCAAGTTCTGGGCACATCACTGGCCTCCCATATCTACAACTTCAAAACACTTGACTGGGAAAAAGGCCAGTGTAACTAACAATCAACCATATCAAATTACTGACAACCTGTTAAACCCAAAACCACTTGAATTGCAAGAACATAACTCATAATAACTTTTTATTTATCCAATAAAATCCAAACACTTGACTAGCCGCAATGGACAAAATTATAATTTCCAAAACCAAGAAACTATGTAATAGCCTCGTTCCCCTAATTTTCAAGTTGTATTCAATAGAATTTGATTTTGGTGAGATTTCATATCATGTACAGCCTGGCACAACATCTTCATAGCTGAAAACAGCTTACTTGTCCAATGAATGCCCTTGACTACCAATCAGAGCATTCCTAATAAATTTAATAAAACCCAAACCTTAATCCAAAAAATAAACTCCAACATCTACCACAGCAAGAAGCTAAATCTAACCACACAAACAAATAAAAAATGATAAAATTAAACAGAAATAAACTCACGCAGAAGTATAATGGGCATGACAAACAAGCGAATTCCACCCCAAAGAAGAGTACAAATCCACAAAATCCCATAACTGATCTTCCTTCACAGAAACCCAAGAGAATATCACAACGATTCCTTTAAAACCAGACTCTTCCTTTCTTCCCCAGAAGATATTTCCGCCTCTGATGCCTTCTCCGGCGATAACACAACGTTGACCTCTCCGCATAGCGAGATAGGAAAAACCCAGTTGCCAAAGAGTTGAATTTGGGGATTCTGAGAATTTCAGCTCGAATATTCAGCAAAAAGTGAGTGAAAGATTGGAACTTTATGTGTGGAAGTTGAGAATTTGGGATGATAGCACATGGAATATGGATGGATGATGAAGTAATTGTTGGGTGGCGATGATGATGATTCTGATTGTGATTCTGATTTGTGGAGTGTGTGGCGTTTTGTTTGTCTCTCTTTCTCTCTCCTACACCATGGTTATTAGGATTTAGGCGAATGTGGATGGGACCACTCCGTGTTGTTATACTACTATGCTTCTTGGATAATGATAATGCTCTCTCTCGCCTCCACCCTCTTTCTCTCTTGTTATCTATCTCATTGTTATTTTCAGTTTTTATTAAATAAAAACAACATTCAAGTGGCATCTATATTTTAATTATAGTGGCATTCATATTTGTTTAATGCTCTCCAATTGTTTATATGCTCACTTTGTGATTATTGTAGGTTAGTAAAACCTTTGTTTCTTAAGTTCGCTCCCGTTTTGATTTTTGTTCTCCAAATTTTATATTTACAGGTTTTAGTCCTTAAAGTTTCATCTTATTCTTTTAGAAAGTTAAGTTCCTTACTTATTCTTTTGGACATTCGGAGGTATTTATTTATCGTTTTACCTTTAAAAAATATTAGTCTCTAAAAGTTAATAAAGATTTTGACCATCTCGCTCCTAGGTTAGAAGGCCTAAAATTAAATTCTTGTTTGAAACTTGGAGAACCATGTATGAAATGTTGGCAAATTTTAGGGATTTGAGATTATGTTAATAGTTTTTATATTAAGTTTTTTAATCTTGTTTATTATTTTGTTATTGTTTATTGTTAAATTACGGGTGTATAAAATATCATGATAAACAAACTAAAAATATATGTAAGTCACTTATCAACTCTCTACCAACTTCATATTTAGTTTTACTAACTCTTTACATGAGTTCACTTAATCAGCTCCATTGACACACTTACCAACTCTATTTTTTTTACTATACTTTCTATTTGCATTCAACAACTCTTTTCATGATTTTACCAATTTTTTATTTGCGTTTATTAACTCCACGTAGGTATTTATCAACTCTCTATTTATTAAGGGTAGTTTATCTTTTTATTTTAACTTTATAAAGAATAGGTTAAAGTATACTCACGGTGTCTTATATTTATATCAAGTCTCAATTTAGTCCTTTATGTTTGGAAAATACAATTTTAATTATTTTTTGTTAGCATCCTTAGTTTCATTTAACAGAAAAATGTTAACTTCACAGATTTAAATGGTTAATCTCACTTAACAGAATAGAAAATAGTATACCGTTTAATTTGTAAAATGTGATATAAATTTCATGTTTTATATGAGTTCAAGCTTGAGTTATATATAAGGTTTATAACTTATATATCATAATGTACTTCTTTTTTTGGTTAATCACCGCCCGGTTTAATCCGGACTCGAGTGGTAGGAGTGTTGCCCACATAGGCAAGGTTGTCCCCTCTCCCAATGAGAGCGCTTCCCGGGATTCGAATACGCGTTCTCATCCTTACGGGAGTTGCAGCCCTCTTACCAGCTCAACCAACTAAGCATTGGTTAATGTACTTCAATATTATATATAAATTACTCCAATACATATATTTATAGTAAGCATACAATCAGGTAATCTAATTTTGTATGCACGATGCATACGTTTTTCTGACCTTTTGTTTTACAAGTTAACGAAAATTCAGAACACGTGCTGTTTAATTTATGGAGTTTGAGAATAATGACATTGTTTAATTAGAAGTCAAGTGTTGATATACTTTATTTACAAGAAATATTTTTCCTCTCTAGTCTCTATCCTCTTTGTTTTGTTTTCAATGTCTCTGACTATTATTAAAATAATAAAGCAGATCTACGCAAAAATATTTTAAAAGAAGAATGCAATAAATAAAATCCAACAGAATATAAAGGTTGGATGTAGCAAAATTGGATATTTTCATCCAATTTGACAAAGGTTTAAATTATCTTTATAAAATATATATCCTTAAAATATTAGGTGATCCGGATCACCTGATGCATGTGATAGAGGCCAAGGATACATGCGCTTGACGAATAAATTACTCTATAACATTATAAGGATATATTGATGTTAAAACACAGTAATATTGTGTCCGACTCTAAACACTTTTCGATTATTGTAACTAAATTTCCAGGGTAAATTTTTATTTAAAGTTCTTCTATTTTCACTACTGGTTATTATTTTTTAAGACTGGAAATTTGATTTGTACTTCACGTTTGTAAAATTAAAATGAGAATACATATAGAAAACGGATACAACAAAAATTGAATTATGTCGAGCATGTGGAACGATAGCGATAGTACTTTCTTTGAAAGTTACGTTGAGAATAATGAGAAAATAAAATGGAAGCAACAAAAACTGAAAAGCATGTTGAGCCTATCTTCCGCAAAAATATCATTCTCTCCCATCAATAATTTATACATCTATCATTGGAAATTTTATTTAATTTTCTGTTGAGATGGGCTATGTAGACACACATATATGAGAACAATATAGAACTTATGTCATAGAATATAGACTTGGGAGTTGGCACTACTGGGGAAGACAACCCATGACATGCTAATTAAACAATTATGAAAATATCTTAACTGAAATGTATATCGGGAATATTTTCACAGTGATAAAATTATATTCCATCTAGAATTAGCAGTACTAAACTCCTACTAGCCTCCACCATCTTCATTTAAATCAAGTAATGTCATGAAAATAAACATCCCACCATTATATCATACTTTGACAACGTTCTCCCTTACCAAATGCTCCATTTTCTATTAATGCTACTAAATAAAAAAAGAGAGAGAGAAAAGGGAATTAAAAAGGATGATTAAGGTGTTTTGAAAATATGTGTCTATTGATTAATTAATCTGATATCTTTAATTTACTCTAGCTAGTTAGGTAATTAGGTCCTGCATTCAGCAAAAATATAGTATAAATCATTTTGCAACTTTTTTTTGGCCAACAAATCATTTTGCAACTTATCTGTACGCCATCTTTTCAAGAACATTACTCATATAGCTATATCCAATGAAAGGAACGTAACAATAAGTTGTGCCAGATTGCCTAAGTAGACAATAACCGATTTCTTTGTTATTTTTATATGAGCTTAATATTTGAATTACATTGGTTCTTATTATAAAAGTTTATTGGAAATTGTTTTAAAATGGAGTATGTTTTTTATTATTTTTACCCATAAAGATTCTACATCTCTCTTCAACTTCCCACATGATACATTCTGTTTCATAATTTTCTCATTACTAATCTATTTTACTTTTTTTTGGGCCGAAGTTTTCCTGTTTTACTATACCCATATCCATAAGGGTGTACTTGAAAAATATTTCATTTCTCAGATACTATTGATTTACTACAGTCAGCTAATTTTAACTATTTTTCATGTGCCTTGTGATATGATATCAGTGATTTGCGTGTGTGTGTGTGTGTGTTTTTATATATGAAAGGACACGTTGGAGTTATTAATTCTGGGTAAACCATGAAAGAAAAACCCATTCTCTAAAAGTTAACTTTCACTTCATCATCATTTTCTTGATAAAACCCATTCTCTAAAACGTTAACTTTCACTTCATCATCATTTCCTTGATATCTGTGCATCAGTATACTCCCCCGCAAGTCCGGTCCACAATGTGGTCCACAATGTGAGATGTTTTCTGTAAGCTACTCAGTTGTTGAAGGACATTTTTTATTTCAAGAAATATCACTTTATTTTTTAAATCATCTTTTGGTTCACACTAGAAATAACATTGAGTATTGAGTAATCATGAATAATAGAATGTCGGTGTTAGTGGTATACTAATACAATGCCAAAACTTGAAAAAAAGGCCTATTTTTTTCATTATATGTATATTCATGTCACTTTATATTTGACAGCAAAGGTCATTTCATCATTAAAAGAAAATAAAATTCAGTGAAAAACCTCTGATTACAAACTGTATCAGTAACAACAACCTAATACTCTATGTTTATATATATATATATATATATATATATATATATATATATATAAAGTCTTAGTATTTTACATGATTTCATATACAGAAAGTATACGTATTAAGATATTGATTTTCCTACCCAAAAAAATGTTTAAACGGGACCATTTACAATCTTTAAATTTCTTTATGGTAAAAAAATGAAACCTACCCAAACAAGTAAAAGAATGAAACCAACATGGAAGTGCTTATGGGAAAATAATGGATGGAAAGCATACCCCACAGGGAGAGATTAATGATGACTGAGATAAGATAAAGGGAGTGGTAGTGTTCACATTGTGGACAAAATAATGATAACGGAGGGGTCTATGTGTGTATGTACTCTGTTTCTTATAAATCCGACAATCTCTTCTGTCACACTTCTCTTCTTCATCTCCCTCTCTCTCCTAAACCAATACTATGTCACCTTCTTCCCACCTCCTTTACCAGGCCAGACCCTTAATTTTTTTTAATTATTTGGAACAACCACAAAACAAAAGCTGCTTTTTTGCCTCTTTGCTTCACATTTTCTTGCTTTGATTCAGAACCCTCTTTACCTGTGATTTTCAATTATTATAAAAGTTTGCTTTCAAGGCATCGATTGCCTATCCCTCACTTCCCTTTGCTTTTAGCATAAGTGCATAACCACACGTTGGTTGTATAAGCACAATTATGATCTCGATGCATAACCAAATTGACAAGACATTCCAATACATTCCAGCCAACACATATATATTTAAGTTTATTTATCTTTGTAAGTAAACCGTGCCATTCATAGGAGTTTTATACTTTGCCATTATAAGTTAGAGTCTTGATTGATCAATTACTCTCTAATCTTAAATATAAAAGATTTATTTGGGGAGATTGATTTGATAGTAAATATAAGGTCTTTTCTAATTTTTACCAATTTTTCTCCAAATTACCATTATCAACACTCCCTAATAATAGACAAATAATAGAAGAAATATGAGGGTAAAAATAGATGATTGCGGTATATTTGTAATATTATGTTATTTAACTAATTTATTTAACATAATTAATCTAATCAAATTATATAAATAAGTCTTATAATTAGAACGAAAGGGAATATATTGGTTAAAATTAATTTTTCCCTCAATTTCTCATCTCATCCCATTTGATGTACTCATCCGTTCCTTAATACATGACCACCTTGTAAGTGTGATTGTTCTTAAATATAATATTGTTTTTTAATATGTCTCATTTTTCCCCAAATGTTCCCAATTAGTACTACTATTTATAAACAAGAAAGAGACAAGGGGTTGGATTAAAGGCAAGACATAAGGGTATGCGATTTTAACCAAGAGAGTTAATATCATCAAATTAATCTCACCCAGGATATTATCGAATATGCTTGTCCTTGTTAAGTTTTAAGAACTAAGGGCACCTTCCACTCATCTTTTTGTCTCACTCAATAAACGATTTCTAGAACAAAAAGTTAATTTACGCTTAAATTGATGTCTTAACATAATTTGTCATTTTCTGCTCGTTAAAGTTGAAAAAAAATCAATTGCTTCTGCCATTTAGATCTATCTTTATATTCTACCTCGTTGAAATTGATTTCCCAATATATTAATCAAACAAATTTGGCCAAACTAATTTCTTTAAAATATATTTAAACAAACAATTTCGTCCATTAAATACAATTGGGATAAAAGTCACTTTTATAAATGTTACTATTCAAAACAAGAAAAAAGTCCTTCAAATAGCTCATTTTAGTATAGTTATGAAACTGTCGAACAAAATGGTTTTCAGAAGCAATGGAATCCAAGAATTTGGATGCAACGACCAGTCTAGTGATGGACTAGGGGGTATGGGGTTGTACAAATTAAAGTGCATGGTTGCCTGGTTGGGATGATATTTTTGTTATTCTATTTCTAAGCGAGAGCTAATATTGTGCATGATAGTACTCTGATCCTTTGATACTTTCAATCATTAACAGAGAACCAAGGTCCTAAATTCAGTTTGATATGCAGGCATTTCTTGCAGAAGAGCACATGGTCCCCGCCAAATTGGGAGATAAAACCATGGAATCATTGCCCGGAATGGACAGAGATGATATTCCCAAATGGGTCCATGATGAAAGAGAACAATATCATAAAAGATGGCTTCAAGCTATGCGCGGAAAGCTGAAAAGAATCACTCTCTAACACGTCCAAAAGCAAACTCCACAATAAAAAAGACACCCACATTTAGAGACTTAGCAAAAATATAACATTTAAAATGGATACACTTTTTTTTCCCATACGTTACAAAATTACTCGTTTCAGGGAGACCCCAAGAGTTTTAGCTCAACCTCAAATGCATATACAAGAGAGGCTCATCAATGACAATCAAGGTACAAAACTAATGGGGATTTGGCTATCTATAAAGTTAATACACCACTATATATATATTCCTCTTATTCCGTAAAAGAAATAAGTTTCCATCAAAGCTTAAAACGATGTCGTACGCAGAGAAATGTAACTTTCTAATTACTTGTTCTATTCGACCAACGTGTTAACTGTACAAATTGCAAGTACCCCTAACGTCTTCTTCAACAGAGAAGATCCAGACAATAGAGTAATTCCGTAATGCACTTTCATATATGGAGGATTCAAAATAGAGGAACCCATTCATATTTACCTTCCAATGGCATATCTCTAACAATATCATAGTTGTACCTGCAAAAAAAGGGAAAGTTGTTAGTTAGTTAGGGGTTCTATTCCTTCCATTACTCAGTCTACCGTACGCACTTAGGGGTCACACTCCTTATCCTGCGCACCACAAATTCAATAATAGTATAATTATAATCAACACTCACTTTTCTGCAAACCGCTTTTGCTCATATTTCTCCGCCATTGCAAAGAACTCTTCAATCTCCTCCTCCTTTGGCGCCACCTTTGTCATCTCTTCTGAGTCTCCGCAAAACTCGTTCAACGACCACTTGTCTTGGCTACACACGCCACATCATTTAAAAATTAAAAAAATTATAATAATGGCCATAATAATTAATTAACTCTTCAGAAAATAAAACTGCGCATAGTGTGAAGAAATTAACAGTGATTTCGAACCTGAATAATTCCAAGTCGCGAGGAGTTGATGAGCCTACTTTCTTTAAAACGCTTGTCTGCAAAATCGAATTTATTTCATGTGTGAAATTAATTAATATTACAAATATGCTTATTAATTCGTCAATATAAAAGAAACGTAAACATGTAAATACAGGACATAATAAGAAAGAAAAGATCAATAGCTCAACCAAATGATACATGTTGTTACATTCATAATTTCTTCTTGTGGAAGATTCTCAGGTGAAAAATCAAAGTAACGCAAAAAATAAACAAATATTTACGCTATGACAGGGAGGATTCTTCAACTTCAATTCTCAACAAAACAAAACATCATAATCATAATATATAAACGCAAGAACAAAACGTAACACAGAAGAATTCAATTTAATGCATGAAATTAATATTAGAAATACGCATATTAATTCGTCAACAACGACAATTCCAGCATGAAGAAATAAAAATAAACTTGTAAAAAATACAGGACAAAATAAGAAAGAAAAGATCAATATCTTAACCAGATAATATACAACCATACATCTTAACGTTACATTCCTAGTCTCATTCTTTCAAGGCTAAAAAATAAACGCAACGAAAGGAAACGTACAAATATCACTAAAATTCTCAGGAAAGAAAAATATAATATACGTAAGACCAAAACGTAACAGAAACAGAGATTAAAATTTCACCTGAAGATTATCGAACGGTGTGGTGGTGCTGTTTTCGACGGCATCGATGGTTTGAAGAATATTAGAGCTGGACGCCGAAAAATGATCGTCGGAAACAACCGTTGCGGTGGAATTGACAGAGGTGGCCGGAGAAATGGGCGTTTCCGGCGAAAGTGAGCTTGGGAGGTGAAGGTTGGAGTGAGTTTTGGATTTCTTGGAGGTGGAAGATTGGATGGAAGGTTCTTCGATTTGTGATGTGAGTGAAGAAGCATTGCGTTTAAGAGAGCTCATATTGTTGTGTTGTGTCTCTGGTTTTTGCAATTTTTGGTTGTGAGCGAAAAGTGAAGGTGGAAGGAAGCTAATAAAGGAAGGGTTCATGATCCAGATCAACGGCTCAGATTGCTTTAATGAAACGACGCCGTTAGATTCCGGGTTTCCCAAAACGCGCAATTGGTGTCTGTTTTTTGTACGTGCGCCACGTGGCTTTTTTTTTAGAGTATACGTTAAGAATTTTTCTATATATGAGAAATTGAATGGGAAAAAGAGAGATAATGACTCCCAAATGTTTAAAAGATAAATAGGGTGCATAAATTTCTAAAAGGACAAGGAAAGTCATAGAAACCTGATTGGCATTAGCAAATGACTCAAAATGCCCTTAAAAATCTTGTCTGCTTCATACACAATTATGATTTATAATTCTACTTGACTATTTAACTAGTGTTTTAAAGGCGTTTTGAGTCATTTGCCCACATTTGCTAAAGTAAGTTAGATGTCTGTGACCTTCCTTATCCTTTTGGGAGTTTAGACACCCTATTTGCCTTTTTAACCATTCAAGAGTCTTTATCTGTCTTTTTCTTAAATTGAAATCATATTTCAAACCATAAATTTTTCTATGCCATACTATATTATTCTACCTATGTTTTACTTGTTTTTTTTTTTTTGCCAGAAATGCTACCCACGTTTTACAAAAATACTACTGGTATATTATACCTATATATACATATGTGAACAAAGGACAATGACCTTTTTATCAGAAAAAATGTAGATTTGAAAATTTAGGAATAGACAATTGCATAACGTGCATAAAACATAATCATCAACTCATCAAGTGCAACTATGGTTAAAATGAAATAAAAAGGCTACAAACGTGGCAAGTCCATTGATTTTCGCTTAATTGCCCATCTAATGTATTTGTGGGGCTCATTTTAGAAAAATTTTTCAAACTTAAGTCTTAAAACAAATTAACGAATTCAGCATTTTTATTTTATTGTACACATATTTATAACTCAAAAAACATTGGTGCATTTCGTACACAATACACAATAATTTACTCCTACCGCGTATGCATATTTACACAATAAAAAAATGCAAGCACCTCTAATATTTAACCTTAATCACAGAAGTTTGAAAAAAAAAAAATCTTAATCACAGAAGCACTATCCACAGCTAGCATAAAAAGGTGTGGCTTGTTTCAAAACTGAAATAATATGTTCGACTTATTACATACTTCTTTTTTTCCTTGATTAACAAATTAAACTTATTAGTGAACGATAACATACTTCTTGCAACTTGCAAAAGAGACACGCCTGATCAATTATAAACTTTAAATGCTATAAATGTATTTACCTGAATTTAACTGCTATACATTGAGTGAGAGTAGGAGCGTAATTTCTCTTGTAAAAAATCTCATCATTTAGAGTATTTGGGATTTGGCATGTGTCAAATTCCATTTTTTTAATTGAAACTGAATACTAAGAAATGACTATATTTTGGATGCCTTTTGTTTATATTTAATTTTACTGTATCGGTTTTATTTTTATATTTTTATAAATTGATTAAGGCATAGCTAATTGGTTCACAAAAATAATTATATAATTTTCATTTATTTAAATTTTCAGGAAGTTAAATTATATCTGAATCATTTGGTTGATTTTTTTCTATAAGTTGTATAATTATTTTTTAAGAAAATATTAGTAGTATTGATTTTTTATTTAAAAGACACAAATGTTGAAAGTACTAATAAAACTTACAAAATGTCCGTTTAAAAAGTCTACCTCTCTCTCTATTGATCAGGAATCAAGGACCAAAAATGAGCTCAGAGAAAAAGAGAGAGAGGGAAGAGAGAGACATCTCTTATGGACATGTCCACCTGGTGGTTTTGGTGGAAAGAGGATGCGAAATGAGTGTTGTGTGAACAGATAGAATATAATCTTCAGATGAAATCAAATGTTATGATGCCATAACCATATCTTGCCGTGTTGATCATTCCCTTCCAAATACACAGTTTTATAGGAAAAAATTTAATGGGTAAATTAAATTTTGATAACAAAGTTTCTTATAACGCTATGAGATTGCATCTTCTTCTATTTGAGAATGTATATAGCTGAATCATTTCAAGGCTGATCTTGTAGGACGTGGTGGCACTGTATTATGTTCATTTATTATTATCACATGGGAGCAATTAATAGTAGTTTTAATTTGTGCCTTTTAAAGCAGAAAATTGTTACTATTAAAATAACCAAATCATGGATACTAACTTCATAGAATCAGATTAATTTCCTTGTCGATGGAATGCGATACCTTTAAAAGAATTATAGTTTCCTGCTGTTACGACATGAAATAGAAGTAAATAACTAATTGTTGAAATGGGGTTGGCAAGTAGATTTGTAACAAAGGAAATATTGAAATTTCAAGATGTTATGCATCTTATCACGGTTTCATATGGTGTTTATATTCACATGAACTTTTATGAATTCTTTATTTCGACCCGTAAAAGAACTTCTCCCTCATCCCTAATCCCTAATGTTTAAATAATAAAGATCATAAACATGACAAAAATCACCATCATCCCACGTTTATTGTGTATCATTTGCTATTTATGCCATATAAACACCTATAAATATAAAAAATTAATGCTATGGGTCTATGAGTGAATATCTTTACTACTACTGCCTCCAAAAATTGTCCTAAATATAGAACTAATTCTGGAAGTGATTATAATCCTAAATATAAGACTTTTTTTAATTATTCTAAACTTTTTAAGTAATTCCAGTAATTCCTATGGATGCTTCTCAATTATAAACAAAGAAAAGAATAGTGATAAAGGTAGATTGTTGGATAGTGTGTACATAGTATCATACATATGAGTAGTATCTTTATGAGAATTTAATTACATTGAGATAATTGGCTAATTGGATCCTAATTGTTAAATACATACCAGTGTATGTGTGATCAGTTTTGAATAAAATGACTGAAATATACTAGCTAGGTACTCCATTTAAGTGCACGTAGTATGGTGTTACTTATATCTACGTGAAGAATAAATCAATAAAAAAATAATTTAGTGGTAGGAGTAGGACTGTTTGACGCACTGTTTTACTGTATCCGATTTTAACTCTATATCTCAAGTTATGTGTAAGGAAACATTAAGCAAAACTAAGAATGTATCAGTTGGTTAATTATTTTTATTATTAAAAAAAAACATCAAAATAATTATCGTTAAAGGCAATATTTTCTTGATGTCACACCAAGATAGTTGGATTCAGATATCCTCAGAAGCAATTTTCTCATTTTCTCTCTCAATATCATCATCTTAGTCATCCATATAATCTAAAGACCCATATTTCATCCACATAATCTGAACATGTGGGTCCCACATTCAATTAAAAAATCACACCCCACCCCTACCCCTCCCTCTATCATCCCTCCCTCCATGGCCGACCACACCAATATTACTTCAATTGCTCCAAAAAATCTTACATGGGTATTTTTACGCCTTCGTGACAATTACATTGGCATTTTTGCATTTTAGCACTTAATGTATATGTACTTTCATACGAAATTATATGTACTTAGCGATAAAATGTGGACAATGGGCACATCTGCTTTTTGTTGGATGATAAAAAGTTTGATTACTAAGACGTGGGCTTTCAAATTTTGCAAACCAACATTATGGGAATTTTTCCTTAAAAGATCGATCATTTAGTGAAGTACAAAAGGGTTTTGGGCTAAATCTACTCTGAAAGTTTGAAAAAAATTCGTATTCATCTCAAATGTATTTTGTGTCTCAATATAGCCTTGAAAATACCCTAACGTAGCAATGCTACCCTCCATCAACTGAAAGCCTACTTTCAGAGTTACATTAAGTTACGCAAAATTTTCGGCCATGAGATTTAATGCCTGATTCCTTAATTGTCTTTTTGGGAGTTTGAGTTTCTTACTTGTCTTTTTAGACATTTGGAGAGATTTATTTGTCATTTTCTCTTTATTAATGCAAGTTGTTCCAAGTTTGTTTAAACAATATATTAAAGGAAGCTCACCTATTTCTATTTGTGATTAAAAATTTTCTGGGAAAGTATCTTTACTCCTCAGCAGAAGTTTAATAAATGATCTTGCTTACTTTTTTATTCAATAATATAACATGCATAAACTGCATTTCCGGCCAACTTTTGTTTTGGGCCAACCAAACTGCACATGTAGTTGCCACTGTCAGAGATGGGTTCAATTTATAATGTGGCCCACTTTTCATTTTAAAACAATCACCAGAAACAAAATTTTATCGAGCTAAATGTATATACAAGCAGTAATTTAAACAGTTTACAAAACCTGCCTTCAACTACCATTATTATGGGCTGTTACACTTTAGAGAACTAGAGTTAATACCCCAGCTTGGTACGATTGAAAGTAGACGGACGTAAAGTTACATTTATGGAATCCTGATCTTCTAAAATCACCAATCTAATGGGTTCCCAAAATATTTCACCAATCGACTACAATGCAAGAGTGATGTATTGTATAAAAAATATAGAAAAGATTGATGCAAAGGAAAATATGAGTACAGCTAACAATCCAAGTGTAATTCTTTTATTAGGTCCAACTCTTTATTTCCCAATAATATTCAGTATTTTAAAATTTAATTTTAATTTACCTATTTGAATTTTTTCAGTAACATCTAGTATTTAAAGTTTAGGGGGTTTATTGTTGTGCAGGAAAATATTTTAAAAGCAAAATTGGAGCATAAGTACGTTAAAGTGTTGAACGAAACACAAATTAATTTATAACATTAAGTATTGAATACAACTTAACCATAAATTTATACACAATCACTATACCAATGTTTATTATGGCATAAAATTCATGCAATTTTATTGAGATAAAAGGGAATCTATGATCCTAAAAATTGTTCCAAGTTGTCAATAAATGTCGGTCCTGTTGGTAACACGTTGTTCCATACTGTGAGTTGAAAGGTATACCTCATTCTTTATGGTAAAAAAAAGGTATAGCTCATTCTTAATAGAACACCGTCATGTAATGAATCATTTAAACTTTTCACAAAGTGAATTACTCCATGACATTACTGTTTCCAACACCATGATGTAATGAACAAAGAACTCATGAATTAATTTGAAGGCCGTCAGTGTTGTTTATGAGTTAATGAAACGCACAAATGTTCAATCTTCCAATAACAACACCATAAGCATTCAATTTCTATAGATACCATCTTTCTAACTTTTCACAAGTCAATTCTGTCCCAAAGAAAAAACCTCTCACAAGTCAACATATCAGATTATAAGAAGAATATTTTGCCCGATATAAAATAATTGGAGTACAGCAAAAGTATAGCTAATAATTAATAATTCCTGAAAACTAATCCTCAAAAACCATAAGTTCCCCGCTTGATTACGATAATAGACTTACATAAATACTTAATCATCCAAAAAGAAACATGGCCACTAGATTTAAAGAGAAACACCAGTATAAGAGAGAGGAAGAAAATTATTTTTTTTATTAAAAATGATTGATTCAAGTGTCAAATATAGGACTTATCATGAAAGAAATGGCTCATGAGTTGCTATAAATCAAACATTGTTGTGTATATCCTAAGGTATTTAAAGGGCTCTCTTGACTTGAAAATTGTTGGAATTCTCCTTGTTAGCAGCATCTACATCCTCTGGAGATGCCACTGCAACCACAACCCCTTTTTCTTTAACTGCTTCCATTGCACCCACAAATTCCTTGAAGTCCTTCAAACTGTACAACATGCATGAAAGTAAGACATGGCACATGCACATATCTTAAGGTGACAAGGACGTCTAGAAACTCTAAAAATAATCATTTTTGCTTATTATGAGACAAGTTCCTAACATGTATGTTTATTTCCAACAACACAAAATCTTTCAAAATAAGCTAATCCAAACACCCAGCAGAGTTGCTAAATGTGTGCAAAAATAAACCACATTGATATTACATGAATGCAACAATGGAAGACTTATGTACAGCAATCTTATATAGAGCCGGTCATCAATAAAAACAAGTTGAGAGCAAGAAAACAATTCAAATCTTTACCTCGTAGATAATATCTCTTCACGTCTCCTTTGCCTTTCCTCTTCTGTGATGCCGAGTAAGTACCGCAGCATACTGCATTGGAAATGTAAGTGCAAATAATTTGTAATTTGTATGTGTAATAAAAAAGAACAACCACTCATTGGGAAGCATCTACAATCAGCTCTCATGTGCATTGGGTCAGTTTTTTTTTTGTTGTATTTTTTGGGGGAGGGGTTGAATAAGGTCATTCTTCAAGAGTAGAAATCAAAATTCAAGGGCCAAACTCGACTGCATATAAATTTCCAAAAAAACTAAAAGGCATCTAGAGGAAAGATTGAAATTGTTCCTATCAGAACTTCATTGAACAAGATAGATGTCAGAAATAAAAGGAATGTGGAGATTCGTCACAATATTCTGAACAGCCTCTAATCTATTACTGATATGGTCAAGAGGACTAGGAAAAGCATGAAGACTTTGACAAGAGGGGTAAATTACAGGCAGACGGCAAAATATGTTATATACATACCTACTATAACCTTTAGCATCAGGAAGTTGGTATGTATCGATGTCCCCAATGGTCCCTATGATGGCTTTTGTTAATGAATCATCATCCATTTCTAGTTCCCGTAAAAAGTCTCCAGTTCCATCATATACATCAAGCGTCTTGAGCAAATTGGGATCGCGATAAGATAAGAATGAGAAAACCCCTGAAAAAATACACATATGTAAGATTCTAAGAGAGAAATTGTAAGACTATGCCTATATGCAGCACGTTTTACCTGAATGAGTATCAAAATCACAAAATCCTCCATAAGCTCCACCACTAACTCTTACACGATCCCACAACCATGTATTGCTAATGTATTTTGAAATGACATAAGCACTGCCATGAAGCTCATAACCAGAATCATAAATGTTGGCAGCTTTTCCAACATAATTAACCTGCAAAATGAAAAGCTCAGACATTAACTGAAGAATCAAAAGCAAGAAATGGCTAGAGGGAAATTTATCTTACCTGCGTAGGTATAACAATAGCTTCATTCGCCAAAGGGAGCCGAGCATGCCAATTGGTTGCATCTTTAGGAGAGCTAGTGGGAAGCAAATCCACAAATTTACTAACATACTTTTCTGTATTGGCAAGAGTTTTCCCATCAGCAGTCAAATTTATTAAGCAACCTTGCTTGGAAAAGATGGACTTTCGAATCTCCTCAAGAGATGATGAAATGTCAGCCCAATCGTGTTCAACCTTCTCCTCAAGAGTTTGGAGGAATTCAAGATAGCTAGAAGTATAGAACAGAATCAGAAAGAATCAACTATATTTATCCAGGAAACGTTAATTTGGATTGTACAATCAAGATTGAACAGTTAAAGCACAATACTAAAGCTAAATATGGAACTTACAAAAATACATTTGAAGCATATCAAAACAGGATAGATAAATTAAGTATATACAGATATGATGATTGGATACAATGAAAAAGAAAAGATTATCATTCCATCATCAAAGTAGCATCCCGTGTTCTAACCTGAGACCACCCATACTTTCAGACATCCAGCCAGCAGCATTTAGTTTTGCATCCATCCTTGAAGCAGCAATTCCATGGCCCCCTCCTCTTAACCGATTCTGGAAATAAACAAAAGACCTGATGAATATTCTATGCATAGGTTCAACACATTGTATTTTTATCCTTTTCATCCTCTTAATTGAAAAGTTACCTCCATCCTTGCTTTGCTCTGACCAACAAATTGTTTGAAGCGCTGTTGGTCTGTAAATTGTACATCTTGAATAACACGATTAACCTAAAAAAGTAGAATGCACAAAATTAGACTTCCCATAATGTGAAGAAATAATTTTAGTCTACTTATTGAGTGTTAAAAGGTAACATGATGCTCAGGTAGCATTTAGCAAGGTTCCAAAAACAACATACCAAATCATAAAGGTCTTCAGAACGCCCAGCCATTGCTTTGCCTCGAACAATTATCTTACAACATGGATCTTCCTTGCCCCGCACTGATGATGTCAAAGGATAAACTGATATTCCTCCTGTTTTCCTCCCAATTAATTGGTTCAGTTGAACAAAACTTAAATCCTTTGTGCCCATTTCCAGCAATGATTGACTGGCATTAAGAGTAACAAAGTGAGTGTGATATCCACAACAGTTTTAAGATATGGAAAAATAATTTGAACTTCTAACGATAAAGGAAGTAAATTCACCATCCATAGTCTAGCCAAAAGAAAATTATGACAAAGCATGTGATGGAGCTGAGCATATTGTGAGTCGACAATTACAATAAAATGAAGCTAATATACAGCCAGGAGGTAGTATAAGATGGAATCAGTTAATCTAACTAACATTTAAGAGGCAGGAATGTCAAATAAAGATAATGACTACAAATTAAAGAGAAGCCTCAAAAGCTCATGAGAAAATATTATGTAATACAGATGAAGAATGTAAAATGGAGAGCAGCTTATATAGGTTACATAATTACCAAAATAGTGGAACCAAAGGAAGAAGCTCTTGCTTTAATGAACTCATATTGAAGACTATTTCTGTGTACAGAACATCATTGGTGAAGAGATCATGCTGTAGTGTTTCAACTCCATTAATATTACCAACCTACATTGAGCAAACCTTTGCAGGTCAATCTCTGGACCACACTGGTCAGAAGAATAATCTATCTCAAGAGGAATATTGAGATCACCTCAAGTGGGATCCGAATAGGTTCTTTAGGAATATCTTGTAAAGATAGACCTGGGACAGCTTTCAAAGCTTCTGGTGGATCAGGAGTTTCCTGCTTAAGACGAAGCTCTTGAGTAGCACGTGCCAGCTCTGCGAGATCCTCATCTGTCATACTAGCTTTAACTTTACTTAAGATCTCTTTCTCAGCTGCTTCATCTCGGGCTGCCTTTTCAGGATCAGGCTGATAAGGTGTATTCCCATCAATAAATAACATTTTAATAACAAAAAAAAAACCACACATTAATGTTATAATATAATCTGGCAAAAAAATAATGTTAGAATATAAGAATGAGTACCTGCATCTCCACAGTGACTTGATGAGGGTTGTTCAAAATAAATCTCTCTATGAGAGGAGAGAAAATAGCTTTAGTTCCTTCCTTTTCTATCCTAGATTTCAGATCTTGTAGTGGTTTCTCATACTTTAGTGGTTCAAAGGGATTCAGATCATAAATCCATTTGCCCTAGATGTCAAAAGTCAAAACATTCACATTCTCAATCAGTTGAAATGAACAACCAACAACAGAAACTACAAAAAGTTGAGCGCATCTTACAATAGAGCGGAGCATGAGGGATAGGCCGCGAGGGAATGATCCAGTATTATTCTCCCTGAGAGAAAACTCAATTGTATTCATGGAAGCTTCAACGGCATCTGTCTCAAAACCCTCCTCTGCTAACTTTCTAAGAGTATTCATTACCAATTCTTCTACCTTATGGATGTCATTTTCAGAAACACCCTTTAGTCCAATGCTAAATTGAGGCTGAAGTAGCTCATCTTCAACTCCCCCTCCAACAATGGCATCCCCAAGTCCACTTTCTAGCAAAATTTTCCTCAATGGTGAAGCAGGAGTGCCCAACATAAGATGATCCAGAAAGCCAAGGGCAAGCTCAGTTTCCAAGTCTAAGGGCTTATCAGAGAGCAACCAATTAAGGCAGACCATATGCTTCTTCTTTAAATCACCTTCACCGGCAGGATATTTCTGAACAATCCGTACTGGCTCTGAGAAGAGCTTTTGTGGTTTAATTTTTGATTCATTTGGAGCAGAACTTGCACTAAACATATCTAAATACTCTGCACAAAGCATAAGTAAAAGTTTTACTCATTTCTGCAACCCACAGGTTTTTAAAAATTAGAGTTAAATATAAGGCACAAACAGGAACACAGGACTATTAAACCAGTACTATCATTTTAATGTGTAACCAAGTTAACAGTAACAAAAATGGGCACCATTAAGAGTCAACGAATTGCATAAAAACAAAAGGTAAGAACCGGGGCGTTGGTCTTCTAAGAATCAAGCCAAGTCAGAATTATAAAAGGGCGGTCAACACATCACAAATAAATGCAGAAAATCATCAAGTCAACCCTGATTACAAAGGTCTTAAATCCTTACGGTGTAAGAACATAAAATTAATTTTTCTTTGGTGTATTCTGAACTCCAAAGCCTCAGGAGATTAATCGAATTCATGAAAGTGATGTGATCAGACCATATTTTATGTAAAATACGCAGAACATAATCAACAATCAATTTAAGAGATGTGTATCACATCATAAAGAGATACATTTATGCAACCATAATCATTATCTCTCCAGATTCCGAAACAAATTCAGTTTCTTCAACCTTGAGAAAGAAACTAGGGAGGCATGTGGCAAGCTTGACATCTTAATCCAGTAATCTCAATTCTCACATACCAAGGTATCATGGTTACAAAAATTTGATTATGGTATTTGGCATGCTGTCGTGTATATATGAAGGTAACTTTGAAATAACAACTTGATAAGCTGATTCACGATACTGAATGACCAAAATATTATGTCACCTCATATCACAAAGTGCAATAAATTTTTTACAAGTTGCCAAATTTTCCATTACATTTGTTGGGTCATTATCAATATCAATTTCTTTTTAACTTCCCCCATGAACATAAGACAAGAAAAACTATACATGAATTTTATTTTTCAAACTTTTTTATTGTCTCCCTAAATCAAAACAGTGATCTTAATAAGATTTATGGGAAGTATATTATGTAAAAATTAGAAGGGTCAGTCAGCAGGCCCAAGAAGGAAATATGACTGATTTAGATGCGCAACAAAGCATTCATGTTTTCATTACTGAAATTAAAATACCATTTATTATCATACCAAATGCAAATACTACTAATATCACATTTTCTTAATCTCCAGATCCCAAACTCTAGCTTCCGATAAACCATGCAATTTAAGATAAAAGCATGCCAAACATGGCCTAAAGAAACAGCTACTAGCATTGAAAATGCCAATACTTTGTACAGCTGCAGAAACACCACTGCCTCTTTGCTTAAAATCTTAGCACAAAAGGAATAGGAACATAATAATAACTAGTTTAGCTTAAGGTCTTTCCACCGAGAAGAGTTCCTTATAAGTCATTACCCCCGAAACTCCTCTCTCAAGATCATCCACCATTACCCAGATTTTTGCTATGGCATAGAAGGGGTAAAGTATTTGAAGGTGATAAGATTGAATACTTCAGTGTTTGGTTGGTCATTAATTTACTCAAAAGCTATGCCTGAGACACTATCCCTGATTGTCAGCACTCTAATCAAACGATAAGTTATTACAATATATATTACCCTTCAGAATACGGAGGCGCTCATTCGGATCATCATCTCCATAAAACCATATTCGGGCATTGCTAGGATGGTAATATTTGCCGTGAAATTCCTGTGAGTAAAGTTCAAAACAATAGTTGTTTTATATGATTAAAAGAAGAGTAAGTTGTTTTTAATCAGTACAATCAAATGCAAAGCTATGTGGCAGTAGAAGGACAAAATAAAACTAACGCAGAACAGAGAATATAGACATGTTCCTGGATAAAATACAATATTGAATACTGGCCTCAAACTAAAATATTTGCAGGAAAAGAAAACAATAGATGGAAAATGTTTCTCACAACAGCTAGACCTTAAGAGACTTGCAGAGCTTGAGGTCAAGAGTTAGATCTTTGTCAGTCCAACATTTTTAATTTACAAAACAAATCCAGCATAAGATAGAAGATATTCTGTCTTCTTCAACCCCAAAAGACTTTTACTTGATACACGTTAGATATATAAATAAAAGTCATTTTTAGGCTTGTTTCTCGAAAGGGTTAGAAGGTAGTCCTGGACATACAAGACAGCCAAACCATATACACCACGGAAATCAAGAGCTCCTTCTAAAAAACACAACATTTTTTTGAAAATATAATTATCAATGCGTACCTTGAATTCCTCAAAAGTCAATTTTGGAATCACTAGGGGATCACCTCCACTATCAACACCATATGTATTGTCCGGGAAAAGAGCCTGAGCCACAGTAATATGTAATAGTGATGAATATACACATATTGAATTATCAAGAATACAAAAAATCAACTGGTTAACAAACAACTTGATGTTGACAGTCCTTTGATTCAAAAGTAAGTGTGATGCAGAACATCACATGCAATCAACACAATTTTCAAATACAATGCCAGCAGTACACAGTATATCTTTATATACTCATATTAATTGATACATTTTAGCAAACCATAAAAACAAATCAGTATATTCCAAAATAATAAAGAGAAGGTTTAAGCAGCCCTAATGTAATGCTGAGTTTTCTGAGTCATGTAAGCTGTACACATTCCAATAAGAACAAGATATAAGAAGTGGAAGATTTAAAAACATAGAAAAAAGAAAGGGTGAGTATAATAACTAGCCTGCTGAGCAGTCCGCCCTAGTATATTATCAGGTTGAGAATAGACACCCTTCATCTCATTAAAAACAACACCTGGAATATCAACAGATTAACATTAAGAAAAGAGGAAGAGAGAAGTGTGGGAAAAATTAAAACATTCAATATGCCCAAAATATCAATGCAATGCACACACTAAAAGGCCTTTAAAAACAAAAGAGCTTGAAATAGATAATGACTACATTCACCCAACCTTTGTAACTGATGTCTTCTGAAGGATCATTGAGCTCAAAATGCCAACCCTCCTGCTGAAACGTTTGAAAGTCCTCCACACATTTGGGAAAGAAAACCGCATCCAGGTATACATCAACCAAATTATAAAAATCCTGTAAATAAAGATGGAAACTTTATCACATTAACTCAAGTAACAAATTGACAATCAGAATGCTGATAGTTCAGCGACCAATTGATTGACTTGCAACCTTGGTATTAGTGGAAGCAACAGGGTAACATGTCCTATCTGGATATGTGAATGCATTCAAGAACGTGTGCAAGCTTCCTTTCAATAGCTCAACAAATGGTTCCTTCAAAGGATATTTTCTCGATCCACATAATACACTGTGCTCCAATATGTGAGGTATACCAGTGGAATCCTTCCTGAAAACATCAAAAAAATTCACCATCCATCACATGCTATAGTAATAAACACCATTGCACAGAAAATACCAAACTATATAGAACCTATTGAACTAATTTGACTAAACTAAAGATGTCACTTATGTCAGCTAGTATGCTGTCCTTGTAATGCAGTGTAACACAAGAAGAATGACATGAAATTGAAACCATGAAGTGAAGCTGTACTTACGGGGGTGTGCGGAAAACAATGCCAAAAACCTTATTCTCATCATCATTAGAGACAGACATGACTTCAGCACCAGTCTTCTTGTGTCTAAAAAGCACAGCTTTTGACTTACACTCAGGGATGAACTCCTCAGAAAGCTTCTCAAAACCCAAACTTTCCGCAACTTCATCCTTCACCTCAGCAAATTCTTCACCACCAAACACAAAAAACAACAAACAGTCAAAAAAGTCAAAACCCCACCAAGCAAAACATCACTAAATGATAAAAGTAAGAAACTTTAACATACCTGAGGGTGATTGAAATGGAGGGGAGGCAACAGCACGAGGGGAGAGAGAAGAAAAGTGGTTAGGAAGGTGAAGAGGTGAAGATGGTGAAGGTTTGGGGGATAAGCGGAAGTGGCGGCGGAGGAGAGAGCGGTGAGTGGAGGGAGGGTAGAGAAAAGGAGAGGAAGAGAGAGAGCGAGAGAAGAGAAGGAGGGAAGGAGAAGAAGAGGAGGAGGAGCGAGAGAAGTATGTGGAGGAAGAGAGAGAGCGAAGAAGACAGGCTCTCTCCATGGTGTGAAGGATAATAGAGAGAGGAGAAGAGAAGCAGAGATTTTATGAAGATGGAAACGTTGTTGCGTGATAATATTAATTAGTGTGTGTGTGATAATATAGAAATTGTGGTTCTCTAATTGCCAGGTTTGGTTTTTCTTCTTCACACTTCACTGCTCTTGTTGAAGAGTGGAGGCAAGAATTTCTTTGCTTGGTCAAAAAGAAAAAACAAGCCTTCATTTTCTTAATTTTAGTTATGTTTTCTTTCTTTTTTACTGCGGTATGTTTAGAAATTGTGGGTCTCTAATTGCCAGGTGTAATGCTCCATTTTTTCAAGTCAAAGTCTGCAAATGCAAAACGAAAATTGTATGTGTGTGTGTGTGTGAGATTCCCTTTTTGTGAAAAGTAGGGAGAGGGACCAAAGAAAAGTTTAATTGCTTATAAGGACCTTTTAAAATATAATTATCTAGAAGCACCTAAAACTAAAATAAATATGTTGTATTACCAAATTAATTTAAATATTATATAATTATTTGTTTTCATTATTTCTTTTGTAGTTATATGTATTTGTTTTAGCTAAAAGATTTAAAGTAGACAACTAGGAGTATCATGCCAATAATATTATGGGAAAATTCCAAATAAATCCCTCTGAATACCCAAAAGGACAAGTGAGGAACCTAAACTTCCAAAAGGACCATGAAGGAACCAGCACCTATCTGTCATTTTAAAATTTTGCGAAAAGACAAAATTGCCCTCATCCTAAAACACAAATTCCCACCCCCACCCTAAATTTACCCTAACACCCACCCTCTGCTCGCAATTTGAGTTTTATGATGGGGCAATTTTGTCTTTTCGCAAAATTTTAAAATGACAGATAGGTGCTGGTTCCTTCATGGTCCTTTTGGAAGTTTAGGTTCTTCACTTGTCCTTTTGGGTATTATGAGAGACTTATTTGGGATTTTCCCTAATATTAATATATTTGATTAAATTATTTATTTATAGTTATACACTTTGTAAACATAGTATTCTTACCCCTTGAATTTTGACTAATCAATCTTGAACTAGAATGGACCCCGCGCGTTGCGCGGGAAGTCAACACTTAGTTGTTTATATCTTACAAACATAACTTGTAAGATATGAGTTTATTGACATTTATTTTCTCTAAGTTTATTAACATTTATTTTCTCTCAGTTTTTTAATTATATCACTATCAAACAAAGGAATTGGCATAGAGTTAGATTTAATGGATACTTGTGATTGATAGACTTTTCAAGATAAATACAAAGGAATTGCTATAAATAATTTCTTCTTTATTAAAGCTTATGCCAACATTTGTGATTGAATGTCCACACAATGTGCGGGTCCATTCTAGTTACTGCTTAAATTTTGTATGAAGGGCCACATAATAAGTCATCCATGCATAGCCTATAAATAATTGAAAAGTTAAAAGTAAATTAAATTAGTGATAACAAATAAGTATAAATACTTCAAAATAATTTCAATATACATTACATAGTTTATTTTTTAATTTGACCAAGAATCAAATTTGATTGTATATAAAAATAAAAGAAAAGTGAAACCCCATCACACACCCCCATCCAACCCCTCCAAAATAAATCAAATTTTCCTTGGGCACCTTCACATATAAAAGTTTACTTGCTCAAATTTTTTTTGGAAGTTAATCTTTGAAAATGGTTTCAATATAGATTATATATACTATTTTTAACTTGGGCAAATGGGCAAAAATAGCCATCGTAAATTTAAAAATGGGCACCTATAGCTCTGGTAAATTTAAGGCGGCAAAACCGTACACGATAAACCAAAATGGGGCAAAACCGTACATTGTAAACCGAAATGGGGCAAAAGTAACCTCTCTGTTAGGCCGAGTTAAATAGACGTTTTCCAGACGTGGGCTCCACCATCAGTAAATGACGTGTTAATTCCAAAATCCACCGTGGAAGCTAAAATGCATCCAGTTGAACCCTAAATCACATGAAACAAACCCTAAACTCCCAAATCATTTCGATAAGAAGCTAAATAGAACCCCAAATCATGTGAAATCCATCTTATTTTTTCGTAATCATCTGAAAAATAAAGCCCCCTTTGAAAAAATATAGGTCCAACAACATATTGCACCCTAAAATGTATGACACGTCATTTACTGATGGTGGAGTCACGTCTTGAAAACATCTGTTTAACTCTGCCTAACAGAGAGGTTACTTTTGCCCCATTTTAGTTTACAATGTACAATTTTGCCCTCTTAAATTTACGAGAGTTATAAGTGCTCATTTTTAAATTTACAGTGGCTATTTTTGCACATTTGCCCTTTTAACTTACCAATAATAAGATTCATTTATTAATCAAAATAAAATAATAGTCAAATTCTATCTCAAACCCTCTCCATCCAACCCTTCCACTATGTAACACCCACCCCCAAAAAAAAACAAACTTCCTCTGGCACTCACTCCTCTGATAGATCCATTGATAAGATAAGATAGTCTCATAAACAAATTTAGCATCATCCATATCCATTCAACATGATTTAACATCCCAATAAAAAGGCACGTAGTTATATGAATAGTTTAAAGCCTAGATAGTATAAAAGAGTTTAGATGAAAAAAAGCATAAAGCTATCATCCTTAGTGTTTCAACATGGTTCACCTTCCCAAGTACTAATATTAAAAATTTATTCAAAGGAAAAATGTAGTAACTCCAAATTTCTAAAACAATATTTCAAATTTCCTCCTAGCACCTCCCTATATGAAACTTCATTTGAACTAATTTTTTTTGGTAGTTTATATTTTCAAGTAATTTCAATTTCAATTTTTAAGATCTTAATACTATATAAGGATTCATAATTAAGTCCTTTACTCTAATTTTGCCTATTTTATTTGAAAATTCTTACTATCTAAAAAAAATAAAAGCTATAAATACCTGAAAAGATGAACATAAATTAAATTAGTGATAAGAAAATAATTATACTACTTCAAAATATTTGTTAGATATTTTTAATTTATAAGTAACTTCTTATATATTCATAATTAATTTTCCTTGATATGAAATAAAATTCCAAGATTTATTAGGCATACAAAATTAAATATATTTAAAGCTTGCAAATTTGAATGTGTTCATTAATATTTAGAAATAATTACTTCTTCTAATTTTGTAGGCTATAATCTAACTAACAATAAGTCGTTTATTCATTGTTTGATTTAGGATTCAATCATTCATAGTCTTCTATGAACGCATTATGTTGCTTTTTATGATGTTTAAAAAGATACAAATGGACAATACCATGGGATGCAGCAGAATGATTCTTATAATACTAAAAATATCATTAATTTATATCATATATAATATTAAATTTGGCCTACAATCAAACTCCCTATAAATAAAATATAAGAAGAATCAAATTATCTTCAGCCTCTCCCCTTCAGTCCAACCCCCACCCCCATGACAAAAAAAAATTAAATTCCCCCTGGTAACCCAAATTAAATATTGTTGGAAAACTTATTAACTTATTTTAGGGTGCCCAAGGGAAATATCTAGTTCACTGATATTTGCAGGAAGTACATATTGGATTTTCTAAAATTCCCTTCTAAATCATAAATCATAAAATATCATTTGAACAAAAACACCTTGATATGTATAAAAAATTGATATTTTGAAAAACAAAATGAATTTAAGAAACAAAATGATGGAGTAAAAAAAGCATGAAAAAAGTTACTTGTATGGATGAGAGCAAGCCCAATTAATTTAAAATTAGTTACAATAGGAAACTGATACAAACTCTCAGAAAATTATACAAACCCTCATTGAATTTAAAAAGGGTTTAAGTGCAAAAATGTTCACGAAATTGTCACAAAGGGGCAAAAATGGCCACGTAAAATTTTTTGGAGCAAATCTTCCCCTCAAATTTTTAAACTGGGGCAAAAATGCTTATCACGGTAACTTTTTTACTTTTTCACTCATCATATTCTGTCTCGTCATCTTCATACATGGGCAAATAAATATATAAACTTTCCACATGTTTTAGTGAGAGATGAACCGACAGAAAATGATGCGTCAAAATGCCAAAAAATTAACTGTGATGGACACTTTTGACCCACTTTTGAAATTTGATGGGCAGTTTTCTCGGAAAATTTTACATGGGTATATCTGCACCTTTGTGACAATTACATGGGCATTTTTGCACTTTAGCCCAATTTAAAATTATATCATACTAACATTTTTAGTTTATTCAAATGAGTAAAAATGTCATATATTTTAAGATTGGGTGAGATTCTTTTGTTCTAAATAAAATAGAACAATCTCTTAGCCAAAACAATAGGAAACTTAATTAGAAGTTACGTTGAATTAAAATAATTAAATTTAAATTATACAAAATGTCCTCATTATTAAAAGAGAATTTTAGGGGGTTAAACAGGGAAAAATCAATTAATTTTGAGGACCTCTTAAAAACTGAATATTTAGAATGACTAATCCCCTAAAATTCTTAGAATTGGTTTTAGATTTTTATAATTCCCTTAATTTTTTTCCCGTCATTGTGATTATTTGAAAATGCTAATGTTGACTATAAGTGCAATCTTTGAAGTCACATTAGTTGGCATTATTCGTTGCTTAAATTTTTCACCACATGGATTGATGGTTATTCATTGATTAGATTATTCACCACATGTCTTGATGGTTAGATTTAGGAAGTAACTGATAGTTAGGTACTTGATAATTTTTGAAAAAACACACTTTGATTTGTGTGATATAATATCAACTCGCATTAATTTTTTGGAATGACATTGACTGTTGGAATATGAATTATGATTACATTGGAATTAACACAATCCATCAATAAGCCACTTAATTCGACTGAAGAATTATTACAGCAATAAAATATTTAAGGCTAATTGATTTTCTGCATAATTTGCATAGGAATCTGTCACTAAGTTACGAATGGGATTGAAGATTGGAATGTGAAATGCAATTACATTTAAAATCTAAAGACAATCATCATACCAACTGATTTTTGGTCACAAATACATCTGGTTAAACATGATGCCATCCCTGATGATACATCATAATTTTAATTCTTATGGTTTCAAGAATAAGGACTATTGAAAGCACTTTAAATGTGCCTTGATTGTAAAAACCGAATATGGCAATGCTCATTTAACCATTTTCCCTCTTTACTCTAGTAGAAGCACATAAAGAAATATCTAACTAATTCATAGAAATATTCATTTAATACATGCATTGATGCAAATTTTATGGAAATTGATAGTGGAATATCTTTTTGCGTGTTATATCACCAGAGAATTCGACACAGATGAATAATAATATAAATTAAGATACTTTAACAGATACTTATTTTGATGTGCTTCTTCAATATTCAACAAATATCCTCTAAAGAATGCCCTTGTAAGCATGTGTTTGTTCTATAATTGCAGAAATAATCAAATACATATCACTTGATATTCCATCTCAAGTTATTAAAAAAATGATCAAATACATATCACTTGATGTATATATGTCAAAACAATGATATTATTGGTTGCATTAATATCATCATTCCACTCAAAAAGATATTGAGTAATATATACATCAATAATAACATATACATGTGTTGGTTGGACAAAACTGAAATAAAGATGGAGCAAATTTCAGAAGAGGAAACATCAGGATAAAAAAGGAGCACTACTGGATTCCATATATTCCCCAAAAAGCACTTAATCACTCTAACCATTTAGCCCATCATGTACTGATGCAGAATGTATTCCCCACCTAGCTCATCCACAAACCACAAAAGCTCAAAATCCAGTCTGCATCTAGTTCAGTCCCAAGCATTTTGATGTGGCATTCAAGAGCAAACATAAGTCAAACATAATAAGTAAATATATAGAAACAATTCTAAACATTAATAGTCCCAATTGCCTAATTCTCATACAGTGAATTAGGCATCTGTACAGGGAGATTAAATAAAACAAAGCAGAACCTAAAGGGAGAAGACTCACATCAATATGTACAGGGAGATTGCAAAACAAAAATAATTGCAAGAGGAGCATACCTAAACAATTGCAAGCTGCTACCCATTGTTAACCAACACCTTGCAACCTGAAAACAATGTTATTAACCAAACACTTGTAACCTCCCTTCTTATTTCTAGCCTTTGTCCAGAGAGTGCAAGACTGCAATAACTTGAAATAATCATACTATGCTTGAGCACAGAAATATGGGCACAGAATTCACAAAAATGCAAATTCCAGCATCTTACACTTATCAAAGTAAAATCATATGTCAAGCATAAACTATTGTATATGTGAAGAGGCACTAAAGAACAGGAAAATCCAACCATGCAGATTAAGAAGAAACAAAAGGCTTCGAAACTTGTATTAATGACAGGAACCACACAATCAGTTTGAACTTGCATTGCTGCTTCAAAGGGTTTTAAAAATTCAAACTCTTTCAACCCATGATAGATCATTAGTCCAAACCAAATCAAACCATAATGCACAAATTGACCACCAGTACAACATGAATGTTTTTTGATATTTAAACTTCAAAAAAAATATGCAAGTGATCAATGAAAGACTCTTAAATCATACACCTGTAGCAAAATAAGGAAAAACTCAACATACATTAGAAATTTCAACAGAACAGCAGGCAAGTCCAAGCTGATTTAACAAAAGCAACCCATATATTGATACAAAATAATATGTGACATCTTGTGATATAAATACCCTTCTACAAAATAATATGTGACATCTTGTGATGTCATCTTCTTCCGCATATTGCCATGGCACTTTATCTTGATGTCATCTTCTTCTGCATATACCCATGCTGCCATTCAATACATACCGTCTAATTAAAAACAAAATATGATTACTTCATTAATGGTATAAATAGTATGCCATAAGCGGAATGGTATAAATATTTACTACACTGTAAGTTGAAGCAATGATAGACAATGAGATGATAACATTTAAAATGACGTTCTAAATCCTCTAAACTTGAAAGTTTTTATGAACTCATTTACTCTAAGTCTACAACTCTCTATATCTGCCTATCAATCACATCTCAACTCCTAAAATTAAACAAAGATATTCACCACTAATAAATCACAACCATTAGCAAAAGGAAATTCACATTACGTTCAGCTCCAATGAACTCCATCCTTCCTAGAAATTATGAACAAATGAAATAAATCACAAACAAAATCGTGAGAATTCATATACCTCTCAGAAAATCAAGTCACGCGGGAAGAGGCAATTCTTCCTAAAAAAGGAAAAGATGATTAGAAGTTTGCTAATAATGTCAGGTACATTACGAAAATGGCAAATTTCATAAAATTCAGCCAAATCTCTTGATCAGAAAGAAGAACGCAATTTATTAATAAGAACCTGGTTCTTAGCAAGATGGTCCAAAGAAATGGCAGTCTGTAGGCAAACGATGAGAAATGATTAAAAAAACTAAATAGGCGATTAGACACAAAGGCTTTATTGCATAAAAGGAAAACATTCTTCAAAGAAAAAAGGAAAACATTGTTCAAAGAAAATACCAGAAATGCTTTGATATGAATCTGCAGTTTCCTGCAAAATTAAATGTTCAGTGATGTTGAACAGCATATTGGGATCAGTGGTGCTTCGCCGCCCTTCATTTTTAATGGAAGCTTGAAAATGAGGTAGGGTTTTGGGACGGTTAAAGAGAAGGGGTGTGTGGCTGTGTGGAGGGTTTTTAAATAAGCAGAATTAAATTGGGCAATTAGTTTGGTGGTAGGTAACAGGTGAGATATGATTATACTCATAAATAGATTGGGGAACATGGAGAGATGAATAGGTGAAGCAGTTTTGCGTTTAATGCTAAATCTTGGAAGTTGGTGGGTGGTGGACTGGTGGTTGTGTGTTTTGGAAATTGGTGTCCACTAATGCCTAAAATTAATTTTGGGCTGGGCTAGTGGGCTGAGATGTTCAAGGCTTAATATACGTGAAAAGAGTCTATTACAAGTGCATTTTTTTGCCTCTGGTGTGAACGCACTTGCAAACACAAATTGCTTTTAACGGTGAGATGTGTGTCCAGCACATAGTTAATTCTGTTTTGAAACCTGTTTAATGTGTGAAAAAGAAATGAGACAATTACCAACTTTCAAGGGATATATTTGATAGTTCTTACCCCTTGAATTTTGACTAATCAATCTTGAATAGGCGCTGTAGTATCAGGTGATATTTAAAAGAAATTCTCATCCAAAGATACACAAAAAGACATGCATAGATAGTGGCCCAAAACATGGATGAGTATTGGGTAGCTAGCTGTGCTTCCAGCCCATTACTGTAGATTATGAACTAGTATGCAAGTCGATGGAGGAGGATCCAGTTTTTCTTTTTCCAAGTAGAGGTGGTGGATATAGATAGCTACTTACTTCAGTTTTAAATATAAAACTTAGTTGATTTTCTATAGAAAGATAAAAAAGCAAGCTAATTTAATTAGTCATAACACACATGATATACTGCTGGATTACATACTCCATAATTTTAGAAATCAAGCATGCTTTTCAGTTTTTGTTGCTTCCTTTTTATTTTCTCAATATTCTCAACGAGTCAAAGTAACTCTAAAAAACAGTACTATCGTTATCATTCCATATGCTCGACAAAATTCAAATTTTGCTGTATCTGTTTTCTATATTCTCATTTTAATTTTAGAAACATGGAGTACAAATTAAATTTCTAGTCTTAAAAAATAATAACCAGTAGTGAAAATAGAAGAACTTCAAATAAAAATTTACCCTGTAAATTTAGTTACAATAATTGAAAATTGTTTAAGACATGATATTGCTTTTTTAACATCGTTATATCCTTATAATGTTATAATTTATTCGTCAAGCGCATGTATTCCTGGCCTCTCACGCAATGAAACCGGAAACTATCCCTCTCAAATTTCATTTCAGAAAAATCACTCCGTCTAGATGGGAAATTGCAAGTTCCACCCTAACTTTTTAGACCAATTTCCTGTTCTCATTTTTCTTTCGAGAGTGACCACTACCCTATTTATTCCCAGCAAGTAACTTCATCCCGACCAGAAACAAAGAAATAAACCCACCCACAAAAATCAAAACATACACACAGGTCTACTAGTTGACCAGATTACAATCACACAGACGCAATCATAATTCAATTGCAAGTCCAAACAACAATCATTTTACTGATCGTATAAATCACATTAAAAAAAAACAACATATACCACCACCACCATCAATATTCACTAAGAAGTGGATATCCAGTTTTCTACTAAAAAAATATGAGTAGGAGAGCAAGACATATTTAAACGTTAAATCTGACCTATACCATCTATATTTGAAAAAGATTGTGTCATTTTATTAAATCTACAAGTCTACATACAACTAACTCTCCCAACTTGGTTGAGTTTCGCACTAGCCACTAAATAAAATCGTGGCTGTTGAAAAAATTATAAATCACCCTTCGATCATATTTTCATTTTTGTTTTATAAACTCATAAATTATTCTTAAATTAAATTCAATGCCAGAGTTCCTTCCCGCATTCTTCTCCTTTTTTTCATGACGTTATCTTATTTTGTTTTTATTCTATCAAACCTGAAAAGAAATTTATGAGACTCAAAATTCATTAAGTGTCTATATTCTTGCACTCTCATAGATCTAAGAGTAGAAACTTCATTTCAGGTCCTAATCAGTTTCATTAAGTTTCTTGCATTCACTTGATTCTACTTGTATTTTCTTCAAAAATATATATAGGTCTAATAAGAATAACTTTTCAAACAAAACTGTTCTCTCAATAAAAAAAATAAACTACTATTATTCTCATTTCAATGTTTGGAAGTGAAATTGCATCAACTACTTCGACAGAACCAAAGCACGAAATATAGCTGATGTGAGAGTTTAGAGTAAATCGGAACAAACAGAGGTGATAATAGAAGATAATGTTGTTTGTGCCTTTAACATAAAATGCCAAAGAATCAAGAGAGAGAATAATTGAAAGATACATGACTTTTGTTATAAAACAACCAGGAGGAGGAATTCACTTGTGTATCTCATGTATTACATTACTCTGTACTCTGTATTTATCATCACACAACTTCAACAAGAAATAAATAAAAAGTTTAATCCTCTTAAGTATATAAGTTGTAACATTTGTTTCATGATAACATCTTAAAACAATTCATTAGAGGGGTTATTTAGTGTAGGATGAGAAAGATCAAAAGTCGAAAGCTAGGTTTATGGACATCCATCTGTTTAATCTATTTAATGTAGTATTTACAAATCCATATCATCCAAGTGAGATCCAATGCCCCATCGATGATAAGCGTAATCATTTGAGGTTTATGAAGGAGACAATTTTGTTGAGCATGGCCACAGCATTATCACACGTAGGATTAAACAAATGAAACACATGCCACTCATCCACAGCCTCCATCAAATCCACCACTCCCAACCAACCACTCTTCTCAACCACCTTCTTATAATACCTACCCCTCTCCTTAAACACATCCTTGCCCGCAACACATACCATTATCCTCTTACACCCCAGCCTCCCCAAATCCAGATCCTTCTCCGGGTTCATCATCGGGTCATCCGACCCGTCCGTTGTAGGACACGCAAATCTCCACCGTTCATCCACCAACAACCTCAAACTCTCCTCTATCTCCTCCTCATCCAACGGTCTCGCTCCCAAGAAGTACGGATGAACCAAAACAATGCCTTCCAAATTCAAACCCGGTAACCCCTCCGACCCGACCCGGATTGCCATCTTATGAGCAATGTTAGCTCCGGCGCTGTCGCCGGCGAAGAAGACATGATCGAAATCGGCGTGGTGGTTAAGAAGGTGGTCGGGTCCGTCGCCGGAGAAATGGGAGGCGACCCAGTTAAGGGAAACCCAGGAGTCGTCGAAGGCGGCGGGGACAGGGTGCTCCGGGGCTCGCCGGTAATGGACGGAGACGGCGACGGCGTTGGCGGCGGCGACGAGGGAGGTGACGTAGTTGTGGGAGCTAGAGTTGAATGGGGTTCCGGTGACGAAGCCTCCGCCGTGGAAGTAGACTATGAGGGGAAGCTTTTTGTGGGGCCCAGTAATGGTTTTGGGGGCGAAGATTCTGGCGGAGATGGCGGGGTTTTCGGAGATGACGATGTCGTGAGATGCGACGGTGGAGTTTGGATCGTCGGCGGAAGGTGGAGTGAAGTCGATGCCGCCGAATCTCTGAACGGTGCCATCTTTGTAGACTAAGAGCCTAGGGGCGAATATGTTGTTGGCTACTTCCTTCTTTGGGTTGGCAATGGCATCCATGGTGATGGTGGACTTTAATGTGGTGGTGGAGAAATGGTTGACTAGTGGAGTATAAACATTTTAAAAAGTGACTATCTTGGTAATTATATACACCCTTCTGTCATAACTATTAATTAAACAGGTATAATTCTTACACACGTAAGATTATCTTCTCTCTTAATTAGTGTTTTGTTAATGCACAGGAAATGAGAAAACAATTAAATGAGTGAAAAATGTATATTTTATTGAATATCAAAATGGGTCAACGATAATATTGGATACAAAGACTAAGCCGTTTTTAAAATGACTTAGTCGTCAGATTTTGTAATACAAAAATAATATGCTTGTGAGTTCTGATTGTCTTGGATCCTTTTGAAAGATGGACTTTCTTATGCTTTTATAATGTTTTCCGTGATATCCGCCGTTGGGAAGTCATAAATGTCATTTATGCCCATTTTAAAAGTTTAGACGTTACAAACATTACTGGTCGTTCGTTACAAGTTGTTAGACGTTATAGATTTTAATGGTTGTTCGTTACTAGTCATTAGACGTTACAAGCTTTAATAGTCGTCCGTTACTAGTCATTAAAGTTGAGACTTTACACATCATTTATGATTGACAGTTATGTCTCTTTATTGCGTTGAGTCATATATCAGTGAGATTAGACTACATTCATTCATTTGGACTCAATTTATTGAGACCCTATTAAAAGTATTAAAAATGGGCATAACATTTTATCAATCAAATCTGGCGAGTTGTCGTGAATGGTAAGTGATTTTATCGTTTAAGCAAGTGGTTGGTGTTTGATCCCTAACTCGAGTTGTCTACCCCTTATACGAGACTTCATAACACACTTAACAAGTAGGTGGGGATACAATTGGAAAACAGAAAAACAGAGAGAGTTTCTCAATTATATTACCATTTTACTTTAACCATCTGTTTTCATACTCACCATCTCTCATGTTTGTAAGTCAATTTGAAAATAAGTCAAATTATGTAATAAAATTTATGTTTGGATTAACCGTGAAAAAAAGAAGAGAGGAGGTGGGAAGCCAAGAATGAAGAAGAAAATAACTCATGAAGACTTAGTGAGTAAAGAGAGAAGGGCATAGTTGGGAAAAAAATAATTATCCCCAACAGTTATAAACCAGTGAAAATAAGTTGTTTTTGTTAAATAATCTTAAAAAATTGACTTACGGCTTTTTAGAATTAACTGGATGAAAAATAAGTTCAGTCAAATATGTGAAAAAAATCATTCACTCAAAATAAATGAGAATCTCAAAATAAGTCCAACAAAAACACTCAAATACAAGTGATACGGAACTTCTTATCTTAAACTCTAATGATAACAATGTTTTCTTATTATTTCATCTTCTATTGCTATACAATCCAATACCACCATGCAGCCAAATGTGGTTATTATCAACCTCCTTAAAGCAAGATGTGTGATTAATACATTATGCTTAATTTCTATAGCCAAATGTACTTTTACAATGACAACAACCGAAATTGTCCACAAGCTGCCCAATGTGCCCTGCTCCAGTGCTCCATATATATGTCAAAAATCAAAGTTGAAAAGTACAAGCACCATTTACACATACTTGCCACAGAAAGCGAAAAAGAAAATGAAGTACAGGGATTAGAGAAAAAGAAGAAGGCAAATGGGGCTAATGTGAGATAGTTAGATACCCAGCATATAAAACAATTAGATATAAAAGCACTCACAAACAGTGTAATCAGTTCAAAATCCCAGCTAGTTAGCTGAAAATAAACAAGTGAACCAATCAGATAATGAAATTTCCATGCAAGCTATGGGGATTGATTATTAGAAGAAGAGAAGCGTAGGAATTGCATGTTTCCAGTAACGACACAGCCCACAAGTTCGCAAGGAAATAAAAACAAAAACAAAACAAAAATGAAAAGAGAGATAGACATGAAATGATATAACAAGTAAGCAAAAGCTAAATCCTTAGGCAGGTAAGTGAGGAAGTGAGGAGAAATTCCTTCAAAAGAGAATGGAAGTTTGAGAGTTTTTTTTTTTTTGAAAGTGTGGGCCTCTGTGTCAGATGACTCAGATCCGAACAAAAGCAGATTTTTTTCAAAAAAATAACTAACATTCAGGCTAACTTGTAAGCCCGTCGGGTTTGCCCTTTTGGAGACGAAATATTTGAGCTGTGGGTTACCTGGCCCATTTTTGTACCTAGACTAAATGTAACTGCATCAAAACATATCATTTATTATACATATGGGCTGTGGGGTGTGACAGTGTGATGAGGCAAGTGATGGACGGAAAGCTCATTAAAGAAGAGGATGAGGCCGTCGGTTATGGCGGCGAAAATGACAGCGAGATGGTGTGTGGGTAATAAAGGATGAAGGTCGGAGGGCAGAGAGAATAGTGTTGGGATTTTGACTTGGGTGAGGGAGAGAGTTGAAAGGGGAGTTGAGTAGTCAACTATCATATTAATATCAGTCGAAAGTCCGGACACCATGTTGCCCTCTTAATGACCATTTTCTTTCAAGTTGACAATCATGCTACATATGCTCCGTTTAATTAATTGGTACTAAAATAGTAAAATATGCACAACTTTACAATAAAATGGTATGATACTTGCCCCTCAAATTTTAATTGTTTTTTGTGCACATTTGCTAACTATTGCACTTTAGATTTGGACTTTAACTACCCTAGTTTATTACCTCTCCATCAATTTCTATTATTGCTTTTATTTCATATTTCCTCTCATTTTTAGTATATTTTTCTCCCTTGTCGTCCCATTATTAACAAGGCATATGCAATAGCTCGTGGGGCCGGACCAATCCCAAACGATGAGTTAGGCAAAATGAATCAATCTTCGAAGATGAAGTGGCTAATAATGAAAGCTGTAATTAAATTAAAATGGGGCACTAAATTTTTCATGATGATAAATTTACCTTTCAATTCTTGGAACTTCAATTTGAAGAAGGACAGCCACTCATAGCTTTTTACGGACCTTACACATCCTATTGCAAGGTTAAAAACTAAACATTGTCGTTTTATATGTTGGACCAAGAAACTTTCACAGTAAGCATGTGTTTCTCAAAGGGAATGTGGCTATACTATATATTGTGGAAGGAAAAAACATACAGTCCGTGTGGTATCAAATCACTGACAATTTATACACACGTAGGTGATGGAGGTTGCCATGAAGTGAACCTGCCACGTCACGGCTATTTGCGCAAACAAATGTAGGTACACCTCTCCCACGTACCCTGAAGGACCACCTTGCATGGCTTTTGGTTGGGAATAGATTTCAACGCAACCGTGGCAATGGACAAAATATTTTTTTACTTGAATTTGCATAAATTTCGTGATATTATTTTATAACGTAGTTAACTTGTTAATTACGTGATGAAGCGGAAAAATATTAAAATAATATGGGAGTTCCGTTCTAAACATATTTGAAATTTGCTGCTAAAAATGGCCACCACCCCACCGTAATTAAATTTTCAAGTTAAATGAGCCCAGCTCAAGGTATCAAAACCTCACTCTATCACAAACAACAATCAAACATACACAATGCACTTTATATAACTAATTCATTATCACCACCACTACTACTCAAGTGACAATTAAAAAGTTAACAACAGAGATATGATCATCATCAAAACCATGTAATATGATCTCCCACAGAAGTGAAGGCCTGAAGCACGTGTGCAGCAAAAAAGAAGAGATCATCAAGAAAGAAAACCTATAAACTGTTTTATGATGATAAATCTAACCCACATCACTAAGCGTGATTATTGATGAAGGAGGCGATTGCATTAAGCATGGCCACAGCTTTATCACACTGTGGGTTAAAAAGATGAAACACATGCCCTTCCTCCTTTGCTTCCATAACATCCACCACACCATGCCACCCACTCTTCTCCACCACTTCCTTATAATACCAACCCTTCTCCATCGACCCATTCTTCTATGCAACACACACCAATATCTTCTTACACCCCAACTTCCCCAACCTCTCATCCTTCCCGGGGTTAAACAACGGGTCATCCCTACTTTCTCTCGCCGTCGGATACACAAACAGCCAAAAATCTTCTGCCCATGATGATCTGTCACCCGCTTTTCGCCAGAAAAATGGATGAACCAAAACCAACCCTTCCACATTCACACCTTGTACTGTAATCCCTCCGTCCCCACACGTATGGCCATGTTGTGTGCGATGGTTCCTCCGGCGCTGTCTCCAGCAATGAACACTTTCTCCAAATCTGCATGGCAGTTTATAAGCTCCTCAGGCCCGTCCCTACGGGAATGGGCAGCGACCCATTGGAGAGAAGTCCATGAGTCATGGAAGGCGGCGGGAAGAGGATGTTCTGGGGCTCTCCTGTAGTGGACAGAGACGGCGACGATGTTGGCGGGGGAGACGAGGGAGTTGAGGTAGTTGTGGTACTGAGCGGTGAAGGGGGTTTCGACTACGAAGGCTCCACCGTGGAAGTAGATGAGGAGGGGAAGTTTTTGGTGGGTATTAATAATGGTTTTGGGAGTGAAGATTCTGGCGGAGATGGGAGGATTTTGGGAGATGATGACGTCGTGAGATCGGACGGTGGTGTTGGAGTTGTCCAGGGAAGGCGGAACGAAGTCGGTGCCGGTGAGTCTCTCAATGTGACCATCTTTGTAGACTTTGAACATAAGAGGAAAGTGGTAGACTACTTCTTTAGAGATTGAGTCCATGGTGGTGTTATCTTGTTCAGGGTATGAATTCAGTATGATCTATATTATTAGTCCTATTTATATATGGAAGTTTTAAATACCCAATTTTTACACCCGGCCCTACTAAAAAACCGTGCTGGGATTAAATAAATAATATATTGGTATTAAAATAGAAAACATTATAATATATACCTCATATCCTATAAATTTGAGGGGATTAAAGGTGTTTGGCAAAAAAAAAGAGGGGATTAAAGGTGACATTTAAATTAGTTGATTTTAAGGTATGGAAGGTTTAGTTGCATTTTGTGTGGTTAATAGGGTTATTTTTTTTATCCAAGAAAAAATAATTAAAATAATACTTTACTGGGCTATTTTCGAATAAAGAAGAATAATCAATGTAGAATATGGATAGTTACAAGGAAATATTTTTTAAAAAGTTGTTGAAACTATTTGTTCTAAAAAAATAAAAATAGTTGAGACTAATTAAAACTAATTATGTTTGTGGAAATATTAATAGTGATAATTTGAGAAAAATAGACAACAGTACTTGAAATTAATTTATGAAGAAATAAAAAATGTTATGAATTGAATTGCCTGTGATATTAACGAGTTGCAAGTGTTACAATTATATTGTTTTTTAGTTATTATTGAGGAATATTGACAATGACAATTTTAGGGGGGGGGGAAGCTTTGGCTGTTAATATTTGGGACTAAAATTAGCTCTTAAAATATGTTGTCTTATACTAGTATTTAGGAAAAGAGGAGATATGATATTTAATGGTATGTATGTATGCATGTTTTAGTTGCCCTGAAATGTTTTGGCTAAAACTCAAAATGCCTCTAGATGATTTTTGGGGTTTAATATCTCCATGAAAGTATAAAAAATGTATAATATTTGTGTCATCCTAGTCCATGGATAAGGTTAGAGCCGGGAAAACGGGCTAACCCGTTTTAAACGGGACAGTCCGACCCGGCCCGCATTAGAAGCGGCCTAGTCTGGACCGACCCGTTTCTATGCGGGTTGGGAATATCACAACCCCACCCAACCCACATTAGAAGCGGACCCGACCCGACCCGAATTTCAAGCTATGTTATTTTAAAAAAATTAAAATTAAATATTAAATCAGTAAAGTAAGCATAAAAAATTTGTGACATATCATTTTCAAACAAATTAAATAAATAATTTATTTGTCTAAATTTCAAAACTATAATGTAAACAAATTCAAAAGAGTTTATGACGTTCAAAGATCTTAACATTAGTCATCTAATTTTCTAATCATTAAACTATATACTCTTTAATATCTAACTTTGTCTTTTTTGTTGTTATCTAACAATAAAACTAAAATATGTAGTATAACATATATTATAATATCAAAAGACTTTTTTGTACTCATTTTTCATTCCACATGGGAAACCTCATATGTAAGAACATATATTCATGACCTCGGCGATAATTTCTTCCTCATATGTTTAATAGTATATACTTTAACTCACATATTTATGTTACAAATACTTCAAAAAAAAATCTGAAACCTCACATACTTCAAAACAAAACCTAAAAACAAATTCAAATTGAACATGAAAAGAAAGAAGAAGACTTGAAAGAATGGAAGAAGGAAGATGAGTTTTAATTTTAGAAGAAAAAATATAATTTATTTTGGGAAAAGTAAGCGGGCCAACCCGCCAACCCGGCGGGCTAGCCCGTCTCAACCCGATTTAAGCGGGCTAGTAACCCAATCCGACCCGATATAAGTGGGTCTCAATTTCTTTGGCCCAATCCGATTTTTTAAAGGCGGGTTGGGTTGAACCCGGCGGGCCGGGTTGGAAATTCCCGACTCTAGATAAGGTTAATTCTGACTGTTGATTAACCTAGTTTTGCTGAGTTGGCATATAGGATATAATGCCACTTATTACAAATAACACACCTCTTTTCTGATAAAAAAAATAAAATAACACACCTCTTCTATTTTGCCTTGTCTCCATAATCCCCCCTTCCCCCCTTTCCATTGTTCATCCGATGAATCTTGAGAGCCTCTAAAGCATAACATCAGTCGAAGAGAAATATTACAAGTATGAGCATTGACTTGCATAAATGAAAAGGAAGTCCAGTCACACTAATTAGAAAATTTTAAAATCCTATTTCAAAGGAAAAGGGTATTGGGAGCTAAGTCATCATATTCTTAAAGGAAAAAACTCAAGGAATCTTATTACTCTGTTTTGACAAAAATATTAAGCGAAGACGTTGAACAAGTTTGTTATGTTGTTCTTAGTGGTCTGCACCTATTTTCATCAACCAATTGCTGATTAGTTTGTTATATTGTTCTTGTTTAGTATGTGTTCCCCTGTTTCCTCAAGCTCGGTTGAGTTTGTTATAGCATTGGTAGCTCCTGTAGCGAACAACTTCATCAATCTTGTTCTGCTCGGTCTAGCTCTCAGCTATTCAGTACTTTTCTCTATTCGCGATTTAAGGTCAGGGATGGGATATGATTACAGCTCTTGTGAAGATCTCTATTTCTTCGTTAACCCACGCGTATCAGCTCATGATAGAACCATCAGCTCATGTGTCAGCCAGAATATGTGAACACCTATTTTATTTTTCATTAAATTGAGATAAACTTTTTCATTAAATTCACCATTAATCCCTCAATAGAAATGAGTAGTGCTCGAATGTACGTACGTATGGTGTGTGAGAATTCTTATATACATGTTCTAAACACCCTATTTTCACCCTATTTTGTCTCGATCTCACAAAATAATTAATTTTTTTAAAAAAATATAAAAATATTGTCATTTTTGTTGTATCCCTATTCCATATTCTCATTTTAATTTTACAAACACACCGAGAAACACGGAGTACAAATTAAATTTCCAGTCTTAAAAAATAATAACCAAGTAGTGAAAATAGAAGAATTTCAAATAAAAATTTACCCTGTAAATTTAGTTACAATAATCCAAAAGTGTTTAAGACATGATATTACTGTTTTAACATCATTATATCCTTATAATGTTATAATTTATTCATCAAGCGCATGTATCCCTGGCCTCTCACGCCATGAAATGGGTGACTGTCTCTCTCAAATTTCATTTCAGAAAAATCATTCCGTCTGGAAAGGAAATTGCAAGTTCCGTCCTAACTTTTTAGACCATTTTACTGTTCTCATTTTTCTTTCGAGAGTGACCACTACCCTATTTATTCCCAGCAAGTTACTTCATCCCAATCAGAAACAAAGAAATGAACCCACCCACAAAAACCAAAACATATACACAGGTGTATCAGTTGACCAGATTACAATCACAAAGACGCAATCATAATTCAATTATAAGTCCAAACATAACCATCTTACTGATTGTATACACCTTAAATCATATTTAAAAAACAACATATACCACCACCACCACCAATAATCACTAAGAAGTGGATATCCAGTTTCTACTGATAAAAAAGATGAGTAGGAGAGCAAGACGTATTGAAACCGTTATATCTCACCGATACTGTTTATATTATTTGATCAAGATTATGTATTTATTTTGTTAAGTCTACATAAACTAACTTTCCCAACTAGGTTGTGTTTCATACTAGATACCAAATAAAATCATGGCTGTTGAAAAATTATTAATCATCCTTTGATCATATTTTCATTTTTGTTTTATAAACTCAAATTATTCTTAAATTAAATTCGATGCCAGAGATCCTTCGCCCATTCTTCTCCTTTTTCATGACATTTTTTTTATTGTGTTTATTATGTCAAACCTGAAAAGAAATTTATGAGACTCAAAAATTCATTAAGTGTCTAGCTATATTTTTGCACTTTGATAGATCTAAGAGTAGAAACGTGCTTCATCAGGTCCTAATCAATTTCATTAAGTTTCTTGCATCCACTTGATTAACTCTACCTGTATTATTTCAAAAATATAGGTCTAATAAGAATAACTTGTCAAACAAAAACTGTTCTCTCCATAAGAAAAGAAACTAATGTATATCAATGTTTGGAAGTGAAATTGCATCAACTACTTCGACGGAACTCAACTACAAAATATAGAATGCCAAAGAATCAAGAGAGAATATTTAAAGATACATGACTTAATATTTTTTACCAGCGATATATGACATTGTTATGATTGAATGTATTAATGAAACAAATAGAAAATAATAAATACATGGCGGAATTATTAGAACTTCTTCATCTGCCATGATTTTATTTGGTAGCTAGAACTCCTGCTAAGCAAATATATATCACAAGTGAGATCCAATGATCTAAATACGGCCAAGCCTTCTCAATCATGATAACCTTAATCATTTGAGATTGATGAATGAGACAATTTTGTTGAGCATGGCCACAGCATTATCACTTGTGGGATTAAACAAATGAAACACATGCCTCTCATCCAAAGCCTCCATCACACCCACCATTCCCACCCAACCACTCTTCTCAACGACCTCCTTATAATACCTACCCCTCTCCTTATACAAATCCTTCCCCGCAACACAAACCATTATCCTCTTACAACCCAACCTCCCCAAATTCGGATCCATCTCCGGGTTCATCATCGGGTCATCCGACCCGTCCGTTGTTGGGCACGCAAATCTCCACCGTCCATCCACCAACACCCTCAAACTCTCCTCTATCTCCTCCTCATCCAACGGTCTCGATCCCCAGAAATACGGATGAATCAAGACAATGCCTTCCAAATTCAAACCGGGTAACCCCTCCGACCCGACCCGGATTGCCATCTTATGAGCAATGTTAGCTCCGGCACTGTCGCCGGCGAAGAAGACATTGTCCAAATCGGCGTGACGATTAAGAAGGTCGTGAGGTCCGTTGCCGGAGAAATGGGAGGCGACCCAGTTGAGAGAAACCCAGGAATCGTCGAAGGCGGCGGGGACAGGGTGTTCCGGGGCTCGCCGGTAATGGACGGAGACGGCGACGGCGTTTGCGGCGGCGACGAGGGAGGTGACGAAGTTGTGGTAGCGAACGGTGAATGGGGTTTCGGTGACGAAGCCTCCGCCGTGGAAGTAGACTATGAGGGGAAGCTTTTTGTGGGGCCCAGTAATGGTTTTGGGAGCGAAGATTCTGGCGGAGATGGCGGGGTTTTCGGAGATGACGATGTCGTGAGATTGGACGGTGGAGTTTGGGTCGTCGTGGGAAGGTGGAGTGAAGTCGATGCCGGTGAATCTCTCCACTGTGCCATCTTTGTAAACTAAGAGCCTGGGGGAGAAAATGTTGTTGGCTACTTCCTTCTTGATGTTGGCAATGACATCCATGGTGGACTTTAATTTGGTGGTGGAGAAAGGGTTGACTGGTGGAGACTAAATATGCTAAAGAAAATACGAGTATCTTGGCAATTATATACTCCCTTCTGCCCTAACTTAACTATTAGGCCTATGGGGAGGTATTTTTTCATGTGAGAGTGACGCATAATAATTCGGTGTCTATTATCAACCAATTAATTTAAATTTGAGAAATAGTGATACTATATAAATAAGGTTATCCTTAACTTTTTCCCAACTAAAGTGTTTTCTATCAGAAGATAGGGTCGTCGTCTATTGTGATATGAAGTGATTTTGATTAATTAACTAACAATTTTGGTTTAATTAAATTAGACAATTAAGTGTTATATTTAAGATTTGAGCGAGTATAACTTAACCTAGAATGAATAAAAAGGATTTGTGTTACTCCCTCTGGTTCTAAATATAAGATTTATTTATCTAATTTGATTATATTAAAAACGTTAGTTATCCTTTAGGAAAATTTGTGTGATCGCTTGGACTTATTTTAATTAAATAAGCTATTTATTTTGAAAAAGTAATTTATTAAAATGAGATTGTGTTTTTGAGATGTTTGGTTAGACTTATTTTTAAATTGACTTATTTTGGATTTATAAGTAGAAAGAAATAGCTTATTTTCAACTTATATGTCGCTTATAGTATATACCCCATAAATTATAACTTATTTTCATAATGTTTCACTTGGATGCCTCACTTCATAAAACAACGACTAGCTCAATTAATTTGTTCAAGACATCATCTATGGCCAAAAAAGTTCAAGATATCGTCTGATTTGCTTGAATAACTTTTTCTATAAGAAATTTGCTTGAATAACAGAATTCAAGTTACATCTAAATTTTTTGAGAGAGCCGGAATAATACATCAGAATATAATTAAGTGGACCAACTGACCAAGATATTCAACTCGTGAATTTTACAATTAACCTGCGGCGTCTTTAATTTAAGAAAAAACCATATTCACATTAAAAAACAATTATATGGAGCTTCCCCTTAATTAGCTTTAGGCCACAATTGAGTCCAAGGAAAGCAATTCAACTACAGAATTAAGAAACGGAAGTAAAAGGAAAATACAAGGGATGGCAGTCGATCTCGGAGGTGACGTAGTTGTGGTAGACTAAGAGCCTGGCGGAGAACAAATCGCCACTTGCTTGGGGTTGGCATCCACGGTGGCCTTTAATTAATTTGATGGTGGAGAAACGGTTGACTAGTGGACGCTTTATGTTCTCGTTCTTATAAGTTATAGAAACATGTTAAAGAAAATACGAGTATGCTAGCTCCCTTCTGAACTAACGGATTCGGATACTTTTAGTGTCCGTTTTCTCCTTTTCTTCTCAGTATCCCCTCTTGGGTATTATTTTACCTATTGAGATTCATCTAAGAGCTCATAATTTGCTACTTGTACCATTAAAAATTAAAGAAATGTATTATAATATAAAATAAATCAAGAACTTTTAATTTTTTTTATGTTTGAACACTTTTTGTGATAAAAAATTTCAACTATCTAGACCTATTTCACTTCAATATAAGGATCTATAAGAGATACAGACTTGTCCAGTTAACTGCAAAATGATTTTACAGTTACTGTAAAAGTATTTTGCAGTTAACTGGACAAGTCTGTATCTCTTATAGATCCTTATATTGAAGTGAAATAGGTCTAGATAGTTGAAATTTTTTATGTTAAATTTTTTTTTATATTATAATACATTTTAGTTTTATTTTTAATGGTACAAGTGATAAATTATGAGCTCTTAGATGAATCTCAATGGGTAAAATAATACCCCAAGAGGGAATTCTGAGAAGAAAAGGAGAAAACGGATACTGAGAGTATCCGAACCACTGAACTAACTATTAGGCCTATATGAACTAGCTATTATTAGGCCTATAGGGAGGTGATTTTTTTTTTATTAAACACAATGTATTAATTCAGCGTGTATTGACAACTGACTGATCTGAATTCGAGGTGTAGAAATACTTTTCATATAAGTAAGATTACTCTTTCTCTCAGCAAGAGTGTTTCTCATTAGAAGATGAGGGTGTCTATAGACTATATATGGTGATATCATGTGATTTTAATATGATTTGAATATAGTCTCCAATAATAACGGGAATGTTGTACTACTTTTTTTACTATATGATAACAAATCCAATGCATGCAATATTATTATACGTCCATTTAATTATATTTGTATTCGTGCCATAAAATGGACATCCTTGTTCATATAGATTATATTATTTTGGCTAAAGTACACTTTTGGTCCCTTATGTTTGCGTCAAGTTTCAGTTTAGTCCTTTATGTTTGGAAAGTACACTTTTAGTCCTTTTTTGCTAACACCGTTAGTTTAACTTAACGGAGAATGCTAACTCAACAATTTTAAATGATTATTAAATATTAAAAAAATGTTCAGATTAAAATATTTGAGTGTAATTATTCTTATATTTTCAAAATTTATCATTTTTGGTACAATTTAATTATAAAATAATCATTTAAAATTGTTGAGTTAACATTTTCCGTTAAGTTAAAATAACGGTGTTAGCAAAAAAGGATTAAAAATGTATTTTCTAAAGATGAAGGACTAAATTGAAACTTGATGCAAACATAAGGGATTAAAAACATACTTTAGCCTATTATTTTAACCTGCACCACTCAAATCTCAGACCAACAAATTTTTATTTGAAGATAATATTGAGTACGATAGAAAAGCTACAAAATGAAAGGGATAAGTTTTCTATATTGAATTTCTTTGACAACTTACTATAGAGGAGTGATAATAATACATTAGAAAACTAAACTGTTGTTAATTAAAGTCCAAAACTCATGGTCCTCGCAATATATGCGGTTATATTAATATATACATGTGTGATGTAACCTAAAACATATTTTTTATATTATATTTCCTCCATATAAAAAAGAAGAGTTAGTTAACTTTTTTAAGAAATTAATGAAATGAAATGAATCACTTAATCACAATGTATTTTGTGTGTGGTAACTTATAAGTCAAATAAACTATAGTTTAGAGAAAAATTTAGGAAAATACACTTTTAAATAACTTATTAATATTTTAGGATTTTCCAAAAGAGTAAACTAACTCTTATATTTAGGAATGAAGGGGTATATCTATGAAATTTCACTTATATATCAAAATTATAACATAAGTTCCAAATGAATAAAAAAGATGTTGAATTTGTTAAAAACATCTTTATAATTTGATACATTAGATTCTGAAATTTTTATTGTGATGGCATTTTATTTTTATTATTATTACTTCAAATATATTGGACTTTAGTCTTCATTTTGATGGTTATTTTCTTATTTAAATCCATTTTTCATGACACTATTTTTTAAAAAAATGGGTTGATCTTCTTTTTAAAAAGGCTAAAGTATATTTTTGGTCCCTTATGTTTGCATCAAGTTTCAATTTAGTCCTTTATGTTTGGAAAGTACACTTTTAGTCCTTTTTTGTTAACACCGTTAGTTTAACTTAACGGAAAATGCTAACTTAACAATTTTAAATGGTTATTAAATACTGAAAAAATGTTTAGATTAAAATATTTGAATGTAAATATTCTTATATTTTCAAAATATATTATTTTTGGTCTAATTTCATTATAAAATAATCATTTAAAATTGTTAAGTTAGCATTTTCGGTTAATTTAAACTAACGGTGTTAACAAAAAAGGACTAAAAGTGTATTTTCCAAACATAAAGGACTAAATTGAAACTTGATGTAAACATAAGGGACCAAAAGTATACTTTAGCCCCTTTTTTAAAAAGGAGGGATAGATGGCATCAACTCTCAATCTATCATCAATGCCGCCAAAAATATCTTGATACACGACCATCCAGAAGCTTTCCCACTCACTTTCCTCCAAAAATATCTTGTTGAGCTCCACCCCAAGAAATACAAAACCCCACCAATCACAAGCAATTAAACATCTTTCTTTTTTGAGTGAACTATAGCTCGTGAGCGGGTCCCCCACTTAAAGATAAACGGCTGGACACTGCTCTCATACGTAAGGTGGGACTCAAACACTCAAAACAATTCACCACCCCCATCCACCATCATTGATTAACCAACAATAAAAATCAAAGAACACACAGGTATGGTCTTTATTGAACCCAATCGTAATGATATCTTATCACAGTCAAACACACATAGACCAATAAAGAAGAGAAAGAAAACAACCCAGAAACTTATTTATAATTATAAAGCTGAACTTAATAAATCACACTAACTGTGATTATTAATGAAGGAGACGATTGCTTTAAGCATGGCCACAGCATTATCACACTGTGGGTTGAAAAGATGGAACACATGATCTTCCTCCTTTGCTTCCATAACATCCACCACACCATGCCACCCACTCTTCTCCACCACTTCCTTATAATACCAACCCCTCTCCTTCAACCCATCCTTCTCTGCAACACACACCAATATCTTCTTACACCCCAACCTCCCCAATCTCTCATCCTTCCCCGGGTTCAACAACGGGTCATCCGTACCTTCTGTTGCCGTCGGATAACAAAACCGCCACAGATTCTCCGCCATCGATCTATCATGAGCTTCTCTAGTCTCTGACCCCACAGGCTCCACACCCCAGAAAAATGGATGAACAAGAACCATCCCTTCCAAGATCACACCTTGTAACCCCTCCGTCCCCACACGTATGGCCATGTTGTGTGCGATGGTTCCTCCGGCACTATCTCCGGCGAAGAACACTTTTTCTAAATCTGCATGAGAGTTTATGAGCTCCTCGGGTCCGTCCCCGCCTGCATGGGAAGCAACCCATTTGAGAGAAGTCCATGAGTCATCGAAGGCGGCGGGAATAAGGTCTTCTGGGGCTCTTCTATAGTGGACGGAGACGGCGACGATGTTGGCGGCGGAGACGAGGGAGTTGAGGTAGTTGTGGTACTGAGCGGTGAAGGGAGTTTCGATAACGAAGCCTCCTCCGTGGAAGTAAACGAGGAGGGGGAGTTTTTGGTTTGGAGGGATGGTTTTGGGAGCGAAGATTCTGGCGGAGATGGGTGGAGTTTCGGAGATGACGACGTCGTGAGATCGGACGGTGGTGGTGGGGTCGTGTAGGGACGGCCGAGCAAAGTCGGTGCCGATGAGTCTCTCGATGCGGCCGTCTTTGTAGACTTTGAGAAGAGGAGATAAGTCGTGGGCTACTTCTTCTGTTGAGGTTGAATCCATGGTGGAACTGGATGTGGTCGTGTGGGCTGTGGCTGACACTAATGTATGTGTTGGGATATTTTATTATGATCTGGTTTAGCAGTGGGATCCATACTATAGGGAAGTCTTAAATAACCATTTATTGCACACCAATTAAAGGAATTGAATAAAATTTGTCATATTCGTTTTTAAATAGAAAAATTATTACACTATACTCCCTCCGGTCCTATTTATAAGTCGCCAACCGCCTAAATTGTACATACCAAGGAATGGAGGTTAATGGAAGTTGCATCATTAAATTGGTCTTATTTTTTTTTGTCTTTTCCATTTTTGCCCTTTCCACCTTTATCACTATTACCCACTACCTTTTCTCTCTCTTCATTAATCTTCTATCTATAAAAGTGTATTTTTCATCTTCTCTCTCTTCTCATCTTCCAATGTTCATTTTCCAATGTAAGGGTATATTAGGAAAATTTTAATAAATGAGTTAGTTAGTGTTAGTTGGTGACTTATATTAAGGACCAAAATTTAGAGGCGGTTGGCGACTTATAAATAGGACCGAAGGGAGTACTCTATTAGTCTACTTTCACAATTAATAATAACTTTTTGGTGCATGTAATTAATACTCTCTCTGGTCCCTGGTCCCTAATGTAAGAGCCAAAATTTGAATGGTTTTGGTCCCTAATGTAAGAGCTCACCCCATATTCTCTCCTCATTTAATGCATTTTTTCCTACTTTACCCCTAACTCTTTTTCATATTTATTAATGTTTATGTATTTCTCTCTCTTAAAAGTACCATAATAAATATGGGCAATTTTGGAAAGAAAGCATTAACTCCAGACACACAACTAACATTCACATGTTTTCTTAAGAAGAGTTTTTTTACGACTAGCTCTTACATTAGGGACCGGAGGGAGTAGTTTAAAATATATCATTTCTCATGAATAGATAATAGCTCATTAACTCAAGGGAAAAATCCAAATGAGTCCCTCTGAAAACCCAAAAGGACAAGTAAGAAATCTAAACTTCCAAAAGGGTCATGAAGATAGGTGTCGGTTCCTACCCCACCCTAACACCCATCATCTTCTCGCAATTTGTGTTTTAGGATGGGGGCAATTTTGTCTTTTCGCAAAATTTTAAAATGACATATAGGTGCTGGTTCCTTCATGGTCCTTTTGAAAATTTAGGTTCCTCACTTGTCCTTTTGGGTATTCGAAGGTACTTATTTGAGATTTTCCCTTAACTGAAATAGTGCAAATTGAAAAATTGGTTGAAAATAATAAATATGCATGGTCTAATTTTATTTTCTTAATTGTTTTTGTATTTTTTATTATATAAAAAGACAAAAAAAAATAATAATGTTATAAATGTATATGAAGTTGAATGTGAGTATAGAAAACAATTATGAATAAAGTGGGAAAACTCATTAAATACTTTAACAAATTTTCTAATCTAATAAAATCTTTATGCTTCCTGATAAAAAAGTGAGAAAAACTCATTAAATACTTTAACAAATTTTGTCAACTAACTCCTAGAAGAAGAGATAAAATGGTACAAACTTTAAGCTATTATTTATAATAAGGATGGAAGGAGTATAGTTTGAGGGAATAGCCAACGATTCTCTCATCAATGTGGCAAGACTCATTTTCTACAAGGTGGCATGATTCAGAATACTCACCCGGTCTTTATTATTAGTCACCAAGTACCTATTTCTCATATATCAATGAATGGTAGTTGAGTAGTCTTAAAAATTCATGTTAAACTTGCCATTTTTTTCAACTTCACCCTTTATTAAACGTGTTTCACATTTTTAGTTTTGAATTTCCATTATTGAGTAAAGTGGGAAAAACATTTAATGTGGCGGTTGATGATTTATATTAAGGATAAAAAATTGTAAGTAGTTAGTGGCTTTTATAATAAAGACCGAAGAGAGTATGAATGTAGTTTTAGAATATACACTGTTTGATATTTTATTTCTTATTTTATCCGTTTATAGGGCTAACTTTTGTAAGTGCTTATTCATTGATATTGACTTTATTAGGAATATATATTCACTTTTTTAATGGATGTTAACATATTTAATATTATTTTTAAACTAATATTTTTCGTCTAAAGAAAATGAGATCTACGAATTTTTTTATATTATGGTCCAAGCAATTTGGCTCAATTAACACCCAAGATCTTTTAACATGATGTGGAGAAAGGTGAAAAGTAAAGGGAAAATGGAGGAAAAAACGATTTTTCTTTTGGCTTGGATCATTATAGAAAATAGGGGGAGGGGAGGGGGAGAGTAGAGAATAAGAATGGTCTAGTACCCATAACTTTCTTTTTCATTTTCTAAGGGGAATTGTGGATAACTTGTAGGGGATAGCTTCTAGGGCCAAACGGGTTGTGGAAATTTAGGGGCAAAAAATTAGAAATGGAAAGTGAAGTGAACTTGAATGTAAAAAGTTGATGTGACTCATTTCTGCAGCAACAGTGACATAAAACAATTACACCACCACTCTCACCTAAAATCGATTTTGCTAGCTTAAAATCAATTTTGAGCTGAAATCGATTTTGATTGCCTAAAGTCGATTAATAAGGACTTAACCCAAAGACAGGTACACCACTACTTGTTGTTTGGGTTGCTCCCAATCTAGTTCTAGTTGCAACAGGTTGCTTTGGGTTAACAGAGAGTTGAGTCCTTATTAACCTAGTTCGGTCCTATTCTCAAGTTTCGGGCTAGCCCGGTCAGGTTTGATAATGGTGGTTTGAAATGCATATAAAAGCTTGAAACATTTTTAAAGGTTCAAACCTCTTTAAATACCTATTTACACCTGTATTTTTTTTTTTTAAAAAAAGCCTTACATTATAGGCCGCAAATGTCATAAAACTCTTTAAAAATGTAGGATTTTTGTACGCTTTGATATTTACAACTTGTTGGCAACAAAATCCATCTTCGCAGTCACTCTAACCCAGAAATGAACTTCTTCCATAGGAATAAATTCATCAAAATACAAAATAAAACTAAAACAAGTCATCAAATACACACCAACTATGTCCTCGAGAGAGCAACTTCACTATTGAACATATCCAGAACCCCCAATTATTTTTCATGGCATTACATTTGTTGGGTCTAAAAACTAGACCTGCCTTGCATTACATTAAAACAGATTGTCCCGCAAGTAGAACAACAACAACATCCTCTACTTATGGGTTTAAGAAGGAAGCAAACTGCTTCACAAGAATCTGGGCCTTCTCTTTAGTAGGATCTACCAAATGGAACACATGCCCTTCTCCTTCAGTCTCCACCAAATCAACCTCACCATCCCACCCACTCTTCTTCAACGCCTCACAATAAGTCCTCCCACGCCCCACCAGAAAATCATCTCCGGCCACCATCACCATCACTCTCCGGCACCCCAGCCGCCACAGATTCCGATCCTTATCCGGCCTCATCTTTGGCTCCTTCAGCCAATCCATCGACGGATACAAAAACACTCGCAGCTCCTCCTTTTCATCTATTGCGAAATACGGGTGGATCACAATGATCCCGGCGAGGGCCGACCCGGGAAGCCCTCCAACCCGACCCGCATAGCCATGTCATGAGAAACATTCCCGCCGGCGCTGTCTCCGGCGAAGTACACGCGCCGGAAGTCTGCGTGCTCGTTTAACCACGGGTCCGTCCCGCCGCCGTTGGAGTGGGCCGATGCCCACTTGATGGCCTCCCACGTGTCATCATAGCCCACCGGGAGGGGGTGCTCCGGGGCGAGACGGTAGTCGACGGAGACCACGACGGCGTTCGCTTCGGCGGCGACGGTGTTGCAGTGGCGGTGGTAATATGGGTGGTGTATCTCCTAAAATCCGTTGAAAGATTAAACGAGATAATTCAAGTAATTTACAAGATAAAATCAAAGATTAAAATGGATGAACAAGTGCTTTTATTAATTCTCTTCGAAAGTCTATTACAAGAGATTCTATTCTTTTCTAAATACAACATACATATATATATGGACTCTACAGACACTGCTTACAAGACGGTTACATACATGACAGTTATTTACAAGACGGTTACATACATAAACAACTACCCAAGACAGTTAACTACAAGACCCACTACACAGGACGGTTTCTTCTTGTCTTGCACCTTCTCTGCCCACGTGTCCCATATGTTAACTCCAGTCTCCTCCTGTCACCACGTGTCCCTGCACGTTCAATTTCAAATTTGGTTACAGGAAACAGCTATATGACATAAACGTTCAATCTTGTCCGTCGATCTGGCTTAAATTATTTGTAAATTACCGTTGGGAATTTAGGGGAAACATTTACTCCCCCAACTCCACGTGGCGTAGATCAGACGGCATGAGGAGTTGTATCTATTCTGGTCCGTTGATTTCAAACCTACAGACGCCATTTCCCAAGATGATCATTCACTTGCTTTAAAACATCGAAATATTTTAACAGTAGTCACTTTTGTTTATCTTCTTGTTGTCACTTCGAAATTTACTCTTTACATTCTGCCTTTCTTTGCGTCGAGTGGGCGATACTGTTCAAGTAAGTATAAAGCTTTATCTTTGTATTTATTCTTCTTGTATCTTGTATATTTTTCTTTTATTTTGAATTTTGTTTTTGAATCTCTTAGATTAGGGATTAAAATTTAAGTTCTTAAGTAACGTATAGATTAAATTTTTGTAGGCATTGTTTGATTTAAGTTTATGCTTTTGCATCCAACTCGCTCTCCAATGGATAAATCGAATGAGAATATTGTGGGCTTTAACCCTATCCCAAAGGAATTAGAGGAAGATTTGATAGATGCGAAGCTTATGGAAAAGAAAAGTGGTGACGAGGCTCCAATGGTTACAGACTATGAAGTCGCTAGGTTTCCTGATACTTTCAATTTAGATAGGAGTCTAATGATTCGTGCCCCTAAACCGGAGGAAAGGTTGGATTGGGGAAGTAAAAATTGGACTACAATGCTCACTGATTTCATTAGGATTTATCCTTTATTCCCTCTGCCTCCCTTGATCTTGGAACTGTGCAATTTTTATGATCTTGCTCCCTCACAGCTTATGCCCGCTGTTTGGTACGTCATGTTAAGCTTAGAAGTATTAGCCAAAAAACTAGCCATCAAGATTTCGTTGCCAGATGTTTTAAGTTGCTATAGTTTTGGAAGGAAGGCTAACGGGTTATTCACTCTAACGAAAACTTCTGCTAAACATTTGGTTATAATTCCTGATGATTCTGCAAGATTGTGGAAGCGGAGGTTTGTAGTTGTGCATAAATCTTGTCTTGTTCCCGCTGGCCAAGATGTTCGTACAGAATGACACAACTTGTGTAAGCATGCTGAATCTATTCATTTCTGTTTTGTGTTTATTTTGTTTAAGTTTATTATGTATTGGTTCTGGGATGAGTTAATTTTGATGATGTTTAGATTTTATTTTATTTGTAGTTAGGGCTGAGGATAAGGAAGTACCTGTTAATCCCAAGACTCAAGAAGTTACAGACGCTATTATGAGCTTATCTGATGAGGAGAGATCGTACATCAACTTATTTAATATGGGTAAACAATAATAATCTTCTCCTGTGTGTTGTTAGTGGTTCTAATGAATCTTTGTAATGACTTATTTTTTGTGTGACTTTGATGTTTAGTTCCTTCAGGTAAAAGAAGCAAAGTACTCAAAGATCCTCCAAAGCTTCATGTTAAGGATATGCCAGAAGTTAAGGGAAAGGGAAAGAAATCCGAAGGAAGCATTGACAGTTCCTTAGTCTTAGGATCGGTTGCAAGGAGATTAAAAGGGAAAAAGCGAACTGCATCTGAATCTAAGAATGTTCCAAATGAACCTACCATCAAGGAAACACGTCAAAGAACTAAGAAGCCTAAAGCCCTTGAAACCATTGACTTGGATGTTCTTAATGATCCTATTATTGAAGAGTCTCCTAATGCTGACCTCGTGATTGCTGAAGTTCGTACCAAACTAGCTCAAGAAGACTTAAAAAGTAAGGATGACAGAATAGTTTTAGACTTCCCTGGGAATGCTTCTGTTACATCTGATTTTGATGGAATTCGTGGTGAATGCTCTAAACTCTTGCTTCTACAAGATGAAATATCACTCTTGTCTGCTGGTGATCAAGGTTTGTTCCATTGCCTGATTAAAGAGACTCTAAGGGTAAGTTGAAAATTCTATATCTTCTTAGCTCTGTGCATTTCTTATAAGTTTTCTTTCTGTTTATTCATTTGTTGGGTGAAAACGTGTTTTATATGTTTTATATCTTTGATTTCAGGTTAATCAGATGGCTATATTAGCTGAGAAGAAGTTTGGTGATCGTGGACTTAAAGTTGGAGAACTAGTTTTAGAGCGAGAACAACTTCTCCAAAGGTTTCAAGAGTTAGAGGTTCAGATCAAACAAGACAAATTAGTCATCTCATCTGTCAAACAAGATCTAGCTCAGCAAAAAGAGTTGGCCGCGAAAGAAATTCAAGCTTTGCAACAAGAACTTGCTGATGCGAAACATGAAGCCTTGGATGCCAAAGAAGAAATCAAGCTAGAAGAGATTAAGGTTTCAAATCTTGAACTAGAAGTTGAGGAACTCAAACATCAGTTGAAAGTTATGATGGATAGAGAGAAGGAAGAGGTCGCTAGATTTATGCTATATCAGAAGATTAAAGTGGTCAAAGAAATGCAAACTGGCGGGCTTAACATCTACGATGCAGATAAACTAATTGATGAATTTGATGAAGAAGGTTGGTCTTGGCCTTCATCTGGGAGAGGTGGAGATGAAGAAGATGAGGAGGGTGATGAAGTGAGTTCAACTCTTAAACCTTCCAAGACTAATCAAGATGTTCGTTCTACTGGAAAATCTAAGGCTTCAACTTCTCAAGACAAAGATGTGTCCGATAAAAGTGACAAGTAGAATGACAAGGATGCTGGGGTGGTTTAATGGTTTTAGGAATGTTTATGTTATGTTATTGTTCTGTTTTTATCTTTGTTTTGAATTTGATGTTCGAACAATATTTATGGAATGTATTAAGTTTTATTCGTATGTGACAATTATGTATTTGTTTGGATCTTAATATATGCAGTTATTATATTTACTACTGTTTAGACTCAAGAAACTAAATCTATAATATTAATAATCCTACAATATTTAGGATTGGATAACGTAATTCATACCTTGTTGAACCTCTGGTCTGAACTTTGAATGTCTTGGGTTTGGTATTGATTTCTGAGTCTGAATGATCTGGTACAAAACAAAAGGTTACTCAGATGTATGATCAGGATATATTGGATTTGAAATCACTAGTGATGGGCAATACCTTTGATCTGGTTTTGTTTTCAGGTTGGATTTCAGGAGCAATATATACATAACTTGACAATAAACAAACTGTTTAACTGTAAAATAAAAACTCATAAAAACGTAATTTGACTAATCAATATAGGTATGGCAATAAGATCAAGTAATAAGAAATGCGTACCTTAAAAGAAATTTAACTTAGCACTTGTGAACACATTATTACTCCCCTCAAATTCAGTATGAGGACATAATGAATTTGACAAGTTGTAATGCTCAGGTTCTGATTTCTTCAAAAGTAGATTCTGATTAACAGTAATAACGTTTCAGGTTAATTGCATTCCAACTTCTTGGAATTATTTTACCTTTGAGATCTTTCAACTTGTATGCTCCTGGTCCACTTATTTCTTCTACTATGTAGGGTCCTTCCCATGTTGGGCTTAGCTTTCCGTCTTTAGCTGCTTTAGAATTTGGAAAGACTTTTCTGAGAACAAGTTCACCAGGCTCAAAGCTTCTAATTCTGACATGTTTGTTATACTGCTTCGCAAGACGTTGTTGATATGCTGCCATCCTGATCAAAGCCTGTTCTCTTTTTGCGTCTAGCAAATCCAGTTCATATGATAAATTTATGTTGTTTAACTCCTCTCGGGTCCATTTATATCTTAAACTTGGCATCCCGTACTCTACAGGAATCATTGCTTCAGTTCCATAAGTTAGAGAGAATGGAGTTTCTCCTGTTGCGGTCCTTGCTGTGGTTCTATAAGCCCATAACACTCCTGGCAACTCTTCTGCCCACTTTCCCTTGGCTTTTTCAAGACGCTTTTTTATTGAATTCATGATGGTTTTGTTACTTGACTCTGTTTGGCCATTACTTTGAGGGTTTCTGGGAGTTGAAAATTTCAGCTTAACTCCCCATTTATCACAAAATCGACGGAATTTTGAACCTATGAATTGTGATCCGTTATCACAAACAATTTCTTGTGGCAGACCAAATCTGCATATAATATTCTTCCATACAAAATCGATCACCTCATTCTCTTGAATTGTAGCATATGCTCCAGCTTCAATCCATTTAGTAAAATAATCTGTGGCCATTAACAAGAAGGTCAATTTTCCAGGTGCTGTTGGTAATTTCCCAACAATGTCCATCCCCCAACGCATGAAAGGCCATACTGGCGCTAGAGAATGTAACAACTCAGGATGTTGATGAATCTGGGGTGAAAATTTCTGACAACTTTCACATCTTCGAACTAATTGTTCAGCATCACTGTTCATGGTAGGCCAGAAGTATCCTGCTCTCAAGACATTTCTAACCTATCCGCGATAACTTGAATGATTTCCACATTCACCTTCATGAATTTCATGAAGAACGTATTCAGCATCTGAATCTCCAAGACATTTCATCATGGGACCTGAGAAAGATTTCTTGTATAAATCAGGGCCAATCATGTCAAATCTTGCAACTCTACTCAAGATCCTTCTGGCTTCATTTTTGTCTTGAGGCAAAGTTTTAAACAACAAATACTGCATCAGCGGAAATCTCCAATCCAAAATTAAGTCATGTGTTCGGATTTCTAGGCATTGGGCTGTGATGACTGATTCTGGGACTAGAATAATTGGGATTGCTCTTGTTCTTGGACAGGGAATTGATGAACCCAAATTTGCTAAGGCATCTGCACGTTGATTATCTTCTCTGGGAACCTGAGTTATTTTGTAACTCTCAAAAGTTTTCAACAATGTCATAGCTAAGTCATAATACTTCTTCATTCTAGGATCTCGTACTTTGTATGAACCTTCAAGTTGTCTTGAAACCAATTGAGAGTCGCACCTAATTTCAATATGTTTTGCCTCTAACTCTTTCAGGATCTTGATTCCATGTATTAGAGCTTCATACTCAGATTCGTTGTTTGTGGCTTTGAATGAACACGGAAAAGCTTGTTCTATTATATCTCCTGTTGGAGATTCAATTACTACTCCTAGTCCTGTTCCTCGCGCATGTGTTGAACCATCTGCAAATAAAATCCACAACTTCGGGGTTGCAGGTTGTTCGAGAAGTAAAATTTCTTCAACTACATCTTCTCGGGTATCTGGAGTGAATTCTGCAATAAAATCGGCCAGTGCTTGTGACTTTATGGCAGTTCTGGGTATGAAATTAATGTCAAATTGGCTTAACTCTATAGCCCATTTGACTAATCTTCCTGACACATCTGGTTTCTGCAAGACATTTCTTAAAGGATGGGATGTTACCACTATGATTGGATGACATTGAAAATATGGGCGCAACTTACGAGAGGCCATTACAAGAGCATAAGCTAACTTCTCTACAGGTGGGTATCTTGTTTCACAGGACAACAACGTTCGACTAACATAATAAACAGGAAATTGTTTACCTGCTTCGTCTCGTACTAAAGCAGCACTTATTGCATGATCCGAGATTGCCAAGTATAAATATAATGTCTCTCCATCTTCAGGTTTCGATAATAATGGTGGATTCATCATGTAATTCTTTAATTCTTGTAAAGCCTGCTCACATTTTTCATCCCAAACAAACTTTTGGTTCTTTCGTAAAATCTGGAAGAAAGAATGACACTTATCTGATGATCGAGAAATAAATCTGTTTAATGCAGCAACTCGTCCTGTAAGCTTCTGTACATCCTTTGCATTTTTGGGTGAAGTTATTTGAAGGATTGCAGTGACTTGGTTTGGATGGGCTTCTATCCCTCTCTGTGATACCAAGTATCCAAGAAATTTTCCTGAAGTTACACCGAACGAACATTTTTCTGGATTTAGTTTCATATTATATTTTCTCATGATTGAGAAACTACAATTCAGGTCTTTAACATGGTTATTTCCCTTTAATGATTTGACTAACATATCATCAATGTAAACCTCCATAGTTTTTCCGATTTGTTCTGCAAACATCATGTTAACAAGTCGTTGATAAGTTGCTCCTGCGTTTTTAAGACCAAAGGGCATCACTCTATAACAGTAGGTTCCTCTATTCGTGATAAAGGATGTTTTCTCTTGGTCTGGGGGGAACATTGAAATCTGATTGTACCCAGAGAATGCATCCATGAAAGTCAACAATTCATGACCCGATGTAGCATCAACTAAACTGTCTATATGAGGCAAAGGGAAATAATCTTTAGGACAAGCTTTATTCAAATCAGTGAAATCAATACATACACGATGTTTTCCATTTTTCTTAGGTACAACCACTACGTTTGCTAGCCAATCAGGATATAACACTTCTTGTATGGCTCCATTCGACAAGAGTTTGCAAACTTCTTCATTTACAATCTTGTTTCTCTCGGGATGCTGCTTCCTTCTCTTCTGCCTTATTGCTTTGAATGTTGGGTCCACATTCAAATGATGTGAAATGATTTCTGGACTAATCTCGGTCATGTCTGCATGTGACCAAGCGAAGCAATCTTCATTCTGCTTTAGAAACGAGATGATCTGTGATTGTATATTGGGGTCTAAATCTTTCCCAATATAAACTTTTCTGTCAGATTTTTCAGGATTCAGGATGATCGGGACTATTTCTTCAGGATCTTTTTCTCTCATTGGGACGTCTGGAACTCGATACTGTAATTGCTATGCTGGACTTTTGCCTGAGATCTTTAATGTAGCTTGGTAGCATTCTCTTGATGCTAACTGATCTCCCCTAATTTGACGTACTCCCCAGGGTGTGTCAAATTTAATTTTTTGATGTAAAGTTGATTTAACCGGTTCCTAGTCGCCTTGGGGTTAAATGCAAGTTATTTATGAAACCAAGGATTGCAACACAGTGGCGCAACCTCGGGTCGTCTCTCTTGAGAAGTCTTCTAAACTACCCTAAGATGAACTAAATGCAAATTGAAATGAACAAGGGAATTGGGGTTTGTTGGGTTTTTATATGTAGAATGCAAATGAACCTAACTACAATATTTTTTATCTTTTCTTTGATAAGGTGGGATGATTGAATGGTTGAAGTGTAGTGAATTCTATGAAATGGATCTCTTGAGTCTAGGTGAGGTGACAAACATTAGCTCAAATCATTTAGGGGTTCAATGCATCAAGTGTAATTCCTAGATGTGTGAAATAGTTTGAGTCTAAACACTTGTGGCTCTCATGAAGTGCAACCACAACAATCATGAATGGATACAATCAAGTAATCTCACTAGCAACCACTAAAATGAGACTAATTTAATGCAACCACAATGTAGATATGAATTCATAACTCAAGTGTTTAAAGCCCAAAATAGACACAACTTAGTCCATTCATGATGTGATTTGCTAATTTAGATTTGGTTAATGTCTTTTTCCTTTTCCAAACTCAATCGAATTATAGAGTGTCCTATAAAAGAGAGCTCATACAATCATACACATATCTAAATAAATCAACTCGATAGAATCATCAACACAAGGCTAAGCAACTCAATATCAAGAAGAATTTACCAAAACACATATATAATCAACAAAGTACTTAATACATAGTCCTAATCCAAATTAGCAAGGTCAAACATCATACATACATATATAGAATCTCAATCCAATACATAAATCCAAACATCTACAAGAGAGGTTCAAATACATAAAGAAGAAATTCTAAATACATATAATGAACTAAGAAAAACTCCCCTCATGATGAACCCATGCTTGAACAACCATCAACCCATCCTCAAGAGATGAAGAATCCTCAATCCAACATAGAAACTCCAAGAGAAACTCTAAGAAGAAGAATCATTTGAAAATCCATGGAAGAGAAAGGTGGAAGAAGGTGGAAATGTGATGAAAGGATGGATGGGGGTGGAAGGAATGAGGTGGAAGTGGATGAAAATGAGTGGGAATGGAAGGGAATTGAAGAACCCTAGGTTGGGACACTTATTTTCGGCCAAAGGGTGCTTGGGAATGGTTTGGGTCATGATAGGAAGCTTTTATAGGCCCAAAAAACCCTAAAAATCGCGTCTGATTTTTTGACAGCGTCAGGCTCGCCAGTGGCTCGCCAACTGGCGAGCGAGTGACGAGTTACCCGAATGTACTCGCCAGTGGCTCGCCAACTGGCGAGCAAGTGGCGAGTGGCTCGCCAGTGGCTTGCCAGTGGCTCGCCAGTTGGCCTGTCTCAGCACTAAAATGCAAGCTTCATCCAGAAACGTTATTTTGACCCCTTTTCTTGAATCTTCACCTTCAACCTCCCAACCTACATATTCAAATGTCTCAAAGGTAGCATCAAAATGTTCTTGAAAACATGTAAAACATTATAGCATACTAAAAAAAAGCCTAAATTGCCCTTGATCAAAACAAATTCCAACAACTAGTGCAATAGTTAGAATCTATGCAAATTAGGTGCAATTATCATCAAAACATGCATTAATTCAATGGATTTGGCCATGAAAATATATGCAAAAGTATGGTGCAATCATTTCCCCCACACTTAGACCTTTGTACTCCTGGACAAAGGGTACAATGCAAAAAATACAAGGTTTTAACAAATCAATAATCATCAAGTTAGCATGAATCAATAGGCAAGAATATGCAAAGTGAGAATTGGCAATGCAATTGGACATAACTTATGGCGATGAGAACTCTCAAGATTATAGTGTTTCACACTCCTCACCTTATGTGGAATTTGTCACTCTACTTGCTCAACAAACAATTTGACCATATGCTTGTGACTACTCTAATATCTCCATTATGCATGCACTCATGATTGGATCAAGAGGACTTTGTGGGGTTGAAATGATGGAGAAGGCTAATAATGAATGATGAATAATGGAATGAAGCCAATGACCAATTATGTAAACAATTATCCACCACATATAAATGCAATACAAAAAATGGTAACTCAAGTCATAACAATTTCATACTAGCATGTTACATGTCATTCTTTTTCTCACTTTTTTTTTCAAGCACTTTGTGCTTCCTCTCGCTTTTCTTTTCACACTATGCCTTTGGCATACATTAGTACTTTGTGCTTTCACTATCTCTTTTTTTTCTTGGCCTTCGGCCACATTTTATTCCTTCTCTCGTTAGGCCCTCGGCCTCCTTTTTCTTACTATGTATCATGCTTTTTCAAATCATACAACAATACAAGAACAATGGAAATGCAAGTATATGCTATGGATGCATGTTTCCAAATTGGTCAAGGTGGAAGAAAAGAAAGTGATGGCCCAAAGGGGTGAAACAAAGGATATATTTGTTTGGTTAAGTGTTTGGGTCATAGGGTTTAGAAATGAATGCCCCAATCATATCCAAACATGAATGCATAAGCTTTGACTAAGAGTAGAAACAAGTTCTAGAAATTGAATAATTGAGCAAGTCACTCTTGAAATGAATTAAAGGCTCAAAAATCCTCACAAGAAGGGTTACTCTCATGCTAAAGATAAGTCTAATTGCAAGGCCAATTGACAAAATACATATGCTTGGTATTGATTCAATACTAACTTGTTGAAAATTTGGTAGGTTCTAATCTTGCCCCATAGGTTTTCAAAAGTTATTCCACATTAGGTTTGAAGGAAAAAAAAGTGAAAATAGGTAAAAAGTGCAACTTTGTTCCATATTACAATGAATGTGAACATTCAACACAACATGAAACTTGGAAGCTTGGAAGTAAATTTTTTTTTTTTTTTGAAAAAAAATTGACACTAATGTGGAAATGACACAAATCCAATGAATCAAGCATGGCTACTACAAGTCCCTCCCCCACACTTAAATCATGCATTGTCCTCAATGCAATGTGGCGCAACAGGAGACTGACATCATAAGGGGTTCTTATTGACTCAACTAACACTAAACTACCTTTTCTACTAGATGTGTCCCTCCCCCACACTTATCCTAACATGCATCACAAAATATCACCAGCCAGCCTGAACATGTATAACGAAAGGACAAGAGAGGAAAGGAACAACCTTGATTCATGGAGGCTTGTAGCTTGAGAGAAGAACCAAGAGGAGGGTTGATTTTGTCCTCCTCGGTGGAAGTCGAGGCTCCATCAGTAGGTGATCCAAAAGTGGGGTTGGTGAATGGTTTATATGGGATCCTCCCAAATGATAGGCCTGCAAAAAGTTAGCCAACAAAAGAGCAACACTACCAACTCCGAGTACACCACATGAGTCAAAGTACTTAAATCCATGGAAAGAATTAGCACAAGTAAAGTGACAAAGTGGTGTATGCAATGTGAGAAGCCTAGGTTTAGGCACATAGAAGAGTAGATGCTTCTCACAACCAATGAAATCAACCACATTTAAACATCTATCAAAGCATGGTATTACAAGGTCAATGTGGTTTGCAACAATGGTAGCATCACAGATTGGTACTATCTTCTCATGAACAATAGCATCACTCAAATCAACAGTATTTATACCACAATCAAGTGCAATTATATCAGGAGGCAAATCACATGATAAGATTTGAGAATAAGAAAGCTCATGTGCACATGTATCAACCAAAGGACTAGTGATCAAATTGGAATCATCATTGTTACCCTCACTCTTGTGTGGAGTGGGAGAAAGTGTAGGGTGTATCTCAACATCATGTAAAACATGCATATCACTAAGTCCTATAGATTGGTTATTCTCAAACTTATCATCAACACTAGCACTTGGACTAGACTTACCTTCTTCAAAAGACTCATGCTCATTTCTAACAGCAATTCTAGTATTATGCAATGCATGTTCACGAAATTGGACAAGCAAATGACACTTACGATCAATGCAATTCATACAAATTATATGCTCATCACAAGAACATGACAATTGATCAATTTTTTCAGCATCTTCAACATTGCTATCAATAGGAAGATAAGCATGATCATCACAAGAAGAATCAACAGTGCAATTGGTAGGCTCAAGTGTGGTAGTACTACTAATGACATCATGGTGAGCATGTTCAATTTTAGGTATATGGGGAGATTCAACAATGATTTCTTCATTCTTCCCACTATCACTCTCACTAGCCAAATTAGTTGTAAGAGGAGGATAAACCTCTTCTAGAATAGGAGGGGTATTACCTATATTTGAAGGTGCATCCTCTTGCACTTGAGGTACCACTTGCTCAATCTCTTCACTCTTAAGATCATAAGGCCAATGGGTTCCCTCTTCTCCATTAGTTCTTTTCCAAAGCACATGCATGTAAAATGCATTGAGGTATTCCCCTAACTCTTCCAATTCTTCCTCCAATTGCTTGGAGAGTCCACATGCAGTTTTCTTCCTATATAGTTCTAGAGATCGAGTTTTATTAACTGCATACATCCTCTTGAGCTCTTTGGTATGGTCATCCATGTTGGGGTAGTCAAAGAAAGCATCAAGGGGATTTTGTTTACGGGTGATGGGTTTGGGTGGGTGATTTAACCGGTTCCTAGTCGCCTTGGGGGTTAAATGCAAGTTATTTATAAAACCAAGGATTGTAACGAGTGGTACAACCCCGGATCGTTCGCAAGGAGTCTAATGATCTACCTAAGCTACTAAATGCAATTGAAACAAACAAAGGAATTAATATGGGGGTTTGGTTTAGAAGATCATCTAATTAAACTACTAAATGTAAATACATATTTTTGGATTTTCGGGGTAAAATGGAATGATAGATGACAATCAATAAGATGAGGGCTCTCTTGGTTAGGGTCTTAGTGGCAAACTTGGGCTCATACATTAGGGGGTGTGAGGAGTAATTGGGCCAATATCATCCAACTAGGAGCTTGTCCCAATTACTCTTGTGGATTAGATTGGGGAATTGTATTGAATACTACAATGGGAGTTCAATTAATTAAATTACCCAAGCACTAGTGAACTTGACAATTCAACCTAAATAAACTCAACCATAACAATTAACATAAGCATCAACATCAACAAGCTAATTGATTAAATCATCACACATGACATCATGCAAGACAATAAAACCACAAAAACTCCAATTGAATTTAACACTAGGGAAATTAAGTTCTCAACACAAGACCCAATCCATCAACACAAGTATCTTATCAACAATTACATATTCATAGTCTCAACAACACATAAAATCTGGAAATTCCAAGAGAAATACCAAATACAATATGTTGGAAGTCATAAATATAAGATTGAAACAAGAAAAACTCCCCTATTGTAGAACCCTAGCTTGCGCCACTTTAACCCATCACCAAGAGAGCTTGAGGAAGCCTAGCTACACATGGAAGAAGATGAAGCCACCAAGAGAGGCTCCAATGCCCAATTCATGGTAGAAGGATGGTGGAAAAGTGAAGAAATGGTAGAGAATATGGTGGAAATGAAGTTGGAATGCATAGAAATGAGTTGGAATGAGTGGGGAATGGAGAAAATTGAAGAACCCTAGGTTGGGACACTTATTTTCGGCCAAAGGGTGCTTGGAGAGAGGTTTGGGGGCTCTTAGAAAGCTTATATAGGGTCAAGAATCCCTAAAAATCGCGTCTGATTTTTGACAGCGTCAGGCTCGCCGGTGGCTCGCCAACTGGCGAGCAAGTGGCGAGTTACCCGAATGTACTCGCCAGTGGCTCGCCAACTGGCGAGCAAGTGGCGAGTGGCTCGCCAGTGGCTTGCCAGTGGCTCGCCAGTTGGCCTGCCTCAGGACTAAAATGCAAACTTCATCCAGAAACGTTATTTTGACCCATTTTCTTGAATCTTCACCTTCAACCTCCCAACCTACATATTCAAATGTCTCAAAGGTAGCATCAAAATGTTCTTGAAAACATGTAAAACATTATAGCATGCTAAAAAAAGCCTGAATTGCCCTTGATTAGAACAAATTCCAACAACTAGTGCAATAGTTAGAATCTATGCAAATTAGGTGCAATTATCATCAAAACATGCATTAATTCAATGGATTTGGCCATGAAAAGATATGCAAATATATGGTGCAATCATTTCCCCCACACTTAGACCTTTGTACTCCTGGACAAAGGGTACATTGCATAGAATACAAGATTTGAACAAACCAATAGTCATCAATTTAGTATGAATCAATAAGCAAGAATATGCATAGTGAGAATCGGCAATGCAATTGGACATGTTTTATGGCGATGAGAACTCTCAAGATAATAGTGTTTCACTCTCCTCACTTAATGTGGAATTTGTCACTCTACTTGCTCAATAAACAATTTAACCATAGGCTTGTGACTACTCTAATATCTCCACTATGCATGCACACATGACTGGATCAAGAGGACTTTGTGGGGTTGAAATGGTGGAGAAGGCTAATAATGAATGATGAATAATGGAATAAAGTCAATGACCAATTATGTAAAAAATTATCCACCACATATAAATGCAATACAAAAAATGGTAACTCAAGTCATAACAATTCCATACTAGCATGTTACATGTTACTCTTTTTTTTCAAGCACTTTGTGTTTCCTCTCTTTTCTTTTCACACTATGCCTTTGGCATACATTAGCACTTTGTGCTTTCACTCTCTTTTTTTTCTGTTTTTTTTTTATTCTTTCTGTCTGTAGGCCCTCAACCTTTTTTTTACTATGTATCATGCTTTTTCAAATCATACAACAATACAAGAACAATGGAAATGCAAGTATATGCTATGGATGCATGTTTCCAAATTGGTCAAGGTGGAAGAAAAAGAAGTGATGACCCAAAGGGGTGAAATAAAGGATATTTTTTTGGTTTAGTGTTTGGGTCAAAGGGTTTAGAAATGAATGCCCCAATCATATCCAAACATGAATGCATAAGCTTTGACTAAGAGTAGAAACAAGTTCTAGAAATTGAATAATTGAGCAAGTCACTCTTGAAACGAATTGAAGGCTCAAAAATCCTCATAAAAAGGGTTACTCTCATGCTAAAGATAAGTCTAATTGCAAGGCCAATTGACAAAATGCATATGCTTGGTATTGATTCAATACTAACTTGTTGAAAATTTGGTAGGTTCTAATCTTGCCCCATAGGTTTTCAAAAGTTATTCCACATTAGGTTTGAAGGAAAAAAAAAGTGAAAATAGGTAAAAAGTGCAACTTTGTTCCATATTACAATGAATGTGAACATTCAACACAACATGAAACTTGGAAGCTTGGAAGTAAATTTTTTTTTTTTTTTGAAAAAAAATTGACACTAATGTGGAAATGACACAAATCCAATGAATCAAGCATGGCTACTACAAGTCCCTCCCCCACACTTAAATCATGCATTGTCCTCAATGCAATGTGGCGCAACAGGAGACTGACATCATAAGGGGTTCTTATTGACTCAACTAACACTAAACTACCTTTTCTACTAGATGTGTCCCTCCCCCACACTTATCCTAACATGCATCACAAAATATCACCAGCCAGCCTGAACATGTATAACGAAAGGACAAGAGAGGAAAGGAACAACCTTGATTCATGGAGGCTTGTAGCTTGAGAGAAGAACCAAGAGGAGGGTTGATTTTGTCCTCCTCGGTGGAAGTCGAGGCTCCATCAGTAGGTGATCCAAAAGTGGGGTTGGTGAATGGTTTATATGGGATCCTCCCAAATGATAGGCCTGCAAAAAGTTAGCCAACAAAAGAGCAACACTACCAACTCCGAGTACACCACATGAGTCAAAGTACTTAAATCCATGGAAAGAATTAGCACAAGTAAAGTGACAAAGTGGTGTATGCAATGTGAGAAGCCTAGGTTTAGGCACATAGAAGAGTAGATGCTTCTCACAACCAATGAAATCAACCACATTTAAACATCTATCAAAGCATGGTATTACAAGGTCAATGTGGTTTGCAACAATGGTAATATCACAGATTGGTACTATCTTCTCATGAACAATAGCATCACTCAAATCAACAGTATTTATACCACAATCAAGTGCAATTATATCAGGAGGCAAATCACATGATAAGATTTGAGAATAAGAAAGCTCATGTGCACATGTATCAACCAAAGGACTAGTGATCAAATTGGAATCATCATTGTTACCCTCACTCTTGTGTGGAGTGGGAGAAAGTGTAGGGTGTATCTCAACATCATGTAAAACATGCATATCACTAAGTCCTATAGATTGGTTATTCTCAAACTGATCATCAACACTAGCACTTGGACTAGACTTATCTTCTTCAAAAGACTCATGCTCATTTCTAACAGCAATTCTAGTATTATGCAATGCATGTTCACGAAATTGGACAAGTAAATGACACTTACGATCAATGCAATTCATACAAATTATATGCTCATCACAAGAACATGACAATTGATCAATTTTTTCAGCATCTTCAACATTGCTATCAATAGGAAGATAAGCATGATCATCACAAGAAGAATCAACAGTGCAATTGGTAGGCTCAAGTGTGGTAGTACTACTAATGACATCATGGTGAGCATGTTCAATTTTAGGTATATGGGGAGATTCAACAATGATTTCTTCATTCTTCCCACTATCACTCTCACTAGCCAAATTAGTTGTAAGAGGAGGATAAACCTCTTCTAGAATAGGAGGGGTATTACCTATGTTTGAAGGTGCATCCTCTTGCACTTGAGGTACCACTTGCTCAATCTCTTCACTCTTAAGATCATAGGGCCAATGGGTTCCCTCTTCTCCATTAGTTCTTTTCCAAAGCACATGCATGTAAAATGCATTGAGGTATTCCCCTAACTCTTCCAATTCTTCCTCCAATTGCTTGGAGAGTCCACATGCAGTTTTCTTCCTATATAGTTCTAGAGATCGAGTTTTATTAACTGCATACATCCTCTTGAGCTCTTTGGTATGGTCATCCATGTTGGGGTAGTCAAAGAAAGCATCAAGGGGATTTTGTTTACGGGTGATGGGTTTGGGTGGGGGTGGGGGTGATGGTTCACGTGGAGGTGGTTGGTATGTAGTTTGGCATGAATGGTGATATGGTGATGGGCAAGGTAGAGATGAAGAGTATGGTTTTGTATATGGTCTATGTGGTGGAGGTGAAGGCTCATATGATGAGGTTTGATATGATGAAGGGTATGGATGGTGATATGGCTCACGGTAGGTAGAGGAATATGGTGGAGAAGGATAATCAAAGTATGTGTGATATTGTGGTGGGGGTAAAGGTGGATCCCAACATGGTGTGCTATTGGATTTGGAGGAGGAATCGAGAATGACCAACATTTTGTCTCTTTCTTTGTATAATTCATCCATGATTGAAGAAGGTGTCTCTTCCATCCTAGTGGTATTTCTCACAAAAGAGTTTGAATTCTCAGGAATATCATGATTGTAACCAAAATTTGTGAAATTCCAAGACATGAGAACTCAATGATTCAGTCTCAAACAATCTCAAGAAGACAATATATATGCAAACAAGAACAAAAACTAAGAAGAAGAAAAAGTAAAAAATATGGAATGCATCTATCCTAATCCTAAATGATGAAATGATGCATATGAACTAAATCTAATCCTAATGACTCCTACCCCTTGTCAATGTTTCAATTGACACTTAGCTACCTTAGGGAGTCAAAAATGACTCCCCGGCAACGGCGCCATTGATTTAACCGGTTCCTAGTCGCCTTGGGGGTTAAATGCAAGTTATTTATAAAACCAAGGATTGTAACGAGTGGTACAACCCCGGATCGTTCGCAAGGAGTCTAATGATCTACCTAAGCTACTAAATGCAATTGAAACAAACAAAGGAATTAATATGGGGGTTTGGTTTAGAAGATCATCTAATTAAACTACTAAATGTAAATACATATTTTTGGATTTTCGGGGTAAAATGGAATGATAGATGACAATCAATAAGATGAGGGCTCTCTTGGTTAGGGTCTTAGTGGCAAACTTGGGCTCATACATTAGGGGGTGTGAGGAGTAATTGGGCCAATATCATCCAACTAGGAGCTTGTCCCAATTACTCTTGTGGATTAGATTGGGGAATTGTATTGAATACTACAATGGGAGTTCAATTAATTAAATTACCCAAGCACTAGTGAACTTGGCAATTCAACCTAAATAAACTCAACCATAACAATTAACATAAGCATCAACATCAACAAGCTAATTGATTAAATCATCACACATGACATCATGCAAGACAATAAAACCACAAAAACTCCAATTGAATTTAACACTAGGGAAATTAAGTTCTCAACACAAGACCCAATCCATCAACACAAGTATCTTATCAACAATTACATATTCATAGTCTCAACAACACATAAAATCTGGAAATTCCAAGAGAAATACCAAATACAATATGTTGGAAGTCATAAATATAAGATTGAAACAAGAAAAACTCCCCTATTGTAGAACCCTAGCTTGCGCCACTTTAACCCATCACCAAGAGAGCTTGAGGAAGCCTAGCTACACATGGAAGAAGATGAAGCCACCAAGAGAGGCTCCAATGCCCAATTCATGGTAGAAGGATGGTGGAAAAGTGAAGAAATGGTAGAGAATATGGTGGAAATGAAGTTGGAATGCATAGAAATGAGTTGGAATGAGTGGGGAATGGAGAAAATTGAAGAACCCTAGGTTGGGACACTTATTTTCGGCCAAAGGGTGCTTGGAGAGAGGTTTGGGGGCTCTTAGAAAGCTTATATAGGGTCAAGAAACCCTAAAAATCGCGTCTGATTTTTGACAGCGTCAGGCTCGCCGGTGGCTCGCCAACTGGCGAGCAAGTGGCGAGTTACCCGAATGTACTCGCCAGTGGCTCGCCAACTGGCGAGCTCGCCAGTGGCTTGCCAGTGGCTCGCCAGTTGGCCTGCCTTAGGACTAAAATGCAAACTTCATCCAGAAACGTTATTTTGACCCATTTTCTTGAATCTTCACCTTCAACCTCCCAACCTACATATTCAAATGTCTCAAAGGTAGCATCAAAATGTTCTTGAAAACATGTAAAACATTATAGCATGCTAAAAAAAGCCTGAATTGCCCTTGATTAGAACAAATTCCAACAACTAGTGCAATAGTTAGAATCTATGCAAATTAGGTGCAATTATCATCAAAACATGCATTAATTCAATGGATTTGGCCATGAAAAGATATGCAAATATATGGTGCAATCAGTGGGGGTGGGGGTGATGGTTCACGTGGAGGTGGTTGGTATGTAGTTTGGCATGAATGGTGATATGGTGATGGGCAAGGTAGAGATGAAGAGTATGGTTTTGTATATGGTCTATGTGGTGGAGGTGAAGGCTCATATGATGAGGTTTGATATGATGAAGGGTATGGATGGTGATATGGCTCACGGTAGGTAGAGGAATATGGTGGAGAAGGATAATCAAAGTATGTGTGATATTGTGGTGGGGGTAAAGGTGGATCCCAACATGGTGTACTATTGGATTTGGAGGAGGAATCGAGAATGGCCAACATTTTGTCCCTTTCTTTGTATAATTCATTCATGATTGAAGAAGGTGTCTCTTCCATCCTAGTGGTATTTCTCACAAAAGAGTTTGAATTCTCAAGAATATCATGATTGTAACCAAAATTTGTGAAATTCCAAGACATGAGAACTCAATGATTCAGTCTCAAACAATCTCAAGAAGACAATATATATGCAAACAAGAACAAAAACTAAGAAGAAGAAAAAGTAAAAAATATGGAATGCATCTATCTTAATCCTAAATGATGAAATGATGCATATGAACTAAATATAATCCTAATGACTCCTACCCCTTGTCAATGTTTCAATTGACACTTAGCTACCTTAGGGAGTCAAAAATGACTCCCCGGCAACGGCGCCATTGATTTAACCGGTTCCTAGTCGCCTTGGGGTTAAATGCAAGTTATTTATGAAACCAAGGATTGCAACACAGTGGCGCAACCTCGGGTCGTCTCTCTTGAGGAGTCTTCTAAACTACCCTAAGATGAACTAAATGCAAATTGAAATGAACAAGGGAATTGGGGTTTGTTGGGTTTTTATATGTAGAATGCAAATGAACCTAACTACAATATTTTTTATCTTTTCTTTGATAAGGTGGGATGATTGAATGGTTGAAGTGTAGTGAATTCTATGAAATGGATCTCTTGAGTCTAGGTGAGGTGACAAACATTAGCTCAAATCATTTAGGGGTTCAATGCATCAAGTGTAATTCCTAGATGTGTGAAATAGTTTGAGTCTAAACACTTGTGGCTCTCATGAAGTGCAACCACAACAATCATGAATGGATACAATCAAGTAATCTCACTAGCAACCACTAAAATGAGACTAATTTAATGCAACCACAATGTAGATATGAATTCATAACTCAAGTGTTTAAAGCCCAAAATAGACACAACTTAGTCCATTCATGATGTGATTTGCTAATTTAGATTTGGTTAATGTCTTTTTCCTTTTCCAAACTCAATCGAATTATAGAGTGTCCTATAAAAGAGAGCTCATACAATCATACACATATCTAAATAAATCAACTCGATAGAATCATCAACACAAGGCTAAGCAACTCAATATCAAGAAGAATTTACCAAAACACATATATAATCAACAAAGTACTTAATACATAGTCCTAATCCAAATTAGCAAGGTCAAACATCATACATACATATATAGAATCTCAATCCAATACATAAATCCAAACATCTACAAGAGAGGTTCAAATACATAAAGAAGAAATTCTAAATACATATAATGAACTAAGAAAAACTCCCCTCATGATGAACCCATGCTTGAACAACCATCAACCCATCCTCAAGAGATGAAGAATCCTCAATCCAACATAGAAACTCCAAGAGAAACTCCAAGAAGAAGAATCATTTGAAAATCCATGGAAGAGAAAGGTGGAAGAAGGTGGAAATGTGATGAAAGGATGGATGGGGGTGGAAGGAATGAGGTGGAAGTGGATGAAAATGAGTGGGAATGGAAGGGAATTGAAGAACCCTAGGTTGGGACACTTATTTTCGGCCAAAGGGTGCTTGGGAATGGTTTGGGTCATGATAGGAAGCTTTTATAGGCCCAAAAAACCCTAAAAATCGCGTCTGGTTTTTTGACAGCGTCAGGCTCGCCAGTGGCTCGCCAACTGGCGAGCGAGTGACGAGTTACCCGAATGTACTCGCAAGTGGCTCGCCAACTGGCGAGCAAGTGGCGAGTGGCTCGCCAGTGGCTTGCCAGTGGCTCGCCAGTTGGCCTGTCTCAGCACTAAAATGCAAGCTTCATCCAGAAACGTTATTTTGACCCCTTTTCTTGAATCTTCACCTTCAACCTCCCAACCTACATATTCAAATGTCTCAAAGGTAGCATCAAAATGTTCTTGAAAACATGTAAAACATTATAGCATACTAAAAAAAAGCCTAAATTGCCCTTGATCAAAACAAATTCCAACAACTAGTGCAATAGTTAGAATCTATGCAAATTAGGTGCAATTATCATCAAAACATGCATTAATTCAATGGATTTGGCCATGAAAATATATGCAAAAGTATGGTGCAATCAAAAGTCGAAGGTACAGCTTTCATCTTGTGTAACCATGGGCGTCCAAGAATGGCATTGTAAGAAGATGGGCAATCCATAACATGATATGTGAATGTCTGATTCATTCCAACAGCATAAGTAGGCAGATTAATAATAGCCATAGATTTATCCGCTGCTCCATTCCCAAACACAAGAGTTGTAGGGTGATAAGACATTTCAGATTCCATATTCATTTCTTTCACAGTTGCCAGATAAATGATATTGACTGAACTTCCAGGATCGACCAATACACGTTTTACTCCGCAATTAGATAAAGTGATGGATATTACCAGAGCATCATCATGTGTCGGATCATTAACTTCATCGTCCAGGAAGGTTATCGGACCTTCTCTCGATTCATTGCAGTCATCTTCGGGTAAAGTAATGTTGGCTGAATGGACTAATGCTCTTGTATGTCGTTTTGCTGCCGAATAACTGGCTCCACTTATGCTTGATCCTCCTGAAATGAAATTGATTACCTTTGCATGTTGGGGAGGGGCTGCTGGAGTTCCTTTGTTAGATGTGTTGTGTTCTTGCTCTGGAAATTTCTTATTGGATTTGCTTAATAAATGATTCAAGTGGCCTCGTTTCAACAATTCAGCCACTTGGAACCTCAGGGAAATACAATCTTCAGTCCTGTGTCCATGATCATCATGGAATTCGCACCATTTTGACTTGTCACGTTGCTCTGAAGGAGTTTTCAACTTTCCAGGCCATTTTACCGCCTCTCCCATCCTGAACATTTCCTTTACCAATTCTTTTGGTGGTAGGCTTATCCCTTGCTCTTCGATTCTTGGAGGTGGGGGTTTATTTGATCTTGTAGACTTGCTGCTATCTTCTTCCCGGTCATGATGCACATTGGGGTATGGTTCTGCATTCCAGGATTTGGAACTTTTTTTATCTTTCTTTCTTCTTTTGTCTGAATGTTGATTATCAGATTTCACAAAACTTCCATATCTGTTCCTGTTGTCTTCTTCCCAGCGAATCTCTCTTAGAGTTTTCTGCATTAGTTCTGCCCAACTTCTTGGAGGAGACATGGTTAATTCCATGTAAAGTGGCATTGATGGGAACAATCCTTTCCTGAACGCATTAATACAAACTGTTTCATCCGGATTAGTTATAGTCAAACGTTCTTTATTGAACCTACCCAAATAATCCCTCAGAGATTCACCACTTTCAATATGTAAATGATACAAATCATCTGCAGTCTTCTCCAACCTCTTGCTACTAGCAAACTGGTGTACAAATTTGTCATATAAATCCGCAAATGAAGATACTGATCTGACTGGTATCTTGATGTACCATTGTAATGCTGATCCTGTAAGAGTCATTCCAAACCCACGACACATGCAGGCTTCACGAACTGATCTGGGGATGGAAATAGCTAACATTCTTTGTTTGTATTGGGCCATGTGTTCATCAGGGTCAGATGTTCCGTCATATAAAACAAAGGTAGGATAAACCAATTTTTTGGGCAGTTTGACATTTGCTATCAAATCAATGAATGGGGAGTCTGTGTAACTTTTAATTGTATTCCTATTCATTGTTGTTTGAACTCCAGGAACTTGTTTCATCACTTCTTTCAAGAGTTCCAATTCTTGTTCGAGGCGAGCCACAACAGGATTATTCTCGTCTGTTGCAGCAACAGATGGTGCTCTCGATTGAGACACAATGATACTGGGGATTCTGGGTCTTGGAGGGGGCATGACAGGTGGTGAGTATGATCTGGCATCTTCCATTTCTTCGTCATCTGAATTGTTGGACATAATGTCATCTTCAAGATCTATGTGTGGCTCTTCATCATCATAATCATAGTCTTCCTGTGACGATGTGAAATCAATGACAAATTCTTTGCTGGCTTCTTGGCGTTTGCGAGAGCGTGAATGAACTTGTCCTGAATTAAGTCTTGTTTTCGGGTGAAAGTGATCTGGTTTCATATGAGTTTGATCCGCCTTCGGAATAGCCATTTTCAACTCTAAAAGTTGTAACTTCAATTCTCTGTTTTCGCTCGACAAAGACTTCAACATTGCATACTGTTCTCTCTGTTGATCTTGCATATTTTTCAGGACTTGATAAAGTGGATCTGAATTCTTCTTGGTGTAGTTAACATCTGACGAACCTTCCTCAACTATTTCTTCAACTTCAACTGCTTGTTTTTCTGGAGTCTCACCTTCATCAATCATCGGTTTCTTTTCAGGGTTGGGTGGTTTTTCTGGGTTTTCTGGTTCCACTTCAAGAACAGCTTCCTCAGGATTCGGCTTCTTGCTCTCAGGTAGAGCAGAGGTCGAAGGAATGTCTTCTGGATTGATTGAACCGAATTTCATATTGATTCCCCACGGTCGGCGCCAAAATGTATCTCCTAAAATCCGTTGAAAGATTAAACGAGATAATTCAAGTAATTTACAAGATAAAATCAAAGATTAAAATGGATGAACAAGTGCTTTTATTAATTCTCTTCGAAAGTCTATTACAAGAGATTCTATTCTTTTCTAAATACAACATACATATATATATGGACTCTACAGACACTGCTTACAAGACGGTTACATACATGACAGTTATTTACAAGACGGTTACATACATAAACAACTACCCAAGACAGTTAACTACAAGACCCACTACACAGGACGGTTTCTTCTTGTCTTGCACCTTCTCTGCCCACGTGTCCCATATGTTAACTCCAGTCTCCTCCTGTCACCACGTGTCCCTGCACGTTCAATTTCAAATTTGGTTACAGGAAACAGCTATATGACATAAACGTTCAATCTTGTCCGTCGATCTGGCTTAAATTATTTGTAAATTACCGTTGGGAATTTAGGGGAAACAGGTGGAACGGTGAGAATGTGCAGAACGCGCCGCCGTGGATGTAAATTAGTAAGGGGAGTTTTTCCAGCGCCGGAGACGGCGGTTTTAGGGAGGAAGAGACGGGCGGATACGCCGGTTTGCGGGTTGATGGTGACGTCTTTGGAGTGAACGCCGGTGATGGGGTCGACGCCGACGGGGACTTTTTCTTGGCCTTTAAGGCGGTGGACGTGGCCGTCTTTGTAAACAATGAATCGTGGAGAGTAGTCATGGAGGATTTGATCGTTGTTAGGAGTAGGAGTTGGATTGAGATCCATGGAGGATGGTTGTGAGGAAGATGGAGAAGGAGACAAGAGTGGTGATAGCAGGTGACTTATACAGTGTGTTTATGATCACTCACGTTTATTTTTTAATTTTTTTTGGAGTAGAGGGGAGGTGGTGGGTGTGGATGGCTCTGGCGGCGGTGACGGCGGAGATGATGCCGGCGGTGTAGGGGATGAAGATTCTGGGCAGAGGAAGATGAGCGAGGTGGCTATGGAGGTTGGAGGATGGAGATGATGTTGGGTTGGGTTTGATATTTTAACGGTTTTTTTTTATTTGAGCCTAGTCAGCATATTAATTCACTCATTCTACCTCCAAATCATTGACCACATGACATCCATATCACTGAGGTGTCCAAAAACTAACAGTGTTAGTTTTTAATTGATAGTGTTGGCTAATTTGAGACTTTTTTATTGTTCAGTGGATAAAATGAGACATTTTATTGTTTATAGACCAAATTGATACTTTGCTAATTGTTTGGTGGCCAAAATGACTTTTAAGCTTAATTTTTGTGTAGCTCGCAGTCTCCACTCTTCACTCCAACTTAAGAACAAAAGTAGAGGTCGGCCCGTAGAGGTTGGCCCGTTTCTTGGGAGAGAAATTGGATAATAGAAATGAAAGTGGAAATTAGTGTGAAGGAATAAACATGGAAAGTAAAGGTAAATTAGGTAATGATGAGAAAGTAAAGTTTGTTGGCCCAAGAAAAGTGTAAAATGAAGAGAGAGAACTTCTAGGTTATGGGATATATGGAAATTACCATTTCCATTTCCCATATTCATTTTGAATTGTCAATTCCATCACACCAAACAAGTTTAAGTACTTAATAAAATTATCAAGATAAATTTTTAATTAATACCCTATCTGTCCTAAATATAAGAACATTTTTAAATTTCATTTTGTTCCTAAATATAAGTAAGTATCTAATTTTTCTCAATTTTTTCCTAAATAAACCATAATAATGCTTATTTATTATAAACAAGCAAGAATGATAAAGTGAGAAAAAAATATATGATTAGAGTAAATTAATAATATCATGTGTTTATAACTAAATTAACTAACATTTAGTCTCTCAATGCGGCCGTCTTTGTAGACTTTGAGCAGAGGAGAAAAGTCGTGGGCTACTTCTGTTGAGGTTGAATCCACGGCGGAACTGGATGTGATCCATATTATAGGGAAGTCTTAAATAACCATTTATTACACACCAATTAAAAGAATTGAATAAAATTTGTCATATTCGTTTTTATATAGAAAAATTATTATACTATATATACTCTATTAGTCTACTTTCACAATTAATAATAACTTTTTGGTGCATGTAATTAATAGTTTCAAATATATCCTTTCTCATGAATAGATAAGAGCTCATCAACTCAAATCGTGCAAATTTAAAAATTGGTTGAAAATAATAAATATGCATGCTCTAATTTTATTTTCTTAATTTTTTATTATATAAAAAAGACAAACGTAATAATAATGTTATAAATGAATATGGAGCTGAATGTGAGTATAGAAAACAATTATGAGTGGGAAAACTCATTAAATAATTTAACAAATTTTGCCAATTAACTCTTATAAGAAGGGATAAAATGGTACAAACTTTGAGCTATTATTTATAAGGATGGAGCGAGTAAAGTTTAAGGGAATAGCCAACGATTTTCTCATCAATGTGGCAAGACTCATTTTCTATCGATCAAGGTGGCATGGTAGTTTTATGATATACACTGTGTTTGACATTTTATTTGTTATTTTATCCGTTTATAGGTAGGGCTAAACTTTTGTTGGTGCTTATTCGTTGATATTGACTTTGTTAGGAATATATATTCACTTTTTTAAGGTTCTTAACATATTTAATATTATTTTTAAACTAATATTTTTCGTCCAAAGAAAATGAGATCAAGGAATTTTGTTTATATTATGATCCAATTAATTTGGCTCAATTACCACCCAAGATCTCTTTAACATGATGTGTAGAAAGGTGTAAAGTAAAGGGAAAATGGAGGAAAAAAAATATTTTTTTTTTGCTTAGATCATAAGAAAAAATAGGGGGAGGGGGAGAGTAGAGAATAAGAATGGTCTAGTACCCATAACTTTCTTGTTAATTTTCTAAGCGGAATTGGGGATACCTGTCTGGCTGTGGGAATTTGGGGGCTAAGAATTAGAGATGAAATATGATGTGGGTCTATCTGTAAAAAGTTTATGTGACTCATTTCTGCAGCAATAGTGACAGATGACAATTACACCACTACCTTCAACTAAAATCGATTTTGATGGTTTAAAATTAATTTTCTGCTGAAATCGATTTTGATGACCTAAAATCGATTAATAAGGACTAAACCCAAAGACAATTACACCACTACTTATTGTTTGGGTTGCTCCCAATCTACTTCTGGTTGCAACACGTTGCTCCCAGTTAACAAAGAGGTGAGTCCTTGTTAACCTAGCCCTTTCCTTATTAACCTAGCCCAGTCCTATTCTCGAGTCTTATAAACCCCCATTTATTTTTCATGGCATTACATTTTATTGGGTCTAAAAACTAGACCTGCATTGCATTACATTAAAACAGATTGTCCCTCAAGTAGAACAACAACAACATCCTCTACTTATGAGTTTAAGAAGGAAGCAAACTGCTTCACAAGAATCTGGGCCTTCTCTTTAGTAGGATCTACCAAATGAAACACATGACCTTCTCCTTCAGTCTCTACCAAATCAACCTCACCATCCCACCCACTCTTCTTCAACGCCTCATAATAAGTCCTCCCACGCCCCACCAGAAAATCATCTCCGGCCACCATCACCATCACTCTCCGGCACCCCAACCGCCGCAGATTCCTGTCCTTATCCGGCCTCATCTTCGGCTCCTCCAGCCAATCCATCGACGGATACAAAAACTTTATCAGCTCCTCCTTCTCATCTATCGCGAAATACGGGTGGATCACGACAATCCCAGCGAGGTCCGACCCGGGAAGGCCCTCCGACCCGACCCGCATAGCCATGTCATGAGCGAAATTCCCGCCGGCACTATCTCCGGCGAAGTACACGCGCCGGAAGTCCGCGTGGTCGTTGAGCCACGGTTCCGGCCGGCCGCCATTAGAGTGGGCCGCGGCCCACTTAATGGCCTCCCACGTGTCATCATAGCCCACCGGGAGGGGGTGCTCCGGGGCCAGACGGTAGTCGACGGAGACCACGACGGCGTTCGCTTCGGCGGCGACGGTGTTGCAGTGGCGGTGGTAATATGGGTGGAACGGCGAGAATGTGCAGAACGCGCCGCCGTGGATGTAAATCAATAATGGTAGTTTTCCGGCGCCGGCGCCGGAGACGGCGGTTTTGGGGAGGAAGAGGCGGGCGGATAGGCCAGTTTTTGGGTTGATGGTGACGTCTTTGGAGTGAACGCCGGTGATGGGGTCGAAGCCGGCGGGGACTTTTTCTTGGCCTCTAAGGCGGTGGACGTGGCCGTCTTTGTGAACAATGAATCGTGGAGAGTAGTCATGGAGGATTTGGTCGTTGTTAGGAGTAGGAGTTGGATTGAGATTCATGGAGGGTGGTTGTGAGGAAGATGGGGATGGAGATAAGAGTGGTGATATAGTTCATTGAATGGCAGGTGAGTTATATAGAGTGTTCGTGAATTATGATCACTCACTTGTATTTTTTAATTCTGTTGTAGGCTGCGTCTCCACTCTTCACTTCAGCTAAAGAACAAAAGCAGAGGCTGCGTTTTAATTCTTTGATTTTTTAAATAGTAGGGGAAAACTATTTATTGGTATATACTAATATACTGCTTTAAAAAGTTTTAATTTTGGTATTAGTGTGCATTTTAAATCATAATTAAATGTCTTAATTTAAACTTTTAAATACAATTTTATTGTATACAAAGGTTAGCCATTAATTGAAGAAAGTTAGATGGGTTAATACTTTTTTTATAGCAATAGATGGGTTAATACTTAATAGTGGTAATTGAGCAAAATTAATGGTTTATTTATGAGATTAAAAGGCAAAGATACAAAATCAAATTTAATGAAAAGATACTAACAAAAGGGTTTCTCCAAACCTAAATAATATAGGTTATAAAATTTGAGTTGATTTCGGTAAGAAAATGGAGTTGATTTTCATCATAAATTAAATTTTTCTTGTATTTTAATAAAATACCAGTTTTTAATTCCCACATACAAATTAAAAATGGTAAAGAACATTTAATTTATCTTGAAATTGAAGTGATTTCCAGTTTTACTTATACTAATATTAAAATTTAAACATCATATTAATTATTTTTTTTCGATGAATACATCATAGGAGTATTAATTATTACTTTCTCCCACTCGCCACTATTATGATTGAATATATGCATGAATAAAAAAAAATTGTTAATACTTCTTGAAAATCAACAAGTGCTTTGTAAAATTATTCAGCCAACTTTTTAATTAATATACTTTATAATAATAAGAATAAGAGGAATTGTGTCTTTTTTTTGCTTTTAAATATAAGATATAATGGCTTAATATGATTTGACAAGTAATCTTAGTTAAGCTACATTTTTGTCCATCTTAAATATAAAACAAATTTAGTTAATTGATTAGAGATCTTTATTATTTTAGACATTTATTGATGGCTATAATAATGTGTAGTTGTTAATATTAAAAAAAATCAATATCAATAGCTAAACAAATACCTAAACAAGTAAAGTGGTAAACCCACTTACCCTTTCGAAATTTCAAATTCCTCACTTAGAGTTAAAAGTGTTTTTTAATAACATTTGAAAATTCTGCATTCCTCCAAGAGTGAAATCTGGGATTTTTGGATTCGGAATGTTTTTTTATTTTGAATTATTTTGCCTATTTCATATTCATAAACGTAGTTATTTATAAAAAAACAAAACAATAGTAGTTCTTTGTGATGGTGATGGTAACGTGTTATCTATAATCTTTTGACTCCTTAACAAAGCACCATTTCATGAAAAGTATCCGTGGAATTATTAATCATCCATGCATGGCCCGACTTTTGGTTGAAAAGCGTTCAAGAATTCATTATCATTCAGAATTAGGTAATCGGTAGGATATTATTTCATTCATTTAACCAAACTGTAACACACATAATATCTTATATGGCCAAAAAAAAAAACACACAATATCTTGAGCCTAGAAGCTGATTCGATACAACGCCCACAGGAGAAGCCCACAGCTAATAAGCAAGACTTGTAAGATTGACAGGCAACACCTCAATATAATTGTGTGATGCTTCCTCTGTGGCATTGTATTAGGAGGATGCAACACCTTTTCGTTCAAAAAAAGAGTATGCAACACCTCAGTATATGTTGTGAAATTGTATTGTTGATTATATAGGATATTCCCTCCGTTCTTAAATATAAGACCACTTACAAATTTTAACTTATTCTTAAATATAAGTATTTTTCTAATTTTTCATATTTTTTTCCAAATAAACCCTAATAATGTTTATCTATAATAAACAAGTAAGATAGGGGAGAGTGAGAGTAATATATAGTTATGATAGATTAGTAATATCATGCACTACTAATAATTGACTAACTTAAATAGTATCTTTAATCTAATCAAACTAGCAACTATACCCGGACATTGACCGGGGAGCAGTAAATTAGAACATACCAAATTGAGTCAGTTAAGTTAAAAATGTAACAATGTTAAAATGAGTTATAACAATAAGATGTAACATTATAGAATGATTAACATTAGGACATGCAATTAAGTCAAACATCATAACATTGTTTATTAAATATAGGAAAGAACTCTGAAATATAATTTTGTAATATTAATCACGTTAATCTATATTTGATGTTTGAATTTGTCGTACATATACCTTGAAACAAAGTAGGAGATAGTTTAATACTCTCACTAGATAAGCAAAAACTAACCTGAATTACATATCTTACCTTCTATTTTTTTTTTCTCTTCTATAGACCCACCTTTATACTTCAAGTAAATTAGGAGAATATACCAGTAATTTCATGTTACTCCCTCCGTTTTGTAATATAAGAGCCCAAAATTTGAATGATTTTAGTCCAAAAAATAAATGCTCATCTCACTTTCTCTATTTGTTTAATGCATTTTTTCTATTTTTCCTCTAACTCTTTTTCATATTTATTAATGTTTATATATTTTTTCTCTTAAAAACATCATAATAAATATAAATAATATTGAAAAAAATTATTAATAATGAATGAATAAATAAATATTAAATAAAGAAAATGATGAATGATGATGCAGATGAAGGATGCTAAACATAAACGAAAATAATAAAGAAGGCTGCACTAAATGACAAATTATTGAACAGTTTTTTGAACAGTAATATCCCATTGCTATTAAGTATATAGGATAGGATTAGCGGAAATAATCTTATATTTATGAATAGAGGGAGAGTATAACATATTCAAAGCATCACATTACACTTGGAAAGTCGTCACCCCCAAAATGGGAATCCCGGCGGCGACTTCGGATTAGTCGGTTTTCCGAAGGGGCTGGACACCGAAGACTCTAAGCAAAAAAAACATCACATTACATCAAATTATCACCACTAAGCACCAAGGTTTTAAAACCCAGACCGGCCCGGCCGGACCTGCAAAACCGTGACTCGGGAGACAAACAGGGCGGAGAGGCATCAACCCGCCTATGGAATCAACCCGGAATATTCCAGGTTGGTCCGGCCGGTTTTTGCATACCCGGCGGGTCTACGGGCTACGCGGGTCAAAGAAATTTCCTTAGACCACGATCTCTTCTGGTTTTTTTTTCAACAGAAAAGGCAGATCTGAAAGTGACGCAAGAAAACATGGAAAAGGAGAAGAAAGAATGAAAAAGCTAGGCTCTTGCTCCATCTCTGTGTCTCGGCCTTTCTCCCTTTCACCTCCTTGAAAGTTGAAATCCCTCAAAACAGGAATGTGGGGATCGGATGATGCTTTTTTTTTAGAGATGTGCAGCTGCTCCATACACCTCTTATGCTTGTGGCTTTTGTTTGCTTTAGGTTTATTCCCAACCCAATGCCACTTAAACGCAACCGTCTCAATCTATTCAAAGACCCCTTTTGATTATAAAAGAAAAACTGAAGGCCACACAAATTGATTATAAAAACAAAAGGGTCTTTTAATACCCCTTTTTATTATAGAAACTAAAGGCCACACAAATTTTACAAATAGATAACAAAAATAAAATAAACTTTATTGAACTTGATGTTTTTTTTTTGTGATTTTAATTTTTTTCAAATTCCAATCTAAATAATCACTAGAATATTTAAATAAATATAAGTAAATTGTGTAGTGATTTTTGGGTTTTTGTTAGATTTTCTCTTATTTTGACATTAATGTTGGAGTTTTTTGTTATAAAATATTATACTATTATATAATTTTAATGTGACCGGTTGAACCACGGATTAACCCTCGGTTGAATCTCTGACCTTTTGACCCTTTGTCTTAGCCGGGTCGACCCCCGGTCCGGGTTTTCAAACCTTGCTAAGCACTTAAATTAAATCTTATTTCATATGATTCCATTCCCTCCCAAAATCTTCCCAATATAACAAAAGATATGAAACCACAATAAATAAAGACCACCAAAAGTAAAAGTAAACAGCTTTAACTAACCCCAACAACAGAACCTGATTGTCAAGTCCTAGACAATGAAAGAAACAAAGTCCTTAACAAGAATCTGAGCCTTGTCTTTAGCAGGATCATACAAATGAAACACATGATTCTCCCCATCAGCTTCCACCATCACCACTTCTCCATCCCACTCACTCTTCTTCAACGCCTCATAATAAGTCCTCCCACGCCCCACCAGAAAATCATCTCCGGCCACCATCACCATCACTCTCCGGCACCCCAACCGCCGCAGATTCCGATCCTTCGCCGCATTAATCCTCGGATCATCCAAACCAGACATCGTCGGAAACAAAAACGATATCAGCTCATCCTTCTGCTCGTTCCCAAAATACGGATGGATCAGAACAATTCCGGCGAGGCTCATGCCGGAAATACCTTCGGTGCCGATCTTCATGGCCATATTGTGGGCAATATTAGCGCCGGCGCTGTCTCCGGCGAAGTACACGCGCTTCAGGTCGGCGTGGTGGTTGATCCACGGCTCCGGCCCGGGCCCATTTGAGTGGGCCGCGGCCCAATTGATGGCCTCCCACGTGTCGTCGTATGCGGCGGGGAGGGGGTGTTCCGGGGCTAGCCGGTAATTGACGGATAACACGACGGCGTTTGAGTCGGCGGCGACGGTGTTGAGGTGGCGGTGGTAGAATGGGTGGGATGCCGTGCAGATGCAGAAGGCGCCGCCGTGGATGTAGATTAGGAGGGGGAGTTTTCCGGCGCCGGCGGCGCCGTGGTCGGCGGCGGATTTGGGGAGGTAGAGGCGGGCGGAGAGGGAGGTTTGTGGGTTGATGGTGATGTCTTTGGATTGGACGCCGGTGAGGAGGTCGGTGCCGGCGGGGACTTGTTCTACGCCCATGTGGCGGCGGACGGTGCCGTCTTTGTAGAGGGTGAACCAGGGAGGGAAGTTCTTGAGGATTTGGTCATTGTTGGATGTTGACATGGGATCCATGGTAATGGTAAGTGGATGTGAAGAAGATGAGGATTTGGGTGGAAAGTAGAGGATGGGATTTATTTATTTATGTGACTTTCTTTTGGCAAAAATTTATGAGACTTGAAAACATGACATTAGTCATTAGTACTCCTATTTGGTTTCGTTATACACGTTCTTACAGTAAAAACGGTTGGTGGTCAGACCAATTCATGAATTCATCTGTTTTTTTTGGCATCAATCTTTAAATTTAATTTTCAAATGGGTATGTACTGCACCCTCGAGTATGACTTGCTTTTGAGAGATTAAAGAAGTAAAATAGTTTATTTAACAGTGATATATTTGATATATGTTTTACATTACATATTAGTTTATAGGTCAAATAAACTAGTTTATGGAAAAATTACGCAAATCAATTTATAAGTCACTATTTTACTTTCTTAGGATTTTTCAAAAAAAAAAAATCAACTAGGTTTTATATTTAGATCAAGGAAGTAGTATGTTTGGCCAAAAAATAGGATTATAGAGTATTTTCTCCGGTCCTAAATATAATAACTAATTTACATTTTTTGGGATATCAAGGAAGGAAAATAAGTTAGTTAATCATAATATATTTGATATATTATTAGATTAGCTAATAATTTATAATTCATATTAATTTCATTTGGAGAAAAATTTAGTTAATTTAATATGTAAGTGGTTTATTTAATTCTCTTAATTTTGTTTTAAAAAATCAATTATGTCTTTATTTAGACGTAGGAGGAGGAGTTAGTATATCAAATTGCTGATATAAAAGTATGTCAAAATTTGTTTTGGCGAGAAAAGCATGTCAAATTTAAAATTTGGATTATGAGTCCACCAACCCTTCTAGAAACTCCTGAAGAAATGTTTCGCAGCTGAGGTACGTGCATGACTAGAGTTGAAACAGTGGGTCAGCTTTGCGTTTTGTGCTGACCCTTATAGGTTACGATTTAAATTCTGATTGGTCGATAGGTCTACTAGTCAACAACTTCTTTCTTTTTTTTTATAACAGTCAACAACTTCTTTCTCAATAGCTGTCACAACGGGCCGGCCTAGCCTTTAAGGGTCAGGGCTAACCAGGCCATGCCCATCAGAGCTATTTTCCAAAAAAATCTCTGTTTTCTAAAGTCCGACCCTAGAGCAAGGGTCAAGGTCAGCCCTTATAAAAAATTTAAAATTTCAACCACATATTACACAAGTTTTAACTTTATTACACAAGTACACTACATAAAACTCAAGTATTAATATAAATAAACCACAACATAAAAAAGGAAGTAAAAAACATTCAAATATTAATAACCCACAAGACACAATTACAACTCATAAAAGGAAAATATTAATAAATATCATTCGACGATATTTGATTGTGTTTGGCTATGAGTTGCCTTCTCCTCTTATCTACTAACAAAAATATCAAGTTTTTTCATTATTTCTTTACCGTCATAAGCATTATCACCTCCATCATCTGCAAAAAAGTAGCAAATAATAAATTGTCCATCAGACATATTTGAATCCATTAGCAAATAATTAATTGTCCTTCAAGCATATTTGAAAAAAAAACACACAATCATATTTAAATCTATGCAACCAGTTCCTTGTGCAAATTAGAGTGAACATTGGAAGGATGCAACCAATTTCATTTGGCACATTTGGATCATTACACTCTTACAAACTTGCAGCGAGACTAAGGACTCTGAGACTGAACACCTTTATTTTTTTTAGTTTAGGAAAAAGGATTGGGCCTAACAGGGTCGGCCCTCAGCCCGGCCCTCAAAAGCCCTAGCCCTTAAGGGCCCACACCCCAAAATTTCCCACTAAATCCCAAGTCCGGTCATACTAGGGCTTAGGCAAAAACGGGTCGACCCTATAGACTCGGCCCATATTGACGACTCTATTTCTCATTAGTTATTTTAATATTTTCTTGCTTTAAAAATATTAAAAGAGAATAAATGAAATTCTGAATTAACAAAAATAATCAATAGTACATCAGTAGAATACCACAAAAAGTCCAAAACCAGGGGAATACACAATGACATACTCTATATTTTTATTGCATAGACATCTTACTATTCATATACTCTAATCATAATATATTTGATATATTATATATTTTCTAAAATATTTTTCTCTCCTCGGTACGGTGGATCAAACAATCATACTACCTCCGGTCCTAAATATAGGACCTAGATAACTTTTTTTTGGAGAGGTTAAGGTTGCAAAATAGTGTATTAAATGATGACATATTTGATATTTTTTAGATTATCTATTAGTTTATAAGTAAAATAAACTAGTTTAAGGGAAAAAATTAGATAAATCAATTTATAATTAACTTATTTTGCTGTTTTTTAGGATTTTTCAAAAAAGTCAATTAGGTCTTATATTTAGGACCGGAGGGAGTAAGTTATACTCACATGAAGATGAATCGGAGTAGTAGACAAGAAATCTTCTCAATTTTTTATGTTTTTCTATGGGGATAAAAATTGTAGTACTACCTTTTTTAAAACTTTTACTTATAAACATGATGTAATATGACGTATATTTGTATTGAGTTATGAAAATCAAATTCAATAAAATTTATCACTCCTATTTACTATGTCTTCTTTAGATCATCATGAAAATTCTAATATAAATTAGTGAGGTTAAAGTATATTTTTGATCTCTTATATTTGCATCAAATTTTAATTTAATCCTTTATATTTCGAAAGTACATTTTTTGTCCCTTATGTTTGTGTCAAGTTTCAATTTAGTCCTTTATATTTGGAAAGTACATTTTTAGTCATTTTTTCTTAACACTGTTAGTTTCATTTAAATTTAAATGATTATTTCATAATTAAATTGGATCAAAAAATGATAAAATTTGAAACTATAGGAATAATTACACTAAAATAATTTAATCTAAGCATTTTTTTCAGTATTTAATAATCATTTAAAACTGTCAAGTTAACATTTTCCATTAAGTGAAACTAATGATGCTAACAGAAAATGACTAAAAGTATAATTTCCAAACATAAAGATTAAAAGTGTATTTCCAAACATAAAAGATTAAATTGAAACTTGATGCGAATAGAACTAAATGCATAATTTAGCATTAGCAATAATGGTAATAAACATGTCATTATTATTTATAAGAAGAAAAATCAATCGAGGGGTTTGACAATTGATGCTTCATATGTTTCCAGACATTATAATTCTTTTACAGTAAATTATAAAGCTTTCTCGTAATCTGATCTCTCACGAGAAAGCTTTATAATTATGGCTATTTATAGTTTGGTTCCATTATTACGTTGTGCAAATTGATTTGGGAAGCCTGAGCAAACTCTCCATGTTAAATGTCATTTTATTTGGTGGTGATGATTAATTAGGAGAATTAATTAGAGATCTCATGAAAGGAACATACTTAAGATAAGGTCCCATGAGTTGTAATTATTAGGGCAAAAAATCGTATATATATAAAGGGAATGGTGAGAATCACTGTTCATTTAACAGTGTTTTGTCATTCCCTTTATATAAGATAATTTAAATTTAAATTTCAAAATTAATTATTATAGTTTCTTTTTTTAAAAAGATAGTCTTTTGTTTTTTAAAAAATTATGATTTGTTTCTCTCATTATGTTTATTTTAATATTTTTTTACCATTTTGCCCTTACTTGACTTTACATATTATAATTACCTTTTTGTTCTTTCTCTTCTTTACTACACACTCTGTCTTTATTTTACCTAAAAATTCTATCTTATCAATAGAGATAAAGTTGAAAAAAAATTTGTGATACATTAAATATTTTATCCATTTTTAATTTTTTAATGCAGCAAAGTGATTTTTTCACCTTATATTTAAGGGCGAGAAAAGTATTATTGTTATCATTATCATCAAAGAATAGTATTCTTACGGTCCATAATATAAGAGCCAAAATTTAAATAAATCTTTTCCAAAATATAATAATTCACCCTTACATTTTTTCATCATTTGAAGCATTTTTTTACTTTACCTCCAACTCATATTCATAGAAAATTTTCAAAATCTTTGTATTTAATGTACCATTTTCCATCGTACTTTGGGCCTGTTTGGATTTAGCTTATGAAGAATAGCTTCTCGGAAAATAGCTTTTGAGTAGAATAGCTTTTCTAAAAAATTGTTTTTAATGAAATGAAAGTGTTTGGATTAAGCTTTTTGAGAATAGTTTTTAAGAATAACTTTTTAGTAGAATATAGCTTTTCTGAAAAATAGTTATGATGAATAGCTTTTCATGTTTATTTTATTTGAAATAAGTGTTTTTTCTAAATGAGATATTAAAACTTTTAGCTGGAAAAGGAGAAAAATATAGTTTTTCTCAAATAGCTTTTGGAACCTCAAACCTAACTTTTCTTCTCAAAATAGTTTATCCAAAAAAATTGAGTGTTTAGATATCTTTGTGTGAAACATAGGTTTAAGAGCCAGAAAAGCTTTTGGAAATGTATCCAAATAGCCCTTTTGTCTTTCTTTTAGCATATCAATGTATACGTTGTGTTTTCTTTTCGTTTGCTTAACCATCTGTATTCCAATTACATGTACATTTCTTTACTTTCGAAATTTGCCGTTTCACTACTCTTTCTTATCATGCATAAATTAACTATAGTCACTATCTCCGCTTCTAGATTAAGTACAATATGTCCATCAAAAGTCAATGCTACCCCGGCAATGCCAGAGGTAGTACTATCTAATTGTTATTTTAAGGTCAAGAAGTTGTAATTTGTAACTCACGGGGACCTCATCTGAACTATGTTTCTTCTATGGGACCTCTAATTTATTTTCACTTGATTTATGTTGTTGATTAATACTACCTCCGGTCCTAAATATAGGACCTAATTGACTTTTTTTTTTGAGAGATTAAGGTTGCGACATAGGTTATTAAATGATGACATATTTGATATATTTTTATATTATTCATTAGTTTATAGGTAAAATAAACTAGTTTAAGGGAAAAAATTAGGTAAATCAATTTATAATTAACTTATTTTGTTTTTTTAAGGATTTTCTATAAAAAGTAAATTAGGTCTTATGTTTAGGACTAGAGGGAGTATAACATTAGATCTATGTCCATTGAAAAATACTAGTACTTCTAGACGCTAGTGTAACACAACTACACATCTTATTTATCTTTTTTGACCATCCAAACCACACGGCCCACAAAAAGTTTAGTACTACATTATATTGATTTGATGTCATTATATAAAATATGCAAATAAACCAACCAACACGTTCATCTAATCAATATTAGATCTAATTATTATTGCATCACACTCCATTACAACAAAGTTTATTCATTGCATTATCAAAGGGTACTACAATTGAACTAAATAGACCCCAAGAGATTAGAGCTAGTAACAAGTTACCCTATATGCTAACACAGTGAAATAGAGTAACTAACAAAACTGCTGGCAAACGAAAGCACCAACAGAAAACATCATAAGATTCAACAATACCAAAGTCCCCATTTAGAACTAGAACTCCATATACCTTTGAGGAAAAATACACCCCCATAACTCTCTAACGAGGATACTAGGATTTGGTGATAAAATCAGCAATGAGATTAAAAAGCGGGCCAACCCGTTCACTATTCGGGTTAAACATATGAAAGCAATGATCCTCTCCTTCAGATTCAAACAAATCCACATGCCCAACCCCTTCACTCTTCTTCAACGTCTCATAATACCTCACCCCTCTCTCTTTCAACCCATCCTTCCCAGCCACACACACCAACACCTTCTCACACCCCATCTTCCCCAAATCCGGATCCACTCCGGTTCAACTTCGGTCATCATCCCGACCCGAACTCGTAGGACACATAAACCTATACATCTTATCCTCCTCCTCATTCCCAAAAAACGGGTGCACCAAAATCATCCCCACTATCCTCACCCCAGCCAATCCCGCAGCGCCGGCCCGAACCACGACATGGTGGGCTATATTGGCCCCGGCACTCTCGCCGGTCACGAAGACCCGGTTAAGATTCGGGTACTGGTTCATCCACGGGTCGGGTCCCGACCCGGCAGAGTGTGAGGCAACCCACCGCAAGGCCTCAAACGCGTCATCGTAGGCAATGGGGAGAGGGTTTTCCGGGGCGAGGCGGTACTCGACGGAGAGGACGACGGCGCCGGTGAGGGCGATGAGGGAGGTGATGTAGTTTGTAGGTGATGACATCAAGGGCTGAGCCGATGCAGAAGCCGCCGCCGTGGTAGTGGATGAGGAGGGGGAGGTGGTGGGGCGGAGAGTGGTGGTTGGGGAGGAAGATGCGGGCGGAGAGGGAGGAGTGTTGGGAGATGATGACGTCTTTGGTTTGGATTCCGGTGAGGGGGTCAACGCCGGCGGGGGCGGGGGGGAGGTTGGCGCCGTGGAAGGAGGTGTGGCGTTGGATTTGGCCGTTTTTGAGGACTTTGAAGAAGGGAGGGAAGTCGTGGAGGATGGTGTCATCGGTGTCGGTGGGAGAGGCCATGGCAGTTGGTGGAGGAAGAGAGATTGTTTTGTTGGGATGATGGAGAAATGGGAGGAAGAAGAAGTAGAAGAGATGAACACAGCTTCCATTCAAGTAGATAGTACAATGTGGAAGGTTTGAGAGGTTGTTGCATGGATCGGTTGTTGATTTGGCAGTGCTTGAATGGAATGGTTGTTGGCAAAACATATACAAAATACTCCCTCCAATTCTATTTGTAACTTAAATAATTTCCTCAAATTTTCTCTAAATAAATTTAATTTATTTGACTTAACATAATAATCTAATAGTACTACTCCTTCCGGTCCTAAATATAAGACCTAGATGACTTTTTTGGAAAATCCTAAAAAGACCAAAAAATAAGTTAATTATAAATTGATTTACCTAATTTTTTCCCTTAAACTAGTTTATTTTACCTATAAACTAATGGATTATCTAAAAATATGTTAAATATGTCATCATTTAATAACATATTTCGCAATTTTAATCTCTCCAAAAAAAAGTTATCTAGGTCCTATATTTAGGACACGTTATGATCAATTGGTTACTAAATATAAGACACGTTATGATCAATTGGTTTATTTCGTTTTATTAATTTTATAAAAAATGTCAACTAATTCTTATATTTGAAAACTAAGGAAGTATATGTGTATATGATACTTTGATTTTTTTTTCTAATGAAGTAAATTAAATTTACTAATTTACTCTTATACATGTCACATGTAATTAGATGATATTTTAGGAAGATAAAGATAATTTAAGACATGCTTAAATAAGTAATTTTGCATCTTTAATTATAATTAGGACAAAAGAGAGTGTCATCTTAATTTTTTTATACAAATAATACTTTATTTCCAGCATACAAGGAATATTTAATTAATTTAATTAAATACGTTGCTTATTGCACATGTAGCAAATTTTTTTTACTTGTAAGTACGAGTAAAATAGATAGTTATTAAATACTCCCTCCGGTCCCTAATGTAAGAGCTAGCCGTAAACAAAACGCTTCTTAAGAAAACATGTGAATGTTAGTTGGATGTCTGGAGTTAATACTTCTTTTCCAAAATTGCCCATATTTATTATGGTACTTTTAAGAGAGAGAAATACATAACCATAAATAAATATGAAAGAGAGTTAGGGGTAAAGTAGGAAAAAATGCATTAAATGAGGAGAGAATGTGAGGTGAGCTCTTACATTAGAGACCAAAACCATTCAAATTTTGGGCTCTTACATTAGGGACCGGAGGGAGTATTTTTTTGATAAAATAGTTATTAAATTTTGATAGAGGTGCATTTGAGTTTTTATTTATTGTTATAACTTATAAGTATTTTCTTTTTTGAAAAAAAAAACAATGTAGTACTACTAATAATTAGTATTTATTCCTGACCTTCCCCATTTAATGGATCGTGCCATACGGCTCACATTTTTTATAAGCAGAAGTATTAATAGTTGGAAGAAGTTTTTATGGAAACACTGTTAAATTTAAATGTTATTGGTTCGAAAGTAATTTTGTTTAAACTAGAGGTTTGATAGTATTTTTGCAGTTTTCAGTTAAAAACAAGATAGTATTTCAACATTTAGTTTTTTGGCAGAGAAATATACAAGCAGACAAGCAGTGGCAAATCAAGCCCAGCAAGTAATAATGGGCTAAAGGGTATTGATGGGTCCGCATACTCATTATGCAGGGATCATTCCCAGGCAGTGAGCCCATGAAGCTCAGAATGGGATGGCAAAACTTGAAAAAATATAGGGGCTAACTTTTAATTTCAATAATGTGACTCATTATTATGGGTGGTGCCAACTGTAGAGCAAGTTGTGAAAGTTCCAGTTATTTAATATTAGGATAATTAATTAGAGGTCCCTCACAAGGGAGTTAATACTGGAGGGGGGCGTGAGTGGGAGGGGGAGGGGGAGGGGGAGGGGGTGAGGGTGGGGGGCTGCTGGAGAGGGAGGGTGGGGGTGGGGGGCTGCTGGAGGGGGGAGGGGGTGGAGGAGGAGGGGGAGGGGTGGGTGAGGGAGGAGGAAAATTTATTTTAAGGATAGGGGCAAAACTGTCTTTTCACTTTTCAAATATATTAATGTGAGGTCCCTTGGGACCCTACATTAATATTTTCAACTTTTGGGATTTTTCCAGTATTTAACTCCCTTGTGAGGGACCTCTAATTAATTATCCCTTTAATATTATAGCACGTTACATCCCAATAATATTTTCAAAATGAAAAAGTGCATTGTATACCACTACCACCAAACTACCAAACAAGAATAAAGTCACTTTCCTTTGCTTTTGGCAGCGAAGAGAAAATGAGTATGATGTGTTGGCAGTGTGGGAGACCACATGTCTAAATAGGATTCTAATTAACCAACCTACTTCCACTCCAATTCACACCTCTTCATTACACTTGCCTCTTTCTATGGGAATTATCCAGAGGGAAAGGAAGAAGAAATAAAGTGGGATTATAAATAGAGATTGAGTTTTTCTTATCTTGATTTATGACTGGTTTAAACCCGAACTCTACCTTTAATTTTTTCATAAACTAGAATAATGTAATAAATATTGTTGGTTTATGACGAGGGCGCCCAGTTTACAGCTTGGTTATGTTTTGCCAATCACCCCCCTGTAACAACGTCAGCAACAGTATTCTAGGATTTAATAATTTCTTTTTTTTATTGAATGATTTAAGGATTTCTAAATATGGCAATATCTGATGGATGAGATCCAACATTGGCATGGGCTCTGAAATCTGAATAATCTGAATCGGATCCTATTCTCCTACCGTATCTTATTAATATAAAAATTATCGCATAGAGATTTGTTCAAGTTTACAGTCAACCTGTTTTCTAAATTTATAAAAATTAATACATAGAGATTCGTTCCATTATATATTTAATTTCTAATTAAAAGAATTGATTAGAGGAAACATTTGAGAACCCATATTTATATTTCGAATAGCCGGGTTGACTTAATTATAAACTCAATTGTTGTGGAGTTTAGTTTATCCATTTTTAAATATTTACTAAAGGGTTATAAAATTCTTATATTTTAGATTTAGCTTTTTTACCAATATATTTTAGATTTAGATAAAATCATAAGACACCGAAAATTTTACTCATGAGAATTATCCCGTGTTTTACTTTTCAAAGCTGCCCAGTTATCCTATTGGTAGAGGGGAGGGGAGGGGAAATTGAGAGAGTTTTCTTTAATTGAATTGACAATTAAAGAAGTATAATTAAAAGTTTCATTAAATATATTTTTTCATTTTACCTTACCTCTTTTATTTTTTCTTAAAGTATCATAATCTCCCTACAAAATTCAGCTGACAACAATCTTTCCTCCCCTCACTTTTCCTCCAAATTTCTCACAAAAAACTAAGGACATATGTTCATATACCCATTTCTCATTAGTACGTAAGTTTGATCCCACTTATGTAGTTCTCCTTATTTTTATTTCCTTCTCTTCCCTCAAACTCAACCCCCACGATCCCTTTGCAAATTAGGGGAAAAAGGCAAATCATCGTTATGATTAAAGGATAGAACAAATATTAAATTTAATACTATTAGGTAATAATTTTGACTTTGTCCTTACTCATTGAAAAGCCCTCATACCCAAAAAATCAACCCTGATAAAACATTTTCAAAAGCAAAAAAAAGGCCCTAAAAAGCAAAGGTCAAGCCTAAGTCCTAACGACTAATCTTTTTTGAATTCATCAAATATTAATTATTCAACAACACCATTTTATTAAATTTATTAAATACTCCTATGAATTACTATTAATTCTTGATTTTTCTAGTCCAGGCTGGTGTCGTCACACGTGACAACGTATCAATCTATGAGGTCGTTTTGGGTTTAGGCTCACTCTCACTCCTATTTCCCTCCGAACAAAAGAAGATTGAAGTGTGTGACTCTTAAAAAAATAAAGAAACAGAACAGAACAGAACAGAACAGCGTGCAACGTTTGAAGCATCTAATCATTTTGTTTATTCATTCACTCACGAGGAAAAGCTTATTGCCATCAAGAAAGTCGCTTTTCCTTCAATCTTCTTCGTGGGTTTTGCAGCAATCAAAGCCTAACTGCTTTAAACTCAAAAAGGAAGAAACTTTCATTTTCAATTTCAAAGCTTGTTTATTTTTTTTTTGCCCCTAATGCCTTTTCGATCGCTTTCTTTGTGAATACTCACAAACAAGCAAGCAGCCATGGCTGATGATCTTTCTTCCTTCGCCAAGGTACAAACTTTTTGTCCTTTTTCCTTTGAATATTCCAATATTTTTGGGCTAAATATTCTGTATGATCGTTATTATTTTTTTATTTCATGAAATTCCATGTGGGTTTGTTCGATCTGGTTGTTTATTAAATTGAAAAGGGTATGTCCAAATTTGATGCTTTTTCTTGACTTGTGATTGGATGATTTCCTGAAATTTTTAATAGCATTTAGCTAGCTAGCTCACTTGGCTCACTTGTAGTTACTTGTATTTTGTCTAGGAAGTGAATATAATATTGTATTTTTATGAATCAGGACATTTTTTTGTTAAAGACTCTCAAGAAGTCAACAATTTGGTGGAGGATGGTGGTGTTGGTCTTGGCAATGATCTGTGGGGTGTATATATGTGTAATTTGTTTAAAGCAGGTGGGTATTCAAACTGAGACTGGTGTTGTCCACATTCGGTTAATGGAAAGGGCATGCCCGGAACCTATCATTGAGCCTTGGGAAATCCCTTATGTGCATTACCCAAAACCCAACACTTATGACAGGTAATTCACTGATGAAGGATTGGATTTAGTTCCTGAATGAAGTTGTATCTTACCTACATTGCTTCTTTTTTTGTGCCATTGTTAGGGCTGAATGTGCTTGCAATCCTGTCCGGAATTTCGCCATTTTGTCGATGCAGAGATCTGGGAGTGGATGGTTTGAGACTTTTCTTAATAGCCATTTGAATATAAGCTCAAATGGGGAGATTTTCTCTGTTAAAGTGAGAAGAAGTAATATATCAACAATTACGGAGACTTTGGACGAAATTTATAATCTTGATTGGTTAAGCAGTGCTTCGAAAAACGAGTGCACAGCTGCAGTTGGCTTGAAGTGGATGCTTAACCAGGTAGTTCTTCTTGTTATATGTGTGAATGCCCTTCCTTTTTTTAATATTTGCTTTGCTTGACAATCATCCTTGCTACCCTTTTTTCCTCTTGGCATATGAATGCTAACTGTGATCTTGATGAGAGTGATCTTCGTAAACTTGTTTTCCACTAGAAAGGCTTAATGTATAAGTAACGGAAGTGTGGACTGCTTGGAAATCAGCACTCTACTCTTTATCGTGTAAGAGTAATGAATTATTGTATTAGAAACTGTGATGGGTGTATAAAACTTGGAATGGAGTAAACATGCTGAATTTCTGCTTTCAATCAGTAAGTGTTAGAGCGTTAGGGAATTGTCTACCGCGGTGAAATCAATTTGTTATTCATCATCAGGGATTATATCTAAAAGTAGTGTTGTAATCTTTTGTGCAAAAATCTTAGAGTGAAGCTAAATCCTTGAGCTTCCAAAGGGGATGGGTTAGAGGATGGATCTATGGTGCTTTAGATTACGATGCTTGCTACCTATACTTTGTCTGTTTCTTAAAGAAGAGATTAACAGATTCTCTCAAAACTTATCCTTCCTTTTTTTGTGCAATAGCAGAAGCTGTTTAACAGTGTCACCTTAAATGTTGAGCAGTGAGATATTCATGAGGGTAAGGAATTAAGGATGGGGGTGATTTGGGTCTTAAACTCCTTAGTTTAGTTTGTAGAAGGGGATCACAACTTAGCAGTTGTAGTGTTGACGTTGGAAGCTGATTAGTGAGCCATTTGTTGGATAGTAAGTGTAAACTTGACTCAAGTATCGAATTCCTTAGTTGAGCTTGTAGAAGTAGAGTGCAGTAGGGATTTTAGTGTCTGATTTTGAAGGTTTTGAAGCATCTCACTTTGCATGATTTTGGAGTTGACCATGAGTGCAGTTACGATTCTTGATGCTTCACATTTTGGAGGTGTAATTTTTTCAAACATAATGTGTAACAGCACAATCAAATGACTACTGATGGAATGGGACAGAAACTGAAAATATGAAAGTAGACAGATTTGTGTAAGTTTTGAAAATTAATTCCTAGTTTATGTTTATTTCAATTTGATAGGTTCAGCTGGTTTAAGATAAGAGAAAATTAACAAAAGTAGAGAATGAAGTGCTAACCTCTAAAGTCTAAATCACAATAGTCAAAGATCAGTGGAGGATCTTCTTGTAGATAATTCTGAAGCTCAAGGCAAAGGCACTAATACTCATTACATCTACACTTTTAAACAGAAACTGGCTCAAACAAACCCTAAAAGTGTCAGAATGGTATCATAAACACTGATAACTACCTAAGCACAACACTGATATAGCGTGCTAAAACATGCTACAACATGAAAGGAACGTGCAAACAGAACCATCAATGAGTTGCATTAATTTCTAGCCTCCTCTATCCTGTTCTGTCCACATTAGCTGCATCAGCACCACTGTGCTCTCTCACTTAGGTTCTCTGAGGATGGGGTTGCGGTCCTTTTGTCAAATATTCAAAGAAATTCGTTTATTTCACTCATCATATTGCAGTAAAGGTTGAACTACATTTTAGTGTTCTTTTATGCTTAGAATACTTTAATATAACATGGGTTGAGGGGAAGTTGGGCATTTACACTGAGTATGAAGACTATTGTTTTCTGACATCTTTTCTCAGTCCAGTCATACGTGGGAAAAATAGTTATGATAATTGTAATGATGTTAGAACTGTTCTGAAGGAGGCGGCACATATTAGAACATACTCCCTCCGGTCCTAAATATAAGACCTAATTGACTTTTTCTGGAAAATCCTAAAAAAGCAAAAATAAGTTAATTATAAATTGATTTACCTAATTTTTTCCCTTAAACTAGTTTATTTTACCTATAAACTAATGGATAATCTAAAAATATATCAAATATGTCATCATTTAATAACCTATTTCGCAACCTTAATCTCTAAAAAAAAAAAGTCAATTAGGTCCTATATTAAATAAACATTCAGTTTTTATATAGTTTAATATTTTTTCATACATTTCATTGTATATTACTATGATTTGTAGCGTTGAAATTTATAGCTGATGTAAATGAAATGCTATTAAATTCTCAGTTAGAGGTTTAACATGGAAGTTGACTTTCTATGAAAAACAGTGTTGAAGAATTCTCAGGCACATTTCTCAGATTAATGTTATATGGTAGATCAGATAATCTGAGAATCTCTGTATTTGTATTGAACATTCTATGGCAGTTCTACTTGTATATGAACACTCAAGATTTCCTTGTCTCATAGAGTCTGTGACCGTGTCCATGCTTTTGCCTGAGCTCTGTAGACAGCTGAAAGGCACAAAGTATTAGAACTTTTAAGTCTTTTTTCACTGCAAGTTGATGTACAAAGAAGTCAATAATTGAATGGCCAAAACTAGATATTATCAGGTTTATGTAATTCGTTTTAGTTAAAAAACTTGCCTTATTTGTTCCGATTTTTCCATTGTAGATAAGTAGATATATTTATCAATCATATTGAAATCGTAATCCTCCAAGGGCATAGCTGATGGTGGTTAAGGAGTATTTTTTTTTATCAAAACATTGATATGCTTCTTTTCAGTTTTGCTTGCATTTCATGCTTTTTAAGCCAGATCTCAATTTTATATCAGTCCACCTTTATACTTGACCTACCTCTGTATATTCGTTTTACTCACTGTAAAGATGGTATAGCTCAAATTCCTGATACAATGTTATTAACTTCTGCTCTGCCTCTGTACATACTTGATTCGAGAGTTTAATGAATCCTGGAAACTATATTTCTGTAATCTTTGCAGGGACTGATGCAGCATCATGAACAGATAGCGCAGTACTTCAGAACACATGGTGTTTCAGTCATATTTCTTTTCCGAAGAAATCTGTTACGTCGAATGGTTTCTGTACTTGCAAATCAATATGATAGGGATGCTAAAATGTTAAATGGAACTCACAAGTCTCACGTTCATTCACACCATGAGGTCTCTCTCTGCCTCCATCCCATCATTAATGCTCATCTTGATGTATTTTCTTGTGTTCCCCATGTGTGAACTTGAATATCTTTCTTAGGTTGTGCATGTCCATTAAGGTCTTGTTTAGAGGCAGCCTTGTAATGTCAGTTTATGTATTGTCCTTCCCAAAATAGTTGTTCTGTCTTGTTATTGATTTCTGACAGTGGTTTTTCAGGCAGAGATACTTGCACAATACAAGCCCACAATCAATACGACGTTGCTGCTATCTAATCTGAACCAAGTGAATGGAACTGCGACTATGGCCCTTGAATATTTCAAGAGCACCAGACACATGATCGTGTACTATGAAGATGTTGTCAAAAACAGCACTGTAAGTCATACTACATATGATTCGAAAAATGATCAAACCAACTGATAATTAAGCAAGCTCCTTTGATTTTATCTTCTTATGTAGCAATTGATAAATTTTTTACTACCCCGTTAACCATTAATATTCTTTGTTTTTGGGTTTAGAAATTAATGGATGTTCAAGATTTTCTCAAGGTCCCTCGAAGAGATTTGACAAGTCGTCAAGTGAAGATACATAAAGGACCATTGTCAGGTCAAGTTGAAAATTGGGATGATGTGAGGAATACACTCATTGGGACACCGTATGAGAGCTTTCTCCATGCAGATTATAGCTAGTAAGCTTCCTCCACGCAAAAGAGTATAAGCAAAAGCTATATAGCAGTGTACATAGCTCATCTGGTTCTGTTTGCTAATTGCCTTCATCTTTGATGAAGCTTTTAGTCACAAGTTGCTCCAAGAGCCAGCAGGATGGATAGTCACCCTGTTTGAAATTTTGGCTAAGGCTCTTGCATTTGTTTATCTTTGTTTCCACTTCCAAATCTCACTGTGCTCCCTAATCCAATTTGATTCATTCTTTGTAGCCCCTTCTCTCTCTTTTTGTTTTGATAGTTGACATTAGCTGTTGAGCCAGGGAGAAAAGTTTTAATTTAATCATGCATGAGTTTCTGTAAAGTCAGTTTTTCCTTGATTAGGACACAAATGTCTAAGAAATGGCTCCAAGTGAATATACAAGCAGGGTAAACATGAACAATTAACATAAAATTGTTATTGGTAAGGGAGATAATTTTTGGCGTTTGTTTATATTTTCGCGAAGGCAAGCTAATTGAGCAAACTTGTTAATTTTTTATTTTCGAGAGTTTAATCCTTGTTCTTTGCTGCGGAATATTATTGGGAACATAACTTATATATTATACTATTGCAATATTCAATTCAAGCGTCCAAGTTTATAGGAATAGTACCCCCTTGATCACAAGTATAGTCCAAATTGGATTGCGAAGTTAGGTTCCGTATTTAGATCGAAGGAAGTAAAACTATAAACTTGTATAAAGTGCAGTAGTTGAATATTACAAATTGCATTCCAAAATTTTGGCTGGTCTCTAATACTAGAGTCACTCGGTTTTTTTGAGTTAATTAAGAAAACAGAATAAATTTAGTAATTTGAATATACGGGTACCAATTGCACCCAAAATGATACATTAGAAGAATCATTTAAGTCTTCCAATATTAATAAGTTGATTGTTTCACATTTGTATATTCCAAAAGGGCAAAAAGATCTTGGGAAAATTAATTTGAGGTTCCTCACAAGGGACTTAATACTAGAAAAGTCCCAAAAGTTGGAAAAATTAATGCAGGATCTCAGGGACCTCACTTTAATATATTTGAAAAGTGAAAAGACAGTTTTGCCCCTAGCCTTAATAAAAAATACCCCACCCTCCCCCTTCTCTCTCCTCTTCCTCTCCCCTTCTTCATCATCTTCACCCACCCCCCAATCATCCGCCGCCTCCAACCTCCACCACCTCCCTCTTCCCCGACCACCTCCGATCCTCCCTCCGCCATGCTCACCACATTTGTGCCTACATCATCACTATCTACTATCTAGCTAAGAAAATGCAGACACGGTGAGTCCACCCACAGTCACACTCTCCTTCTCCTTCTCTTCAATCTTCACAGATGCTACCTCTCAACCTTCCCTCCCCCTCATATTCTTCAATCCCCACCTTCCCTTCAAATCTCACACCAACATTCCTCACCACCACCTTCTTCAACCCAATCATCCCTATCAAACCCCAAAAACCCCATAAACCCTTCAAATCCCACCTCACAAAATCCCTCCTCCAATGGAACCGTAAGCCCTAGCTGGCCGGCGCCACGCCGCGCGTCGTCATCATCACCTCCGGCAAGGGCGGCGTCGGCAAGACCACCACCGCCGCCAACAACGGCCTCTCCCTCGCCCGCCTCGGCTTCTTCGTCGTCGCCGTCGACGCCGACGTCGGCCTCTGCAACCTCGACCTCCTCCTCGGCCTCGAGAATCGCGTCAACTACACCGTCATCGAAGTCGTTGTCGGGGAGTGTGAGGATGAGGTGGTCGGAGGATAGGAGGGGGGCGGAGGTGGTCGGGGAAGAGGGAGGTGGTGGAGGTTGGAGGCGGCAGATGATTGGCGGGTGGGTGAAGATGACGAAGAAGGGGAGAGGAAGAGGAGAGAGAAGGGGAGGGTAGGGTATTTTTTTATTAAGGCTAGGGGCAAAACTGTCTTTACACTTTTCAAATATATTAAAGTGAGGTCCCTGAGATCCTGCATTAATTTTTCCAACTTTTGGGACTTTTCTAGTATTAAGTCCCTTGTGAGGGACCTCAAATTAATTTTCCCAAAGATCTTTGACTACCCAAAATATAGTACTACCTCCGGTCTCTAATGTAAGAGCTAGCCGCCAAAAAAACGCTTCTTAAGAAAACATGTGAATGTTAGTTGGTTGTCTGGAGTTAATGCTTCTTTTCCAAAATTGCCCATATTTATTATGGTACTTTTAAGAGAGAGAAATACATAACCATTAATAAATATGAAAGAGAGTTAGGGGTAAAGTAGGAAAAAATGCATTAAATGAGGAGAGAAAGTGGGGTGAGCTCTTACATTAGGGACCAAAATCATTCAAATTTTGGGCTCTTACATTAGGGACCGGAGGGAGTACTTGGGTTCTCCCAAATCCCAATAACTAAAATGGTATCATGTGTAAATCTAACTGTCTGTAGTAGTGGAGGAACTTGATTGGAAAAAGAAGATTTTATTTTAGTTGTAAAATATCTAATGATGAAACCGTCGATGAAATTGAAATCTCATTTGAAAAGAAAGATATCAAATGTCTGAAGTTTCTTTTTATATATTATATGGTTGATCATATCCACAGAGACCGTCATTGGGAACTACTCCCTCCATTCTTAAATATAAGATCACTTTAGGGAGGAGAACTTGTTCCTAAATATAAGATCACTTTCTAATTTAACTCACATTTTCCCCAAATTACCCCTATACTCCCTTCACCCAAAAAATAGTGGTTTGAAGGTGAGAGGATATTTTTAAAACTTAGATGAGAGGTATTTTGGAAATTTCATGTAATCCTAACTCATTGGAATGTCTTACTTAATCTCTCCAAATTTGCTAAAGTGATCTTATATTTAGGAATGGAAGGAGTATTTGGTAGTCTTTTTTGTGGAAAAAGAGGTGAAATACAATCAACTTGAATTCAAGACAACGTTTTGAAATCTCAATGAAAGGTTAGATTATTTGCTTTTTGTGAAAATATACTAATTGGAGTGAAGGGTTTCATCAAACAACTAAAAGTTGGGTCAACTATTCAATTCAATCATATATATGGTTGGCAGAAAAAAAAGAATATGTGACGTTATCTCCGGAAATATATTTTGTGTGATATTATATTGTATATAAGATAATATATCAGGTAATAAAATAGTTTTGCAGAAATGATAAATGATATGATTAAAATAAACGGAAATATTATAATTTTGACCGCATTCTATCCCCACATAGTTTGTTGTACTTGGGACCGGTAATTCAATGTACATGTGCATATACAACTACAAGTAATGAGTTTAGTGAAGATGACATGAGTAACATAACCCTTTGAATGGCACTTCATTTACAACTATTAAACATGCCTTAAACATCATAATTAATTAACTCTAATACTTAAAAAAAGGATATGCAATAAAAATGTTCTTAGCAGCCTTCGTCCAAGAGAAATAAAGAATGTTCTTAGCACGTCCAAAAGTAAATGTTACTATATGTCGATCGAAGATGTATTGTTAATTATCGCAAAAAGTTACGTAATTAATTAAATTCATGCATTAGACTGCCTTTTCTCCACGAAAAGTCTAAAACAAATTGAATGGGCAGAAACAGAGATAGAGATGAGATTATGTATTTTTTTTCCCGATGAGATTTTGTATTGTTATTAACAGATACAACGAACTTCAATTCACTCCTAACCTTTATTTTTCACTCCATTTTCTCTCTTTTTCGCGATACACGCTTCATTTTCTCTCTTTTAGACATTTAAACAAGTATTGAGTTGATTATTTGCAACTTGACTTAAATAACATTGTGATTCAAAGTATTAGAAATCATAATACCTTGTCAAAGTATACTTTTAGACTTTTATATTCTTTTTGAAACATTTAAGTATGAAAAATGCATTTTTAATCTTTTTATTAACCTTGTTAGTTTTATTTAAAAGAAAATGCCGACTCAAAAAATCCATAAGATGATTTTGTAATTGAAAGTTGATAAAAATAGCTAAGTTTTAACATATAAAAATGTTTATACTATATGATTAAAATATAAAATATTTTGTTAACATTCAAATTGTGAAATCATCGTTAAAATTTGTTTGAGTAAGCATTTTTCGTTAATTAAAAGTAACGAAACATGTGTTAGTGCGGCCAAGGCTTCGGATGAATTTCTCATCTCATATCCCGTCCCACCCATTCTATTATTGTCTAAGTTTCAACTAGGACAAAAAATGAGTTTTCTGATTTTTTAACACCATTTTTTTCTTGAAAAATTTTATGCCAAATACTACCAAATATTGCTGTAAGATTTTGATGTCAAAATATTTCTTGCCTAAATGTTCAACAGATACAGCTGAGAACTGGGAAGGTGCACCACCAAACCAACTTATTTGGCTTAGCTTCCGCATGGGGAATTGATCTCGAACATGAAAATTATCATCACTTATCTTTATTATAAGACATCAAATAATAAGTTTATTTGGTCATTTTTATAAGGCATTTGTTAGTTTCTAAGAAACATTAAAATATTTTTCCATCCATATCCATATTAAATAAGGGTAGTGGGAGAGAGTAGTAATTGATATATATGGTATTTGAGTTTAGTTTAGTTAGTATGCGCAATATTGTAAATCACTTGAAGTTTAAAATAAATTTATTGTTTTTAACCAATTTTATTGGTTTGTGAAATTTATTAGTTAGTGTCTTATAATAAAGACTTAGAGAGTATATGGTGACTTCACTTGCCTTTATGTATCTTTTATAAATTTTCATGGTGTAGAAAGAATTCCCTTTGTCTCTATACTTTCTATCAAGTTGAAACATTTCTATCATAGATGAAGAAAATTTTCAAACTTCAATGATTTTACCTTAAAACATAACATTTCTATTTTACCTGTTTAATATTTACCAAACCATATCTTAAAAAAGTCAACATATAATAATCAATAGGTGAAGTTATAGATAAAATCATTAAAATATCCTATGTGTGGATAACTAATTTAAGTTTATTTCATTTCATTCATTTATTTGTGTAGAGTTTATTTTGAAGAACATGTAGAATAAGTTTGTACTATTAATTTTTTGAATGAAATAAAAAGAAAAAAGACCCTATAATAACAACAAAAACTAGCATTGTCATCAGTTGTCCCACCTGTGAGGTGCCACAAATCAGCGAAGGATTAGTCTCTCACTTGTTGAGTGTGGAGATACCTTGATCATCGAAAAAAAGGAAAAAACTTATATCAAGTTGTTTATATCAAGTTTGTCAAGTTCACCTATAAGATATTGCCACTTGTTCATTTTTTCCATGTCAACAAGGAGGTGTTTGTTGTCTCACAAATCTCAAAACATAAAAGATCCAGAAAAAGGAAATAATCAAATAAGGTAAAAAAAGGAAAAAAAAGAAACGGCGTTGTCTCACAAATCTCAAAACATAAAAGATACAGAAAAAGGAAATAATCAAATAAGGTAAAAAAAGAAAAAAAAGGAAACGACAATGTACTGATGGTGATGGGTGATTAATGTGATCCTCTCTCTCTCCGCCTTCATTGCTCCACCATCTCATTCACGGAGACAATGATGGGTGAGGGATGAATTTTGTGTTAGGTGCATGAGGAAGAGAGAGGGGGAGGAAGAAGGTAGGAGGAGTGATAATGGAAAGACGGAGAGGATTTATGGTGGAGGAAACTTGTGAGGGGAGCGGTTACAGCAGAGGTTGAGAGGCGAACAGGGTGAAATGAGCGGTGGAGATTATGGGGTTTTAGTGAAGCTGAGAGAGAAGAGAAGAAGATGCCATATTTGATTTTTGGAGAATGAAGAAGATGGGTGGACTAGTGTAGATGAAAGGCCAATCCCGATTCTGAGAAGCCGATGTCGATTCCTATTCTGTTATTCTTGATTGTGGAAAACCTACGTTTCATAATTTTTTTCTTTATTATTTGGTTTTTGGATTGAGTACTGTGAGACAACAAACACCTCCTTGTTGACGTGGGAAAACTGTACAAGTGGCAATATCTTATAGGTGAATTGGACAAACTTGATATAAGTAACTTGATATAAGTTTTTTCAAAAAAAAAACTAGCATTGTCATGTCTCGATTTGTCCAATCTAAAATTTTTTGTGACAGAACCATGCATCTCAAAAAAACTCATTAATGGGATGAGAAATCAATGAATTAACGTAATTGAGTCATTTATAATGGGTAGTTAATGTAATTTTTCAATTTTTCCATTAAATAATTTATTACAACATAAACTATTTCTTCCATTTTCACATTTAATATAGAAGGGTAAAAACTTAAAAATGAAAATTTATTGAAATGATGTCTTAGAGATTCAGTGCGATTAAATTATGTTTGTGAGTTTTTCCCATTATTAAAAATGGAACTGCGTGTGATTCCTTATATTTTGTAGATATGTTTGAAAAAATGAACCTTTTTTTAGTACCACATTTTCAATATAATTAGATTTATGAATAAGGACATTATGAGTACATTTTAATTATTTTAAATTAAGATATTTATAAAGTTTTAAATATGAAAGTCTGAGTTTAAGTTAAAATGAGTGTGATAATAAAAAGCGGGAAAAAATCTATCTACTGAATTTGATACATTTAGGAATTATATTTTTATTAGTACACTCAATAAGTGTGAATCTTTAAAAATGATACATTCTGTAATAAATCCATGTTGTTGTTATTGTTAATTTATTAGTCCTCCAAAATATCCTTATATTTTGTGAAAAAAGATTTACATGTATTAATTTGATTGTACAGCAATAAACAATATATTAACACTTCCCAAATCAGATATCATCTCACTTTACTTTCCAAAATTACAATTAGTATGAAGTTATTTCAAACGAATTTCTATTGATAACACGAACAAAATCACTTGAGTTAAACTAACAAACATTTTGTATATGTAACTAAATTAGCTAGGTTGTAGTACATTATACTCCCTCACTCCCATAATATAAGTCCAAGTTTTTTTGAATGGTTTTATCCTAAAATATAAGTTATCAACGTAATAAATGCATGTTTTCCAATATTGCCTTATTAAAATATTTTATTTTTAAAAAGTCATGTCAACTTTATTTTTGAAGGAGTTAACGACACTTCAAACAAAATCATTTATTCCACAATTTTTCTTTTCTTCTTTACAAATGAGGGTTTTTTTGGAAACAAAATTTTGTCTCCTACATAATCATTGCTTTTTACCTAACTTTAACAAATTTTTGGGAATGGAATTTGGTTCTAAGCACTAATTTAAAATTAAAATTAAGTTAAAGAGAAGGGAAAATCCCAAATAAATCCCTCCGAATACCCAAAAGGACAAGTGAGGAAGGCAATTTTGTCTTTTCGCAAAATTTTAAAATGACAGATATGTGCTGGTTCTTTCATAGTTTTTTTGGAAGTTTAGATTCCTCACTTATCCTTTTGGGTATTCGGAGGGACTTATTTGAGATTTTCCCTAGAGAGAACCCCTATCTTTTATGAAATGGAGTATAATATTAAAAAAATGGTTTAAAGTGAAAAAAGGAGGAGAGATAACCTTAACGGGAGGATAATAACGGAGAAGGCGGTGGAGGCGTGTGGGAAGAAAGCAGAAACCAACGAAGGTGGATCGTCGATTGGGTGATGTGGCCCCCACAAGCAGGAGGGTCCACGTGATAAGAGACGGCAATCCAACGTTATAACCGAGGTCGAGGAGACGCAACATGTAAAAACCAAACAACCAAGCAAGATCCAACATACATAAACGATAAATAATACAAATCCTAATCACTTTCCCTAATTTGAGTAGATTAAAGAAGTTAGTTATTTACACATGATATTGTCAATTTATCTCAACATATACCTTTATCCCAACTTTTCTTCTTTTGCTTGTTATTATAGATAAGCATTGTATGGTTAATTTGGGAAAAAGTTGAAAAAATTTAGAAAATGATCTTATAATTAGGAACAAACTGAATTTCAAAAGTGATCTTATATTTAGGAACGGGGGAGTAAATAATACTCCCTCCGTTCCTTATATAAGAGCTCAGAATTTGAATGATTTTAGTTCTACTATAAGAGTTCATCTCACATTCTCTCCTCATTTAATGTCTTCTTTCCTACTTTACCCCTAACTCTCTTTCATATTTATTAATACTTAATAGTCAATTGGTGTAATATTAAAAAAGAATCATTAGGTAGTTGATTGAGCTGGTAAGTGGACTACAACCCGTAAGGATGAGAACGCATGTTCGATTCCCGAGAAGCGCTCTCATTGGGAGAGGGGACGACACTCCTACCCTTCGAGTATCAGCTGACTCTTATATTAGGGATCGGAGTTGAATTAAAAAACAAAATATTAGGGACCCGAGGGAGTAAATAATTAAATAGATAAATACACTCACACAACACAACCCAACATTTCCTTCCCTAAAACCCAAACCCAAATCTCCCCTCCTCTCTCTCTCTCTCTCTCTCTCTCATCAACTTCCATTGTTATAGACCGGAAGGTGAAAAAGAAGAAGAACAAGAGAGAGACACACAAACAAACAAAGAAACAACCACACACAAACGCCAAATTACAATTACAGTTTTACCCTGCACCTCATGGCCCAGCCAAGTTCCTCTCCCGCCGCCGCCGATCTGAGCAGCCAGCAGGCGACGGCGCCGGCAGCGACAGGTCAGCAATGGGCGCATCAGTACCAATGGATGAGCATGCATCAGTATCCAGCATCAGCCATGGCCATGAACATGATGCAGCAGCAGCAGCAACAGCAGCACATGATGATGTATCCGCCGCCACATTACATCCCCTACGTTCACCAGTATTACCAGCCGCCTTATCACCACCACATCAATATGAAGCATTCCACGCCGCCACATCAGCAGAGTCCGTACGGTTATAATAATAATAGTCATAGTCATGGTCAGCATCAGAACCAGCAGGTGGCTAATGATGAGATCAAGACCATCTGGCTTGGTGACCTTCATCATTGGATGGATGAGAATTATCTCCATACCTGCTTTGCTCACACCGGCGAGGTATTCTCCTTTATGTCACATTGGATTGGATTCCATTGGAATGCAATTTTATTTCTTCAATATATTCTCAAGATTTGATTTTGTCACTGAGAAGGAAGCGAATTGTTTTGGATGCTTTAGTTTGTGGTTCTGGGTTTTGGTTTATTTGATGTGTTAAAATTCAATTATGTACTGACCCAGCCTTTCTTTTTGTATAAGGTCGATCTCATGTTTAGACTTTTTAAGTGGCGTTTCAATGAGTTCCATGGTTCTTTATTTTTGTGCCCCACTGTAATTTTATTATTGGACTCTCATAGCGAGCTATAGAAGGGTCGGCTTGGCTCAGCGGTAAGCTGTCATGAGGTACGGGGTTGTGGGTTCGAATCAGCCTCTCTGTATTATGCAGAAGTACAACTGTGTAGAGGTAAGACTGCCTAGTATATTCCCTTCGTACTCTCGCCAAGTAGGAACTAAGTGGGAACTAGAACTGGGTTAGCCCCTTTTTACCCTCATAGCGAGTTATGCTTAAGTTTAAATGACATTGCGTTTATATATCTGTCGTATGGAGGCATTGGCAATAATTGACATTGCAGTCAGTGCTGTAATCAGCATTCATCTTGTGGGCTTATCTTGAGTTTAGTTCTTTGGAAAAGTAAGTTCTGGCTTGGGCTTTGTTCACAACTTGAATGAACGGACTGATGATTTATGTATGCAACGCAGGGTGAGTCAACTTTTGAATCACGGGCATTAGACAATGCATTCTTGAGAATGTGTTTTGACTTTACCATGTTTCTGGAGGAAATTCTTTTCAGTTTATTGGAACTGCTTGTATAGTTTGGGTCTATTCAGTTTTTCAACTGTAATGAATGGCAGGCTGTATGCTCTGAAGCTCATTGAGTAAAACATTTTTAGTAAAAATGTTAATGTGGGGACATTAGTATGATAAGCTAGTTGATTCATAATGAGACTTTGCTAAAATCTTTTCCCCTAATGTGTTTTATTTGCAAGTCTGCGACTATATCATTTGTTAAGCTAGCATTGCATGGGAGTTTTCAACTATTGATCCTTGAGTTTTGTTTTTGTTCCAGAATTCTTCTTTGCAGTTAACATCGTGCTTCTGTTTTCTGTTGATTGAAGTCTGAGAATAATGTCTTTCAGCTGCTGTATTTATGAAAAAGTTGTGTTTCTACAGGTCTATTCGGTGAAGGTTATACGAAATAAGCAAACTGGTCAGTCTGAGGGATACGGATTTGTTGAGTTTTGTTCGCGTGCGACAGCTGAGAAAGTTTTACAGAGCTACCATGGTACTATGATGCCAAATACTGACCAACCGTTTCGCCTAAATTGGGCTGCTTTCAGTTCGGGTGATAAGCGATCTGATGTTAATTCAGATTACTCTGTATTTGTTGGGGACTTAGCTGTAGATGTTACTGATGCCATGCTCCAGGAAACCTTTGCGAGCAAATATTCGTCTGTTAAGGGAGCTAAAGTTGTCATTGATTCTAACTCTGGCCGTTCAAAAGGTTATGGTTTTGTTAGGTTTGCTGATGAAAATGAGAGATCCAGGGCATTGAATGAAATGAATGGTCAATATTGTTCAAGTAGGCCAATGCGAATAAGTATTGCGACTCCCAAGAAATCATTTGGACAGCAACAAAATTACTCTTCGCAAGGTATGCCGTGATGCACTTATTGTAAATTTAATTAATGAACTGTTCTTTATTTAGTATTTTTATTTCTGCAGTGCAATTGATACTAATGAGCTTTGTTCCTGCATTTGTAATCAAATCCTCCTTCATAGGAATGAAAATCTTAGATGAATATATGTCATACGGTTCTTATGTATGCTGTAATTCTAATGAGTGGATTCTTATTTTACCGCTAAGCCTTTGTAGGGTTCACTGTTTTTGTCTTTTATCCTTTCAAAACAAGCAAACCATATATTATTTTATTTATTAGTTGAATTAGCTCTAGTTAATCTTTTAATGCTAGGAGTTATGATGGCTCAATCTAAATTATTGACCATTTAATTAATGCGGTGTGATAAGCTGGCATAAGATGCATTCAAACAGTCGTGGCTCATAAATTTTATGCTTATTGTAAATATCTAACGTTTAAATAGACTCATATCTGTTGAGACCTTTTTTTACCTCTTTATGGTTGAATTTCTATATCGTGAAACGTTAATTCTCATGTCTAAATCATAATTACTGATTTACTGTTTCTCAAAAACCTCAAATTTTGATGACTACGATCTTGTTGCAATTGGCTATGTCCTCAGAATTAATTAAGTGAATTGGCTTAGAATTTCTGCTTTCGTTCATTATTTTTATACCGTAAATTGCTAGATGCGTTGTTTCTGGTGCCAAAATATTGCTTAAAGATTTGAAATTTGATGTTGCTATTCTTTTATCAGCTGTGGTGTTGGCTAATGGATATTCTTCCAATGGTGCTTTGGCCCAAGGTTCCCTGTCTGAAGGGGATTCTCTAAACACAACTGTGAGTAAAGTTTTTCTTAAAAAAAGTAAATGTAATGATTGTTAGTTTTTTGGGATAAGGCTTTTCGTTATTGATGTTGCCTTGCTCTCTGTACACATCAGTAACTTGTCCATTATTTACAACAGATATTTGTTGGAGGGCTTGATTCTGACGTCAGTGATGAAGATCTTAGACAACCATTTTTGCAATATGGTGATGTTGTCTCTGTGAAGATACCAGTTGGAAAGGGGTGTGGCTTTGTTCAATTTGCTAACAGGTACTCCTGTGGTGTCCCATAACATGCTTTATAACTTAAACTCCAGTTCCCAGTGTTCCAAAATTTAGATTGTTGCTTGTACACATGTGGATGAGTGTCAACCTGATATATATATAGAACCATCTGATTGAGAGCTTCTGTTATATATAAATATAGACACACACAACAACAACAAAACATTATCCCACTAGGTGGGTTTGACGATAAGGATTATATGATGTCATTGTCATTGATCCATGTTTACAAGATTCAATAGGGTTTTATGTTACTTGTTGAGGCGTAACATTCTTTTCTATTCTTTTTTTTGGGTGAAGTTGCGTCTCAATTACGCCTTTTGCTGTCTTTTACAGAAAGAATGCAGAGGAGGCAATTGAAGCATTGAATGGGACAGTTATAGGGAAGCAGACGGTGCGTCTTTCTTGGGGTCGTAGTCCAGGAAACAAGCATGTAAGATGTTTGATCTCAGTTGTCTTTTAGTTATTTTATGTTTGGCTGTTTGGCTATCAGTTGGGCTCATTGATAATGAATGTTGCTCTCTTGTCAATTATGTTATGTTTGATGAGCCAATGTCCATTTTTTCCCATTATGTTGAGCATAGACAATTAGACAGCATTAGTAGAGTCTTTCTCCAGGTTTGCTTTTTTGTTGCATACTCTCTATTTTTAGGTTCTATTGTTGAGATGTGTTTGAAGAGTAAAGTCAACACACTAATTCATTTTTTGTTCTTGTAAAAGTTAAAAGTTGTAGGCCGTAGTTTATTTTGTCCTGAAGTCCATTTCTTGTTTAACTTATTGGGTTGGAGATTTCACAGTGGAGGTCAGATTCCAACGGAGGGCACCATGGAGGGCAAGGCTATGGTGTTAGACAGCATCAGGCATGAAAATGCAAGCTGTTGCTTAAGTGCAAGGGGCTTTAGAGTGAAGATGTAGCAATGGTAAATCCAGGCTTAAGGCAAAATTAAAGTAGGATGGATTTTATTGCCCTTTTAACTAGAGCTGCAGTATGCTGAATTTTGTAGCTGGTTAATATTGATGTGAGAGATTCTCAAGATTGTATTTATATCTTGTTTGAAATTTTGGAGTGTGCTTGAACATATAGTAGTATTATTTAGTTTGGATTATTCTTATTAAATTCTGATTTTTCTTCATAAGTCGTTGACCCTATATGATGTGCTGTTTTATTTTTGTCCTGTCCTGATGATTTATTGAGGGTCGGGAATAGGCTGATTTACATGCTTGCCCTACTTGTGTGCACTGAAGGTTTTGACCTATTTAGGATCTGTTTAGTTTGGAAGGAGAGATTTCGAGGGAAAGCAGAGGATGAAAAATGTTCCTGAGGAAAATTTATAAGAATTGAAGTGAAGGTATTATATTAAAATTAAAAAATAAGATGTAAAATAAATGAGTAATAAATATTAAGAGCTATTAATCTTACTTTACAAACTTTGGAAAATTCAGGTCACAAATTTTCCTTCCACCAATTTCCCCTCCCCTTTCTTTATACCAAATAGGCCCTTGGTTTTTTAGTTATATTATGAGGAATATTATAAAATAAATAAGTTACATAAATTATTTATAACATTACCAAACTTTAATTTGCATTTAAGTTTCACATATTATCACTCCTTCACTAAATTCGATCCCTTCATTTAATAGTCATTTACTTCTTATAACTCTTTCATCTAATTTAATTTGTATGAGTTGTTCAATCATAAAATTGATTAGGGTATTGTATTTGCCCTCAAGTATTTATGGATGATTATATCTACCCTTGAAGTATTTTTGGGTCTATATTTGCCCCTGAAATATGCATGAGAATCATATTTGCCATTTACAGTTAAAATATTAATAGTCAAATATGTTCCTTTGTACATATTTTAAAGGCAAATATGACCCTTCTTATATACTTCCGCGACAGATATGACTCTTTATATATATTTCAGGGGCAAATATGATCATTGGTGTACACTTCCAGGACACATTTGGGCCAAAAAATACTTTATGGACATATATGATCTTCCGCGCACACGGGTAAATATGACTAGATCAATATGCTTTAATTTGTTCTTAGTTGATACCTATTCCATGGGGAGAGATCCCTCAGGCCTGAAATTAATACTTCATCTAGTGCTTATTATAAGGAACAACTTCTAATTAAACTCAGGCAGTTCAAAATTCAATTAATTAAAAACAATAAATATAAATATGTAAGATATTCATTTTTGTCTCTAATTTCATCCTTATTTATAGAGACAATGAGTGTAAAACGTACTGTATACAGATATTGGGTGAAGTACGAGTTTGGTGCAGATAAAATTAAAATAAAAAGATTAGATTCAATTCAAAGACAACAAAAGTTTAGTTCTTTAAATTAAGAACCACTATTGCAGTAGGGGCTATTCTTTATAAAACGATTAGGAAAGAGTACAATTAATACTTCTCCGAATGAGCAAAACGTGAGTTTCTTTTTTTGCCCGAGCAAAAAAACAAACGTGAGTTTCACTTCTTCATTATTGTTGCATTTGTGGTGTTCATATATTCTTTTTTTTATGACACGTGTTGATATATTCTTCCGGTGATAAATATAATACTATAAAATCTAGTTGATTTAGAAAGATTAAGGAAAATAGGCGATTTAACTATAACTTATTTTACTTTTTTAGAATTTTCTAAAAAAAGTTACCTAGCTCTTGTATTTAGAGTCAGAGGGAGTAATTAATTTGCATGTAGAATAGTTAGTTGATTGTACTCTTGTAAATGCATTAATATTCCACCAACTCCAAGCCTTGAGGAAATTAAAGTCAAAATAGGACAATGTCACAAATAAGCCATATTTTTGTTAATACTCCCTCCGGTCCTTATTATAAGTCGCCAACCGCTTCTAAATTTTGGTCCTTAATATAAGTCACCAACTAACATTAACTAACTCATTTATTGAAGTTTTCCCAATATACCCTTAACATTGGAAAATGAACATTGAAAGATGAGAAAAGAGAGAAGATAAAAAAGTCACATGTAAACTCATAAAGATGAAAGAGGTAGTGGGTCATAGTAATAAATGTGAGAGGGGCAAAAATGGAAAAGACAAAAAAATAAGACCAATTTAATGATGCAACTTCCATATAACCTCTATTCCTTGGTATGTACAATTTGGGCGGTTGACGACTTATAAATAGGACCGGAGGGAGTATTTTTCATCAAATAAATAAGCGATATAACTGAGGAAAAAGAAATGTCTATTTTCCCCTGCCTCCAAAAATTAAAATGTCTCAATTTTAATATATTATTGGCCAAATTAATCTTGGTACACATGCTGGGAGAGAGCCTTGAGGCCTTGACTTAATGACATTAGCTAGCAACGGTACTTCTATGTCTTGCAATGAATTATGCAATTATTTTTATAATCAATAACTACATAAATCACGTCAAATGAATTATAGATACAAGTTTTTCCAAACATATTCTCATTTATGAATAACTGAAGATTAAAAGTGAAAAAGAGTGTGATTGAAAAAAATAGACAATAAAGAATTGTAAATAATTGGGGGTGAAAATGAAAAACAAAAGTGCATAAATTTGAGCATCGAAGTAATGTAAAGTAATGTTTATTACAATCCATTATTATTATTATTGTTATTATTTTATTTAACATAATTTACAGAAATAATTAGAACGACATCGTCTCTTAAATATTGAAAAGAATGTACTCCATAAGTGCAGAAATATTTTAATGTTTTATGTACATTGTGTGAAAAGAGAGCACATATTTTCCAATTTGTATGAAGCAAAAATAATCTAAATCAAAAGGGGCGTTTATTTCACAGATGAGACAAATTAAGTTGGATTGAGAGGCCGAAATGGAAGACTCCAATCATTATTTAATGATATAATTAATTGTTTTCAACTCGGTTTCTTTATTCTCAATTGGGAAGAAATGGTGTTTTTTTTTATACATGATCAAGGTATCCCCTCACTCGACAAGTGAGAGACTAATCCCCGCTGATTTGTAGGCATCTCAAAGGGTGAGACAACTGGCCTGAGAGATTTAATGCTTATCAAAATTCATTTAGATCACGTGGAATGAATGTTTGTATCTATGTGATCTGAATCTTTTTTTTTTCAAGAGAGATGTCTAATAGGATTATAATAATACTCTTGACAGTTGAAATACAAATTTCCTTATATAAATACATACTAACATACACCCCTTATCTATTTATAAATTAATTTTTTATCATGTTTATAAGTCACATCATCAAAACCTTTTTATATGAATGTATAATTTATCGTTCATTTATTGTTATTTAGGTTATTATTCTTTAAAAGGCATATATAGTTAGAGTAAAGTGAAAAGCTAGCTATTATATTAAATTGTATGGCAAAGTCATTTGATTGAAATTTCTCCACTATAATATAGCAGGTTTAAAACGACTGATAAATAAAACGGAATTGCTAGATACAGACACATGAATTATAGAAGCTACATTATGGAGTAGTATTTATATTTATATTGGTGTTAAAATGACACCTATCTAAAATAGTCATAATTGTGTATCCAAAACAAGAATAGTCATAATTGATCAAGAAAAGTAAAGTCCTCTCATGAATGACATTATTTGAGATTTTAGCAAAATCTAGAATGTTGTGGGTTGGTGAGCCTTAATGTTTCTGTGTCCCCACACTTAAATTGATACCCTATAAATTCAAATTGCTCATTGTGTATAACTGTATAGGGTTATTTGATCAAAAAAATAACTGTATATGGTTAATTATTTTACTTGCTCATCTATATTTGATTGGAATTTACTGATATGTATAGAATATTAATTTTTTCCCTTAAACTGCGGTTATAATCACACGGATGTCTAGAATTTCATAAGAAATATTTGGAAAGGAAAAAAATTGAACTTTTGATAAATGTACTTTCTTGTTTTTTTTTTAATAATTTGCTCTGTTTTGGATGATTGATTACTGCATTTTCTATCAATTATTCATTTAATCCCATTTGTCCATTACAAACCACACTCCTATATGTTCATAATCTTAGAAAAGTAGTTGTTTGGAAGTGATAGAGGGGAAATGAAGGCAAACATACATATGATAGAGTAGTAGAAAATGCTTACAAGTTTAGTCCTCATTGTTTTCCAAAGTGATTGATCTTGTATTTAGGATCGGAAGGGGAGATTTTAAACTAGGATCGAACAGCAAGTACACCATCACATGAGAGAAAATGAGAGATGACGCAGAAACTCAATAGTTGAGGCAATGAGCAAATGATGGAGGCACACCTTTTTTAATTTATATGGTCTGGATGAACACCAGGAATTTTATATAGGATCGGCATTTACCTTCAAATGACAAAAAAAAATAATTTGTAGTTAATTTCCCATTTAGTAGGACACTTGTTCCCCAATTCTCTTTCAGCAATGAAACATATATACTCCCTCCGGTCCTAAATATAAGACCTAATTGACTTTTTTGGAAAATCCTTAAAAAGCAAAATAAGTTAATTATAAATTGATGGTTTACCTAATTTTTCCCTTAGATTAGTATATTTTACTTATAAACTAATGGATAATCTAAAAATATATCAAATATATCATAATTTAATAACTTATTTCGCAACCTTAATCTCTCTAAAAAAAAGTCATCTAGGTCTTATATTTAGGACCGAAGGTAGTAATAAACAAGGAATCAGTTTTATAATGAAACGTTCAAAATAGGACTATAACACCAAATTAAAATTTTCATTTCCCCTACCCTGTTTTTAGATTATAAGAATGACTTTAATTGTATAACTTAATTTAGGGAAATGATTTTTGATGAACAGATCACAGGGGCTAAATATACAGACCAAAAGTAGTTTTAATTTTTCCCAATAAAGATATATTGGCAGGTGGTTTTGGGCTTAAAATTTTTTTGCTATATATGAAAAGTTTTGTTAAACATGAATGCATGTTATAATTGCGCCGAAGTTGAAAAGGAACGAAGCAGAAATAATGCACTTGCTTTTCTGAGTCTCCAGTATATCAGTTAATAGTAGTATGTCGGAAGATTTTTCTTGGCCAAAATTATATATAAAGCACTACGTACTCTCTTTTGAAATATAAGAATAATTGACTTTTTCTTGGAGAAATTAAAAAACAAAATAGGTTAGTTAATTTCAATATGTTTGATATTTTTATATTACATATTAATTTATAGATCAAATAAACTATTGATCTATAAATTAATATGTAATATAAGTGGCTTATTCAAATTTTAGGATTTTCTAAAAAATTCAACTAGGTCTTATATTCAAATGTATTTTATTTAAAATATTACAAGTTTATTTATGATGAATCATTTTGCTCAAGCAATTCATTCTTGATAAATATAAGCTCTCCATGCGTTTACTTCAACGCAGACGGAGTGGGTATCAAACTATCATTTTTTTATAATAGGTATCAAATTACGCTTTTACAAGGTTTATATAGTATGTTTTATTTTTACTTCTTTTTCTATCTTTTATTACCAGCATTTATTTCTTTTTCTATCGGCAGAGTACTTCATAATACTTATTATCTATTGCTTTCTATGTACAAACACTGGGAAGTATAATTGTCAATAGCATTTGGTACAGTTTCATTTGGGAAAGTATTCTATTTTCTATTGAAGTTGCGATTTTTCATGATGAAACTTCCTGAGGAATGAAACGTAAGTTCACAAATGCAGGATGAATCTGAGATGTATTAATCAAGTGAGGACCAAAATATGGGGGCAAATGTAGGTAAGTCATGGTGGCGGCAATGCTTGAATTTTCCTAGCAACCAAACCTAACTATCTCAATGAACAGTTTTTTGCACTTGACATTGACTTATCATTCTTCTTATTCTACTACTACAAATAATTTTCTTCCAAACCCACAATTTCTCATTATTGCTGCTTTGTCTCTAATGACGCCTCGCTAGCTTGTCCGAGCCCAATATACTCTTGTTCAAGTAAAATCGAATTCATTCATATGCTAAATAAGAAAGAGAATATTAGTTTGAATTCCCAAACGTGTGTAAATTATTTAAAAAATGTAAAAAAAAATTGCATCCTATAATCTCAAAGGAAAAATTTTTAAGATTGCAATTTAATTGGCTCAGGCTCTTTCTATAGAGATTAAGCTATGCCATTTCATTTGAGGAACTTTCAAGAAAACTTTCAAAAAACTACTCCCTTCAATCCTAACTAACTATAAAGTTATTTCACCTAATTTAGAGAGATTAAAAAAGGTAGTTAAGTTAAATAATTTTATGTGTTTTTATATGCCCCTTTTATCCTCCTCCCACCTCAAAATTTGTTTGTAAAAAAGTATATAATTGAGATAAGTTTAGGTTATGGATAAATATCTAAGATAAAGTGGAAAGTGACCTTGGAACCAAATTAAATCTCAATGGTGATCCTATATTTATGACAGGAGTGACTACCTTCTAATTAAGCTAAACATGAGAAATTGATTTTCGAAAATTAGTTCTCTAAATGGCTCACATTTTTCTAAAAGATCTTAATTGAAGCTCAATAGAGAGGTTATGAGGCTTTACTTAATACTCCTTCTAGTGATATAATTAAGAGCCAAAATTTGAATGATTTTAGTTCAAAATATAAAAGTTCATCCATATATACATTCTCTCATCATTTAATATGTTTTCCCCTACTTTGCTCATAACTCCTTTCATATTTATTAACGATTACATATTTCTTTCTCTTAATAGTATTAAGAGAGTATGTTTTGGGGTGTGGACTAGTGGGAGGGAGCAAGTACTACCACCACCTTGGGAATAATTTTTTATTTTTCAAATGAAATTGTTAAATCATGTGATGTATATGATGTAAAATGATTCTAATAAAATAATGAAGTCAACCTTTAACCTTTTCTTCACACTCATATGATCTCCTTACTTTCCTTGTCTCTATCTTCCTCCTCATCCTCCTCTATATATCCTCCAACTCTCTCTCACCCTCCCTCATTTTACCAACCCCCACCACCACCAACCACCATGGAGCTAGAGGTGGCCCCACCACCCCTCCCTCCGCCGCCACCTATGGACTTCCTTTTCCACAGCAACTGCTCCTCCCCCTCCTCCACCCACCACCACCACCACCACCCCTTCTTCTTCAGCGCCCCCGCCAGCCCCTCCTCCTCTCTTCCTCCTTCTCCACCTCCGGCCACCGCCGCCAGCCACGACCAAGATTTCGAGTTCGACTTCAGTGGCCACTTACAAAGAACCTCCCTCTCAGCCGACGAGCTCTTCCACGCCGGCAAAATCCGCCCCTTCAAACCTCCTCCATCTCCTCCTTCATCCTCCACCATCTCCAAGGACAACAATATCACCCACAACCCAAAAGACTCTCATTCTCACTCATCATCTGTTAAAAACAGCGTATTACTTGATCGTGAAACAGTGCAGCAACCGACACGTGGAAGATCAGGAAGAGCCTCTTCCTTCTCATATTCATCAGAGCATAAACCAAACCCTTCTTCTTTTTCTTCATCATCATCATCAGCAGCAGCAGCAACAAGTAATAACATGAAGTCTTCGCATGCTTCGTTCTTGTCGTCGCTTTCTTTCGCGAGAGGGTATAGAAAGTGGAGGCTGAAGGATTTTCTACTGTTTCGGAGTGCGTCGGAGGGAAGGGCTGCCGGCAAAGATGGGCTGAGGAAGTATTCTGTTTTGGCTAAGAAGGCGGAGGAGGAGGAAGTGAGGAATAGTAGTTTCCGGTCCACTGAGAGTTTCGGTTCGGTTTCTTCTAGGAGGAGAGGACCGGTTTCGGCTCATGAGTTGCATTATACTGTCAACCGGGCGGCTTCTGAGGAGTTGAAGAAAAAAACCGTTTTGCCTTACAAAAAGCTTGGACCGTTGGGATGCCTTGGATTCAATCCTACTCCTCATCGAATCACTAGCTAGCTATGAATATTATGACATTCTTCATCTTCTTGTCACCATTTTGTTTTTTAAGAAAAAAAGTTAATTAAGAAGCGTAGTGGGTGTGTTCTTTGATCTTGTCTCTGCTTCTTTGTATTAAAATACTTGTTATATTTGCACCCAAGAGATTAATGTAATTAGTTTTGGTTTTTCCTAGTAAAATATGATTATGATTATGATAGCCTTCGGATGACATGATAGTCATTAACTTGTTCTTTTTAAAATCATATATATTGTAAGATATATGATAGAGGTATACCACCACTTGGTTAGTTAATCACAAATTGCATTCTGTAGTCTTCTTTATGGAGACAAATCTTGTCTTACCGTTTAATTTGAAATGCATTATTTCATTTTCATTGCGTTAGGGAGAGCTGGAGAAGTGTGTTTTCAAATGTAACACTCAACTCCTTACAAAAATAATATTGACAGCAGGAGCTACCGCAGGACAAACTTTAATTATTATTTGTGACAAATTGTTCCTAGATAAGAGTATACTCCCTCCGTTACTAAATATAAGATCATTTTGGGGAAGTGGATAAGTTCCTAAATATAAGATCACTTTCTATTTTGTCTCAATTCACTACAAAAAAAATGGGTAAAGTGGACGCTTGCACTTCAGCGGTTGGGCACAAACCGCTGAAATGGGCACCCGTTTCAGCGGTTGTTTGGTTGACCGCTGAAACGAAAATGGCGGTCAACATTCTTTTTTTTTTCCAAACAAAACAGGGCACATGCGCGGTTCCAACCGCTGAAGTGCACGTGTGACTTCATTATTTTCAAACAAAAAAAAGTTAAATAATTGTTTGTAAAAAAAAAGAACAGAACAGCGGGTCGTCTCATCGGTTGGAGGAGCGTGGGAGTTTTTTGACCGTTTAAACCCTCACTCCAGCGGTTCATTTCAGCGGTTGGAACCGCTGAAATGCACCGTCATTTTCATCGCAGCGCTGCTAAGCGCTGAAATGAACCGTCATACACACATCAGCGCTGGTAACCGCTGGTGTGTACGGTCTGCCTATAAATAGAGCACCACCCACCCATTCATTTGCAATCTTGCTCATTTTCCTTCCCTCCTCTCTGATTCCCTCCTCTCATCTCTACATCCAGGCGTTTTCTTTCTAAATTTCCAGTCAAGCTCATAGTTCTTCTTCAAGCATTTCCAGTCAAGCTCATATAGTTCTTCTTCAAGCATTATGTACATTAATCTAATAGTTGTTGTTATTATTGTTTCATTGTTTTTATGATTGGAAATTATTGTTTCATTCTTCAAGTATTATGTAAATTATTATTGTTTCATTCAACTAATAGTTGTTGTTATTATTGTTTCATCCAGTCAAACTCATAGTTCTTCTTCAAGTATTATACTACTTGTTCTCACTTCAAGTATTATACTGCCAAACCCAGTTTAGCTCTCTCCTTAGGCAACTGGGTTTGTAATGTTTTTTTTTTGTTTTTTTTTTTGAGCACATCAGCGGTTGAAACCGCTGATGTGGTGATTATTTTAAGAAAAAAAGCTGCACCTCCGCGGTCGATATGACCACTGAAGTGGGAGAATTTGTTAAAAAGTTTGAAAAGCGCGCTCACGTGAATTTGTTAAAAATTTTGAATTTTGAATCATCCCGCCAGGAAAATTTTGAAAATGTTCATGTGCCACATCAACGGTTGGACGGACCGCTGATATGCCCGTGCTCTCCCAAAACGGCGGTTTGACCAATGCTACAGCGGTCCCTTTTGACCGCTAATATGGTATTTGTAACGCACTGAATTACAGCGGTTACTGTGCGTGCTGTAGCGCCACATTAGCGGTTTAAACCGCCAATGTGTGCGTTATTAAACACGCTGAAATGTTCCATTTTTTTGTAGTGATTTTGGTCCAAATTACCCCTATACTTTTTAACTCTCTCACTTCTCTCTCAAATCCCTATTTGTCTTTTAAATTTAAGTGAGGGGTATTTTGGGAAGATCATGTAATCCTAATTCATTGGAAAGTCTTCCTTAATCTCTCCAAATTAGCCTAAGTGATCTTATATTTAGGAACGGAGGTAGTAATATATATTTTTCCCAGATCGAATGTTAATTTATATGATATATGCAAGCTTGATTGGGTATTTAGATTGATTATATTATAAATACTCGACTTTACGCTAAGAGAGAACTATGTGAGAAGAGTTATCTCAAAAGTGTAAAAGTGATTAAACACGCTTTAAATTTGTTGCTTGATATGTGTGTAAAGGTGTAAATGTTGTTTCATCAGGGCTATGTAAAAAAAAGGTAGGAATGTATGCGATCATTAAGGCTAACACTACTACTCATATTTACAAAAATCATTTATTATCACTGCCTATTTAAAAAATTGTTGCCGTGTGTCATTTTTATTTGTGATACCATAATATATTTGAAATTTTCTTCATGTGACCTTTTGTTACTAGAACAAATTTCATGTACTTGACCAATCAAATGGAACCGAGTTTTGTTGATATATAAAAAACTCAATCAGAATAATGATAAGAAATCATTTGATTTACAAGATGTAGATGAAGTAGGGACGAGAGAGGAAGCATGCATGCAAGTAAAAGCTAACCCTATCTCTCTAACTATCTAAGGCTTTATGTAAAGGCTACTTATGTCGATTCAATAAGAGACCCCCTTGAAACAACGCAATCATGTTGCTTTTCTTTCTCCTTCTCCTTGCTTTTTTCCTTAGGTATTTTCTTTAAAAAATACACACTGCATAATTAACTTCATAATTAAACATTGCAGAAATAATAATTATACTGAAGAAATGCAGTTTGTATAAATGACATATAAAAAATCAAAATTAAAATAGCATGTTTAGGATTTACTAATACAATATGAGTGTACACATTAAGCATTCATTCTCCCTCCACACAAATATATCCGCATGCATATTTGATGATGTTATTCTTTCATAAATATGTAAATAATGTAATAACATAATACTATGCTACAAAGAACCAAGCAATAGGTCGAAAAGGAAGTAGCTAGGGACTAGAGAAGAAGCATGCAAGCAAATTAAAGATAACCCTGCCTTTATGTAAAGGCTACTCTCGTGTCGATTCACTAAGAGACACTTTCTGAAACTAATCCGTATGTTTGTTAAAAGGGTAAAGGTGCATTTTTAGTACTCAACAATAGTGCAAAGTGCACTCAACATAATAGACAATTTTTGGGTGCATTTGTGGTAAGACACAATTAATTTCATAGCTTATTTAGTGCCACCGTCAATTTCAGATAACATCTGTTAAGAAAAGTTGAAGTGGCATCCACCTCACCCGATTTTTCCATGTCATCATCTTAAGTAAGAGAAACAAAGTGGCCACATCATATAATCTTCTTCCCTTGTTGCCATTGTCGACGAATCTGAGATCGGAGAAGCAAACGCGGCTGACGGTGGCCTCACTGATGGCGCCGGTGAAACCCACTGCCTCCAACAAAGAAAAGAAAGTAAACTATGTGCCTCAAACATCTGCTAACTATGTGGAAACCAGAAAAGTTAAAACTCTTTCTTCATGTTACTTGTACAGACCAAATTGCTTCACAGTTCCTTGGAAAGGCTAATCCTTGGCCTTCTTAGCTTCGTGTCTTTTTGTTCTGTAGATCTTGAAAAGCAAAAAATCCAAAGGGGCAATTTTTTTTATTCAGTCCAAAGGGGCAATTTTCCCACCACATTGTCTAGCTGTAACTAAAATCTTTTCTTGCTATTGGGACAGTAAAAAGGTTGTAGTTTTTTGTACCTTATAGACTTGAATTAAAAATATTCATATTTTACAAACAAGAGAGAACGGAGAAGTGGACCTGAAGAAATGGGTTTGTTGAATGGGCGGAAGTAGAGGAGGGGGGAAGGGAGGGAGGAAGGGAGCTTATATTATGGTAGAGACTTGAGGGGTTCGGATTCAGTAGGCTTCACCATCGCTGGGTTTTTCTTTTTCGGCCTGAGTGAGAAATCTGGGTTGGTTGAGGATTAATTCAATGGGTTGGTTGAATTAATTTTGGGTTGGTTGATTTGTTGCCATTAGATTAATTTTGGGTTTGTCTTTTAAGTGAGAGATCTGGGTTTTTCTTCTTTAATTTTGGGTTGGTTGATTTGTTGCCATTAGATTAATTCATTGGCTAAGATTGTCTTTTTATGGTTTAGATGTCCTCACTTAAAAGAAAGCAGCCACGTCACAACTCAGTTTATTCCACATCACCTACTTTGGTCAAAATTGATCCTCCAAACGGTCAAACTAACCCAACTAGACGGTGACACTAAATAAGCTACGAAATTAATTGTTCCTTACCATAAATGCACCCAAAAATTGTCAGTTATGTTAAGTGCACTTTGCAATATTATTGAGTACTAAAAATGCACCTTTACCCTTGTTAAAATTATTATTACTGTGGTTCGATCTTAATTTCATTAATGCACATCAATGAAGTGCACCGGCACGTGAAAAGTTATAGTAAGAATAATCTTATAAATGAATATGCATGGCTGGCACGTATGGTTTATAAGAAGCATTTATATTAATCAATTTTTCTGGTTCTTATTATCTTTTTATTTTTTGGTGTCTTTGATATGTCTATAATTCATTGACCATTGTCTATATTTTGATTATATAGCATGAGGCACAAGATAAAACAAATAAAATGGTGCACCATATATATAAGAACATGCATGTGTTCTAAGTGTTGTGTGTGTGTGTGTGTTATTGGCTATATATAGCTTTATGTTTGATAATAATTAAATGTGGTCGTAATTAAGCTATTACTTCAGGCAGTCAATAATGATTAAAGTCAATTAACATAAATTAATGATCTGATCTATAAATAATTTATAGTAGGGTTTTAGCCTACAATTCATCCCTTAAAACATTTAATTTAGAATCTTGAGTACTTAAAGTGAGACTAAGCATTTCAGTAGATTTAAAAAATATGCCTTGAATTATATATATATATATATATATATATATATATATATATTATCTCTGTGTGTGTGTTTATACTATAGTTAGTTAATTATAGATATTTAAAACCCCTATCTACTTGATAATGCACAAAGAAGAAGAAAGCAGTTGACACGCAAGACGTAACATATAAATCAAAGTACATGTAATTATATTAATTAGAGAAGTAAAACTAAAAACTCAGGAGTGGTTTCCACCGAGATTGCGTTAATAAACTGAATTCGGATGATTACTTAATGAGCTTGGCTAGCACGCCTTTGACTACTTTTTATCTGTTGATTAGAAAAGATTAAAATTTTGGTGCAAGACTGCATTCAAAGACAAAAAGTGTATTTGCAGTATGAGTGGGTAGCATTAGGGACAAATCAATCATTGTTATTTAACAATAATCAAAAATATTTAATAAAACAACTCAACTCTCTGTTTATACCAAAATAAAGTAACATTAAATTATAACAATGAAACATATCAATTCGCTTTTGCTTATTATATATCTTGCCCCACAGAGTTGTTAGGCTAGGCTAATTTGGAAAATATATAGCATATATTCATTCTTAAATGTTAATTGATCTCATTGGCTAGAATTAGAATGAATATATCTCTAGACTCGATTAATAACATGATACTTTCCATAACGTTTTATAGTAGAAATACTTTTCACCGAGTAAGGAAAACGGGTAGTTAATTATTACACTTATATAGTTATATGGGTTCGAAAAACTTAGAGATATTAATGGCGAGTTCCTTCAGATCTAACTATCGCTACCATCTTCTGTTAAAGCTGAGGCATATTGTTTGCTTCTAATATAGGATTAATTATGGATCATGATGCATAATGGAGGAAAGATATTGGTGACAATATCTCTATAGATCAGTAACATAATACCTCCTTTATAAATAGAAGGTTATGAGTTCGATTTCAATTGTAATTAATAATTTTTTTAGGCTAAAAATTTTTAAAAAGGGGTTTGTAATCTATAATAATTTAGTACCTACTGAATGCCTCCTTGAATTTTCATTTTTTTTAAAGAAAAGGCATTGCAGTTGGGGTTTTTAATAAGTATGACATTAGGGAGACTTGTACGAAGGGAAGAGTATCCTCTGAGTGTAAGACTGATAAAAAAAAAATTTCTGGGAGATAATGTAAGAAAAGTATCGCAAATTTTCGCATAACAATTGTAAATAATTGATTTAAAAGATTGTTTCAAATGCCTAATAACTAACTAAACTATAAACAAATAAGAGGGAGTATAAATAATGTGGTTGATGATATAACAACAATGACATTAATTAGGGATAGATATTCGGGAAAATCATGATACTCCCTCATAAAGGAATTAATCATAATCAAATCCTAAACAATCATCATCAAATTTTATTAAAACCCTGACCCTAGGGACCTAATTAATATAGGACCTAGATGACTTTTTTGAAAAATCCTAAAAAAAGCAAAAAATAAGTTAATTATAAATTTATTTACCTAATTTTTTCTCTTAAACTAGTTTATTTTACCTATAAGCTAATGGATAATGTAAAAAGATATCAAATATGCCATCATTTAATAACCTATTTCGCAACCTTAATTTTTCTAAAAAAAAGTTATCTAGGTCCTAATTTAGGAACGGAGGGAGTAATAAATGATTTGTCATCAATAACTCAATGTTTGTCCCAAGCAGTTCTTTTATATATCAATGCAGTTTTTTTAAAACTAAATTATCACTGATAACTCATGATAGTTGTCAATAACAAACCATTTAATATATATCACTTAGATCTATTGACTTGGAACTCCAACATAATAAGATAATTATTTGGGATTTGATTACAATTAATTCCCTTATGATGACGAGGAATCTAGTTTAGATTTTTCCTAAAATTTAATCCTCGGGCATTAAATATTTTATAATCGGGTTGGTTTGGTTTGTTAGTTTGGTTCTCTTTTTCTCACTTATTGATGAAATTGGTACGATAGTAGGATAATGGGGGATGGGGAAGCGAATTGGCATGTGTCTATGTGAGGGCACAAGTGTAAACATCAGCCGAAATAATTGACTTTTCCAAAGGCAAACGTTGTCTCAGTCACTGCACGTTCCTTTTCCTCTACGTCAACAAAACAATGAGCTTCTTGTGCCTCCATTTTTTATTTTTAAATATTTTATTTAATTTTAAAACTTACGTCTTTTATTAAAGACAATATACAAATTTGGCACATACCATTTCATTTTCAACTAATCCACTAATTAATTATTAAAAATTGAAACAAAACGTGGGGTTTTTTCAAAATTATTTAATGAGGATTTTTATTTTAATAAGTTAGCATGCTAATGTCTAATGAAAAAATGACAAATAAATGCCACTTGAATTTCATTTAGACAAAAAGGGAACTCCATATTTAAAAAAGACACATAGGTGTTTGTCCCCAATTGAGATAAATGAAGTTTATACCAAATGACCTTTCTGTCCTTCACTCTCGTGTCTCTTATATGTGTTTAAATGAGAGTGAAGAGCAGAAAGGTCATTCGGTATAGACTTCATTTATCTCAAATTAGAGGCCAACTCTTATGTGTCTTTTTCATGAATGGAGTCCCCTTTTTATCCAAGTGAAATTCAAGTGACATTCATTTGTTATATTCCTATGTCGAATCCTCCCTCCAAAAATCATTTGAGAGTTTTCGGTTTAGTTTTTGGATCAACATTTTCTCTCATCAAGTTTTTGGTTTAGTTCTAAATACCAAGTACAATTTTTATTCTGGTAAAAAAGTATTGTTTTTATTGTAATTAATTATTTTTCATACTTATGGCCAATGCGATCATGATACTTTAAAGTCCATATATAAAATGTAAAATACACAACAAGTAGATAGTTATAACTCATATGAGTTACATTATAATATAGGTAAGATTATCCCTCTCCTAATAACAACATTTCTCAAGATTCGAATACACATTCTTATCCAAATTGAGAGGTGAACCCACTTACCAGCTCAATCGACTATTCATTCGTTTTGAATAATACTCCCTCTGGTCCTAAATATAAGACCTAATTGAATTTTTTGGAAAATCCTAAAAAACAAAATGAGTTAATTTTAAATTGGTTTACCTAATTTTTCCCTTAGACTATTTTATTTTACCTATAAACTAATGGATAATCTAAAAAAATATATCAAATGTGTCATGATTTAATAGCGTATTTTGCAACCTTAACCCCTCCAAAAAAAATCAACTAGGTCTTACATTTAGGATCGAGTTAGTATTTGTTTAGGAAGGCAACTCAACTTTTAATAGTTAAGTTAAAGGAGTACAGTCACACCACAGGGCGAACGGGGAAATATGAAACCCAAGAATGAGCATTTCCATAAATAGGGCCCATTCTTATGAATGGGGATTATTCACTTAATTTAAGCCATTATAGAAAGAAGCTCATCTCCCTCTGTTCTTATATGACAATATTTATCTAATTTATTATATTAAATATTGCAATTAAGTTAGTTAAAATGACATAATATGACTACAACACCCTAATAATTTACCTTTATCCACACCCTCCCTTTCTTATTCAAAATGACATAATATTACAACACCCTAATCACTTACTTTTATTCACCTTCTCCCTCTCTTGGTTGTTTATTATCAAAGAATATTAATAAAAATATATTAATTTTGAGAAAATTAGAAAGAAGTTTTAAATTTAAAAATAACCTAATCTTTCTAAATAGATCTTATATTCAGGAACGAAATGAATATCACCGAACTTTTTTATACGAGACAAATTATAGTTGAATTGTCATTTGTTTCTCACAAATGGGTCAAGAAACAATGCTTCAAGACTCAGAAAATAACACCACTCAACTCTATCTACATGTGGTCCTATAATCAGCTGTAAAGAGGTACAGGAAGAAGAAACTCATATTTCATGGGGACCAGAACTTAAGAGATGAATAGAGAATGTTATGGATCAGTAATTCTTGGTGATGCCTTTCAATCTACACTTTCATCCTCTTCAAACACAATTGATTTTTGGTGATATATCTAATCGACTGTATTTACTTCAGGTTAAAGCTTAAGTTCATGTCCATCATTTATACTCATAAGTTTCCACTGTAAAATGCTCCCTGAAACAGCTGATAAGGCCACCAATCTCCAAATCATAGTTTCAGAAGTAGTTGATTCACATAACTACTAAAAACCAGGATATACATTACAAGTTGACAAACACTAAAATTATTACACATATGATCGTGTGTATACATGGTTATTCCTTGATAAAGTTACATAAAATTGCTTCCACCCAATTTCTCTCAGACTCTACATATTATGGCTGAACTCAATGATCACGTACAGAACTTTTACTTGAACATTTTGAGCTCTAGCGTGTACAATGGGGTATGAATCACCAAGTCACGTGCAGCTATCAAGCAAACTATACCATCAATTGCAGCAGATAGTGTTAATATACAGTCACCAATTATGATTGCATTTGCACCATAAATAGCACAGAAATTTCAGTGTATATCCCGGAGGCATATTGCTGTACTCTTCTTCTATTGCACCTTTTGAAGAGTTCGGCTGGATACACCATGTAACAATTTGATAAAGCCTAGAAAGCTTAGCTTCCCATCAGTGTGTCTAATCCAATCTACAAGTACAACATGAAGGGGGATAGAAGGCCCAAGTCCAAGTTCCTAAAGCAAAAGTTTGAACAAAATAATATAGGTTAGCTATTTCTTTTTCTGTTTTCTTTTAATGCGACTGAAGTAGTGTCTCGAACTTACTGAAGCAAGTTCTTCGATGACGATAGCTCTGTTTCCGTCTTTCTCAAAAATTTCGTATGCACAGCGTGCATGTTGTTCCCAACGATCAAGAGCTTCAAGCTGATGCACACTTAATGCAGCCGCACAAAATTCTTCAAAACACATTCTTCTATATTGTAATGAACTAAGCTGCAACAAAAGGAAGATTTATGGATGAGTCAGTCACTGGACCAAAAATTGTACACCATCTACACACATAGAGCAAGGTATTACCGAGGCAATATAATCAGAAATGTGGGACTCTTTCATGGCATCTGTTGCATGTTTCATCAGCGCCTGTTCAGAAAAATACGAATGAGAAACTCTCGGAATTTGACAATACATAATGCCTAAGAGTGCACATGTCACAGTGGATTATACACTCACCATCTTGATGTTTTCTAATGTTACACTACCATTTTTGCTTGGCTCCAGCAGAGCAAATTGCTCCCTCAGATAATAGAGCTCCTCAGCAGTCAATGTCTTTGACAATGCCTGCCAGAGAGGTAAATGTAAGACAGCGAGTAAGATTAAATGTAACAAACACATAAAAATATCAATAAGGTGCATAAATAATGCAATGCAACTAGAAAGTTAAAATCTATAGAGAGAGCAAATATATGTTAAAAGATACTCCCTCCATTCCTAAATAGAAGACCCCTTTGACTTTTGTGCAAATTAAGGAAGCAAATTAGATCACTAAATTAACCACATAAGTCATATGTAATGTAATGAGATTATAAGATATTTTATAAGTAGAATAAATTAGTTTTGATAATTATAAAATATTTGATGTGGTTAATTTTGCATCCTTACTTTCTCCAAAATAGTCAAAGAGGTCTTATAATTAGGCCAAGAGGAATTATAATCATATCTTCAAACATCAGATCCCAAATAAGAAGGAATATTTGATTCCAACACGAAGGAGCCGAAAAATCAGCCATGTTCAGTATGAAAATATACGCACCCTTAAAGAAGCCTTGCGCAGGGATGATGATCGCATATACGCCTTCATGAGCTTAAATATTAAAATATCAAGAGGAACTTTGACATTGTTGAAATTCCTAATCCAAGGATGACCTGCAAATAGAAGATAATTACTGGCAGTTCAAAAAATGATCTTACTAGAAGCCTAGAAGCTTATTTGATATTATAAAAGTAAAGAAACTCACTTAGAGCCTGTGCAGCTGATATCCTCCTCCTTGGGTCCTTATTCAATAGGCGCTTGACAAAATCTTTTGCTTCTGAAGATAAGGATGGCCAAGGAGGTTCATCAAAGATTGGATCAGCTTTTAGAACAGCCCTGAAGATACCAGATTCTGTTCGTGCCCAAAATGGACGGCTACCACACAGGAGAATATATGCCATCACGCCTATACTCCACACATCAGCTTCCGTACTGTAAGATCTATGTAGAACTTCAGGGGCCACATAGTATGCACTACCAACGATATCATTGAGCCTTTCATCTGAAAGCCATGGAGAAGAATCAAGCAAATGCTGCAAATTCTCAAGGGTGAGAAGAAACTATCAAGTAGGGCCTTACAAAGGCAAACCTGGTTTGACAAAGTCTGATAATCCAAAGTCAATGGCTTTTAATTCAGCGTTCTCATCCTTTGAAACGTACAAAAAATTCTGACAAGAAAAACAGCATGATAATTATATTAGATGTGAGTCTAATCAATACAAGTAACAAGAGTTTTCACTAAAGCAATTTTTATGCAATATAATTTTTTGTTATTTTCTAGGAAACATTTGATTAAAACATGTTCATGATATTGTGACCACTCATTTAGGTGCCATCTGAAATTCCAAAATCCAGTTGGCTGAAAACAAGGTGTAAAGCTATGACTCATCGACTATTCATGCCAGAAAGTAAATAAGGTATTTGTAACTCCATTCAATGCACACTGATGCTTCGGTAATACAAGAGGAAGGAAAATGCATATGCTCACCTCTGGCTTAAGATCTCTGTGCACCACACCCTGAAGATGACAGAACGCAACAACATTCAGTATTTGTGAAATGACAACTTTTGCGTCATCTTCAGAGTATTTCCCTCCTCTACAGAAAGATTGAACCGTGTCAATTATGGAAAAGGTACATCCCCAAACAAAAGCTTTATAACAAAAATTAGAGCTCATGCAATAAGAGATAAGAATCACCTTGAAAGTATTCTATCTAACAGCTCGCCTCCTTCACATAACCTAAAATGCCAAAACCACCCAGTTCATATCCAAAACTCAAAACACTGAAGCAAACTGCAGAGTAAATTCTGGTTGGCAGAATATTCAAAATTACCATGAAAGAAACTAAGAACCGAGAATTACGGGTAATATTTGATAGAATTCAGAAAAGGGGAGAAAGCCTTCACAAAAATACCAGCAAAGTGCCTGCCAAGCTAAAATTTGAAAGGACAAGAAATGTGCCAAACTTACTCCATTACAATGTAGACATTTTCTTGGTCTTCAAATGCATCATAGAATTGAACCAGATTGTTATGCCCAGTCAAGGCTCGTAGTATTTTCACCTCCCTTCTAACATCTTCAATTGCAATTGTTGTTGTCATCTGGCAACAAAAAAATAATTGAAATCATAAGTGAAATATAATTCAAGTCATGCCATTCATAATTCAAATCATGCTTTCTTGGAAAATATTATAAAGAAGATCTGAGCTTATAAAACAGTTTTATGCGTGAACACACAAATTATTCAAATTCATTTTATTTTATATTTACATTTTCATAAAATACATTGATTAACTTTTTCATATCAATGGTTTCTACCAATTGCAACTTTAGCTCTAATCACTTCTGTATTCATATCCTTCTAGTTTTCACTTTTCAGCAACTTAGCTTTTTTTTACTAACATTGACAGTTATAAGGCGTGCGGTGAGACAATCTGCCACAATTCCCATAATGGATTGTTTTCACTTTTCAAGCAAAAGCTACATTATTTGTTAACCAAACTAACTCCTTAGGTGCCAACAATTCAAACCACTAAGGTGCAATCAACTAGCTAGAGAATCCTCAGTGCATCTTTACATTCATATCTAAAAGTGTTGAAAATCTTAGCTCATGAATCAGTGATTCGCAGCTACAGTCTTCAACTTAAATTTAAACATACTAAACAATGTTCTCTTGACATATTACAAATTGATTAGAGCTAAAAGAACCGGCTGAGCAATCCAACCAAACAAAAAAGTTAACCACTCTTTCAACAATCTAATAAAGTTTCACTGCATGCAAACTTTAGACGGTAAGACCATCCCACATAAAAAAAAACCAGAAGAATCTTCAACAGTAACCTCATGACAAAACTTCTTTTCAATTAAAAAAAAGAACTTCAAACCCTCCAGCTTTATCCACAAAGTACCCCACACACTTCAGAGAGACCAGTACTACCATCTGAACAACAAATCAATCAGCAAAGGCAATCATTACACAAAGGTATAAAATATTGACAAAAGAATTCAAACCTTAGCTTTAGGAATGACCTTAACAGCCACTTGCTGACCCTTACGTTCACCTTTCTTAAATTTAGCAGAACATGTAAACCCAAAATGTCCCCTCCCAATTTCTTCTCCAACCTCCAATCTACTAGTAAACTCCTTAGAAAACCCAAATCTCTTATCCAAATCCCTACTCTCCTCTTCCTCCCCCTCCTCCGGAATCGATGTCGCTGCAGCCGCCGCCTTCTTCCTCCCCTGCCGCCTCGCCAGCACCGCCTTTATGTGTTTCGCCGGCGACGGCGGCGGAAGCGGCCGCCGGAAAAACCTCCTCGGCGAGCTTTTACTGCTCCCTCCCGCCGGAGAAGAAGAATTCTTCAGAAAATGAGCTGGACTTGGACTGTAGAATGGGAAAAAAGGTGACTTTTTCCCTGAATTGACTTCATCTTCCTTAATTATAGGAGAAAGAGAGGATTTTGAGACATGGGTATGTGAAGAATCTTCATAACGATTATCTTCATGATCTTCTTCTACCTCAGTTTCCTTACCAGAATATGGGTTTGGCTTTGATTGCTTAGAAACACAAACTCCCATGTTGGGTTCACAAAATCACTCATAAAAATTCATTCTTTATGGAAATTGAGGATAAGAAATTAAGAATGATATTGAAAATGGAATCAAAGAGAATGAATGATTAAGCGGTGGGGAGTGAAGAAGCTGAGAGTATTAAATGCAGAGCAAGAGAAGATGATGGGATTAATGGAGAAGATGAAGGTGGGGACAATTTTATATGGGTGCCACGTGGCAGGCAGAGGGTTCATTGAATTGAAGTGTACATATGTAAGGAGTGAAGTGGGGAGAGAGAAGAGGAGGGAGAGATTAAGAAATGCAGGAAGTTGGATAAGGACAAGTGCACAAGAAGAAGAAGAGATGAAGAGGATTGTTGTATTGGTTGGCATCACTTTGGCCTCTCTCTTACATTGTTGACTGGTCACCAACAAGGCAACAATGCACACAATTCACTCACCAATATTTTTACATCATACACATTTCATGTTTCCATTGCTCAAAGATTTTTTTTTAACTTGCTTTTGGGAACATGAATATAGATAAGTTAGTAGGTTAATCTAAATCTATTTTATTTAGAAAACATCATTTTTATATAATAGCTTATCTGCATCATATCAACAGGTATTGTAGCAATGACTACTCAAATTCCGTGGTTTGTGGCTTCACACCTAAACAAACACAAATCTCTTCTCTAAAACTCAAATGAAGTAAGGCTGATGATACTTTCTTTATAAGTAAAATAAATTATGAGAAAAAAAATATAACTATAGACAATTTGATGTGGTTAATTTTGTGTTTTTAATTACTTAAAACAGTCAAAATACTGTTATAATTAGAAGAGAAGCTAAGGAAGTAGTATATAAATGTATATCTTGAATAACTATATATTATTGTTATGAACTTTTTTTATACAAACTTTATATGAGTTAAGAACTAGAGGGGGTATTTGCTTTGTTGGAAAGAAACTGTTAGTCTTATAGTTAGGTCTAAGTTGATAATATAAAATTAAAACAGTAGTACAACGTGGTGGATGATAAATATATTTGTAATGAATATTCATAAGAGGAAGAGATTAAATTAAATTTCGAAGGCTAAACCCGCCAAGACGTTACGTTGCAACACCATGTGCAGGCCTAATGGACGCCAACAACTACTCCAAAGTAACTCACAAGTAATCCCTGTATATATCTCTCTCTTCAGATCTCACTCTTTTTCTATTAATAGAGATATATAGTCCTATTTTATTTAATCTTAAATGTTTTAAACTCTTGTAGGAATTCTTTCGATCAATTTTTAGGACATTTTTATTTATCCAATAGGATTTGGTAGTACTCCCTTCCATTCTATAAGGGACAAGGGTGCTATAAGATCAATTTGAGGTTTCTTAGAACATTTTGGACTAGAAAATAAATTACTTTAAATTGTTTATATTTATCTTTTTTCTCAATATTAACTTAATTTATTTATAATCTGAAGTAGAATAATTTCATTACATTAAACATATGTTAAAATTTAGTTATTATCTATTTTGCTTTTAAATTTATAAAAAAAAGTCAACTTAATTTTGTAATTAGAACAAAGAGATCCTGCTCGCATGGAATGAAGCCAGAGAAATGGGAACTGACTGCTTTTAAATAATTATTATAAATGCATAGTCCAAGCCTAATTTTTTTTTTGGACTGAAAGGCCTGAAAATGAGAGAACTACTTTAAGTTGAATAAACCCACAACTATTTTTATGACTTTTAGTACATTTTTAAAATTTTAACTATCATTCACAAACATTTATAGTTTTGGGAAAATGTCATTTAAATCCCTCCGAATATACAAAAGGACAATTCAGAAACTTAAATTTCCAAAAGGACCATGAAGGAACTAGGACCTAGTTGATATTTTAAAATTGTGTGAAAAGACAAAATTGCCCTAATCATAAAACAGAAATTACTAACCACCCTTACACCCACCATTTTCAATAGGGTGATTAGTAATTTCTGTTTTATGATTAGAACAATTTTGTCTTTTCACAAAATTTTAAAATGTCAACTAAGTCCTAGTTCCTTCATGGTCCTTTTGGAAGTTTGAGTTCCTGAATTGTCCTTTTGTATATTCGGAGGGATTTAAATGGGATTTTCCCTTTAGTTTGTTGCTTATTATAATAATGAGTAGAGAGAGTCATATATGCCAACAACATATAGGGTTCGATTCATCTGGGGACGGTGGGACGGTTATAATATTTATATATAGAAGATCATATATATAAAGTGAAGACTCAAAGAGGGCAATGAATCGAACGATGCATGAATGGATGAAGGAATGAGTGTTGGAAAAGAAGCCCATAACCTCGAAAGAAGACTTGTGAAACTCAAGGGCATGATAAGAGAAAAGTATTGGTACGTACGTAGTACAACAATAATAATTGGAGATGCATCCTTAATCATTATTGGATTTGGTTAACGTTTTGCTAATCAAGTACTGTTGGGGGACAAGGATCCGTGGATTTGTTCTAAGCCACGTACGGCTACGCTTCTAGCTCACACAGTTTATCCTTAATGCATGCTTGAGGAGTGAGGACCATTAAGCTAGCCCAAGATTTCATATACTTTTCTTAAAATTTAGTAATTTTCTTAATTCTGAATACATCCGATGAACAGAGAAAATCTTAAACCCCATTAATTCTATTTACATTAAAATTTGACAACTTCGACAATATTAAATACTCCTTCCGGTCCTTATTATAAGTCACCTAACTAACTTTCTCACATACCAATAAAATTGGTTAAATACATTTAATTTGTCTTATAATTCAAGTACTTTCCAATATTACCCCTAATATACTTATTTCCTAAACTATTAACTATCACTCTCTCCTACTACCCCTATTAAATATGAATACATGTGGAAAAAAAATAATTAATGCACATTGAAAACTATGAAGTGACTTATAAAAAGGACCAAAAAATTGGTAGTTGGTGACTTATAATAAGAACCGGAGGGAGTATCCACTATATCACATAAGACAAAAGTCAACACATAATAAAATTATGTTGGATCTAATTAAAATATCATGACTCATGAAGCCTTAGACATATAATTAACCAAAATAAATCTTTCCAGTCAGACTTTAAAGTTAAATGGATAATGTTACTCGACGTTTTGCCCCTCGTATCATTTTTAGTTATTGTTGGCACCAATGTTTCACTCTACTTTGATGTTGTAAAAGGGCCCAAAAATTATGTTCATTGCATGTGATGATGAGTACTTGTTGGAAGCTCAGCTCTCTGGCTCACATGGAACATTGGAAGGTTTTTGTTGGAACTATATATTCAATTTTTATTCTCATATTATTGTTCAATCTAACTTTCAATGGCAAGATAAATCTTCTCAAAACTATCTTTAACCGTATTCCTCCAATATAGTATACGTAATAGACACAAAGTCCTGGAGATAATTAAAGAGCGTCCTTTTTTTCATATGATAAATTGTTAAGTAAACCCCGTTCGCCATATTAATTATATTGTTGTCTCACAATCATAAACAAACACGTAGGACGATATCCAGTGGATATTATAACTTAAATAGGCATCCTCAAAATTTACTTGTTAAATAAAAAAATTGTGTTTTCTCAACTATATAAGTTGAAAATGATAAATTTATTTAACAACTAATTGTTTTATGGTGCATATTCATATTATAATATCTAAATTATATCTTACCTGTTTGTTTGTGATTGGAAGAAATGATAAATGATTTGTCGAACTGGGTTTAACGAAGAATTTCTATTTATCTGTTATGAAAAAATTGTTTATTATTTTCTCTAAAAATATTAAATTTGTCAAATTATTCGAGTGATCTCTAAAGTTATCTTTATTAACTAAACCCAACCCCATAATATCATAATATATCATCAATGTCATTACTCTCCACTATTACTGGAAAAAAAAGGAAAACATAGCTCTTAGTTTTTAATTAAACAAATATCATTACTGTAAATAAACAAATATCTACTGCGGTACTTATATACCATTAAATAATTAAATATCATTCATTAAAATAAACAGATTAATTTAAAAAGCGAGAATTTTAAATGAATTATCATTGAATTTATTTGCAATTATAATTGTATTCAATTTAATTTCGAGTGGTCTCCAGCCAAGTCAATTCTAAAATTATGAATGATTATGAAGTTTGACCCTTTTTTCATCAATGAAAGTGTGTGTGTGTGTGTGTGATATTGCATATATTTTTTTTTGAACTGAAATATTGCATATATTGAGTCAAACAAAAGGAAATTAAATTATTATGGACTTTTATCTCAAGTCTTATGGTTCTTGTTAATTATATAAATGATATTTTATCGAAGAATAATTTCTACTGAATATTCCATTCATTTCTGCAACCCTTAGAAGCAACACCACTACTGATTCATACAAATACAACTAATAATCATTTTGTTGGACAATTATGTAATGATAAATCAATTAATCAAGCATTCAATTGCATTCACGCATCTTGTATGGGTAGCCGGCTAGCCGTTGTTTTCAAAACACATATAGACGCGTTGTCATGAAAGAAATCTAAAATCAAGACATCATTTACATAACAGGCTTAAATCTCATATTCGGAAGTCCCGTAATAATTTTCAAATCTAATTTCCTTAAATTAATCAAGAGTTAACGTCCAATTCTAATCTGGTCGGATGTTTTTGTTATCAGTATAACCGGGAAATGTTAAAAAGAGCAATGTGGTCTTTAACGATTAAAAAATTAAAATATTAACGATAATGGTATTTGTTTGCTTTACTCTTTTTTAGCACATCTATAGTGATACTCATCCCTAAATAGCTTTCAAATATTTACAACTTTTATATAAATTTTTTAAATAAAATTAAACCTAACTCATTAATTCAAAAGAGAACGGAGTACTCCTTGTATAATTACCCGATACGATGGTTAGAAAAATTTCTTATAGCATGGTTGGTTAAGTATACATATCACAAACGACTTAGATTTGCAGAGATTTCCAATGAGGATATGAACCCACATCGCAAACGTAATTTGAAAATGATGCTTATCTACGTTGATGGTGACCCCCAATAGCCCAATAATGCAATTAAAGGGAAATTGCATAAGCAAACCACCAACAATATTCAATATATATCTATATATATATATATATACACACACACACACACACACCCCATTCTTTGAATTTTATAATTTATTACTACCCATAGCATCCGCATTTTGTTAACAAAGATTGATTCATTTGATGGAGAGGTTGATTTATAAGTTATGATTAAAAGGTCACGAGTTATATATAATGTCAACTTAATTGTTATTGGTCGGTGATTCATAAAAAAAATTTCGATAAGTGGCTGTATTTTGAATCCATCCAATCCAAATAATCTTTATAAACCCGTGCCCGACTAATAACATAAACTATTTTGCTAAAAAAATGACGACTTTTCTTTTAAGGGTAATGAACCTAATCTACCCTCCAAGTAACCATTCAGGAGTACTGGGCACCCTGAACTAACAACAAGCCCATATTTGCATTCGAAGTAATCAAAGTGGTTAAAAAATACCCCGAGTGGACGGTCAATCACGTTTGACCGTTAATCTGCCCATGTGGCCGCCACGTGGGTTAAATTTTTGCCACCTAAGATAAGGGTAATGGACCTAATCTACCCTCCAAGTAACCACCCAGGAGCATTGGGCACCCTGAACTAACAACAAGCTCATATTTATACTCAAAGTAACCAAAGTGTTTAAAAATTACCCTGAGTGGACGGTCAATCACGTTTGACCGTTAATCTATCCATGTGGCCGTCACGTGGGTTAAATTTTTCTTGTCATGTGGGGCCCACATATAATAAAAATACAATTCTCTCTCATCTCTCTTCATCACTTCCAAATAGCCTCATCCCCTCCCCCCAACACAACCACCGCCCCACCCCCAGAGGGAATTGTTTTTTTATATGTGGGCCCCACATGACATATCCTACGTAACAAAAATTTAACCCACCTGGCGGCCACATGAGCAAATTAATGGTCAAATGTGATTGACCATCCACTCGGGGTATTTTTTAACCACTTTGGTTACTTCGAGTGCAAATATGGGCCTATTGTTAGTTTATGGTGCTCAGTGCTCTTGGGTGGTTACTTGGAGGGTAGATTAGGTCCATTACCCTTATCCTACGTGGCACAAAATTTAAACAACGTGGCGACCACATGGGCAGATTAACGGTCAAACGTGATTGACCGTCCACTCGGGGTATTTTTTAACCACTTTGGTTACTTCAAGTGCAAATAAGGGTCTGTTGTTAGTTCAGGGTACTCATTGCTCCTAGGTGGTTACTTGGAGGGTAGATTAGGTTCATTACCCTTCTTTTAAAATAAAATACTTGTCATGACGAACATACCCTCCGATCCCTTCCTCCATTGTTTTTTATCTCATCATCTGCCTGCCGAAACTTTTCACTATTCTGGCAATCTTTCCTCACTATAATGTTGGAATACTGCAGTAAGGTAAGACTCATGTCAATTTGAAGGATGAGGGGCTGAATATTCATTCAACTTTTTTTTTTAAAAAAAAAGAATGAAAGTTCCCTGAAAGAGATTCAAAGTGCCTGAAAACTTTAAATGAGTTTTTAAAAAAGAACAAAGTTACAATGGCATCTTTTATATTCATGTGTCATTTTCAAGAAAGTTGAAAATACATGCATGTCTCTTTGACAAATTTTACAACTATTTCCACCACAATTAAGGCTCACAATTGTCACTGTTCATATATATGCATAAGTACATTTCATCGAGCGTGGATTTGCAGCCATCCAGTCTTAGTAAAATAGACATGTGAATTTAAGATTAATTAATTATTGTAAATTCAATTGTCTTAAGTAATAAAAATCAATGGAGAGTGTGAGGGAGGGCAATTTGGTGGTGATACATACACACATAACCCAAAGTTTTTTGGCCAACCACACATACCCAATTTATGTTAAAGAGAGTAGCAATAATAATAATAAAGGAAGTAGCTGTGTGGGCACAGTGCATGAAAGGGGTATTTGTGATGCACAAGTGGTATAAAAACACAGTACATATCTATATTGTATTTTGTTACTATTCTCCACTTGCTTCTCTCTGTCCTTTCCTACTTGCCTTTCTCCAATCTGTCCTCTTCATTCATTGTGCACTCTCTGATATTTTAAGTCATATATATATGGCCTTGCTTCAGAATTATTGTTTGTCTTCATCGCTGTGTTATATGTGCGTCAAATTTTTAGACTACATTAATTTTTGCTCATCATGTAATTATATATCATTAGTTTTTCACTTGCAACTCATTTTTTAGTTATACGTAAGTTTTAGCATGTTTCACACAGTTTAAGAAGAATCTTAGATTTATTCCTTAAAATTCAGTAAACTTAATTTCCATCTTTATTTATATAATACCACCCACTTGCATTGTGGTCATTATACTTTCACATAACCTTGGATTTTGATTTCTAAACTTTAAAATTACCAGTTTTGATTCTTCAACTTTGTACTATATATTTATAAAAATTGGTATTTAAACTTTCAAATTGATGTTTTTGAGCATTCAACTTTATGTCTTCTATAAATCGTTATTGGCCCATCAACTTCGAAAAGAACTTGGTACTAAAATTAACGAGCTTTACATGGCGTGCGTTGCACAGATGAAATTCTATTAAAATATTACTTTGTGATTGATGCAAGAAAAGCCGTATAAAGAACTAATGCACGCTCGCAATTTTCGTGAATAGTAATATGATATCATATGAGACAAACTGGTCGTGAATAGTAATATGATATGCTTCAAAAATGCTAACTTAAATGAATAGATGGTGTTTATTTTAACTGCAGGCCAGGCACTAAAGCCGTTAAGTTGCAAATGATAGCCTTTCCCCTCTAATCTCTGTCGGCTGCGACAGCCCCCTGATCAGAGTTAAGGACAACGTAACAACAAGGACTTCAGGGTGAAAGAAATTGTTGAAGGAGGCCGACGCATTGTTGATATATCACCGATGAGGGAGCTATATTGCACCGCATAGGTAAATTTTATACAGTCAAACTAAGACAAAATTAAGTCATTTCCAAAGTTTAAGGATCACTAATTATAAGTAGCACAATGTTGAACAACCAAGCCACCAAATTTAATGTTTAGATACCAGAACTAAAATACATATGAAAGTTCAAAGACAAAAATATATTAAACCATTTTAATTCTGGGTAATTAATAGTATGGTGCATGTAAATCTTTTAATTCACATTATAATATTATATCACATAGTAATTAATAGAATGGTGTAAATCTTGTAATTCACATTATATCACATAACAACAAAATTAATACAATTACAAAATAAAGTCGTAAAATTGTATATTCTCATTAAAAAAATTGTAAATTCTCATTATAAATCAAGTGACCGAAAATAAATAACAATTTCGAGAGGCAGATATAGTACCTATATTAATTACTACGTAGAACATATTTAGTAATTCCGTCAATTTGATGAAATTGTTTGTTAAGATTGTTTTATATGGCATTAGCAATTTTGACATCTAGAAGTTTGCATTCACGTGGTAGGTAGAGACTTGGGAAAATATGCAGATTTAGTACTCTATAATAATTTTCTCAAAGTGCACTAAAAATAAGTAACAATTTTGGGGGGCAAATCTAATACTCATTAATTACTAAATAAGTGGAGCATATTTAGTAATTTAGTCAATTATAACGAGTTTGATCGTCACTTTTGTACATGTAGGATAATATGGGCATCATGGCATAATAAAGTATTAATTTTTTAGAGCGAAAGTGCAAAAATAATATTAAACTTTGTCCCTATGAGCGTCTCTAATACTAAAGTTTCGCGAGGTGCAAAAAGAGTATCCAACTTGGGGTTCAGGTGTAAATATAGTATTTTCACTTAAAGGAATTATAAAATTTAGATATGAAGAGACTCTTATGCCCTCATTCCTCCCTCATTAAAATAAAATTTGATGAGGACATAGAAGTCTTTTCATATCTAAATTTTATTTCCCTTAAGTGAAAATACTATATTTGCAGCTGGACCCCAAGTTGGGTACTAATTTTGCACCTCGCGAAACTTTAGTATTAGAAACACACTTTTGGGTAAAGTTTAGTATTATTTTTCACCTTCGCCCCTTTATAGGCGGGTTATATGACATGGCATAATATGGGTTATTATTATTATTATCATTATTATTATACATAAAAACCCATCAGATAAGATAATAGCAACCCATCATATTGAGATATAAACACTTCGAAAAATATCTAACTAAATAATAATATTGCCCTCAGAATTTTGTACTTCATCTTTCACCTATCAGCTTCAGCATCCTTCATGCTCTATCTACGTTTCATGGAACCTTTGCCCATGATCTTAATTCTATCCTTCTCAGCATGTTATTTTCGTCATATAATTGATCAATATTATCTGAAAGCTCCAGAATAACATTGTTAGCTCTCCTGCCAAAATACTACATGTTATATCATGAAGAGATTGAGACCATTCCATGTTGAAGTGAAAATGATGAAGTGCAACAGAAGGTGAAAGATGCTAAAACTGATAGGTGAAAGTTGAAGTCTCAAAAACTTGGAGAGCAATACTAATATTTAGTTGGATGTTTGTCAAAGTGTATTGGTGATGAGTTTCTTTTATCTTCTCTAATGAGTTTTTATGTATAATAACAATAATATTTTATGTATATATAATAATAATAAACCACATTATATCATGTCATATAAACCACCTAAAAGATTTAATACTTTTATCATGTCGCGTTGTGCAGATTATTTTATATGTACAAAAAGCGACGGTCAAACTCGATATAATTGATGGAATCACTAAATAGGCTCTACTTAGTAATAATTATTGGTACTAAATATGCCCCTCCAAATTGTTATTTATTTTCAGTGCATTCTGAGAAATTGTAGAATAGTAGTTATGCATCTTTTCCCAACTCTCTACCAATTTTAACAACCGTTTTTCTCAAATTGATAAATTTCATCTTAGTAATTAATGTGTACCATATATGCCCCTCAAAATCGTTATATCTTTTTAGTGCGCATTTTGGAAATTGTAGAGTATTAGATTTACATCTTTCCCCAAAAATTGATGATGTAACTTAATGAATATAACCAAAATAATTCTTTATACATCTCTACCCCAGTCTACCCTATAAATAGGGCTAAAGGAGATGTAAATATCGCTTTTTGTTTTCATTAATGGCATTGCTTGATGGAAAAAACTAAAAGAAGTTGGGATATGATCATCCTTATATATCTGCGGCTCAATATATAATTTTGAGAAATTATTATTGCGCTAAAAGAGAGAGCGTATTATACTACTACATGGAGTTGGATTCAGCTAACCAGGGGTAGTATTTTCTGTAAAGGAGGAAAAAAGTCAAAGACACCCTTTTTCATGAGGTGGGGTGGTTTTCATGAGGTGGGGTGGAGGCTAATTTGGCTGCTAAGGAAATATTAGCATATTGATTCCATGATCAGAAAAAAAGGGTGATGTGAATAGATAGGCCACCAAATGCGTGTGTGCGACACACTGTACTTACAACTATTTGTAACTCTCACTGTACTATGTATGCGTGTGATAGATTAAGAGTTGGAAGCTTTATAAAGATCTTGATATCTTGGACTTATTGGGGAAAAAACAAGATTTTACGTTGAAACGAAGCAAGATCGTCGGATTATAAAATGAACGATTCTTTAGAGTTTAGATCAGTTTGTATCATCCAAAAACAACAATTCAAACTAATACCTGTCTCATCACTTTATGATTGGTATCTTCTCTACACAGTATATCTAGTGCACTAATTATTTGATATCTCAAAGTAAGGCGGGATATTTCTTCTTTGCCAACAATGTTAGGCTCTATATTTTTCTGGCTTATGTAATCTGATTGAACTGCCGATTTATTTATGTGATGAAAGGCTAAAATCTTCAAAGTAGTCCTACCCTTTCATATCATTTGTTTATACCAAGTTTCAATTACGCATGTAATTAACTCATCTTAACATTACGTAACACATAAATTATTAATTTGATGAAAGGCACATCAATTTTTTGACTTTTTTATTTTATCCATTGGCATGACAAAGTGAAGCTAATATATCAATCGTTCAATTACAATTTTCATTATTAAAACATTGAGATTGAGATCTTGCAAATACTGTGTAAAAAAATATTATTAAAGCATGCTTATAAGTATGGATGGACAAAGCAATTTAAAAGGACCGATGTTGATGGCCGGCCATTAAACCAATTGAGATCTTGCAAATACTGCAAGCAAAATATTATTAAGCGCCTAATGGGAGTAGTTATTAGCGCAAACCAATTGGGATTAAACCAAATAAGTGATATTTCTGTATTCTCCCTATATATATGTATATAGTTATTCTTTTGACGATTCTCTAGAGCATGGAAAGGTGAAAATCATTATATACAACAATCACTATATAATTAGAAAACCGGAAAAGTAATATGTAAGTCCCTAGTAGTTTCACTTTATTCCTTATAGTTTTCGCACTTACAAGAATTTATCTGTAAACTTAAAACTTATAAATTTGCAAAAGAAACTGTTAGCATGTACTCCCTTCGGGTGCGTAATATAAGAGCCAAAAATTTAAATGATTTTAGTCCAAAATATAAGAGTTCATCTCACATTCTCTCCTCATTTAATGAGTTTTTTATTCTTACTTTGCCCCGTCCCTAACTCGTTTTCATATAAGAGCAAAAACATTAAATGCTTAATTTTCTTAATAAGCGTTTTTTTTGCGGCTGTCTCTTATATTATGGACCATAGAGAGAGAGGGAGTACTTGAAGATGTGGGTGGGTAGCTCTCATTAAATACATATGAAGTAATTTTATCAGGGGATTATAGACAAAACTAAAACTGACCAGGTCACATAGATGTAAGTTATGTTTATTCATTAAACTTCAGGCAATATACTGAAAAACAAATCTGGTGAAAACTGGATACCATCAAAATTCTAAAATTTAAAAGGTCAACGGTGTGGTTGATATATATAAATAGAGCTCTCCGAGCAGTTAATAGTAACCAAAATTACGTCAATTTCATCATCATATAATGCGAGTCCAGATTGCTGATCAGCAAAGCTCTGGCTGTTAGGGTCGTTTATAGATTTGATCACAAAATTTTTTTTCATCAGATCAATAAAGTGAAAGGGAAGGCACATTTTACTCGGAAACATGGCAAGAAAAATTCTTCCATTTATTCATCTTGTGTGTGTATAATTATTCAACAATATAATACTTTGACCAACCATGTATTCAAACTGTGTATAGAAAAAAGTAAAAAACAACGAAAACCGAAAGTTGCTTTCATGCGACAGAACATAAATAACCAGAAACTAAAGTGGTCCTTGAGAGACAACTAATTAGAGAACATGATATAATAATTGTAAGCTCTGAGTTTTTCGGTAATCAAGGCCAAGGGAAAAAGGAGTGAAGCATGGGCATGACAGAGAACTTCATGCCACCATTAGTGCAGTGAAAGCCATCTCTCTCTCCGCAAGCAAAGAAGTAAGGCTGCCACTTCTTCAACACTATCTGAAATCCCTCTCCCACTCCTTGTGTTATATTCCCCACCATCTTTGCACTCTTAAGATCACACTTCATGAAGCTCCAAAAGTCTGAGAACAAGTAAACACTGTGTGGATGGGTGGTAGCATTCGGAGCATCGTACTTGAACACTGAAACACACACACATGTAATTACATGGCATCAGACTCTCATAAGATACAGCTATACATGTTAGGTTTTTTCTTTATTTCCATCACAATAATTTGAGTTATTTTATAGGACTTCCCCTTTTTACATCACATATATAACATGTAACCCTTCGTGGGTAGCCCTATCACAAAAGCTAGCTATTAATGATATAATGTGGCGACGGGAGACAATCCATTTAAATATATACTTCATTGAGCATCATATTCTACACAACACACACATTTGGTATCTCATACTATTAAATCTCCATTCCATTCAGTATGTAGAGAGACACAAAAAAAGAGTCATAGAAAGATAGAAAGATAGATAGATATATATATATATATATACATATATATATATATATATATATATATATATATATATATATATATATATATATATATATGAGAGAGAGAGAGAGCTGACCAAGAGTATCGTTGAGGTAGAAAGGGCCATTTTTCATGGCCCAGTCAGAGTAGTTGAAGCCAAAGTGCCAATGCTCAGAGCCACCCACAACGATTTTGTTGGGCTGTGGCTGAGTCTTGTTGGGTTTCTGGTGTCCATATCTGGACCACCAGTCAGTATAGTTATAACCAGAGAACCAATCCTTGTTGGCCACACTAAAACCAAACATTGAAGCTATCAGAACAAGAACAACGAGTGAGTGTGCAAACTTGGTAGAAGCCATAGTATGGTGCTGCTAAGTAATTGTGTTAAAAGATTGATGCTTTGATGAGTGCAATCACGAGTGTTGTGATGAGAGGTGTGATTTTCTTGGAATGTTTATATAGGAGAAGATAATGGAGCAGGCATGATGAGGTTTTGAATTTTTTGTTTGTTCAAATGGCCAAATTCGAAACTAGAATTTCCAAACGAAAATGGGTATTTACCTGACTGTATGAGCACCAAGTCTTCGAAACAGTACATTTCAACTACACCGTACCCCCCAAAAAAAACGAGTGAAAGATAAAGAATTGTAGTATTATAACTGATTGAAAGAATAGGGCCAAGCCTTTAGAATTTGTGTTGACTAGAATGATCCTTTCAAGGAAACAATTGATGGTTGGTTTTTAGTTCATAGAGATTCGCAGTAGGTTATGTTTACAATTTACTCATATTTACAAAGAAACATAGGCATATTTGATATACTCCCTCCGATCCTATAAGACCTAATTGACTTTTTTTTTGGAGATATTAAGGTTACAAAATATATTATTAAATTATGACATATTTGATATATTTTTAGATTAGTCATTGGTTTATAGGTTAAATAAATTAGTTTAAGGTCTGGCAAAAAAAAACTAGTTTAAGGGGAAAAATTAGGTGACACTACTGGAAATAAGGTCTTTCACGACCACAATATTGGGCTTTTCACGACCACAAATAGGTGGTCGTGGAATCCCGCGTCGTAAAAAAGTGTGTTTTTCACGACCACATGTTTGTGGTCGTGATAGATAGGACCTATCACGTCCACACTTGGATAAAAATGGACGTGGTAGCCTCTTAGGAGGCACCAAATTTGGTGCCTCCTAAGAGGCTACCACGTCCACACTTGGATAAGTGTGGACGTGGTAGCCTCTTCCTAAGAGGCTACCACGTCCACACTTATACAAGTGTGGACGTGGTAGGTGGACGTGATACCTATCACGTCCACAATTAGGTAGTGTGGACGTGATAGGGGGACCTATCACGTCCACACCTTATAAGGTGTGGACGTGATAGGTCCCCCCTATCACGTCCACACTACCTAAGTGTGGACGTGATAGGTATCACGTCCACCTACGACGTCCACACTCCCTAATGTGTGGACGTGAAAGGGGTTTTTTTTTTTTACTTTTTGTAAATGCATTTTATAGTCATCTGCATTCTTGCAGATCATTTACAAACCACTGTCAATACCATACTACAGCACAATACAGAATACCAGAGCAATTGCAAAAACGTATCCCATAAATATTACCTTACTTAGACAACAAAATACAAAAGGCATAATCTAAGTTTTATATCTTTGCCTTACTAGTAATATAAGTTCAAAATTTATCTACAACAATCTAAGCCTATACAATTTCTGCCTCACATAGTGATTAAAAATTCTGCAAGTGCGTTTCGTACAAAGTCAATATCCTCATCTTGTTTAAACGAGTCAGTACTAAGTCCATAAAGTCCCTCCAAAAGCTGCAACATAATTAAACAATATTAAAAAAGACAAGGAAAGTACCACTTACAATTAGAAATCACTATTTTCTTGGAAATATATGTTAGAAGCGTGCATACCTTTTGGAATTTCCTCCCTTGCTTAATTTGATCTTGATATACAATATCCAGCATGTATTTGCAGACATAGTATCCGCACTCTACAACGCCCCGCTGTCTTGGACACTGATAAATCACAGATAATATCAGCAATATCATAGTAGTTCGGGTATGACTAAAAGCAATATAAATGAAAATGAATATAAAAATTGCTTTTACCTTTACGTTTATAACATTAATCGAAGTCTGACTAGCTGTGTAATAATCAGTATCTTGAGCATCATGCCATTTTAATATTCCTCTTCAAAATAGACAAAATCATAACAATAATGTTATATATAGTATAAAGATATATTATTATCAACCATAAAAGTAAAAAAAAAAAGAAACTTACTTGTGGAAGACTTTTCTGTGATCGTTGCTAATAAATCCCTCTAAAGAGTCAAACCAAAAAATCCTGAACTCTTTCGGGCAAAGTATAGCCAGAGTCCAATGTCCACTGAAAGATATAAGTGAAAATAAATGTTAATTAACCTAAGACATAACATTTAATATTGTGTAAAAGATAACTCATTACCAATTCAAAACGGGGGCGAAATAAAGAGTGCCGCAATCAAGGCCCATCTGCAGCTCGACGTAAGATTGCATCTCCCAAAAATGATCCTTCTTACTCTTTTTAAGTAATCTCAAGGCGTTTTCATTATAAGCCAGTCTAGAAGGGCATAGAAACCGGCAAAACTTCTCCTTTGGGGTTCTTTGGCATAAACTGTGACAGTACCTATTAGACATGGCGAAATGGATTAGAACTTAAAGCCTCATTACAATATTCAACTATATTGGTAAAAATATGACACACTTACCAGACGGCCAAATCAAGCCAGCTTTGCTCAAGCTCTTCCATCATCAAGAACTCCTTAACGTCTCGAGAACCTTGCAACCAAATCTTCTCCTCTACTAGTGGATTGACGACTCCAGTAGGTATTGAAAGATTACGCTCAAATCCAGGTTGCATCGTCCACAGCAGATTCAGATATGGGTACTTGTCACCGTTAAAATTCTGAAAATAAGAAACACATCATCAGTACACACATATATCAACAACATTGTTAATAAAGGTCAATTCATAGACAATTTGAGTACCTGTGGGAGAAGAATTGGTGGTTGAGCTGCTTGAGCTTCTTGAGCAGTATCGAACACAAGCCTTTTAGGCCAAACAATAAAGCCCTTCATTGCTTGCCCTAAAGTTGTGACCTCTTTAGTACGAAATGGAACACATGTCATTTCTTGGCCCTTTATCACGGAAATGACTGTCACTTTTACTTGATCATCCCGGATAGACCTGTTATGAATGGTGGTGTGATATGGGTACTTGAGAGCCTTAGCAACAGGGTGTAGGCAAGGCTCGTCAAGATGCAAGTAGCACTCCTCGTGGTAGTCGTCAAGATATGGGTACTTGACCTCTTCTTCCAAATGTTAGTCCATTTCTTCTTCTTCTTTCCTTTACCAAATTCCACAGTAACACGAGCAACACGACGATAAACTTCTTCACCTGTTAACGGAATTGGAGCAGATGCATGCTCAGGAAAGCCATTAAATCGCTTCCTCAGTCGACGGTATGGGTGGTGGCGATCAAGAAACCTCATATGACTGAGGTAAACAGTCTTCCTTCCATACTTGAGCTGGACGAAATTAGTGTCATCCTCACAAATTGGACATGCCTTATGTCCCTTGACACTATATCCTGAGAGATTGCCATATGCAGGTAAGTCATTGATTGTGGTAAACAACAAAGCTCGCAACTTGAATGTCTCCTTTTTGTATGCATCAAACACATCAACACCTTCATTCCACAACATCTTCAAGTCATCGATCAACGGAGCAAGATAAACATCGATATCGTTCCCAGGCTGTTTCGGTCCCGAAATCATCATACACATCATAAGATATTTCCGTTTCGTGCACAACCAAGGTGGTAGGTTGTAAATGACAAGCAAAACTGGCCAAGCACTATGTTTGCTAGAGACACTCCCAAATGGGTTAAATCCATCTGTACAAAGGCCGAGACGGAGGTTTCTAGGATCACTAGCAAACTCTGGAAAAACTGAATCAACCTTTTTCCATTGAGGAGAGTCAGCAGGATGTCGAAGATATCTAGAATCAGAATTTCTTTGATCACAATACCACCTCAGATTCTCTGCTTCTGTTGCATTCGCGAACAATCGTCTAAACCTTGGAACTATTGGAAGGTACCACATTACTTTCGAAGGTTCACCTTTTTTTGGTTTGTTTGTCTCTTCGTCGTCGTCGTCGTCATCATCAGCACCCTTCCTCTGTTTATACCTTGGCTCCTGACATCTTGGACACACATGTAACCCTTCAAATTCATTTCTATATAAAATACAATCATTGGGACAAGCATGTATCTTCTGATACTCCATACCCATCTTACTTAGCATTTTCTTGGCCTCATACATTGTCTTCGGAACCGCATTGTTATCCGGGAACATATCGCTCAAAGCTGCGAGCATTTTCGAGAAACCCGCGTCTGCCCACCCATTTTCCGTCTTTATTTCTAGTATTGTTAGAATGAAGGTCAGACGGCTATACTTCTTACACCCTGGAAACAAAGGTGTCTCAGCATCACCACGCACTTTGTCGTACTCGTCTGACACAACAAACGACTCCGCTGCGATATCATTTATCATGTTGTCCATGCCAACATCGCAAACATATTCATCATCATCATTATCATCCACCTCCGCTGCTTTTACATGTTCCACGGTAGTTCCCAATTCCCCATGCCAAATCCACTTCCTATATCGGCGATTGATCCCCTCACAAATAAGGTCATTCCTTATAGAGTCAAGGCTCTTGCGATCAACATTCACACACTTCACACAAGGGCACGGGTACTTTCCATTCTTACTCGCCACATTTCTTTTGGCAAATTCAATAAACTCTTCCACCCCGTTTTGATATTCTTCACTAGTTCGCAAAGCATCCATCCAAGCACGATCCATTGGAGTAATGCGTATAATATGTATATACACTTGTCTTCATTAAAAAGAATAGAAGACAATTGAACCAATCAGAGGACTATCTATGGCAACCTAAAACAGTCCTAATCAACCAAAAACAGTCTCTCCAAGAAACTAGAGCCTATTTGCATGCAATTTTTACTACCCCTTCCAGCAAAGAAAACAAGCTTTTTCCAGCAATTATTGCTAAATAGAGCAGCCCAAAACACTCTTAAAATGTCCAGAATAGTCAACCAAACAGTGTACCAAATTAAGTGCAAATCAGAATTTACCACAAATGCACAAACCAAAAGCTAGCTGAATTTGATATTCAACAATAGAAGCAATATTTAAGCCAGCAAATGAACCAAATATAATCACAATAATCAAAATAACAATTAACAATCTATTACCAAAACCAAATAAAATCAGTAATTCCATTGAGCTTATAAAATCAGTCAAACAATTTCAATGCTTAAAATGTCTTACAGTGCACACAAACTATATTAAAAAGCAAATACAAAAAATAAAAAAACACAGAAAATACAATGAGAGAAAAATAAAAAAAAAAAAAAAAAAACTCACCTTAAAGGAGTGTGGCGGCGGCTGAGGCGGTGGTTGGAGCGGTGGTTGGAGAGAGGGCGAGAGGCGAGAGGGAGGAGAGAATGTGTTGTTGTTGCTGCTGTTGTTGTTGATGATGGTGGTGGTGGGGCCCAGTGGAGGTTGTGGAAGAAGGTGGGTGAGGGAGGAAGGAGGGAGGAGGGAGGGCGAGGAGGGAGGAGGGCGGAGGGAGGAGGGAGGGCGAGGAGGGAGGAGGGCCGGTGAGGAAGGAAGAGGGCGGAGGGAGGAGGGCGGAGGGCGGCGGCGAGAGGAAGGAGAGGGAGGAGAGAATGTTGAGAGTGAATGTTGGAGGGAAATGAAAAGGCTTTTGGCGCGCATTGGAAAAAAATTTCCCACCTTCCACGACCACATATTGGTAAATATGGTCATGGAAGGGGCACCTTCCACGACCACACTTGGATAAGTGTGGTCGTGGAAGGTGCCTAGCCTTCCACGACCACAGTGTGGTACACTGTGGTCGTGGAAGACTAGGCTTCCACGACCACAGGTTTAAACCTGTGGTCGTGGAAGCCTAGTCTTCCACGACCACAGTGTACCACACTGTGGTCGTGGAAGGCTAGGCACCTTCCACGACCACACTTACTTAAGTGTGGTCGTGAAATGTGCCCCTTCCACGACCACATTATTACCACATTATTAAATGTGGTCGTGAAAAGTCTCCGCTGGACAGTTATTTACATGTTATGCCACCGCGTTTTTTTTTAACGACCAACATTGGCTTTTTAGTCGTTTAATATGGTCGTGAAAAGCCTATTTTCTAGTAGTGTGAATCAATTTATAATTGATTTATATTTTACTTTTTTAGGATTTTTCAAAAAAGTAAACTAGGTCTTATATTTAGGACTGGAGGGAGTGTAAGCTAACAAAATACTTGTATAGGTTAGATGGTGACTTTCCTCTCTTTGATCAACCTTTTCTTTTATAATAAATTTCATATTTTATTCACAAAATGAAAGAATAAGGTCGAAGGTTTCATTTAGTCTAGTGGCACTAGATGTTTCTTTTATGGTACCAAGTTTAAGGTTTGATTCTCACACTCTTTATGCATTGTGTATGGTGTCCAAAATAAAAAAGGGCATGTGATCAGGTTTAATAAATTTGAAACGAAATTCGTGTTGTTGTCTATGGAGAAGCAATATAATGGGTGACGTTGGTGGGTGGAAGAAGTAAAACATGCATGAGCAATAATGCTTAATTTTAGAAAAGAAAAGGTCAAGGTTGACTGTAAATAGATGATTTTTTTGACTCAATCTATGGAAGATATTATAGCATATGTAAGAGACTTGAAGTTTCGAAGAAATTAAAACGTAGTGTGTGTGGTTGTTGCAAATCTACCTGATTAAGTGATGAAATTAAGGGGACTAGTGGGATAGCAAAATGTGATTTGCGTGTGTATGTTTCTGACTTGCACTATTGGATTTTTCATATCCAGACGAAATAGCGTTTACATGACCCATTGACTTATGCTTATTATGATGTCACGATGACACCTAAATGTCGTAATTATTCCTTTACGCCAAAGAAATGTCATAAATTTTATTTGAGTATGTAGACATTATTTTCAATAATGCCATCAGGCATCAGTTCGTGAGAAATATGTGAGAATATTATTCTCATTTTTTATGGGGGCATGAGTGAAAATAAAAAGAGATAAATACTGCTGATGAAAGCAAACTGTTTCTAAAAAACATAATTAGACTCTCAGTCCTCTAATTTCTTACAATAAGGAAAATAGTACTCCCTCTTATAAGACTCAATTGACTTTATTTAGAGATTAAAGAAGAAAATTAGATCCATAAATCTTACTAAATGCAACTTATAATAGATTATATGATATTTAATAAGTAATAAAACTTGGTTTTGAGAAAAAAATACAAATAGAAACAATTTAAAGTGGTGTATTTTGCATCCTAAATTTTTCTAACTGGAGTCAACTAATTTTTATAATTAGGACCCGAAAGAGTATTATTTTTACCAACATATTTATAAATGAGAAATTCTTTGTTGAATATGATTCACACATCATTTATGGTCTCCCCCAATCACAATCAAACACATAAGATATGATTTGAATATTATAATCAAAATATGCAAAAAAAAAAAAAAACAATTAGCTATTAGATAAATTTATTTTTATTTTCAATTTTTAAGTTAAGAAAACAGTAAATTTTTGTATTGAGCAAGCGAGTTTTTAGAGTATGTATTTAAATTACAATATCTACGCCATTATTTGACTGTGATTGAGAGTGACCACGAATGACGTTTCGCATAAAAATTTGTCCATATATAAAGTATCGCTCCCTATGATGATAATATTTTACTCTTATAAATTTATGCCAAAATTTAGATGATAGCATTCTTTCGGTAACACCGCAACAGTTTTTAATATTCCCCCATAAAAATCAGAGTTTCAAAGAGTGTTAAAAAACTTTGTAGGCTTGTATATTCCTTTTTTCCAAGGCTTGTATTTTCCTTTTACTAGCACAAATTATGTAACATCTGATTTTTCCCCAAATATTAGTCAAGCTTTAAGAAACATCAGATTTTTTCCCCAAATATTAGTCAGACTTTAATTAAGATTGTTTTCAGATTAACCATTACACAAAAACTAAACAGAAATTGATTAATAGTGGGCACCAGATCAATTTCGTAAATTATTTGAACACGTTTGTTTTCTAAAGGAGCTTTATTTTTCCAACAGTTATTTTTTAATGAGCTAGGTAAATATGGTTCAGCCAATCTTTAATGTTTAGGATAAAAAATGGTAAGGTGTGTTTAAAAGAAGCATCCAGAGTCTTTTATTATTCTGTCTTCGCTCTCAAAAATTAACATAACATGGTGCCAACGAAAGATATAAATCAATACATCAATACAATTAACAATAAACTTATCAAAATCAGAGTCATTACAATCTGTGGTCCACCAGATAAAATCACATGAAATGTTTCCAAGAAAATTACAAAATATTTCTACAGACTGAGAAATATTTATCTGTAAAACAATGCAAAAATCATTGGATGAGAAGCATCATCGTTTATAACAGATCCATTCCATTGTCTACTTGCAATATTTATCATTTGTATTCGCTGTGGTGACTAGCCTGTCTTCCTCACAGTCAACCAAACAAACAATTCAGCAGCAACAAATCAATGTGTAGGCCACATCAAAAGTTGCTGCCAATGGAGCATTAAAAATGTTACAAAATAATTGGTTAATGGTATCATAGCCAAAAACAACAGTAATTAAACATATACATACCATAATGTTATTGGAACATCTTGCTATATGCCTTTTTCTCCTGATCACGCCTATCAGCAATCTGTTCAGAGCATAATCAGTTAGACCAACAAACAAGAGTTTGAATGCCTGAAAGAGAGATCATGTTTAGATAGATATACTGATGACTCACCTTCTTCCTCGCAGCAGCAAGTTCCTTTTTTATTCCAGCTGCAAATAAATATTAAGGTTGCCTTTTAGTGACTTTCATACAACTCACATAAGTTTATAATAAGGTTTAAATATGGTTTATCCCAAAAAGGATTCATCTTGTTGACGGAACACAGAAGAGATTATGACAAAGACTAGGAACAAAATTCGTTATGCTTACCGTCATTTGGCTCCAAAACCAACGCCTTTTTGAAGCTTTCAACTGCAGCATCAATGTCATTAAGTGCCATGTAAGCCTGCCTCAAATGGAAGCAATTAGAAGACTTGAACATGACATCAGGAAGACAGAAAAAGGTGCTTCTGAATATTGGAGGTCAAATGTGAGTAAAACTAGAAAGCAGTTCAACATTGAATAGATTCAGATTGAAGGTAGAATATTTAAGTGAAACTTGTACATAAACCTAAGGTAAATAGGATGTTGGATCAAGAGTTAGTATTAAGTCCAAGTGTCCTTTTCTTTTTAACAAGAACAAAGGATTTAATAGATCTCCCCAATATCTGAAACTCTCTTGAGCCCTCAAAAAACACAAAGCTCTTCAATGGAGATGTGTTTACCTGTCCTTGACGGAACAAAGCTTTAACATTGTTGTCTCCATCACGCATAGCAAATTCTGTATCTAGCAATGCTCCTTTGAGATCCCCCAATTTTAGTTTACAAGCCTAAAAAGTAAAATGTAAGATACCAGAAACAGAAAACTATAGTAAAAGAGAAGCACTATGGACGTAGTAAAATCAGTTACCATGTCAGATTCAATGAACATGATTCAACAGACAATTCCATAGATAATTGCTAGTTGTGAAATATGTGTGATATAAAACTGCATCTCACAATGTAAAATTAATTAGCTTTGGACTTACAGAGCTGTTTGTAAAAACCTGAGACTTCGTTTTTCTCAAACTTAAACTTAACTCTGAAAAGGCATAGCACAAACACATTATCAAATGCAAAAGGCAGAATTTTGAATCTATAGCACAGTTACTATTCAATCAAGCAAAACAATAATTACCAAAAGTTACCATACCTTCATCAATCCCTTCCTTCTCCCAGCAAATATCCAGGTAGCGTAAAGCTTTTCGGTACTTCCTGAGAGCCATTTTATAGTCTTGTTTCTGTCAGAAAAATATTAAAAACTAAAAGTTTAACATATATACACCAGCACAGAACAACCATTACCAGAACAAAAAAGAAATATTGTAAGTGCTTCTAGCTGCTTTGATAGGTACAACATTCTTCCCAAAAATAAGGGAGGTCAATGAAAATAAGCATGGGAGATTGACTAAATAAGCTATTGTACCTTGTAGTACTCATTACCAAAAGTTTTAATGGAGTCTACTGCATTCATCCACCATTGAAGATCATTAGGGCTCTCATCAAGGTCAGCTGGCCAGTCAGGATAAGTATCACCATCTTTGAAAAAGTTAGATATTCCATCATCTGCTCCATTAGGGATTTCTCCACAATCCACAATTTTAACATCTTGAGTGGGGCGGTCGCTGTCACCAATTGTAACGTGCTCAATTGAACGGACCACTCCCATTCCTTTTACAACCTTCCCAAATACAACATGCTTGCCATCAAGATGTGAAGTTCGGGTTGTGGTGATAAAAAACTGAGACCCATTTGTGTCAGGACCAGAATTGGCCATAGATAGCATCCCTTTTCTTTCATGTTTCAACTCAAAATTCTCATCTTCAAACTTAAGTCCATAAATAGACTCTCCTCCTGTACCATCTCCAGCGGATATATCTCCTCCTTGGATCATGAAACCTTTAATGACACGATGAAAGCAAGATCCCTAAAACACTTCAGAATACAGTGTGAGTCCAATAGTTGAGCTTTTGTTGATAAAAAAATAGTTGAGCTTTGAAAACACTATCAGGGAAGTAGCGTTATATAAAAATATTCTGAAAAAGGGAGGGAGGCATTGATAATAAGAACAAACTTAGTATCTGCACTGCAAATAAAAGCTTAAAACACGAGAAAATAAAAATACGAAATGTTATGTCTCATGCAATATGCAAGATTTTGATCTTGCAGTTTCCCTTAAGAGACAAAAAAATATAAGAATTGTATATCAGTTATCACGGTATCCTAGTATATTAGTACTCCTTCCATCCTAATTATGGGAGGTAGATCCCAAGTTTATAATCCCCTCCCCCCTAACAAAGTATCCCTATTAGTTGCACTTATCAAAGGGGCTTCCATCAAATTGTAGACAGATATGATTATGGAGGGTATTTTGAGTAAATATACACAAATTTGTTACAAATATCCAACCTAACTAATCACATCAATATCCACAAGTTAGTTGTCTATATCTTAACGATCAAGTGAATATAAAACTAATATAAGACATGTTATACCAAGTACACATGAGCAGAATAACTAGAGCCAATAGGTTGAGTCACAAAGCATAACATGGTGATACTGTTCTTCTACCAAAGACACAGCTCCTCAATTCAGTTTCAGCTTTATGCATATATAATCACTGATGCACTGAATTAAGAACAGACGCTATCCAACAATCAGGGTAGTATAAAAGAATAAAGATCCTAAGTTTGAAAAGAAAAAAGCAGAAGAGAACTTTTCTGTATAAAAGAATTCAATACCTTTATACCACTAGTCTAAGGCATGGACCTAAAAATCCACTTTAGTCATAACTCCCCAATGATTTTATAAAAACACAAACCAATAAACCCAAAACAAACATTTACAAATGGTAAAGAACATGACCGTCTTCACCTTAATCACCGATCAAAAGTAATGAAAGGGCATAGTAATCTTTTGATTACTGCAGAGTCATTGGATGAGTCACCCCATCAACTTCAAAATCCAATATCAGAAAAGCTCATAAACCAATGATATATCATTTACATAAATCATATGCCATATTCATTCCCCAAACATCCTTCTTAAATAAGCACAAAGCAATGGAACAATAAAGTCCCAAACTTGGACAAGAATCACAGAATGATCAGCACCAAAAACTAACATTGTTGAGTCCAAAAATGGCATGCCCACCAATCTGATAACCCAAAACGACAAACGAACACTAAAAAGCTATAAACAGAAAGAAGAAAAAGATGAAACAGAAAGCAAAAGGCAAAAAGAAGGGACCTTGAAATGGAGGGGCAGGCCAGTATTGGGACCAATGCCTTTCTCACCAGTACAGAGAGCCCTGAAGTTGTCACAAGTTTTGGGAACTAAGTCGTTGTAAAGCTCAATCACAATCCTTCCTTCAAGTTCATCTCCTATGCTTATGTCCAAGAAACACCTTGGTCTCCCCATTTGTGATGTGATTCTCAGTTATCTTTAGGAGCAGAGTCTTCTAAAGGGTAATGAAAACAGCTATAAATAAATATGTGTATAGAGAGAGTGAGAGAGAGAGAGAGAGAGAGAGAGAAGGGAGGTTCTAGAGTGTTCAGATGATAGGAGAGAGAACAGGAGTTTAGTTTATAGGTAAAAGATGGGAGATTTAAATAGAAAGGAAAGGACTTTAAGTTTAAGGATAGCTTAGTTTAGTTTATACTTGCTCTTTGTCACCCTGAAAAGTTATGGCGCCTTAACTTCTCTATCTTCACTTCAACATCGTATTCATAGGTCATAGCCAACTTATCAACTTTGGTTGAGGAAGTAAAACCCAATACCTCCCTTCTTTTTCCCCACAAGTAACTATACAAAAAAAACAAAAGATGGTTGGGGCCACTTGAAAGTTGGTTTTATGGTTGTTGGTTGATGATAGAAGGCAAAAATAATAAATTATAACCAATGGGTAGTTGATTTAACTGGTAAGTGGGCTACAGCTCCAGTAAGTATGAGAACGTGTGTTCGAATCCCGGAAGTGCTTTCATTGGGAGAGGAAACATTGTATATGTGGTCAACATTTCTACCCCTCGAATCCAGATTAACGGCAGTGATTAACAAAGAAAGAAAACAAGATTATAACTTTTGCAATTTTTTTTAAAAAATGGAATGAGCGGGTCTCAAGTTCATCAAAGTTAACTCGAGATAAAAAATTATTGTAATAATTTTGGATTGATCATCATAAGATATTCACATTAAGTTGGATTTGAATCTACATTGTTATGATTATGAGTTGGCCATTTATAGATTAAATCAACGTTTATTAGCTTTAACTATTTATTTCACTACTTTCTTAATAATGTTTTTTTATGATCAAAGTGTCATTAAGCCTTTTAGACTCAAGACTAATCCTTTCCTCTTTCAATAATGTTATTTTATAATGAAAATTTGATTTTACAATTTTTTGTTGGCAGAACATTTGCGCTTATCTTTTCACTACTGATGGCCCAACAATTCTTTTTCTTTTTTAATTTCAATTATATTAGCACTAATAGGTATTCCGATCCTCTAATCCTTTTGTCCTTGATGTAATAACTATTGGTTTAGTTTAAATAGATTAAATAATCTAAATAATTTATTTAATTGTAGTAATTTGACATTTAAATAAATATGAGATCAGAGAGAAAAAAATGTATTAGTGTTTTATGACCAAAATATATTCCTAAGTAGATTTTTTTGTTAGAGATATTCCAGAGAATTGAAGGAGGAAAACATATATAGGGACATATTAATAAGTCGTATATTCTTTTTAGGGGCCAAATACATAAATTTGAATAAACTCCCCTAGCTTGTTGATCTCTGCTAGATAACACTGCATCTAATTCGTGATTTGGCCGTTAATGATTTTTATAGCCCAACCTTTATTATGTTAACATTAGAAAGAAAGAATTGACTTTATTGAGTATTCGTTATGGAACAAGAGGGAATGGAGATGGATGATGACGAGGGATTAAAATAAGGAAAGAAGAATGGATTTACAACGATTTTGTGAATGACACATATTGGAGTGGGATATTATTATTGTTTGGCTATATTTAAGAAGTTGACAAACTGAGTAACTGACATAACAGATTCTTCATCATCAGTAGCCTCCGACATACATCCTATGCGATACGAATTCACGTGAGTTTTTCTTAACCATATTATATGGATTTTTCTCTAAAAATTTACATTTGAGTTGTTAATATAAAAAGATATTACCAACTCATTCTTCTAATATACTTCTCAAGTCTCAAATATAACATCTAGTTGACCTTTTTTAAGATTAAGATTGCAAAATATGTTATTAAATTATGGTATATTTGATATATTTTTAGATTTTCTATTAGTTTATATAAGTAAAATAAACTAGTTTAGGGGGAATTAAGTAAATAAATTTATAATTAAATTATTTTGATTTTTTAGATTTTTTTAAAAAAATCAATTAGGTCGTATATTTAGGACCGAATGAATTATTAGTTTTTTGAAATAAACTATATTGTATCATCTTCTTCTCTTTTCATTTAAATGTTAACCATTTTTTATAGGTGGACATAAAACATCATTCTGCCTTAATTTTTTATTATATTTTTCATCACGCTTTTTTGGAAATTAAAATAGAATTGTTATGATTTTTTTGCCAACAGAATAGTTATGATTAAGCCATGAGAAAATATCAAAATGAGTTATGATGCTAATTTAACTCATGCATCAGAGTACCGGACATTACCAGAGCAAATGTAATGCTTGCATCACACCTCTTGTTTTTTTAATTACAGACTTACAGCTACAGGCTAGAGAGTACTTTTCCATTTGAGGTAGACACGAATGTATAATTGTGGCATTTTCACGTGAAAATTAATTCAAATCTGTTGACTTTGTTTATTTGTCGATAAAATTATGGAATGCACATAAGAGGCAAACTGTGATTGTTTGGTGCATTCACACACACACACATGGAGACTCTATGTAGGATTAAAATACAAAATCATTAATTTCATGACTATTTAATTAACAAGACAATTTAGCAAATACGCCACCCAAAAATTATGTGAAACTACACAAAAATGTTTTAAGATGAGGTGCAAAAAATAACACAATTGTAAACTCAATCAATCAATGTTATGTTAACAATTGTATAAACAATTCTCGTTTTTCTCCAAACAACCTTGATACCCACCGTGGGACCTTCTACACGCAAAAGAACTACACAAAATAAGCACAATTGAAGGAATTGGGCATCTTGATTTTTGTGCTGAAGGGTAAGTCATCCTCAATCCTCATCTTTGTCTTCGTCTATATCACATAACAAATTTATGGGGATGATGTCCCTAATCTATATATTAAAGCTCATTAGCTCAAAGGCAAAAACAATGGCATTGGATAAACCCAATGAAAGTGTGATAGAGGCAACTCCTACATTGAGAAGGTGCAATAATTGTGTTATAGAAAGGACCCCATAGTTGGGAACATTAGGACTTAGGAGTGAAAACATTGCGCAACCCATATGAAGGTGCTTGCTATGCAACCGAAGTTTATTGACTTAACGGTCATGGCTTCTTATCACTATTTTGAAATACATTTGATCCATTGTATTGAATGACAAGTTAATTTGTTAAACAGCCAAATTTGAATTATCTTGTAGTTTGCGCCCTTTTGCACCGTTATAAAACTTTTATATACTTTGTTGGTAAATTTTTTATGAAGCCATATGCTTGCTGCGGAATATTTTAGGGTACTTATGCTCTTTTATCTTGAATGGATACAAATACATTAAGATCTTTTACCTTGAATACATCTTAATTAATGTCATTTTGCCTTTTATAAAAAAAAAGAATAGATACAAATACATAAATAAGGATTAGGTTCAAGTGGGTATGACTATTAAGCAAATGCGCCACTTTAAAGTTCCACAGTGGGGATTAAGCCTTCCATTTTCATTTATTGCTCTTGGCAATTCATCCCAATACCTGATTTCACAGTACAGACATAGAAAGATTGAGGCCCCACAAATATTTGTGACTTGTAAATAACATGGGAAAATTAATTTGTAGTCCCTCACAAGGGACTTAATAGTAGAAAAATCTCATAAATTCCACATATTAAAGTAGGGTCCCTAGGGACCTTACTTTAATATACTTCAAATACAAAAAGATTGAGGCCCCACAAATATTTGTGACTTGTAAATAACATGGGAAAATTAATTCGTAGTCCATCACAAGGGACTTAATAGTAAAAAAGTCTCATAAATTCCACATATTAAAGTAGGGTCCCTAGGGACCTTACTTTAATATACTTCAAATACAAAAAGACCAGATTACCCCTCACTGTGAGTCTGTGACAAGGTCATGGGCAGGGAATGACGAGGTCATGCGCAAGTATAATAAGATGCAACTCTAACAAGGTCATGGTCCACCCTGTGACAAGTTAATGGGTAAGCATTGACGAGGTTATGGGCAGGAATGACAAAGTCATGCGCACATATAACAAGTTCATGGGCAGAGAAGAAGATGCAATTTGATCTTTTTGTATTTGAAGTATATTAAAGTAAGGTCCCTAAGGACCCTACTTTTACATGTGAAGTTTATGAGACTTTTCTACTATTAAGTCTCTTGTAAGAGACTTCAAGTTAATTTTCCCAACTACATTTTATATCAATCCATATGTCAACCTTATGATACATCACCATGCCACAATGGCCCATTTAGTTATGATCTGATTCAATCAAACTTTACAAAAAATGCGGGTGACTGGGTGAGAAGATATATTGGTATAATGTGTGTGATTGTGTGATATTATTGTGAATTTGTCATTCCACTTTCTGTTATGTCTGTAAAAATTAAAAATACTTTCCAAGCCACACGACTATCTTGTTGGTCCCTTTGACATTTTTAGTGGCGTTACTAAATAAAGACATGATCACGCCATATTTGTGAAAAGACAAGTATATACCTGTGTGTCTCCATCATAGTTTTTGCTTTTGAAACTATTTAAAATGATTCTATACTACTTGATTTTCACTAGTAGCTAATTAATACATTCTTCATAACCTATTAGATCAGTGCCTCCTCTTGCGGATATCCTTTTTGTTGTATTTTTGTTGGTTCCGTGGCAGAAGCTTTTTATATGCATGTGTGTTTGTGAATATATGATGTATCCACACTCATATCTACAAGCTCTGTATACTTTTGGAACTGTATATATTTTTTTGAAATGCGAGATAAACTTTATCGATCACTACGTAAAAATAGTGCAACTCCATATTCTTTTAAAATTTTACATTTAATCGATTAAATTAGTTAACATGGAATTGTTTTGGGTGAAGTATATTACTATGATTGGAAAGGTTTATGTTTTTAATAGTTGTCGTTAATTTTTGGTGAATATGTGTGTTTGTACGTTGACCCTGTAAAAAAGATAATATTTGTCTAAAAGTTTTCTGGAGCATTTATATTTATAGTCTATAACTATTTGTAGGCAACTAGGCATACTACATACTAAGTATTTGTCCTACTAGTTCAATTATGCCCTACTAGGCATTTGAAAAAATAATTTTGAATTCTTTTTTTGTTTGCACAAAATTTCCTATTTGAGGCTTAGAATACAAGGGTTTTTGTCTTTTCAATTGATGTGTCTCTTAGGATTCTCCCCCTAATGGTTTGAGAAATTTTTTGAAAATCTTAGCTAAGAGTATCATTAATTTAGAAATTTAATCAGTATTACTATTACCTATTAATAATATAAAAAATCGTTTATACGGTGCATACTACAGTTAAATTTCTAATTTTCACATGGAGCTAATGGTAAGAAATTGTTATGCCAAAAGTTTTTTACGAAAAATTGAAAACAAAAAGAGATTTCTTTTATGGGCCACCAAAAAAGACAATTATTCAGGGGTTGACTCTACTGGTGGAAGCCATGTTAGTCAGAATTTAATGGCCCAAATACATTAGGGTCTAGAGGCCTGCTTCTTTTGAAATAAACTACGACTTATGAGCATATCCACAATTTTTATGTGCGGGTTAATAGATAATAAGGCTGATCCAGGGGCTTTTCTTTTTATTTTTGGTTTTGCATTTCTTGCCAGCTTTTAGTTTGTTAATTTTGTGAGTAATTGAGCAATATGTAATATAATAGACCATGATCTAAAAGTCATTTTTTAATTTGTAAGGATGATGTAGTTGTAGATAGTAAGAATGATGCAGTTTGGTCAAACAATATCTAACCAAAGCACTAAGATAAAATAATGAGTATTGTTCTAGTTTAACTCATGGTCTTGAGTTCAAGTTTTTGATATGTGGCTGGAATAATTATTTAAAGGTAACAAAATTACTCGTTATAAAAAAACTTTTAGAAATTAGGTTAGTTAGTTTCTACTAGTAATGGTGGATAACAATGAATAAATAAAAACAAATAATATACATTCCTAACCGTAGGAAATAACAATGACATGTTGTAATATAATGCAAACGAATTAAAAAGAAGACAGAAAATGAGAATATGTGTAGGTTTTAAAAGGAGCAGAGTCACATGGAATTTTCAGAGGGCAAGCAGACAGTCAGGACAAGTACAGACACCAACTCATATAGGGAGTGTGAGAGGCACGTGACCTACCCCTTCCTACTCTACTCTCTCTCTCTGTTTTTTTCCCTATGCTTTCTAGTCCTACTCTATCTCTCTCTCTCTCTCTCCCTGTATTTTTCCTTTGCTTTCTAGTTCTACGCTCTCTATCTTGACGCTTTAGCAGTTTAGCCATTAATTTCTTTTTAATTTCAGTTTCACTTTGATAATCTCATATTCTCCAATTATTGATTGTTTTCATGTTTTGTATATAAGCTGCTTCTAACTATGTTACAATAAGAAAGATAAGCACTAGGTTTACACTTTTTATATTACTCCTGTCCTGAATAGAAAACTTAATTTATCTATTCAGGAGATGATTTCAAAAATTTCCTTTATTTACACCCATTAATTAAGTAAGAGGGATGGTTTAAGCTATACCATAATGTGCCTGTTTGGATACATTTACAAAAGCTATTCTGACTCTCAAACCTAGGTTTCACACAAAGGCATCCAAACACTCATTTTTTTGGATAAGCTGTTTTGAGAAGAAAAGCTAGGTTTGGGTTCCAAAAACTATTTTGAGAAAAACTACATTTTTTCCTTTTCCAGCTGAAAGCTTCGATCTCTCATTTAGAAAAAACACTTATTTCAAATAAAAGAAACATGAAAAACTATTCATCTTAACTACTTTTCAGAAAAGTTATATTTTATTAAAAAGTTATTCCTAAAGTCATTCTCAAAAAATTTAATCTAAACACTCTCATTTCATCAAAAATTATTTTTCAAAAAAGCTATTATATACTCAAAAGTTATTCTCAAAAAACTATTTTCCCATAAGCTATTCTTCAGAAGCTGAATCCAAATAGGCCTCAAATTGTTTTGGAAAAAATAATTTCAATTATCTAATTTAATTATCAACAAATTAGATAAATATGTGTCTATGTTAGAATTTGATCACAACAATGATGCTGGTAGCATCATTGTGACCGATAGGTTACCATTTAACTGGTAGCATCTCTAATCTCTAAATAAAATAAAACGTAATTTCAACATGACCCCATTTTTTTTTACCTGAAGCTCCAAATATCTCTGCCTACCCTCATTTTCGCTTCAAATAATCTAAATCAAGTGGTGCAGCATTATCAGCACAGCAAAACTTAACAATACTTCAAATCTAACATAATTACAATCAAGATTTTGAGAGTCAGCTAGATCATTGGATCGTCGACCGGTCAAAAAATAGACTGGTTAGTTGTTTGGGCAACCTCTCTCGATATAAAAATCGCTTTTAGACCATCAATTGTCATTGGGCGGGAAGCCGGACCGGGTATATAATAATCGCCCTGTCGAAAAATCACCTATTTTGAGACTTTGTTTAATTTCAACTAAATCATATTAATTATATCAATAAATTTGTTTTTTAATTAAATTATTATATCACCAGTCAAACCGAAGGACTTGACCATGACCCCGCTCATTTTTCCTGCTTAACATCCTATATAGCTTTTAAAACCTTGATTACAATACAGTCGCAACAAAAGCAATTCGACTACTATTTAAAAAAAGTCCTAAATGATTCCTCCAGATTAGGAAGAGTAGGATATAAAAACTGACAAGAAGCTAAGGTAAGAAACCACATATTGATATTTGACAACTTAAGGACTTACGGATTCTTTCAATAATCCATCCAATTAAATTGAACTGCAAATAATTACACCCTTCAAACTACCCTGAATGTAGTAAATGTAGTGTCCACATCAGCACTAACTAAACAAATACCATAACGTGAATGTCCAATTGAACAAATACAAGTAATCCCCTTGGACTTAAAAATTACAGGGAAACAACAATTCAGTCATCACTTACATACATCCTCATTCCCCTCTCTCTGTTCTTCCACCTTCCTCCTCCTCCTCCTCTTCATGAGCCACCTCCTCCGGCGACCCTTCATCGCCGGCGGGAGGCTGCTGCGGCGGCGGACGTGGCGGCGGAGGAGGAGGTGGGATTCTACCATCAACACATGAGGAGCATTTGGTCTCGACCCATGTTTCCAAGTCATACTCTCCGAGGCCCATGACCCGCCGGCCCGAACATAGCCTCCCTATCATCCCAGCTATTACCCCAAGAACTGTTATCACCGCCAGCACAGCTATCACGGGCCCCACTGACCCGTGTGGAGCCCGGGCCGGGTAAGCCTGTTGTTGCTGCTGGGTCACTTGCATCTGGGGTGGTGCTTCATCTGCCATTGAAGTGATCCTTAAAAGGAGTTTTTTTTAAGGGAATGTATGGGTTAGGACTTAGGAGAATAAAGGAGATGAATGAAGTGTTGGATGGAATGTTGAGAGAAAGATGTGTGTTTGGTTTGCTTTTTATTTGTGTGTTCCTTTTCCTTTTACCCAAATTAAGGTATTATTATTATCATTATTGCTTTTTTGTTTGTTTTCTTGAAAAAGGCTTTTGTGGTGTTAATAATGGCATAACATTTGGTAAAGTGGGTGCTCATCCAGTAATTGTCCTTACTCATATTCACTGTAGAAGTACGTACCTCCCAAGGAAATAAGTACAGCTTTTTCATACACCACACCCCTCTTTTCTCACTTTACAGTTTACACCCTCCATAGTCTATCTCTACTTTTAATTTTTTAAATCTTTTTCTTTTATTTGGTGAGTAGTATATAGGAGTTGATTAGGTTTTTGGAATGGTCTCGGCTTATGTTGGTGTTTTGTTCTAAGGCCATGTTGAAGTCATTGATATTGAGTTTTGTATTAGGGGTATCAAATCAATCGTCCCTTTAGACAAATTATATATTTCATTAGGCTACTTTTTTTGGTCAAAGACATTAGGCTACTTATAGATAGGACTTATATAGATAGGGTTGGGATGTCATACTTATACATAGGAACAGGGAAAGTATGCGTGATGTGAACTACCTAAGGAAGATGTCCCACATTTTGATTGAATCATTTTGCATCCTTGATTAATCTCCATTTGAATTCAGCCCGGTTAATCTTAATAAAGGGAATTGAGCATTCTCTAAGAGTTATGTTTGTAATATAGTGGACTACAGTTTCATTCCCCAAAAAAATATTTATAAATAAATAAAATCTTATATATTAAAGTATGTTTGGTCTCAGCAATGAGACCTTGAACTCAAAATATTAAATGCTATTAAAAAACACTTATTTGTTGCTTGACGCCCAAAATAAATCACTAGTGTAATACTTTATATTGGTAAGTGACTTAAAAAATTACTTCACAATACTAATCCACAAATTTATTTAAGATATTTAGTATCAACCGGATAATACTTCATTAGTGTTTGTCTAACTTGACCAATTTTAAAATAGATAAACGGGTGTCAAATGGAGTACATCCTAATATCAAGAGGTGACTTAATTTGGAAGGAGTGTGGATGAAACTCAGCAAATCCAAGGAATTAGAATTTAGAATTGAATGATTTGGGATCTCACAAAAACTCTGCATTTCCCTACTAGAATACTTACAGAGTACCTCTCACCATGCAGATGCTGGATTCAGAAATCTCAAATAGTCAAATCTCAATCAGTCACACACACAGACACATATATACAAATACACGCACACACATACATACATATATGTGTATATATAGAGAGAGATAGAGAGAGAGAGAGGCCAACCAAAAGCTCAGGCAAGTTATTCTGACCCTTGCTCTTGCTTTAGGGGCATATTCCTTATGGGGTGTGGTCATTTTCTTGGACTAATCTCTGATTGACTCTGTCTCTCACTCTCTTTCTTTTCCAGTATAATGTAAGAACATGTCATTACAGAATCAATTCATCACAAAAAAGTGGTGTGGTACAGAACCTTTTTAAACAATCACCATTCACCACATGAAAACCTGCCATGAAAAGCATTATAGTCCATGGATGTCATTATTATTGTTTGAATAATCAGTCACCATCTATCACAAAGAAAACAAAAAATTTAAGCATTTACATAACAGAGATGAAAGTGATCCATCATTCATCGTCCCCTCATATGCAGAAACAGATAGAGTTTAGATTTTGGCAAAAATTTGTGACGAGACTCGAATAGCCTGTAAATACAAATTTTGGAAACATCCCAACTTAAAATACAGTAAATTGAGAATATTAGTGTTAGACTAAATAAATCGCTTGTGTTTGAGATTGAAGTTATCAAAATTGTTTTAATAAAAAAATGGAAAATTTCAAAAGGGCACCGAATGGAGCTGCATAAAGTGGAGGGAGGAAGATTAAGGCAAATCATGAATTATTAAATGACATCTCAGTTTCAATTACACAGGTCATGAAGCTTTTGGCACTTCAAGGTCAAAAAGTTAAAACTCATTATTATTGGGTTCCATAAAATTTATAAAGAAATACTGGTACTTCTGTTTCTATAATACGAGTACTACTAAGTGTGAGAGCTTTCTCTTTTTGAGCTATGGACTATTTCCTAATTGGACCACCTCCTCCATAGTCCAATCCCAATATTTGTATTATTGACATCTATCATTATCTCCAAGTTACAAAGCTTGGAGCACCTAATTGATGTCTCTGCTTTGCAATGTTTTCTTATAATATCTCAACCTTTTAGGTTAGATATTATTACTCCCTCCGGTCCTAATTATAAGTCGCCTTTGACTCTTTTGGAAAATCCTAAAAAAGAAAAATAAGTCAATCATAAATTGATTTAACTAATTTGTACCCTTAAACTAGTTTGTTTAACCTATAAACTTATGATTAATATAAAAATTTATCAAATATGTCATAATTTAATAACATATTTTATAACCTTAACATCTCCAAAAAAAGTCAAAGGCGACTTATAATTAGGACCGGAGGGATTATTATTATTATTATTATTATTATTATTATTATTATTATTTATTGGACTTATATAAAATTATGGACATTTTGACAACCTACTAAGGACATCGTTATTCTTTATAAAATAAAATAAAATTGCACAATATTAGAAGTTTTTCTTTTGAAAAATTGTTAAAAAGATTGTAAGTTGCATTATTTTATAACCGCAAAAAGTCAAAAAGTAACTTATTTTTTGCAGAATTTGATGATAAATAAAGGAAAACTACTTAGAGCTCGGACATCATTAAAGGGAATTAGAAAAAGAAACATTGCAAAAAAATATCCAAGAAAGCTGCATCAAAAAACTTGTTTGCATCAGGCAGAATGAATTGCTGATAATATATGAACTTTGCAAAAAGCAAAAATGAGAGAGAAATGGAAATGGTGTTGGCTTTCCATGCAAGTTGGTTGAAAATGAAGGTGACTCTACGAAAAAGGTATGTTGACTTTTGAAGAAACTCCTTTTTGACTATGAGCACGCTTTTGTCGGCTTCTCTTTTGAATCTGAATGCTTCTGCGATTCGTGTTTTAATGGATCACAGTTTTTTCTTCCACACAGAAAGTGCAGCAGGAATATTGAGACATACGAAAGCGGAGACGTGACTCTTGTAACTTAACGTATCATGAAAATGATCGATGCACACACAATGTAGGGCTTGGAGCCTTGGACATATAAAACGTGGTATTACAAAAGCTTATTCTACTTCCAATAAAATACATTATTCTTTTGATGTCTTAGCTTTATTTCTTGCAAAGGTTTCGGATTGGATTGGCCGTTGGTGTTGGTGTTGGTCCTCCAGAGAGAGTTTCTTCAGGTTCATCTAACTTTATTTAACATGCATTCATTTGATTTTACATTATGGGGCCAATGAGCCCATTAAGCAATCTCATGATAATGGGCTAGTAACTTATTATTATTTGAGATTTTTTTCTTATGCTGCTCAATTGATTTAAAAGTTTCAAGGGAGATTATATTAGTGACGATAATTGTAACGGTGTGACTGCTGATATAATAATTTTCCTCTAATTAAGGGCTGTATATTATCTAGCTGGCTTTATTTTCTAAAAGTGCAGCGCAGCTTCTCATTTCATAACCATGAAATACCAACACTCGATTCAAGTCTGATGACAATGAAATTTTTAAAGAAAAAACTTACCTCAAGTACTTGACCTCAATTACATACATTACCCAATAAGAATTTGACACATGTCCAACTAACCCCATACACAACTAACACATGGAGGAGAGAGAAAAGAAGGAGAAACTGGTGTGGGTTAGTTGGACATGTGTCAAATTCTTATTGGCTTACTGGATGTAATTGAGGTCAAGTACTTGAGGTAAGTTTTTCCATTTTTAAATCATGAATGCTCACAAATTTTCCCTTCATATGAATAATTTTCCCTCTTATGTTATCAATAAGAAGACTGGGGTAAACAAACTCTCAACTTTCCTTACATTTCACTTTTTTATCACACCATTAGACCAACTTTGAAATATGGTTGAAAATTTTCTTTATTATCTGCACCCAGTGTCCTAGACATGCCCCATGTTACTACAAGGAATTCAAAGAGACCAAATTAATCTGAATTCGAAACATGACAAAGATCATCAAGGTTTGTGTTATCCCTCAATATTGCAATCTCACATCCCAAACTCAAACTCAAGAACCATGTGATGAATTTAGAATAGTCATCACATCTAATTGATCTAATCTTGAGATTCTTATGACCTGTAATCTTGAGCTATTACGTGTGAGATTTAATATCATATTAAAATGCTATAATATCAAATACCAAAAAATTATATCAATATAATTTAAAAATATTAAATTTGATCTAAATACTTTAGTTTACATCTTTTTACTTTTATTAAAATATCACACACACACACACTTCTTGCAAGATATTGAAACCTCAACATTCAGAGCTGATCCAACGGGGATGATAAAGAATTAGTGGAAGGAGGACGGGACTAAAGTTTGTCTTTATGCAATATGAATAGACTCTTACTTTATGTATGATATGATCTATTAGTCTATACATCTAAAGCTGTCCATTATATTCTGCCAGAAGCTAATTACAAGGGCTATTGTATTATACATACAGTGATGAAACACGTAACAGTGGCTTATAATACCAAAAGCACGCAAACAGTTTTTCTACAGAGAATATATTCCAATAAACATTATTCAAAACTATTGGGCTTATATCTATATCTACATTATATTTATTTATTTATTAGATCCACCATAACACAAACCACATAGCTTTATGTTAATTATTCTTGTTTAATTAATGTGGATTAACAGAGCCACACTTCAGTCTAACCTGACCATTCTGGCCAGTAAGAACACCAACACTACTGAGCTTAGCCATGGAGATAGCAAAGTCATTGAAGAAGGCAAACTGGTTGGTACTATAGAAGTTGACCAAGTCAACGGTGGTGGGATCAGCATTAAGAATCTGATCGGACTGAAGAAGACCCGAGTTCCGAACGAGATTGGTGTAATAAGCGTTGTCAAATCTGAAGAAAGAGGCGGCATCAAGAGGAGCTAAATTTGAATCGGAAGAGTTCCTGTTTGGACATCTTCTCTGCAGACCCGAGAGAAGCAGAGAATCTATGGTTGGATCGGGTTTACCAGATCCGTTGAAGTTGAATAGCCTACCTTTAAACGATAAACACTGTGCAAACCCAATCGTGTGCCCTCCTATACAAGAATGCATGTTTCATTATGTTAGTTTTACAAGTGTGAGACTGTGAGTATTGTCCATTGTGATTCAGAAAATGATCCCAAAAGCTTTCTATAAAGTACAAAGTTCACATCTCTTGCATAGGATACAATGAGTACATGAACTAGGATGGAAAAACAAGATAGTATGTATATAGCTTGGGTTAAGTAAGATGTAATCACTTAATAATTATTTTCTAAAACACACTTGATTTCGTAAACAAACTTTTTCTGAATTTAGCACATGCTAAATTATTTTTTCAATGATGCCCAGTATTTTGAGGCTTTAAAAAATCATTGGATAATCAACTGCGGAATCCGTCATAAAATAGGGTAAATAATTAATGTTAAAAGTTTGTTTTTAAGATAAAATTCTGTTATTAAATCATGTTACTAACTGCCTTTTGTGGTGATATATTTGATACATACAATGTTAACCGTACCGTAAATTGTAAACACACACACACACACATTATATTAATAGTATTAATAATTTTTTACTTTAAACCTAACATACTAAATTTTGTTGAGAACATATTTTAAATAGGAGGATCAGAGCACTTAAAATAGCTTAAGTATTACCTGTGTATTACCTTTTTTTAATAAAAAATAGCACCTATGTATGTGTAAATGGGTGTGAGATGGGATAATATGATAGGGGAAGAAGTAATAACCTGAGAGGACAACTACGTCCCTAAAGTCAAGACCTTTGGAAGTGAACTTGGCGGTAATGTTTTGGAGGGACTCGGAAGGTGCAGGGATCTGTTGATTGGCTGCATCCATACTTGCTGTTATTGAATCTCTTCGTCCTAATTCAACTTCCCAAGATGGCCCTCCAGCCTATTGTACAACATATAAGAATTGGGAATAGGTTATATATATTATATACTTCTCTGGTCCTAAATATAAGATTTAGTTGACTCTTTTTGGAGATGTTAAAATTGCAAAATATTTAATTAAATTATGACATATTTGATTTATATATTTTTAGATTAGTCATTAATTAGTATATAGGTTAAATAAACTAGTTTAAGGGGAAATTAGGTAAATCAATTTATAATTGACTCATTTTGCCTTTTTAGGATTTTCCAAAAAAATCAACTATGTCTTATATTTAGGACCGAAGGGAGTATCATATTTCGACCAAAAAAATATCATATGTCAGATTATGACATTCCTCACTCCTAACCTATATATAAAATCTCTTGGATTTTTTTTTTGTGAAAGTTATAAAACCAAATTATACCACTAAATTATACTCACATATACGACATATATACGACATGTAGTTAGTATATAAATTAGTTTATAAACATAATAAATTAGTTTTGATGAAAAATATAACTGTACAAAACTTATAATTATCTTTATCAAATAAACAACTTATAATTATATTTTTACATCCTTTATTTCTAAAATATTTTATAGACGTTTTATAATTATCATAGTAAGTAGATATGCTAAGAAAGAGGGACCTGAATGACAGATTCACGGGCAGCGAGGGCAAGAATGTCAGCGCAGGAGACAGTGGAGGGACAAGATAATTCCTCGTCAGCTTTTATGGCGTCAATCACTTCAAATCCTCTCGCCGAATTCTTGTTGGGCACTGCGTTCTTTTCTCCTTTCATTTCCTCTGTGTCATCCAGCAGTACCGACCCATCGCATCCCTGCTTCCACAATGCTAATTAAGTGGGTAGATTTGTCCTATAACTTTTACCTCAAACCTAGTGTTAACATAATGTTGAAAAAAACCTAGTGTTAACCTATTTGTTTATAGGGTTACATATTGTAAAAAAGAGAAGTCCAATTTTTTTTTGAGTTTTTAATCCGGTGTCCTGAGCCAGCCCCAATGTCACGGGGAACTCAACGGGCTCAGACTAATCCAGATCCGCACCGGGGCCTCCACTTAAAGGTAAAGTGCTGACCAAGGGGCAGGCTGCATTCCCAGAGCTCGAACTCGAGACCTCTGGTTAAGCGGTGAAGTGAGGTAACCACTACACCAACCACGCTTGGTTAAAAGAGAAGTCCAATTGCAGTAACATTATCTGGACTATTATCTAAGTTGAGTTAAAAATGACCTAACGTGTATGTAATCCATTTGTATGACATATCTTAAGTAATTAAATTAAAAGTTACAGACTTAATCCTAACTATTAATCCAGGCTGTTAGTGTTTAGTTTTTAATATTTTTAAAAATTAAAATGGAAAATCACTTGTATTATCATATCAATGATTTTTTACCTAAGAAACTAGTTTTCATATGGCCATACATTCTATAAAATCATATCCGACACAGTATTTCCCTCCTCCGTCACCACAAGCTTATTTCCTTGAAACGCGATAGTTGCAACATACAGGGAAAAAACACATCGAATTATGTACCAACAAGTTCTACCACAAGAAGGACTTTGATTTTTTTTTTGAAATACCAAGTTTGTATAAAATTTTGGACGTCATATTTAATCATGAGGATTTGATATTTTGATATCATAAGAGGCATTGCCATTTGAGTGATTGGATGGGTAGGTATGGAATCTGGGATGCATGTTGAGTTTGTCAGTCAGGCTGCGCATGATGAAAGCGACAACAGAACCATGCACTGCTACAGTAGTATTATTCCCTACTTCCTTGGTCAATGTCATGACTCAAATCCCTGTGCATGTCTTCTCCTAAAAGGGGCACTCCTAATTAATTAGAGGTTGGTTGAAAGTACATAATCAACGTTTCGTCCCATAAAATGGTCAAATTAAAATAGAGTGTTTAGGGACTTAGATTAATTATATGTAAAATTAAAATGACCATGCTACCCTTTTAGTTCACTCTCTCTTCCTTGTCTCCTCGCCCTGACTCTCATCCCTCTCCATCCAAGACACCCACACCATCACGAATACACTCCCTCTCTTACTTCTTTGTCACCCACACGACCATACCATCTATAGACCCCTTCTTTCTTCCTTTAAATTAATTAGTTATGGACAAACTTGGATCTTTCTCACCCATTTTCGTCAGTAACATTTGATTATTTTCATCTTGTGATCCATTTACTCTCTAACAGTAGAAGGTGGTAGAACTTGCATCTCCCATCTTATTTCATATCCTCATTTAATTTCATATGTTTACTATTGTTGGACTTGGGTGTTGCTCTTTGAATTTTTTACGTTGATATGATTTTGATCTTTAAATTGTTGCTGCGATTTTTTGTTGCCGCTCTTTTTCATCTCTCAAATTCTTACCTATCTCATCCTTCCTTCATATCTTCTGTGTCGAGAGTTGAGCGGAGTGAGGGAGATGTTGAGAGGAACTGAGCGTGAAATTTTTTGACTGGAGATGACTTGAAGTGAAGCATATTATATCTTCTTGAAGCTTGCTTTCGCAACTGGAATAGGTAGAAATGGTGGCATGACGAAGGAAGGACTGAAGGGGTGGTGGCATTGGTTGTTTGAGCTTGGGGGAGAGAAGAAAAGGAGGAGGGTGGTGATGGGGATGGGATTCTGAATCCCTCCCCTCATAATCCCTCTTTTTCCTCTCTCCCGCTCACATGGTTTTTTATATGGTTTAGCTATTCATATTCACTTAAGAGCTCATAATTTGTTACTATTACCATTAAAAATAAAAAAATTATAACATAAATGAAGCACTTTTAATTTTTTTTATTTTTAAAAACTTTTTAGCATAAAAAATTTCAACTATTTAGACTTATTTCATTTAAACAGAAGGATTTATTAGAGATACAGACTTATCCAGTTAACTGTATAAATAATTGTACAGTTAACTGGATAAGTCTGTATCTCTATTAGATTCTTATGTTGAAATGAAATAGGTCTAAATAGTTGAAATTTTTTATGCTAAAAAGTTTTCAAAAATAAAAAATTAAAAGTGCTTAATTTATTTCATAATCTAATACAATTTTTATTTTTAATGGTACAAACGACAAATTAATGGTGAGCCTAGTAATGGGATAAAAATAAAGGACTTGCTTGTCATGTATGTACAAAAGGCAACATGGACAGACCCTAATAAATCATGAGTTAAGAGTATGCACTTAGATTGTGGGTGAACCAAACCATTTTCCTAAAATTTTGGCTATAGAAAAGAATTAAACCCTACGGTTAGGACCAAAGGTTAACTTCTCAAGATACATATATTTTAATTAACTCTCGGCATGCAAGGGCATGCATCGACATACTGTGGATACGGACGGTAACTTATATCTCTTAATAATGGAAACACACCTCTTGTATTAACTACTATCTGCATAATAAATTAATATGGTGAGCCTAGCCATCATGGGATGCAACCGATATTTTGTTTTTAATTTCTAACTAAATAGCCGTCTGCAATACGAATATGAAAAAGTTTTTTATGTTTAAAGGTAAACATTTATATTAATAATGACTAGATGTGGTAAAAGCAAGATTGCGTTTAGAATCTCTCGCTATCAAACGAGTTTTTACGTTAAAAGACTATTAGTATACTGAGGAAGTAAAACTATATATAAATCATTAGCAAACTTTGATGAATAATGAATACGTATATAAGATAAAGATGTATGTGACACACATACAAGAACACATTTCGATGGTTTAAAAGAAATAAGAAAGTATGGGCCTGTTTGGATATTCCTGGAAAAGCAATTATGATGACTAAACCTAGGTTTTAGAAAAAAATTGTCAAACACTCATTTTTTCTGAATAAGCTATTTTGAAAATAAAACTTAGATTTGGGATTCCAAACCTAGGTTTGGGAAAAAGCTAACATTTTCTACTTTTCTCAATCTTTCCCTTCACTCTTCTCGTGACCTGCCCATCTCAAATCAATTGTTCATTGTCATGATTACAAGTTTGTTCAGTTCAGTTATTTCTTAACAAACAGAAAGGAAACTTTTGACGCAAAAGCATCTGTGCTTAAAATGAATGCAATGATATAATAATAATAATAATAATAATAATAATAATAATAATAATGATATAATAATAATAATTCAAACCGTACTTAAAAGAGACAAAGAGACTTAAAAAAGAGAACAGATAATACTCCCTCCCCCATCCTAACCATTTTTACCTAATTTAATTATATTAAGGATATTAATAAGTTAATTAAAATAAAATAGTATAACATTATAAGATCCCACATTTCCTTCACTGGAGACCTGAGATTTCCAAATTTTGAGGTATCCAATTGTCTTTTTAATTCAGTTAAAAAAACAATTGTCCTTTTAATATTTTCAGAGTGTTAGTAAAAATGTCCTTTTTGGTAATTTGACATTTAAAAAGTTATTCTACTAATGCTTTATCCAAACACTCTCATTTTATCAAAATCTATTTTCGAGAAAAGCTATTTTACTCAAAAGCTATTTTCAAAAAACTATTCTTCAGAAGCTAATCCAAACAGGCCCTATGCGCGCGCGCGTAGAGGGGGGGGAGAGTTTACTTACATTGACAATACAATCATGGAAGTGAAGACGAAGGAGGGAGGCAGCCATTCGGGGGTCTCTGTTGATGGCAGACAAGACAGCAGAACGAACAATGTAGAGAAGATTAGGGCATATTGTGTCATAGAAGTTGTAATCTAGTTGCTTCTCTATTCTTTCTCCACCTCCATCATATGCTTGAGGAGGATAATTATAATAAACATTAGGAAACATACATATGTACCTTAAGAGGACACACACAAATACTTAATAAGATCAAAACAGAGAGATTAGAATTATGTTTTGAAGAGGCCATGGGTGGAGAATTGTCTACTTAATTCCAACAATTATATAAGACTTCACAATTGGATAGTTATCATTCTTATTTGTAAGCATGAGCTTTCAAGGCCTCCTATATATATTAAACACACACACACACACACACACGACGATCACACAATCAGCGTTGTTTATTCGTGTTAAACCCTCCAACTAATGCTGTGTACAAAGCATGGAGCTAAGAAATGTCTTATTGAATTCATTGGTTAACCTTAGAAGTGGTAATACCATTATCGTTGCTAATTAATTAAAACATAACCTCATCACGCCATGCGCCGCCACAAAAGCTTTTCACACTATTCTTCCCACCAGCATTAACACTGATCACTTAGTACTATTTTTTTTATGTGATTTTGATTATTCATTCATATACAATCTCTAGCTTCAACATATTTATAAACTCATCATTATATTTATTATACACGCGTAAGTTTCAAGTAATAAGTAATCATATTCTCTTAATTTATTGGAAGAATTTACTAGAATTTACTCAATCTTATATGTTCTAGTTTACTTTTTAAATTACTGGGTCCGGGCTATCTTTCTAGAAATAATTAATCCATGTCTGACTATAATTTGTTGGAAAATTGGAGATAAAACCCCCTTCGTCCAATTAATTGAAGAACGAGACTTGATATGTATGTGTAGCCTTATCAGATCTCATTCCCAAATTAATTTGTGTCAAATGAAGATTAATTCCCTAGTTTTCCCCAATTTATCTTAATTTTGTATATGGTATTCAATTTGGTCCAATAAATTTAATCTATCACGTTTATGATATTTCATTTACAACATACGTGGCCTTATATATGTATCAGAGTGGTGTTAAATGAAAGAGTAAAATACAGAAAAACACCCTCTATTTTTTAAAACATATAAACCTCCATCAAAATTAAAATATATATCTTACTAAATTTCTCGAATAAATTGGATATTTCTTTTTTCATCCAATCGAAGTTTGACTATTCACATTTTTTTACCAATATACCACTAAGAAATATAAGATTTTTTAAATTTTATACTTAATTAATTTGCATAGAAATGATAGGGAGATTTTTATCTATGCCACAAAATAATATACTTAATTAATTTTCAAACACTCTAATATTTTATTAAAGATTGTATTTTTATCATATAACATTTAATTACTGTATTTTTCCATAAATTAATTATGATATTCTTTTAAAGATTGAAATTTTTTTAAAAACTCTTAAATGATTGAACAAAGGGTAAACTGGATCCAACTATATCGGACCCATTCAAACAAAATAAATACTAGTATATATAGGGGAGCTTATTCAAAATTAAGGTAAAAGATAAGAACTTGTGAATTATTTTTAATTTCTCTTTTTTTAAGTGTGTGTGCATTACATTTTGTAAACTTGAGTGAAAACAAACAGATATTGCACATACCCATGATCGTAAAGAAAGCTAATTCATTTCCAATGTATTAAAAGAAAAAACAAAGAAAGCTAATTACATTGGCTACCATAAAACTAATATAAATGCCACGTGCTCTATATTATAGTTATTTTTCTGATGAATAAAAAATTGCAGATTTCTAAGTTGATAACCTTGATATGATGTGAAAAAGCACTTTGTGAAATGAAATGGACAGTAGAAAATTTTCAGAAGAGAATGACTAAGATGTCGTATTTGAAAGATAATTAATAAAATTAGCTCTCACAGACAGTAGGCCACTGTGACCGCAATATGCATCATTTATGTCTATCAAGATAAGATAAGTCTGCCCCTTTGGAATAGTTTAAGTGGGAATGCACTTGCACAGGCAAATAACACTAACTTAATCACTTTATAATCTATAATTCTATATGCTCGCTCCGGAAAAAAAATCTATATGCTTGCAAAAACAGAAAAATATTGTTTTTCAATAATAAGCATAATGTAAGATCACTACTAGAAAATAGGCTTTTCACGACCATATTAAACGACTAAAAAGCCAATGTTGGTCGTTAAAAAAAAACGCGGTGGCATAACATGTAAATAACTGTCCAGGCGGAGACTTTTCACGACCACATTTAATAATGTGGTAATAATGTGGTCGTGGAAAGGCACCTTCCACGACCACACTTGTATAAGTGTGGTCGTGGAAGGTGCCTAGCCTTCCACGACCACAGTGTGGCTCACTGTGGTCGTGGAAGCCTAGCCTTCCACGACCACAGTGAGCCACACTGTGGTCGTGGAAGGCTAGGCACCTTCCACGACCACACTTATACAAGTGTGGTCGTGGAAGGTGCCCCTTCCATGACCACATTTGCCAATATGTGGTCGTGGAAGGTGGGAAATTTTTTTCCAGTGCGCGCCAAAAGCCTTTTCATTTCCCTCCAACATTCACTCTTATCAACATTCACTCTCAACATTCACTCGCCAAAAGCCTTCTCTCCTCCCTCTCCTTCCTCTCGCCTTTCTCTTCTTCACTTTCTCTTCTTCGCCGCCGCCGTCTCCTTCCCTCCGCCGTCTCCTTCCGCCGTCAACGTCTCACTTACTCTCTCACTTCACTTTGCGCCTCCGCCCTCTCGGCCTCTCATCTCTCTCACTTCACTTCGCGCCTTCGCCTTCTCTCTCATCTCGCCTTCGCCTCGCGCCTCTGCCCTCTCCACGAAACCGCCGCCAGACACTTCGCCTCCTCCACGAAACCGCCGTCGCCCTCTCGGCCTCTCATCTCTCATCTGAGTTTTTGCTGCCGCCGCCGCTTTACTACAACTTTGTTCACTTTGCTCACAACAGGTACTTCCTACTCACTTTGTTTTAGTTTCGAATATATTTTGTGTGTATAAGCATTGTGGGTTTTCCATATGTTCATGATTGTGGCCATGTTTTGGTGTGAATTAAGATGCAAAAAGTATTGATAAATTTGGTTGCTCTGATTGGTGAACATGCAATTGGTTTTGGTAATAGATTGTTAATTGTTATTTTGATTATTGTGATTATATTTGGTTCATTTGCTGGCTTAAATATTGCTTCTATTGTTGAATATCAAATTCAGCTAGCTTTTGGTTTGTGCATTTGTGGTAAATTCTTATTTGCACTTAATTTGGTACACTGTTTGGTTGACTATTCTGGACATTTTAAGAGTGTTTTGGGCTGCTCTATTTAGCAATAATTGCTGGAAAAAGCTTGTTTTCTTTGCTGGAAGGGGTAGTAAAAATTGCATGCAAATAGGCTCTAGTTTCTTGGAGAGGCTGTTTTTGGTTGTTGATTAGGACTGTTTTAGGTTGCCATAGATAGTCCTCTGATTGGTTCAATTGTCTTCTATTCTTTTTAATGAAGACAAGTGTATATACATATTATACACATTACTCCAATGGATCGTGCTTGGATGGATGCTTTGCGAACTAGTGAAGAATATCAAAACGGGGTGGAAGAGTTTATTGAATTTGCCAAAAGAAATGTGGCGAGTAAGAATGGAAAGTACCCGTGCCCTTGTGTGAAGTATGTGAATGTTGATCGCAAGAGCCTTGACTCTATAAGGAATGACCTTATTTGTGAGGGGATCAATCGCCGATATAGGAAGTGGATTTGGCATGGGGAATTGGGAACTACCGTGGAACATGTAAAAGCAGCGGAGGTGGATGATAATGATGATGATGAATATGTTTGCGATGTTGGCATGGACAACATGATAAATGATATCGCAGCGGAGTCGTTTGTTGTGTCAGACGAGTACGACAAAGTGCGTGGTGATGCTGAGACACCTTTGTTTCCAGGGTGTAAGAAGTATAGCCGTCTGACCTTCATTCTAACAATACTAGAAATAAAGACGGAAAATGGGTGGGCAGACGCGGGTTTCTCGAAAATGCTCGCAGCTTTGAGCGATATGTTCCCGGATAACAATGCGGTTCCGAAGACAATGTATGAGGCCAAAAAAATGCTAAGTAAGATGGGTATGGAGTATCAGAAGATACATGCTTGTCCCAATGATTGTATTTTATATAGAAATGAATATGAAGGGTTACATGTGTGTCCAAGATGTCAGGAGCCAAGGTATAAACAGAGGAAGGGTGCTGATGATGACGACGACGACGAAGAGACAAACAAACCAAAAAAAGGTGAACCTTCGAAAGTAATGTAGTACCTTCCAATAGTTCCAAGGTTTAGACGATTGTTCGCGAATGCAACAGAAGCAGAGAATCTGAGGTGGTATTGTGATCAGAGAAATTCTGATTCTAGATATCTTCGACATCCTGCTGACTCTCCTCAATGGAAAAAGGTTGATTCAATTTTTCCAGAGTTTGCTAGTGATCCTAGAAACCTCCGTCTCGGCCTTTGTACAGATGGATTTAACCCATTTGGGAGTGTCTCTAGCAAACATAGTGCTTGGCCAGTTTTGCTTGTCATTTACAACCTTCCACCTTGGTTGTGCACGAAACGGAAATATCTTATGATGTGTATGATGATTTCGGGACCGAAACAGCCTGGGAACGATATCGATGTTTATCTTGCTCCGTTGATCGAGGACTTGAAGATGTTGTGGAATGAAGGTGTTGATGTGTTTGATGCATACAAAAAGGAGACATTCAAGTTGCGAGCTTTGTTGTTTACCACAATCAATGACTTACCTACATATGGCAATCTCTCAGGATATAGTGTCAAGGGACATAAGGCATGTCCAATTTGTGAGGATGACACTAATTTCGTCCAGCTCAAGTATGGAAGGAAGACTGTTTACCTCGGTCATATGAGGTTTCTTGATCGCCACCACCCATACCGTCGACTGAGGAAGCGATTTAATGGCTTTCCTGAGCATGCATCTGCTCCAATTCCGTTAACAGGTGAAGAAGTTTATCGTCGTATTGCTCGTGTTACTGTGGAATTTGGTAAAGGAAAGAAGAAGAAGAAATGGACTAACATTTGGAAGAAGAGGTCAATCTTCTTTGATCTCCCTTATTAGCGTTGTCTTGATGTGAGGCACAGTATTGATGTGATGCATGTGGAGAAAAATCTTGCAGAAAGTATTGTCGGAACGTTGTTACACATTCAAGGAAAAACCAAAGATGGGCTCAACGCTAGAAGAGATTTAGTTGAGATGGGCATAAGACAGCGGTTACATCCGACAATTAGTGAAGATGGAAAGAAAGCATATATGGAGCCTGCTGCTCATACACTTTCCAAACTTGAGAAAACACGATTGTGTGAGTGTTTACGTGGGATGAAAGTGCCACATGGATATTCCTCTAATATTAGCAAACTTGTGTCAATGGATGATTTGAAGTTGACAGGAATGAAGTCTCATGATTACCATGTGTTAATGCAACAACTTTTGCCGGTAGCTATAAGAGGAATTTTGGAGGATGATGCGCGGAAGACTTTAACAAGGTTATGTAAGTTTCTTAATGCCATTTGCAGTAAGGTAATTGACAATGAAATACTCGATGAGTTGGAAAAGGAAGGTTATGTTATTTTGTCGCAATTGGAGATGCATTTTCCTCCAGCGTTTTTTGATATATCAGTTCATTTGATTGTTCACTTGGTTCGAGAGATAAGACTTTGTGGTCCGGTTTCTCTAAGGTGGATGTACCCTTTTGAGCAATTCATGAAAGTTTTGAAGGGTTATTCAAAGAACCCATATCGCCCGGAGGCCTCGATTGTTAAAAGATATCTTGTTGAAGAGGCAATGGACTTTTGCAAACCATACCTAAGAAAACCTGACGACGAGGAAATCAACCTGGATGAAGATGAACTTTCTGGTAAAGGGGTGCGGGGCATGAAAGTAAAGGGTGTAGAGAGAGTGGAGTTGTTACAGGCACATCTATACATCTTGAATAACATGAAAGAAGTGCAACCTTATTTGGCTGAGCATAAAAGGCTTTTGAAAGAGAATAACCCGAAGAAGAGTGATATGCAGATTTCAAATGAACATAACAAGTCATTTATTGGTTGGTTCGAGGAGTATGCGCGAAAACAAAAGGATGTGTCTGACACAGTAAGGTTGCTAGCTGTGAAGCCTCAGTTTATTGTTTTTTCATGGGGTGGTTATGAAATAAATGAGTATTCTTTCTCTACTAAGGTCATTGATTGCAAGCGCACCACACAAAACAGCGGGGTGATGGTTGAAGCTGAGGCAACCCATTTTTCTAGCTCTAGAGACAAAAACCCAAAATTGGCTACAACTACATATTATGGGGTTATTGAAGAAATTTGGGAAATCATCTACGCACCGCATTTCAAGGTTCCCATATTTAAATGTAAGTGGGTACATAGTAATGCGGTTGTGATTGAGCGCCAAAGCGGCATGATATCTGTTGATCTTAATAGGGTCGGCTACAAGGATGAACCATTTATTCTAGCAAGTCATGCGAAACAAGTGTTTTATGTATCAGACCCTACAAATGTTAAGCTTTCCATTGCCTTGCAAAATAGAAATCAAATGGATTGTGCTCTCACAGTAAATGATGGTGATGATGATGAGATACAATTATTAGGCAAAACAACAAGAAGTTTGTTAGATGATGATGATGATGATGATGACTTCTGTGCGGTCAGGAATGATCATACTGAGGGTATATGGGACATATGGGACGACAACACATAATGTTAGAAAATGTATTGATTATTGTTATTGTTTTTCATTTAATAATCTATCTAATATTATTAATTGTTCTGTGCTAATGTATGTAATTGTTCCTCTTTCACAGGTTATAATGGCAGAAAATGACTCCGATCGCGAGCAAGAGTATTATGAGCAGGCCCCACCACCCCCTGTGAAGAAGAAGAAAAGAGGGTCTACCAAACTTTCGAAAGTGATTGCTCTGACAGTTGAGCATAAGAAGAAAAACCATTTGGAACTAGATGAAAAGAATAGGCCTAAAGGGCCAACTGCAAAGTCATTTTCAAGTTATCTTGGAACAGTGGCGAGAAACAGAGTTGACATCACAATAAATGAGTGGAAACACGTTAATGACGATGTTAAGCAACAATGTTGGTTGGATGTATATGTATGTACATTCGTATTTTAACTCCATATTTGTGAGATATTGTGGTGACTAATCATATTTGTTTTTTCATTGCAGCAATATTGGGATGTGCCGGATACCAAAGATTTTAAAGAGTTCGTTTGGCAAAAAATTGCAAAAAGGTTTAGTGAATTCAAATATAACATTGCCAAGGACTACATATTTGGGGGGTCTAAAATGGGTGAGGATCCATGTATAGCATATCCCAATATTGAACCAGAGAAATGGAAGGAGTTTGTTAAATATCGGACGTCTGAAGCATTTAAGGTATATCTACTATACATGTATAGTTCATAACTTGGTTTTAATCTGTGTACCTGCATTATTAATATTTTATTATTGTGGTACATAGGAGATAAGCAAAAAACAACAAGAGATTCGGGCTAAAAATGAGTATAATCATACCATGTCCCGTGGGGGGTATGATTGGATGACTGATTATGTGGAAGCCGAGCGGCAACAAAAGTGGGAGGAGCAGCGGAAATCTATGGAAGCTGAGTCATCTTCCACTGTCTTAGAACCTTTACCTGACCTCCAACGCCATGTAACATGGGCAGCGGCCCGGAGGAAGAGACCAACTGGAAAATATACCAGTGACAAGGCTGAAGCGGTGGCAAACCGAATTGTGAGTGCTATATAAATTGTATTTAAACACTTACGTAGGATATTATTGTATATTAATCAATGTTTGTTCACTTTTGTAACAGAATGAACTGGATGAGCAATCTTCTCAGGGGTCTTGGACACCGCAGGACCCCAGAATGGATATCCTAGCAACTTCGCTAGGGAGATTAGACAACCCTAGCCGAGTTGTAGGAGTTTCTGGGAGAGTTGGGGCAAAGGAATTTTTTGGGCCCAAAAAACGAGTGGTGTCTCGACCTAAAATGTCCACTGAGGAGCTTGATGCAATGGTGAATGCACGGGTGGACGAACGGATGGACGAACGGGAGAGCCAATGACAATCGAGGTTTGAATATCTTACATCACAGTTAGAGGCTCTTCAAGCTTCCCAAAGAACAACTTCAACAATGAGTGAGCCAAGTGCACCTGATCCTCTTGATGACTACTACGAGGAGTGCTACTTACATCTTGACGAGCCTTCCCTACACCCTGTTGCTAAGGCTCTCAAGTACCCAAATCACACCACCATTCATAACAGGTCTATCCGGGATGATCAAGTAAAAGTGACAGTCATTTCCGTGATAAAGGGCCAAGAAATGACATGTGTTCCATTTCGTACTAAAGAGGTCACAACTTTAGGGCAAGCAATGAAGGGCTTTATTGTTTGGCCTAAAAGGCTTGTGTTCGATACTGCTCAAGAAGCTGCTCAAGAAGCTCAACTACCAATTCTTCTCCCACAGGTACTCAAGTTGTCTATGAATTGACCTTTATTAACAATGTTATTGATATATGTGTGTAAAGTTGATGTGTTTCTTATTTTCAGAATTTTAACGGTGAGAAGTACCCATATCTGAATCTGCTGTGGACGATGCAACCAGGATTTGAGCGTAATCTTTTAATACCTGCTGGAGTCGTCAATCCACTAGCAGAGGAGAAGATTTGGTTGCAAGGTTCTCGAGACGTTAAGGAGTTCTTGATGATGGAAGAGCTTGAGCAAAGCTGGCTTGATTTGGCCGTCTGGTAAGTGTGTCATATTTTTATCAATATAGTTGAATATTGTAATGAGTCTTTAAGTTCTAATCAATTTCGCCATGTCTAATAGGTACTGTCACAGTTTATGCCAAAGAACCCCAAAGGAAAAGTTTTGCCGGTTTCTATGCCCTTCTAGACTGGCTTATGATGAAAACGCCTTGAAAGTACTTAAAAGGAGTAAGAAGACTCATTTTTGGGAGATGCAATCTTACGTCGAGCTGCAGATGGGCCTTGATTGCGGCACTCTTTATTTCGCCCCCGTTTTGAATTGGTAATGAGTTATCTTTTACACAATATTAAATGTTATGTCTTAGTTTAATTAACATTTATTTTCACTTATATCTTTCAGTGGACATTGGACTCTGGCTATACTTTGCCCGAAAGAGTTCAGGATTTTTTGGTTTGACTCTTTAGAGGGATTTATTAGCGACGATCACAGAAAAGTCTTCCACAAATAAGTTTCTCTCTTTTTTTTTACTTTTATGGTTGATAATAATATATCTTTATACTATATATAACATTATTGTTATGATTTTGTCTCTTTTGAAGAGGAATTTTAAAATGGCATGATGCTCAAGATACTGATTATTACACAGCTAGTCAGACTTCGATTAATGTTATAAACGTAAAGGTAAAAGCAATTTTTATATTCATTTTCATTTATATTGCTTTTAGCCATACCCGAACTACCATGATATTGCTGATATTATCTGTGATTTATCAGTGTCCAATACAGCGGGGCGCTGTAGAGTGCGGATATTATGTCTGCAAATACATGCTGGATATTGTATATCAAGATCAAATTAAGCAAGGGAGGAAATTCCAAAAGGTATGCACGCTTCTAACATATATCTCCAAGAAAATAGTGATTTCTAATTGTAAGTGGTACTTTCCTTGTCTTTTTTAATATTGTTTAATTATGTTGCAGCTTTTGGAGGGACTTTATGGACTTAGTACTGACTCGTTTAAACAAGATGAGGATATTGACTTTGTACGAAACGCACTTGCAGAATTTTTAATCACTATGTGAGGCAGAAATTGTATAGACTTAGATTGTTGTAGCTAAATTTTGAACTTATTACTAGTAAGGCAAAGATATAAAACTTAGATTATGCCTTTTGTATTTTGTTGTCTAAGTAAGGTAATATTTATGGGATACGTTTTTGCAATTGCTCTGGTATTCTGTATTGTGCAGTAGTATGGTATTGAAAGTGGTTTGTAAATGATCTGGAATGCAGATGACTATAAAATGAATTTATAAAATAAAAAAAAAAAAAAAACCCTTTCACGTCCACACTTATAAGGTGTGGACGTGATAGGTGGAAGCTATCACGTCCACACTTTTATAGCTTCCACCTATCACGTCCACACTTTATAAGTGTGGACGTGATAGGCTATCACGTCCACCTACCACTACGTGATAGCCTCTTAGGAGAGGCTATCACGTCCACACTTATAAAAGTGTGGACGTGATAGCCTCTTAGGAGGCACCAAATTTGGTGCCTCCTAAGAGGCTATCACGTCCATACTTATCAAAGTGTGGTCGTGATAGGTCCTATCTATCACGACCACACAAATGTGGTCGTGAAAAACACACTTTTTTACGACGCGGGATTCCACGATCACCTGTTTCTGGTCCTGAAAAGCCCAATATTGTGGTCGTGAAAAACCTTATTTCCAGTAGTGGATGTTAACGTATAATTATATTTTCATCAAAGATTTTCTTTTGTTAAACAAATATATACTTTGTAAATTTATGTATTTATCTCGCAAGTTAAGTTCCGGCGAAAAAACGCAAGTTTATCATATGTCTATTTATGTTTTGGGAAATTGAATTTTACCATATCATTGCAATATTATAATTTAATTCGAGGATAGTTGACGATCGAGAATTGACGCTAAAATGATAATGGAAGTCATTATATGCTCCCATTCAGTGAACTTAGCAAATGATGATCACCACCCCACTATTCTCCAGTAACTTTGCAATATATATCTCTTAAAGGTTGTATGATTGATACTATCTACTAACTATTCAGTTCACTTTTCTGATTTGTATACATTTATTTGAGAACAAAAGCAAAATAAAAAAGTTCAAAGCAATTAGTGTGCGTATTTCATTAACCATAAAACCTCACTTCAGTTAGTGGGGCGGATTTCAGTTAAAAAAAAAAGGTAAGTTAGTGGGAGCGGATAGACTAATATTTTTCAATAGGGCAAAAACACTGATATGATAATTAACTATTTCAGTTTTGGTAAAAATAATAAATGACAATTTCACGGTGCATAAATAATATTCAACTTTGTGACCCAATGCAAAAATGATAAAAACGATGCTAAATATTACTCCCTCCGTTCCTAAATATAAGATCACTTTGGGGAAGTGAATAAGTTCCTAAATATAAGATCACTTTCTATTTTTTGTCATGTTTTACCCAAATTACCCCTATATTCCTTTAACAAGCAAATTACTCTATTTTCTGTTATATTTTAAGTTAGGGGTATTTTGGGAAGACCATGTAATTTAAATGTCTTCCTTAATCTCCTCAAATTAACTAAAGTGATCTTATATTTAGGAACGGAGGGAGTAATTTATAATTTTGCATAATCTTGTTAATATTATTTTCTAAAGTAAAAATCCTTCCGTATTAAAATTCATCACCTCTTCATTCTTCCCTTCCTCTTCCCAGATACCCAACCTCTTATAACTCTGTTAGAAGCTCTCAAAGAGCTTCCAAGGATCTTAAATCCAATTCCTTCTTCTTTCTCTTCTGGAAAAACGAAGCTATTTGGAGCTCGAAAGTAAAGCATTTTATGTTTTCTATGCCAACCCCAGAACTTCACAAGCTCTTTGAGCTCTTTTCTCAAGTATGAATCAAGAAGCTTCATAAACGTGGAGGCTTTTGTCCCTAGTCACTCATCAACCGCATAATCATTATTAATTACGAGATTTCTCGTATTGCATGTGTGTTTGAGTCCCAAATTCTATCCTACATTGATTGAATAACCATTAGGGAGCTTGTCAAAACACTACTAAAAAACGGGCGAAATCGAACGGATGCATCTCGGTGGTTAGCAACCAACCGCAGAGATGCTATCACATCTCAGCGTGTTTACTGAAACCGCTGAATATGAGCGACGGTCAAAGCATTTTTTTTGTTTTGCAAAAAAAGAAAAGTATCTCGGCGCGTCACAACCGCTGAAATGAATTGGTTCCCTATAAATAGAGCACCACCCCCCTCATTCTTGCGCGATCTCCCTCTGGTGCTTCCTCATTTTCTCTCGTTTTCTCTAAATTTCTCCAGATTTCTCCAAATAAATTTCCAGTCTACATTCCAATAATGCCCAGCTCCAACTTTCTGTGCTCCTTTACTGCAATGTAAGCTCCAAATTTACAGTCTACATTCTTTCTTGTTTATTGATATACATTTATCTATATGCAATTTATTTGTTCTTCATGAGCCCAGTATATGCTTATCCTTCATATAATGTTCTTAGATCTTCATAAAAATCCAGTACGCAGTGACAGTATAGATTGACGAAAAATTTGATTTTTTTGGCACATATGGCTGGCCAAAAAAATCAAATTTTTCGCTATTTTTTTAAAGTATTTCTTAGCATCTCAGCGGTTTCGACCGCCAATGTGCTTCGCGGGTAAGCGTTACAGAGGTTTGACCAGCGCTACAGCGCTTTCTTCTACCCGCTAAGGCGTGATTTGTCACGCTCTGAATAACGACGCTTGCCGCAAGCGCTGTAGCGCCATTTCGGCTGTTTTGACCGCCGATACGCATTGTGAAGAACACGCTGAAATGATGCTGTTTTTTTTAGTGAAACCCTATTGGTTGAATCGGCAAATGAGGATGAAAAGGTGAAGACTTTGATTAATTTTGAGAATTGACTGTCTCTGAGTTTTGATAGAAAGTTTCAAGATCTGGTTTTGATGGCAAAAATATTTAATATTCATGAGCATATACTCTCTGATCTATTGAGTTCAAAACGGGTTCGAGAACAAGCATCCATGACCATATCTTCATTAGTTAGACACTACAAAAAATGAGGCTCTTATCGGCGTTTTATTTGGCCTCGAATCAGCGGAATTTTCCGGCGGAATGACGCTACGACGTTTTGGCAAAACGCCTATAAATATGCCGTGGGAACGCGGCACATCGGCGTTTTGAAAAACGCCCATACGAGGGTAAAACGCCGGAACCAAAATCCAAGAAAAATAATATAATATTAGCATATCGGCGTTTTACCCAAAACACCGATATGTAATATAATATAATATTATTTAATTCACGCACACCGGCGCTTTCCCAAAACGCCGGTCCGCGTTTTTTCAAAACATAAAAAAAAACCATTTTTCGTCCTGGTTGTTTAAAACCAGGACGAAAAATGGTCAAAAATGAATAAAAGATAAGCACCAAAGTGACAATAACAATAATAGACATAAATATAAGGAATAAAAAACATAATTCAGAAAACAAGATACATAAATATATATAATCAAACAACAACAATAATATGTAAAAGAAAAACCATAAGATCAAACAGATATCAACATTACAAAAGAAATGTCACCAAGAACCATAAAATCAAAAACAACAACAACATTAAAGGAGAGAGACGAAGGAGAAGAAAAACAGGAGAAAATGAGCGACATAGCTGAAGGAGGGAGGAGTTATTTATAGGGAACGGAGGTGCGGACCAGCGTTTTGGGAAAACGCCGGTAAAAAAACATTAAAATAACGCATATAGGCGTTTGGCAAAACGCCAATATGCATTATTTACATTAAATAATGCATATAGGCGTTTTGCCAAAACGCCTATATGCATTAAAAAATAATAAAAAGCATATAGGCATTTTGTATAATGCACATAGGCGTTTTGGCAAAATGCCTATATGCATTAAAAAATAATAAAAAGCATATAGGCGTTTTGTATAATGCACATAGGCGTTTTGGCAAAACGCCTATATGCATTAAAAATAATAAAAAGCATATAGGCGTTTTGTATAATGCACATAGGCGTTTTGGCAAAACGCCTATATGCATTAAAAAATAATAAAAAGCATATAGACGTTTTGTATAATGCACATAGGCGTTTTGCCAAAACGCCTATATGCATTAAAAAATAATAAAAAGCATATAGGCGTTTTGCCAAACGCCTATATGCGATTTAATTATTATTAAATCGCAAATCGGCGTTTTGATCAAAACGCCTATATGTTTTTTTTCTGTAAAAAAAAATAAAAAATGTCACGCGCCTCTTTTTTTTTTTAAATAAAATATACATATCGGCGTTTTGGTAACCCAAAACGCCGGTTGGGAAACGCGGGAAAATAGGCGGGAAGTGCGCGCCAAAATTACCTGCGCTTCATGCAGGCCTTTTCATTCAAAACGCCGATGTGCGTTTCATTTAGGTGTTTTGAATCAAAACGCCGGTATGCGTGCGCCGGAATGGCCCGTGTTTTTTGTAGTGAGATTCAACAAGAATGCATTTGTGGGATTGGTTCTAATGGGTCCAACGATTAATGCCTTAACAACAATGTCTAGGATAGATGTGGTTTAATGTCAATTATGATCCCCGGGGCATTCACAAGCAAAATGTTTAGGATAAGGGGAAGAGGAAAGAGACTAAGAGAGGGAGAAGAAGCTTGGGTTTTTATTGGGAGGGGTAAAAAATGTATTTATTACTTTGAAAATAATATCAGTTAAGTTCCACATATCTACAAATTAACATCCAACATCGATTTATTATTTTTGCACCGGACACAAAATTGTATAGTATTTATGCACCGCGAAATAGTCATTTATTATTTTTACCCAAACTAAAATGGTTAATTATCATATTAGCGCTTTTTCACTTTTCAATTAAATGAACCGGCACTGCTAGCATGATGTTATGAACTAATTTTAGAATGTAATCAAATCATTAAAAAAACATAAATTAGAAAAAAAAACAACTTTTGGCCCATGCAGGTCTCGAACCTGCGACCTTCGCGTTATTAGCACGACGCTCTAACCAACTGAGCTAATAGGCCACATATTATGAACCACTGTGCATAAAGAAATTTTGGCAATATTTTTTGGCCAATTAAAAAATAGTATTAGAAGCCCGGTAGGAACGTATGAGTTTGATTATGTGTGTGTTTGGCAACAGCTTATAGGCCCAAAAAAGCTGGTTTGCACTGGATAAGTTGTTTTCAGCGTTGGAGGTATGTTTGGATCTTGCTTCATTCTAGCCGAGCTTATGGCCATAAGCTGCCATAAGCCAAAAGCTCAATAATTGAGCTTCTGACTTTTGTACCATAGCTTTTGGGTCACAGCGTTTGCGAGGGTGGTTGAGGAATGATCATTAATTGCATTTTAAATTACCTTATATAATCATTAATTGCATTTTAAATTACCTTATATATGCACTCCTCTTTTTTGGCTGTGATTCCTTGTTGATTGTTCTGATGAGTAGGCGTGTACAGTGTGGGAAATTCTTGATTGTTGATTCTCCTAACAAATTTAGGATTTGTAGCTAATATTATTCCTATTTTATTTGGTTATATATATTAGATGTAATAGTGGTAAATAATTATGTAACAAATTGTTACGATTTGAGACCGCATTGTATTGGATATTTGATCAACTACTTATGTAATTTAACCATCAAAATGTAGAAAGACATGATTTATAATTTACATGCAATTTAATCTTTTAATTTTTTATTATTTTAAATGATTAAAATATTAATTCACTTTTTATTTTTTACCAATATTTGAATATTTTAATTGTTATTATTCAATGAAAATCATGTTTCCATCTAAACCGACTTCTCAAAATGACCATCCAAACATGTTTGTAAAAGTCAGTTTGAAAAAAAGTCACATGTGTAACTAGAGATCCAAACATAAATCAGTTCACACAATCTGACTTTTATCCAAACTACATATGAAAAAGTCAAGTTGAAAAAAAGTCACTTCTCCACCACTTCTCCCAAACACACACTATGATGGCCCAACAAATCGAAAGGAAACACGTTACATAATATAAGATGGGGATGAATCATTCTTGAATGGTTTGAGATGTAAGCAAATAAATTAAGCATGAATATTGATTTAAATGGTGAGATAACTTCTCCTTACAGATATTTTTCAGGGGTACGAATCAAACAGATAAGGGAGCAGAGCCATAAAAGCTTTAAGTACATCTTTACCATTTCAGGTTCATTGCAAAGAACAACAGGTGGTCCTTCATATATAAATATGCTTTAAATAATGTACTTCAAAGAACTATTCGGGACCAACCAGAAGTTTTAAGAGCTTGTTGATATAGATAAAAGAGAAGAATGTGTTTGAATCTCAAGAAGCGCTCTCATAAAGAGAAGAGATAACTCTGCTTATTTGGGCATTACTCTTATCTCTCGAGTCTGAATTAGTGGGTTGCCAATAGGCATTTAATTACTGGACAGTGTTTAATAAAAAAATAGAGAAATAGAAGAGAAGATTGAGGATCGTGTCCCAAATCTTCCAACTAGCAGTAGCATTAGGAACCAGTTTCTTGAGAAATCCTTTTTGCTAAAACACAATTTCATGATACATTGGCCACAAACAACAGTGCATGATCTTGTGTAATGTTCCAAGGATCTGTTCAATTATTGGAATCTTGTGGACTGCGTTTTCTTTTTGCATTATTTCTTTTCTCATAAAAAATGAATCAACTGTTACCAAAAAAAAGAAAAGAATCAAACTCATGATACCCAAACTCCACTCTTGGTTACTTCACCAAGATAATAATTGTGAAGCTAGAAATATACTCCAACAAATATGTATAATAGCACAAGTATAATCTGATAGCACTTCTTTTCTTACTATTTTGCAAGATGATAAACCCATACATTGACAAAGTCAAAGGGTCATTTGACACTAAAGTATGATAATCGAAATTCTGTTATCCACTGCTACATTCAAGTGTTTACAATGAGTAAGACAAAAATGTTACACAAAAAAGGTACTAAGTGTATAGAAGAATCAAAACTGTCTCATGGAAGCAGAGAGCAAAATTTGAGGAAGAGATCATGGGCCATGATTACTCTTGAGGAGGTGACTTGGGTTGAGCAGAAGAAGTTGGCGAAGAAGGTGAAGAAGAAGTTGCAATTGGCTTTCCCCTTCCCATAGTGAAGCCTCTGGTGCCATCAGGCATTCTAGGGCCTTTAGTGTTGGACTTTGCAGAGCCTCCTTCACTCCCAACAATAGTAGGGCTGTTACTTGGCTGGCAAGGAAGAGCAAGCAGCCCTTTTCCTCTTCCCTTGCCACGTCCTCTTCTCCATCCTTTCTTTGACCCCACTCCATTTTCGTCCACCTAGCCAAAATCACATAATTCAGACAGGCTTCTTTCAGACATGAAGGTGGGAATGGAAGTACTTTTTTAAAAGAAACTATGGACAGTGAATAGACTGTAAACATAGGACACACTACTGCATCTATATTTCTTCAGCTTGTTTTTACATTGTTGAAAGAACTAAGCATGCCCAACATTTAATTTTGTATTTGATATACTCCCTGCGTTCCTAAATATAAGATTACTTTAGGGAGGAGAGCTTGTTCCTAAATATAAGATCACTTTCTAATTTGACTCAAGTTTTCCCCAAATCACCCCTATACTCCCTTCATCCAAAAAATAGTGGTTTGAAAAAGGTGCTATTTTTAAAACTTAGGTGAGGGGTATTTTAAAAATTTCATGTAATCCTAACTCATTGGAATGTTTTCCTTAATCTCTTCAAATTTGCTAAAGTGATCTTATATTTAGGAACGAGTATAAAATAAGAGATATGGTTATGTTTTAGCCTTTGAAGAAATGAGTATAACTTGGAATAACACTTTACATTGGTCTGAACTATCAAATGGTCAGTGTTGTTTGAATGATAAGAATCTGTTGGAATAGAGAATAGAGAATCAGTGACATAAGGTTCGGGAAATTACTGTTATAGCTTGTGTGTTTCCATCAGAATCTTCAGCAAGTTCGGAATCTAGCATCTCATTCTCCTCAAGAAAGCCATCGAAGTCTTTCTTACTCTTCAAAACAGATCTTGGCTGCAAATTTTACATGGAAACCCATTAGAAGGAGGAGGGAGGAATTCAAGGGGTGCATAATCTGAAACAAGACATGTGGTATATGTACCGAGCACCTAAGCAGCAACCTAACTCGCATCCCACTTCTCCAATCCTTATCATCTTTTATTTCATCAACCTGATCATTGATCAAATGAGATTCTTGTTAAAAGAAACAAGAGCTGCATAATATGCATATTTACATTAAATTTCCTGAGACTGTCACTCACCGCCTTCTCAGCTAGATCTGACGTCTCATACTCCACAAGTGCATGCAGCTAAAAGATGCACAAGCAAGCAAACTCATAACGTTAGAAAACATCAAGCACACCTTTTAACCAACAAATAAAAGAAATCTTAGGTATACACAGGCCAATGAAGAATATACATATAAACATGTCAAATGTCAGTTTAGCCAAATCAATTACTCCCTCAAGTGCTAATTAATTATAAGGTCACTTTTACTATTCTGATAAAATTTAAAGTTACAAATTTGATCACTTTAAATTGTCTATAATTATCTTTTTTCCTCAAAACTAGTTTATTTTACTAATAAATTAACATATATTCTAATTACATGTAGCATATGTTATGAGTTAATGGTCTAATTTCTTTCCTCCACTTTCGTAAAAAAAGTCAAAGTGACCTTATATTTTGGACAGACTCAAGTATTTGTCTTGAATTTCCTTTTTTTGTAACTGTTTGTCTTGTATTTCTATTTATGAATGATTAGGAATTTCTCCAAGACAACACAGACAACACAGGATGATGTATTCTCCATACCTTGTTACTGATGAGGAGATCACCCATTGATTTGGGGGAACCTGATTCCTGGGGATGACAGATTCTGATTGTTTTCACACTGTTCACATAAAGCATAAAGTATTGTCTTTAGGAAAAGAAAGAAAAAGCAAAAATGTTAGTTAGAAAATTAAATGCAGGGGTTAGTTAATAATATCCACCTTCCAACGACACTGAATATCTTCATAAGATTTTCGTGGGAATGATCTTCAGGTAAATTCTCTACCACAACTGTACGAGTCTGCAAAACAAAATATAATATCACTGAATATTAGCCAGTTTAAGATGAGCCAAGTGGATAAAATCCATGACATAACATTTACCTGCAATTCCTCTTTCTCCTTCTCAGTAAATGGTTGTTTACGTTTAACCTTCTTTCCATCAGCACTTAAAACCTTCAAAAAAGCAATCATAAATCAAGCTACAACGAACATATTAAAACCTATATCTTGACATGCACATCATATCCATTGAAAAGACTTACAAGTTTTGAGGATGAACGAAGTGCTTGGGTAAGCTGATGAATGTTTCTAGTGAGAGACTTCACCTTTTTTGTAGAGGCAATTAGGGATATAGGAACTGTCAAAAAAGTCAACACCCTCCATTATGAACTACATTACATGTTTGAAAGGAAGAGTTTTTGATAAAAATATCGTTCCAAAATCCTTACCGTAACCTTCAGGATCTTTGTTAACCTGTTTCATGAAATATTCATTTGCTAGCAAACTCATGTCACTGAACTGATACTCCGCCTACATATGATATCCACAATGTTTTCAAAATGTCAGCGTAACTCATATTATTGTACCAATAGCATTTTTTAGCTCATGCAGTTCATTATTCATAAAAAATTCCATGATGTTATAAAGCAAAAGAAGAAATGAAAGTAAAGGGGCAATGGATCGCATACAGAACCATCATAACCAATTATTATCCAAAAACAAAATAGAACAGATGGCAAGTGTTGAAGATGTTCTAATAATTCAAAACTATAAAAAGCAAAAAACCCGTTTTTTAAAAGACAAACACGGATTCCCCTAACCAATAACCAAATCCAAGAAATCAACGATAACAACAAAGTCTTATCCCAATTAAGTGTGGCAAGCTATATGGATCATATGATGTCATTGCGTTCATCAATCAATAGTCATGCTCAGAGATGAATCATTGATCCAAAAGATCTCGTTGAATAATTTCGTTAAGAGTTTACACTACCATACAACCAAATCCAAGAAAAAAAAGAAGAAATGAAAACATAATATAGCAATCCAAATGTGGTTTTAATGATAAAGACTATCCAGAAACAGAACACAACAGAAGACAAAAGCAACAAGAATTCATCTATAAAATGCCAATAAAGACACAAACCCAAAAACAAGACGCCCATAAAACCTCTTTGATCATCAACCCAAATAAAAGATCCAAAACAGTAAAAAGAAAAGAAAAAACAACAATAAAAGATTGTAAACAACAACAAAAACACAATGTATATAGCGCCCAAAGATAAAGATCATGCATAAGCAAAATAGAACAGGTGACAAAACCAATTTCCCAAATATAACATAAGCCCAAAAAGTAGAGGAAAGAAACCTGTTTGACAATTTTATGTTGAAGATCATGATTGATGACATTCTTGGAGCAATTGGGGATCAAATGAGAAGAAGGATCATGATCACCACGAGGGAACCAATCAGAAGAAGCAGGGCCTCCAAGAATGTGAAAGAAAGGATAGAAATAACCAGAAACTGGCATCTGGGGTTGCGATCTTGGCACAAATTCAGGTGCTTTAGCATTCAACTTGAATGTGGAAGAACAGTGTTCGCTTGTTTCTTCAATGTTTGCCTTTTCCTCTGCCTGTGCCTGCGCCATAGTTCTTGCCTTTGTTTTCTCCTCTCTCTGTTTGGCTGTGAATTGATGTCAGAGAGAGTAAAGTTTGAATCTTTGTGAAATGTAGGAAGAGACGTGTTCGATGTTTGTGAATTATGATGTGAGAGTGTTTTTGTTTGTTTGTTGTTTCCTTCTAGTCAGCAACTAATTAACTAATTAACTGTATTTCGATGTAAAATCCACGTTTGGCGCCCAGAGACTCACTCGTGTGCATATATACCCGTTACTTGTGGGTTTGACTCGAATCTTGAGGCTCTTATTTTTCCGAAGGCCCTTTGCTTTTCTTTCTTTTTTCTTCTTCTATCATAATATTCATTTTGTTATCCAAAGATTTGCATTTTGTTATATTTGAAAATGTTGATGTGTTTTTTTTTCAAAGAAGAGTCTTTTATAATTCTAATAAATAAATTAGAAAAATGAATGCCTTTAAATTATGGCAATCCACTTCCCCTCTTTATATTGTAATTATTATGCTTGCAATTGTTGAGTTGACATTGATATTAATGATTTTGTTTTGATTTCTAAATTAGATCATTTGATCATGATAATAGCGCTTTGATTTGTTATATTATCTAAAGTTAAAAATAAAATTACTTGAAGGTAAAAAAAATTACTTGGTGTTCAATTAATTCGATACTTAATATCAAAACCAAAGTACGAGAATGTACATTCATAAAAAAATGTTTAGATGTGTTAGTTTTTGTTGGCTTATCAGGCCAGCATGCCGACCGTTGTACCTGTAACAAATTGGTGAATTGCACGTTGACAACTTTTAAGCTAATTAATTACTCCCTCCATTAAAAGGATTTATTCATAAATATAAGACTTCTTTCTAGTTTATCTCAACTTTTCCTCCCAAATTATCACTATTGATGCTCTTCAACAAAAAATAAGAGATGGTTTATATCATGGTAAATGGTTAGGATGTTATAATCATATCATATGGTTCAACTAACATAATTAATCTCATTAAAATTAAGTAAATAGATTATACTTAAAAACATACATATGGATGGAGTAGTTAACTTGTAGACTTGTTTATTCTCTATCAACTACTTAAAATTGGATCAAACTTTCTGACATTAAGTAAGATATTATTGCGTTTGTGTGATCTTAACATGCGTATAATAAAAGCATTGTCATTCAAGACCTTGCTTCATCCATTTAATGGCTTTATCATTCACATTAATATTTTCATATTTGTAACATGACGATTTTGATATCACTCCCTCCATTCTTAGATATAATACTACTTTTAAATTTTAATTTGTTTATAATATACGATCACTTTCTAATTGTTCTAAAATTTTCCCAAATTAATCTCGATAATGATTATCAATAATAAACAAACAAGAAAGGGAGAGTGGAGAAAAACGTATATGATTAGGATGAATTGGTAATATAATATGATAATAATTAACTTAATTAATATTTTTAATCTAATCAAACTATGCAAAATGATTTGACAATCGAGGGAGTATATTGGAGTGGAGTAAGCATAATAAATATGATACGATTTATGAATAAATTGGAAATTGAATTCTCCGAGAGCAGAAATAGGTAGGAAATGTTAATTGCTTCTGATTTAATTAAAACACTTCATAAGTGCAAAATTTGCAGAAATAATGGGGCATTTTCAATCATTTTTCTTGTTGTAATAAGATTTTTATTGGGATTTTATTATGAATTTTAGACATAGAATTAACAGGCTTCTCAAATAGCCCATAATTGAAGCACCTGATCAAAAATTTGGCCCAGGCATGGACTTTCATTTCCCAAATCCTGATGACTAGATTCAGTTCACTTACATGTGGTACAAACCCAATGTTGGATACCTACTTATCAGGATCTTATTTTCAAGCAGCCAGGTAAAAAGAAAGTATAACAAATTATATACATAACAAAGGTTGGCTTAGTTGAGAGAGGTTTGATTAAAAAAGATAAAATTATGAGTTCAAATTTAAATGATTTGAGAACGTCATTATGTCATTATTGGTAGGCTTTCTATAAATAAATACTCCATTTATGTAAACCTTCTTTGAAATCAGAACCACGTCACAAGCTTATAAGTCTCCAAGGCTAACCTCACCTAAACCTTTTTTATTATGAAATTAATTAGTAAACCTCAAAACATGAACTCAAAATATGAATGGAGCCACATGATTTGTGAATAGCATGCAATGAAGATTGTTAATTTTTATTTACAGGATTTAATTCCTCAACCAAAACCATATTCGTGTCAAAATAAGCAATATATGCTGTATAATTTTTACAAAACAAATCACCTTATATTTCACATTGTTATCTTAAATTGATAGTACCGATGCTGCATTATAATAATCCCAAATAACGAGTGTTTTTTTTTAAATAGTGTCAATAATAATGCTTTTATTGATATATCTTCACGTTTTCCACAGTTGGGATGTAGAAATTTTGAAAATTCTATTTTTTTGCTGTTTTCTTTTTCAAATCCACTGGACTAAAAACACACATAAACATGTCATCCCCGATTTGTGCTAAAAATTTCCTCTAAATGTAATAACTGGCATTGTCACTTGGATAATTAATAATTTCTTAAGCTATATTGTTTGAGTATTTTGTTTTTTTTTTTAATATTTGTGGGTACGAGTTTGCAATGATGAGCCACTCAGAAATATTCTATTCTGGGAGATCATCCGCTTGTGGATGAAATTGAGGCTGCTAGATCGCTGATAAACCTAGGCTGGGACTTACAAATAGTGAAAGCTACAAGAGATGCACTACAAAAGGCGGATTTTTTGGCAAAATTGGGGCAAGGATCGAACAGACAGCTACAGATTTTGGAAACACCTCCAGCTGGCTGTTCGGATCAAATCTTAGACGAACCAGGCTAAGATTTGAGAACACCAAATTCTTTTGGAACGGGTAGAGGTTTTTTGTTTTTGTGTTTCTTTGGATACATTTCCAAAAGCTATTCTGACTCCAAACCTAGGTTTCACACAAATACATCCAAACACTCAATTTTTTTTTGGATAAGCTATTTTGAGAAGAAAAACTAGTTTGAGTTCCAAAAGCTATTTTGAGAAAAAAACTACATTTTTCTCCTTTTCCAGCTGAAAGCTTCGATCTCTCGTTTAGTAAAAACATTAATTTTAAATAAAAGAAACATGAAAAGCTATTTATCATAACTATTTTTCAGAAAAGTTATATTCTACTCAAAAGTTATTCTCAAAATGCTTAATCCAAACACTCTCATTTCATCAAAAGCTATTTTTCAGAAAAGCTATTATACTCAAAAGCTATTCTCCAAAAACTATATTCCCAGAAGCTATTCTCAAAAGCTGAATCCAAACAGGCTCTAAGTGTAAGCCACATTTGATGGCATTCCCAGGTCCCTAAGGCCTGTCATATTGTATTTTCGGAAAAAAAAAAGAAATATTCTATTCTATTTTTTTTTGTGTGTATGTGTATATATTATTCTCATCTTATCTTTAAATCCTGACACAAGATAAGATGAGAAACGTATATAGGTTGGCCAAAAGGATGATAACGTTGGTCAAACCAAGCAGGCAAACACACCAATTTAACCTTCCCCAACAAGAATGGTTTAATACTCCGATCCGACTAATAGATAGACAACATATTAATAATTGGACAAACTTCATGCAATCGCTTGTACTCCCCTACATTCTTTATAATAAACATCAGCTGACTTATTTTAGAAAGATTAAGAAAATAAGTAAATCACTTATAAATTAGTTTGCCTATATATTTTTCTTAAACTAATTAATCTGACTTAACTAACATGTAATTTAGTAATGAACAGTGTGTATTATGATTGAGTGGCTTTTTTCTAGCTTTCTTGGTAATTCAAAAATAGTCAACAGTTTTATATAATTACATAATGGAGGGATGATTGGATATTGCACTCATTTTTTCGAGTTACATTTAACTTAAATAATTAATTAAAATAATTTTTGAAATTCATTAACACTATTATTTAATTTAAACAAAACTATAAGTTGAAGCCTATGTTGATTTCCTTAAATGATGCAGGATTTCCAATCCAAAATTTGGGGCATAGCTCTGGTAAAATAACGATTGAACGACACATTACTTGAGTTTCACTAAAATTGCAATTCCAGTTTTTGATTTCTTAGAAGAAGTTTGTGGAAGACAATGAAATTTAGAGATTTTGTAATCTTAACAAAAGTCATAAAAGGACTAAATAACTTATTTGTTATTGAAATAAAACTTTTAGTCAGGAAGAGATGTAATTGGAACAAAAATTAAGAAGATTATAATTTTTTTCTTACATTAAGAAGACAATAATATTTGTTTATGAAAGGTAACAACTAAATAAGAAATTCGATATATACATGACACTTTTCTTTTTTCTTTTTAATCACCGCCCGGTTTAATCCGGACTCGAAGGGTAGGAGTGTTGCCCACATAGGCAAGGTTGTCCCCTCTCCCAATAAGAGCGCTTCCCGAGAATCGAACACGCGTTCTCATCCTTACGGGGATTGTAGCCCACTTACCAGCTCAACCAACTACCGATTGGTTGATACTTTTCTTTGCCAACATACATGATACTTTTTCTATTTATACGTATAGTCTAAATCACAACCTCTAAAAAGCTTATATACCATAAAACTATATGTGACCATTGGCATATGAGTACCATGCATTGATCATCTAAATCATCTAATCTAATCTAAATCTAAATATACTAATAACCATATATAACAATAAAAGAGTAGAAACAGTAAGGGGATAGAACAGACCCTAAAAACCAAACTTCTTCCTTTACAAGTAAAGTTTTATGAAAAGTTTCTATCCAAAACAGAAAGAACAAGTGATTTGACACATGCATAGAGATCAAGTAATTGAAGATAACTAGGTGTTAGGTCAAGGAATAACTTTGAATAATAATCAAATGGTGGATATTATTGTTCTACTTTTTGCCAAATTTACATGCATCTCTCTCACTGTGTAGCATACTCTCTGAGGTTGCGTTTTCTTCTTTTAATACAAATCCTCTATTTCTTTATACATATCAGCATGGATAACTATCACTTTGGCCCTGTTCTTTCAAAAGAATCTTTATAATGAATGCGTTCTCTGTTTAGGACCACAAACTTATATTTTAGTTTATCTGACATGTGATTTCTATTCCTCCTTGATATTCTGTTTTCCTGCATTAATACTATTCCAAGCCTGAGAATATTTCCAAAAGATTTTGAAATCTGAATCACTGACTTTAAATTATGATAATGAGAGGGAGCTTCCATCATTTTCACCCAAACGTTTTGTATAAGCCATGATTAAAACGCGGGATATCATAGTGGGCTCCTTCCTTATATCTTGTCTGCAAGATTCTCCTCTATTATTTTGCATCTGAAAGTGACTATTTTGTCCTCAACCCAGAGAACAAGCAGGATTGAGGATTTCTTTTTAATATTAGTTTCTTAGAAAAGCAAAAGATAAAAGTGGATATCACCAAGATTAGGTAAAAGGATGAAACCCACGAGATTTGTACTCTTGACTAATTTAAAGTTTAAGAGAAGGTTCAAAGCTGTATGAAAAAGTTGATTGGTTGGTCACTTAAAAATTTGATGAGCTTCACTTTTTTGAATCATGATTTTTATTTTAGTGCGTGCTTGTGTTACCTTTTGGTGTATATTGGGATCTAAGTTCTTTTATACAGCGCATACTGTGAAGTTTGGAGAAGTCTGTAGAAAGAATATAAAATTGTTATCAAGAGGATGGTCTGTTCGATCATGTCAACCTCAGAGGTTATCTGCTTGCTGTCAAATTGAAGATAGACCACAATATCTTATTAAATGGCCTATTGAAAGGGTATCTTAGAGACAAAGACTAGATATAATTGCAAGAAAGAGAACATAACAGTGTAAATCTTCCACAACAGTCACCAAATCTAAAGAATCAAAAGCAAATTCTGTAAATCTTGACCAAGAAATACCTAACAAATTCCCGAAACTTGATGAAACACCCATAGTTTAATAAAAAAAACATTGGACAAAGAAATGAAGTAACTTGATCGTATGTTGGGGGAAACCGCATGAATGAATTTTATTTTGGAGTTCTCATATAATAAAACTCAACTTGGATAAATTGAAGGAAAGCTAGACCTGCAAAATTTCAATAGCCTCTATTCATATAGATCCTTTTTTACTTTTCAACTATGAGGTATTATACTTGTGTAGTGTGTAAAACTTCTCCCACGTATATTTTTATCTGCAAAATCCATGGTAGAGAGTATCTATACAACTTTTCCAGATTTTTGAATGTGACTTTTCCAGCTACGGCACTCAGATTTTTCATCTTCATCATCTTCCATCCCTCCACCGGATGCTGCCAACTGAAGGGGGCCTTGAGGAGAACCTGAGGCAGAGCTGCTAGCCTTGGAGGATACATTGTGCTGATCTTGGCACATCCACATACCCCCAATAACTGCAGACTGATTAGCAGCCGAGGCTGGTGTTCTTCGAGTATGAAGTCGGAATTTCTGCAGAAAAAAGTAACCACATTATGTCTCCATCACAGACTTCAATTGACATGTAAATTAATAGGATACAAACTTCATGGGACATGCCAAATTAAGAATCCGCCAATATATTTTCAGATGAGTTCCTTGGAACAAATCAAGCAACAAGACGAGGACTCACTTGTAAATGACTTTTCACTTCATCATTGGTCAGACCATCAACCTGCATAAGTTCTCTGATTTGTTTTGGGGTTGCCGCTGCATTGAAGAAACCCAGAAATGTAAATCAGAAACAAAGAACTCAAACAGAAAATGCCAAGATTGTCAAGTCATTTTTCAAAATGAACTTTCATATTGTCAGATGATATACAATATATCAATCACTCATTTGCCTGATCCCTAACCCTATACCAGTCATAGTCAAGAACATTCAAAATCCAGCATCCACAAAATTTCAACACTAGGTAATCAATCACATTTGTCTTCATTCACTCATTCAGTAATCCATAATGTCACATCATCATAAACTAAATAAAATATTTGATGGTTCCAATTCAAAATAAGGGGAATCTAAGTGATATTGTTTTGTGAAGTTCCAAGTTCTAACCTAGAGAACCTCCAAGTTGCTGTAACGCATTGACAAATCGTCGGTGTAGCTCAGGCGACCAGCACCGCCTTTGTTTCCGGGCAATTTGCTTGTGTGGCTGCTGATGACCAGTGGATAAATTTGGCTGAAAACTAGGAGTGGAGGAAGAAACTGCTCTGCTAGAGCTATTCCTTGATCCACTTGAACCAGAACCTTCCCTCAAAACTTTAGTAGCAGGTGTCAAAAGAGAAAGACCATTAATGGACTCTTCCTTTTCCTCCTTTGCCATCACTGGCATCACAGGGATGCTAGAATATGCTCTAAAAGGCAAGAACCCCCTGCATCTATCATCACTTGTTTTACAAGATTGGAATGCATCCTCAGCCATAGATTGCCTTTCCTCTTCGCATTTCTTCTATGATCAACAAGAAAAAGCAAACAAAACAATCATTATTAAGGTACAAACAGCAAACAAATGACAGTCATAAATTTCATATCAATGAAATCATTCTACCTTGGTTTCTAATTCATAGTGTTGTTGCCTTTGGTCATAAGCATTGTTAGTAGAGGGATGATTATTATTAATATTATTGTTATTATTATCGGTATTCCATAACTGAACAGAACTCATCCAATCCTTCTTATCTCTACATTCCTTTTCTTTCTCATCATAATCATCATCATCATCCTTTTTGTGATCACATTCTTTCTTCAATGGAATAAATTCTTCCAGCACAGGCTTAGAAACATGTGTCCTAAGTTTCGATGATTCCTCCTTCAGACTCAAGATTGCTACATAGGAACACACACAAAAAAAAACAACCCAACACAAAACATAAGCCCATTGATCAAGAGACTAATCATGAAGCACATAGAGATCAATGAATAAGAATGAGAACAAACCATCATTGACGAGAAGCATGCAGAGAGGAAGCTCACGCTTAAAAGCATCGATCTTTCTCATTTCATCATCCAATCTGAGGAGAAAGTCATCAAACATTGACAACTTGTGGGATGCGTTTGTGATGGTAGAGACCTGGTAGAGAAAATCAGTGATGGTGTTGGGGACAAAAGATGGTCTCAAATCCAAGGTGAGCTCAGGAGGAAGAGAACCCATTTTGAGATGCTTCATAAAAAGCCCAAATTTCAGATCTTTTTGATGTATGGCTTATTGGCAGGTGGAGATTCTATGTGGGGAAAATGGGAGGGAAGAAAATGGAAGGGACAGTGAAGAGATGCAATGAAAAGAGAAAAAGAAAAAGGGAATATAATATAATAATAAATGGTGTGTATGTGTGTGTGTGAGATGGGATTTGGGATCAGAATGGAATAATAATAATGTGAAAGAGGCTAAATTTGGAATGTGAAGAAGAAAAAGGGAAGGAAGTGGTGGTAGTGGGAAGAGCAATGCCCAGTTAAGACGGGCGGTTTTCAGAAAGTCACTTTCGGGTCGTCGCGTATTTCATCTCCTAATCTCTCACGTCTCATCTCACCTTGTTGAACCGGGTTCACTTGGTGAAGATGTGCCCCACTTTTTACGGTTATCAAAATACCTATAAAAATAGTTGGAAAAATTAATTTCAGGTCTCACGTAAGACACATAATATTGGAAATGTCTCATTAATTGGCCAAGTTAAAGTAGGGTCTCAAGTACAGATCTTACTTAGTTATGTTACAATACAAAAAGACTCTTATGCTATCTATGTTACATTGAAAAACAAAAAGCACAGTCAAAGAGGACATAAAAGTGTTTTTGCGTTGTAGTCACTTGGTTCTAAGTATAAGATTAGATTTCAATTTTTTTCTAAATATAAACAACTTTATAATTTTTCTTATCTTTTTCCCAAATAAACTCTAATAATCCTTATCTATAATGAACAAGTAAGAGAGAAAGTAAGAATAAAGGTATGTGATTAGGGTAGATAAGTGATATCATGTGCTAATAACTACCCTAACTAGCATCATTAATCTATCAAATTAGGAAAATTATATTATGTTTAGGAATGAAGGGAGTAATATAATAAAAGTAAGATCCATTAGGACCTTACTTTAATTTGATCAATTAGTGAAACATTTTCAATATTATTTGTGTTGGGTGGAACCTGAAATTAATTTTCTCAAAATATTTTTTAAAAACTTAGATTTTTAGAGAGTAGAGTTATGGAGGGTGAAGCCTTGCCCAATCCTTCAAAGAATGAATATGTGACATTTTGCAGTTTGATATTCAGTCCTAATAGGTATACACCTTAATAATGGGCATAAAGAGAGTGGTTAGACTTGATGGGCGTTTCCAAGTCTAAATTGTGATTTTTTAGCTTGAACACACTCGATAAATCGTCCGAAAATTACATTTTTATATAAGTGTGAACGAATTTTTAGGGCTATCAATTAAACTCATTTGTGGGAATGCCCTACGATTTAATAAATCTTATTATTTTTATAAGTAGTTATGATTTATGAAGATTGCATAGGTAGTGTTTGAAAAGTAGACTACGGGTTTAAATGTTCTCCTTTGACAAAGTCCTTATAGAGTATTTGTATCTTGGAATTTTAAGAAAGTCTATTATTTAGTCTTGTTATTTTTTTATTTGGTTATACTCAGTCCCTCTCTAAAAATTAATGACCAATATTTACGGATGTTGTATGTGGAAATAGGAAGTTTAATTAAAAAACGATCACGTAAATTTATTGAGTGAGTGTTCTATATTAAATATAATGTTACGATTTAAAAGTTAGAAATACATTTTCTAAATTTAAAATATATAAAAACTTAATATAGACTTAGAATGTTTTTTTAACTGAAATATAGACTTAAAATGTTATAACTATCTTTCAGCCTAATCCATCAAATTTTAGTCCCATATATACATGTGCTTCTCACACACACACACACCATTTTATAAAAATATTTTATCTTGAAAAATATGAATTAATAAATTGATAAAAACAATTATGATGGTACATCTATAAAACTACTCCACACACCTCCTAAAAAAATAATTTCTTAATTACATATGTATTTGACTATTTTCATATTAAAATATATTTTGATTGGCAGAAAAATTAAAGTTTCTTTGAATTATGTTTTGAGGTTCAGGTCAACTTTTGCCTATTTGACAAAGTTAACATATTTAACGGCTTGTTAGCTTGTTTTGATAAATAACTAGCTTCTGAAGTAATAGACTTTAAACTTAATCAGGTCTATGATTAGGTAAAACTTAAGCCTAAAATTAAATGGTCTATTAAAAGTTACAAGTTAGGCTCATGCTATTGATTCACGAATCATACCCGTCCTATTTAGAGCCAAGGCAGCAGGCTAAACCTATTTTCACCCATAATGTCTAATAAGTATAAGTAACATAAACTATAATAGTATAATCTCGTTAGGAACTTCTAAACTATCAATCCCAAGTCTACTTCTCAAACATGGACAGAAAAAAAAAATAAAAGATGTTTTTCTATTTTTTATTTTATCAACCCAAAAGGACAAGCTTTAATAACCGTTAGATTCCTTATTTTTCCGTCCACATAGAATGAAGATTCTCTGTGCTCTCTGGTCCACCGAATTGTCTCTTGCTTTTATTATTTTTACTAAATATTCTTTACTTATATAAAATAAGAAGTTAAACTTATTGACTTCATCTAAGAATTCTGTCAATATTACCTTCTACTCTCTCATTGTTCATAGAGTTCAACCGCCAACACACATTTTTATAGGAAAACATGTAAAAATTAGTTGGATGTGTGAAAGAATGTTTTTTCCAATATTACTCATATTTATTATGGTACCATTAAGAGAAAGAAATATATAAGCATTAATAGATATGAAAGAGAGCCAGAGGTAAAGTAAGAAAAATGCATTAAATGAGAGAGAATGTGAGGTGAACTCTAATATTTTGGACCAAAATAATTTAAATTTGGCTCTTATATTAAGAATCGGTGGGAGTATTTAATATCCTCCATTTACCAATCTTATTTCTAGAAACATGCACCAATCATATTTTAAAATTTCAAATAGAATACATATGTAGAATATAATGAAAATTAACCTGGGGTGTGTGGTTGAGTGGCAATGACTCATTCACCCTTAACCAATTGTCTGGGGTTCGATTCCTGGTGTTGGGTATGGAGAAGCATTAAATCTCTCAGGCCAGCTGTCCCACCCTTTGAGGTGCCTACAAATCAGCGGGGGATTAGCCTTTCACTTGTCGAGTGAGGGGATACCTTGATCATGAATAAAAAAAGAATATAATGAAAATTTGAGTTATAAAAAATATAATCCAATCCTTGATAGAGTACATAATAAAAAATTTCAGGAAACAAAACTCGATTTAGTGCCAAATGGTTCAAACTTATGAAGAAAAGGACCAACTATTGTCAAATCACTAAATTGGTGTGTACTAGTACATGTTTGTCATATTATTTTTTTTAACAATGTCATGTAATCAGAACCTATTGACAATCAACCAATCCATACTCGAGGGTAGGTGTGCTACTTACATAGGTAGAGCTGTTCTTATGAGAGCGTTTCTCAATATTTGAACACACTTCTCATCCTTATGGGTTGAAACTCACTTATCAATTCAACCAACTATAACTTTGTTATTTGACTATTGGATAAAACCTGCTATTTCAGTTCGATTGCCTCCCATCCCATGCATCTGTATGCTTCCATCAGAAGAATCCGCACCATCTGACCAAAAAATTGAAAAAGATTCCACACTTTATCCATTGAGTCTTGCTTGAATTTCCACAAATGCCCACCTTTTCTTGATTAATTTACTCATATTACTTGAAACTCATAGTTTTCTTTCTTAAAAAGTAAACATCTAGCTGCTATGGTTTGATGTAGTTGAAAATTATTTTTATGCCAACAATTGTTAGTTGGTTGAAGTGATAAGACGCCTCATCTATGAAGTATAACACGTATTCAAAATCCAAAGAACTTATTTGTTTGGAGAGACAAAAAATTACCAGCTTCACACTTTTTGTCTAAAAAAGCATATTGTTATGTAACAAAAAAAAGCATATTGTTTAAAATATTAGTTGTTACATTCTTTAAAAAATAAAACCATATAGACTAAGTCACTAAACATTCAAAATCACACAGAACATGTTTACTATCTTTTGTAGTCATCAGATCAAAGATCAAATAGTTCCGAAGAATGACATTTTTAAAGTAGTTTTATGATATGTTTGTGCCTCACAATTTGTGAGCTATCATTTCATATAATTCTTAGATTTTATATTGAAATAGATACATTACCAACTTTTTGGTTGAATTTGATAAAATAAAATAAATTTGATATTAAACTTTTTGGTTCAAGCATTTTATGAAACCAATAGTGTGTTGTTTAGTTTGAATTTTTTTGATCATAATTGTTTAGTTTGAATTGATGAGACGCAAATTTAATTTTTTTATATTTGAAGTTACAATTTTTTATAAAACCATGAATCTATGGAATGGTAGACTACAAATCAACACTCTCTGATGGAAATGATAAGATTAATGAGTTATAGTTTGTGTACGTATTTGAATATTTTCCATGTGGTAGATGAATTATATTATTTGTTCAATGGGAAGCGATAATATATATTATAAAAAGTAGAAGTCATGATTAAGTTGATAATTTAATTAGTAAATAGATTTAGCATATAAATGTGGATTTAAATTAATAGAGAAAGGTCAAAGTAGGAGAAAAACAAGATCTTGAATGGATTGTGACGCTGGTGAGATAGATTAACAACGATTGACTTGAAATTTAAATATATAAGTGTCTGCTTAAGTTTACCGTAAAACACATGTCAACATACAAAGCTATTGAAAATGGAGCGACTTAAAAGGAAAATGAGGGGTAGAATAGTAACTCAAGAAGAAGTTTCAGTTGGGGTCAGTAGTAAGTGGGATATAAAACTTTGGATAAAAGTGGTCAAAAAATGAGTGGAGGCATAAGATTCTTTGAAATTTGCTTCCATTGAAAGTAATGATAGCATAATGGAATTTGAGGCCTCATGACTTGGGCGGATCTTTCATATTTCAACTCACACCTAAAAAACGGGTCCAGGTTCTCTCAGTATCACTTTTTCCCCTTTTCTCTCAGAATCTCAATCCTGTCCACCCATATGATCTAAAGGCTCTCATTTCACCTCACATTTAATAATAAAAAAATCATACCCCACTCTACCCTCTCTCTTCTCCCTCCCTCCCTCCCTCCCCTCCATGGCCGACCACACTCCTCACCGTCCCTCCCTCACTGCTCTCTGCCGCCGCCGCCAAACCCCACTCCACCGCACCCCTCGCCGTTCCACCGCTGTTCCTCCACTGCGCCCCAACTAAAAACCCCAACCCACCACAGCTTCTTCGAGCTCAGCCTCAGTTCACCGTCACCCACGGCTGGCCACCCACCTTCGACGTTGCCGCTTCAACCACCATCAACCTCACCTCTTCACTGCTTCCCAACCTCGACCTCAACATAGGCTTCACATCTTCCTCTTGGCTGGTGTGGGCGGCAGCGGAAAGCGGTGAGGGAGGGACTGTGAGGAGGGTGGTCGGCCATGGAGGGGGATGGAGGGAGGTAGGAGAGAGAGGGTGGAGTGGGGTATATTTTTTATTATTAAATATTGTGTGAAATGAGAGCCTTTAGATTATATGGGTGGATAGGATTGTGATTCTGAGAAAGAAAAGGAGAAAAGGGATTCTGAGGATATCTGGTTCCCAAAAAACATTTGATTCGGTCAATTCTAAAGAATGAAGAATCCAAAGTGGCTGATTATAAGCGTCATTGTCTCTTTCCCTTATCTATATAATAATACTAGTACCATATCTCTGTATAAAAATTATTGCATCAACTTACTGATCATGATCACCTCATTTATAAATTTGATTAATCACAAGTAAATGTTTTGGATTATTTTAATCTAACATGAAATACTATATTTTAATTTTTTCCCTCACAAATAAATTGTAAATGGGGACTTGACTTTTTTCCTTCTTACAAATGTGGCCTCATGCAAAATGCTACTTTGATTATTTTCTTATATGAATTTAGTCATTAGTGGTCCAAATAGTTATAAAGAAACACGTCATAAATACTTTAATATGACACTGAAAATTTTAATCTAATGTGACTTAATACGAGAGAAAAATCAAGTACATATTTAAGTTTCTTCCTTTGGTAAGCAATTTAAAGAATCCTGATTGGTCTTATGTTTGTTCATGTTACAAGGAAAGAATTAAAATTTTATGATGTCAAATTACGTTTAAACTTTTTAAAATTAGATTAAATGTTTTTCAAATTATTTGTAATGGTCAGACCACAAGTCACATGAAATATCATATTCATATAACAATATTTTCAATTTAAATGAAAGTGTTAGTGAAGTGATGATTATTATTTTTGGCTTGTAAAAAACCAAAATAATATGAAAGGGAAAATTTATACATGAACTTCTCCTTTCTATATGATTCGGCATCAAATTCTATATTATTGCTACCCTCAGTTCATTTTTTAGGATTAAAAACGATATTTATCTCATTTCAAAATGGTAATACGCAATTTTTTCATGAATGATGGGAAATTTGGGTAATGCATTACGGTGTTGATTGTTTATGAATATGAAAATAAAATGTTTGGGCGAAAATGTATTGTTATTAATATATTATATTATCATACATATCCATTTGGGTAATCTTATCTATGCTGTTTGTGTCCATTTCCATATTACCTTTCATAGGAGGGAGTTGTGGAATTTTGATGCTTGTTTGGCTGACGAGAATTTTGATTCCTTGTGACAAAAGATTGATAAAGTGGTCCTTTATGAGACTTGACCCAATAAAGTTTGATGCCTTGGAGGATTACGTTAATTTCCATGGAGATTCTCATAAATCAGGAACCCAAGAAATGGCATCTTTAACAGTTCCTTCCTTCCTTCTTTTTAATTTTCTGGATAAATGGGTAAAAGTCTATCGTTAAATTGATAAGGAATGACCAAAAATCAAAATACATGTGGGTACAAAATTTGCAAGTACTCCCTCCGGTCCTATTTATAAGTCATCAACCGCCTAAATTGATTTTATTGTTTTGTTTTTTCCATTTTTGCCCTTGTCACCTTTATCACTATGACCTACTACTTTTTTTTTTCTCTTCATTAATCCTCTATCTATACAAGTTTCCTTTTCATCTTCTCTCTTTTCTCATCTTCCAATGTTCATTTCCCAATGATAAGGGTATATTGGGAAATTTTTAATAAATGAGTTAGTTAATAGAAGTTGGTGATTTATATTAAAGACCAAAATTTAGAGGCGGTTGATGACTTATAATAAGGACCGAAGAGAATATTGATTTTAGATGTATGAAAATGTATCCTTTCTTCTCTCATCAAGAAAATCTTTAATTGAAGACTTTTCCTCATTTTTTCCCAGAGAAACTGTACATTTATTCAACACTTTTTTTATTCCCTCAACTATATAATTTTTTACTTAATACTACATTCGTTCCTAAATATAAGACCGCTTTTCCTAATTTGATTATATTAAAGATGTTAGTTAAGTTAGTCATTAACACATGATATTACCAATTTATCCTACCTATATACCTTTATTCCTACATTCCCTCTCTTACTTGTTATTATAGATAATCATTATTAGGGCCGATTTGGGAAAAAATTGGGAAAAATTAGAAAATGATCCTATATCTAGGAACAAATTGAAATTTGAAAGTGATCTTATATTTAAGAACGGAGGGAGAGAGTATAATTTTTGGTCACTTATGTTTGTTCCCATTTCATTTGTCCTTCAAGCCTCATTTTGCTCAAACATTAATTTTATTATTTAATATTAAAACATGATATTACCAATTTATCCTACCTATATACCTTTATTCTCACTCTTCCTCTCTTGCTTGTTATTATAGATAAACATCATTAGGGCTGATTTGGAAAAAATTAGAAAATGATCCTATATTTAGGAATAAATTGAAATTTGAAAGCGATCTTATATTTAAGAATGGAGAGAGGGAGTATAATTTTTTGTTTCTTATATGTTTGTTCCCATTTCATTTGTCCTTCAAGCCTCATTTTGCTCAAACATTGATTTATTATTTTAATAAGGAAAACTCGGAACATCATTTACTAGTTTGGAATTTGGAGGATTGAACCTAATGTCTATACAAAATTTACGGGCTAAAAATTATATAATACTAACTCTAAATATTTCTTTTTGTCTTAAATATATGATTATTGTTTTTTGGAGAAATTTGTATGCAGTCTTTTTTAAAAAACAAAGACAAAATGATATTACAAATGATAAAAACATTACATATTTTCTAACCAAAAATTATGATAAAGTTGAAATTTGTATGCAGTCCATTTAACGAACTTCATCTGAATATTGGTACCTTTATATGATTAGGTTGTAACATAAAATTATATAATTAGGTCATAAAATTTCTGTACCAAATGCTGTGCAACTTTATAATCGAGCAAATCATGAATTGAATTAAATGGAAGAATAACGCAGACTCTCTACATATGCTTTGATGGAGTAATTGAGAGTGGGATTGTTTTGAAATCCCACCCTAAACAGTAGAATCATTTCCAATTCGCATGCGTCCCCTTCGTCATTCATCATCATTATTCATTATTGTTAATTCTACGTCCTCCTTTCTCACATACACCTTCGACTGCTTTGATTTTGGTCTCACTTGTCACTCCTTCACTATTTTATTCAGGTTATTAGTTTGTCTGATACAATCATCTTAACTTGTGTTTCATTTGCTAATATAAACCACCACTTTATTTAAATTTTAACATATGACATATCATGACATAATGTTCGAACATTTTTATAGACACACGTCATGTTATTGAGATAATTGCGTTTTAAAAATGTCGGACCTGAACGATATAACTTTTTCCATCAAAAATTCAAACATTTATTAGTCATGTGAGGAACAGACTCTTTCTGCTAGACATAATGTGTCAAGCCATTGTGACCCTGCCAGAACAACGCACATTAAAACTACTAGTAAACACATTGAGGCTTTGACCAAAAGGAAACCACATTGAGGCAAAAACAAAAAACAAAAACAAAAACAAAAACAAAAACCACATTGACCAAAAGGGTAAATATGGGCCAAAAGTTAACCTGTTTAGGCCGTCCCACAATTTAGGCCTGAAATGTGAGCCTGTATGCTACGCAATAATCAAGATTTGGGCCTTGCCCAATAATATCCCATTTATTTGAAAGACGCTCTTGGAACACTACAATTTTGATGATAAAAAATCTAAAAAAAAAAAATTATCTCATTTTTAGGTTATGTGAAATATTATCAAACTACTTAGTCCAACAAAAGAATATCAAACTATTGTCTGTTTCTGAGAGATTAAAGTTATTAAATACAGAGAAGGAAACAAAGACAAAAAAATTAGGGTTGTTAGTTGTTACTAAAAGAGAAGAGACGAGCTGAAACAAATATGGGACAATAAGTCACAGTCATACAAGAAGCCAATCAATACGTAGGTACAAACTACTTTAGGAATGGATTGGAAACAGCCTTATTACTTAAATAGTTATATTATTATTTTTTGTACATTTACTTCCTTTTTCATTTCGAGTTATCAAATAAAATTGTGACTATTTAAGTAATAAAATATACCCTCTCCCGAGTATCGGTATTAGAAGAAGGTCAGGATGATATTTCTGTCCTTTATTGAGGAAGTCCTAGATCCACCGAGACTGGATCAGAACATGTGTTAGGATCGAGACATCCCGATTTTATTTGACACAATAGCACTTACAAAGAAGAAAAAAAAAAAACCAAGCACATGTGTATATTTATATTTTAGTCACCGATAGTATGATATAATTAATTTTTTATTAATTACATATATTGATATTGGTGATTCTTTTCTACACACTTGCATGCACATCGGCACAGGGGGGGGGGTGCTGGATTTCCAGATTTGGAATTTTCATGTATATAGGAGACATATGTTTATATTCTAACAACTATAAATTAGAACGAAATTGAACACCACTTGAAATAGGAATGTAGAATGTTGGAAGAGAAAGGAGAGACATGCCCCTTAAATGGCCGGATTCTAAAATTTAAATGATTGAATCAATCAATCAATTAATTAAATATGACAAAACAATGAATCAATTAAACGACTCTATATGAAGCGAGAGAAACAATTATATTTTGGGAAAATTAATATGAGACCCCTCATAAGGGACTTAATGCTAAAAAAGTGAAGTAGGTCCCCAAGAACCTTACTTTAATAAACTCTAAATATCAAAATACCATTTGCCCCTTATACAAAACTAAATTCATTTCCTTTCTTCCCTACTCATGAGCTTATTATTCCCGGCTCATTACATTATTACACTAGTTCATTACCTCGTTATTTGTTGCTCATTAACTCGTCATAGAGTTACTCATGAACTTGTTAGACCTGCCCATGAACTTGTTATTAACGGCCCATTACGTTGTCACATTAGCTCATTACCTCGTTATTTGTTGTTCATGAACTTGTCAGAGAGTTGCTCATAAACTTGTTAGACCTACTCATGAGCTTATTATTCGCGGCTCATTACGTTATCACACTAGTTCATTATCTCGTTATTTGTTACTTTTGTATATTTATAGTATGAGGGGCAAAATTGTCTTTAGGTATTTATAATATGTTAAAGTAAGGTTCCTAGGGACCCTACTTTAATATGGTGAGTTTATGGGACCTTTCTAATATTTAGTCCTATGTGAGGGACTTCATATCAATTTTCCTTATATTTTGATAGGTTGTAATTTTATTATTGGGTTAAAGGTCATTCTGGCCACTGAACTATTATGGAAGTGTCAGTTTGGCCTACGAACAATAAACGGTCTCATTCTGGCCACTGAACAATAAAAAAGGTTCAATTTGGTCACTGAGCTACTGGAAAATACTAAAATACCCTTGGAGATTTAATTAATACAGTATAATTTTTGTGGACGTGGGTCCCACTTTTAAAAATAAAAAATTACTTATCACACTCCACCTCCTTCTCTCTCCTCTCCCCTTCCCACCGTCTCCTCTCCTCTTCTTCCTCTCCTCTCCCTCTTCTTCCTCTTGCTCCTCCATTTAATAAAGATTTTTTGGATTCTCGCAGCGAATGGTAGGTAGAGTATCTTGCACAATATCTGTTATACAAACCTTAACCTCACGTTTTGCATGTGCCCAATGCCAAGCTTAGTCAGACCCATACCACACCAGACATCAGATATCTCCAAGCAACTTTAAACACCTTAATAATGAACACCAACCAACCCCCTTACTCAATCTAAATCAACTTCCACATAAAAATAGGATTTCAGGTCCACTGTGAGATAGTGAAGAAGCTTAGTTTACCCTTCAACATTCTGCCCCTCACAATAGCTGCGGAAGGTAATGCAGACTTTCTGAACTCTCTGTGCTCCAATGCTGCATGAATTTCCCAAAAGAATAATAAAGTTACCAAAAATGTAGTTGTAGAAACAATTAAAGAATAAATAAGTGCTCTTATTCTCTTGACAGGAGTAAAAAGTTAAGAATTAAATAAACAGATCTTATATCAATTCTATTAAATTAAAGGCCCTTCAAGCATACCCCGTATTTGCAATATTTTGGCATGAACAAAAGCATTTAATCAAGAGTTTTCAGGGAGGAGAAAGAGGGAGGACGCCGTGGGTTTGGGTGTGGGGAAGGTGGGAGGGGGAGAGAGGGGAGGGTGGAGTATGATAAGTAATTTATTTTAAAAGTGGGACCCACGTCCACAAAAATTATATTAATTAAATCTCTAACGGTATATATTTTAGTATTTTCCAATAACTTAGTGGCCAAATTAACCTTTTTTATTGTTCAGTGGCCAGAATGAGACCGTTTATTGTTCGTAGGCCAAATTGACACTTCCATAATAGTTCAGTGGCCAGAATGACCTTTAACCCTTTATTATTTTATTATTCACTTTTGGTTCCATTAATGGTTAAAGTATACTTTTGGTCCCTTATATTTGAATTAAGTTTCAATTTAGTCCTTTATGTTTGGAAAGCACACTTTTAATCCTTTTTTGTTAACACCGATAGTTTAACTTAACGGAAATGTTAACATTTTAAATGATTATTTTATAATGAAATTAGATCAGAAATGATAAATTTTGAAAATATAAGAATATTTACACTCAAATATTTTAATCTAGACATTTTTTATATTAATTATAACAAATTTAAATTTTTAATATAAAAATAATATAAATATTTTAACAAATAACTTTCTTTAGTATTTAATAACGATTTAAAATTGTTACGTTAAGTTAAACTAACAGTGTTAACAAAAAAGGACTAGAAGTGTACTTTCCAAACATAAAGGACTAAATTGAAACTTGACACAAAAATAAGGGACCAAAAGTATACTTTAGTCTTCCATTAATTAATTACTTCATGACTTGTTTAATTGTAAATCCTTAAATTACATGCTTCCATCTGTCATGACTCATGACATCACTTATCACTATGTTCATATTGTAATTTAGTTTTCAAGTGCAAGTCACTTCAAGATTTGGCATTTGCACATGGATTGCGATTGCGATTGCGATTGCGATTGCGATTGCGATTATAACTACCATGTTGTTTCTTCTTTTTCTTATGAAGTACTTTATCATAGTAATTGGGAATAAACTTCTTCGGTATTCGATATTCTTTTAATTTTATACAGAGTTAAACTTCTTCAAACTTTAGCCTTGACTTCTCTTCTTTTTCCTTCCATCTGCCCCAATTCTTTACTAACAAATAATAATAAGTAACTTAAACTAACATTTAATCTAATTAAATTAAATTAGGTAATGTGCTCTTATATTTAGGATCAGGGGAGTATTATTCAATATTATATTCAAATGATAATATATATATATATATATATATATATATATATATATATATGAATAAAAATGAATATTATTTTAATTTTATGTCAGAGTTAATAATCCTTTTGGGCAACAAACAATTATGTAAATATCAATTTGGCCAACAAACAATAAATGATACTCCCTCCGGTTCTATTTATAAGTCGTCAACCGCCCATATTGTACAAACCAAGGAATGACTGTTAGTGGCGGTTACATAATTAAATTGGTTTTGTTTTATTTTTCATTTCCATCTTTGCCCCTCCTCACAACTATTAAATGAGTCATTATGAGGCAAGCAAAAGTAAATGCAGAGATCTCTTTTTTCAATGACAGGGGTATATTTGGAAAACTTTAATTAACGAGTTAGTTAGTGGTAGTTGACGACTTATATTAAGGACCAAAATTTAGTGGCGGTTAGCGACTTATAAATAGGACCGGAGGGAGTATTAGATTGACCAACAAACAATAAAAAAAATATCATATTAGATAAGGACGTCAATTTTCTTTTAACACTGTTCGTAATTTTCCACTAGAAAGATTGACGGTAGTAGAGATAAATTGACAGTTTTGGCCAATATGATAGTTTTTTTATTGTTTGTTAGACAATTCGATACCATTTATTGTTTGTTTGTCAAATTGATACTTGTATAATTGTTCAAAATGATTATTGATGCTTGGTTAAACTAGCATGAAGACCCGCGCTTTGCGCGGGGAGCATACCATATTTTAACATCTCTCCTAACAATTTTCCATCACTGTACTAAAAACAACCCTCAAGAAAAACACCGCATGCATAAATTGCAATAAATTAAATTATTACAACAGCAGCGAAACAGAGATAAGGTACCTACGCATTCATTTCTGCTGAAAACAAATCCAACAGTGCATGCATAAAATTTACACAGGCCATTTTTTCTTTCCAAAACGTCCTCAATGCCACACCTCATTAGTGTAATTCACACAAATAACCATCTGCAGACATATGCATTTGGTTATATATCATTGTCATTCACATTTTCAAAAGACATCAAAAGCATAGTCTTCAAAGCACAACAGACAACATGCAGCCTGTCTGTTGTTATTTGAACACACAAACTAATAACACATTCGACTCAAGGCACAACAGTAAATTCTAAACATTACTTTGCCATACTATTAAAACATGAAAGTTTGACGAAACAATGCAATAACTCACAAACAACGTGTCTCTAAAAACTAAAAACTCATTTCAAGATTGAGATTTTGAAAAATCTCCGTGTACACAACATTCTTGGTAGTTTTCTTTGAGGAGTTTGCATCTGGTGGAATGTATATTTTCAGACCATCAACATGGCGAACACGGGAGAAAGCAACGTACAGTTGTCCATGTGTAAAAACAGGCTTATGCAAATAAACCCCCACATATCTAAGCGATTGACCCTGACTCTTGTTAATTGTCATTGCAAAACTAAGCGTAATTGGGAATTGACGCCTCCGCATTTGAAATGGTAACCTGGTTTCAGAAGGGTTAAGATCCATTCTATGAATTAACACCTTTTCATTTGGATGGGATCCATTTAGTGTAATGGCCTCAATGACATTTTTTCCAATTCGAGATATACGCAACCGTGTACCATTGCACAGCCCAGAACTTTGATCAATATTTCGAAGTAGCATAATTGGGGCACCAACTTTAACTATAAGCCTATGAGGAGGAAGCCCAGAACTCTCAATTGTGTTTAGGAACTCCGGGGTATACAAGTCATCCGCCGAATCCAAATCTTCCGAGGATTTACATACTGAATCACAACTAAAAAATTCAAATTCTTCAGTAGGAAGTAATGAGCACGTGTATAAATTTAATTGGCTTACCATTTCAAGTGTTGGTGCAAGGATAGCCCTGTCATTAAAATATGCATTGTTGGCTAAGTTATCCAATAAATTACTATATACTGACTCAACCATAGATAGCATAGGATCATCACCATTAGGAACTAATAGATATTCTGGAATGTCAATATCCGCTACACCATCTTCTATTTGCCCTAGTTTACCATCACCAACATCCAGAAGCCACTTAGTGAACCATTCAAGTTTTTTAATTTCTTCAGCAGAGGTACCAGCGCTTAAACGCATGTTTTTTGTAAGATGGAAGATTCTGCACTGGTCCCATAACAAAGAAGAACAAATAGATGCATTGACAATTTCTGCACGTGAACCTTTAGGAATTACTGGTAGAATTTGCCGAAAATCACCACCCATGACAATACATTTCCCCCCAAAAAGCTTGTCACAATGCATGATATCACGAAGAGTACGATCAAAAGCTTCAATACAAAACCGTTGAATCATAGGAGCTTCATCCCAAATGATTAGCTTTGTGGCAATAATCAATTCTGCAAGATCTGATTTTTGTTTTATAGAGCACATGGAATGCTCAGCAATGTTTATTGGAATAGCAAACCGTGAATGAGCTGTCCTACCAGAAGGCAATAATGTTGCAGCTATTCCACTAGAAGCCACAGTTAAAACAATGTGGCCATCTCCCCTCAGTGTAGAAGCAATAGCATTCCAAAGGAATGTTTTGCCAGTCCCTCCAAAACCATGAACAAAGTAAAAACCAGGAAGTTCGGAATTCACAGTATGAAGAACAGTGTCAAAAATAACCCTTTGCTCTGTAGTTAAAGCTTCAATTAAACCAGCGCACGATGATTTCAAATTGAGGCGATCGTATGCTAGCTCTTGATTGATAAGATTATTAGTAAAATCAACTTGTTCATCATTTTCAGGATAAGGCAATCCATTAAAATCACGAAGATTCTTCCCATTTATAGATAGAAGTTTGTCAATTGACAGCAATGCAGCATCTTCTTTTGCTTCATCAGATATAACATCTAAAAAATACAATAGGTGTAATTAGTATGCAGATATGATACCATTATATTAAGATAAAATTAGAAAATGCAAATTTACCTGTACAGAAATGCTACATTAGATATCAACTGTACAGCTTACGAAAACAATACATCAACAATACATCAAATTTATACATTTATACACATTATAACAAGTTTTGTAAAATTACCTGACAACTGTTTAGACTGACCGGGCTGATAATACATATCTTCAGACAGTAGATGCTTGCATTTTTGCCAAACAATTCCAACATTTTGCAAGCAATTAGATAACAACATGCTTACAAACAATTTCCTAAGCGTTTGTCCGGTAGACCACTGAGCAGCTTCAGTTATGGCAGAAATATACTCTTTGTCACCATCTAACAAACCACGGGCTTCGCATGCCGACTTAAATGAATCGTGCACCACATTATTGACTGTTTTGATGTCATCATATGATGTTGGTCCTCTAACCTTAGTAAGCAAAATTCGTAGGTAATACAACTCACCTGAGCTAGGAGATGCATTGGCTATCCGACCAACAGAAAAACCTTTACGGCGTGGTTTCCATTCTCTTTCAGATTTGACATATACAAATTTGTTGGGAAATTCAGCATAAGTTAATTTAACAGCATCTTCATCACCAGTTGCATTCAATTTCATCCATGCCAAAAATTGTGATTCTTTCACACGTGGTTTTTGCATTACATGAGAAATATCATCAGTGCTGGAATATATCACAGGTTGTTGGTTCGGCAAATGAAAACTAAGACGCTCCACAGACGGTGACCTGTAATGAATTGCAAAACCAAAGATTCGCCACGCAGCTTCACATGCAGAAATATATCTACAATTATGATATTGGGTGATCTCATCAAGTAGCGGAGCTTCATTACTACTTTCCCTACTTTGAAACAATCCTGCCACAACCCTATCGTGGCCTTTACTGATGTATTTGAAAAGATACTTAATGGCCATAGACTGATTACATTTCTCAACGTTTATGTGAGCGTCAAACATTTTTAAGAGGGATGGATTATAAGGTACAATACTACGATTATCCAAAAGAACTTCCTTAACCTCAATGAATCTTCCATCATTTCTTCTTCTATAAGTTGGAAAACCATCAGCATCAATTTCTGTGGCAGGATTGAACTCTTTGGGGAAGCGTTTACTACACTTTTTATTCTTCATACATGGTGACTTAGGATTTGATGTTCCACAGGGACCATGTAGCATAGATCTCTTTACAAGTTGATATAGGCATGGATCTAAAGACTGATCTGGAATTTCAGCACTAATGAATTTATCTACATGGTCAACAGAGCGGATTTTATCACCTAACTCTAAAAACAATAAGATGTGTGCATGTGGCAGACCCCTTTTTTGGAATTCAATTGTATAGACAACTGTAAAAGTCAAAAATTGAAATGTTAGTTTTTTAAATAATAATAAAGAATAAACTACTAAAAAACGTGAATGCTTCCTCACCTGCGCGAACGTCTCCAAACAATTTATCTTCTTTTATGATTCTGATTAAAGCTCTTAACTTGAAGCGGAACACACGAACAATTATATCTGGTCGATTAGCAGGAGTTACATTATGGATGGCACAGAAACGCACTATTTCCGGCCATGCGGGGTTGCAAGTGAAAGTGAGAAACAGGTCGGGATACCCAGCCCAGCGGCAAATAGCCATTGCATCTTGGTAATTTTGTAACATATATCGGGCCCCTCCAGTAAAAGTAGATGGAAGAATTATTCTTCTTCCAGTAACAGCTGCTGCATATTCACCTTGAAAGACAGCATCAGCCAAGCCCTGATACAAGTCCGCTCGTAATTCCTTTTGATGAGTTCTATACCAATGAAGCCGTTGAGCTTCGAGCATAGCATATCCATCAACTATAAATTGTTGCAAAAGCCTATCACCATGCAATATAACTGATTTCTCATTCAATCTTGTCATTAGCCGAAAAGCAAAAAACTCACGAATACTTAATCTTGTTTTTTTCTTCGTAAAGTGAAGGCTTTCCTCACTATGATGAATGTCAACCCTATATCCATCCTCACCATAAGGAAACAACAGAGGATATTGAAGTGGCAAATAACAGGCATGCAATTCACTGATTCTTTTAGGAGGACCATAAATACTTTCAACAATTATATCTCTAACATTAAAGTTCATATCAATGTCTCCAACGATAAGAGCTGCAACTTCGGAAGCGCTTGGCATATTGTATAGTCGTCCATCATGCTTTCTAGAACTCATTAAACAAAGTTTCACATGAGAAGATTTATCATTATGAAGTTGTGATGCAGCATTCCTATATTGCTTGACATATGGATTAACAAAATCAAGAGTATGTTTTATTTCGGTAACAATGCTAGAATCAATTGAAGATTCTTCTCCATGTTTGCTGAAACAAATTACACATGCCATTAATCAGCTAAACTTACAACAAAATACACATGTTCAATAAAATTCAGCAACGGAAAATTATATAAAATACCTAACAGCTTGAATTCGATTCTGGACCTCATTCTCAGTGTCATATACATATAATTGAGAGTAAACAGGCTTTGCTCCAACAGGTGGAATTAGACTACCAATACTGTGATAGACCTGACCAGATAAAGAAAAGCAGTATGGACCAGCACCCCTGTTTTTAGCATGGTCAATCTTTCCGCCAAATGATGTAAAGGAAAACATATTATTGTATTGTCTTATGTTTTTAAGGAAGTTCTTTGATTTTACAGACTTTCTGTCAAAAAACAAATGCTCCAGCTGATCGGGTGGATCCTTCATCAAAGGTAATATTATTTTCCCTTGTAGGCAGCAAATTGAAAAGGAATTAGCATCTCTATTCTTTCTATCAGTCTGTACTCTTTCACATAGCCAAAACAAAGCACCACAGAATTTACACCTATAGTCACAGTCACCTTCATCTAAGTACTCTACAATTGAAACAATAAGGAGTTATTTTATTGTTTAAGTTACATTTACTCAAAACATAAAATCTATTTACACAAAACCCTTATGACTTACCAGATACACCTTCAAAATATCCTTCCGTGTCCACTTGAAGACTATCACTTTCATCAGTGAACGTGTGATAATACACTGTGCGGCCAACGCACAAAATTACTTTAACAAATCAACAACCAACAGAAGATAAAAGCCCAATCTAAACATTAATATTTTCTTATTTAGCTTACCATCTGTATCTGAATCAGAAGAATGATCATCACTGGAGTTGACCTCATTGAAATTCAAATCAAACCGGACTTCCTTATAATTCAACTGGTCAACTGAGAAATCCTAACCACATCAGTTTTGGATTAAACATAATGTAATTGTATAAAAAACATAGGGTTGCAGGCATTAAGAAATAGAAGATACCTGTATCAAGAGGTGTATCCCCTTCAATTGAACCATAAAGTTGATCCCCAAAAGTATTTTTCAGCGCGTTGGACTTGGTTTTTCCATCTACAAAAATGCATGATGAGATATGTTGTAAATCAATTAACATAATTTTGATGACTTTACTTGTAAAGATGTAACAACAAATCAAACAATTTCACAAAAACGACTTATATCAGAAAAAGAACTGAAATAGAAAACCACTCCAAACACAATTCCATTTACATACCTTTCGAAACTTTTGGTTTAGACATATTTGTAAACCGCTCATTACAACTTATTTGGTTATTAAACCCTCCAGATTGAGCAGAGTCAATACTCATGAATGCTTTCAATCTTGAACTTCTTCTTTTATACACATTGTCAGGATAACTTTCCCCATTGCTTTGACTGTACGAAATGTTAGTGATATTACCAAGCACCCTATGTCTTTTAGCCTCGTTCTTAGCTTGTGAACCAATTTCTTGTTTAACATAATCATTTGCACCTGGGAAACTCATAGACTTGGAAACAGAACTCGATTGGCGATAACCATGCAATCCAAATCTATTTACATTTGTGTGAGCTTGAACAGCAACATTGTTAAAGGTCTGAATGGCAGTGTCATTTTGAAGAGGAGAACCCATTTGCAAAAGTCCTTTCAATCTTGCACTTTTCCTTTGAAACACTAGAATAATACAATGATAGGTGAAATTAATTAAACAATAAATTATTACAGTTAAAAGAAACAAAACTATATGAGGAAGTATCCAAACCTGTTGTGTTGCACAAATTGTTTGGTTCGTGCCCATCAGCGGCACGTTTTCTCCTACGGCTAGAAGTAACTACATTAGAAGCATCATACACATTATGAGGAGACACAACTTGAACATCAATTTCTTCTTGTTTGCCAATATTAACATGATTAATCGGTTTCGAGTTTTCTTTCTGAAATATCCTACTCCCACTAAAGCGGTCGCCCATCATTAACAAACATTCATATGGCCGCCTAATCAATGTGCCTATAAAATAGTTGTTGCAGGACAGACTTAGTGAAAGAAAGAGATGACCCGGAATTTCGCAAATAAATGGTCGGAAGGCATTCTAGCAGCTGATAGCGGCCGGAGTCTAACTGACATGAAATTTAGGCCCTGCCCCTTGTAACCCAAAAAACACAATAAAATAATTTTGAGCATTGGATACTTAAGTTATGGGAGCCTAATAATACAGACTCACTAACATTGGACCAACATAGAAGGAGTGTTAACATACAAGTGTTTGGAAATACAAGAAAATGGGCTTAAAACTTTCACCATAATGGCCACGTGTTTAAAAAGCCCACCGTTTGTTACAACTGACATAATATAGATTCCTAAATATATCATTATCCATAGATTAACGAAAGACTGTAAAATAATATTCCTAACAAATATCTATGGATGTTCAACGCATCATTTAATATATATTTAAATGACATGGAATTATTCACGAAAAAAATGATATTCTAGGTTCGTTTTGTGAATATATTATTAACATACTCATTTGGCATTAACGGCATAATATTTTCATTAAAGAATAACAAAACTTGAAAAAAAGAAATAAACGAATTAATTATTTTAATTTACATTGACAATAACTGTGTGACACACCCTAAGAACAATATGCACTGATATATTTCATAATTTATTTCAGTCATAGCTTCAGAAACATGTCAAATTTATATATTTTTATACATTAATACGTACGTTTATCATTTTTAACTTGACTAAGAATTTTAAGTAAGCAATGTAATTTGTCATATTTGTGAAATAATAAAATTTAACTACCAATATAATAACACAGGAAAATCCTTCTTATTGAACAAACCACAGAGGTGATACAAGAGCCATTAAAGTGAAAAGCAACAGAGCAGCGAAATAAAAGACAAAGCAAACGTTGAAATCGAGCAGCCTTAGATGACAAAACACTAAAGCATCTTAATTTCCGCCTAACACAAAAAATTAAGATGCTTTAGTATTCTAAAACTGAGTCCTACCATAAAAGAACCTAAAAACAACAACAGGCTAAGCAGGGTTCGCTGGCAAAAAATCAACGAAACCCTCAAAACAACAAATCCAAACGACGGGACACAAACTACTTCTTTTCTTGCTTCACAATCTTCAACGGCTTGTTCTTCAACATAGATGACGACAAGTTGTCAGAACTAAGTGCCTTCAAAGCAACATCTGCAGTTTGCTTAGATGCGGCCTTCCTTTTGCCCCTCCCAGTTTGAGTAACTATGGCAGGTGAAATCTGATTTTCATCTTCTTCCAAATCATGAATTACAGACATCGGAATGCTTGTCTTCTCACAAGGCGTATTTTCACCAAGATCAACAATGTCAGGAGTGATTTCAGAAGGGGGCTGCACATGCAAAAAGATGATAAGTTATGGATATTTAGAATATAAGAAAACTGGTAATTAGTGAGCCTTATTAACCTGGTTTTCAGCAGCATCAAATTCATCATTCAGGTCTTCACAGAAAGCATACTCTTGAATGCTAATGCTTGAAGTAGTGTGGTTTGAGTTGAAAGCGTTCCGCTTAAGTTTTAGCAGCATACGTTTACCAACAATAATGTCACACTCATCGGGGAAATCATATTCACGATTCTCCTACATGCAAAATTACATATATTATAATACAACCAATAAGCTTAAAACAGACATGAAAACGTTAAGAAATCACATATAATTACACTTCTTAGAATCTGCTTCAGTTCAGCAGCAGTTTTTCCCAGTAGCTGTGTTGCCAATTTGTCCCAAAACACAATGGAAGCAGTTCCTGTCTCATCTTCCACAGTGTAATGGATCTTAAGCCTACAAACAACAAATGTATATACTGCTAACTTTAGGATAGGCATCTCAGTTTTAAAAACTTAAAACACAAATTATATAAAGCTTCATCTCATTTCTTTACTAAATCAACTAACACTTACTTTGGTTCAACCAAGCTAGGCCTCTTCTTACAACCAGGACAATAGGTTTTTCCACCTTCTTCCTTGATCTTTGTAGAGCATTTGGCACAGCCTTCATAATTCCACCCAAATTTAGTCTCAAGCTTCAGAATAATAACACCCACAACAAAACTGGTCCCCTGGTAAATAATTAAGATGTCTGTCAATTTTAATCGCATCTTAATAACTTGCAATAATTGTGCATGTAGCATAATTCAAAAAAAAAAACTCACAACTTCCTGTGCAGGAACCTCAGACATAGGAATTCTCAAGCTAGCTCTCATTATATTAACAGCTGAATTGTCTTTTGGCGATGACAAAAGTTCAGAAATTTTCCCTGAAAGAGGAGTCACCATGTCTTTTGCACTAAACAGACAAAACAAACCATCAAATAAACTCATATGATACAATCTAATAAGGGACAATAAACTATTATGGATGCCGCTGAATAAATAAACAAACCTTTCAACCAAGACTTTGCAAGCAGGAATATCATCATTAAATGAAACCCGGGTGGCACAAAAAGAACTGCAAATTTGAGGTTTCCCTAAAAGATACAATGGACCAATAAAATAACATATGGTAGAGCGCCTTAATTAAAAAATATAATATAAACTACATGTACAACAAACCATCTTCATCAAAGGCTATCCTCGCAAGATTAATCAATGCAACAACAGGGCTTTCCATCTGTTTTAGCTGGTCAACGTATGCTTGTCCAGAACATTCATCAAACAAAACACACTCCACTTCATTACCACTGCATTTTTTACAATACCACAGACATAATTAAAAAGTTTATCATGATCCATATACATTTAAATTGCCGGAATTAATAAAAAGCATGAATATGTATCATTAATTAAGTACTCAATATCACAAAGAAGCAGTCGAAGCTTGTTTTTGGTCTCATTATCACGACGATACTCCTCTAAAGATCCCATACTTTTAACAAATCCGATCACATCTACAATAGAAAAACAACCACATGTCAACAAACCAACACATGAAGATAACAAATAATAATAAACAAACAGAATGAGTTAAAACATAAACTTAACCAATCAATTGCTCAGCATATGTCCTGACATCAGATTTCAAAATGTCAGCTATAGACATAACAGAGTAAGGATTCCGTGGGATGTCTTCAAGAGTCACAGGTTGAACATGCGTACTTGCAGAAAAAAGCAACTTATAATTGTGTTCAGTAGCTTTATATTGACCCATATTGTCCAACACTTGGAAATTTGCAATAAAGTAGTGCTCATTTTCTTTCAAAGTATCTGCGAAATGATCATCAATATCCCTGGCCATTATGCTAGCTTGAATTTTTGTTCCCTGCAATTATTAAGAATACCTAATTATTTACTTAAACATAATAAATAATATAATAACTCCGCCATCACAATATAATATACCACGTATTGCGTTTTTAGAAAGCAATAACAATTTAAAACCTGAGAGTCTACTAAAATCATGGTAGTACAAGACAAGAGCCCTGGAGAAGCTTTCTGAAAAACATCCCAGCGGCGAAAAACAGCAACATTGATTGACCACCTGTCCTTGGACTTGTTAACATCTTTGAGGAAAGCTGGAGGAGGCATTTTTGGACTACAAGATTAACTAAGAATAAAACTGTAAATAGAACAGGCAAAGCTTAGCAATGAGTGATATGATCACAAGCTGCTCAGTGAATACATTGAAGACATAAAGCACCTTTATATAGAGCCGTTGTGATGGCATATTTTGTAATGTTCTGGCGGGAACTTTGAATTCTCGCGCCATTTGTTTTTAGGCGGGAACATGTTCTTTCACCCAAACTACAAAAAAAAGTGTCCCAACAGTAATAAACACAAGCTACACCATCTCAAAGTACAACAAACACAATATAGGCTTAATTGAAGGGGAGTGGAGGAAAACTATGGTAGCTCAAATTACGATTTCACAAGTCAATCAAACAAAAAATGACAGAATGTTGACAAGCATTTTTCAACTATCTCAGCTGCGAGATACATGTGTTGAATGATGTGCAATAAATGAGGAGCACGTACCATATTGCAGGCCGCGTAGACCTAGCCCTTAAACTAACAGTTGCAAGCCGCCTACAACTACCATATTTCACCATCCTGGTTCATGCAAGATATAGATTTTATGGTACAGTACTAAAATGATCATAGAGTACCGGGACATGTTATAGGAAGAAGTACAGACGAATAGTAAATAGAAATTCAACTACAGAGCATCAGTTGGTAGGAAATGATCGTTTTGAAAATTGGAGCAAATCATAAAACATATCTAAATATCAACTCAAATCATCTTGTCCAACAACCCCCATTGTCCTTGATCCACCTAACACGAAGAATAAATATAAAAAATCTAGTGAGTACCAAAATCTCTAAGGACCACATCCTCTGAGGACAGAAATCTCCCCTAAAACATGCTGAATCAATAAAGGAACAAAAGCGACTATCAATTACCACAAAATTGATGGAAACTTGCACCAAACACATCAAGCATATCTAAACATCAACTCAAAATATCTTTCAACACATCCCCCAAATCCCTAAATCCTGCATACACCAACAATAGATATGCAGAAGATTACCGAACCAATCCCCAAAAACCTGCAAGATCAGTGTCAACATATTTATATCAATGAAGTTGTTCAATTCAAACAACATTTCCCATAAAACAACTGTAGCGAGACAAGTCAAAGACATTAAACTCAGCAACATCTTCCAGATTGACCACAAATTGCTATATCATATAATGGGATACAAAAATAACTCGTTAGATAGGCACCACCATATTTATCAAACATTTATAAAACAGTCAAATTCTCTAACTGTCTAATCACTTAATTGAGCCACTGCAAATACAATCCCCTCCATCGACGAAACCAATTCCCAAATAGATATATCATATCGTTTTGAAAATTGGAGCAAATCAGAAAACATATCTAAATATCAACTCAAATCATCTTGTCCAACATCCCCTATTGTCCTTGATCCACCTAACACGAAGAATAATATAAAAAATCTAGTGAGTAGCAAAATCTCTAAGGACCACATCCTCTGAGGACAGAAATCTCCTCTAAAACATGCTGACTCAATAAAGGAACAAAAGCGACTATCAATTACCACAAAATTGATGGAAACTTGCACCAAACACATCAAGCATATCTAAACATCAACTCAAAATATCTTTCAACACATCCCCCAAATCCCTAAATCCTGCATACACCAACAATAGATATGCAGAAGATTACCGAACCAATCCCAAAAACCTGCAAGATCAGTGTCAACATATTGATAGCAATGAAGTTGTTCAATTCAAACAACATTTCCCATAAAACAACTGTAGCGAGACAAGTCAAAGACATTAAACTCAGCAACATCTTCCAGATTGACCACAAATTGCTATATCATATAATGGGATACAAAATAACTCGTTAGATAGGCACCACCATATTTATCAAACATTTATAAAACAGTCAAATTCTCTAACTGTCTAATCACTTAATTGAGCCACTGCAAATACAATCCCCTCCATCGACGAAACCAATTCCCAAATAGATATATCATCCTTTATTCAAAGTCTAGCATGTCCAGGCCAAGGTCTATAAACACTATCACTGTAAAATCATTCCTACCAAAACCTACTCCACCATTACTTTGTTGTATTTCATCCATACCAAACTCTTTCCCATCATCTAGCTGGTACTTAGAGCAGCTATGCCAGCCTAGAAAATGAACAACTATAGAGTACAAGCCACCCACCATTAATCTATCAACCTAAAATCATGACTTGACAGCGCATACATGTTGGTCTGCAACAAAATCACATTGATGTTCAATAAAATGATGTTTCATATTCATGTAAGCTGTGATGAATGACAATATATAAAATATGTATCAGGAAAGTAAAACCCTAAACACATCATTTAAATACAAGAAACACCACAGTCAACCAGCAAAAAGTTCACTTCCACATAAAGAAAACATCATCCAATATCATTAATTAATAACTTATTGAATGGAATGTACCTCATTTTGAGTATTTCAGGTAATTTACGCCCTTCATGAAAAATCTACACAAATTCAACTATGAATTCAACCAATAGTTAGAGTCCGAAGAATCGCAGATAATCAACTTCATTGTGGGATATACTCAAAATGTATGAGTGTGCCTAAAAGTTACCAATACATGGACAGGGTAATCACATGGCCATCATATTTCTTGCATTTGACCCACAGCATACAAAATGCATACAATAACAGTCCGCTTGTCTAAATATCAACTCAAGGATATTTTTTTTTTGAGTTTTTAATCCGGTATCCTGGGCCAGCCCCAATGTCACGGGGAACTCAACGGGCTCAGACTAATCCAGATCCGCACCGGGGCCTCCACTTAAGGGTAAAGTGCTGGCCAAGGGGCAGGCTGCATTCCCAGAGCTCGAACTCGAGACCTCTGGTTAAGCGGTGAAGTGAGGTAACCACTACACCAACCACGCTTGGTTATCAACTCAAAGATATTCACAGAACTCCAAAGCTCCTACTTGTTATAACTGATCATGTGTTGATAAGTTGCCTTATAAAAACATAGTGTGAGATTTTTAACACGACTAATTATCTGCCCAATACTTTATCCTAAACCAGGTTTCACTATATCATCTAAGGAATGGTTTTTAGGGCTCTCATGTGACGTCTAAATAATCACACCATGTTTCACTATACGATGTTATTAAATAATATCACACACAGAAATTGTAATGGGCATCACACAATCAACTCCATTACCACAACAGGATGTGTACATATATTCCTGTTTTGCGCAACAGGATATTTGGTAGCAACTGCCACCAACTCATCTGAGTATTGCCTCGATAATTTCAATCCAATCCCATCACCTAGTCATGTTTCAAGTGAATAAAGATACACACTGGTTTCACTGTTTTTTTGGTCAAGAAATAATAGACCGTCTTCTATATCTAAACAGAAGAGACCATCTTCATTCAACTATTGGACCAATAAGAAATTGGGACAAGTTCATAGTTTACATACCTAAATTTAGCCTAAGTACTTCCGTAGGTAAGTACAGCAGATAGAAAAGACCTCCAGTCATCAAAACTGGACTCCATAGAACATGGGATGAACAGACATCTGTGACTACATACACTAAGCGCCCATTACATTAAAATCTAACTTCAATTGTAATTGGAAAGACCAATTACAAACCAACAACAATCCAGTCACAAACGAACCTGACCTAAATCCCTTTGCGACAGGGTCTCCTAAACTTACAAATAATCAGTGTCTATTTAAAGCATATCATCTACAAAGCACAAACAAATTCCAATTCCAAAAAATTCAACATCTATTCCCCTCTATTTAAAGGCATTCATCATTGATTACAGTCACAGAACCAAAACATCAAAGTAACCAGAGCCATCCATAATGGGGTCTGAACACCTGAACTACAGACCTTTCAGATATCATGAAATTGTTGGATGCATCCGATGTTGGAGAAGAAGTGGGGCTATTGGTGTTCAAATTCGCACAGGATCACTCGACGTTTACCAGATCGGTGGTTATAGTAGGAGTTCAATGTACAATGTAATTGAAAGGGCCAACGTCTGGACAAACACAAGAAGGTTCTTTCAAGAAGATTTCAACTTCTTCCGCCACGTATACACGGTTATTAAAAGGCAAGGGCTCACAAATTTCTGGTGGGAGTCAGCCCAAAGAGATGATCGTTGGGATTACATGACCAGACAAAGGAGTTATGAATTTATCTTGCCTTATATTGGTGTCTCCATTGACCCCACCAACAATCGCTTAATGATATGGAACTTCCACAATCAAGTATACATGAAAGTTACAGCTACACTGAGGCGACCTAGGTGCAGATTCACATCTCCAAGTGTTCAAATCCAACAGGGCACCCCACAACCCTCAATATTCCCATCCATAGAAAGACACGACTTGTACTCAATACTACCACCGACGGATAATTTTGGGAACGATCTCGGAGTAGTGTCAAGTGATGATGACGGTGGGAACTAAGGATCATCCATGTTTTATGTTGTCATTTTAATCATAATTATTAAAAAGTATCTCATTACCCATGTCTTACACATCATCTTGTAGCTTTCTTTAATAGTTCCACCTTTGACTTCACTCTTTGACCCTACTGTAAAAATATCTGAAAAGTAACTTTTACATTCATGACTCATAACATCATCTCACCACATTCGCAGGATCTAACATTTACTCTTTAAATTTATACATGCATACTTTATTAAATTTCATCTTATTCAAATTTATACAATTTTTAACAAAGTTAAATTCCACCATAAAACCAGAAACATAATAAACAAACCAACATTAAAATTGCCATTAACTTGTGCTTTATGAAGTACAACATCAAAACCACTTGCTGATGTGGAATCAACAAAACATCAAAATACAACTACCACAACCAAACAACAAAGGAACAAAGAAAAACAAACCCTAGACAACAAAAGGGAATTACAAAAACAACATAAAAAGAGACTTCATGCACAATGGCCGACCAATCATAAGTCCTCTACACAATTGGAACCGACGAGATTAGTTCAATCGGAGTGACACGAGCCAACATGCGCTTTAGCTGATCCTCCAACGCGGGGCATTTGCAGTTGTAGAACACCCTGGTTGCATTCTGATAAGAAACAACTATGGGACCACCTATTGCAAAGTAGATGTAGTAAGTTAACAAACAAAAACTCTTACATAGAAGTTGTAAGATGGGAATACAAGTAATAAAAAAAAAACCTTCTGGTTTCTCATAAACCCTAGCAAGTTGTATCACAACGAAAACATCTCCATCCAAGTCTAAAGCGTCGTACAACTCCATGGCCCTATCAGCACAATCTCCCTTTAAAACACATGACAGCAGCTTGTCCTCCCTACGTATGTCTGATATTCGTTAATATCAGATGGTGAAATACCATACATGAAACTTAAAATACTAACCCAAAAGAAAGAACACCCCTATCTTCAAGCACAATTGTAACCTCCCTTCCATACAAAGACCTGTCGTCATCCATGGCAGTCTCGCAAACGGCCACCAGATATCCACAAATATCTGAAAATAAGGACACTGGTAAGGGAAAAAACTGACTAATAATAAACCTTACAAACAAAAAAAAGAAAAGTACATTTACCAACTAAGCCGCCACCAGTGGCAATCCCATTTAAAACATGAGGCACAGTGATTAAATCCCAGCTATGATCAGGCATATCGGCATCAAAACGATCGACAACGCTATTGTGGCCTAACACAACGTGATACTTGGTTTGGTTCACATCATGATTCAGACGAACAAGGAAGTCACTAATTCTGTAGACTTTCTTATGCAACAACCTACGTGCAAAACGACCCATGACAGAACGATCATCCAGCAGCACCAACATCCTGTCTCCCTGAAACAAAACCAAATTTAAGCATTAACAATTTAACAACAAAGGTCCTCAATATCAGAAATTATTTCCACAAATACCTCAGCATCAAACACCACAAGTTGGATAGAAGTCTGCTCACGCATAGGATGATTCGCGGCACCAGCATAACGAACAAAGTCTTTATAAATAATGTGGTCAACTTTCACAATAATGTAGTATTGACAGAACCCAGGAGATAAGCGGGAAAGGGGAACAACAGGAATGTCATTCATGTTTGCTAAACAGGGGAGAAGGGAGAAAATGGAAGTAAATGGTATATAAAAGTGCCACCTGAGGACTTCGCTGGAAAAATAATGCAACGCAAGGGGGTTTATATAGATGCTGAAATTTGTGCGCGCGAAACTTGTCAAAGCTCCCCCATTTAAAAAAACTGGAATAATAAAAAACATAAAATAATAGGACCTAAATATTGAAAATAGTCAATCAAGTCAAATCTCTTAAAACCAGCAAAGAAGCTACTTCATTTGGCTACTGGACAGTGTTTCTGAAGCTAATTAAACAGTAATTCAAGACGGAAACGCGAAAAGTTTTTGCACCTACACAATAGTAAAAGCAGAAGTACCAAAAAAAAATGGGAAGAGATTTATATTAGATATAGATTAAGAAGCTGTATTAATATTGTATCTATCTTTATGTTCAATCACTAATTGGTGCATACTAATGTCTATCCAAACTATCAATACATACAAATGTTTGGGGAAGGGACCAAATTAAATTTGGTATATGGAGAGTTGGAGACTACGAGTAAATGATTTTCTGAGCTTTTGTTATCAAATGGAGTAACCGGTTGCCACGTACCCGCCAAAAGTATAGCGTTTGGGCGCGACACTTTTGTTGTTGTCATTCTCTAGAAAAAAACAGATGATTATTAGCACATAATTTAGCTATAAAGTCAGGAAATGTGAAATATATTCCGCGAGTAAATGATGGATTATATGGCTGATTCTGTGGCCAATGCATAAGAGTCGCAAATCATAAATTTTTTAGTAACATTTTTGTTATATCATAAGCTGAAAATGATTAAGATTTAAAATTTTTATCTTTTTTCAAAGATTAAATTAAATTATTGATAAAACATACAAAATTGAAATAGTGATATACCAAAATGTTAGAAATTTTATGTAAAATCTCGTGATGAATAGACCACAAAATGTTTGACACCAAAATCATGTAACTTATAAGCAAAGGACAGTAAAAAGATAGCAAGGAGAGGTGAGGAAAGTCAGATTCATTAAGTGTCAATATTAGAATTAATAATTGGTCAAAAAAAATATTAGAATTAATAGTTTATTTTCATAAACTTGGCGTCAAGATAAACTCAATTCAATCATACTAAGGGTCTAAGTCATGCCATTTAATAACACATATCTATCTATACACATGAAATGATTATTATGTGTGCCTGAGCAAAATAAAATGAATATGATTATTTGTTTTGTTTATTAACGTATATACAATACACGAGAAACATGTATCTAGGGGTGTTCATGGGATGAGACAGGATCGGGACACCCCCCCGTCCCGTGTCCCGTCCCGTCCCGAACTTGTCCTGTACCGATCGGGAACGGGACGGGACGAGAAATTCCAAAAAAAAATTGATTTTTTTTTATTAAAAAATATCTATTTCTAAAAAGATATGACACTTTATTTTTTGTAATAAACAAATAAATTAGTTCAATATTAGTTTTATAATACTACCTCTGGTCCTAAATATAGGACCTAGATAACTTTTTTTTGGAGAGCTTAAGGTTGCAAAATAGTCTATTAAATCATGACATATTTGATATATTTTAGATTATCCATTAGTTTATAAGTAAAATAAACTAGTTTAAAGGAAAAAAGTACGTAAATCAATTTATAATTAACTATTTTTTTTTTTTTTTTAGGATTTTTCAAAAAAGTCAATTAGGTCTTATATTTAGGACCGGAGGGAGTATATCTTATACAACATAATAAGGTCAAATTCTATTATTATTGTGTTTTTCATAAAATAATATCATGATTATTTATACATGGTATAAATGACACACGCATTTTTTTAAAAAAGTTATATAAAAAATACTCCCTCCGTTCCTAAATATAAGACCTAGATAACTTTTTTTTGGAAAGATTAAGGTTGCGAAATAGCCTATTAAATGATGACATATTTGATATCTTTTTAGATTATCCATTAGCTTATAGGTAAAATAAACTAGTTTAAGAGAAAAAAGTAGGTAAATCAATTTATAATTAACTTATTTTTGCTTTTTTTAGGATTTTTCAAAAAAGTCAATTAGGTCTTATATTTAGGACCGGAGGGAGTATATCTTATACAACATAATAAGGTCAAATTCTATTATTATTGTGTTTTTCATAAAATAATATCATGATTATTTATACATGGTATAAATGACACACGCATTTTTTTAAAAAAGTTATATAAAAAATACTCCCTCTGTTCCTAAATATAAGACCTAGATAACTTTTTTTTGGAAAGATTAAGGTTGCGAAATAGCCTATTAAATGATGACATATTTGATATCTTTTTAGATTATCCATTAGCTTATAGGTAAAATAAACTAGTTTAAGAGAAAAAAATAGGTAAATCAATTTATAATTAACTTATTTTTGCTTTTTTTAGGATTTTTCAAAAAAAGTCAATTAGGTCTTATATTTAGGACCGGGAGTATATCTTATACAACATAATAAGGTCAAATTCTATTATTATTGTGTTTTTCATAAAATAATATCATGATTATTTATACATGGTATAAATGACACACGCATTTTTTTAAAAAGTTATATAAAAAATACTCCCTCCGTTCCTAAATATAAGACCTAGATAACTTTTTTTTGGAAAGATTAAGGTTGCGAAATAGCCTATTAAATGATGACATATTTGATATCTTTTTAGATTATCCATTAGCTTATAGGTAAAATAAACTAGTTTAAGAGAAAAAAATAGGTAAATCAATTTATAATTAACTTATTTTTTGCTTTTTTTAAGATTTTTCAAAAAGTCATCTAGGTCCTATATTTAGGAACGGAGGGAGTATGTATTTATATATTCGGGACGGGATTGGGACGACCTCGTCCCGTCCCGAAGAGAAATTTTGTCCCGTTCCGAAACTTTTCGGGACAGAAATTTCCCGTCCCGAAATGCCTTGGGACGGGACGGGAAATTTTGAACACCCTTACATGTATCTGTTGTTTTAAACAAAGGTTTTTAGTTTTTTTACAATGTATAATGGAAACGTTTTGTTCAAAATGTTTTTTTTCCCGATTACATTAAAATGTTGCTCTGTATTATCCTAACAATGGATGATACCACATTTATTGTGATTTTCGGTAATTAAGTCAATAAATTCGAACTTTAATACTTTGTACCCCTCTCTCTCCCCTCACGAGTCACGACATAGTTTGATCTCCAAAAGAAAAGTTTAATCTAATTTTAAATACACAACTGGGCATCTAACTTATAAAATAAATAACCATTTATGATATTAATATTAATAATACTAATAAAACATGTCCATTAAATAACACGTTTCGTCGTTTGGTCATCAATATATATACATGCATTAAATTAAATTAAGAAAATGATAGGCATTGATGACTAATAAATTATCCTTTGTTTCCTTCATTTTAGCTGTGAAAGAATATCCAATAATGATCGACTTCCAATCCAAAAGAAACAAGAAAGAGTGGGCATGCTTTTTCTTTTGGGGAAAGAACTCAGAGAAGTAACATTCCTTGAACACCTTATCTTTTTTAAGCCTAACTTCCTTTTCTTCCCACTTTTTGATCACCTTTTCTGAATTATATTATCCTCATTGGCTTCAAACTTGACCATTTTTTTTAACCCAAGCACAAGACTTTCGCCTTGTATCAGTGTGAGGTATTAGGAATTCGGTTTGATCGAGGAAAGTGGAAAACAATCTTTAAATGTTCGGTACAGCTTATAATTAGCCTAATCTTGATACTAACTCAGCCCCAATCTTATTCTACATAGAATTACGCAATGCCATTACTTTTAAGTACTGTTGTTTGTATGATGAGATGAACCAAATATATTGTTTTGAGTTTAATGGCCAAATTTCTTATTGTTTATTAACTAGGTATGGACTTCATGTGTTTTTGTTCGTTCTTCTATGAATTATCTAAATGGTAAGCTTTGTCGTTCGTGAAGGTGTTTTTTTTCTCACCGAATTTCAATTTGAAAGCAAGACATGAAAAAGTCGATTTTATGTACTCCCTTCGGTCCCATGTATAGCTCAACATAAATTGATGTTCGATGTTACATATAAGAAAGAATATTATCTCAATATGGAGTTCAATATTATATAAGGCAACTCAATTCTTTCACCGTAAATTTATAGCGACTATTTAAATGTAATAACTAATCATTTATCAAATAACTTATTAAATAATTTGCCTAATTTTTTTTTTATCTAAACTACTTTATTTATTTTATATTCGATCTAATGTATAATCTAATATATAATAATATATAACATATATTATGATGTCATTACATCAAAGATGGTTGGCAATCAAATATTCATGCAAATACAAGAAAACTAAAAGAATAATAATGTATTTATACTAATTTTCCCAATAAATGAGAGGTTGTGAGTTCAATTTCACTTATAATTTTGATTCAAGTTGTCAGAGCTCACCCCTTTAATTAAAGAAATGTCTTTTAAGTAAATGGTTGGGGATCGATCCCTAATTTTTGCTAATGAAACATATTCACAGCTAGCAGTCTATCCCCTATATACCCTTGAGAAATAAAAAAAAGCTTTGGTATTTTTATCCAAAAAAAACCTTGATACTCCAAAACTTTATGTTTAATTAACCAACTTTTTCCCAAAATATCCTTATCAATGCTTCCTAATAATAGACAAGAAGAGGGGAGGGTGGAGTCAATGCTTCCTAATGATAGACAAGAAGAGAGGGAAGATAAAGTCAATACTCACTAATGATAGACAAGAAGAGAGGGAAGGTGAAATCAATGCTCCCTAATGATAGACAAGAAGAGAGGGATGATGAAGTCAATGCTACCTAATATAGACAGGAAGAGAGAGAGAGAGTGGAGGTGAAGGAGGATAGTTATGGTACATTGGTAATACCATGTCATTTTAAGTAACTTAAGTACTGTAACATTTTTAATCTAATCAAATTAGGTAATTAGGTCTTATATTTAGGACTAGAGGTAGTACATTTTCGGGTGTGTTTGGCTCAACTTGTGAAAAAGTAGGTTAACTTATTTTTATGCTTAAATGAACTTTGACAAAATGTGGCTTATTTTCCCATTTGACTTAAAAATATGTTTGGATGACTTTTTGTTGGAAATGAGCTTATTTTTAAATCATGTGTAGAAAATAAGCTAGTTTTTTTTCTGAAAAAAACTACATAAAGTGACTTATGAATAAGCTGACTTATTTTAAATAAGCTATGTGAAAAATAATCCAGTCAAACATAGAAAAAAACATACACCCAAAATAAGCTGACTTATTTAAAATAAACTAGCTTATTTCTAAAAAAAAGTCAGGCTAAATACACTATTTTTCCCACGAGTGTACGACATAACAAACGTGAGTTTAATACTTGTTCTCATCCTCTAGTAGGAGTAATTCATATTTTCCATTCCCGTTGAAATTCAGTCCTGGTAGTGTACCTAATAAGGGGGGCCTTTTTGTCCGTCCACAAATAGCGCAAGGCTATTTCTGTCATGGCCGTCAGATCTCACTGATTTTGACATAAAACAACTGATTATACAATTTCTCTCACCAAAAAAAAATATCTCCTCATTAGTCCTTCTCTCCCAGAAAAAGCCTTTTGGATAAAATCGAAAAACATAAACTCCCAACAACAAAAGCAAACCAAAGCAAAGATCTACCCAAAACATCAAACCACAAAACAACAAGCACAAAAATTTACACAGCAAACAAAAGAAAAATATATGTATATGTATGTGTGTTGACTATATTGAAGTGCTGGAAAGTAAAATCTGAAGTACCCATTTGAGGTTGGTGAAGCTTCACGGGCTCAAAACAAAAAAAAAAAAACAATCTTTTTGGTATCTTTCTATCTTCACCCACCACCTCCAGCTTATGTTGTTCGTATCATCTAATAATCAAGTGGTGTAGCTTCATCCACGTCAACTTTGGATACCCTTTTCTTTATTCGATCTGATTGAGGTTTCTGTGGTGGGGGTTATTATTTTCATGTGTTAATTGAGATGGTTGTGTGAGAAAATATAGCTTCTTTGAGATTTGTACGTACAGGAAGGATAAGGAATGGATCGTGCTGCTGTCACAGTTGGTCCAGGCATGGATTTGCCTATCATGCATGATAGTGATCGATATGAACTTGTAAGAGATATTGGGTCTGGAAATTTTGGAGTTGCTAGGCTTATGAGGGATAAGCAGACAGAGGAGCTTGTGCTGTTAAGTATATTGAGAGAGGTGACAAGGTTTGTGTTTTAATTGTTGAGTTTTTTTTTTCTATTTATGGTTGCCTTAAGTGGATGAAAAATATTTCCTTTTGTGGTAATAGATAGAGTTGAAATTTTTTTTAGATGAATTAAATTTCATTGAATATGGTCTTTAATAATCATATTGGTTTTCAGGATTTAGATATATTCTGTTACTCTTTTGAATGGACTGATGGGGTTAAGTCCCATGGAAAGTCAATCTTGTTTCTTTTTCTAGTTAATATTTATAACTGATGTTTAACGACTTCTTGTATCTTTGGTTTGGTCGTTAGTTAATTCTTAAATTAATTTGGGATATACTTTTATTTATTGATATTAGCTTATTTCTTGGGGTTTATGGTGTGCTTGCTGTATGCATTTAATGGCTTAGAATTGTTAGCAGTAACCTTGGTTACTAATACACTATGGAAGTTTCTTTCCATCTGAAGTTATGCGCTTCTCCCATGGTTTCTCATTACTTGAAGTTATTCACTCTTGTTGTACTCGATATGAAATGCTGTGGATTTCTTTATTTTTGGTATAATTGCACTCAAACAGCACTATGTTGTTCTTGTGTTTGATCAATAGTGTTGTGTTTTAACAGATAGATGAAAATGTACAAAGGGAAATTATAAACCACAGGTCACTGAGGCATCCTAATATTGTCAGGTTTAAGGAGGTTTGTACAACCCATTGCCAATCATATCTCTTCCTGTCTGAATATTTTGATTAGTTTACTTGTCTTTTTTACTGTAGGTCATATTGACCCCAACACATTTAGCGATTGTGATGGAATATGCTTCTGGAGGGGAGCTGTTTGAACGCATCTGCAATGCAGGGCGGTTCAGCGAGGATGAGGTTCCTTTCTATTGAACCCGTGCGTTTGTGCTGTGCTGTCAGATAACTTTGATGTGAAATTGTCAATTGTCTTGTGTTGCAGGCACGGTTCTTCTTCCAGCAGCTTATATCAGGGGTTAGCTATTGTCATGCAATGGTATGCAGATTTAGCAGTAGTACTTAGGAGGCATTCAGTACATTGGTATGTATCCTTGATGCATACTGTGTGCCAAATGCCTCCTCCATCTTTGCTTGACTATATCTATGTCCTGCCCTGAAGACTTAGTAAGATATTTGAATTGATTTTCATTGTCCTGTCTTTTATTTTTAAAAAAAGCAAGTATGCCATCGTGACTTGAAGTTGGAGAACACATTGCTAGATGGAAGTCCAGCTCCACGTTTGAAGATTTGTGATTTTGGGTACTCAAAGGTATACTTTTTTTCTTCAGATTGCTCCTTTGAGCTGCAGCTATAAAAACTAACATCACCGCTTCTTGCACTCAAACTGAAAAGAGCATTGTTTATGAAGTTAACTGAAGTAATTTTTTCCCCCTTGAAATCAAGGTATTTTCATCCTATATACATGGTCTTTGACGTATCAACTTGTAATCTCCTTGTATCTTGTGTTTATTGTTTACTTTGCAGTCCTCGGTGCTCCATTCACAACCAAAATCTACTGTAGGTACTCCCGCATATATTGCTCCTGAAGTGTTGCTGAAGAAGGAATATGATGGCAAGGTACATTTAACTTCTATCACGAAAATTCATCTTACTAGTGATTCTGACCATTTCCACTTAAGATGCTTCCTACCTTCGATTGTTAATTTTTTAATATAGAATTCAAAGCATTTGTTTTTTTTATAGGAAGTAGTCATATTTGATGTGACCACCCGTGAATTGGTTTGGCTTCTAGGATCAGGTGGAAAATAATATAAGGACAGCTGCCGCAATTTTATGGGTTGGGTTCATTTTTTGATTGCTTACTGTTAAAACTCTTGCATCACCCCTCCAACTTGGTGTGCACTTTGTAATGAGGCATTTTTATGTTTTTTTTAATCACAAGATCTCTTGTATATGTTTGTGTTGGGAAAAGGGGGATAGTTAGAGAATCAGATAACTGTGCTTTCCTTTTTAATAAACGAAAGTTTAGTTGAGATGGATCCAGGGACTCACTAGGGCCAGCTTATATGTCACCCATCAACAATGCCCTTGGTGGTGGAATTTGAATCTAAAACCTTGTGGTTTATGGGCCAAATATTTGCCAATCGGGCCAGCCTTTAATGATACTGTGTAAATTTTGTGGGTAGTTCTGAATTATGTGTTATCCATTATCTTCACAAGCAAAGGCTTAAACCTTGTGGGCAATACCATTCTTGATCTCGTGCACTTAGGTGCATGAAAATTGAAAAGTTTGATTTCATAATGAGGCACAAACATCTCTTTCTTGATAGCTTTAACTTGTTTCCTTTGATAGATAGTTTGAATTGATGATAGTGTTACTTAAATATGACTCAGATTGCAGACGTGTGGTCTTGTGGGGTAACTTTATATGTCATGCTGGTTGGTGCATATCCTTTTGAGGACCCTGACGAACCAAAAAACTTCCGCAAAACGATACATGTAATCCACCCCTTTCTTTTCCACTTAATGGTAAGTTAATGGAGATAATATGACTAATCTGTTTGGATATTGTTTGCAGAGGATATTGAATGTCCAGTACTCAATTCCTGACTATGTTCATATATCTCCTGAGTGCTGTCATCTGATATCAAGGATCTTTGTTGCTGACCCTTCACAGGTCAATATCTTTTTATTGTGTTAAATGTTCTTGTCTTATTATATGCTTGACTTCATTGAAAAGAATTGGATTTTTTAATCCGTTCTCGTCCAGTTCTGTCATATATTTTTCATTTTAAGAGATGGGTGAAGGCTTTAATCTTCTAATTAGTAATTAACATCAATTCAAAACAGAGGATAAGCATGCCTGAGATTAGAAACCATGAGTGGTTTCTAAAGAATCTTCCAGCTGATCTCATGGATGAGGGTTCAACAAACAACCAGTTTGAAGAGCCTGATCAACCAATGCAGAGCATAGAACAAATCATGCAGATAATTGCTGAGGCCACAATACCCGCGGCCGGGACTCAGTCTCTCAACCAATATCTTACAGGTAGCTTGGATATTGATGATGACATGGACGAGGACCTCGAGACAGATCCTGACGAGCTTGATATCGATAGCAGTGGAGAAATAATCTATGCTATGTAACTGTATGTATGATTGCCAGGTGATAAAAGGAGCCGGTTTCATATGGTGCAGGATATGATGTGAAAAAAATGCTCTTTGATCTTAGGGAAGGATTCTGTGACTGTTTTTATTATGTTGTTAGAGAGTCCATCCTGTTTGTATTTTATTGCTTGATCTTTCCTGCTTATGTGGTGGTGCTTTTAACTAGTGTGTTGTATTGTACTTTACTTTATGAATTTATGTTCCATGTCTCTTGCCACCTGTTTTTTTTTCTCTCGGTAATATCTTCATTCAGCCCTGTTGAAATTTGTTGGTTTTTGCACTTTACAGTATGAAAGATGCGCATGTGCCTTTCTTTTGTAAAGAAAGTAACAAAAATGATAGTATTGTTTGTTTTATTTTATATAATGATTTGAGAGAGATATTTAAGTACTAAATATAATTTCCTTCGAGCTTTAACATCGAAGTTTGTTGGAATTAAAGCTTCCCAATCCCGAATTCAATTTGTCGGAAGAAAATATTGTCTTTAATGAATGGAAGAAGAGTTGGAGTGATATTTATTTAAGAAAGGGGTAAAGGAAGATGACCTTTTCATTTTTCAATAGTCAGGAAATCTATATAGTTATACAAAGATTTGATAGTTCATAGGTTATAATGATGTTAGGACATCTATATAGTCGATTATGCCTTAAGGCAAAATGATGGTATAGTGGTGGAGAATATACATACATAAAAAAGGGGAATGACATGTCTTAGTGGAAGACCCACTGTTAGGGGATTAGTCACACTTCACTTGAAAAAAGAATAAAAATAGTCACTACTATCAGCGGCGACTATGAGCTCTGTTAAAATTATGAAATAAACTTGAATAAAATTACTATGAGCTCTGCTAAAATTATGAAATAAACTTGAATAAAATTACTATGAGCTCTGTTAAAATTATGAAATAAACTTGAATTTGATGTTTATGGCAACTAGACATAAGATTAAGTCGTAATTGTAATTGTCAATGTTGTTGATTGATAATTCTTTAGAACAGGGTTACTATAGACATTTCTTTATAACAAAGTTATTATTTGTGATTGCGATTTAATTTATTAGTCTCTATGAACTTAAAACAAAATTTCATGATATCTTAGGAACTAATTGTGATTTTTCACCTTACGTGTGATAAGTGTCATTCCCAATAAAAATAGGAAAAAGTTTAAAAAAAATGCGACTTGAATTATTAAATTTAAAATATGAGATTTTTACAAATCCAATGATTTTGACTAAATGCACAAACACATTGACCATTATACTTCATTAATTTATAATATAGGAATTCAAGAACTATTTACTTAAAATATCCCAAAAAAATCTAAACGAAAATAGTAATTTATCAAGTACTGAAAAAATAATATATTTTATATTTATCTGTTTTAGCTTATTCTCATTTTGAGTATAGATTATAAACCGCATTGCACTTCCACAGCATATCAATAAATTTTAGTTGATTCAACTGTATGATGTCAAAGTCATACCGATCATATAAAATCTTTTTCATTGGGTCACAATATTAGGAGAAATTTTAGACAATTACTTAATCTTTTTAATTCCTTTTCCCCTATTTATAGCTTCTTCACCAAATTGCAAATGATTTCTGACAGAATTCCTCTAATAGCTTTGGTTCTTGAGGAATATTATTTTCTCTTGGCAGGTGGACAACGTCCTATTTAAATTTCAAATTAGCTAAATGTCAACTAATTTCCTCTTTAAGCAAGTTCAATCATGCATCTCAGTAATTACAACTAATTAAATTGCAGTATAATCTTTCTTTGATATCAAGAAAACTTGAATAATACTCCATTGTCCCTAAATATAAGGTCACTTTACCTAAATTGCTAATTTGATCAGATTAATGAAGTTAGTTAAGTTAGTTATAATCAAATGATATTACCAATTCACCATAACCATATATCTTTATCCGAACTCTCCCTCTCTTGTTTGTTTAATTATTGATTAGTATTATTAAGATTAATTTGGGAAAATGTTGAGAAAAATTAGAAAGTGACCTTATATTTAGGGATAGAGAGAGTAATTCAGAACCCTCATGTTTGGTGAGCAAGAGTTTTGTAGTTGTTGTAATTTCTGAAAAGAATTGATTTTTGTTTTCAAAGTAAGATGGGCTTGGCCTAGTCCTTTTGAAGGGAAGTGAGGTGGTGAAGTTTTACTTCTCTTTGGGATAAGTGAGAATGAAGAATGTGTGAAGGTAGGCATTGACAAATGGTCACGTGGGTTGAAAGATTTATGGTCGCTGATCTGTTCATCAATGTATGGATCTTGGGATGTTTGAGGAACTAAAAGGAATATTCAAAGTGAAGAGTAAAAACAAAATTGTCATCTTGAACAATTCCCGTTGCTAGAAATGGAATGAATAAAGAAATGTTACCAGCAGATAATGAAAGGGAAACAGTAGGGTTTATGTAAAGCCAAGTTGTTCCTATGAAGAACTTTTAGCGGAAACCATATATAGACGATGATAACAGTTCTTTTTTAGAGCAATATGATCTTGTGAATATCTATGGGACTGATTTTTTTAAGACTAGTCACCTTTCATTTAAAACAATTTTCATGTCACTGTATTACAAGATCATTAACAAAAACTATAAATGGAGATGTGACGATTTCATATATAGGCAAGTTTGGACGTTATGAAGGGTAAGTGTCCAAATTTGTGGAGTTATGATAATGCATCTTCGTTTGGTTTTGACCTTAGAAAGGGACCACATACCACATGGGGATAAGGCTGAGGTTTCTATTACAAGACAGAGAATGGGATGGCTGATTCCTTTCTGTTTTTCTACTTGGTCTTTTTTTTTTTGTTATTAGGTGTCACATATGTATCTTTTGTTTCTGTTCTTGGGTTGTTTTTCTTTTTTTTGCGTTTTTCTGTTTGATTATTTTGGATGCAATTCAGAGGATTTCCTTGCTGTGGGAAATAAGATAACAATTAAAAAAATTGAAGTAAATGTAAATGATTGATTTTTCCCAACAAAAATTTTTTGTTAACCAAGTCATAAGTAAAAATATTTGATGGAATTCATTAAATAGATTTATACTATAAATTACCTAGACCTGTTCAAACTATGATCCCCTCTTTTATTTGTAAAATATCACATGCGCACGTACACAGACAAAATTTTGAGTTGCCTTATCTTTTAGGTTAAGACTTACCTTTAAATTACAAAAGAAATGTTAGCCTTATATTTGAGAAATAAAAAACTGAAGTTGAAAATGAGTGCGTCTTTAACTCCTTGTCACGAGTCACCAAAGGAAATAAAAAATAGAAAACAAATGTTTTTTTTAATAAAATGCAAAGTGATATTAGTGAAAGCAAATGTTTACCTATTACTTCAATTCCCACGTTCCTAATGATAAAACTTATTTACTTAATTTAATTATATTAAGGATATTAGTTAAATTAATTATTATCACATGAAATTATCAATACACCCTAATCACATCTACCATTACCCTCACCCTCCCTCTCTTATTTGTTTACTATATATATTTATTGTAAGGGTTAACTTGGAGAAAATTAGGGACAAATAAAAAATCTCATATTTAAGACTAAACAAATCTCCCTAAAAAGTCTTATATTTAAGACTAGAGGGAGGATTAACCACTCAAGGAATATGAAAGAAATTTAATATATGATGATAAATATCATAAGCAACCACTTTCGTGGTAATTAATCTACATCTTTGCAGAAGGTAATGAACATAATTGGAGAGATATCGATGACATTCCTTTGAGATATAAAAAAAATCTTTACGTGGAATAAATCACCATAGCATAATAAGATCAGAAAAAAATTTATTGATTTTTTCAGGAGTACATAATCAACCGTAGGGAGTAGCCAAGGCAAAAAAAAAAAAACCGTAGGGAGTAGGGATCATAGATTCCTTTCAATTATTAAATCAAAGAAAGAAAAGTCTTCTTGCCAATTGATTCAAAATAAAGTTTATGGGTGCCATGTCCCCTTTATGTAAAATTTAATTTAATTTAATTTGCAAAATAATTTAATAGTATAATAGTCAAGATTAAATTAAATTAATACCACCTCCAACTTCAATGCTAGACACTTTTAATCAGTTCACCAAAGAGCGTTAATTCTTTTTTGAAAATGAAAAACAAAACAAATTTGGATAAATTAAGTTCGCATACCAAATTACATACCAATTTTAAATAGAAGCAATTTAAGTTTAAGTTTGTTAAATAAGAAACATCCAATTCTTTACATTTTTTAGTTTATTGCTTCGATGACATGCACTATTAAAAAAATGAAATGTATAGAGGTGCATTTTGGATAGAATTTGTGGGGCTGAATGTTTTTTTTTTTATATCTTAAATGCTTGTGTTTAAGCTATTACTTATTGTTCATTATAGATAACTTTATAACATGATCAGCTGACATGCATGAAAAATACATAAACTATATATATTCAAGCTTATCTTGTAATTTTTTCACATGTTTTTTTTTGTAAATTAGGAAATATATTTGGTTCTAATTAACCAATTTTCGTACAATTAAATGCGGAGTCACGAGTCGTGACGACCTGCTTGAAAGTAACATCTCATCACTTGATATTTCTTAAAAGACAAATTATGGATAAGTTTTGTGGATCGAATAAATTAAATCACGTTAAGTCACACAAAATAAAGATTTTTAGTTGTACGTGTCAGAACTTCTCAAAATAATCTAGTGAAATGAAAAAAAAGCAGATCTATTTTTGGGCAGATCTGTTCTACCAAAAAGAATACTGAGAATCTAATTGATTTTTGAACGGACGCTTAAACTTCAAATTAAATGTATTACTATTAACTGATGTTTTTAATTACAGTAGTTCTTATGAGGGCAATAATAAAAGATAATATATATGAAATGACGCAACATTTTAAGAAGCCTACAAAAAATGGGGTCCTGTACATGCATGAAAATTGAAATGAATAAAAAAATATAAAAAGTTTTGATATTATCCCATCTAGGACTTATTTTGTTCATTATGAATTATGAAAAGAAAATATTACTCTTCTAATCCTAAATACCTCATCAAATTTATAGTGCAATATCTTTCTATTATAAAATGTACTACAAAGTCAATCTTATATTTAAAGCTAAATGTAGTAATATATAGAATGTCAGAATGAAAAGATGGAGTTGGTATGATTTAGTTGACATGATCAAAATTGAAAAGTCAAATTTTTTGAAAAAAAATAATATATCAACATACCATAAAAACTTAAAAACATGGGTTAACATAACTTTGGTCCCTATAGTTTGGGCTAATTTGGGTTTTAGTCCCTTAAGCTTAAAACAAAAGCTTTTGGTCCCTGAAGTTTCATTCTGTTAAGGTTGTTAGTCCTTGTGGTTTAATAGTGACTACCAGTGTTAAATAAGCTGAGTTGTCACTAATACAGTATGTTGACATGGCTGAATAGAGGGTGAATGGGTTAAGTAAACTTTTGCGTGTGGCTATGGGCTTCTCTATTACAAAATCTCTTCATTTTCTCTTCACTTGGCATTTTTATCATTGGATTTGCATTTAGTGGTCATGATTTATATATAATTATTGAATGATATACAATTAATAATAAATATATAATAATATTTTTCAACTATATATAACAGATTTCTATTATTGAAAGCAAATTCAATATTGGAGGTAGAAAATGGCCTGGAAAGAAAGTGGAGAGAAAAGAGGCCCGCAGTCAGTGGCACGAGTGTGACTTTAAGTACTCTCTCCGATCGTAAATATAAAATATATTTAGTTAATTTGATTAGATTAAAGATAATAGGGCAAAGGTGCACCCAGTAGCATGGTAAATTCAAAATGGTGCATCTAGTAGCATACTAAATTTGAGGGTGCAAATTTAGCAGTTATAACATGAAATGGGGCAAATTTAGCAGTTATAACATAAAATGGGGCAAATTTAGCATCCCGTTAAAAATGACAAACCACTGTTACTGAGAGGTGGGTCCAATAAGTTTTTAATTGACATGACATACAGGTGGCATGACAATGTGACAATAGTTTGCATTTTGAATAAAAAGAAAAATGGAAATTTGAAGAACGCTTAAATTTGAAGACACTTGCATATGAACTTTGCAGAACTAGCAGTAGCATAAAGAAACACAACATAAAGAACTAGCAGCAGCAGCATCAGAAAAGCTCGAAAAATGAAAATTGGTGGTGATAATTAATGAAGATGCACCTCTCAGTAACACTGGTTTGTCATTTATAACGGGGATGTTAAATTTGCCTCATTTTATGTTATAACTGCTAAATTTGCTTCATTTTATCTTATAACTGTTAAATTTGCAACCTCAAATTTAGTATGCTACTAGATGCACCATTTTGAATTTAACATGCTACTGGGTGCACCTTTGCCCAAGATAATATTAGTTAAATTAGTTAAAGTAACATGATATTACTACTATACTCTAGCCATATCTAGTTTTGCCCCCATCTTCCCTCTCTTATTTATCTATTATTGGGGGCATTGATAAGAATAATTTGGGCAAAAATTGGTAAAAATTAGAAATAGGTCTTACATTTAGAAACGAATTCATCTTCCAAAATAGATCTTATAATTAGGATCGGAGGGAGTATTAGGTTTTGATAAAATTCAAATTCAAATGAATGATGAAAAAAATATTAGGGCTTTTGAAATAGTCAAATTTGATTTGATGTAATGTTACTCAATATCATCTATGCTTAGTATATTTTATTTCATATTTTTAATTTGGGGCTCATATTTCATATTGAGTTCATATGTACAAAAAAATCACGTTGATTTTTAGGTTTTTCGGTGGAATTTTATATGACTTTAAATTCAATTGTTAAATGCTCATAATTGTGTTTAAAATATATGGAAAATGTGGGATGATTCAAAAGAGCTTTTGGATTAACGACTAACAACTAAAAAAATTCGTATTGGTTGTTGGCAATTTATTTTGGATATCAATAATGCATATGCATTCATTAGAATATCTAATCTAATTAGCATAGTATAAGAACCACTCTTGAGTTGACTCAATGAAGTTATTGTTTTTTTAATCAAAGGCAAAAGGATATTATAAATAACAGCAGTATTGCATAAGTCTAAAAAAAGAAGACATTGAAAATAAGTTAACTACACCAACATATTTGCAACCCATGGAGTTGTTAAGCATACACTAGAAAAAGGATTTAGGAGATCTTGGACATCCTAGGAAACGACATTGAATAATCCTTTCAAACTGATAACAGAAGAGTTGACAAAATTTTTCTTGATATTACACACCATTAGAGAAGTTCGACTTAGTCCTGTTAGTGAGATTCAATTCAATGCCGACATGACATAGTGAACAATGTTGAGGATTAAAATTCTTGTCTCCAAAGTTGTTGTAATAAATGATCTTTATGACAAATTAGAATATGACAACATGATAAAGGTTCGTGCTTCCATTTTCTAATGATGACTTCCCAACCGTGAGTTGGAGATTAGAGATTGTGATTCTGCAATTTGGGATATCAAAAAAAGTGGAGAAACCCATTGACGAAAAAGATAAGTTACTAATTTTTTTTTTGAATGACTTCATGTGGTTGAGAAGATCCACCATTGTGCACTATAACATTCCTGTGATACCATAATGCATTTATCAAAAGGGTTAAAGATCATTTTGGCCAATGAACTATTTCTAAAGGTTCAATTTGGCCAACAAACAATAAGTGGTCTCATTCTGGCTAATGAACAATAAAAATGGTTCATTTTGGCCAATGAGCCACTGGAAAATACTAAAATACCCTTTGGGACCTAATAAATATAATTTCTGAATATGTGGGTCCCACATTTAAAAATAAAAAAAATACCCACCCTACCCCACCCCTCCCTCTCTCCTCCCTCCTTCCTTCACCTTTCTTTCATCAACAACAGCCCAGCCATGACTGCGCCACACCATTGACGCCTTCCGCCACAACTGCAACCTCTCCGGCCAATACTTTATCGCTTCTTCTTTTTTTGACGGCAAGGCCCAGCTCGATGTTGCCAAGTGGCAAGCCATTGTTTACTCCCTCTACGCCCTTAACCTCAAGATCGTGATGGACAACTTCAACCCATGATTTATGAATGATTCGTGTTTTGGGGTTTCTATTTCAGATGCCCATTAATGTATTAGAATAATAATAATAATTATTATTTCTGTAATTTTCTTCAAAGTTAACCATTTCCTATGGCAGGGGATTCAATATAATTTCAATCTCTTGATTGATTACGTTTCTCTTTGAACTGGAATCAAATGGAAATGGCTACGTTTCTTGTAAAACTTTTGAAGCTGAAGAAGAGGTGAGAGGAGGAGGAAATAGAGAATTGATTGAAGAAGCCATGGCTGTTGTTGTGAAGCACGGTGAAGGGAGGAAGGAAGCTGAAGAAGGGAAGGAGGGGTGGGGTAGGGTGGGTATTTTTTTATTTTTAAATGTGGGACCCACATATTTAGAAATTATATTTATTAAGTCCCAAAGGGTATTTTAGTATTTTCTAGTGGCTCATTGTCCAGAATGAACCACTTTTATTGTTTATTGGCCAGAATGAGACCACTTATTGTTTGTTGGCCAAATTGAACCTTTGGAAATAGTTCATTGGCCAAAATGATCTTTAACCCTTATCAAAATAATAACACCTCGAAACAAATGTTTTTGAGAGGACAAGGACATAAGAAACTATTTAAGCCATGATAATAGATCATTTAGTGTTAGGTCATAAGGAAGTCTAAGCCAAACCATACTACTTTTGCAAACCGGCAATGAAAGAAAATATGCTCAATTGATTCATCTGAAGAACAACCTAGGGAAAAGATCTCTCAATATGTCCATGTGATGAGTCCTTAATACATCAGTAGAAGGAATAGCTTGGTGAAGGAGTTTTCGAATAAATATGAGTTGCTATGGGAAGAGATAATGACCATATAAGAACCTCCGAATGGGTCTGGATCAAGTTGAGAGAGATATATCAAATTGATAACTGAATTTGGTCGCCAAGCTTTGTTGTGTACTTTCTTGAGCTGCTACCAGTTCAAACAATATGATTCTTATTGGACATGAAAGATATTGGAGTGGATAAAATATAAGCAGCAATCTGAGGAGAATAAAACTATCTAACCAGGGCAAAGTTCCATCTAACAATGATGGAAGAAAGAGGAGTATGCGTAAGTAAGCCAGAGACTTTGTGAATATCTCTAATTGTACACTGCATGGGCCACTAAAGAGAGTGGTTGAAAAAGCCGATGAAGTTATTGTTGTTGCAAAGGGGAAAATTACGTTAGTTTGTTTTCAAACTCATGCTAGATACGAATTTGGTTGTATTTTTATGAGTTAATTCATCAAAGTAAATTTACAGTTTTTGTGTTTAATGATTACATAATCACGTCTACTTGTACTAGTGACTATAGTCACAAGTTCAAGTTAGCAGCTACCAAATTCAGTATCCTCTATTGAGTTTATGAGTGAGTTCAACATATATTAGAACTCAATTTACTCAGTGTGTATGACACTATATGGGGATCCGGTCTAAATAAAAAATTAATAAAAAATAAGTTGAACTATTTTGAAATGTTTAAATTCATGTCATCCTTCTTCATCTGTAGCCACAAGATTTAGCCTAATGATGAGAGGGTTAGGATTGAAGATGAAGAATGTAAGAGTCCGTTTGGTTGGATGGAATTGGGAAATGGAATTGGATGTGGGAATTGAGGGTAAAGGGGTAAAGATGGAAAGTAGAGATAAATTAGGTGATGATGAGATGTAAAAGTTTGTAGGACCAGTAAAAGTGTGAGTTGGAGAGAGAAAGTTTGTGGGCCCGAGATATATGGAAATTACATTTTGCAATTCTCATATACATACAATTTCATTTTCCAATTCCTTCCATACAAACAAGCCCTAAAAGAGCGGAAGAGGAAGAAGAAATAAGAAACTACTACTCTTAAATATAATACTTTTGACTTTTTTAAAATCAATGGAGAAAATTAGATCATTAACTTATAATATATGTTACATGTAATTAGGATTTACATTAGTTTACAGGTAGAATAAATTAGTTTTGGGTGAAAAAACATAATTGTAGACAATTTAAATTTTTTATTTGCATTATAAATTAATTACTCCACAAAATAAAAAATGGTGTAACAATTAGGTCAGAGGGAGTATTAGTTTGAAATATATTTAATCAAAAGTATTGTATTATTATCATATAGTACTTTTAACACGAGGGCGGGCAAATTAATTGTTTTCAATGGAATGTAATTCAACTCAAATCAGAGTTATTAAACCCTACATATGGTTTATAACTAAAATAAACGGGAATGGGATATGATTCATTAGAGCATTTGGAGTAAGGAGTTACAACTTTATGTATGACCTCCACAAAAGTACTCGGTAGTTGGTGACAACTTAATTTGATTATTATAACCCATATACATTCATTAAAATAGCTTGAATAAATATTTTAACCACCGCCATGTTCCCTAAATTTATTTTAGTACGGCAATAAAGAAGACCCTGCAACCTCCACGTTTGAATAGACTTCAATGAATAAACATAAAAATTTCAGGGACTGACTCGAATAATTGTAATATTTTTCTAATAACCAAATAATTAATATTTTAAACCATAACTAAGCCTCTCCTAGTTTTTAGGTGTCACAAGGCAAAAGGGAAAATATAAAATAAAAGAAAGCAACTTGGTGCAACGATGAGAAAGCTATGTCATATCTTATTTAAAGAGCAAAGAAAACCGAGAGGAGTGAAGTCGAAGAAACAGAAAAGTAAAGGTATCAACAGTATATTAGTTAGGACGTTGAAGCAGAACAGAACATAACCGAGGAAAATGGTTCTTCTGAGAATAGATTTGTGCTTAACTTTGTTAAGAATGGCCTTCAATCTCGTCATGAGTGTAGCAGTGTCTGTGATAGCCATCCAAGAAGCAACATCACACACACCTGGTCATGTGAATCGTCCATTTCTCCGTCCTGTGCCTTTCGCTGGATTTATCCCTTGATCTTATTTCTTGACTTTTTTAAGGTTTCAATTCATCATCCGTTTCTTTATGTTTCTTTTGGTTTGTATAGATCTCCTTCTTATATGGGATATATATAGGGAAACATGTCTCCATACTATTGGAGAATTTGGTTAGAGATAAGAGAAATTTCTGCATGTAAGTTTTGTAAATTTCTTCAATTTAAGTTTTACTCCTATGTTTGTATATATATTACTTTCGTTTTCATTTTTCCTTTGTTTGATGGTGATGATAAATTGGATCTCTGTTCTTGAACTTGGGTTGGCGTTGCGTTCTTGATTTGTTTAAGTGCGTTCTTTTCTGTTGGGATGATTGATTGGCTGACACTGTACAATATGGGGTCTTCTGAGCAATTAGAGACAAAAGCACGTGAACAAATTGGTACGCCACAATACAAATTGGTACGCCACAATTGCTCTATGATGATTGCTTTAAAGCAAAGGAGAAGTCGTGTTATGTGCTATCTATTGTTTCTTCTTCAAGCTGTTCGGTTTAGGAGATATATTTCTTCAATGAAATGAGAAGTAAGAACATAATAAGATGTGTCTTTCAAACACTGACATAATGGCGCTTATGAATTATGAGGGTCGGTGTTAAAATATTTGTATTTTTAAATCTTGAAGCATGAAAATGGATATGAAAACTCATTTTTCTATCTTTTTTGTATTCTTTTTCGTCTATTTTTGATGCGAAAATATTCCAAAAAAAAATTAACTGGAAAGCATAAGAGTTTAATTTATAGAAAGTTTTGCTTCTTCTATAGAAAGTTTTGCTTCTTCTATATATTATAAGGCTTTCCCTTTTTCATTTTCTGTTAACAAATCTTTATCATTCCTTTTAAATATATAAAAAGTCATTCGATATACAAATATGTAAGTTATGTACACAAATAAAAAAAGGATATTTTTTTGCGCGAATATGTCAAATTTTGTTTCAAACCGCATTATGCATGAGTTATGAATAAAATAGGCACATCTTTTTTGTAGGTTAATAAAAAAGCATATCATCTTCCTCTCTCATTACACGAATATAAAAACGAACACTAACCATTCAAAATTTATATTATCTTTTAAAAATAAAAAGGTCAATTTTGTAAAAGCTCCTTATTCGGTTCTCCTCAATTTGGGATGAGGTGTGATAACACGGATTATTAAATATAATGTGAAGTGTTGAGTGTCATTTAACAGTTAATTTTAACTTTAAATAATGATATAGACAAAATTTGTTACGACTTGAATGTTTTTAGGGTATAAATTCTCATTTGTGGTTACTTTCTAGGTGAAAATGGACTTTACAATGATAACATGTAGGAGTATATTGTAATAGTGCCATGTTACAATTGGCCTGTCAAAAAGTAGGATCGAAATAAAGGTTTTGAGTGGTGGGGTTAAATTTGGTACAATTAAAAAATATTCAATGCAAAAATGTTTCTCAAGTTAGTTCCAATTACTCAATACTCCCATATGTTTACGTTTAGTACAAAAACACACCTTAAAGCCTTTTAAATGATCTAATATAGGTAAATTATATCTAAATGATCAGTTTGGTTTTGCCATGTAATCTAGACATAATCATTTATCCTATATTTCCTAAATTAGGCACATCATTGCTTCATTTAAATAATCCTGCTCCAATTAGACACATATCACTATAGTCCTTTTTATAAGTCTAATCTAAGTTTTTTTATCAGTTCAAAAATCTAAGTTTTTTTAGAAAAAAATATTGTGCTTGATGACAATTTTTCTCCTTATCAGTTATCAGTAAATGTATATTTATATAAAGAAAAGATATGAAACAATATGTCTCCTTATAAGCTCACCCAAAGAATGATGCTTGATGACAATTTTTCTCCTTATCAGTTATCAGTAAATGTATATTTATATAAAGAAAGGATATGAAACAATATGTCTCCTTATAAGCTCACCCAAAGAATGATGCTTGATGACAATTTTTCTCCTTATCAGTTATCAGTAAATGTATATATATATATATATAAGAAAAGATATGAAACAATATGTATCAAATACTACATATTTTTCAAACAACTATCAACAAACGTGAGAAATACTAGAAACATTTATCAATTTACATTTACATTGTTTTTAATGAGTCGACTAATCTTTTAGCATACATGAATTAGATAAACGGAACTTAGAAAAAATAAATAATGGTAATAATTCAACCGAAATAACCCTATTAGCAATTACTATATCTAGTTCTTATTACAAAAGATATCCAACCAAATTACAAAAACAAAGGGAGCATCAGTAAGGTCATTCATACAGATATTAAAATATTTTATGTTAATTAAGAAGTGCCACTTTTTAAAATATCTAGTTCTTCTGAAGTGGTACTGTAGTTGTGACTTGAACATTTATAGAGTAACGACATTAAAAAGTTGCCGTACTAAAGAGAGAAAGGGAAGCGTGCTTTTTATATGCTTTTTAGTCACGTAAGGAATAATAACTTTAATTAGAATATTAATAGGTGGTAGTAAGTACCCACATTTTGCTGTGAAGTCCCATGTTATTATTATCAACATTTCAACTAACCTTGACAATAATTTAAATTAGTTTATTTACTAAACTAATACTAACGTCAATACTCAATAGTCAATCATTGATTACTTGAAGTTATCTCAATAACACCGATTTTGACTTTTATAAAAATTAGTTCTATTTTTGACCTATTGTGTTCACTATTTGAGACAAAAATTAAGTGGTAAAGGTGGAAAGCTTGAGGCTCTATCGGATTCCACAAATTAGTGGCCTACGCGATTCAGCTGAGAAGGATGAGATAATTTTTGTTCCAAAGTTTTTGCCAAATTCACTCTTTCTAAGAATAGAAAAAACATATTACTACCTCCGGTCCTAAATATAGGACCTAGATGACTTTTTTTAGAGAGATTAAGATTGCAAAATAGTCTATTAAATCATGACATATTTGATATATATTTAGATTATCCATTAGTTTATAAGTAAAATAAACTAGTTTAAGGGAAAAAAATTAGGTAAATCAATTTATAATTAACTTATTTTGCTTTTTTTAGGATTTTTCAAAAAAGTTAATTAGGTCTTATATTTAGGACCGGAGGGAGTATTAATGTTCTTATTGAATATCTTCTGATTGGATTGACCTAACTTGTCAATAGATTTGGAGAGACGATTATATTATCTTGAATCTATTTACAATTTCACCAACTCTTCTTTATTTAACAAGTACCAATCCCTTTTTTATTCGGTGAAATTATAAATATAGTCTTCGACTAAAAAAAATTATAATAAGAGTCCTGATATAATGATTATCTCCCCAATTCTAATCACCAACGGACTTGCGAGATGAAATAATGATTTAATAACTGGACAATCAAAGTGTGAATCTCTAGAAGTGTGAAACAAATTTCATATTTGTCACTGGAGTATTGTGTGTATTAATGTAGTCATGGAAGTACCTAACGTACTAATATTGCCTTAGAAATTCTTAAATATGACACAATGTAGCCCTGAGTGCTTAGTTAACGGAGGGGATGTTTGAGTACTTCCAAGGCTTAACCAAAAAATAACTTTTGAGGTGAATATGAGAATATTTTTACACTTTCAGAATGGATTTGAATTTAATTTATAATTAGATGGAAGGGAATGGGCCAACTTTGTTCTGACCTGAATTCTTTTGGGCCAAATAAGCATAAGCCATGGAAGGAAATGGTCAAATGGTCTGCTCCTCATGCTTTATTGTTTTTCTCCCTGTTATAGCACACGATTATATAGGATACTCTTCGATCATAAAAAGGTTATATAGGATACTCAACTCTTACTTCTTTTTTCAAGGTAAGAGAAATTTTTGTAGTCCTACTTGTAACTTATATAATTAAATCTTTTTCATGAATGTTAACTTTTGTTTATTATTATATGGATTGTACTCTCATAGAATATTTGTGTGTGTGTATTGGGAAAAATTAGAAATTTATTAAATGTATGTTACGACAAAGTAATCAAGTTTAAAGATATTTTCAGGGATTGATAAATAAAAAAATAAGGGAATTTTGTCATATTGTGAATTGTGTTGGATCATGCATGTGGGAGTCGTCGTTACACTACTGCTTTATATCGTATATAATAAGAAAATCATTTATTATTAAACAAAAAGAATAAGAAGAAAAACTAGAAAGCACGGTCCTATTTCCTGTACAAGGAAACTAAATTAGCATCTTAATATGAAAATACTTAGCATGCCTAATCAAAAACAAATGAAAATATGGAGATTGTGGCACAAGCTTAATGTAACATTTCGTTTTACTTAATATAATTGTCTTATATTAAAAAAAAAAAATTATTGATGGATGATAGAGCTAAGAGCACCCTAACATGAAAAGCTCCACTAATCCAACTCATCTAGTCCTTAATGTATGAAATATTTATCTAATTTGATTATATTAAATATTATGATTTTTTTACCTAAAACATCATAATAAATTTTTTCAGTTCCTTAAATTTGTCATACTTGATTATTATTTATGGAGTATCAATAAGCTATTTTGAAAATAAATTGATGAACTATTATGAACAAATCATACATCTAGAGCCATTATAAACTCCCCAATAAGTAATACATATGCCTAATATCATTTAGACTACCCATAAAAAAATGTCCAAGCCATAACCCAAGCTAATAATTTTTATCGTTAGCTACCAAGATAAAGCTAAAGTTCCATCTTGTAGTGAGGTTAAGATTTCGTTAACAATTATTGAGACCCTATATATATATATATAATGAACACTAAAATCAGTTTATGAAACATCTCTATTTCTCACTATAATTCACCTCTCACTACCTCATTAAAATTTTTAAAAATCAGTGCATACTTACTATGAATTTAAGAAGTTACTATTAATGAGAATTTAAATGCGGATATTTTTTTGTTTAAAAATGAAATTAATATATTAGTTGGTGACTTTTATAATTAGTTTTTCTTTGAGATTCCTAGAAATTAGGGCAGGAGGCATTATATTTCAGGAGATATAAGCATTACGTACACGCTAGTCTGTGATGGAATTTCCTCAACCCTGTATATTTATAAAAAAATCAATGAGATTAAGAAATGGTTAGTCTATAAACAATAAATAAAACAAAGTTGTAGTAGTTTTCCCTTGAAAAATCACAGTAATTAGCAAAATGGCAAAACGCCATCAAGAAACGTACGTGCCGGCTGAAAACACATGCGTAGCCTTAAAACAGGCAAATCCATGAATATCCAGGATCAACGTACCTAACACCATGGGAGAAGTGAAAGAAGCTAAGCTATCTTACAGAACACATACAACCAACAACATAAGACTGAATAATCATCCTCTTGTATGGCTCTAGAAAAAGAAAAAAGAAAATGCACTCACTTTGTCTCTTATTATTTTTCAATTCATATTTCAGAAGCCAGAGGGCAATAATACATAGCTACACACCCACATACACGCACATATTAAGGCAGTTTGAAATGGGTTACAACCCCGTAAGAATGAGAACGTGAGTTCGAATCCAGAGAAACGTTCTCATTGGGAGAGGAGACAACCTTACCTATGTGGGCAACACTCCTACTCCTTGAGTCTGATTAGTCGGTTGTCAATAAACGTTAGATTACTAGGTAGTGATTAAGAAAAAAAGAAAAAGAAATGAGAAATTTGAGTGTTTCTTACGTCCTGTTTCTGTAAATTGCTGTCCTTTCTCCTAACAACTGAAATTAGAGTTAATAGATCCTACATAATGTTTGTAACTAAAATAAATGGGAATGGATGATTCGTGGAAGAGTTATTGGAGTAAGGAGTCATCACAACTCTTCGTATGACCTCCACAACAGTACTTGTTGGTTGGTGACAACTTATTTTGACTATTATAACGTATGTAACGCATATACGTTCATTAACAACTCGTATAAATAATTTGACTCCCCACCACCATATTCCCTAATGTACTTTAATACTACAATAAAAATAAGACGACCCTGCAACCTCCACGTTTGAATAAAACTTCAATGAATAAGCATAAAAATTTCAGGGACTGACACGAATAATTGAAATATTTCTTAATAAACATATTTTAAGATTTTAACTCCTATTTAAGCATCTAGCTCTCCCAGTCTGATAGGTGACGCACCCAAAATAAAAAACAAAAGAAAGAAAGCAACTTGGCGCACAGAAGAGAAAGCTATGTGATATCTTATTTAAAGAGTGAAGAGAGAACCGAAAGGAGTGAAATAGAAGAATCCAAAACCAAAGGTGTCAACCCTAATTTTAATTAGGAGGTTGAAGCAGAACATAACTGAAGAGAATGGTGATCCAGAAAGTAGAATTGTGCTTGACTTTGTTAAGAATGGCCATCGATCTCGTCATGAATGTAGCAGCATCTGTGATAGCCTTCCAAGAAGCAACATCACAGGCACCGTCACCTGGTCATGTGAATCGTCCACCTCTCCATCCTGTTCCTTTCTCTGGATTTATTCGTTGATCTTATTTCTTCACTTTTAATTTTAAGCTTTCAATCCATCCGTTTCTTTATGTTTCTTCTGGTTTGCATCGATCTCCTTCTTGTATGGGATTATATAGGGAAACATGTTTCCATATCATTGGAGAATTTGGTTACAGATAAGAGAAATTTCTGAACGTATGCAGGTTATGTGAATCTCATCAATTTAAGTTTTTTTTTTTAATTTCTCCCTTCTTCCATGTGATGGTGTAGTTCATCTTTCATGCACATCAATGACCCTAAACTAATCCAAATCAAGGCATAATATGAACCATTAAGGTTAGCGCCCCTGACCCATAAGATGATTTATTCTCATGTCTCGAATTCAAGACCCATGGTTAAACACTGATATAATCTTGCATGTTTCATCTAAGTTTAATTCTGTGTATGCATATATTTTTTTCCTTTCTTTTTTTCTTTGCTAGTGATGATGGATTGGATCTATGATTTACACTAATTGTTGAAGCTTAGTCATCATATTGAGATCTTCTCATATTGTGGGGTTGCTTTCTTGATTTGTTGTAGTGCGCTTTATCTTTTGGGATGATTTGATTGGCTGGCACTGTACAATATGGGGTCTTTTGAGCAATTATAGACAAGCTCATGAGTTAAACAAGTTGGTAGTATCCCACAATTATTTCGTGCTATGTGCTATCTTATCTTTTTGTTTCCTTCAAGCTGTTCTGTTTTGGAATATATTTCATCAATTTGAATCATCTCAAGTTCTCAACCACATGAGAGGTAAGAACATAATATGTGTGTTTCAAACACCAAACTAATGGAGCTTAAAAATTATGGGGGTCGATGCTAAAATATTTGTATTTTAAAATTTTGACGCATGAAAATGGATATGAAAACTTTAATTTTTTAATCCTATTTTAATTCTTTTCCGACTATTTTTAATGTGAATATATTTCAGAAAAATTAACTGGAAAGCACAATATTTTAATTTTATAGAAAATTTTGCTTTTCCTATATTTTATGGCTTTCCCCTTTTCATTTTTCTGTTAACAAATCTTTATTATCCATATTAAATATATAAAAAGCTACTTTTGTTTGGATACACAAATATGTAAGTTTTGTACACAAATATAAAAGGCTATTTTACTATTGCATCATAGAAGAGACACTACTTATTTGGAATTTTTCATATAGGTATCAAAAAAAATTTCATGTTACCTTTATAATTTCGTCTGAAAGAAGTGGTATAGTAGTTGTGTATTAAAATTTTCATAGTAGGGTAATGGCATTAAAAATTGCCATACTAAAGATAGAAATGGGAAGGCACCTATGGCTTATAGTCACTTACACTACAAAAAACGGGAAGATCTGCGGCGGTGATGACTCCCCATATTTAGTGGTTTTTAGGAAATATTTTATTGTATTTAGGGAGTCATTAATTAAGTAATTAGGTGATTTTGTTGTGAATTGGAAAGAAAGTAATTTGATGATTACATAAGTGATTCTTTTGGAAATATGAAATTTAATTGAAATAGGAAACTTAATATATTAAAAGAAATATTTTAACAGGAAGTTTCCTATTAATGAGATTATGTGATTGAATCATTGTGATTATTTCCTATTTCTTTCTCTTCATGAATGTAGATTTAATGAAAAAGGAAATAAAAAGAAGGAGATGATTTGATTATATACAAGAAAAGGAAAGAAAAAAAACTTAACATGCAAGGTAAAGGCAATATGGTGTTGGACTATTTTATTATAAATATACACATGCAGTTGAGGAGAAGAGGAGACTGGACATAATTCTTCCAATGCCATAAGCCTATACACATTCACGCAGTAAAAGGAAAGAAGAGGATTTTGGGACACAAGGTGCAGAAGAACTGAACGCAAGGAAGAGAGGCAAGGAGTACTATTTTGGGCTTTGTTTGATTCAAAGACACGCACGCCGAAAAGCACAAGGAGGAGAAGCAATTATATCTTTTGGTGAAAGTTGTTAGTCTTGGTATTAAGCATCTTTAACTCATTAGAACCTCCTATGTCACTATGACTTTAGATTTAGTTTCAATGTTTATTGGGATAAATTTGAACCCTATGTGTGCTTAATTTTCTTTTACAACCTAGAGTACTATGAACTTGTTTGTAACTTAGTATTTTATTTCCCACTAGTTAGTCATGGTTAATTTGATTTAGTTTATTTAATCTTGCTATTATTGATTAACTTGTTTAGTGATTGATCACCATTAGACATGTTTAGGGAATTTAGAATTGGACTCGAAAGAGGGAATTTTAAATAGACCATGGGATTAAATAGTGTAGGATTGGATTTTTAATCTGATTTGCGACTAGGATAGACATATACCTAGAAGCCCTACATAGTCACATTAGAGCGGTACCAGTATTAATTGGCTTAGTAAATTAGTGCAAGATATTGTGTAATTAAGCTAGGCAAGGATATAGGTGGAAACCGAAAGGCATTTATAGACACTAGTACTCTAGATTAGCTAGTTGAATTAATTCATAATTAATTTAGTGGGAATAAAATCTAAGAAGCAGATAAGGGATTAGTGGCTCTAGGTTGTTCTTTTCTTTTGACTCGTGAATTTCATCTGTGTGAATATTTGTTTTATTTTATTTTCTTAGATGTTAGGTAATTAAAATCAACTTTCTTGTAATTACTCAACTTGAACGAAAATAGGAGATCTAATGCCTAATTATTAATTGTCTGAGTCTCTGTGGGATCGACCTTGATTTACCACTTTACTAAATTTACGATCCGTACACTTGCGGAGTTTTTATCAAAATTTTGGTAGCATCAGACGGGCATTTTCCCACCGTGGGGGCGGTTCTAACCGCCCCCAAGGCGCTCCGGCGGGCAATTTTACCGCCGGCAATTTCACCGTGGAAACGTTACGTTGGGGCGGAAAAATTTACACTGTAACTCCCTCGGCACCACCGGTACGCGTTGGGGCGGACGTAGGGGCGGAACTACCCGCCGCCCCGTTTTTTATTTTTTTTTTAAAAAAGGCATGGGGGTGGTTTCTTTCCGCCCCCATGCGATTTTTTTTTTCAAAAAAAATAACCCGTGCCGGCGTATCAAACCGTCGGCATGCTGATACATATATTAAAAAAATGTACTTCATTCGAACAATTTAGCAAATAATGACTTAAATTGAAGACCGAATATGGGATAAAAATAATAATAAAAAAATATATACCTTCAGCAAAAAATGATTTTATTGTAATATAGATGAAATATAAAATAATAGCAACATCAAACAGAAAAAAGTTGATGTCCAAAATCCATATGAGAAATTATGAAAAAAAAAGAATCCATAAGAGAAAATTTGTGATAAAAAAATAAGATATATTACGAAAAAAAAAATAATAAGAAATAAAAACAATCAGATATAATAAAATAAAAACGAAAATATAAATACTCATACCAAAAACAAGGCAAATTTATAGGCTCCATTATGTATGTATCAACAATGAAAACAACGAAACACAAAAGGGAGAAAGTGAGAAAGAAGAGGTTGCGCGCGGTAGAAAATGAGGGGGGGGTATTTATAGGGAGAGATAACAACGTGGGGGCGGAAGCCGACCGCCACCATGCTTTTGTAAGTAACAAATTACATGGGGGCGGTCGTTTTCCGCCCCCTGTCTTTATTAAGTGAAATGCATGGGATCGATCATCTTCCGCCCCCATGTTTTTAATTATTTTAAATGCTTGGGGGCGGTCGATTTACGCCCCCATGTTTTTTATTATTATTAATGCATGGGGGCGGTTGTCTTCCGCCCCCGTGCTTTTTAATTATTTTAAATACATGGGGGCGGACCCCAACCGCCCCCATGCTTATTGAAATATTTTTCTTATTTTAAAATGCTTGGGGGCGGTTGCCCGCCCCAAAACAACAGTCCCGAAGCCTTTTCAAATTTTTTTTAAAATATTTTATTTTTTTTTTAAATTTGTTTAACGCGTGGGGGCGGTTGACCCGCCCCTACGTGAATTAAAATATTTTTTATTTCGTTGGGGCGAATTAAAATATTTTTTTATTTTTTTATCGCGTTGGGCAACCGCCCCAACAGAGCCGCCCCTACGTGAATAATTTTTTTTATCGTGTTGGGGCGGTTACAGAACCGCCCCTATACGTGAATTAAATAATTTTTTATTTTTTATCGCGTTGGGGCGGTTGGACCGCCGCCACGCAGGAAAACCAAACAAAAAAATATTTTTCCTCACAACGCGACCTCAGATGGTTTAAACCGCCGGAACTCATTTTCTGGGGGGGCGGTGTTTAACTTTCCGCCGGGATGTGTGCGCGGCTAATCGCCGTTTCTTTTGTAGTGTTAAGAAATAATAACTTCAATTCTAATATCAATAATTCACACTTCGTAACTACATATGGCTGTTGAATCCTGTGTTTACAATAATCTAAAAAGTTTACTAAAGTGATACTAATGTCAATAGTCAATCAGATAACTTGAATCCCGTGTTTACAATACCGAATTCTACTTGAAAAAATTTAAATTCTATTTTTAACCTATTGTGTTCACTGTTTAAGGCAAAAATGAGGGGGTAAAGGTAAAAAGCTTGTGGCTCTATCGGAATTTACATGTTTATTCAGTTATGAGAAGGGTGAGATAACTTTTGTTTCAATGCTTTTGCCAAAATAAAAGCACTTTCTCAAAAGAAAAAAACAGTTCACTCGTAGGCCTCAAATAAAAAAATACTATCAATATACTTATTGAATATCTTTTAATTGTGTTAACCATGAGTCTATCTATTATTTATGATTTCACCAAGTCTTTTATTTCAAAAGTTCCATTCCCTTTTTTATTTGGTGAAATTATAAATAGAGTCTTTGACTAAAATTTATGAATAGAGTCCAGATAAATTTTCATCTCCCCAATTATATTTCATCAAGTGTGTGTGTGTGTGTCTACGTATATGTATGTATGTAGGTTATCAGTTCTAATCCCCTTTTTATTTGATAAAAAGTGGTATACTACTTTCTTTCGAACCATAAAGTTAAATGGTTTCTGACTGTCCAGTTCTCAATTATGGGCAGCTATGATATTAATTGGATCACTGGATGGAAGGGAATGGGCCAACTTTGTTTTGACCTGAGAAAATGATCAAATGTAATGATTCCTTATCCTTCCTTGTTTTTCTACCTGTCATAAAACACGATTGCATACGATACTCACCTTTTGGCTCTTGCTTCTTTTTTCGAGGTAAGAGAAGTTTTTATAGTCCTACTTGAAATTTATATCATTAAATCTTCTTAATCAAAGTAAAATTTTTAACTTTTATTCATTATTATATGGATTGAGTTCTCATATATATATATATATATATATATATATATATATATATATATATATATATATATATATATATATATATATATATCAAATAGGGTGAAATTAGAATTTTCTTGAATAATAAGACAACGTAAATCAAGTTTAAAGTTTTTCTTGGTAATTTTAAAACATGTTGTTAGTGACTGATAGACAGGTAGGGGTGTAAATGAGCTGGGCCGAGCCAGACTTTACCTAAATAGGCTTGGGCCCGTAACGCAAAAGGAAAACATAGGCCTAGGCCTAGGCCTGGTTGTAGGCTTTTTTTAAGAAAAAAGCCTAGGTCTGCGAAAAATATTACAGACCTGAAAACCTTTTTAAAAGCCCACTTACAATGTAGGCCTTAAAAAGGCTTCAGGCCTTTTGAAAGCCTACTTCAAGTTTAGGCTTTTAAAGGCCTACATATCAAGCTTAAAAGACCATAAATATGACACATATCAAGTACAATAATAAGCACAATAAACATGTCAGACCTTTTATTATTACAGTTTAAAAAGGCCTACTTACTAATAATATTATTATTATTTTATTATTACTTATTAGCAGTACTATTAAATAGGACAGGCCTGAAGGCTTTCGAGCCAGGCTTTAGTGAAATAGGCCTGGCCTTTTTAGTTGAAAAAGCTTTTAAATGGGTCTGAATCTGGCCTATTTATTAAAAAGGTCGAGCCAGGCTGGGCCCTAAATAGGCCGAGTCATAGGCCGCTGTTTATGGCCTAGCTCATTTACACCCCTGTAGACAGGCTAAGAATGGAATTCTGTGATATTTGCGATATACCATGCATGTGGAAGCCGTTACACACTTACACTGCTTTTGCGCGCACAAACATATATATAAGAAAATCATTCACTATTAATCAAAAAGAATGAGAAAGAAAATTAGGGAACACGGTTTCTGTTTCCTGTATGAGGGAAACTAAATTGTCAAAGGACAAGCATATTGATATGAAAAATACTTAACATGCTGAATGAAACAAAGAAAAAGACTGACATTGTAGCACAATCTTTTTTATTGTTGATAAAGCTATGAGCGACATGACACCAGAAGCTAAGAAAATCTTCATTGATGCTACTCATCTAGTCCTAATGTATGAAACATTAATCCAATTTAGTTAGATTGAAGATTATATTTTTACTATAAAAAATAGTACTACCTCCGGTCCTAAATATAAGACCTAATTGACTTTTTTCTGGAGAGGTTAACGTTGCGAAATAGGCTATTAAATCATGACATATTTGATATATTTTTAGATTATACATTAGTTTATAGGTAAAATAAACTAGTTGAGGGAAAAAATAAGGTAAATCAATTTATAATTAACTTATTTTGCTTTTTTATAGGATTTTTTAAAAAAGTCAATTAGGTCTTATATTTAGGACCGGAGGGAGTAATTTTTTTCAATTCCTTAATCTGTCATACTTGATTATTGTTTAGGGAATGTCAATAAAGCTATTTTGAGAAGAAATTGATGAAAAAATATAAATAAATCATACATTTAGAGCCATTATCAACTCCCAAATAGGTCATACATTAGAATCCTATATATTGGAATGTAACTTTTCCCTAAAATTTCAAGCAAATCACAATGTATTAAACACATAGTGGAAGCAAAAACCATCTGTGAAAAATAAATGAGTATTGGTCTACTAGTAATTAAGCCGTTTGAGTTTGAGCATGAGTTTAGTTAGGATAACTGTCAATTCTGATTCCCAAATCAGTTATATGTAGTGAAAACAGATGTTTCTAAGTCTCCAAAATATGGTATCTTCAAGAAAGAGATTGCTGGTAAGACTCCACAAGCAAATTTTCAGGAAAAATTATCATTAAAGAATTGGAATACCCTTAAGTTGTTTAACCCCTTCAATAGGAACCCATTCTGCTGTTTACGCCTAAGATAATTAAGATTAAGACTAACGGTAAAAAACAATCTCCAAACCATAACTCAAACTAACAATTTTTATAGATAGCTACAAAGAGAAAGCTAAAGTTTTCCATCTTGTAGCAAGGTTAAGATTTCATTTAACAATTATGGAGACGCTATATATGATGAACACTAAAAACGGGGTATGAAACATCTTTACTTCACATTATAAATCCCCTCTCGCTGCCTCATTCAATTTTTTTGAAGAATGCTGTATATTTACCATGAGTTTAAGAAGTTAATATTATTGAGTATTCAAATACAGATACTTTTTTCTGTTTAAAAATGAAATTGATACATTATTTGATGACTCATAATAAGAGTTATATTTTCTTTGAGAGGTTCTTAATAAGGACAGGTGGCAGTATATTTCTGGAGATAAGCATTATTGTGTACACGCTAGTCTTAGCGGTGATGAAATTTCCTAAACCCTGTATATTAATATCAAAATCAATGAGATTAAGAAATGAATAGTTTATGTTATCCAAAAAGAAAAAAAGAAATGATTAGTCTACGAACAATAAAATAAAATAAAGTTGTAGTCGTTTTCCCTTTGAAAAATCATAGTAATTAGAATTTGGAAATGTGATGGATTCCAAAGGCATTAAAGCCCTATGGCAAAACGCCATCAAGAAACGTCCTGCCAGGAAACACAAGCTAAGACTTTGAACAGGCAAATCCATGAATGTCCCTTACACCATAGCCACACTATACACATCAACAATTCAATGCGCTGTTTCTGTTCTCCTTCCACAAAGCCACCATGGGAGAAGTGAAAGAAACTAGCTTACACAACACCAACAAATATTTATTATTGCTCTTAACAAAGAAAAACGAAAATGCATTCACTATGTCTCTCGTATTGCTCAATCAATAATTTAATGCACAACTATGTGTGTGTGTGGTGTGTGTATTAAGGCAGCTTGAAATGAGAAATTTGAGTGGTTCCCACGTCCTGTTTCCGTAAATTGCTGTCCTTTCTCTTAACAACATATTTGCCAAAATTATAGGGCTTATATTTTGGAGGGCTGTGTTCATTAATAAGCTCCTTAATGGGCTCAACAATGGTGTAATGAGCAGGGTTGAAGAAGAAGGGAATTGAAAACCTCTCCTTCTCACAGTTTACAACCACCCTATGCTCCGCACTCTCATACTCACCATTGCTCCAAACCTATCCACAACACAATAACAAAACAAGAGAATCAAACTTTACAAAAAAGACCACACATTCATTGTCGTGCAACATGAGCATAAGTGGACGTTTTGGTACCTGAAGGAGATCTCCAATATTGATGATAAAAGCTTGTGGGATGGGTTTGACTCCTATCCATTGTTGATCTGATTTTCGTCTCACTTGGAGTCCTCCAACTTCATCTTGTGCAAGAATTGTTATGGCTCCAGGATCCATGTGTCCTCCAACTCCTAGAGCCAAGTTAGGCCATGGACATGGTGGATAGTGATTGAATCTTACAAAGCTGGTCTCTTGTTTCTCGTAATACCGATCAAACCTCTTTGCTTCCAACCCCAAACTCAGAGCTATCAGCTCCAACAACTTAAATGCTAGCTTCTCCATCTCATCAATATACTCTAAAACCGTTCCTCTTCAGTAAATAACAATATCAAGAACAAAAATAAGCATCCGACAAACCAAAGCATAATCATCGTGTTTTGGTGACACTTTATTAAAATTACCTTAGTTCAGGAGGGTTTTGAGGGTAGCGATTAGTCCATTGAGTGGTTCGGTCATCGTCATCGTGGCCTGAAATAGGGAAGAGAGTGGGTTCTTTTGCAAGAAAATCAATAACCTCTTTCCAATCTCTGATGTTTTCGGTGTGCTCTGAGTAGTGATAACCAGGAAGAATGTTGTTTTTGGCTACCTTATTCTTCTCCTCCAAACTCTGAGCAAAGAACCTTCTTGATACGTCCTCAACTCTGTTCATGAGATTAAGAGGCACCCCATGATTGATGACCTGGAAGAAACCCCATTCCTTGCATGCTTTGCCTATCTCCTTCACTATGGCTTCTATGTCACGTGGGCCTGAAACAGTGTCGTTTTCAAAGTGTTGGTGGATTGGAGAGAGGTCAACGACTGGTATTTCATGATCTTCTTCAGTGATGATGGAGAGATTGGGCCTTTGTGCTGGGGGTTGAATGAAAGCTTGGTCTACTACTTCTCCCATGGCTTCTTCTGCTTCAATTGGGGATTGTTCTGTGTGTTATTTAAGTTTAGTGACGATCAAGTGGCTATATGGTCCATTAGAAATTAAATTCATTTAATATATGTATAAAATAAGATCCACATTCAGTGCTCATCGGATCGGGTGATGAGTTGTTAAAACTTAAAATCATGGGACCTCATTTATTTTGATCATATGTGTAAACATAGATGTCGACCTCCCTCCTGCTCTATTATTTAAATACTACATATTTTTTTGTTCAAAAGAAAAACGTGCATTTCTCTAAATCTCTCGTCTACAAAATTATTCATAAACACTCTCCAATCTCTTTCTCTCACCGTGAGTGACACCTCTCTTTTATTTTTTTTATATTTCAGATCTCAACTACCCGTCTTTTATAACAACTTTGTATGCGCTGCTAGCAGATCTCTTAGCACTACAAGGTGTGATCTTAGCCCAATGCCACTCAAGAAATGAGTTCAGTATCTGGAGGATGACGTTGAACAAGTAGATGAGAAGATTATTATGGAGTGTCTTACCTTAAACCATATGAAGCCATTAAGATCCGAAGGCGTCAAAGGGAAGAGCTTGTAGAAAGGAGCAGGCTCACACAAAGGAGCAAATGATTGTGGAGCAAGGCTAATTAAACTTCATCAATAACATGTATTATGTATTATTAGGATAGGATACAAGTTAAAGAAACTAGTTTAAAGAAATTTCTTAAGCAAATCAATTTTAAGTGACTTACTTAGTATTTCTAATATTTTGTAAATTTTATAAAATAAGTCAATAACATTTTTTAAATATTTTTTTTACTGTTTTTCTTTTGAATGAAATGAATTACATTTAATTATAAAAAATCTAGTTTTTAAAACATAGATTGCAAGTGCGCCATATTTTATGTTTTCAAACATGTATGCTCATTTAAGTTTTTTAAATAAACATTCAGTTCCCTTTGGTTCCAAAATATTGTTTACATTTCTCTTCAATTATTTGAGACTTCAAATAAAAAAGCAAACTTACTTATAAATAGGGAAAAAATCATCTGAGACATTTTGGGAGAAGTCCGCCGTTTATTCCACACAACCAACTCACAATGAACCCCAACAATCTGTCACCTATAGATAACTTTAGACAGAATTTGAGAGGGAGAAGGAGATGAAGGAGGGTGATTGAGCTCTATTAGGGCATTATTTTGGGAACCTCTAATAATAATGCTATTTGAAGCTCTCATCTCTTAGGTGAACTTCTCCCTTTCTTTAATTACCCTTCCTTTCCCTTGCTTTTCTTCAAATTTTTCATGGTGGAATTTGGGGATTTTTTGAGGTTATGTGAATCCTAGCTCTTGTGGATCGATTGGCTTCAAATCCCTTCTGTTGAGGTTATAAAATATTTTTTAAAACAACAAAAAATAATAGTTTATTTTTAAAATCACTAATAAATAAGGAACAAAAACTCCACCAGTAAATTTTTCAACGAAATTCTATCACTAATTAGCCATGAAAAATATTCATCTCTAATTATTAAAGAAAATTTTGTTAGAAAGTTACTGACGGAATTCCAACACTAATAAGCGACAAAATTTTTCTACGGTTAATTAGCGACGAAATTTCGTTGGTAAATTCCACCATAAAATTTATCAACGAAATTCCGTCGGAAATTCATCGCTAATTAGCCACAAAAAAATTTCTGTAGTTAGTAGTCAACTGTATTTTTTGTAGCATTTATTTGGCAAGTTTCAATCCCTCTTTTATTTAAATAAATTTTAAGCAAATTCTAGATAAAATAATTATCTCTCAAGTGCTATTTCACCAAGTTACTTGCAAGCGAAAATTTTATTTTTTTGCCAGTGAAGAAGAAATTATATCAAAGGCATGGTTAAACACTAAATGTCAATATGTAAATGGTTTCAGTCCTAATCCCTTTTTACTTGGTCAAGCTATAATTTCTTTTGAGCCAAAAGTAGGGTTGTTCAAGTATTGGGACAAAACCGGGACACCCTATTACCACGTTCTGGTACTAGAAGAATGTCATGAAAACATTTGTGTTCTTGTCTTGGTATTGGTATCGAGGGGGTCCTAAATACATTGGGATGAGACCGAGACATGAACTATGAATCATGACGGGAAAGTCCTATTTTTCTTTGAAATAATACTACTTATCAAGAAAAAAATGAAGCACATGTGTATATTTATATTTTGGTTACTAATAAAATAATATGTTTGATTTTAAATTTTAATATCACATAATTACTTATATATAAACAAAAACTTAATCATGCAATAACTATTTAGTCCAACAAATCCTTTTACACTACTTCTAAAGTCTCCAAAATATAGCAATTAAAAGACAACAACCATAATAAAATTTAAACATCCAAATTCATAGAAAAAATATTGTTAACAAATTTAAAGAAAAAAGAAATTCAAAGCATTTCCTAACTATTCAGCAATTCCAAAATTAAATTATTTAATTAAATGATGTAATTAATAAATCAATATAATTTATTAAAGGATTCTTTTTTTTTACCAAAATTAAATTATTCTTTGAATAAAGAGAAATAATAATATTTGAATAGACGAGGGTAGTTTAATCAATTGAAAAAAAGAAAAGAAGAAATGCATAATTAAATTAGAGAAACATTTGAATAAATAGTTAATTCTTATGGTACTGGGACATGACTAGAAATCCCAGAGATGTGACCATATCCTTATACCGTTCTGTTTTCAATTTGGTCCTAATACCGTTGATCTCAGTACTAGATCCTGTTGGGTCATGGAAATTTCAATCCAGACAAGACCAGGACAACTGGGACAAGACCTTTTTGAACAGCCCTACCTTAAAAAGTTGAAAGGGTTTTTGGTACCTGAATTTCTTTTGGGCCAACTTTGGGCCATAATTAAGCCTAAGCCATGGAAATGTAAGGTAAATGATCAAATGGACTGACTCCTTATCCCGTTTTTGTCTTTTTCATTGTCATAACACGCGGTTATATATAAAATACACATCTCTTCCGTCTTTTTATGATTAGAGAAAACCTATAGTCCTGCTTTAGAATAAAATCCTCTAGTAGATAGAAGATTATTGTTTACAACATAATTTTCCTTTTAGTAGGGTTATGAAAGGTAGAGGGGTATCCCTTCAATCCTTCATTATGTATAAAAAAGACTAAAATAATCTTCTATGTATAATTTTACATTTGTGTATTATATATGTAAGCTGTATTCTCATAGGTTATTATATATTATATATAATAAGGCTAAAGTTTGAATTTGTTGAATTTGAGACAAAGTTAATCAGATTGAATTTTTTTTTTTTTGCTCATGATAAAACATATTGTAAGTGAATGATCAATAATGCGGTAAGAAGGGCGTTCTGTGATCAGTGTGATACTGTGATGTATTATACATGGGTTGTTTATAATACTCCATATAACACAAATTAAAGGGACGAAATGTGGGAGCCCTTACGCTGCCTTTATATATAAATAAAATAAAATCATTCGATATAAAACGGAATGAATAAGAAGGAAAACTATACGAGAGATCGAGCATGTACCTATACCTATTTCGTGTGCGAGGAAACAAAATTGCCAAGGGACTGTAATATTATGTTTAAGGCATCTTAATATAAGAATACTTAACATGCTTAATTTCATTTTTGTTAAAAGTGAAATTAAGACATTATTTGACGAATTATAATAAGAATCTTTTAAGAGGTTCCTTATAAGGAGAAGAGGCACAATAATTTTAGGAGATAAGCATTGTGTACGCGCTAGTCTTAGAATAGTTAATGTGATGGGATTTTTCAAATTTTACATATATATAAAAATCATTGAGATTAAAACAAGACAGAGAATGATTAGTCCATAGATGATAGATTGAGGAATAAAATAAAGTTGTAGTCGTTTTCCCTTATAAAAACCGCATTGATAAGGATTAGGAATGCGTCGGTTTCCAAAGGCAAAAACAAGACGTCAACAAAATGCAATGCACTTGCGCTGTTTCTAAATAGTGAAGTACTCGTACTATGTAAGAATCCATAAATACATGTCCAGGTTCAACGTACCTTACACCATAGCCACACTACACAGTACACACATCGACATTGTAATGCTCTGTTTCTGATCCCTTCCTCGGAGCCACCAGAGGAGAAGTGAAATAAGCTAGCTTTCACAACCCCACGAATAACATAACACTAAACCATGATAATCTTATGTATAAACACACACACATTTAAGGCAGTTTGAAATGAGAAATCTGAATGTTTTCCTCGTCCAATTTCTGGAAATTGCTGTCCTTTCTCTTCACAAGATACTTGCCAAAATTATAAGGCTTATATTTTGGAGGGTTTTGTTCATCAACAAGCTCCTTAATGGGCTCAACAATAGTGTGATGAGCAGGATTGAAGAAGAAAGGAATTGAAAACCTCTCCTTCTCACAGTTCACAACCACTCGGTGCTCCACACTCTCATACTCATCATTGCTCCAAACCTTTTCACAACACAAAACAAAATAATCAAACTCAACACGCACAAAAACAAGACATTTATTCATTATCGTAGGGAGTGAAAATAAGTGCTTATTTTTTGTACTTGAACTACATCACCGATATTGATGATAAAAGCATGAGGGGTAGGTTTGACTCTGATCCATTGACCATCTGATTTTCTTCTCACTTCGAGTCCTTCAACTTCGTCTTGAGCCAGAATTGTTAATGCTCCAGGATCCTTGTGACGTCCAACTCCTAGAGCTAAGTGAGGCGAAGGACATGGTGGATAGTGATTGAATCTTATAAAGCTGCTCTGTGCTTTCTCGTAATAGCCATTAAGCCTCTTTGATTCCAACCCCAAACTCAAAGCTATCAGCTCCAACAGCTTAAACGCCAGCTTCTCCATCTCATCAATATACTCTAAAACAGTTTCTCTTCAATAAGTGACAAGATCAAGAACAAAAATTAGCATCCCACAAACAAAGGCATAATCATCCTATTTTGGTGACACTTTATTAATACTCCCTCCCTAATTGACTTTTTCTGGAAAATCCTTAAAAAAACAAAATAAGTTAATTATAAATTGATTTACCTAATTTTTTTCTTAAACTAATTTATTTTACCTATAAACTAATGGATAATCTAAAAATATATCAAAAATATGTCATCATTTAATAATCTCTCTAAAAAAAAGTCAATTAGTCCTATATTTAGGACCGGATGTAGTATTAATTACCTTAGTTCTGGAGGGTTTTGAGGGTAGCGATTAGTCCATTGAGTGGTTCGATCATCATCGTCGTCGCCAGAAATAGGGACGAGAGTGGGTTCTTTAGCGAGAAAATCAAGAACCTCTTTCCAATCTCTAACGTTTTTGGTGTTTTCTGAGTCGAGATAACCAGGAAGAATGTTGCCTTTGGCCACCTTCTTTTTCTCCTCCAAACTCTGAGAAAAAAACCTTCTTGAAACATCTTCGATTTTGTTTCTGAGATTAAGGGGCACCCCATGATTGATCACTTGGAAGAAACCATATTCCTTGCATGCTCTGCCAATCTCCTTCACTATGGCTTCAATGGCGGACGGGTCTGAAGCGTTGTCGTTTTCAAAGTGTTGGTGGATTGGAGAGAGGTCGATCACGGGAATTCCATTATCTTCTTCATGGATGATGGAGATATTAGGCCTGTGTTCTGGAGGTTGAATGAAAGCTGTGTCTACCTCTCCCATGGCTTCTCCTGCTTCTAGTTGGGGCGGTAGGTTCAGTTCTGTGTGGTTTATAAATTATTATACGATATTGGTGTCAGGGGTGGGTCATCTACATACTCATGTTTTCCATTTTCTTCTTGTGGACCATTTGTCTACATTAGGTTGATTAGGTTTGACATAATTTTTTTCCTTTTCTTTTTCAAAATATGATAAAGATATTTGTGAGAATTAACTAGAGGTCTCATGGAAGAAAGATAATTAAGATGAGGTTCCACGAGTTTTGAATTACAACTTTTAGGGTTAACAATGTTAGTATTAATTAGTAGTCCACTCAAATAAAATATTTGGATGAAATAAAGTAGAAAACTACTTCCGAGCGAGCTCATTTTAATAGGCCAATCGACTAATCGAGTAACTTTGTTTATCCTACTTATAAAACTTAAGAGTAAATTAAAATATACTGATTTTCTTTTATATTTTAATTTGAATTAATTGAAGAGATTATAATATTTTGATTATCTTATGATATCTATGTTATTTAAAACAAAACAATATATATCTTGAATTCACAACACACACACAAAAAAGCGTATCAGTTTTAGTGCATCACTTCCTTATTTATCCACCAATCCATTTTACACATTATTGATCATTCATTTTCCGCTCATCTTTACTTGATGCTATCGACCACTACCCCTAACCTCGGAGGTGCACGGGAGAAGGTGGTCTAAACTATATCGGATCGGACTTGTAATAATCCTTCAAATGATCGTATTCATTTTTTTATTCCCAAAAAAAAAATTACAAAAGGTACATTTGTAAGGAAACACACGTACGTAGACTTTAAACAGGCAATTCTTCCATGCATGTCCTGGTTAAACGTGCCTGATACCATAACCATACAACACATAATACTAGCTCACGTACACACCACCAACGTAAGATTGATGACCTATGATCTTATTATTATTTATCAATAATATATATTAAGGCTGCTTGAAATCAGAAATCTGAATGTTTTCCTCGTCCAGTTTCTTGAAATTGCCGTAATTTCTCTTCACGAGATATTTGCCAAAATTATAGGAGTTATATTTTGGAGGTTTGTCTTCATTGATCAGCTCCTTAATAGGCTTAACAGTGGTGGAATGAGCAGGATGCAAGAAGAAGGCCATTGAAAATCTCTCATTTTCACCGTTTACAACCGCCCTGTGCTCCACACTTTCATACTCATCATTGCTCCAAACCTTCCCTCAACACAAAAACAAAACAAAACAATAATATCAACAATGATAAAACATTAATTCATTCACGTAAAACATGAACATGCATAAATGATACTTTTGTACCTGCACGACATCACCGATATTGATGATAAAAGCATGAGCGTTAGGTTTAACTCTGATCCACTTATTATCAGATTTTCTTCTCACTTCGAGCCCTTCAACTTTATTTTGTGCAAGAATTGTCAGCGCTCCAGGATCTTTGTGTTGTCCAACTCCTAAAGTCAAGTCAGGCCATGGGCATGGTGGATAGTGATTGAATCGAATAAAGCTGCATTGTTCTTCCTGGAAATACTCATGAAACTTCTTTGATTCCAATCCCAAACTCAGAGCTATCAGCTCCAACATCTTCAATGCCAGCTTCTCCATCTCACCCATGTACTCTAACACTGTCCCTCTTCAGTAGTTAACAAGATCAAGAAGAAAAATCAGCATCTCTCAAACAAAAGCATAATATAATCATCGTTTTTTGCTAATACTGCATTAAAAATACCTTAGTTCAGGAGGGTTTTGAGGGTAGCGAGTAGTCCATTGAGTGATTCGATCATCATCATCATCGCTGGATATAGGGATGAGTGTTGATTCTTTAGCAAGAAAATCAATAACCTCCTTCCAATCTTTAACGTTTTTGGTGTGCTCTGAGTCATAATAACCTATAGGATTTGTAATGTCCCTGGCCACCTTCATTTTCTCCTCCAAACTCTGAGAAAAGAATCTTTTGGAAACATCTTCAACTTTGTTTCTAAGATTGATGGGAACCCCATGATTGATGACTTGGAAGAAACCCCATTCCTTGCATGCTTTGCCTATCTCCTTCGCTATGGTTTCAATAACGGACGAGTCAGAAACGGTGTCGTTTTCAAAGTGTTGGTGGATTGGAGAGAGGTCAATGACCGGAATTCCCTGATCTTCTTCAGGTATGACGGACAGATTGGGCCTTTGTTCTGGGGGTAGAATGAAAGCTTGGTCTACCTCTCCCATGGCTTGTTATGCTTCAAGATGTGGTGGTTGGTGCTGTTTATGTGTTGTGTGGTTTGTATTATATAGTGAACTAGTGATGCTGAAATCGGTATACGGCTCCTTGGTTTCCTTTTGGGTGTGGGGTTTTCTGTTCATCGAATGTGCTGTCATTTTACAAGGAAAAAAAGAATGTGCCATGCAAGTTGCCTGGTTCTGGACTATTGTCTAGGTTTTAGGGTGTGCTTGGATGAGAGGAAAATGGGAGAGGAAAGAAAGTGGGAGGAAAGAAAACAGGGAGGAAGGAAAACTGGGAAGAAAATGTAATCCCCTATGTTGCTTGGATGGAGGAGGGAAAACACAGAGGAAAGAAAACGGGTACATGTTAAAGTGACAAAAATACCCTTATTGTAAATGGTTTTGTAAAAAAAACTATATAAATCAACAAATGAAACATTTCTTGAAATTAAAATAAATGAAGGGAATAAAAATAATAATTTATATTCAATTTAAATATAATTTTATTATGAAGATAAAAAAATAAGATACTTGACATTGTCCATTAGATCCTTTCAAATGTTTGCCTCAATACTTGACATATTGCAAGGAACAACACTGCACAATAAGCCTCAATCAATCATTTTAATTTCCGATGGAAACTGAGAGCTATTTCTATTTCATTTCTTAAAATTGCATCCATATTTCTTTAAATACAGATAGCCAGGCAGCACCTTCAGTAATTGGCATATTTCTTTAAAGCTAACAAGAAACCCTTCAACATAATTAAATTTAATCAAAGATCTAAAAAAAATCAATACTGATGAATCTGATATTGCTGCAGTTCCAGATCTCCTTGCAGAGTTGAATAGCCCTATTGATTGATCAAACATCCCATTTTGACATAAACTTTCCACCATCATTCCATAAACAGGACCAAATTTTGAAGCAAAATTGCATTGCAGCTAATTATCACAGATAAAATCTAATATCTCAGCATTCCCATACTTCAGTTCCCAAAAAACATAGTACTTCATGAAGACCATCATTTCAGAAAAAAAAAATCAAAACCTGAACTAGCTGTATTAATCAATACACACACAAAAGTTCGTTTTTTACTTGGTGGGGTTTTAGGATAAGAAGAAAAAGTTCCATGGCCCAGATAAAGTTTCCAAATTTCCATGTACTGATTTTGATTTTTGCTTGGTGGGGTTTTATCATAAGAAAAAAAAAGGAAGACATCGACGAAAGAGAAAAACAGAGAAGAGTTAAATGACAGAAGAAGATAACAAACAAGCACGAACACGAAAGAGCAGAAGATCGAAGGATTATCTGATGGGGAAGCTGGAAGACGAGAGTTTTTGTGAGAGAGAAAAGCGCGCAAGGGCGAGGGCAGAGGGTGGGAAAATAAATTTGTCCCAAAATCCCCCCATTTTGGGAGGAAAAAGTTGGGAGGAAAATGGGCATGGGGCCCACACTATTTTCCTTCCCCATTTTCTTTCCTCTCCCATTTTCTCTCCTAACAAGCAGGGGAAAATGTTCTCTCTTGCCCCCTTTTCCCTCCCCATTTTCCTTCCTCTCCCATTTTCCTCCCATCCAAGCAGGCCCTTAGCTCCTATATAGCTACAATATATGTTACTTAAAATAAAGGTAATAAAGACAAAGAGAAACAATACAAATGAAATGAATATAAAATGAATTGGGAGTAGAGCACATCATGGTCTCCTCTGTTCTTTTATTATATAATAATAGTTTGTTACAATTGCAAGATCTAACCTTACATGTATACACTAAATCAATGGGAAAGAATGAAAAGAATATTGGTAGTTGCTATAAAAGGCATATTGGTAGTTGCTATGGACAGCTAGCTATCAGCACATGGGATTGTAATTTCCTAGTCAATTCTCTTCTCAAATTGCATTATTATACTTTGAGCATGTTTGGTTTGAATGAAATGTATGTGTTGAGGGAAATGGAAGTGAAAATGTATTTTGGGAATTTACATTTATCTCTGAATCCACAAATTTTTTCTCTCCATCTCACTTTACCTGGACTCACAAACTTTACAACACATCGTTATCTCTATGTTCCATATATACTTTACCCCTTACACTCATTCTCAATTCCGTTTCCATTATCTCAAATCCATTCATTCAAACAGGTACTTAACAAACCCCCCCCCAAAGAGAGGGTATAATTGACATCCCGAGTTTGTGTTGAAAAGGTGAAAATTGAGGTTGTGAAAAAGCCTTATTAAACACATTTGCAATTTTCCTTTTGGAGGGATGTAGGCGTGTAGCAGACTTGTATGAGACCAGTTTGGACCATGTCTCGAAAAAAGTTAATATCTATGTCAATGTGTTTGTTCCGTTGATGGTGTACAAGATTGGCAGCTAAGGAGCCAGCACTAACATTGTCACACAAAATGACTATGGGGAGATGAATATAAAGACCCAATTTAAACATTAGAGACATTAACCATTTGATTTTAGTAGCTCCATCAGCTAAAGATCTATAATCTGATTTAGTACTTGATCTAGATACAATTTGTTGCTTCCAAGAGGCCCATGAGACTAAAGTGTTTCCAAGATACACGTAGCAGTCTCCCATAGATTTCTGTCACTAACACCAATGGCCCAATCTGCATTTGTAAAAGCACACAACACATAAATAAATTTACTCACCGACTTTTATAACAAACACCAAAAAATCGTCAGTGGAAAAACTATTTACCAGCATTTGTAAAAATGCTGTAGAGTTAGGTAAATGTCAGTAAGTAATCGGGTTTTATAAAAATAAAAAATTAAACGCCGGTAAGCGTTAATTTTTTTTAATGAACACTTACCGAGCGTTTGTGTTGCTAGTAAGTAGTATATTTTATTTTTTTAAAAAAAAAAACTCCCATTCTCCGCCTTAATTTAAAGTAAATTAATGAGGGAAATAGAGGTGAAATATTTATTAGCTACATTGAATAAAAAACTAATTAAAGATAAATGTATTTGATTTTATGTAATTAAATTTAAATATTAATACTAAGTAGAAAATTTTTTCATTATTAATTAAAACTTGTCAAAATATTGAAATAAAAACAATAATTAGAAAATATATATAATCAAACAAACAAATACAACAACATAGATTAATTTAATAAACACAAACCTATATATAAGATTAATGTTAAAATTATACATTTAACAAGGATTTGTGTTTTTGTGTTTTTATTGTGTAACATACTACTCCCTCCGGTCCTAAATATAGGACCTAGTTGACTTTTTTTAAAAATCCTAAAAAAGCAAAATAAGTTAATTATAAATTGATTTACCTAATTTTTTCTCTTACACTAGTTTATTTTACCTATAAGCTAATGAATAATCTAAAAAGATATCAAATATGTCATGATTTAATAACCTATTTTACAACCTTAATCTCTCCAGAAAAAGTCAATTAGATCTTATATTTAGGACCGGAGGTAGTATTATTTATCATAACATAACTTTTAACAGACTTCAGATTAGGCCCAGTATATAAATATATAGATCATGCCTAGGCCTAAAATTGCCTTTTATGTGCTACACATTAGGCACATGCCAATCAATTATACCTTAGGTCAGACTTATTTATGATCAGACTAGGCCAGATCTAAATTATTTCCACCCTTAGCTTATTCCCAAGTAAAACCAAGCAAAGCTTTTCTATCTCCCTCCCTCTCCTTCTCCGATCCCTGAACACTCTTACAATGAAAAATACTATTTCTTCATCTTCTTTTGTTTTTCTCTCTTTCCCTTTTTTGTTTTTAAATTATATATAGATATATATTTACTTGGAAAAAAGTGGAGATCTAGTGCTCTACAATTTCTTGAAGTGCACTGAAAAAAATAACAATTCCGAGCGACAAATCTAATATCTATTAATTGCTAATTGGAACATATTTAGAAATTTTGTCGATTTGAGGAAATTTCTTGTTAAGATTGGATTATGTGGCACTAATGATTTTGAAAGCTAGAAGTTTGCATCATGTGACCGGTAGAGGATAGGGAAAATGTACAGTTTAATTAATATATATACTTAATAATTTTTCAAAGTGCACCGAAAAACAAAATAATTTTTAAGGGTAGATCTAGTGCTCATTAATTGATAAGTGGAACATGCTAAGTAAATTCTGTCAATTATAACAATTTTGACTACCACTGCTGTACATGTTGGATGATCTGTGCAACATGACATAATACATGTATTAATTTTTTAGCTACGCGGTTTATGACATGTCATCATAATGTAGTTTATTATTATTATACATAAACCAGAAAACAGTTATTATGCGTTTTTAAGTTTCCTTTTCATTTAACACGAACTGCATGGTTATAGTGGGAACTTAAGAGTATAGTATTCATGATATATTTCAGGATTTCAAGTGTCACGATTTCTCTTGGTGTGATGGAAAATTTGGCAGGAGAGCTAACAATGTTATTCTGAAGCTTTTAGACGATATTATACTATGAAAACAACATGTTGTATGTGAAGGATAGATGTGTAAAGATTCCATGAAGAGATTGTGAGAATTCATGCTGAAGTCAAAATGTTGAAGCGCAAACAAAGAGAGGGTAGTGAAGGATGCTGAAGCTAATAAGTAGATGATGAAGCACACAACTTTGAGGGAAACACTATTATTTAGTTAGATGTTTTTTGAAGTGTTTGGTATCAATATGATGGATTGATGGGTTCTTTTATCTCATCTTATCTGGTGGGTTTCTTTCATCTTATATGATGAGCTTTATGTATAATAATAATAATTTTTGTGTATAATAATAAACCACATTATGCCATGTCATAAACCGCCTAAAAAATCAATACTTTTATTATGCCACATAAGCTAGATCATCCTACATGTGCAAAAGTAGTAACATTCAAACTATAATTGATAGAATTACTAAATGTACTCTACTTAGTAACTAATAGCTACTAAATTTGTTCCTCAAAATTATTATTTATTTTCATTGCACTATGAGAAATTGTAGAATACTAGATCTACGCTAAACTACCGCGTGCATGCAAACTTCTAGCCAAGAAAATTGCTAATACAACAACCCAATCTTAATATATCATTTTTCTTAAATTGACAGAATCACTAAATATGTTTTACTTAATAATTAATGGATACAAGAATTATTCCTCTAAAGGATCATTTTTCACTTAAATTTAATCATACTACCATCTTTAATTTCCTGAATTATATATCTCCATGCTTTTTTTTCTTGGCCTATATATCACCGTACTTCAAACAATGACTTTGATTAATTTCTAATCTCATGCTAATTGATAAATATTATAATCTACTTAAATTCCAATAATTAAATTCGCGATGTTACTTTTTTCGCCGCCTTCAACGAGCTCTTCATCTCCCCGATCACCTACCTACATAGATGTTTATAATGTGGCATATCCTCTCATATAGAAGATTGTTGATGGCGACTTCTTCAATATCATCCTCGACTTTCTCCAACAATGATGAATGTGGACAGAATAAGAGGGTGGCTATACAGGTACGGTAAACTTGATGAAGACGGTAAATCAAAAAAGCTAGTAGGGGTGGATCGGAGACGAAGATCATATCAATGAAAGAGGAACAAATTAGAAATGATCTAATTACAGAAAATTAATGAAAGAAAAGGTGGCTGAAAGACACCGAATTAAAGGTCGGTGTAGTGTGTCTTGGGTCTAGTCCTTAAAGAAATTTTAGGACCTTAAGGTAAGCGGAAGTTACCCGGGTGTCGTTCTCAAACGAGCCTATAAAAAACAAATAATTACATAGTAACTAAATGTTAAACGTGTTTGAATAAGAGAAATTGTCGTGGATTAATAATGAACATTAGTAAAAGGTGTGATATGCAAAAGAGAAAATAAGAATTAGAAAAAAGTAAAGATTTGATAAAATAAAATAGAATTACTCTTGGGAAATGATTAGGAATAAGTATCCTAACTCAATTAATATATTTAGGGAGTCAATTAGGATGCTAATGTACTAATTTACTAAGTCTCATAAACCCATGAGTCCAATGTTGGAACCCATCCAATTATGAATTGTTAAGCCTTTAGCATCTTTGAGTTTTCTCTAGGTTTACCAAACCTCACCAACCGGCAAGTCTAATACCTAGTCTCATGAACTCATTCAACCCTAGAGTGTGATTAGTGATGTGTAATGCATTAGGTTCAATTCAATCAAACTATCTACCAATACCATGAGTAAATAGAAAAATATATAATGAATTATAAAGAACATATGTATGACCATACATATTGTCTAAATCCCTCATTACAAACCATAATCACAGTCAAACTCAAATGAACATAATAATTTAAATCCAAATCTCAAAATGTAAATGACGAACCTCTTTAGAAAAATCATAAATATAAAAGAAAGGGAAAAGAACAAGACTCCCATATTAAGCGTGTGAGCTTAAGCTTTCCAAATCATTCCAAATGAGAAAAGAGAGTGTTTAGTCACTCATAAAGAAGAGCTTAGAAGATCCAAACACTAATTTATGAGTGAGCATAGTGGGGAGGAATTTATGGGAAAATAAAAGAGGAGTGGAAGAAGAGAAATTTTACAGTTCGGTGCTCCTCCTCATTGAAGCCATCCCAGCCTTCTTCCTTTTCTCTCTTTCTTCAATTCCGTTCCTCGCGTCCAGACCCCATGATCCTCACTTTCTTTTCTTTTCCTCTCGTCTGCAGCCCCCACAGCAGCTTCCTCTTCGTATTTTTTTTATTTGTTTCTCTTTTCCTTTCATTCATTCACAAGCCCAAATGCATGAACTCTTCGGCCCATTTATTATATCCATTTTTGTCATTTGTGGGCTTTTCTTTGGGTATTCAATTCAACTTTGCTGTTTCACAAGTGATTCACTAATGTAATTGACTTGCCAAAGTTAAAAGGTAAAGTATATAATAAAAATGTTGATGATAACACATCTTTCTCTCTCTCTTTTTGTTTAATTTTATAATTTATTTTGTCTCCTCCATGATGACTGAATTTAATAAAAATAGGGAATATTGCATCTTAGAATTGTTAATCACTCATATTCAGCATATAAAAACTATATAAATCCAAGGATTTGTCAGTGTCATATACAATTATAATATGTTATAAACACTTCTAAACTTGAGGTTTCATTATGCATCAACACCTTTAAAAATGACAAGAGGTATATATTTTATTTATAAAAAGACATTTAGAAAATTACAAATGTCTAACAAAGTCTACGGACAGGAAATTAGAAGTGTTAAACCGATTAGTAGGAGATATTTAATTGTAATTATGGAAAAGACTTGAGAAGAGCGGTGATATTCTTAACAATAATATGCGACATATACCTGGTTGCTTAATTTTAAAATGTTCATCTATGTGTTTATATATATATATATATAGCAAATACCCCAAAATTAAAGAGGTGCGAATCCGGTCTGTCCAGGTTCAACGTACCTAATACAATACCACAGCCACACTATTCACAAAAATTATTCATAAATTATTTAATGCTCTATTTCTGATCTCCTTCCTCAGCCGCAATAGAAGTCAAGAAACTAGCGACAACATATGACTGAGCCATGATACTGTTATGGTTCTTATTACCAACCCATAATTTCAGAACCCATAAAGAAAATGATAGAGCTATACATATAGTTAATGCAGCTTGAAATGGGAAATCTGAATGTTGTCCACGGCCAGTTTCTGGAAATTGCCGTCCTTTCGCCTCACCAAAAACTTGCCAAAATTATAGGGCTTATATTTTGGAGGGTTTTGTTCATTAAGAAGCTCCTTAATAGGCTCAACCATGGTGTAATGAGCAGGATTGAAGAAAAAGGGAATTGAAAACCTCTCCTTCTCACGGTTCACGACCACCCTATGCTCCACACTCTCATACTCATCATTGCTCCAAACCTTATCACAACACAAAAAACAAACCAAAACAAAACAAAACAAAATCAAACTCAACACTTAAAAAAACCATTTTGTTCACCATCGTACGACATGAACATAAGTGGTCTATTTTGTACCTGAACCACATCACCAATGTTAACGATGAAAGCTTGTGGGGTGGGTTTGACTCGGATCCATTGCTGATCTGATTTGCGTCTCACTTCGAGTCCTTCGACTTCGTCTTGTGCAAGAATTGTCATGGCTCCAAGATCCTTGTGTCGTCCAACTCCTAAAGCCAAGTCAGGCCATGGACATGGTGGATAATGATTAAATCGAAGATAACTACTTTGTTGCTTCAGGTAATACCGATGAAACCTCTTTGATTCCAATCCTAAACTCAAAGCTATCAGCTCCAACAACTTCAATCCCAGCTTCTCCATCTCACCAGCATACTCCAAAACTGTTTCTCTATATCAATTAACGAGAGTTTAAAAAGAAAAGTCAGCAAGTATCCCACTACAATAACATCACCTTTTATTTTGACACTAGATGAAATTTACCTTAGTTCAGGAGGGTATTGAGGGTAGCGATTAGTCCATTGAGTGATTCGGTCATCATCATGGTCACCAGAAATAGGGACGAGAGTGGGTTCCTTAGCGAAAAAATCAAGAACTTCCTTCCAATCTCTGACGTTTTTGGTGTTTTCTGAGTCGTAATAGCCTACTTGACATGTCTTGTCTCTGGCCACCTTCTTTTTCTCCTCCAAACTCTGAGAAAAAAACCTTCTTGACACATCTTCGATTCTGTTTCTGAGATTGAGGGGCACCCCATGATTGTTGACTTGGAAGAAACCATATTCCTTGCATGCACTGCCTATCTCCTTCACTATGGCTTCGATGGCGGATGGGTCTGAAACGGCGCCGTTTTGAGAGTGTTGGTGGATTGGAGAGAGGTCAATTACGGGAATTCCCTGATCTTTTTCAGGGATGATGGAGAGATTAGGCCTATGTTCTGGGGCTTGAATGAAAGCTGGGTCTACTTCTCCCATGGCTTCTTCTGCATCAAGATGGTCGTGGTTGGTTCTGCTCTGTGGGTTATATAGAGTATAGTAGTGATAACTGTAGTGATGGTCAAGAGGCCATATGGTTTCATGCGTGTTCACTTTTAGTGACGTGTCCAGTCATCAGTGTCTACCCTAAAGATAAGGTAGGTAATGGTCTTTCACTTTGAAAACAATCCCAATTTAATATAGACGTCGTTTCATATTTAATATTTATAAGCTTATAATTTTCAAATCAAAATTTTTTTTGATAAAATGTTAGTTAAGTGATTAAATTTATTTTTGATTTTGTACTTGGAGGAATGGACGGTCTACAAAAGGAAGAGGATTAATTATCTATTACCCCATATTTGAGATAGACAATGTTGGGTCATCTTATAATGTATTGTCATTTCGTTTGTGTCAAAGTGATGAGAAAACATTTCTCATATATTTAAAATGAAATTTAGACCATTTAAATTTTTATATGGGTGATATGCTAATTTTTATATCACCATTTAAAAATTCATGTCCCATTATGTATAAAAAAAAGAAAGAAAGGTCCCATTTTCATTGCCTTCATAAATTTTTTTAATTTTAATGAATTGGGTTTGACATGCTGATCATGATCATGAATCATTTATATAATCATGGCCAAGTACATTTGACTCAATAATAGTGATATTAAATATAGAGATATATTGATACCAAATTTGGTCAAACTCCATGCATTGCCATATGGTCTATAGGCCTATGTTCATGAATTTAAATGATTGATTTTGGCAAGAAAGGTATTTGATTGATATAATCCAAGAATTTTTAGTATACATTAAATGATTAAATCATATAGCGTTAAAATCAGAAAATCAAAAGTAATGCTTATTTGGTTATTTAACTCTTATATTGTGGACCCAATAAAATCAGAAAATCAAAACTAATCCAAGATTTTTCAGTTTAAATTTTTAATTATATACTGCCATCTTTTCTCAATTCTATATATCCATATTTTAACTCGATCCAAAAAAAAAATATATCCATATTTTAAACAAGGACTTTGTTAAATTTTTAATCTCAAACTGATTGATGATATTCCATAATTTGCTTAAATTCCAATAGGGTAAAGGTGTAAAAGTACTCATGTGAATGTAAATAAGGTGTACCCAACACCATGTAATTTAATTTTTCTAAGAGCAAAAGTAACCATTACATTTTAAAATTAGGGTAAAGTAACAAGATTTCAAATTTTGGGCAAAAGTAACCATGACATTTCAGAAATCATGGGTAATTTTGCCCAAATTTCAAATGTCATGATCACTTTTGTTTTGAAATAATTTTCGATGCACCTTTGAACAACCTCACTGATATTTTTACGCCCATTCCAATAATTAAATTTGCGATGTTACATTTTTTGCTTTCGATAAACTTTGCATCTCCTCGATCGCCTATGCGGCATATCCTTTCAAAATAAGATTGCTGGCGACGCCTTCTTAAGATCATTTTCATCTATATATCTGTCTCCAACTAAGATGAATGTGACTGAATAAGAAGATCGATTGATGAAGACGGTGAAAAAGTTAGTGGCAGTGAAGAAGAAGATAGATTGAAGGGGAACAAAATTTGTCTTTAAAAAAAGGATGGAAAACAATTAGAAATGATGTAATAATTATGGAAAATTAAAGAAAGAAAAGTGGCATATTATAAAATCCTAACTTTTTCAACTATATTTATAGCCTTCTAATCAATTTATAACCACTTTCTAATGTTAGAAGCCCAAAAATATGAATAAATTAAAACTTTTCTATTTTTAAAACTACATTAAAAGAATTTCCAACATAAACTTGGGCTTCTAAACAATTTATGAAATTATAATTGTTTCTTGAAAGTTGCAGCGGATTATAAATTCATTAAATAGCTAAATTAGTAGTCACTACTTAGTTTTATTTTATACACCTGTACTATCTAATGTAACTAAATACTTAACATATTCAAGTATAACTATTACTATTTTATATAAATATAATTCGGCTATCGCAGGTGATAGCCTATACCTATATACATCACAAGTTATGAACTTGTATAAAAATATATACAACAACTAACATATACAAATATATATCACTATTGAGCTTCGGGCCTAACAAGCATCCTTCCTACCTTCCTAGAGCTTCCCTCGGAATTAACTTCTCCCGGCTTATCTGTAAAAACATTTTAAAAAACAGTGAGATTCAAAGAATCCCAATAACAGTTTTATTTCAATAGTTTACCTTTAAATCATGATAATATTCTCCTCTTTCCAATCTCTTATTGGAACCTGCCTCTTTCCAACTCTTATTGGAAACTGCCTCTTTCCAATCTCTTATTGGAACCTGCCTCACTATACCAACCATTTTTAACGATATGTTCGTTAATTAATGGAGGTATTCTTTACCTGCAGGGTTTCTGAAAATGTTTGGCGTAGGGGGAGCGACCCACCTGATGCCTAGAGTACTCTACTTTCTTATTTATCTATCTGAGATAAATATCATTCCTTCCTCTTGGATAAATATTATCATGCTTTTGAAAAAAATATTGATGCGCGCTTATTGCTATTGAATTAAACTGTTACCTGTCCTTCACTTTACTAATACTCCTCATTTTCTTCTTGCTGCCTCCAAGTACTTGTCTTCTAACTTCTCCTATTATTACATAAAGTAATAATGGCTATAAGTAAGTATTCTACATAACAAGCAAAACGTCTCTCTCGAACCTATACTACTACCCAATTCCCTTTCTCATTTACACTATCTTATGGAATATTTTCATTCTTGTTTAGCCTAGATATCTTTAACCATCATAATGAAAAGAATATACAAACCAATTTTCAGCTTAATAATCACAAGGACATCCAATTGCTTATCATACACATACTTCACACATCAATCATATCATCCCAAATGACATTTATATTCTACTGACATTTCATGGAATCAAAGTTAAGAGTAAACATATGAAAATCAATGAAACAGTAAAACAAAAACATTAAAGTACATATTCAATTATACAACCACATAACTTCATAAATATTATCATTATTATTTACAATATTAATTAAACAAAATAAGAGAACCAAAATCAGTTGTAGTAGCTTTTACATTCTCCCAACATTACTCTACATTTAAGTCTTTTACAATGGTGCTTCTTTTATTAGCCTATTTGTACTTCTTCCAACTTTACATACTGCAATTAAATGAAAACTTTTAAATAGATACCAACAATAATTCATACATCTATAGTATAGGCATTCACAATGTTCTTTATAGTTTAAAACATTTGATGTAATAAACACAAGAGAGTTTAATTAAACATAACTTACGTATTTTAAAACATCAATCATGAACTTTGGGTTCTATTACCTTTATCACCATCAAAACACATACATGCAGATCCCATACTAATCAACTTCATATTAAATCCTCCGTATTTGACATACAATCAGCCCATATATCCACCAATTATAGAGAGCATTAGTTCAGCAATTTATTTACATATATTCCAATCAAGTTTTTGATTCACTAATCAATTAACAACCTTGTTAGACCTTTGAAATTTTATCCATTTCATCCAACAAGTTCTTTAGCATATTCAACTCTAATACAAACAAAACTCTTTACCACACATCAATTTCAATCAGCCATAATAGCAAATTAGTGCAGAAAATTCTAATTACATGTGAAACAATTTGAATCAAGCCGCAAGCATAATCTAGACATCCCTACATTAAAATTAATTTTGTCTCTTCATTCCTACATATCCTGAACAAAACAGAAAAACTAATAGTCCAAACAAAGATGTAGTTGCAAGCATTCCAATTACACCATAACACTTAAAAACTTCCACAAACATACCCACATCCTAACAATCAATTCGGCCAACCAAAACTATAAAAGAAAATTCCCCTTATAACATGCAACCTTAAAATGTACTTCATTTCACTTTCTCAAATCATAGACCATGTAGAATCACATTCAAATTAAAGAAAACTTCCTCTTCTTACCAAAAGTTTCTTCTAGGCATTTTAACAAACACCTTGAATGCAATGATTTTCAAACATTAGTTTTTAACTTCCCAATTATCAACACCCTTACCAACAGTTTCAAACATCATTTAATCAACTAAAAACATCATCTTTCACCACCAATATCAAAAATAGGTTCAATCATAGAATAGGGTAAATACCCAAATTTGTACGTCAACAAAACTTTAAATCAATCAAACATGCAAAGCTAGAATCAAAATCTAATGAGTTCATACCTTAATTAATTAGAAATTTCGAATCCTAACACCCCAAAACTCATTGGATTCTTAGTACCCAAAAATCTAGGGTTCTTGAACAAACTCACCAAAATCTTAATTAATCGCTCAAATCCTCTCTCACACATCAAGAATTGAACCTCAAACTTCATCTTAACTTGTTTATAAAATCCCAAAACAAGAAACTAAATTCGTCCTACCCTCAAAACTCGCCCAAAATGAAGAAAAAGGGTATGGAATGGAAGATAAAACTCACCTAAGCTCAAATATGGAGTTGCATGTAACATTGGAGGCCTTAATCCGTCAGAAATCAATGTTGTAAGTGGGCTGGGGTTGGAGGAGAAAGGGAATTCGTTTTTTTTAGAGAAGAGAAGGTGAAAATGATGTTGAGGAAGGAGAGTATGGAGTTTAGTAATCAGCCCCTATGAAAAGACCATTTTGCCCTCACATCATAATATATTTACTTCCTTATTTTGTGCTTTATAAAAGATGAATGATAAAATTGAATCCTTCCATGATTTTATTTATTTTCTTTCACCAAAATGGTGTCAAGACTTCTAAATATTTTCCATAAAATTTCCAATGAATAATTTAGTCTCTAACTATTATTTCTTTAATTTCTACAGAAAATAGTTATATTAATTTCTTAAAAATATAATTATCCTCTTCTATTTATTTTTTAAGGCTTTCTAATTCCTAAATGATATCCTACAACCTTAATTAATTCTTTATTATCCCTAGTTTGAAAATTGGGGTGTTACAATTCTCTCCCCCTTAAATAATTTCGTCCTCGAAATTAAAAGAGTTACTCTACTGTTTTAGAACTCTTACAATACTCTAACAGCTCAAATACAAAACAACAAAATATCATCATAGCCTCCTAATATACCACTCTTATTTGTTCAACTAAATTCTCAATTCAAATTAGACTTTCAAGTTGACAATTTCAAAAACAATCATAGAGCAATAGAACAAAAGCATTATTATAAATTTCAATATTCCCTACTTTAATCTACATTAACCATCTCTTATTGCTTTCAAATCTCTCTAAACCCTTTTGACTCATAAGGTATTTTTTTTTCAATGATGCCTTGATTATGATTATGTCCGGATCATAATTATACTCAAGACCCCAAAGAAAAATCCTCATTCCGTCAATCTTCTCCTAAACTCTTATCCACCTCTCAACATCTACTTCTTCTAATCTTTAAAGTATTCTACAATATTATCCACAAATTAAAATTCCACTTTCATATAACTCTAAAAAAATACTGTTAGGCCCTTGCAACCTCATAATCCTATAGTACATTGCTATCAAACCACTCTCAACCATATAATCATAAACCTTAAATTTTTACTTCCACAATTCCAATAAGTTGATTCAAATCTTTACCCTAAATAAGCAAATAATCCATGATTTCAACCTCATTTCCTAATATTACGTCTCTTATTCTCAATTTCATTCAAAGGCTTAACTAAGTTCTTCTAAAATCACTCGATCATCTATTCCAACCTCAATGAACAAGAAACTATTCAAAATTTATTCTATCAACTAAATGATTTTTGGAATTCTTGATTTCTAAACTCACATGATCATCAAATCACTATTTTGTCATCCAAACTCTATAATGCCTAACTAACTGGTATAGTCTATTAAATTCCAACAATATAAAATCCTACATCATGTCAACTTGACTTAACACTCTCTTAGTCATTGGGTTCCTCACAAATACACTTCTAATTCCACTATATCTATTACTATTGTGGTGGTACCTAGGGTTTTCTAATTGTGTGCTTGTGGTATCCATAAATATGTGATGTACGAATAAGGTATTCTAGCTAATCTATGCCAGAATCCTTGCTCTGATACCAAATATAAAATCCTAACTTTTTCAACTATATTTATAGCCTTCTAATCAATTTATAACCACTTTCTAATGTTAGAAGCCCAAAAATATGAATAAATTAAAACTTTTCTATTTTTAAAACTACATTAAAAGAATTTCCAACATAAACTTGGGCTTCTAAACAATTTATGAAATTATAATTGTTTCTTGAAAGTTGCAGCGGATTATAAATTCATTAAATAGCTAAATTAGTAGTCACTACTTAGTTTTATTTTATACACCTGTACTATCTAATGTAACTAAATACTTAACATATTCAAGTATAACTATTACTATTTTATATAAATATAATTCGGCTATCGCAGGTGATAGCCTATACCTATATACATCACAAGTTATGAACTTGTATAAAAATATATACAACAACTAACATATACAAATATATATCACTATTGAGCTTCGGGCCTAACAAGCATCCTTCCTACCTTCCTAGAGCTTCCCTCGGAATTAACTTCTCCCGGCTTATCTGTAAAAACATTTTAAAACAACAGTGAGATTCAAAGAATCCCAATAACAGTTTATTTCAATAGTTTACCTTTAAATCATGATAATATTCTCCTCTTTCCAATCTCTTATTGGAACCTGCCTCTTTCCAATCTCTTATTGGAACCTGCCTCTTTCCAATCTCTTATTGGAACCTGCCTCACTATACCAACCATTTTTAACGATATGTTCGTTAATTAATGGAGGTATTCTTTACCTGCAGGGTTTCTGAAAATGTTTGGCATAGGGGGAGCGACCCACCTGATGCCTAGAGTACTCTACTTTCTTATTTATCTATCTGAGATAAATATCATTCCTTCCTCTTGGATAAATATTATCATGCTTTTGAAAAAAATATTGATGCGCGCTTATTGCTATTGAATTAAACTGTTACCTGTCCTTCACTTTACTAATACTCCTCATTTTCTTCTTGCTGCCTCCAAGTACTTGTCTTCTAACTTCTCCTATTATTACATAAAGTAATAATGGCTATAAGTAAGTATTCTACATAACAAGCAAAACGTCTCTCTCGAACCTATACTACTACCCAATTCCCTTTCTCATTTACACTATCTTATGGAATATTTTCATTCTTGTTTAGCCTAGATATCTTTAACCATCATAATGAAAAGAATATACAAACCAATTTTCAGCTTAATAATCACAAGGACATCCAATTGCTTATCATACACATACTTCACACATCAATCATATCATCCCAAATGACATTTATATTCTACTGACATTTCATGGAATCAAAGTTAAGAGTAAACATATGAAAATCAATGAAACAGTAAAACAAAAACATTAAAGTACATATTCAATTATACAACCACATAACTTCATAAATATTATCATTATTATTTACAATATTAATTAAACAAAATAAGAGAACCAAAATCAGTTGTAGTAGCTTTTACATTCTCCCAACATTACTCTACATTTAAGTCTTTTACAATGGTGCTTCTTTTATTAGCCTATTTGTACTTCTTCCAACTTTACATACTGCAATTAAATGAAAACTTTTAAATAGATACCAACAATAATTCATACATCTATAGTATAGGCATTCACAATGTTCTTTATAGTTTAAAACATTTGATGTAATAAACACAAGAGAGTTTAATTAAACATAACTTACGTATTTTAAAACATCAATCATGAACTTTGGGTTCTATTACCTTTATCACCATCAAAACACATACATGCAGATCCCATACTAATCAACTTCATATTAAATCCTCCGTATTTGACATACAATCAGCCCATATATCCACCAATTATAGAGAGCATTAGTTCAGCAATTTATTTACATATATTCCAATCAAGTTTTTGATTCACTAATCAATTAACAACCTTGTTAGACCTTTGAAATTTTATCCATTTCATCCAACAAGTTCTTTAGCATATTCAACTCTAATACAAACAAAACTCTTTACCACACATCAATTTCAATCAGCCATAATAGCAAATTAGTGCAGAAAATTCTAATTACATGTGAAACAATTTGAATCAAGCCGCAAGCATAATCTAGACATCCCTACATTAAAATTAATTTTGTCTCTTCATTCCTACATATCCTGAACAAAACAGAAAAACTAATAGTCCAAACAAAGATGTAGTTGCAAGCATTCCAATTACACCATAACACTTAAAAACTTCCACAAACATACCCACATCCTAACAATCAATTCGGCCAACCAAAACTATAAAAGAAAATTCCCCTTATAACATGCAACCTTAAAATGTACTTCATTTCACTTTCTCAAATCATAGACCATGTAGAATCACATTCAAATTAAAGAAAACTTCCTCTTCTTACCAAAAGTTTCTTCTAGGCATTTTAACAAACACCTTGAATGCAATGATTTTCAAACATTAGTTTTTAACTTCCCAATTATCAACACCCTTACCAACAGTTTCAAACATCATTTAATCAACTAAAAACATCATCTTTCACCACCAATATCAAAAATAGGTTCAATCATAGAATAGGGTAAATACCCAAATTTGTACGTCAACAAAACTTTAAATCAATCAAACATGCAAAGCTAGAATCAAAATCTAATGAGTTCATACCTTAATTAATTAGAAATTTCGAATCCTAACACCCCAAAACTCATTGGATTCTTAGTACCCAAAAATCTAGGGTTCTTGAACAAACTCACCAAAATCTTAATTAATCGCTCAAATCCTCTCTCACACATCAAGAATTGAACCTCAAACTTCATCTTAACTTGTTTATAAAATCCCAAAACAAGAAACTAAATTCGTCCTACCCTCAAAACTCGCCCAAAATGAAGAAAAAGGGTATGGAATGGAAGATAAAACTCACCTAAGCTCAAATATGGAGTTGCATGTAACATTGGAGGCCTTAATCCGTCAGAAATCAATGTTGTAAGTGGGCTGGGGTTGGAGGAGAAAGGGAATTCGTTTTTTTTAGAGAAGAGAAGGTGAAAATGATGTTGAGGAAGGAGAGTATGGAGTTTAGTAATCAGCCCCTATGAAAAGACCATTTTGCCCTCACATCATAATATATTTACTTCCTTATTTTGTGCTTTATAAAAGATGAATGATAAAATTGAATCCTTCCATGATTTTATTTATTTTCTTTCACCAAAATGGTGTCAAGACTTCTAAATATTTTCCATAAAATTTCCAATGAATAATTTAGTCTCTAACTATTATTTCTTTAATTTCTACAGAAAATAGTTATATTAATTTCTTAAAAATATAATTATCCTCTTCTATTTATTTTTTAAGGCTTTCTAATTCCTAAATGATATCCTACAACCTTAATTAATTCTTTATTATCCCTAGTTTGAAAATTGGGGTGTTACACATATATTACTAATATAATGTAGACATTTCTAAAATTAGGTTTCATTATGGTACTATTAACACTTTTGAAAAAAGAATTAGAGGTATTCATAAACATTTACAAATACAAAAGAATCCCTTGCAAAAGTAATGGAAACATGCCCGGGGGGCGTAGCTTGATGGTTTGAAGTGGATCCCCAAGGTGTGGATCCCGCCATTTAGCCCAAAGGTGCCAAGTTCGAACCCCCGGGAAGTCAGTCACCCCGTTTACGGGAATCCCGGCTGGCGACTCCGGATTAGTCTGCACCTGAAGGGTGTGGGACACCGGGGGAAGCAATTCAAAAAAAAAAAGTAATGGAAACATAACCAAGTTCATGGAGACAATATTTTTGCTCAATTTTAAAATGTTTCTTTATATTTTTTTCACCCAATAATTTACTATAGTGGATTTACTAGCTATAGTGGCAGCAAATTCAGCAACGGCAGCGACCCTTTTGAAAAAAGATACTAGTAACTACCCCCAAATATAGGTTTAAATAATTATCTGTACAGTTTTTTTATTAGAATTATCTGTACATTGAGGAATAGGGAAATTGCAAAAGATGCATTATTAAATTGTATGACGACGATCTGTTATTTTAATACTAATATCCAAATATATGTGTGGCAGTAAACACAAACGTACATAGTCTTTTAAAAGGGGCAAATCCATATATGTCCAGGTTCAACTTACCTGTATGTTAACTCACCCCCACTACCACACCAAACACAAACTATTCAATGCTCTATTTCTGATATGCTTCCTCAGAGCCGCCATGGGAGAAGTCGAGAAACTAGCTTACAAACATAACTACAGACAGAACATATGACCATTGCATAATCCTGTTAGAGTTCTTATTAGTATTAATTATCAATCCATAACTAAAGAACCCATGAGGAAAATGATAAAGCTATAGTTAAGGGCTTAAGGCAGCTTATAGTGGGAAATCTGAATGTTTTGCACGTTCTGTTTCTGGAAATTGCCGTCCTTTCTCCTCACAAGAAATTTGCCAAAATTATAGGGCTTATATTTTGGAGGGTTTAGTTCATTAAGAAGCTCCATGACCGGCTCAACCATGGTGTGATGAGCAGGCTGGAAGAAGAAGGCCATTGAAAACCTCTCCTTCTCACAGTTCACAACCACCCTATGCTCCACACTCTCATACTCATCATTGCTCCAAACCTTCTCTCAACACAAATACAAAACAAAACAATCAAACTGAAGACAAATTAAAGAAAGTACAACATGAACGAACATAGGTCTTTTTTTGTACCTGAACTACATCACCGACGTTAATGATGAAAGCTTGAGGGGTGGGTTTGACTCTGATCCATTGCTGATCTGATTTTCGTCTAACTTCAAGTCCTCCAACTTCATCTTGTGCAAGTATTGTTATGGCTCCAACATCCTTGTGTCGTCCAAGTCCTAGAGCTAACTCAGGCGAGGGACAAGGTGGATAGTGATTTAATCTAAAATAACTACTCTGTGCTTTCTGATAATACCCATGAAACCTCTTTGATTCTAATCCCAAACTCAGAGCTACCAGCTCCAACAACTTAAATCCCAGCTTCTCCATCTCACTAGCATACTCTAAAACTGTTTCTCTTTGACAAGTCACAAGTTTGAAAACAAAAATCAGCAAGTATATATATCCCACTAATTAAAATGTTTTTTTTTTCGTTTACACTACATGAAAATTTGAAAACTACCTTAGTTCAGGAGGGTTTTGAGGGTAACGATTGATCCATTGAGTGGTTTGATCACTGTCATCGTTGCTGGAAAGAGGGACGAGAGTGGGTTCTTGAACAACAAAATCAAGAACCTCCCTCCAATCTCTGACGTTTTTGGTGTTCTCTGAGTCGTAATAACCCATTGGACATGGCTTTTGTTTGGCCACCTTGTTTTTCTCCTCCAAACTCTGCGTAAAGAACCTTTTTGAAACATCCTCGACTCTGTTTATGAGATTGAGAGGAATTCCATGGTTGATGACTTGGAAGAAGCCCCATTCCTTGCATGCTCTTCCTATCTCCTTCACCACAGCTTCGATAATGGACGGGTCTGAAACGGCGTCGTTTTCTAGTTGATGGTGGATTGGAGAGAGGTCAATCACGGGAATTCCTTGATCTTCTTCATGGATGATGGAGATGTTAGGCCTGTGTTCTGGGGGCTGAATGAAAGCTGGGTCTACTTCTCCCATGGCTTCTTCTACTTCTAGATGGGCGTGGTTGGTTATGTTCTGTGTGGTTTATATAAGTGTAGTGTCGGTCTACTGCAGTTACTCATATGATATGTCACGTAAATTAAATAAGAACAGTGACATATTGTGTTGTCAATTGTTATCAAAGGTCAAATCTATCACTCAACTATTAGCAAAAGTTCACCCGAACAAAAAAATCAATTTCCAGTTTTAAATGTAGCAAAGATCAAGTACAAAGTGGGTCAAATGTAGCGATGTCATCAATTTTGACGGGTTTGAGTGTTAAATTTAACCTAATTAAGCTATATCACACATGTCATATCACCTTATTAATTAAGCCACGTCAACACAGCATCAACATCTCTTCACCACGTCATCATCATCTTACCCACCACACTCTCCCTCTCCCACCTTCATCTTCATCATCTTCACTATCACACTCTCCCTCTTCCACCTTCATGACCAACCAAAAGACCCCCAACCCCCAATCCCCTTCCTAAAATACCCACCTTCGTCATCTTCAAAATATTATTTTTCTCACAATATTCTTTTTTGTTGCCCCTAATCCCTTCAACAAAATAGAATAATTCTATTGAATGCCTCCATGATTAACTATAGCTTGATATGTTTCTTTTTGTTTTCAATTTTTTTTGTTTTTATTATTTTTTTCATATTTCTTACAAAATCATATTCTAAGACATAATGTTAATGTTTTTTTGTTTTTAAATTTTTAATTGTATTGTGGGGCCCGGATAAAATAGGGTGTTTACAGTAATCTAATATGAATATTTTTGGATCTCAACCTAATGGTGTCTGACATTGCTATGTTAGGTTAGCTTCCATGTAAGCATATTTGGTCAATTAAACCGTCAATATTGTCACATTTAATATTGTAGGGATTTTAGGTTAATTCATAATTTATATGGGTATTTGCACCGATAATTTTATATGTTATCAAACACAAATGCAAAACTTATATGAATATATATGTTGCGCCTTAGCTTAACCCTTTAACAAATATTTCAATTCTACCCTTAATAAAAATTTCAAACAAAACATAGTCAAAAGTTGAGTAGGGTAAATAATGAGTAATTTTTTGAGAAAATAAATGTTAGTTGACATATCTTTTTAATGATTTTTGCTAATGTGGGCAAAACAAGTATTTATTCTTCAAGTAATAATTTAAAATGGTAAAAACTAAAAGTATCTATTTAGTTTTTTTCAAAGTGTTATTATGAAATGCTAACGCGTTGGCAAAGGAGGCTTTGAAAATAAGTCGTGGCATTCATATTTGTATGCTCAAACCTCATTGATTATGATGAGGGGAAAGGGAGTAACTTAATTGGGTTTGGAATTTAGTTTCTTTTTTATCTTTTGTTTTTTTCTCCTTTATATAAAAAATATGAAATGCAAAAGTGCATAAACTTTTCATCAAATGATGTAGAAAATATCATCTCATTAAGTTTTCCTTACTTTATTCAAAAGATAATTTCATATAGATACACACACACTCACTCATCATTCTTTTTAAAAGTGTTGCTAACACCATGATTAAATCTTAGGCTGAAAGATGCATATATAATATCAATCCTATATGATATATATTTTCCTCTTTATTCCTTATAATTTCATCAATCATTTATTATTTTAATTTTTTAAAATAATTTCTCTTCAATTTTCTTTGCCTCTTCCGTGCCATAAGATTAAGACTGTGGGTGGCATTTTTTTCATCATAAACAGCGATGTACTATGTGACAAATAACTATGAGGGCAGTGATGCGCTCGATGAAGAAGATTGTGTATAGTAGAAGCTAAGGGGAAAGATGACAGATGTGTGACGATATTTTATTTATTCATTTATTAATTATTAATTATTAATATCCAAATATATGTGTCAGGAAACACACGTACATTCTGGCAAAAAAAACAAAAAAACACACGTACATAAATCCACAAATGTCCAGGTTCAACGTACCTAATACCATAGCCACACTACACAGTACACACACTTCATGACATCAACAATCCAATCCTCTGTTTCTAATCCTTCCTCAGAGCCGCCATGGGAAAAGTCGAGAAATTAAACTTGCTCACGTAACTCCAGCAACAATACAAGATTAAATCATGATGCTCTCATGGCTCTTATTTAATATCAATTCATAGTTACATAACCGAGGAGGATAATGATAATGATAATGATAAATTTTAGGACTGCTTGAAATGAGAAATCTGAATGTTGTCCTCGGCCATTTTCTGGAAATTGCCGTAATTTCTTTGCCCAAGAAATTTGCCAAAATTAAAGGGCTTATATTTTGGAGGGTTTTGTTCATTAAGAAGCTCCTTAATAGGCTCAACCATGGTGTAATGAGCAGGGTTGAAGAAGTAGGGAATTGAAAACCTCTCCTCCTCACAATTCACAACCACCCTATGCTCCACACTCTCATATTCATCATTGCTCCAAACCTACCCACAACAACATCCCATCACAAAACAAAAATAAAATAAAATCAAACCCAATAATAAATGCGTCATGAACATGGGATGAAACGAAAAAAAATGAATTTGATGGTTTGGTACCTGAAAAACATCCCCTATGTTGATGATAAAAGCATGTGGAGTGGGTTTGACTGTAATCCATTGTTGGTCTGATTTTCGTTTCACTTGGAGGCCTCCAACTTCATCTTGAGCAAGAATTGTGATGGCTCCAGGATCTTTGTGTCGTCCAACTCCTAGGGCCAAGTCAGGACATGGACATGATGGATAGTGATTCAACCTAATGACACTAATCTGTTCTTTCTGGAAATACTCATTCAACCTCTTTGACTCCAATCCCAAACTCAGAGCTATCAGCTCCAACACCTTAAATGCTAGCTTCTCCATCTCATCAATATACTCTAAAACAGTTTCTCTTCAACAAGTAACAACATCAAGAACAAAAAATCAGCAACTATTCCACAACAACAGCAACAACATCGTTTTTTTTGTGAGACACTATTTAAATTACCTTAGTTCTGGAGGGTTTTGAGGGTAACGGTTAGACAATTGAGTGGTTTGATCATTGTCATCGAGAGTGGGTTCTTTGGTAATGAAATCAATAACCTCCTTCCAATCTCTGACGTTTTTGGTGTTCTCTGAGTCATGATAACCTGTAGAACGTGTCTTGTCTCTGGCCACCTTCTTTTTCTCCTCCAAACTCAGAGAGAAAAACCTTTTTGAAACATCCCAGATTCTGTTTCTGAGATTGAGGGGGACCCCGTGATTGATGACTTGGAAGAAACCCCATTCCTTGCATGCTGTTCCTATCTCCTTCACTATGGCTTTGATGGCGGCCGGGTCTGACGCGTTGTCGTTTTGGAAGTATTGGTGGATTAGAGAGAGGTCGATCACGGGAATTCCATTATGTTCTTGAGGGAAAATGGAAAGATTAGGCCTTTGTTCTGGGGGTTGAACGAATGCTGGGTCTACTTCTCCCATGGCTTCTTTTGCTTCAAGATGAGGTTTGTTGGTTCTGTTCTGTGTGGTTTATTATAATATGAGTGAACTAGAGAAGTATTAGTCGTCATCAAATAGCTGTTACTATTAGGGTCGGCAGAAATTTTTTGTCCTGGATTTTGTCTTACTTATTATGTTATTATCTTTTTTTCCATGTTCAAAGATCTTATTTTGTTCAATTTCAGATATTTACAATTTTCTTAAAAAATCTAAGAATTTCTCGTCCTCGTCTTGACCAGGATGGGACAATCGAGCTTTTCAGGACGGAGACACGTGACCAAGTGTCTCGATCACGTCCCATAAATACTCCTAATATAGTTGTGTGTTTTTTATTCTCGCTCTAGCAACAAAAATATCTACTATGACTGTATAGAGGTAATTTACTACCAAACGGCGCAATTAAATGGTTGTAAGTTATTGTAATTTAATCATTATTTGTCATGACTATTTGGATGTGGCCAAATTTTTTTCATTGTAAGTCTATATTCACCCAGCATAGAAGTGGCAACAGATAAATTTTAAAAAAATAATGTAATTTTGTCACTACAAAAAACGCTGGCCATTCCGGCGCACGCATACCGGCGGTTTGACAGAAAACGCCTATACGAAATGCACATTGGCGTTTTGAGTACAAACGCCGAAATGAAGCGCCGTTAAATTTGGCGCGCACTTCCCGCCTTTTTTCCCGCGTTTCCCAACCGGCGTTTTGGGAACCCCCAAACGCCGATATGCATATTTTATTAAAAAAAAGAGGCGCCTGACATTTTTTATTTTTTTTCCAGGAAAAACGCGGATTGACGTTTTGATAAAAACGCCGGTTGGCGATTTAATAATAATTAAATCGCATACAGGCGTTTTGCAAAACGCCGATATGCATTTTGCAAAACGCCGATATGCTTTTTATTATTTTTAATGCATATGAGCGTTTTTGCAAAACGCCAATGTGCATTATTTAATGTTAAAATGCATATGGGCGTTTTGCCAAACGCCTATATGCGTTATTTTATTGTTTTTTGTACTGGCGTTTTCCCAAAACGCCGGTCCGCACCTCCGTTCCCTATAAATAGCTCCTTCCCTCCTTCAGCAATGTCGCTCATTTTCTCCTGTTTTTCTTCTCATTTGTCTCTCTCCTTCAATGTTGTTGTTGTTTTTGATTTTATGGTTCTTGGTGACATTTCTTTTGTAATGTTGATATCTGTTTGATCTTATGGTCTTTCTTTTACATATTGTTGTTGTTGTTTGATTATATATATTTATGTATCATGTTTTCTGAATTATGTTTTTTATTCCTTATGTTTATGTCTATTATTGTTATTGTCACTTTGGTGCTTCTCTTTTGTTTATTTTTGACCATTTTTCGTCCTGGTTTTAAACAACCAAAACGAAAAATGGTTTTTTTTTTTTTTGAAAAAACACGGACCGGCGTTTTGCAAAACGTCGGTTTGCAATAATATTATTTAAATCCATTTCGGCGTTTTGTGAAAACACCGATATGCTAATATGATATTATTTTCCTGGATTTTGTTTTCGGCGTTTTGGACTTAGGTTGGCATTTTTCAAAACGCCGATATGCCCGCTTTCCCACGGTAAATTTTTCGGCATGGCGCCAAAACGCCGTAGCGTCATTCCGCCGGAAAATTTCGCCGTTAAGAGGCCAAATAAAACGCCGATAAGATCCCGTTTTTTGTAGTGTGTCTATATCTGTATCACCAATATTTGGACAAAGTTAAATTGTCACACTTTGTTTTTCCCACTTACAATGAATTAGATTTACTAATACATTATTGATCATGACCTTTGTGAATTTTTTTGCCAGAATTTGTCAATTTATTTATGGTCGATGTCATTTTAATACTTCATTTGGTACAACTCAATAAATTTTTTGCCAGAATTTGTCAATTTATTTTTGGTCGATGTCATTTTAATACTTCATTTGGTACAACTCAATGAATGAATGGTATTTTAAAAAAAATCAATGAATCTATGGAGCAACCCCTTAAGTTGTCTATATATAATCCGAATTCAAATCTATATGGATATAATGTTTGGGTATTTGTGTCTTTCATAAATAGACATTTATAACCTTTTCTTTAGCATACATTTATAACTTTTTTACTCAGTAGAGTTAAAAAATTTGTTATAAAATAAAGAAGAGAAGAGATATATGGGGAAGAAAGAACACAAGAACAAGAAAGAAGATATGAGAGAAAAATATAAAAAGAAACTATCACTTTCACTTGTGATTCAATGGTACCAAATGCTTAATACATGACCTCTATTTATAGGCCCAAGTTATTGAAGTCATGCATGAAATTTAAAGAAAATTATGATGAAGTTTATGACATTAGAAACTCTTTACGTGGAATTCATTGTGGGTTACAAAAGTTACAAAGTTAATGACATTTAGAGAAAAAAGAATTATAGGAAGAGTAGAAATGGATTTTCACTATAATATTTATATTTCATAACAATTTAATGCTTTTTTTAATTTTTTCAATAAAATATAAATTTCATCCCACTATTATATTCTTTTCAAGATATTGGAGTTTCTTTAATTGTTTTCCTACATCACAGTAAATCGGTCAGTTGTTAATGATGTCAAGATATGGATGAGTGGATAAGTAAGGAATGAACCAGATAGCTATAAAATTTAGTAAGTCTTACGAGTTAGGTGGGGTGACACAATAACTCTATTTCTAAAGCTGCTTTTTTGAAAATTGGAATAATTGATCGGTTAATAATCATTAATGTAAATATCAATTTCACCAAAAAAACAATAAATGATATCAAATTGGCTAACAAATAATAAAAAATATCATATTGGATTGGACAAGACCATCAATTTACTACTTTTAATAATGTTTGTAACTTATCATCGGAAAAGATTGACGGTGTTAGTTAGATAATATAGATTGACATAATTGGAGAATTCAATATCATTTATTATTTGTTGGCCAAATTGACATAATTATTTGTTGAACAAAACGATTATTAACCCATAATTAATTAACATCTTATCTTTTCTATACGATGAATATCGGTAGTTCGCTCAAAAGAATTAGTATGAAAAAAAACTACCCTATCTCATGTAGAACTATAGAAGGGATAATATTTGTTGGCCTTTTTATTAAAAAAGAGTGGCTAACTTTTGCTCCCTGCATTCAATAAAAAATTCAATTTACCCTCAGAAAATTTTCAAACCAAAACCATAAATATATGTTGAGTAATTTTAATGAGAAAGTCATATTTTTCAAAATGGAAAATTTTAAAAATATACCACTTCAATTACGAATTCTAGATAAATTAATTTTATTATTCGAATAATTGTTTAACTTTTGACTAAATAAATAACCATGTTTACAACTTTACGTTACCTATATAGAAGTTTGGAGTACAGACGTTATTTTTCAAAAGTTTTGTTGCAACATATAAATTCTTCATACTTTGTAAGATATTTCAATTCAATCTGTTCAAATAAAGTTTATCCATGAAATAAACGGATCTGAGGAAGTAAAAGTTGTTAACACAAAATAGTTATATACAAGAGATAAAAACTACTATATGTTAATCACAGAAAGTAACAGTCGGGATCATTACATGCGGCGGAGGAACAGCGAAATGACAAAATAATGTACATTTGTCTGAAGCTGTTGCTGTGTAATTTTAATACCCAACAATCGCAGGCGGAGGCGGAGAATAATAGTGGGCCCCGATGATTGGAGGCAGGATGACATCATCCCATACCCGTGTTGGTGGAGACACTACCGGAGCAGGCGGAGGAGGAGAGTGAGTCGGCGGCGGCGGAGAGAACACATGTGGAGGCGGTGGAGAGTGGACCGGTGGCGGATGTGAGTGATGAACCGGGGGTGGAGGCGAGTGAACCGGAGGAGGTGGGGAATGAACCGGCGGTGGAGGAGAGTGAACTTGGGGTGGTGGAGGTGAGTGAACTTGGGGTGGTGGAGGTGAGTGAACCGGCGGAGGAGGGGAATGAACCGGAGGTGGAGGAGAGCGAACTTGTGGCGGTGGAGGTGAGTGAACCGGCGGTGGAGGAGAGTGAACCGGTGGAGGAGGTGGGGAGTGAACTTGGGGTGGTGGAGGTGAATGAACCGGCGGAGGTGGTGGGGAATGAACCGGCGGTGGTGGAGAGCGAATTTGGGGTGGTGGAGGGGAGTGAGCCGGTGGAGGAGGTGAATGAACCGGCGGAGGAGGTGAGTGAACCGGGGGAGGAGGTGGGGAATGAACTGGTGGAGGTGGGGAGTGAACCGGGGGAGGTGGTGGAGAGTGGATTGGCGGTGGGGGAGAGAAAACCGGTGGAGGAGGAGAGTGAACCGGTGGTGGAGGAGATTTATCGGTTGGTGGAGAAGGATGAACCGGTGGTTTATGGCCACCACCACCACATCTCATACTACAATCAATGTGACGAGTCACCACAGGCAAACATTGTTTGCTAGTCTTTTGATTTGACCTTAATGGCAAACAATTATCACTATCATCAAAAACAACATTTGGTCTTGAGGAAGAGTTTAAACAAGATTGAGCTTCTCCATTGAAGTAATTATCCGAGAATGTGAAATTGGTCAAACTTGGTAGCTTGCAAACATTGTCAGACACATACCCAGAAATCTTATTGTGTGCAATACTAATCACCTCCACATTCTTCATACCAGCCAAATTTGGCAATGTCCCAATAAACCCATTATGGCTTCCATCAAAAATAGTCACATTCCCCAAAAGTCCAATCTCTTTTGGGAAACAACCTCCAAGATCATTTCCTAAGAAAACAATCTCATTCAAGTTCCCCATATTCCCAATTGAATTAGGAATACAACCTGTGAATTTATTGTTGGCAAATGTCACAACTGAGGCTGAAGAATTTCCAAGTGTTTCTGGGATGGTTGAATCAAAACGATTATCGTTTAAGAACACTGCATCAATGTCTTTCTCAAATAGTTCTTGAGGCAAAGCACCTTCAAAATCATTAAACCTAAGATCCAAGTACTTTACATTTGGCCATGTGAGGACAACAGAAGGGAAGGCACCGACAAACCTATTGTTGCTGACATCAAACTCAAACATAAGGGTGAGATTCTTAAAGCTGTCTGGGATAATCCCACAAAATCTATTGGAGTTGATATGGAACAAAGCCATATCTGTTAAGAGGCCTAGCTCAGGAACAAGATGACCGGCAATGTCTGCATGATTAAGATCAACTCCAGCAACAACATTTATTGTGGGGTCATCAAGAGCTTCAGTACAGAATACACCATTATAAGAACAAACATCAGAACCAACCCAATTTTCAAGCATGTTCAATGGGTCTGAGTATATAGCATTTTTCCATGATTGAAGGGCAATATAGGCGTTTCTGTGCCTATCATGTTCAAAAGTTAAGTTGCAATCAAAATCAAAATTTAAACCTAATGAAAATTCAATATCCCCTGGGACTGGGAGTGATGGAAGAAAAGTTGAAAAAGAAGATATAAAAAGAGAGCTGAAGATGAAGCAGCCTAAGGCTATATTGTGATTTGTGTATGACATAGCCATAGTGCCTTATTAGGCCCTAAGCTGCTTAATGGATAATAAGCTGGGGAATTGCACTCAATTTTTGATTTTATATTAGCAGAAGATGCAGATGAGAGACAATCTTTTAATAATGGTGGATATTGAAGTTTATTTTTAGTTTTTTAGGAGCTGATTTCTTTGTTAGATACCTTTGATTTTAGCATGACTTTAGTTTTCTGTTAGTGCATATTTAGGGGAGGAGGTTGATTTATTATGATTATAATTTGAGAATCTTGTGGCAAACAAGGCAACCTAAACCGATGGATTCAGTTTGACTTGGTCTTTCTGTAACTACAATTCTGAGCGGGCAAATCCATGTTTGGCATGTGACAACTTTCTTATTCCAAAAATAGATGAAAAATGAATGGAAACAATGCCTTTTTTAACTGAATTAAACTAAGTTTTTTTTATCGACAAAGGAGCCTTCTACTAGGCTTATTGAAACTTAAAATATGTAACGTGGAAGCATGTGCCAAAATGAATTACGTTTTACAGGTAAATGCTTGAACTTTTTAAGCAACGCATACACACACACACGGACCAATTTATTTTATATCTGTATTTATATACTTAGTCAAATTCATGCTTTACATTTTATTTTTAAGTACAAAATTTAATTCATAAAAATGGGTACAAATTAACAAAACTATTAGCCATATTGATATAATTTATTCTAATTGGTACTATTAATAGGGTCAATTAAAACATCCAATACATTTTAAAATGCCCGAGAATAGTCTATCTGTATTAGTTTTTTAAGTAATTTTGCGAGGTAGTAAATAAAAATAATAGAGGAGGATTATATTGCCGTGTGTGGGTCTGTTTGACCTAAAATCCTACCAAATAATTGGATATGAGATAAAGATGAGATCTGGCACTGATGGACTGTGCATTGTGCATACATATTCATGTCTTCATTGTAGTATATTTACAATTCAAAATACATATTTTCTGCACACAGCATAAGAATTTGAGTATAATCGTAAAGAGTAATATTTTCTGCACATAGCATAAGCATTTGAGTATAGTCAGAAAGAGTATTCCATGTAATCCTACACATAAGTTCAAAATATAATCACCATTTAAAATCAACATATATTGCAGTTTTTTTTATTTAATTGGTTCACAGTATCACAAAATGCATTTTTACCAACAATTTGTATATATATGATATGACCTTTAAGAAGTCTGGATTCACTCTTTATATAATCCATGTGATGCACAATATATATTACCTAAGATTGCATATAAGATTACAAATGTCCCCATAATATTATTTTCAATATAATACTCTCTCTGTCTTAATTATAAGTTCACTTTATCTATAGTTATCTCCTTTTCTCAAAATTAATGTATTCAACTTATAAACTAACCTATAATCTAAATTACATATAACATTTATTATAATTTACGGGTCAAAATTACTTCTTTTAACTTCCAAAAAGTAAAGGCAATGTTATATTTATGATAGGAGGGAATATTAAATAACTGAATTGAATTTCATTTTTTTGGATTGATTTATGAACAAATTAACTTAAAATGGTGCGAATTATAAACTTTTTACACAAAAGAAAGGATATCCTTTTTTTTTATTACAAAAAGAAAGGATATCCTATCAATATAAATATAAATAATGAACTAAAATAGAAAGAACTTGAATTAATTTAACGCACTCCTCTCATAAATCCATTCAAGTTTCTCAAAATATTAGTATTATTGAAGAAAGCATCTTTTTCCACTAAATAAAGACCAAAGTGACAAACAACATAATTGAGAAAGCAAGCCTGTACATTTCAAATTCCAGGTGTATCTCTTTTCTTTTTTTTTTGTTCTGGGAAATTAATAAAATTTTGCTTCTGGGAAACCCCAGTACGAGGATAACCGAACCGACCACCTAGATACAACAACACGATTCATTATCTTCCTTTCTCTCGATTTGGGTTCTAATGTTTTGGCCTCCTCTTTGAATTTTCATCTGGGGTTTCGCTTTCTTAGGTAAAGTTTGGAACTTTTTGATCAATGAAGGCCATGCATACTTTATATGATCTCATTGAAGAGGCCAAGCTTCGAACAGTTTGGTGGGCCCTTTCTATATTCGCCATTACCTATTTCTTGACTCGTAAGTGATTCCAATTTTGTCTCATATCAATTATGTTGCTTTTTGTTAATTTCTTGTTAAATCTGATTTTTTTTTGGAATGAATGGTTAATGAATTTGTTTATGGTCGATTTGCATTTAGTTCACGTGTATAACCTGAGCAATGATAGTTAAGATTTCCAGCAGTTAAGGTGTCATAAGTGTATGATTGATTGGTTTTGATTCCTTGCTTAACTAACTATGCATAGCCCCACTAATTAGCTTATTTCTTGGTGTATTGCGCTTTCTTATTCCCCCGATATATGATTGTAGTTCAGTTTGTTCATTCATTCTGTTCATAGGCATGACTTTTAATGTAGTAACTGTGTCTTTATCAATAAAACAAAGGAGGAAGAATACATTTAAGATTGGCATTTGAGTCTGCCTAGTTTCTGGAATGACATTTTTTTATGGTATATCACAGATACGAGCAAGTCAATGTGGATGAATGTGCCAATCTCGATTCTACTTGTTTCTGCATTGCGCGTTCTTTTGATTAAGGTGGAGTTCCGGTGGAAGGTTAAACCGCCTAGGTTACAGACGTATTTATCTCATTTGGAGAGGAAACAGTTATCTCTGAATGATCCACTCCTCTCTACTCCACCCCCCCCTGCGAAATGGAAAAGGAAAATTGATTCTCCAGTTGTGGAGGCTGCAGCCAGCGATTTCATTGGCAAAATATTGAAGGATTTCGTCATAGATTTGTGGTACTCGGAAATTACTCCAGATCAGGAGTTTCCTAAGCACATTCATGCAATTATAATGGATGTTCTTGGTGAAATATCAGGAAGGCTTAAGGAGATAAACCTTGTTGACTTGCTGACACGGTATCAGATTCTCCAATCCCCCCCCCTACCCAGTGAATTTACCCCCTCTTTTCCTTTTCATAGAAAGATAGGGTTTGGAATGTGAGGAGTTTGATTCGGATTCAAAATGTGATTTTGAATTTAGCACTATAATAATTACTGATTGGTTTCAATCTCTCTCATGTGTCAGGGACATAGTTGATCTAGTCGGTGATCACTTGGATCTTTTCAGAAGAAATCAAGCTGTTATAGGTGTTGATGTTATGTTAACTTTATCTTCTGAGGAGAGGAATGAACGATTGAAGTACCATCTGTTGAACTCTAAGGAGCTTCATCCAGCACTTGTATCTCCTGAGAGTGAGTACAAGGTGTGAGTGGAGTGTTCTGACATTTTCCAATTTTACTTTTGGGCATTATGGCTTGTATCTTGTCTAATGGTTTCACCTTGCTGCAGGTTCTTCAGAGACTAATGGGCGGTGTTATTGCTATAGTACTCAGACAACGAGAAGTTCAATGCCCTGTGATTCGATCTATAGCCAGGGAAATATTAACTTGCTTGGTAATGCAACCTATCATGGATTTGGCAAGCCCTGGGTATGCTCTTTATATTATTTGGTTTTTAAGTTTTTCTTTTTGGCAGTAACAGGTTAATGGTTTTTCGTTGTATTTACTCTGTGGCACAGTTTGCAGAACTAGTACTTCTGACTGCACTTTCCTAAATTCTTTTGTATTTTTGGGGGGAGGGGTTGTGATAGAGGTTTCTGGAATAGTTTGTGTTATTGAAATTAAGGTATTCCCATTGCCATGACTTTCAATGGATTTGGGCTATTAGAGCTATGCTTTTATTTTTACCCATGATATGGACCTTACGCACAAACAAGCTTAAAACATAAGGTCATATGGATATTGTTGGGTAATGCACAAACACGATAAAACTCCATTTGCCTTTTTGAGTGTCTGAAACGAACCTGTCACAGTGTCATGTAACACGTGTATATGTTTGAATTTGCAGAACACTTGTGACTACTTTGTTCACGATTTGTTCTAACTTATGTTCATACATGTATGAATATTTATTTATTTTTAAATTATCAGGTATATTAATGAACTGATCGAAACCCTAGTTCTTATCCTTAATGATGAGGGTACAGTTGGGGTGGCCAGTGATCAAGCTTCTAATGCGGCTAGTCATCATCATGGGCATTCTGCTGTTGCTGGGATTGGTCACGATGATAAAAAAGTTCCATATTTAAATCAAGGGGCTGATAAAACAGTGACAAAAATGCACTATAAGGAAGACCCTTTGCAGGTCAGGCACACTGAGTGGGCACGAGTGTTAGACGCTGCGACTCAGAGAAGAACTGCAGTTCTTATGCCTGATAATCTTGACAACATGTGGGCAAAAGGAAGGAACTACAAAAAGAAAGAAGTCAAAAAAATGAAAGCTGACGTCCAGGATCTTCCTGCAGAAAGTCCTGTTACCGGCAGTGTGGAGCCTGATAGAAACTTGACTGTGGAAAAGTCAACAAGTAACCCTTTTGAGGTTGCAGTTCCAGAAGTGAAGTCTTCACTGCAGCCAAAGAGCACATTGAGTTCAGATCCATTAATGAATCTCGGGAGCATAAATGAGTCAGTGTTGTCTCAGAACCCTGTCAAGGAGTTATCATCCTCGTCAGAGCATCAAGCTGATGAAGGGAAAGATACTGAGATTGTTGCTAATAAAAGTCGTTTCAAAAGATCCAATAGTACTTCTGACTTGGCAATTCAACCACTGAAAGGGGGAGGGCCCATAATTTCAGACTTCTTTACCCCTAATTTTGAGAGGCATAGTGAAGGATTTCGGGGAAAGAGTGCTTCTGACATGATTGTTAGGAAAGAGGGGCAACTATTTCCCAAGCTCCGGTGCCGGGTATGTATCTTTGCAGGATAATATATAATGTTTTAAAAAGTAGTGTAAATTTGATTCTTCATAACAAACATCATCTTATAGGCAGAACGAATTGTCACTGTGTTTTAGTGCAGTTGTATATCTGAGGAGAGGGTGGATAGGTGGAGAGAAAGAATGATAAGGATTGTTCTCTTAAGTTTCTTGCTTGTTATGATCAGCCTCCTTATATCTATTAGTAAAGATTGTAGGAGTATACAAAATGCAGAACATTATTGTGTATATTTGGATGTGTTTCACGTACTACAAGTGCATAAGATATGTTTATGACCAACCCATTGCTAACGGCCTGAAAGTAATAATTGTTCATCCTTGCCCATTTGTACGTGGCAGGTTATGGGGGCATATTTTGAGAAACTTGGATCCAAATCCTTTGCTGTTTATTCGATTGCAGTGACAGATGCACAAAACAAAACTTGGTTTGTGAAGAGAAGGTTGGTTCTCACATAGACATTATTGCAATTATGCTTGTAATTGGACCCCACAGTTTATATTTTAAATTTTAATATTATCGTATAAATGGTTTAACAAAGTAAGGTGTTGTGCTAAATTCTATCTAAAAGATAAACTGAACAGATTTCTGAAGTATAAAGTTTGTCTTATGGTTCTCTACCCCTGCTACATCTGTGTCTAAATTATCCTTTTTCCTTGAAAAATACGTATGAGTCTGGAAATTTTTCCATTCCAACTTCTTTGTTATGACTTTCTTTCTCTTGATGATATATAGATACAGGAATTTTGAGCGATTGCATAGGCATCTAAAAGATATTCCCAATTACACATTACATTTGCCTCCTAAAAGGATATTTTCCTCAAGTACAGAGGATGCTTTTGTACATCAGCGTTGTATTCAGCTTGATAAATACCTCCAGGTATTTTTAGTCATTCTCTGCATGCCTACAACTCTTCAAATGCATAAATTAGTTTTTTTGTGCTTTATACTAGCTCTCCTTCCTTGACCTTTATATGCTGTGCTGCTTCAGGATCTCCTATCAGTAGCTAATGTTGCTGAACAACATGAAGTATGGGATTTTTTGAGTGTTTCCTCAAAGGTGTCCATCTGTTTTTTGTCCCCTTATTATCCCCATATGGCCTTTATATCACTTCTTTTGGTACTTTCTGGAAAGATGATAGTTATAGACTAACAATAGTTTTGTTGCTGTCCTTTTCCCCCTTGAAGAATTACTCATTTGGGAAATCTTCCTCGATGATGAAGACCCTGGCAGGTATGTAACTCTGGCCTGAGTTATTCACTCTTAAGTTTATGAGCTCAGCCTGTAACTTTTCTGTTTGCATCGACGGGCAAGTTAGCATTTTGTTCTCACTCATTAACCTTCTATTTAGTTAAACAAATTGGAATGGTAGTTTTATTTTCTAACGTGAAGTTTTTCCAACCCTTGTTGCAATTCATTTAAATGTGCCATTAAAAGTTTGGAAGAGAGAAAAATTATTGTCAGAGAATTTTTACAATTGGCATTCTTGTATGCCTTTCTCTTTTATTTGAAGGTTCCTGCCCATAAGGCAAAAGTTTTCTGACATTATTGGGGAGTAGTGAGAAGTATGATATGGGAAGTCAGCGTATTGTATTGTTCAGGCTAACAACACCTTTCAGTTGATATCTGAGCTGGCTTCTTTTATGCCTTTGATGGCTGAAGCTGGAATGCATCTCTCTGGTAGATGAAACTCTTTGTTTGTAGAAAATTCCTACAATTTAAAATTGATAGCAACGGTATTTTGATAAAAAAAATTAGCAATGTATTGTGCTAATGACAGGCAAAATCCTGAAATTGACAACAAGAAATGGAAATAAATTGGGATTTATGTAATACTTTTTCTGTAAAACTAAAACAGATTACAAGGGAACTTAAGCCAAATACACGACCCTTTTACACCCAGATAGAAAAACTACAAACACCCTAGCACAGCTTCAGATGATTAACACAATATAACAGGGTGCAACCACAAACTCAACAGAAAACACTGAATAACTAAACACAACAGATCTGCCAAGCTTTTGAGAGGTTGACATCCTTCTGACATTCATCCATTCATCATGACTTCCTTATTTTGCTTCTTGATTTTCAGTATTATTTGAATTCTAACCTCTATGTTTTCCTTTGGAGCAGTAGATCCCCAATTTCTTTCTTCTGTCACTTCCTTATGTTCCACTCTATATGTTCTATTAGCAGTAGGAGGTTGGGTCTTATAAAATCTCAAGTTTAAAAATGATTTACTTTTCTTTCTTTCTTTGTTTTTTTAGGATTTTACTCCCAAATCTCAATATGCAAACATTTCTGGGCTTGCAACTCTACTTGGTTTTTCTAACTCCAGATTAATTTTTAATTTTTAATATTGACAGTCAATGTGGATGATGCTGTGGATGATATTGTACGCCAATTTAGAGGAGTTTCAGATGGTTTAATGAAAAAAGTAGTTGGTTCAACATCTCCTACCAATGAAAATCCTTCGACATCTATCTCATGGAATTTGGCTTGGAATTCAGATGAAATAGATAAAAGTATTACTAGGCAAAGTATGGCAGACTCTGTTTTAAGCTCTGATACTGAGGAAGGCGATAAACATGCTGATATTGACCATGAGGGTGTTGATGGATTAGTAGTACAATCTCATGAGTCACATTCTGACAATGAATTGGGCTCAAAGGGTTATCCACCACCACGAGCACCAAACCAAGTTAGAGTGTCTGGTAAATTGGATCAAGATAGAAAACATGGTTTGGTGGTTGATGCCAGATTTAGCAAGGATGTACCAGCTACAAATTTCACCATGATTCCTTATAATTTGGAGGATCCAGTAGCTGTGCCACCTGAGGTCTGTGTTGTCAGCTGAGTTTTCTGTTTTCTTTTTTTACATTACTTTTGTTGATTGAAATGCTTGTTCCTGTCTGTTTGTTGATCTTCTTTATCAAATATATGGTAACTATTTATTTTTAGAGACTATTCTAAGAAATAGAATGCTGCCTACTAGGTAATTGAATTTATAACTGATCTCCTCCCAATAAAGGAAGCTGAGTTATTATCATGCATCATAGCTTCTTATTTGTTAGACCTGTTCTGGTGTTCAAAACCCTGTTTTCTCTATATAGATCCAACATTTTATGGAAATGTTTTGTTTGTGAAGGAATCTACTTCATGATAGGTAATAATCATGAGCTGAAGAGTGGTAAAAGCATATTTTGTGGTGTTGTGGCCTCCTTTTTTAGTATTCTCCCTTCTTAGTGAAAGAATAATATACGTGACTGGGATGAAATTTTACTTGAGAGTTGAGACCCATTAGGTAGTACGTGGGGGACACTTTTTCCATATTTTTCTATTGCTTAGAAGATACTCTGAACATTTATATCTTTTTTTACAGTGGACCCCGCCAAATGTCACTGTTCCTATTCTAAATTTGGTTGACAATATTTTTCAGCTCAAGAAAAGAGGCTGGTTACGGTATGTTACTCTATTGAAACTTTCAGTAATTTTCATGTTATCAATTGCAAGAAATAATGTCTGATCCAGTATGCTACTAAATCTTCTGGTGTTCTCATTTTTTGTTTTTTTTAATTCGTTAGTTATTCTGATGTTTTATTTGATTTTGTGTTCTCGTTTTGTTTGCTGATGTTAGAGATAAGACTTATTTCTAAATGTTCACCTACCATCTTATGCTTTTAGAGTGATTGGTTCCCTGATATGATACGCAAATGTTCATGATTAGTCATCTATGTGATATTTGATCTCCCTATTCTAAAAACCAGGTAATATTTTTACACAAGGGAATAGTTGATTTATGATTTATCCATATTTCAAGCCTAAAGGGATTTTTGGGAGGGGACGCATAATTGATAAAGTCCATTTGCAGACATGGCATCATCTTGATTTCTTTTCATTTGGTTTGAAAAAAAATAATTTATGGAGAGGAAGACCAAAGAGAACTCTTAAACGAAATTATCCAGCGAGATCTTTTGATCAATGATTTATCGCCAAGCATGATTATTGATCGAACACAATGGCATCGTGCGATCCATGTAGCCAACCCCACCTAGTTGGGATAAATATTTGTTGTTGTTGTAGTATTTATAGATGTCAGCATGTGTGGTCTATTATGTCCTTAACACTCTGGAAATTTACTTTCTCAGTGAATGCAACGTTGGTCTCATGGTTCTGTTGATTTGTTTCACTCTGATTATACGAGTTTCTAACATTAGCTAATTCATGTTAATGCAGAAGACAGGTGTTTTGGATATCAAAACAGATATTGCAGTTGGTGATGGAAGATGCAATTGATGATTGGCTGTTGAGGCAGATTAATTTGTTTCGGCAGGAGGAAACTATTGCTCAAGGAATTCGGTGGGTTCAAGATGTAAGGACTGAACCGAATTTGAATCTTATCTTGAATGCTGACATAGTTTGCTAACTAAATGATTGAATAACATGTGATGAGCCTGATTTATATGCCTATTTCAATAGCCCAGCAGTATGAATGGCCTCGTTTCTTGTTTAATTTGTGTCTGCATCATGCTTATTTCAGTTTGGTTCCAAAATACATCTTGGGTAGCTGCATACTATTACATATTTGGATTGGCAGACTTTTCTTTCAAGCCAAACTTTAACATTCCTCAAAACAAATCATGTCATGTATAATTGTGGGAAGCAAGGATGGGTAAATAGTCTGATGATTATTTCATTGATATGATTACATCTGTTTTGACTACAAGGATGCGTAAATAGACAGCAAAAAAAGGTTTGTGAGTGTGGTTATTCAATATAAAAGGGAAGAAGAGACTCCCATCCTTTTAGGGTAATCATATCTTTTTGCTGTCTATTTACCCATCCTTTTTTTGTAAATATAAAAGGGAAGAAGAGACACCCTTTTAGGGTTTTGACTACAAAGGCAACTTGAATGGGGTTACCTAGGGATCAGACTAAACCTAAACTTCTTTAACCTAGCTCTGATACCATGTGGGAAGAAAGGATGGGTAAATAGTCTGATGATTCTTTCATTGATATGATTACATAGTTATAATACAAAAGTTTCCTAAAAGATAGTAAATTTATCCTACAAGTTTACCTTACATGATTCCCTAATAATGACATAATATTCTTCCACTCTAAATATTTCCTAATAATATAATTCTCAATAATGACTAAAATATACAAATAGTCTACATAATATACAATAGAAAATATTACTTATTTTTATTATTTCTAACAATAATATATTCAAAGATTTGGTTATTGTTAGAGCACAATGACGTACAATCAATGTGGCTGACCCCATATAGTGGGATAAGACTTTGTTGTTGTTGTCGTCGTCGTCATCTATCCCCACTAATACATGCAAAAGGACTTCAAAAATTGTGTAATGCTGCAAAGTTTTTATTCAGGGCTTATAATGACTCAAACAAATTAGAGAAAACTAACAGCTTGATGCTATGTGGGTACATCCAATATTAACACATGTTAAAATCCACTCCTGTAACCAGTTGATGTTCAGGGAGTTTTATTTGTGAACATGACGTGTGATAGATCTCTATGATGCATTGATGTCATTATTTCACTGTGATATACGGCTTGGTGATATTTCTGTTTTAAAAATTTAAAATAGCTTTCATTTTTGCTGTCTATCACTGGTTTCTGCTACTTGAATTACATCTGACCAAGTCTTTCCTAGATATCTTTTCTTAAACGATCCTATTAGTTTGTCAATATTGTACTTCGTTATCCTTTTCCTTTTAGTAATAGTGCAGCTTCCTATATATTTTGTAGTATGTAAATTGAATTACTTCATATTGTCTACTGATATGCTTTCAGGTGCTCTGGCCTGGTGGTATATTTTTCACTAGATTGAGGGCTCAAAATATGTCAACTAGTGACGATGATGACGACTACATGCATAAAAAATCTTTTCAAACAATGAGTGGATTTAGTGGAAGCAAGATCGATAAATCTGGTTCAGGCTCCTTTGAGGAACAACTTGAGGCTGCTCGTAGGGCTAGTGCTTTCAAGAAACTGCTCTTTGGTTAGATCTTCTTTCTCGAGTCTAACATGAATTCATTTTATTTCAAATTTTTTTATGAATATTCTTGCATTTTAAAACTTATATCTAGCTTCTTCCCGTTACATTCAGTCTTTCTTCCCAACACCCCCTCCATTCATAAATATAAGAGTAAAATTTTTCTTGGAGACTTGGAGAAATTAATGAAGCAAAATGAATCACTTAATCATAACCTATTTTGTATATTATTAGATCATTTGTTAGCTTATAAGTCAAATAAACTAGTTTAGAGAAAATAAAAATATTCAGGAAAATCAATTTTTAAGTAGCCTATTTTTCTTTCTAAGGATTATCCAAAAAAGTCAACTAGCTCTTATATTTAGGAATGAAGGTACTATTTACTTTAATCTAAACTGTACAACTCCCTCGGAAACTTTTTGATGTCTATATTTGTATTCATTCTGGCCATTATATTTTAATTTGCTTCTAATATTTTCAGATGGAGCTCCAACTACCTTGGTCAGCTTAATCGGGCAAAAGCAGTACAGACGATGTGCTAGGGATATATACCATTTTACACAGGTTCATTAGCTCTTTCTCACTGTGTCATACGCTTGATGGGCATTTGTATGGTTATAAATTTCTTCAACTCAAATTCTTGGCTCTACACTAACATTTTTATCATTTGTATTCATTTTAGTCTACTGTTTGCATGAAGCAACTTGCCTATTCGATCCTTGAACTTCTGCTTGTATCGATATTCCCCGAGATGAGGAATCTAATCATGAGTGTTCACCAGAATATGGATGTTCATCAACCAGTATAAGACCTGTCAGAGTGGTCTGCATATGTGCTAGTGGAGATCATGGGACTTGGGAAGGCCAAGTCTTTGTTTGTCAGGTGACATAGGATTTTCTTCATGGCTTTGCCTTTTTGGTTCCTCTTTTATAAGGTATCAGGATCAATGTTTAATGGGCTCTTCCATTAACTTCCACTGTACAAAAGTTAGATTTAGGATTATGTACAGGAACACTTCTCTCTTTTCTTTTTAGCCCCTCCTTTTTTTGTGGAATCATTTTGTATTCTCTTGGCATAACCATGCCAAGAGGGTTTTTGTATTGATGCTGACACGATTATTCAATTTAGTGAATATTCTTTATTCGTTAAACGTTGGGACCTGTCTCGTGCCTTTTCTGCACATCTATTTTCACTCTCTTGTAATCTTTCATTTTATGTGCAACTTTATTTCTTTTATATCATTATCTTTTTTTTGGTGATTGGAAGAATTAAAACCATCCTCCCCTCATTATCTTTTTTTTTATAAAAGGCAAAATGACATTAATTAAAAACTTTTATATCATTATCTAATAAGCAGGATGATCATGATATATAACCCGATTGAATGTGATTGGGAAACTATTCTAAATACGTGTTCTGATTCCATAATTTTTAACTCAAGGGCCAGCAATTTTTATCAGAATCCGCTGACAGATATGCTCGCTGTAAAGTTAAAAAAAATGGCCACCTAAGGTTGTTGCCGTCTATGTATTGTCAGGCTGATAAAGCAAAATACTACTTCCGATCCTAAATATAAGACCTAATTGACTTTTTTTGGAGATGTTAAGGTTGCGAAATAGGCTATTAAATCATGACATATTTGATTTATTTTTAGATTATTCATTAGCTTATAAGTAAAATAAACTAGTCTAAGGGAAAAAATTAGGTAAATAAATTTATAATTAACTTATTTTGCTTTTTTATAGGATTTTCTAAAAAAATCAACTAGGTCTTATATTTAGGACCGGAAGGAGTATGACGTAAATAATGAAACACACGTGTGTTACAGGTTTCATCATGTTGCCTTTGGCTTTGATATAAAACCTATTTACCTAAATAATTTGATTAAATTAAAGAAGTTAATTAAAATAGTTAAAATCACATGATATTATCGAAGTACCATAATCATTTATCTTCATTTCCAACTCCCTTTTTTGTTTGATTATTACTTAGAAGTAAAGAAAAATTAAAATGAGTTTTTATATTCAAAATCAAGTTCACATTCTCAAATATGTCCTATATTTAGGATAAGAAGTAATACTTAATACTAAATATAATTAGCATGGTCATCAATCATCCTTAGAGTGGCTAAATATAATGCAACTGGGAAAAAATTGAAAGGAAATAAATTATTTATTTAGTTTTAGCCTTTCATGTGGTTATTTCATTAACCGTATGGCTTCTTAAATTTAAATTTAAAATACCTACAATTTGTATAACTTGTTAACCGTATGCATTAGACAATAGAGGGAAGAGGTAGGTATGCAGGAGTGAAACTCACTCTCTTCTTTTGTTCTCTTTACTTCAAAGGAAAAGTCAAATCTCTATCAATATATATTCTTTTTTGGATATCCTGATTACCTGATTTAATATTAAATGATATACTACCTCCGGTCCTAAATATAAGACCTAATTGACTTTTTTTTTTGGAGAGGTTAAGGTTGCGAAATAGATTATTAAATCATGACATATTTGATATATTTTTAGATTATCTATTAGTTTATAGGTAAAATAAACTAGTATAAGGGAAAAATTAGGTAAATCATCAATTTATGATTAACTTATTTTACTTTTTTAGGATTTTCCAAAAAAGTCAACTAGGTCTTATATTTAGGACCGGAGGAGGGAGTACTTTTTTTTCCAAGTTCATGAACAAGTGAGGACAAAAACAGAATGAGAAAATCAAGCTTGTCAAGGGGCAATGATGGAATCAGGAAGATCAGAGAAGAGAGAAGGAAGAGAATAGGGCCTAAGCCTTCTGACTTGATACCATGAATTGAGGACTTTGAGGTTCTTGTCTGTCCCTGTGAATGCCAATTGAATTCCAATGTTGCTACCTCCTCCTCCATTGTTTTGACACTCTGAAACTGAAACTGCACAGTCTTGGTTGCTTAGGCACACAACTTTTCCAGAACATCCTTCACACCCAAAGCTCTTCCATATCAGTTGCTGAAGTGTTCCCTCTTTGAACTCCAGAATCTGCTCAATCCTATCCCATTTAGAATTATATCCATGCACCATATAGTATTGTATATATAGGATACTTAAAAAAAATTATATATAAGCCTTTGTTATGTTACAATGTTTCTAACACCTTAAAATATATTTTCATGCGGTACTTAGTATTCTAATTTAATTTTTGGCGTATCCTAAAACCATGGTGCTCAGTACTACTAAGACAATAGTTAAAGAGCAAGATTTTACATAAAAATTGGCTTAAGTTACCTAATGCCTCTGAAAACATATATTAGGTTGCTGAATGCACAAAAAATGACTTAGTGATACTGAGTGTTGTGAAAAACAATACTTTAGGGTGCTGACTTTGTTAACATGTGATGGTTTGACAGAGAGTTTGGACTGTAAAACAATTTGGAAAAACAAAACATAAGTTTATCACCATAAGTGGAAAAATGTTTACCAGGGTGAAACTAGTAATGGTGTGAGAGTTGTCTGAAAACATAATTGGAGCAGAAACTGCTGCATACTGATGTCCAGCAAATGCTACCATAAATCCACCAGATTTGGCCTGATAAATATCATGCTCATGATAATAACTTCTAAACAAGGAAATTTTGCTTCAACTTTGACCTTCTTAACCCAGAGTCATTGGTACAACATAATATCATCTCTACTTTACATTTCATTTATATGCATATAAAAACATTTATAAATACCATCAGTGCATATGAATGAAGAGTTCAGTAGGAAACTTGAATATCACAGTCACACATACACACACATATAAATGCTCCTATATATTAGATAAGTTCTTTGGTCATTATGATTCAACCAAACCCTCAAGTTTAATGATTAGTCACAATACAATAAAATCACCATTAGTAATGTTGTTTAGACTTAGCTTTAAAACATATAAATTGAATATACATGGACAAAACCATTTCATACCGGGTCAAAGGAGCTTCCATTGATGGTGAGAAAAGAGATCTGATCAACCTGTGGTCTGAATACAGCAAGTTGAGCCGCCTTGCTAGAGAGATTGAGGCGGCTATCACATGGTGAGAGCTGAGGACCTTGATTCAGAAAGAATGAATCCCTGTTGGAGAATGCAATACCAAAGCTAAAACCATCACCTCTCTCTATTTTAGCATCATAACATGGGCTAAATACATCATTTCCATCTGTAGCTTCTGCACCAAACATGACAATCACTATCACAATGACCATCTTCAATATGGCAAAGCCTTCTTCTTTCATTGTTCTCAATCTCATCATCTTCATGATTTGTTTTCTGAATAAGGGTAGAATAATTAAAATAGTTGTATCATATGAAGAAGAGGACAGGCCTTGAGGTGATAAAAACTAAGTGAGAATGAATATTGAACGGTTCAATGTAAGACTAAAAAAGTTCAAATTATATTAGCTTCAAAGGCAGAAAACAGAAATCTTATAATGTTATCTATCCATCTCTCTGAAATTAATGCCCTGAGAAAAATTCTCAACTAACATATGGTTTATGTGGACTTCAAGTAATTCCTGTAATCATTGGCCAAAAAGTATACATTTGCTTAATCTATGTGGCAAGTACTGCTATAAGATGTGACAACAATAAACCTATTATTCTCTGACTATCATGCTAGGATCCGGAAGCATGGCCAACTATTGATCATTATTACTTGATATTCTTAAATGCAGCATTTTCGACTCGAATGGATTTAACTCATAGATATGAGACATTTTTTTGTAATTGTATCCTTATAGGATAATTTTTAAACTGTAACTTAACTTAAAGGATGTATGAGTTAATGTTATATATAAATATTTTAGATAACATGTCACATATGTTTGCAAATAATTGATTTATTTAGCTTTCATAATGTTCTCAAAATAAATTAGATAAACATATCTTTTATTAATGTGTAAAGAGTACAGTTTATTGTCTAATTTAATGCCCTTAGGTGGCAAGAGGGATCTAATTATACTTTTAAGGAAAATTTATATAACTTAGGGTATTCACCCGTAGAAATGACTAATCCTTTTGCCCATGGTCTCTCCACTTAAGGATAAAAGACTAACCATAAAATTCTTTCCATACACTAAGGTGGGATTCGAACTCCAAAATACTTGATTAAGGAACCAATTGAGGAACCTACTACACTTGCATAATTCTTTTATACACACACACAATGGCAATTAGTGTCTACTTTGGATTATATTACCAGACAAGCAACAATTTACTCTACTTTTGGGGTTCATACTCCCTTTAGTTTTTTACCTTTGACTCGCACTAGAGACCTCAAAGAATCTAACAGGACTTATAACACTAGACTAACTATTTACTGGTTTCATGTAAAACTCCTCATAAAAGAAAGAGAATTCTAATTGGTGTTCATAATTTCAGCAAATATGTAATTGAGTTATTGACTCATTTGAGATCTCAAAATGTAAGGCATTAAAATTAATTTACCCACATTTTGAAATCTCAAATTTGATCTTTTGACTCAATTAGGATTTGTTAAATTAATTATCCAATTTAAATTTTTCTTATATTAAGATGTTTTATATAACATTTTTCCTACAAGCTAAGATTTTTTTATTCGGTATCAATTTATTTTAAATCAAGTATTACCTGTCATACTTCATGTGAGGTTTAGATAACTAATTCGCAAACACTTAAGAAGAATAAATTAGTTAAAGTTACTTATTTGACACACACACACACACACACACACACACACACATATTGATGTTCCAAAAACATCCTCTTTAATTTTATGCATTTAAACTACTACCCATGGTGTAATCAAGAGTGATACTTTAGAGTGAAACTTATATATTTGGGAGAGAATATTTATTAATATTCTATACTTGGGATTCAAGTAAATTATTGAGTAGGGAGTATTTAATTTGGTTGTATTAGTTTATCTTGAATAGTTCTAGTAACTGTAATATCATGACACTATGACAATGATGAAACTAAACATACAAGCCATCATTTAAACGGCACATGCATGATGCACGAGCTAGCAGTTTATGATTTTTTTCGTGTGATACATGGTCAATATTATAATTTTACTCAAACGGTTAAAGTGCAAATTTGTCAAGTTTTTACTTAAGAGTTATTTTGTAATAGAGTTTTTTAATCAAAATTACCTTAAAAGCTATAAAACCTAGAAATCTCACCACTTTTCATTAAAATATCAACATTGATGTTTAAAAAATGACTTTTACCATTCATATTTTAATGGAAAAGGGTAAAAATGGTACGTTTTAAAACTTTCGAGGTAATTTAAAATAAAAAAATTCAAAGCAAAATTTTCTGTGAATGATAATTTTTTGAACAAATTTGCACATTAACTTTTTACTTATGTTATTACATTTAGATTTATCAAAATTATAGTATAAAAACATTTTATTTCAGTGTGACCCCAAAAATATTATGGGATTCTCCTAATATGGATAAAAGAATATCACTCTCATCCTATTTATATATAAAAGTTACTTCCATCATATTTCACAAAGACAAAGGAAAGCCCTAAACCTCATGAATTTTACAATAAAATTCAACAAATCTTCTATTATATCTATATTTAGTATCCACTATACTATATGAAAAAAAAGTTGTCATATATATAAAAAAGGATTGGCAAAGTTGTATATTAACATTAAATATTTAATAAAGTTGTATATATGACCAAATTAAACATTCTCTATATGCCCTATAAATAGGACCATAGTGGTATATCCTTCTGAGTAAGCTAAACAAATCGTTAACTGGTAATGACAAATAAAAAAGATTTTCTTATCATTTGTCGGCTTGTTCATTCTTGGTTTTGCACTCAATGAGCAAGTTTCAAAAAGTTTGCTAATAATAAATGCAATTATTTATCATCTTCCAATTGTCATCTAAATTTACTAATGATAATAACGCTACTTATCATTTATAGCAAATATGCCACTAAACTAAATTGAAGATTGGCCAATGAAATATGGTATAGATGTCGTCTTTAATTCTTTTTCTCTCTTTTCTTTTGGGGGTGGTCCCAAAAGTATTACACTATTACCTCGTATTGACAAGTGCCAAAAAGCTGCATTTTGTGAGTTGTTTGGTTTTTGTTTGGGAAAAGAAATGAAAAAGAGGCGAGACAGAAGAGCGTAATTAAGTCGTAAACGATCTTCCTTTTGATAATTTTGGATCTTTTCGTTCATTTTGGTTAATTAATTAATTGGTTGGGTACTCCCTTCTATTCCTCACTTTCTCTTTTAATTAATATCATGATACGTATGTAACTTTTAACAAATAAACATAATTTTTAAAGAATTATTTTAAGTATGTAATTCAAGGTTTCGTTTAAATAAAATGAATAACTCATTTCGTTACTAAATATAAGACCACCGTACCCCCAATCCTCTAATTTTATTAGATTAATAATGTTATTAAATTAGTTATTATCACATGATATTATCAGTTTAGTCTAATCAAATACATTTATTTCAATTCACTCTCTTTTGTTTGTTTATTATAGATAAATATTATTATTGTTAATTTGAAAAATGTTAGCAACAATTAGAAAGTGATACTATTATATTTAGCAATAAATTGAAATTTGAAAGTGATCTTATATTTAGAAATATAAGGAATAGTCTTTTACAACATATCAAATAAATACATGAACTTTTACTTGAGAAATTATTGTTGGACAATCTTTTATTATGATTGTATTTCGTTTCGTTCTAATTATAAGAGTCAATTGACTTTATTAAGAATGCAAAATATATCACTCTAAATTGTTTATAATTGTTTTATTCAATACATGATTGTCTTTTTTACTCAAAACTAAATTATTTTACTTATAACTCGTAAAAAATTATTTTATTTATAAACTATCACATGATCTAATTATATTTCTCATGTAGTAAGATTTATAAGTATAGTTTAATCCCTTAATCTCCAAAAAACTGGAGGTCGTATTTCAATATTTCCCAAAATGCCCATATGTGTACTTTTCTATAGAGCCGGTAATATGGGCCTGACCCGTCGGGCCGGCCAGTTTTCATGCAAACCCGAGGAGGGCCGGACCTGCTGTTTTGGTGGAAAAAGAGGGGAGCGGGCCTATTAGGGCCGGCCCTTTAGGGCCTAGGGCCTGTGCGGGCCGGGCCGCGGGCCGCCCCGTATGTTAGGCCCGTTTCCAAGCTTAACTGTAAAAAAAATATGATGGTGTGTTTCTGGATTATTTGTTTAATTTATGATTCTTTGTTTCTTTTTTATACATGCTTGAAGGACAATTAAAATTCTGTTTTTTTTTTCTCTTTTCTTAGATGATGGAGGAGATAATGCATATGATAGTAAAGAAGAATTGCAAAAACTTGATATTTTTGTTAGTGGAGAGGAGTCAATTCATAGCGAAGCACAATCAAATGTCGTTGATGACAGTGATGATGAAAGTGATGATGATGTGCACTCTTAGATGACTCGTTGAATGTTATTGTTTAATGTTTATTTAGATTTATATTTGAAGACTTTGTTGTTTATTTTGACTGTCAGATTATGCGTATCACTATCAGTGTTACAGTGTATGTTGTAATGTTACTGCTTTCAGACTATGTTATGACTTATGACTATGTTCATTGTGGATTTGTGATGTTTTTAGATAATTTTGTTTTACTAAAACCGTAAAACTTACAAGGCGAACAATGTGGAAAGAGGAAAAATGGGTTTAGTAAAAGGATTTTTTTTTAAAAAAAATAAGCCCGGCCCAATGGCATGAGGGCCGGGCTTCGCAAATAGGGGAGTAAAAGGGGGACCGGGCCTGACCCGTTTAGGCACGGCCCAATGCGGGCCGACCCGAATTCCCAACTCTACTTTTCTACAAACAATTGTATTCTCCATACTCTCACCCTTATAACTTTAAAAGAGAGGCATTATTGGAGAAACACATAAAATTACTTAACTACTTTCTTTAATCTCTCCGAATTTAATAAAGTGGTCTTATATTTAGACAGATAGAGAGTATTTAATAAGATGATATATAAATTCATATAAAAAGTTATGTCGTATGTAGTTTTATATATAAAATAGGGGTAATTAATTAGAGGTCCCTCACAAGGGAGTTAATACTGGAAAAATCCCAAAAGTTGAAAATATTAATGTAGGGTCCCAAGGGACCTCACATTAATATATTTGAAAAGTGAAAAGACAATTTTGCCCCTAGCCTTAAAAAAAATTTACTTCCTCCCTCACCCACCCCCTCCCCCTTCTCCTCCCTCACCCACCCCCTCCCCCCACCCTCCCCCTCCAAGCCGCCCCCCACCCCCACTCCAGCCCCCCACCTTCCCTCCATCCCCACCCCCACCCCTCCCCCCTCCCCACACCCAGTTCGGCCTCCCCCCTCCCAGCGCCCCCCACCCTCCTTCCCACCCCCACCAGCCTCCCCCCCCTCCAGCCCCACCCTCCCCTCCAGCGCCCCTCCCCCACCCCACCCTCCCCAGCGCCCCCCCTCCCCCACCCCACCCTCCCGAGCGCCCCCCCTCCCCCACCCCACCCTCCCCAGCGACCCCCCTCCCCCACCCCACCCTCCCCAGCGCCCCCCCACCACCCCACCCTCCCCGTCCGCCTCCCTCCCCCTCCAGGGTCGCGAGGGTCGCGAGGAGGAGTGGGGGGTGGGGGCGTGGAGGGAGGAGGGTGGGGGGGAACTGGAGGGGGAGGGAGGCGGACGGGGAGGGTGGGGTGGTGGGGGGGCGCTGGAGGGGGCGCTGGGGAGGGTGGGGTGGGGGAGGGGGGCGCTCGGGAGGGTGGGGTGGGGGAGGGTGGGGTGGGGGAGGGGGGGCGCTGGGGAGGGTGGGGTGGGGGAGGGGCGCTGGAGGGGAGGGTAGGGCTGGAGGGGGGGGGAGGCTGGTAGGGGTGGGAGGGAGGGTGGGGGGAGCTGGGAGGGGGGAGGGGTGGGGGAGGGGGGCCGAACTGGGTGTGGGGAGGGGGGAGGGGTGGGGGTGGGGATGGAGGGAAGGTGGGGGGCTGAAGTGGGGGTGGGGGGCGGCTTGGAGGGGGAGGGTGGGGGGAGGGGGTGGGTGAGGGAGGAGGAGGGGGGAGGGGGTGGCTGAGGGAGGAAGTAAATTTTTTTTAAGGCTAGGGGCAAAATTGTCTTTTCACTTTTCAAATATATTAATGTGAGGTCCCTTGGGACCCTACATTAATATTTTCAACTTTTGGGATTTTTCCAGTATTAACTCCCTTGTGAGGGACCTCTAATTAAATTTCCCTAAAAAATATATGTATATCGTATTAGAAGGTTGCTCCTTTGTATTATATTAATTATTTTTTTTCTACAAAAAATTTGAAGTGACTTTCCGAGTGGGGCGAGTTTCCGAGTGAGAGGCTGAGTGGACTGGGTAGGCATTTAAATTAGGTCAAGAAGGAAGTAGGGGTTTTTATAAGGTTTACCTTCAAAAATCATCGCCCTTTGACTCATCATCATAAGCAGAGTGAACGAATTATCTATGCGTGAAATGAAACGATGAAGAAGAAGCTCTTCAGATCTGAAAGCTAAGCAATTAATATCATCATCAAATTAAGCCTTGTTTCAAAATGCCTCGTCCTTGTTTTCACAAGCTTATTCTTCCTTCCACCCTTCAATCTCCCCATTTGGTACACAAACTTCTCTCCTTTCTATCTACTTTCCCAGTTTCTTAATCTATATATTCATAAAGGAACCTTTTTTCCAAAGGGTTTTCTACATATCAGCCCTTCCTTTATTTCATGCCTTTAGTACATACCAATCTTATAGGATCTTCCATGAATTCTTTAATAAACTCTTGTATATAAGACTATTACTTACACAAGTTAATTCTTTGCATAGATTATTTTTCATTTTAATCATAAACGAAAGAAGAAAGCACTAAACTATATATAAAACCCATGTTAGTAGCCTGGAATTCCACCCCTTAATCAGTTACAGAAGCTTGATTATTCTAGTAGTGTTTGAAATGAGCTGTTATTCTAGGATGAGACAATTACACCTAGGTCCCAGATAGGAGACTTAATTTCAAAGAGGTCCCAAAGAGTTGTTACCACTTGTTGATGAAGAGTATTGCAGTTGTTAATAGTAGTCATTCAGCGTGTTTGGCTCGACTTATTTTGAGAAATAAGCCAGCTTATTTTGAATTTTCAAGGCCAAAAACCCAAAATAAGCTGGCTTATTTCTCAAAATAAGCCGAGCCAAACACACTAATTAACAAGTACTTGGGACCTCTTTGAAATTAAGTATCTGTTGGGACGTAGGTGAAATTGTCCCTTCTAGGATTGGCGCAAAAGCTTTCCTTCTAAAACTTCATTAGGGGTTAGTAGGAAACCGGGGAAAAGGATGAAATGCTACAGTCTTAAGAGGATACTTTTGGATGATTAAGTTGTTTGTTCTTTCCAGCTTTGGCTACTTTATTACATGTTGACTGCCTTGAAGAAATCAGAATTCAGATCCTTTTTCTGTCATTTTGTTTATTGCAATTGAGGAATTTGTAGATCAGGATTTCATGATAAATGATCATCTAGACTGTTTGTTGTGAAATTTATAGTGTTGTACAATCTGTCATGCACCTGACTGTCCTTAGCGGGGGAGTGCTTCTTGTTTATATTGTTTTTGTTTTGTATTGTTTATTGTGAGTATATTGCAGTTTCTCGTAAAATTGCTTTGCGACTGTATCTGTCTCTTTTTTCTCTCACCTTCGGGTTGTAACTTTTTGATGTGATGGATGAGCCTGACCAGCTCAATTATCTAATTAATTCTGTTGTGGATGTTAATTTGTTAGATAATAGCAACACGCACTCTTTAGTCTTGCATTGTGGTATTTGCTAATATTCAAGACCTGACTTGTGAACTGCAGAGGGTTCCTGATTATTTTTTAAGGAAGTTTGGTGGGGAGCTTTCTACATTTGCTAACCTCAGTGTTCCTGATGGTAGTGTCTGGCGTATTAGTTTGAAAAAGGCAGACAACAAAGTTTGGCTCCATGATGGTTGGAAGGAGTTTGTTCAACGTTATTCCATCAGCATTGGATGCTTTTTGGTGTTCAAATATGAAGGGAATTCATCTTTTAATGTTCATATTTTCAATTTGGCTGTTTCTGAGATAAACTATCGATTAGGCAATCGAAATAATGATGAACAGCCTTACTTTACCAACCAACATATTTTTGAAGATATGGAAGATGAGGATTTCTTTGACTTCTCGGATTCAGCACGTTCACATTTAACCCCTTGTGCATTTAGTAACAAGGTTATTACAGGATCTTCAGATCAATTGACATCTGGGAAGAATTATACTCCACCATTTCAGAATTTGTTTAATGGGTCTAAACTTAACAGCATTAACTGGGGAGACACCATTTCTTCGAAGGGTGCCAATTCACAAACCAATCAATTGACAAGAGATAAAGGTGTTCAGTTCAATGCAGCTGAGTTCAAAAGATCTACTGAAGAACTGAAGTTGCGTGGATCAAATAGTGAAATGCAGAGAGTTAAAAAAACCGTAAGAAAAAGGCGGAAAACTGATCCAAGTAAGCTCTAGTGACTTAATTGTCTTTTGTAATTAGTAGTCATAATATTGAATTTTCTCTTGAATAAAGTTTTCGGATATGCAGATGGTGAAGAATCCTCTCCGCAACATGAAGAGGAGGTAGAAATGCGTTTTAGATTTTATGAAAGTGCTTCTGCAAGAAAAAGAACTGTGACATCAGAAGAAAGAGAAAGGGTAGTTAATGCTTCAAAAGCATTTGAACCACCTAATCCTTTTTGCCGGGTTGTCTTGCGGCCCTCCTATCTGTATAGAGGATGCATAATGGTGAGCCGTTGGTTATAGTTTGACATCATTGTGACACAATCTCTTATCACCACTACAGGAAAAGACTCTAGAATCAATTTGCTCCACCCTCAGACCATATTTTTATGGGGTTTGAATGTTGATTTTGTTTTGGCTTCATAAAATTTTTATCCTTGAAAGATTGTGTTGGGTCTTATTAGTACTATTCATAGGATGAAGTTGAAATGAGGTTACTTCTGTAAATGCCAAAGTGATACAAGCAATCACCAAGGGAGCTAATGAAACCGGAAATGTTACGAGGCCAATATGGATATTTGATTGAACTTTCCCCCCCTCCCATCTGTATTATTTTTTTTTCTTACATGTGAACATTTTTGTTTGTTTTTCCAGTATTTGCCATCATGCTTTGCAGAAAAGCATCTGAATGGGGTGTCAGGTTTCATCAAACTCCAGAATGCTGAGGGAAGACAGTGGCCAGTTCGCTGCCTTTATAGAGGTGGCAGAGCAAAGTTAAGCCAAGGGTGGTTTGAATACGCCCAGGATAATAACCTTGGGGAAGGTGATGTATGTGTTTTTGAGTTGCTCAGAATGAGGGATGTAGTGCTGAAGGTCACTTCATTCCAAGTCCTTGAAGAAGATGTGGGATTGTTGAGCCCTTCCATGCAGCAAAGCCCAACCATGAGCCCAACCTCAAAGATGTTGAACAGTCACCTGCGGCAGCGAGATATGACCCCTATCAAAATGATTAGAAATCAGTAGCTTCAATTCAATTCCTGACGCCTCAAGTCAAGTGTATTTTCATGTAGCTCGTGCTTCTGTGTGATCAGTTTATTACCTGTCTAATTTGTTAATGTGGAACTTAGATGCTTTTTCCTTGTCCATATACATTCCAGGTTGACATAAAAGTGGAACCAGGTTATTTTAGTCTTGTTACAGATGCACGTTTTTTTTTTTTTACTTTTCTTGGGACTATGGCTTGTAAATAGATTGGTTAGTCTAGTTGGTGATGGGAAACTTGAGTCAAAACGTTGGTACTTCCGCTTTTGCACTCTAGCCTTAACATGTTTATATCTAAACATGAGTCATGTGTTGGTTTTATTTACTGCTTGATCTAGCTTCAAAAGCGAAGGCAACACCTAGCTACAGGTTCCAATTTTATCTTGTATGTATGGGGGAATTTATCCTCATTGGTATTTGTCTTTGGAATTCAAATATTTTATAACCCTTTGGGTCAGTTGATATTGGACAATCTTTTGATATTGGACAATGCTTTTAATTCAATTACGAGGTATTTTGACTTTTGATTAGAGGTTTTGCAACTTGTATACCCCTCTTTAATAAGCTTTTTGAACAAAGTGATCCACCCAATTTGTTTTCTAGCTAGTTCACTTAATTAGATCAAATACCATTAGTTTGGAATTGATTCTATTAATAATAAGGTATCCCACGTGTATTTTATAAGAAAATAAAGAAAATGGTAGTAGTCTTCAAAATTTTGTCGTCCTAAACGATGTTCCCAATTTTTGTTTTGAAAATGGTAGTAGGTTGTCCCATTCCCGTCCCATCCCACAAGTATTATTTGTTTTTTTTTAAAAAAAATTAGTTTTAGTTTTAGATTGTTATATGTATCAAAGGAATTATGATCTAATTATTTTACAATAAAACTATATTACAAATTGTTGCGAAACTATAACACTTTTATAGCAATTGTATAAAGATGGGATGCTTTGATGCATGCTAAAAATGACGTTACCTAAAATTGTATAAAAGACTATATACTTGCAAACAACCAATTATTGTTCCCTTCATTTGGCAACATTATTTTATATAACTCAAAGCTTTATTGGTTAAAAGTAACCAATAATTTTCATCATCCGTTGAATGCAATTTTTAAGGGTGTGTTTTATATAATCCAATCACAACTTTATATAACTCAAAGTGTCTCTTAATTATTATGATAGAACCCATGCATGTCTATTGATCATTAATGTGGATGGGTGAAAAGTGAGAAAAAACAATTTTTTTCTCAGAAGAGAGATTAGGGAAAAAAAAAGTTTAAGAATGTGGAAAATTTTCATCTCGTCCCGTAGGCTTTTAGGTGGGACAAGGTCGTCCTATTCCTATCCCGTCCCATGAACCCTAGAAAATGACATTTTGTTTCACAAGAATTGATAGCAAAACTTGATTTGGTAAAGATTAATACTTGATTAAAAAAAATTATAAAATCAGCACCATTCCATACTTTTTGACGAGCAAATAGCGAAATGACAAAGCAATGAAGAAAATAAAGAATGGAAACTGGATAACAACAATAAAGCATTATCCCACAATGTGAGTCGGCTATATGAATCATACGGCTACATGATTATATAATTCACTAATAGCTCTATAGTTCTATAATACTTACACAAGTAGATTTACCTATCTATATATTTTCGGACACGAAATATCTTAACTCTCAACACAATGTCCCTCTTGTTAATGAGCTCAAACACACACACATCTCCTTCCTTAACCTCATTGTCCATCCTAAACTTAGCCCACCCTTCTCCTATGCTCATTGCATTACCTGACCCACTCTTGCATAAGCATCGAGCTTCCCATTGCTTTCCCTTCGTGTTCTCTAGTCTTATCTTCCCTGACCTTCCCTTCATATGCTTCACTGCAAAACGTGCTGGCACATACTGCATCCCAAAACAAAAGTGCACATCATTCTTACACAAGCATCAACAAAAACACAAGATTTTCTATATTGACCAATACTCTCTTCTGTCCTTAGTGTATGATATCATCGATGAATTAATCTTGAACCTAACTTCCTAATCAATCAAATCAAGTAAATAAATCTGATATTAAGAAGTTACTAATTGTCTTATTCAGAACATAATTTATGAATGCTATCCATAAAAACTATTTTCTTAATCCAACTACTCATTTTATGATTCTAACATTGTTTAAGAAAACATATAAGTAATGATACTAGAAATAGTTTATTTTTTTATCAGAAAAACTAGAAATAAATAACATGATACATGCATTGATTTAATCAATCAATATACAAGGAAGCTAGTGATTTATAAAGGGCTAGAAATCATTTTGTCAATCAAAGTATGCAAATATAAATTTGACTAACAAACAATAAATGATATCATAGTGTCCAACAGAAAAAAATATTATATTGGCTTAAACCATCAGTTTTTATCTAGAATCCTTTCTAATTGGAAAATATTGAGATAAATTGACAACGTTAGTCAATTTGATACTATTTATGTTCGTTGGTCAAAATTGAGAACAAACATATATAATGCTTACCGCAATACTATTGTATAAGTTGTGAGGTCTCATGACAGTCCTAAAAGAAGGAATATCTTCAGATATATAGTTGTCAGCTTCTTGGATAACCCTTTCTCTTGCTATATCTGATATGTTCCTCTTTTTATATGTTTTTGATTTCAATGTCTGCTTACTAAGCCATAGGACATTGTTTGCTTTCTTTTCCCTCCATGTTCTACCTCTTTCTACTGGGAATACTCTTCTCCTTCTTCTTATTCTCCAATTATTTGAAACTCCATCACTTTCTTCTTCACTTTCACTACCACTACTATGTTCATGCCTATTTCTTTTTGGAGGAGGAGAAGGAGAAGAATGATGTTTCCTTCTTGATGACTGATCTACGAATTTGGTAAAACCTCGTTTTTTCGTAGAAGGTTTATTATTAGACATAGAAATACTATAATGAAGATCATCTTCTTTATATGCATCATCATCATCAGTATAATTTTCATCACTAAAGTCATCATCTCCAATACCACCATGACTATAGCTATTGCTCTTTGATGATCTTAATGAGGCTGCAGGAGGGTTTGTTTCAGGACTTGTTGGCATGTTTGGAGGGTATTCAATTTCGGATCCACTCATCATGTCAAATATTAGAACATGGAATCTAGAATCTCCTTCATATCTAAACACTATGAAGCACTCATTGCTTATGGAATAGTATTCCACAAACTTGTCCCAACCTTTTGAGAAGAAAAAGTCTTCTTCACCTTTCTCCAAACCAATTCTCCATTCTCGACCATTAGGATCATGCAGAGTAACAGTATTAGAGAAATCATCCCCATGATAATTCACAAACGTCCTAGGAACTCTCTGTAAATATTAAGAAACAATCTTGTATAACAATCACAAGCACATAAAAATTGTGAGTTATTATCATTCATGTAAGTCTCTCTGTTTTATTTTATCAGTAACCAAAAAGAGGCAAGTTTGGTTTTGAATATTACCTAAGTATATCAAGTAAACAAAAGGGTTCTCTTGAAAAGATTTACATATGCAGTAATTCAAACTTAAAATGAAAATCAACACAGCATTTAAATCAGTCTCTGTTTTCCAAGAAAAAAAGATAATTTGAGTTCCTTTTAGCTTTCTTAGAATTCACAGTAATTGAATTACATCTGATAATATTATGTAATTCCCACCAAGAAAACATTAAAAAGGAATCAAATTTTCGTAGAAAGAAAACAGAACATTCATGATCTTAGAGGGTATGGAAAAGAAAACAAAAAAAAAGCAAGAAAGAAGAGGTGAAAGATTACCAGTTTTTCGTCAAGAATGGTGATAGGAAGAAGTAACTTGAAAAAGTGCGACGGTTTGCCGTCCGGCGAGCTTGATTGCCGCCGGCAGGGCATGTTCTTGAATACGTATGTTGTTTGGAGAAAGAACCTTTTTCTAGTTAAGGTTTTGGAAATTACAGCAGTAAACACACAAGAAGGAAAAGGAAGTAGGGTTTAATCTTTTTTAATTACCTATAATAATACACATCAATTGTTTTATTATTATTTTTTTTGCCAATCAATTGTTTTATTATTTGTTTATGAGAAGATAAAACAAATAATAAAGAGCATTTTTTTGGAAGGGGTCTTTCTAAGCTAGTTCCTTAAAAATAAAATCATAATTTTCATGTCAGATAAGTTGATTTAGGTCAAGACAAAAATCAAATCAGTTGATTTCCTTATGATTTGCGGAATCAAGATTTACACCGGACTTGCCTTTATTATCACATGTTTTAACCAAGTTTTATAGAAAATATTTTTAAGGAAACAAATACAGCAAGTCAAAAAAAGTTGACAAAAAATTTCAAATTTATAGAAATTATCCAAAATTAATTATTATTTATCTTTTAATTGGATGTCTTTCTCGTGGATAATAGTTTAGTCTATGATAAATATTAAGAAAAGGGATAGCATGTTTTTGAAGCTTTCCTGAAGTATTCAAGCAGATTATTTAGACTAACAAAAGTTATTCGAAAACTGATTTCTTTTTATAAAAGACAAATTCATTTTCATTAATTCAAAATCGGATTGAAATCAAGTATTCAGGTAATGATTAAAACTAATAAATTCTTGATTGAACTCATAACTACTTGTTTATAAAAAGAAAGGATCTTACGCATATTTATTAATATTTATACACACACACCCACACACAATATGATTTGAAAAATTACTCTTTACATTTCATATATATGTGTGTGTGTGTGTGTATATATATATAACTTTTAGTTTATATTTAAAAAAACATAATCAAATAAATGTTTTACAAGTTTTGTGATTATTTGATATTTTGAAAATATTTTATTTATAAAGTACATGAACATGTCAATATCTAAGTGTTAGTATTTTTTAAGAGATATGGTATAATATAAAAAATGTATTAAAATTGAAACTGACAAAAACATTTTATTAAGAGTAAAGGAGTTAAAAATCAAAACATTTTTACCAATAAAAATCAAAACATTAAACATTAAGAGTTAGAGTTTGTAATTTAACCTTTGAAGAAGGAGGTGATGTATGATTGATTTAAAGTAAAGGGATTTTGTGTATTGTGTATTTTAGAATTTAGAATTCCAATTTCAACCAAACATAAATGATCGAAGTCATAGACTACAAAATTAAATACAGACATATTTCTGTGAATTGAGAAAGCAATCTGGCGGTTTAGCCCACAAAATCTTCTGCAGAAGGATTCAAAACTTAGCGGTATTGTGTATGCATGGACCAGTCCAGAAGAAAAAGAAATATGGTAAAACATTGAAGTTGTAATCTAGTATGATAGTGAAGGTAAAAAAAAAGCTAGTATGATAGTATCTATATAAGGATTTGCATTTATACATAATATTGACAAAGTCACAAAACCATCTAAATCATCCAACAGATAGTTGGATATAAGATCAGCCTTTTGCTGTTCAATTGCAACTCCTGTATTTTTTTGTCTACATTATCATATAAAAAAACTACTAAGTCATACTCAGTACCCTAACATATTTTTATATTAGTACACAGTTTAAATTTTTGTGTACCTCGCATCCTATAACATTTTTTTAGTAACACTCGATATCTAAAGTAATTTTTAGTACGCTCAGCACCCTCAAATATTTTTTTTAGTAGCATAAAGTAATATAGGTCTACTTTACTCTTTGCTACTGGTAAAAAATACTTTAAGGGCGAAATTGCGTAAAAACAATTACCTTAGACACCAAGTGATACTGGAAAAATGCTCTAGAAAGCCTGTATCCACAAAAAGTTAATTTACAATACTCATGTTATTACTAGAAATATACTTGGCTTGCATGATGCAACATAACCCCAATGGATTGATATCTCATATATCACACTTTCATGCTTCTTCCTGCTTAACAAATTGAGAATTAACTAGCTTCAAACCTTCAGTGGTTATGGTGGAATCCACAACTCTGCTGTGAAGTCTCTGGTACTCAACCAATCTGTCTGAGATGGAGGATCTTCTAGCCATTTTGAGACAGACTATCCCTGAAACTACCATAATAACACAAAAAATCCAACTGAACTGTAAATTAGCAAGAGCTCTTGCTCTAAAATCAGCCTCATGAGAGCCACAAGAAACTGCTCCAACCATGCCATGATTATGATGACCACCACTTTTGGTCTTGTTGCCAAAATCATTCATAGAACACCCTTGAGGGACAAAAGCAGGAACCCATAACATGAATCCCATGTTCAGAAACCAACAACCTTGGAACATGACAGAAATAGAAAGAACTAGTGCTGCTGCAAAACTCTTAGGGAAACATGTTGTACCAATCGCTGCTAAAAGTGAGACAAACACTATGATCTGAAGCAACAAGTGGTAGTGTCCTTCGATCCCAACGTGGTCTGTGGAGTGAAAATGAAGCAAGAACAACTCTTGAGCAAAAACTGAAGATGCAAGGATCCCAACAAAGCCAGACAAAAGCTCAGATGAATCAGTGAACAATTCTGCACACAGAATGAAACTTGCAAACACTGTAAGCTGTAAGAACATGGTCACATGCTCAAAACTGTCCAGCTCGAAGACAAAGCGAAAGGAAGGGAAGTCTAGAACTTGAAGGGAAATTGCTAGGATGGAGAAAGATATAATGGAAATGAGCTCCAAATGTTTGAGTCTAGAAGAATGAAAGGCATTGAATTGGTACCAGAATCTTACTGTGAAGCTGGAAGGGCCTTTCACAAAGTAGGCTTTAATGGTGTTGATGGTGTGCCACAAGCCAAGAAGGAAGAGTGCCAATCCAGGTATTATGTGTCCTATTAACGTGCCCATGGAAACGTTATATTGTGTTTTTGATGTGCAAATATAGGCGTTTCCAAATTTGTGTTCTTATTAAATACAAGAGGCATTTTACAAACACCTTGTCTGGGACTTATAAAGAACCAAAAGCCTATGATAGTGTGACTAGTCGTCAAGTTTCTTGGTGCTTTGTGCATGTGTTTCCACAAGTAACATTGCACAGGAAGACTTTTTGACGTCTAGGTTAAAGATAATCAAAATGGGTATACCACTATGAAGGGAAAAAAGTGAAGATTTAAAGTGATTGTATTTTTCCTCAACATATATTTTTTTTGGTCGAGATTTCCTCAACATATTTGGGTTTTCCCACTTGTTAATGATTTGTATTAAATTTTATATTAATTATGACACTCTTTGCAAGAAGAAACGTTATGTTTGCTTCTTAATTTTCTTTGGCTATATACTCCTAATGCAAACAACCCATAGCTAGGATCAAACACGAGACTTTATTAAGCCATGGAAAAAATTCCCATGACTTATATGTCATCTTAACTACATATGGTAATACAAGACTTTGACTATATATAATGATTTTCTCATTGTATACAATTAACCTTTCATAGATTCCACTTGGTTTTTACTGGCCGACATTTATATAACAACACACACACACACACTAATACACATCATTTCAAAATATTTTTTATATTTATAAAAAAATTGCACATAATTCACTGGGAGGAAAAATATTTATAAATTAATCACCGCCCGGTAAAAGTTTATTTAATTATAAGGGCATTTTGGATATTTTATGTCTAATATTATTGTCATATTAGTGAAAATATCATTTTTGATCACATGGTAAAAGTTACGTATCATTTTTGTACCTTGGAATAGTTATGTACTATTTTTGTACCATGACCAATAGTTATGTATCATTTTTTGGTCTTTTCCCTTAAATCAACTAAGCGGACTTTGTTACCAAGGTATCATGTAAGCATATATTTTCAATCCTATTATGAATGCGCTCACATGTAACATAATTTCGTTAAATAAACTATACAACTTCCTCACACACACACACATCAAGCAACTCCCTAGACTTTGAATGGACAGCCATGGTTAACTCACGCAACTCCCTTCTTTTAGCGGTCACTACTAAAAGTTTGAAATGGACAGCCATGGTCAATATCCTCTTTTGAGTGTTAATATAAAAAAATATAACAAAAATTACATGATTTGAATTTTTTGGTTGAGCTTGGTTATATGGCGAGAACACCATGACACCATAAATTTGCAAGAGAGATAAGGTGAATTATTATTTTGTTAAAGTCATTGTTGTCTTGTCCTGGATTTCAATAATACAATGCATACTCAATATTCGTCACTAAACTATGAACGAGAAATAGGTGAAAGCGAATTACTAATTCTAAATGACAATATATATTGTCCGCACCTTAAAGATACCATGCATATATATAACTTATTAGTTTTCAATATATTATACTTTAACTCCTTGAAGAGCCGTCTCCACCAACAATCATGAACATGACCAGAGAACCGTGTATATTTTTCACATATCGCTTTTAATCTAGACCACTGAATACTCGTATAATATCATGTAGTAAAATATTTTTCTTTTCTCAGATTATGATGTCATGTTTGTTTTCATCAATATGATTGTCAAGGTGAATGTCAGATTTCCACTGGCCACGAAAAACTTGGTAATGGTGCGAAAGTGAGACCACTTATATATCATCTCTAATTGGAAATCCGCATCAGAATGAGAATGGGAAGATATAGTCATAATGACATAACTCCCACTACCACTATCTACAAAATGCCAATTTTAACAGCAATCACAAACACAAACTTCCTCTTGCGTAGTCAAAACCACCACTTTCTCATGTTGTTCTGAACCATACACCCAGTCATACTGCTTTTTCTCACTTGATAAAAAGGGGCTCATTATTAGTGTTTTTTGTGAGACCAAAAGGTAACCCTATCTGCAATATATAATGTAGTGGACGTGAAATATGGCCAATGAATTTACAGTGGCCAACAATGCGTTTCCACTTGTTCTTCACACTAGAAAAAAATATCATTCTCTGTTCGGTCAAATTTTAGGAGCAAGTGAATCACAGCAAAAGTTTCCCCGCAAAATCCTCCTCATATTATCTTAACACTGTAATGATGAGCGACAGGTGATGTTTGTTTTAATAATCGAAGCTCATGCATGACCACGACAGAAAAGTTTATTCTACACTCAATAAAAATGATTTACGTTCACTAACTGTGTACGTTTGGCATATTATTGCACACAACAAAGCTACATATACCACCTTCCACATGGTATATCTATGTGTAATTTAAAATATTACAACTTACTAATGTTACAAAGAAATCTGTTAATGACATGTTTCCAGCAGATTCTCATGGAATCTCTCTAAACTCCAAGAAAAGCATATCACCTTCAAGTATCTTTCGACTGCCTTTTTGAGACGAACACATAGTTGAAGTTGTCTAAAAATTGTTTTGATTTTCATCAATACCCAATCATAGTATCATGCACTAGAGAAACTTATACTCTCATTGTAATCTTATTAGACCATTCAGACTGAATAGAGTTGAATGTATCTCAGTATCGCCGAGTCAATCCTCCTGAAGATTTTAAAAGTTTTAATCCGTAAATAGTTAAAAAATAAATTCATTTAAGACATTACAGCTGAAAAACTAATATTATTTGAGATTCTATATCTATAATAAATATATAAATTCAGTTTTAATAATCTAAATTTAATCTCAGCAGCTTAAATTTAATCTAGGTTATAGACACCGATCTCTATAATTTTTTCGCCCTAAAATAAGGAAGGACATATTCACGGTGGAGGCTTGATCACATAAATAGCGTCCTCCATTATAAGCCCACAACAGCGTGGTATGGACCAGCTCTACAATAACCCAGACACCATTTGAGCGAGAAGAATAAGGTAACAAAATTCCTAATAAGTTAGTTACACAAGGCTCCAATTTCTCTACAGAAGTGTAAGAATTGTTCAAAATAAAAAGCAGTATTCTCGTCAAACTACAATATCTTATAATAATTGTCTCAAAATTTTCATCTCAAATATAAAGAATTCCTGTCTGCAAGAAAAGGTCCGTGTATGCTCCTATGATCAAATGAAGCCGCACCAAAAATATAAAACTGTCTCCGCTTTCAGAACATCTGCAAGAAAAAAGCATTCAGTCATTGACCAGGAAAAAATGAAGCCATTTACTATTCTTTATTGATCAACAAGCAGTACTAAGTGTTGTAATTACAACATATCAACATAATCCCTCCGGTAATTTTTATCAATACTTATTAATGAATTGCTCAGATTAAAGTAGTCAGTCAAAAATGATTGATTCTTGCAAAATTTTAAAATTAACTCTAACAAGTTTGGATAATCAGATTCAGTGGGGGCTGTTAAACTGGTAGGAGGGGTTGTTTAGTTTATTTGAAAATATAAATGACTTAGATAACAGATCTTGTATCAAGGACTATAAAAGAGGTACAAGGACCAGAGGAAATTATTTTCAACTTTCACCGCCGTGAATCTACATAATGTGAATTAAAACACAATGAAGAAGAAAAAATTTCAGACCAAATGAAACACAAGCTACCATTCGCCCCATAAGGAACAAAGATACACAAGCACTGTTAACTAAATGAAATAGTGAGGACTGAGCAGAAATAAATAACAGAATTCATATAATTGACATCAACATAAAGATCAGCTATGCCAAACAAAACACACAAGATTTTACATCCGTTAACTGTAGACAGTACAGTTATATGCCACAAGGCTTTGATTTTACCTACAAAAGTGCGGGAATGCTGGTGAAAAATGCCAAAATAGGAAAAACTGATATAGCGAATCAGCAAACAGCGAAAACATGTAGAAAGGAATTAGGAGTGAATGATTGAGCATACACAATTTTAATCTTGACTTAATATCTACAGTCAAGTTAATTATCCATTAAACAAACAAAATTTGAGACCTTCTCCACAAATATCAAATAAAGCACAGTAAGGAATGATTATGTGCTAGAGTGAGTAGAGTCAATAAACTTGCACTTTTAAGAAGCTCAAACTCTTAGACTTCAAGTTCATTCTCAATAATGTTTTGATTATTGAATGATAAAAGCCAACGACATACTTCTTCAGTCCTTGCCATCCCCGGTCCGGGGGGGACTACTAATGAGCCAATACAATAACTTGGAACTTTATAAACAGCTTCTCACGCTTCTCTAACCAGCCATATGCAAGATGTTAAGGAAAATCAAGACTCAAGATTCAAACCCTTCTATGTAACCTAAGACAGGCCATTGTACTCCCAGGAGGCCAGGACTAAAATACATATAGGAAGACTGAAATTTATAGCCAAAATAACAATATATTATCAATAAAATCTATAGCCAATCATACTCTCATCCCTTCGACTTCATTCAATGGTAAGCGGGAAATGTGTCTAAAAACAGCAAAGATACAAGTGCTCTCGTTTTGGAGAAGGAAAAGAATCAAAACACAAAGACCAAAAAAGCTAACAAACATGACTACTCAATTTAATCAACAAATCACATGATAATCCATCCATAGCCAGAGAGCATGAAAACTTCACCTCCAACCATCAATCTCTTTGCCCTCCTATATACTACACCCAACAAGTAAAAAAAGGAAGACTTTTAACAAACCTTTCAGGCAACATATAAATCAATCAATCACAGAGTCGAAACAAAAACCTAGTCGACACATCAGTAAAAGAAGAGTACAATTAAAGCAGCTGAACAGAAAAATAAATGCATAATATTTAAGGAAAACAATTTTTTGTCCTATATTTTTCTTCAGTTAGTTTTAATCTCAATTACCGCTATTAGCTCCTCTATCTTTGTTTAATTAGTATGGTTAGCCTTTGTATTGTTTGGATTTTGCATAGAAGCTAGCTAATGGCGTTTACAAATTAAAATTAAAGCATTTAATTACGATACAAAGTACAAACACGCATAGCATAAAAGCTAAATAAAAGTATAGTCACCAACAACTAAATGCATAAAAAGTAGGACCAAAAGAAAAGCCTAAGGAATGAAAAGAAGACCTGAAATTTAGGCGACGGTAACGGTTTGTTGCTTGGGGGGATCAAATTTTTTGTTATCATCAAGAAAATCTTCCATGTTGTAGATGACGGTGATGTAGAGGGAGCAACTAGGGCAACGGGCGATCTCTTCGCCGAGCTTGAGATCGTCCTTGGTGATCTGGAAGAGGTCGCCGCATGGGCAAGGATAGGTATAGGCTTGAAGCTCCTCGTTCCACTCCATGTCCTCTATCTCTACCTCGTCGTACGACATATTTTCTTCTTTTGCTTTTTGATCTAACGGAAACAGAAAGACGATGGAGATTGAAGGTGAAGAGATGAGAGGGACTCTGTTTTGGATTCCCCCGCAAAGACGGACTTAGGGCCTGCTTGGATGGGAGGAAAATGGGAGAGGAAGGAAAATGGGGAGGGAAAAGGGGGCAAGAGAGAACATTTTCCCCTGCTTGTTAGGAGAGAAAATGGGAGAGGAAAGAAAATGGGGAAGGAAAATAGTGTGGGCCCCATGCCCATTTTCCTCCCAACTTTTTCCTCCCAAAATGGGGGGATTTTGGGACAAATTTATTTTCCCACCCTCTGCCCTCGCCCTTGCGCGCTTTTCTCTCTCACAAAAACTCTCGTCTTCCAGCTTCCCCATCAGATAATCCTTCGATCTTCTGCTCTTTCGTGTTCGTGCTTGTTTGTTATCTTCTTCTGTCATTTAACTCTTCTCTGTTTTTCTCTTTCGTCGATGTCTTCCTTTTTTTTTCTTATGATAAAACCCCACCAAGCAAAAATCAAAATCAGTACATGGAAATTTGGAAACTTTATCTGGGCCATGGAACTTTTTCTTCTTATCCTAAAACCCCACCAAGTAAAAAACGAACTTTTGTGTGTGTATTGATTAATACAGCTAGTTCAGGTTTTGATTTTTTTTTTCTGAAATGATGGTCTTCATGAAGTACTATGTTTTTTGGGAACTGAAGTATGGGAATGCTGAGATATTAGATTTTATCTGTGATAATTAGCTGCAATGCAATTTTGCTTCAAAATTTGGTCCTGTTTATGGAATGATGGTGGAAAGTTTATGTCAAAATGGGATGTTTGATCAATCAATAGGGCTATTCAACTCTGCAAGGAGATCTGGAACTGCAGCAATATCAGATTCATCAGTATTGATTTTTTTTAGATCTTTGATTAAATTTAATTATGTTGAAGGGTTTCTTGTTAGCTTTAAAGAAATATGCCAATTACTGAAGGTGCTGCCTGGCTATCTGTATTTAAAGAAATATGGATGCAATTTTAAGAAATGAAATAGAAATAGCTCTCAGTTTCCATCGGAAATTAAAATGATTGATTGAGGCTTATTGTGCAGTGTTGTTCCTTGCAATATGTCAAGTATTGAGGCAAACATTTGAAAGGATCTAATGGACAATGTCAAGTATCTTATTTTTTTATCTTCATAATAAAATTATATTTAAATTGAATATAAATTATTATTTTTATTCCCTTCATTTATTTTAATTTCAAGAAATGTTTCATTTGTTGATTTATATAGTTTTTTTTACAAAACCATTTACAATAAGGGTATTTTTGTCACTTTAACATGTACCCGTTTTCTTTCCTCTGTGTTTTCCCTCCTCCATCCAAGCAACATAGGGGATTACATTTTCTTCCCAGTTTTCCTTCCTCCCTGTTTTCTTTCCTCCCACTTTCTTTCCTCTCCCATTTTCCTCTCATCCAAGCACACCCTTAAGTTTCAACCTACGCCCGCGACTCTGCCATTTAAATTTAAATAAACGTATAATCTACGCAAAATCTCAAATAAATCCCTCCCAATAACCAAAAGAAACGACAAGTGAGTGAGGAACTTAAACTTCCAAAAGGACTATGAAGGAATTAACACTCACATGTCATTTTGACTATTGGAGAGATTTATTTGGGATTTTCCCAATCTACTCCTATTATTTAAGTTCATAAAAATTGGAGTTTTCATTATTAAGTTTAAAAGTCCTTTTAATTTGAAAGACGGTAAATTGTTATTTGAGTTTGGAAGGTAATAGATTAAAGTATACTTTTACTCCATTATATTTAAATCTATTTTTAATTTAGGGTTTTATATTTGGAAAATACATTTTTAGTCCTATTTTGATAACATTTTTAGTTTCAGACTTTCGGTTATCGACAATAATGAGTTATTAATTTGAAAGATTATTTTTTTGGTAACAAAATCTAAAAGATTATTTCATAAGTAAATGAGGGTAAAAAAGGATAAATATTAAAATATAAGAATAGTTACTCTAAAAAATTTCAATTCATTTATATTTTATCGATATATAATTTTGAATTAACCATTTAAAATTTTTAAGTTAGCATTTTCCCTTAAGTGAAACTAACAGTTTTAACAAAAAAAAAGTCTAAAAGTATACTTTTTAAACATAAAGTACTGAATTGAAATTTGATAGAAGCATAAGGGATGAAATGTATAGTGTAGCCAAGATAATTCCCTATAAAAAAGGTCAATTGACCCTTTACTTTAATTTAGGTATTCATTGAGATTTTTTAAATAAGGTTATATCTTTGTTTATCAACAACTAAGGTATTGCTGATAAAAAAACAACTAAGGTATTACACTTGGTTAGTGGGAGAAAAATCCCCTGCTGATTAGTAGGTACCTCAAACAGTGTGATAATGGTATGAGAGATTTAATGTTTTTGTATATGTAACTCCAAACTCAGGTAATTAGTTAAAGGTAAATGAGTTTTTATCATTTAACCATATATCTGATTTAAAAAGACATTGGGAACGAGGAAGGGAGCGAGAGACTATTGATGATTTTGCTCAAAATCTTAGGAAGTTGGTAGAGGAGATTACCATTTACGAGAGATAAGGGGAAAAGGAGTTCAAAAATAGTTCTAGAAATTCTGAATAGCATTCAAAAATTTGTAGGCAGGAGCTTGGAACCGTGAAATTGCTAAGGAAGTAGGAGAATTAATGAAGCAATTAAGTGAGGTATGGAATCAAGAAGCGATTTATTGAGCCTAGAAGTCTAGAATTCAGTGGTTAAAGGCTGCGAGAAAAAACAATTTTCTTCCATATGGCTACAATTAAACGGAGATGCAAGAATAAAGTAAAAAGATTGAGGGGGATGATAATAGATGGTATGAAGATGAGGAGACCATTGGAGATTGCTTTGCCTATTTCTACAAGAAGCTTTTTGAGAAGGAAAAAACTTACCTCTTGACCTAAATTACATCCATTACCCAATAAGAATTTGACACATGTCCAACTAACCCCATACACAACTGACACATGGAGGAGAGAGAAAAGGAGGAGAAAGTGGTGTGGGTTAGTTGGACATGTGTCAAATTCTTATTGGCTTAATGGATGTAATTTAGGTCAAGTACTTGAGGTAAGTTTTTTCCTTGAGAAGGAAAAAACTTACCTCAAGTACTTGACCTAAATTACATCCATTACCCAATAAGAATTTGACACATGTCCAACTAACCCCATACACAACTGACACATGGAGGAGAGAGAAAAGAAAAGGAGGAAAGTGGTGTGGGTTAGTTGGACATGTGTCAAATTCTTATTGGCTTAATGGATGTAATTTAGGTCAAGTACTTGAGGTAAGTTTTTTCCTTGAGAAGGAAAAAACTTACCTCAAGTACTTGACCTAAATTACATCCATTACCCAATAAGAATTTGACACATGTCCAACTAACCCCATACACAACTGACACATGGAGGAGAGAGAAAAGGAGGAGAAAGTGGTGTGGGTTAGTTGGACATGTGTCAAATTCTTATTGGCTTAATGGATGTAATTTAGGTCAAGTACTTGAGGTAAGTTTTTTCCTTTTGAGAATAGTAGACTTTGGTTATAGAGGAGGATCATAGAATTTTGATTCAACCCGTGTGATAGAGGAGGAAGTCAAAAACACTACTTTTGAGTTGGGCAGCAATAAAGCATTGAGACCTGATAAAAAATGTTGGCATATAATTGGCACACAGGTATGCACCCTAATATCTGATTTTTTACTAATGGTTTTGACTTGACAAATATCAATGCCAATGACCTTGTCTTAAACCCTAAAAAAAGATTGTCCTAAAACGGTGAGTGACTACAGACCAATCACTTTATGCAAACTTTAGTTTTGAATGACTGGGAAAAGGCATTATTTGCTACTATGTTATTGCTAATTTGCAAAGCGAGAAACCCCTTCTTATATGAGAATGTTTGTACTGATTCAAACTTCATTCTGAAACATTTTAGGAAACACTGTAGCAGAGTATTGGAATGTTAATGGTCTCTCTCCTAGTGAAGCCAATCAAACTCCAAAAGCAGACACATAGGAAGACAATGCTAAATGGAGATAACCAAGTCCTGGTAAATTGAAATTCAATGTGGATGCTACTTTTGATGAGTCCAAGATGGAGGTAGTTGTTTTTGTTGTGCGTGATGAGCAAGGATGGCTGTTAGATGGGGAAGCAAAAATAACTCAAGCTGAATGCAGCGACAATGTCTGCAAAAGATAACGAGATTGAAGATGTGGTATTTGAGTCAGAAAATCAACATTTGATTAATATATTGATGAAACATGAAGTCTTTCCTAATTGGAGTTGCAGTTTTCTAGTTGACAACATAATTGTAGTAGGATCAATGATATGAAATCATCATTTTGAATGAATTCCGCGAGAAAGACTAATACAGTTGCAGATTGGATTCAAAAGCCTGGTTAAAGAGGTCTTGCCCCATCAAATTAGGTTGACGAGCCTCCACCTCAAAAAGATCCTTTTAACTAAAGATATAGAAGGGAAAATTCACGATGATTGTAGCTAAATTGGGAGAACTCCTATCTACTTTATGCTATCATTTATTTCAATTATGCAGTAAGTAGTATTGTCTTTTGTGTTATTTTGAACTCATGTACTGAATTAATTATTCCAAGTATTTAACACTATTATATCAATTGGGACGACGAATTAATTCCGCTTAAATATAAGATACATCAAAACAAAACAAAAAAAATCTGATTTAAATAAAACAAAACAAAAAACTAACCACTCAATGTTGGCAAAAAAAAAAAAAAAAAACTAACCACTGCCAATGAGTAGTTAGTTGAGCTGGTAAGTGGGGTTGTGATTGTGACTGCGTGTTCGATTGCCGGAAAGCGCTCTCATTGTAAGAGTGGACAATCTTGCCTATGTGGGCAACACTCCTACCCCCTCGAGTTTGGATTAAACCGAGCGGGTAATTAAAAAAAAACTAACCACTCAATTAATAAAATTTGATGCGATGTTAATAGGAGTGCTTAATACTCCCTCGGTTCCTAAATATAAGATCACTTTGGTTAATTTGGAGAGATTAAGGAAGACAATAAAATTACATGATCTTCCCAAAATCCCTTCAATTACTTAACTTTAGAAGGAGGAGGGGTTTTCATGAAAAGAGGGAGTATAAGGGCAAAACTTGAGATAAAATAGGAAGTGATGTTATATTTTGGAACGGAGGGAGCATCGTTAAGCTATGGGTACTTGTAAAAAAACATGACGAATATTTTGGCATTGCAGGAGTGAGGGCAGATGCAGGCGGAGGAAGGAGGAGTGTCCTTTGATGTGTAGCTGAGTTGCTCTGAAGTGTGAGAGTAGAAGAAGATGCGTAATAATAATAGTAATAGTAATTGGTACTCCTTATGATGCAAGGGCAAGGGCAAGGGCAAGGGCAAGGGCAAGGGCAAGGGCAACAGCAACTCGCAGCGCTTCTCTCCCTCGCCCTCCCCAACGACGATTCTTCCGCCGCCGACGACTCTCCCCGTCTCTCCGCCATCGCCTCCCTCCACCGCGCCATCGTCCACCCCCACAACTCCCTCCTCGTCTCTCACTCCGCCCACTTTCTCGCCCCTCCCTTCTCCCAACTCCTCTCTCATAAGTATCAATCACTCCTTTCATTTTCCTATGCTTCACTTCCCTCCTTTCTTTCTTATTCATCCTTTTTCATGCCTTTATTTTTAAACTTCAATTACTACTGAATATAACATCACTTTCCCTAATTTTATTTTATTACATTAAGCATGTTAGTTAAGTTACTTATTTACATTGATATTACCGGTTTATTCTCTCTTGCTTTTAATTATAGATAAGCATTTCTAGTCTTTATTTGGGAAACAAGGTGGAGGAAAATTAGAAAATGATGTTATGTATAGGAACAAATTGAAATTCAAAAGTGATCTTATATTTAGGAACAGAGGGAGTATTATACTCCTTCTGTTCCTTAATACTCCTCCGGTCCTAAATATAAGACATAGTTGACTTTTTTTTGGAGATGTTAAGGTTACAAAATATGTTATTAAATTGTGACATATTTGATATATTTTTATATTAGTCATTAGTTTATAGGTTAAATAAACTAGTTTAAGGGAAAAATTAGGTAAATCAATTTATAATTGACTTATTTTGCTTTTTTAGGATTTTCCAAAAAAGTCAACTAGGTCTTATATTTAGGACCGGAAGGAGTATAAGAGTTTGTTGACTTTTTTGGAAATCTAGCTCTTATATTTAGGAACGGAGGGAGGATTGTCCAAATGAAGAGGACTCTTCTGAAATGTTGTTCCACCCTTTTACTGCAGGTCTCATGCTGTGCGACAGGCAGCAGTTATAGCATATGGTGCTCTGTGTGCTGTCATCTGTTCGGTTCCTGTGACATCCAATGCAAGGCAGAATCATGTTGTGCTTGCGAGTTTAGTGGACAGGTTTTTTGGTTGGGCGTTGCCGTTATTAAGCAATGTTGGTGCAGTTGATGAGACTAAGGAATTGGCGTTGGATGGTCTGCGGGAGTTTCTTAATGTTGGAGATGTTGTTGGGTCTGAGAGGTATGTTTTGCCTGTTCTCAAAGCATGTCAACTCCTCTTTGAGGATGAGAGAACCTCCTTGAGTTTGCTTCATCGACTTCTCGGAGTCATAACGTTGATCTCAGTGAAATTCCCAAGATGCTTTCAGCCTCATTTTCCTGACATTGTTGACCTCCTCCTTGGATGGGCATTGGTGCCAGACCTTGCTGAAACAGAGAGGCGCCTCATAATGGACAGCTTTTTGCAATTTCAGAAACATTGGGTTGGTAGCTTGCCTATGTCTCTCAAGTTACTGACAAAGTTCTTGGGTGACATGGATGTCTTGCTTCAGGATGCAACTCCTGGAACCCCACCTCAATTTCGGAGGCTTCTGGCATTACTTTCCTGCTTCTCAACTATTTTACAGTCTACTGCTTCTGGGTTGCTGGAAATGAATCTCCTTGAACAGATAAGTGAACCCCTAAGCACAATGCTACCTCACTTGTTGAAGTGCTTATCAGTTGTTGGGCAGAAATTTGGATGGTCTGAATGGATTGAAGACTTCTGGAAGTGCTTGACCCTATTAGCAGAAATATTGGGTGAACGATTTTCAAATTTTTATCCTCTTGCTGTTGATATCTTGTTTCAAATTTTGGATTTGGATGCCACCCCTCGCCATGCAGGATGTAGGAAAATTACATCCTTTCAAGTTCACGGGGTTCTGAAAACTAATCTTCAACTATTATCATTGCAAAAGCTTGGCCTCCTCTCATCATCTGTGCAGAAGTTATTGCAGTTTGATTCACCAATTTCTCAGCTTCGGTTTCATCCTAATCATTTGGTAACTTGCGGTTGTGCTGCTACTTATATTTTCTTACTTCAACATGGAAATAACGAAGTGGTCGATGAATCAGTTACGTCACTGCTTAAAGAGCTGGAGTTGTTAAACGCCATGCTAGGAAAACATACTGGTCATGCAAATCATTTCAACAATGTCACAGCTTCAAGAACATTTTCTAAACTTGAACTATTTTCATTAATAAAGTTTGATTTGAAAGTTCTATTGGCATGTCTTCCCTTGGGTGTGGGTAGCAGTTTGATTGGCTGTACGGAAACAGTTGCCATGTATGTTAGGAGGTCTGAAAAGTTGGTGTCTTTTATTATGGAAAAGCTGAATCCTTTTGAAATACCGATTCAACCTTACTTGGAGTTGCAGGTTGCTGTTTTTAATTCATTGGAGAGGCTGACTACAGTTGAGCTCTCAATCAGGCGCTCTGCAAGAGACCAGAACTGCGACAAAGATCTTATCGAATTTCCATCTAAAAAGGAGGGCAATGATGGCCATTCAGCTTTAGTTACTTGGTATCTAGCAAAATATAGCATGCTCCTGATTAAAGGCCTTCAGGGTTCTTCTCCACATGCCATTAAACTGGCGGCCCTACATTGGGGGAAAAAGTTTTGTGAGATTGTTATGGCTATTAATAATGAGACCTCAAATGTAAATGCTTACTCCTTTGAATCATGTGGACATGCTAATATTGTAAGGAACTTAGTTTTCTCACTCTTGGGTGCTACATTTGACAAAGAATTGGAAGTGAGATCACATGCTGCAACAACTTTGGAGATGTTTCTGCGAGCAAAGCTTTTATACCCAGCGTGTTTTTATCCTCTAGCTGAAGTGATACTGGAAAAGCTTGGTGATCCAGTTGTTGAGATTCGGGATGCATATGTAAGGTTACTTGCCCATATTTTGCCTATTGCTGTATATTGTCGTGGCCTGTATGATCATGGGAGATTTAGGTATGTTAACCTAAGCTTAGGCATTTCTTCCAACTTGCACTGGAAGCAAGTATTTGCCCTGAAGCAATTGCCACTGCGATTGCATCCACAACATCTTGAGTCTATCTTAAATTACATATCACAAAGATTGAAGGTGCCTCTTTCTTCCTGGATTCAGAGGCTTATTCACAGCTGCAAGAGTTCAAGAGAGTCTACTTCAAGTCAGCCCGAAGATACTGGAACTTTTGGTGCTAATGCAGTATGGGTGGATATCAAAATGGATGAAGACATTCTTGAAAGAATATGTTCTGTCAATTCATTAGCTGGTGCCTGGTGGGCTGTACAAGAGGCAGCAAGGTATTTTGTTGTTACACGCCTTAGGACCCATCTTGGTGGACCTGGTCAAACATTTAATTCTTTAGAGCGCATGCTTTTTGATGTGGCAAACCTCTTACAACTTGATAATGAGCAAAATGATGGAAATTTTAGTATAATGGGAGCTTCTGGTCATCATCTGCTGCCAATGAGATTATTGTTGGATTTTGTTGAGGCTTTAAAGAAAAATGTGTACAATGCATATGAGGGTTCTGTCACTTTACCATCTACTACCCGCCAGAGTTCTTTGTTCTTTCGAGCAAACAAAAAAGTTTGTGAAGAGTGGTTTTCTCGTATATGTGAACCAATGATGAAAGCTGGATTGGCTTTACATTGCAATGATGCTATTATCCAATATTGCACATTACGTTTGCAGGAGATAAAAAATCTTTCCATGTCAGCTTTGAAGGAAAAACCAAGGGCTCAGGTAGCTGAGAACTTGCACAATATTAGAGGAAGGTATAAAGGAGATGTCTTAAAAGTTTTAAGGCACATGTCATTAGCTCTTTGCAGGAGTTTTGAACCAGAGTCTTTGATTGGCCTGCAAAATTGGGCTTCAATAACATTATCTTTCTTATTTGCGGATGATAACCAATCCTTAAATGACTCTGGTACAGCCAGGCCTCTCTCATGGATAACTGGGCTTGTATATCAGGCAAGAGGCCAATATGAAAGTGCTGCTGCTTATTTCACTCACTTGTTACAAACAGAAGATTCACTTGGTTCTCTTGGTTCTGATGGTGTACAATTTATCATTTCCCGAATAATTGAGAGTTATACTGCTGTATCTGATTGGAAGTCTCTTGAAAGTTGGCTATTAGAATTGCAACTGCTTCGTTCTAAGTATGCTGGAAAAAGCTATTCCGGTGCTCTGACTACGGCTGGGCATGAACTTAATGCCATACATGCATTGGCACACTATGATGAGGGTGATTGCCAGTCTGCATGGTCTTGCTTGGATTTGACACCTAAAAGTAGCAGTGAACTCACCTTCGATCCGAAAATAGCATTGCAACGGAGTGAGCAGATGCTTTTGCAATCATTGCTTTTCCAGAAAGAGGGGAAGAGTGATAATATGATTCTTGATTTGCAGAAGGCTAGATCAATGTTGGAGGAGCCTCTATCTGTTCTACCACTTGAAGGTTTGCTTGAAGCTTCACCTATTGCTATTCAGTTGCATTGCATTTTCTTATTAGAAGAGGATTGCAAGCATAGATCTACCCATGAGAAGGTCAAACAAGCCCTGCCAATATCAGATTCTTATGTTAAGTTGGTTCCATCTACGATTAGCAAGGTTCGTCAAGATTGTAGTCTATGGTTGAAGGCTCTTCGAGTATACCGAACAATGTTCTCAACTTCTCCAGTTTTTTTTAAGCTTTGCATGAATTTGCTTAATTTAGCCCGCAGACAAAGAAATCTATTGTTGGCAAATCGTTTGAAAAACTGTCTTGAAGATGGTATATCTACTTGCCTTGAAGGGAGGCATCATGATCTTCTCTCTTTAAATTTACAGTATGAGAGCATTCTACTGCTATATGCCGAAAACAAGTTTGAAGATGCTTTCACAAGCCTCTGGTCATTGCTGCGTCCTTCCATGGTTTCTTCAGAATATAAAATCCCTGATACTGATGAGAAAATTCTGATGGCCAAAGCATGCTTGAAACTTGCAAAGTGGCTGAGACAAAATTATTCTGATTGGAGTCCTGATGATATAGTTCTTAACATGGCTGCAGATTTTGAAAGTGCTGAAATCTCTTCTGTTAATAATAATGGCAATGATGTGAATGTGATATTTAAGCAAATCGTGGGTCAGGTTACTGAGGAAATTGTTGGCACAGCAACAAAGTTGTCTACTCTTATTTGCCCCACCATGGGCAAGTCTTGGATTTCTTATGCCTCTTGGTGTTTCAAGCAGGCGAGCAACTCACTACACAATAATAATGGAGCCACCCTTCATTCATGCTTCTCTAGAATACTTACTCCAGAAGTTTCACCTGAGAGATTTAAGTTGACTGAGAATGAGGTGCAACAAGTTAAATCATTGGTTTTGCATCTTTTACAGGACAAGGGTGATATGAATTGTATCAAAGATGGACAAGAAGATTGGAAATTTTGGCTTGACTCTGAAGAGCAATCGAATAGTGACAATCCTTTAACAACATTAGCGCTGCAGTTAGTGAATATTATTGAAACAGCAGCTGGAGCAGCAGGTGCAGAAAACTGTGGCAGTGAAAGTCTTTCAGCAATGCTATCGTCTCGCCTAAAAAATTGTTTGCTAAATGCAAATCTTGGGCTGGGAGAATCCGATATATTATCAACTTTGGATTGCTTATTTGATATTTGGTGGTCTTTGAGGAGGAGGAGAGTGTCCCTGTTTGGGCATGCAGCTTATGGTTACATACAATATCTTTCTTATTCATCTACCCAGCTGTGCCAGATCCAGGTGCCTGTTTCAGATGACGAGTCTATGAGGCAAAAGACTGGATGCTACACTCTGAGGGCTACATTATATATATTGCATATACTCCTCAATTATGGTGTAGAGTTGAAAGATACACTTGAATCTGCTCTTACGGTTGTTCCATTGTTGCCATGGCAGGTTGCATGCTAGATCTTGCCATCTTGGCATTTTCACCTATTTTTTGTTTTTCATTTTCTCCCAATAGAGGATAGATTTTCTGGAATTCTAACTATGGTTGTGTTTTGTAGGAAGTCGCCCCTCAAATATTTGCTCGTATAAGTTCTCATCATGAACAAGTGATCCGGAAGCTTCTGGAGGGCTTATTGATTATGCTGGCCAAGCAGTCTCCCTGTTCTATAGTGTACCCAACACTAGTTGATGTTAATGCTTATGAAGAGAAGCCTTCAGAAGAGCTACATCATGTGCTGAGTTGTCTGGTATGGCTTTTATATTTTCAAATTTAGCATTTAATTCACATCATGTTGTCAATTGGGCAATAAATCATCAATTCTTGGTTGTATTATAAATATGATATCATATCAATGAAATAATAATGGACTATTCAGTCATCATTGTTTCCACATTTTCTTACCTGTTCTTCTACCGAAGGCTTGGTTGGCATGCTAAAATATGTTCCCATCTTTATAGAATACTGTTGACTGGACCTACTAGCATAAGTAGTAATCTGAAGTTTGTATTTTCATTCTCAAATGGATTTGAAGTATTGGATTGATGGTAGTAAGGGACTAGCATGCGTATCATGGTATGCACTCAATAGCTTGTTTTTGAATTTTGAATGTCTCTTAGGAGGGTGATCCAGCTTTCTGTTCTGTAAGTTTTTTGATATGTTCTTATCAGTTTAACCAGACATGTTTTTCATGATATACACTCAATCAATTTGGCTTAGGCTGTGAAATTATCTTTTGTCAGTCTGTTTGTTCAATATACTGTATGAGTTGATTAAAACCTACTTTTGATTATGCAGAAGGAACGTTACCCTAGGTTGGTTCAGGATGTTCAGCTGATGATAAATGAACTTAGTAATGTTACTGTTCTCTGGGAGGAATTGTGGCTCAGTACTCTTCAGGATGTACATACAGGTTGCTTTTTGTTGATCATTATACCTCTTTTTCCTTGCCCTACAATTCAGAATAAATGATAAAAAAATTTTCATTTAGGGGATGTTTATCTCTGTTTTCTTTCGGCTGCATTATTTATACTATAGTATAAGATGATGGAAGTGGGTCTGAATTACTCTTGTTGCAGATGTAATGAGGCGTGTAAATGTGCTGAAAGAGGAAGCAGCAAGGATTGCTGAAAACGTCAGTCTTAGTCAGAGTGAGAAGAGCAAGATAAATTCTGCTCGATATTCTGCAATGATGGCTCCAATTGTTGTGGCCCTGGAACGCCGTTTAGCTTCAACTGCTCGAAAACCTGAGACCCCTCATGAAGCTTGGTTCCAGGAAGAGTATCAAGAACAATTGAAATCAGCAATTTTATCATTTAAAACACCCCCCACATCTGCTGCAGGTCTTGGAGATGTGTGGCGAACTTTCGATGGTATTGCTGCATCCTTGGCTTCTTATCAGAGGAAGTCTACAATTTCCTTACAAAAAGTTGCACCACATCTGGCTCAGTTATCTTCTTCAGATGTTCCGATGCCAGGTCTTGAGAAACAACTCAAAATACCCGAATTGGACAAAGCTACTGACCTGCAGGGTGTTGTGAAAATTTCTTCTTTCCATGAACAAGTCACTATCTTATCAACAAAGACTAAACCTAAAAAACTTGTCATATTGGGATCAGATGGTCAGATGTACACATATCTCCTGAAAGGGCGAGAAGACCTGCGCCTTGATGCTAGAATAATGCAATTGTTGCAGGCTATAAATGGTTTTCTGCACTCTTCTACCCAGGGTAACTCACTTGACATTCGCTATTATTCTGTGACACCAATAAGTGGCCGGGCTGGGCTTATCCAGTGGGTAAATAACGTAATAAGTATATACAGTGTATTTAAATCTTGGCAAAGTCGTGTCCAGCTAGCAAAGCTCACAGCAGCTGGTGCTGGGAATACAATAACCTCTGATCTTCCACCTGTTCCTCGGCCCAGTGATATGTTTTATGGGAAGATTATACCAGCACTTAAAGAGAAAGGAATTAAAAGAGTGATTTCTCGCAGGGACTGGCCTCTCGAAGTTAAACGTAAAGTTTTACTTGATCTCATGAAGGAAGTGCCACGGCATCTTCTTCACCAAGAATTATGGTGTGCTAGTGAAGGATATAAAGCCTTTAGCTCAAAAATAAAGAGGTGCATTCAAGTAATCTTTAAGCTTTTACTAACTAATTTATGGTTTCTGTGTAATGTGTAGGAAACCCAAGTGCTTCCCTTTAGTACAGATCTGGACTTTTTAATCAAGTTTAGGATGCATTTCTGGACATGCTTTCATCAATTGATATTCCCTTTGAAACCGAAATTTGTAGATGTTAATTGACACTTACGGTGGATGTCATTGGCAAGTTCTGAAGTGTAGTAAAATGACATGGACTGAGACATTGAATATAGAAAAATTAGACATCCTATATATACCATGTATAAGGTCATATTGAAGTCCTATCTTTTGGCCTTCTTTAACAAAATAATTTCAAAGAAAAAGCCACAACCTCATTATCCTATATTTATTGTATTTAGTACTTCTGTCATTAAAAACACATCCATATAAAAGATGCCATATTATTTTAAACAAAACTTTCACTGGCTATATGCTTGCGTAAGTGGGCACACATATTTATTTAGGTATTTCGCATACACTACAAACCTATAAGGAAGAACTTTTATATCTCATCAGATGGGGTATTTAAGCATCTCACCCTAACCTTTTTCTTTTTTGAAAAGAAAAAGGGAGAATTATAACTAGGTCCCATGGAAGATAAGTAACCACACCAAGTCCCAAAAATTAAAAAGGTGATATTAAATTGAATGTGCCAGGAGTTGTAAATAACAACAAAGTTTATAGGGCTTTCAATGAGATGGAATGTTTTTTTGCGACCTGGTCGTGATTAATTCTCTTCCATGAGATCAAGTTGTAAGTCTTCCAAAATAAATTGCATGCCTTTTCCTTTTTGGAATCAGCTTGGTCAATCTAAGAAAGTGATTTCCTGGGTTTTGACATGTCAGTTCAGAGCATTACGTTAGAATAATGTCATGCCAGTGTCCATGTCTAAGTCATCTGAAAATTGGTAGGTCCATGCTTTACAGAATTACAGTAAGAACTTAATCGAAGTTGCTTATTATCTTTATTGTCATTAGATATCAAAGAAATTATGACAATTTCTACTTGTTGGTCATTATCGGAAAATGCGTTTCCAAACTCATCCTTGACTAGCATTTGTTTTCAATAAAATTTTATGGCATAAGGGATATTATGTGCAGTTGCACTTAATAGTTTTTAATTTTTTAATCTGCAGGTATTCTGGAAGTGTAGCAGCAATGAGTATAGTTGGACATATTCTGGGTCTGGGTGACAGACACTTGGATAATATTCTTATAGATTTTGGCAGTGGGAGCATTGTACATATTGATTATAATGTTTGTTTCGATAAAGGACAAAGATTAAAAGTTCCAGAGATTGTTCCTTTCCGTCTTACACAGATGGTTGAAGCAGCTTTAGGGATGACTGGAATAGAGGGCAGCTTCAGAGCGAACTGTGAGACAGTTATTGGCATTTTAAGAAAGAACAAAGACATTCTTTTGATGTTACTGGAAGTGTTTGTCTGGGATCCACTTGTAGAGTGGACAAGGGGTGATTTTCATGATGAAGCTGCTATTGGTGGTGAGGAAAGAAAGGGCATGGAATTAGCTGTTAGCTTAAGTCTATTTGCATCTCGAGTGCAGGAAATCCGTGTTCCCTTACAGGTATTTATCCAAGTAGGAGATAAAAGTTGCATATGCATTATGGTTGAGGAAGAGAACTTTTCGTAACATTTCCCCCTCTCTTTTCAAAGCTCTTCTAATTCAAGTACTTTTAACATGGTTTAGAGGTGCTTTGGAATAACTTATCAAAAAAAAAAGAGGTGCTTCGGAATAACCAATAAACAAGTGTGTTAATATGTGTAATCTATATTCAGTATCCATCTTATGTCACATGGGACATTTAGAATATATCTCACGTGCTATTCTAAGGTGCTTGACTTATTCTATTTGTTTTTGGAATCTTTTTTAGCTATTCTATGCTTTGAAACTAAAACATTGACTGAAGATCTTCCCCCCCCCCCCTACCATCCACGCTTTCTTGAGATCTATCTGATACGTTTTCTCCCCATTAATATTTGAATAGGAACACCATGATCAATTGTTGACTAACCTGCCAGCTGTTGAATCTGCACTCGAGGTATTGATAAAGTTTGACATTCAAATCATAACTTTTTGTAAATATCAAGTAATATGTATTTCGTGTTAATTTGACTTTGATAATTGATGTACAGAGGTTTACCAATGTTCTTAATCAGTATGAGCTTGCTTCCACGTTATTTCATCGAGCTGATCAAGAGAGGTCTAACCTTACTCTGCATGAGACATCTGTAAAGTCAATCGTTGCTGAAGCAACCAGTAATTCTGATAAAATCAGAGCTTCATTTGAAATACAGGCCCGGGACTTCGCTCAAGCAAAGGCTATGGTTACAGAGAAAGCTCATGAGGCCACAAATTGGGTTGAGCAACATGGAAGGATTCTAGATGCTTTACAATGCAATATAATCCCAGAAGTTAATACTTCTTATAAGATGAATAACATGGAAGAGGCTTTGTCTCTTACATCTGCTGTCACTGTAGCTGGTGTCCCTCTAACTGTTGTTCCTGAACCAACACGAGCACAATGCAATGATATAGATAGGGAAGTTTCTCAACTTGTGACTGAGTTAGATGATGGACTTGCTTCTGCCAGAACTGCACTGCAGGCATATTCCTTGGCTCTGCAAAGAATCTTACCCTTAAACTACCGTACAACCAGTGCAGTTCATGGGTGGGCTCAAATTCTGCAACTATCAATCAGTGCCCTGTCTTCTGAAATTCTCTCTCTTGCCAGGAGGCAGGCATCTGACCTCGTAGTAAAATACCATGGAGATGGCATCGATTCTGTCAAATTCAGATATGATGATCTCTGTCTTAAAGTGGATCAGTATGCAATAGAAATAGAAAAATTAGAAGAAGAGCGTGCAGAACTAGAGAATTCTATAGGTTTAGATTCAGAATTAAAAGCTAAAGATCGAATTTTGTCTGCCTTTTTGAAATTTATGCAGTCCAGTGGTATCTTAAAGAAGGAAGATGGTACATCCTCAGTTCAATCTAGACGTGATGGAACAAACAACACTAGACTGCCTGATGACTTGGAAGAGAAGAAGGAAAAAGCATTATCAGTTCTTAACATTGCTGTAGGCTGGCTTTATAGTGAGGTTAAGAATAAAGTGCTTAACATGTATAATGAACATAATTTATTGCCAAATGATTCTGGAGCTTTTTTCACTGGATTTGAAGAGCAAATAGAAAAATGTAATCTTGTGACAGAATTTGTCAGTGATCTATGGAACATAATTGGGAAGGACTTATCTTCTGTTGAATTCAGTAAGAGCAAATATAAATTGCCCTCAGAAAGCAAATGGGTTTCTATTTTCAAAACCATTCTGTCTTCCTGTAATGGGTTGGTTAGTCAAATGACTGAAATTGTTTTACCCAATGTAATACGGTCAGCTGTTTCGTTACATTCAGAAGTTATGGATGCATTTGGGTTAATCTCACAAGTTCGAGGGTCCATAGATACTGCACTGGAACAGCTTGTGGAGGTTGAAATGGAGAGATCATCATTGGTTGAACTTGAGCAGAACTATTTTGTTAAGGTTGGTCTTATTACTGAGCAGCAGCTTGCTCTTGAAGAAGCTGCAATCAAGGGCAGAGATCATCTTTCTTGGGAAGAGGCAGAGGAACTTGCATCCCAAGAGGAAGCTTGTAGAGCGCAGCTTGATCAACTCCATCAAACATGGAATCAAAGGGATCTGAGGACTTCTTCCCTGTTAAAGAGAGAAGCTGACATTAAAAATGCCCTGGTTTCTGTGGAGGGTCATTTCCAATCATTGGTGTTTCCTGAAGAACAGAGAGAGCCACATATTTTAAGAAGAAAGGCACTGTTGGCCGAACTTGTGAAGCCCTTCTTGCAATTGGAATCCAGTGATAATACGCTGTATTCAGCTGATAGTTCTGCAATCACAATAAAATTTCATGCTCCAGCAGATTTGATAAATTCTGGGAATCGAATATCTGAGTATGTCTGGAAAGTTAGTGGTTTATTAGATGGTCATTCATTCTTTGTTTGGAAAATAGGTGTAATAGATTCTTTTCTTGAAGCATGTATACATGATGTTGCTTCATCTGTTGAGCAAAGTCTGGGCTTTGATCAGTCACTCAATTTTGTAAAGAAAAAGCTTGAAATCCAGCTACAGAAATATGTCAATCAGTATTTAAAAGAAAGAGTTGTTCCTAGCTTTCTCGCTTGTTTAGATAAAGAAATTGAGCACTTGAAGCAACTAACAGAGGCAACAAAGGAAGTTAGTTTAGATGAGTTGAAGAAAGATGGGGCTGCAAGAAAGGTTTTCCTTATGCTTGAAGAATACTGTAATGCTCATGAAACTGCTAGAGCAGCAAAGTCAGCAGCTTCCCTCATGAAAAGACAAGTGAATGAGTTGAAAGACACTCTTCACAAAACAACCCTTGAGATTGTTCAGATGGAATGGATGCATGATGCGAGTATAAATCAATCATATAACAGAAGAGTCAGGTTTGAGAGACATATTAATGGCGATGACAACTTAAATACAATTATTTTAAACCTCAGCAGATCTAAATTATTGGAAAATGTACAAGCTTCTGTGTCAAAAATCACAAGGTCGATGGATGGTCTTCAATCCTGTGAGCAAAATTCTCTTGTAGTTGAAGGGCAGCTTGAGAGAGCTATGGGTTGGGCTTGTGCAGGTCCAAATACCGGCACTTCTGGAAATGCCTCAAACAAAGGTTTGGGAATTCCACCTGAATTCCATGAGCATATTAAGATGCGGAGGCAGATATTATTAGAACTTAAAGAAAAGGCATCTGACATTGTGAAATTTGGCATGTCAGTGTTAGAGTTTGAAGCGTCAAGAAATGGATATTTGCTTATTCCCAGCCAGCCTTATCCTCTCAGGACTAGCATTGATGGCATGACATGGCAGCAGGCATATTTGAATGCACTGACAAGATTTGATGTCACTTACCACTCTTATACACGTGAGTTTACAAGATTTCTTGTGAATTAAAGTCTCTTCATTCCAGTTACAACATCCATGAAAATCGAAATTATGCTTTGTTTTTTGTGTACTAGGTACTGAACAAGAATGGAAGCTTGCACAAAGCACTGTTGAAGCTGCTTCCAATGGATTATATGCAGCAACTAATGAACTCTGTCTTGCTTCACTGAAAGCAAAGTCAGCTTCTGGTAAAATTCCCCTTTTCCAAAAAGTTTTCAATGCACTATGTTTTAAATTAAGAGGGGGAAGAAGAAAAACCACTCTGTATTTGCTTCTTGATATATTAAAACCTTGAGACTTTGACACTAATATCAATTCTATAAATGGCCTCAAATGAAAGCTTTTTTATTATTCATGTGTTATTGAAAAAGATGTGTCATATTTGATGTGTTTGACACGTCAAATACAAACATTATATTTTTTAACATGTTTGTGCTCCTTTATTCAGGAATTATACATGCATATGCTAGTACTGATTTTGTCATAGTATTTATGTGTGTTGCTTTAATATGTTCTTTTTTCCTACAAGGTGATCTACAAAGCACTGTTCTTTTAATGAGGGATTGTGCATATGAGGCTAGTGTCGCACTCACTGCTTTTGCTCGTATTTCAAGGATCCATACTGCTTTGACCTCAGAGTGTGGTTCTATACTTGAAGAGGTATTGTAATCAAAGATGTCATATCTCAGTGAGAAGTATACTTTCAAACTTTATATCTAATGATTTATAGAAATTCATGTAAGATATGTCCAAATCCAATATTAAAAGCACAATATGGTTCTATTTTGGTAATGATGGCAGCGGCCGTGGGACACACGTGGCATTCAATTAATATTTAAGAATCTAGTATTAGTATTAATTAGTATAATTAGGTTTGATATTTAGTTCTCCCTTCGTCCCATAATCTAAGATTCAAACAATCACTTTGTTGTAATTGAAAAAATTGTTAAAGTTAGTTAAAAACAATTAATATGCCCAAATTTCCGAACTTTTCCCCTATTTTTAAAGAGGATATAACTATAGAAGTGAGATTGTGATTAAATGAAAAAAATGATAAGTGTGTGTGTGGGGAAGATGAGAAAGAGTGTTTTCAACAAAAGACAAGTGGAAGAAACACAATAAATGCTAAGACAAATAAGAAACGACATATTTTGTGACATACTATCTCCCAAAAGTGAAGTTTATATTATGGGATGGAGGTAGTATAAATTATGGTTATATATGGATATCATAACTTATATCAATATTTTTTTCATATTGTATCTTTCTTCGAAGTGAAGGGTCAGTTTGGCTCAACGGTAAGCTCAGTTCGCTTGTCGTGGGGTCTGAGGTCGTGGGTTTGAATCACCCTCTCTGCATAAAGCAGGGTAAGACTGCCTAGTATATTCCCTTACCCTACACCCTCACCAAGTGGGGATTAGAATTGAGTGGGCCATTTTTTTTGTCTTTGAAGTATACATGAGATTTTATGATTAGATTATATTAGATTGTACTGTTAGCTTATTAGCTTATGTATGGTGTGCCTATGTGAAGTTGATTTTTTACTGTGCATTTTTAGGTTTTAGCAATAACTGAAGATATTCATGATGTTTACAATCTGGGAAAGGAGGCTGCAGCTACTCACCTTTCTCTCATGGAAGACCTATCAAAGGTTTCTCTTGTTTATCATTTTATAATGGTAAATTGGCTACATTCTCATGCTCATCCTTCCTAAAGTCAATGATTTTGTGGTGGCTTTTTGTTTCGGTAGGCAAATGCTATCCTTCTTCCACTTGAATCGGTGCTGTCTAAAGATGTAGCTGCTATGACCGATGCTTTTAGCAGAGAAAGAGAGACCAAGAAGGAAATATCACATATTCATGGACAAGCTATATACCAGTCTTATTGTTTAAGAATCAGAGAGGCATATCAGACCTTTAAGCCCTTGGTGCCATCTCTGACTTCAGCTGTGAAGGGACTCTGTTTCATGTTGATTAGGCTAGCAAGAACAGCAAGTCTCCATGCTGGAAATCTTCATAAAGTAATGTCACATTTGCATGATCTTGTCCCAATATATTTTGTATTAATGTAAAGTTTTAACTTGGATACGAGATTTTCTCCACATAATTGCTCCTGCTCAATCACTTTTGGTGGATAATTTTCTATTTATGCTTTCTTTTTCAGGCTCTTGAAGGGATAGGAGAAAGCCAGGAAGAAAAATCACAGGATATTGCTCTCTCAAAATCAGATCCTGCTGATGGTGATGCTGCTGAGTTTGATGGCAAGGAAGTGGAATCTTATGATGATGGTAATGAAGATGTTGTTGGATTTTCTCATCTTTCTTTGGAAGATAAAGGATGGATATCTCCACCTGATAGCATCTACTATAGCAGCTCTGAATCTGGCATGACATCGACGGAAGCTAGTTTCCCAGATAGCTTGAATGATTCAACAGAAATTAAGGAACTGCTTTCTGAAAGCTCTACTAGTAAAATCGCCACTCATCATATGCATTCTGCTTCAATTTCTCACACTGATGGTGAAGAAATCTCTTCTTCTATGCTTTTGGAATTCAAATCCATGGAGCATAATGTCAATGAAGAAATATCAAATTCCGCTTCAATCTCTCACACTGAAATTTCTGCTTTGCCATTTGATAAATCTGTGACGGTCCCTACTAATACTCTCAATACTTTAAATGAGAGAGTACAGAAGTCTGAGGGTGAAGCTGAACCAGTTTCCTCAAACGAAGATAAGGATGGTACTAAACATCATGAAGCTGTGGGTGCTAACTCAAATGCCAGAAGTCGGGTGGGAAGAGGTACTTGATATTTTTATAGATTGTCATTTACGTCATACTTCGATATCAAAATTTACTCCTGAACCTACTGTCATGTGCAGCCTTCATGGTAAGCTGAAAATAGTGTTGGGGTTCTAAGTTAGTGTAACTTTTGTTTGAGAACTAAATTTTGCATTATTAAAATAGCTTTTGTTACGCAGTGGAAGAATGTGCGTGGAAACAAGTTATGACTTGGTTTGGCCGTAGTTTTTTCTTGGCATGAGCATGATGGATATCTTAGTGTTACCTAGCTTTCATATATCGTGTACAAATTCTTAATTATGAATTCCATAGCTGCGTAGATCAGTGTCATTACTGATGCATTCTTAACCTCCTGTTGGGAACATTAAGAAATCTTTGACGCCCACAAGTCATCCTTTATATCTTGGTCGTTTACCATTCACTAATCAACTGATGCTTCATCACTGTTTGATTTTTGTGCTAAATACTAGGTAAAAATGCATATGCATTGTCAGTGTTGAAGCGAGTTGAGATGAAAATAGATGGTCGAGATATTTCTGAAAACAGGTAATCGTTGTTTTCGAATGCAAAAGACCTGCCTGGAATTTACTGTTGATACTAAGTGATTCGTTTTTGTATTTCAGAGAAATTAGTGTTGCAGAGCAAGTAGATTATCTACTGAAGCAAGCCACTAGTGTAGATAATCTTTGCAACATGTATGAAGGCTGGACACCATGGATTTGAGCGCATTGTGACTTGAGCATCTTGAATTGAAGCACCAATCCCTATATCATGCAAAGTGACCTCAGGTTTTGTTGGGTTTGTTCATGGAGGGGAATAGATCCTTTGGTCTGATCTTTGGCATGCGGTAATGAAGACACAAAAGGCCACATCTCATCAGCCCTCATTGGCCATATCCAGCAGTAGCCTACCAACATCGATCACAATCGCTTCTTATCATCGCCTAACTGTATGTCTAACTTCTGTCATCCTTTCAATTTCAATATTCTGCGGCAAAGTTATTTGACCAGATATGATTTTACATGCATTATCTTAGGACATGCTGCTGAAAAGTTCAGGGTATGAAGCTGAATCATCGGAAAATGATGTTCAATCTGTATGCGACTGATTTGTCCACCCATTCCTTGGGTCCATGTCAATTTGAAAGGTTATGTTTTGAATAACTTTGCCAATTATGGAAAGCTTGAGGTAACGGAAAGGATTGATTTCTCAATTACCTGGGTGTTATTCGAGGCACCTTTTCTTGAAAATCTTCAGCTGAACAGCAGTTACATATTCGTATGATATTCATCAGGAGAGAGGCTATATAATCAGCTGCACATTTCTGGTTCATAAATTTCTTCAATCAGACATCATCCATCTTGCTCTAGACTGGATTTGGCAGTTAATGCTCCTTAGAGAAATATTATCAGATTTATGATTCTCTGCCTATTTCGTTGTTTCATTGCTGCTGCCAGTTAATCTCGGGATTCCCTTCAACTTGTTTTAGAAATTTCTCGTTACCCCCTGTGTATATTGTATATGAAACTTGCCCTTTGGATAATCATGCCAAACTACGTATGTATATGTGCAAGTGACATGTATAGTTATAGTTGAGATTTTAATAAATAAAAGGAACTATTCTGCATCAACGTAACTTGTAACGATTAGATAGATATCATACTTATTCGGGGCTTAACTAACTGTTATTTCATTCTTAGATATAATGATCTATGCACAAATTTCTAAATGAGACAATTCCTGAATATAATGTATATCTAGCCATATTGTGAATTAAATTTATATTTCATAATTAATTTAATCTCCTTATCTTTCATAGTATCATTTTAGGTGAGATAGCGATTTACTGGTTTAAGCATTCATTTTCAGAACTCGTTCACTTTTGAACAAGTATATGAACTCATTGAAAGGCTAAAATTGATGGTCAGTATAGTTGTTAGGAATATTTTACGTAGGTACTTTGAAGTTTGAACAGAAATAGATAAACGATATGGGGAAATAACGTGGGTCTAAATCGCTTGTATCTTCTTTGTGCTTTCAATAAATGATTAGAATATTGAGCATACCACAAAATACTATAGGACACCAGACACTTGAAAGAAATACCACTTCATCATGGCATTTTAATAAACTAACAAAACCACGGTCTGTGTGCAGCTGTTTTGCAATCTATTGCTCTTTTCTCTAGTGACTTCAAGAGATAAAGATCACTAAAGTCGTGTCATCAAATTAAATGATTGAATAGGTGCCTGTTTTCTGTCATGGTTTGAAAGCACACAGACCCAATAATGTGGATCCCACTGTTTTGCCTTATCCACATTACCAACCGACTTTCCCATCACCATCTTCTATATATAATCCTAAACTTGATTATTTGGCTTCACATCAATTACCTTACTGTACACAAATAGGTACATTACTAAGTGAAGCATAAGTTTCAGAGTCTCACACTCAAAATGTCTGGTCTGATTGATATGTGGGCCCAGGAGGTGTCCAAGGTTAAGGAGAAGGCTCATGGCTCCTCCAACCACATGGAGGTTGATTATGGCCACTATGCTCAAAAACAACAAAAGGAGAATATGAGATCTACTGCTTTAGCTGTGGCCACTGGCAAGTTCAACCACCTCAACAATAAGCCTATGTTGCTCTTTTCTGAGGAATCTGTTTCTTTGCTCGTGACTTGTTTTAGCCCTTAGAAGTTGCAGAAAACAAACAACAAGCTCTTTCATGTGGTGGGGATGTATCAGAGAGTTCAGATTCTCTGTGTCATATGTGTACATGTCTCTCTGAATTTTAATTTAAACGGTTGGAAGAGTGTAGATATAGATGTTGTTCTATAATGTAACGTTTTTTTATATAGATTCTATAATATAACTCTGTATAATAGAGGGTGAGAAAAATATATATCTTTTAGTTGTTGAATTTTTTTTGTTCGTTTGAAAAATTATTTTTAAGTTTTTGATATATTTTTTGGGTAGAACACGGTCATTGACTTGTTTGCTAAGTTGGAAGATTTAGTATTGACTCATGAGGAACTACAATTGAATGAGTGATAAGAATAAAATGATAATCAATAAAAAAGTTTAAGAACTAAATTTCAAGCAGGTTTAAATATCCGAAAAAAGAAGAAACTGAATTAAACTAAGTCAAACCTCATGAGTCAAAAATTTTAAAATTTCAATAAAAAAGGGAGCAGAAATATCTATTTTCCCTATACATCCATAACACTTGAAACTCTCTTCTAGTGTGGAATGATTGCAGGTGAATTATCATGGTTTGTTTTCTCATTAATTTTTAAACGAGTTTTGTTAAAAAACAAACACTACAAAAAGTTTGCTGTAAAGTGGCATTGAACATACTGGAGTTTACAAACGTTAAAAAGATGCTACGACATTTTTAATAAAAGAAAATTCACTTTCCTGTCATTTATAAAAATTGCTGTGGGACTTGGAATCACGGTTATATTTAAATTTAACAAGCTACACCAAAAGTTGTGAAGGTGGTATCTGAACAATTTAAACTAAAAATTTTAACTTTCATCGTATTTCAAAATTCAAAAAACACTTGTAAAAGTTTGTAATACCAAAATTATAACCTAACTAAACGTTGCCCGATATTTAGACATCTGTTTTGGCGGAATCTGTCATTATTCATATGACTTATCATTTGGTCCACTTTGAAACTTTCAAACTAGGATCACAGAAAAGCAAAACTGGGTTCTCCATCAAGAAACCAGGAGTTCCAAATTTGTCTCTAGAGACAAATCCAGTTATACATGCATGGACTTTTGTGACCTATGCATCTTACCACATCTTCAAAAATACAACTTACATAATTTTAAATTTTCAATCAATCACTACAGTAAAAACTTAGATTTAAATAAAATGATGCCTTATATATTAATTCAAATTTATTGAAGCCTGATAAAACGTATTGGAAAATGTCCCTTTACTAGCTAAACACATTATTAGCGGAAAGCCCAAAGTAAAAGGACAAGTAAAAATAAAAGGAAACAGGACACATATAATACTACATCTACATCTGTTCCAAAACATAAGACAATTATTTTGTTAGAATATAAGGGCTCTATTTGAATGTATGTGTTTGTTACTAAATATAACACCTATTTTTATTTTTTTTTTCTCAACATTTTTCATATCTATCATTGATAATTTCAACAATAAACATCCTTAGGTGGTTATTGAAAGTATCCTAGGTGATTAGGGTAATTTTTCAATATTAAATCATTTTAACCAACTTAACTAACATTTTAATCTAATCAAATTAAGTAATTAGTTCTCTGTTTAGGAAAAGAGTGATTATATAAAAAAATGTTATAACTATAGGGTCAATCAACAGTAGCTTTTAATTATTGAGTCAAAGAACAAGAATTTCAAATATATATTAAGCCAAATTCGAAAAACAGCACTCGATTTCTGTCGTCCACATCTATGCATTGTTGTAGATGAGTCAGAGATGAAGATGCAAAGAATAAGCATGAATGAGTGTGATTATCCGAAGAGTAATGCTGCCCCGTCTCTTTGAATTAATGAACCCAAAGAGTAGCTAATAAAAAGTAGGATGTGCACCAATCGGAAGTTAGTTAAACTGGTAAGTGGGCTACAACTTCGTAAGGATGAGAACACATGTTCGAATCCGGGAAGCGCTCTCATTAGAAAAGGGGACAACTTTGCCTTTATAGGAAACACTTCTACCTCTCGAGTCCGGTTTAAACCGAGCGGTGCTTAACCACACCCTGCAAGACGTTTCAAAGCAAAAAGTGTCATTCATGGGCTTAAGCAACATACTGCTCCTATAATAGAAGAAACCAAAGCAAAAAACTAAGCATTAATATTCTTTCTAACCAATAAACAATTTATAAAATATCAATTTGACCAATGTACAATAGATGGTCTCAATTTATCCAATAAACAATAAAAAGTATCTAATTAGCCAAAGGTACTAGGCAATACAATTATCTAATTTGAGTTTATGCTCTTCTCATGAGTTTAATAAGGGGTATTTGCAGTTTAGTCCCTGGTAAGGGAAATTAATACTGGAAGGTCCCAATACATTCCAAAATAATTATAAAGTCTCAGGGGTCCTTTCCTGCAATTGTTTGCTTAACTTCAATGACCATTTTGCCCTCATTAAAGATGGTTGCCATCTCACTGGTCCCTACAGGAGGACTATGCTTTCATCTTATGAGGGCAAAATGGTAATTGAAGATAAGCAAACAATTGCAGGAAAGAGCTCCTGGGACTTTATAATTATTTTGGAATGTATTGGGACCTTCCAGTATTAATTTCCCTTACCAGGGACTAAACTGCAAATCTCCCTTTAATAAAATCCACAAGTTTGGCAATCTTGTCTTATAAAGTTAATAACACGTCTCTTGATAAATGGTGACTCAAAAACAAAATCATGTCTTATGAGCTTACAACTAGCTAGTAAAATAATTAACTCATGACAATTTTTTAAATGTTAACGTAAAAATGGTTAGATTAAATTGTCACGAGTTTAGTAATAATAATGGTATTGACAACAGCTCAAATTAAAGTTGTTAAACAAGACTTTAATATTTAAATATTTAAACTAATTATACTAGAAAAACCTTATATTTTGTAAATCTGATCCATTGGGCACGGTAGTATTACTGCCTTCCACTGTCCTCAAATCAAATAAGAGGTAATGTGAATTATAACCTTAATTATTTTTATGTAGAGTCTTGGCTTTTATTTCATTATATATAGTCCATTTGAATACATATATACAATTAAGCATGTCAATACGGGATTTTCGTTCTAGACCTCATTCAAGCTTGATAGGCTTTGTTTTCTTTGTTGAACTTTCTCAGGAATTTCTTCATATGATATAGTGGTTTAATCGAGACAAGCTTTCCATTTCACATTGTTAATATCACAACCACAAAATTACACTTTGCTTTTTTCTTCCTTCTCATATTCATCCCCCCAATCTCTCTTCTCCATTATTTTGTCCAATCTCTTTTTTTTGGACCATTATTTTCTTCAATCTCTTTTCCATTATAGCGGATTGTCTATATATGGATTTGTCGTAACCTTCAAAATTATTCCAAAGGCACATTTTCTTCGTTTTACAGAAAATTCGCATCCGCCCTCAGCTTTTTCAGATATTTTGTATTTGTCCATGATTTTTTCTGGGAAAACCTTTCGTGGAGAAGGGACACCGTTACTAATGTAGGTAGCGCTGCCATTCTATTATAAATTAGTTGATTGTTAATAGGTCTTAGATTACTGGACAGTGTTAACATAAAACAATATGTATTTATAATAATTTTATAATATATTAATATTCATAAGACTAATAATTTGGGTCGTCATTCAAAAATTTTGATTCTGGAAAAATCTCAGATACGTATAAGTATATCTAATGTTGCAAAAGTCTTCTATAGGATTGTTTTATCCAAAAGTTTAAAAGGGTATCGAGAAGTAATAAATGGAATCCAATACCGAGATTATTGATAGAAGCTTCTGTGCAATTAATTATCTTGACCTTTCCAATGATTTTCTACACACTCATCATTTTCAACACAGACAAATCCCTTTTTTGATCAAGAACAACACACAATCCCGATCATCGCAAAACAAGTTTTTTCCTTTTTTCTTATCAATCTAAAACGAGTTACTATTTTGGGATCTTTTCTTTGTACTAAATAAATATAATATGTTACATTTTACAAAATTAAACAATAATAATAAACAAAGTGTAAATTTTTTATGACTCCATCATTTTGATATATCATATATATGTTATTACATTGTACAAAATTAAATATAATGGTGTCCCTAAATATAAGGTCTAATTTCTTATAAAACAAACAAAATCTATTTACTACTAAACTTTTGATTAAGTTAGTAAGAGGTTGTACCAACTTAGTCAGGGTACTCGATTTCAAGCTAAGCGCAACACTATTAAATACTTGGTGTTAAAACTTTACCACCCTTTGTTCCTGTCTAACTTGATTTGGATTAGTTTAAACCTCAATAAATCCTTTAATTTAAAAGGAGGTAGGTCCAGATTTCCAGATGAATTTATTAGACCTATTTTTGTGGAAATGAATTTGTTCCTAGTTATGGAACATTTTTCCAATTTTCTTTAACTATTCCTAAAATTATCTTTATTGATGCTCCACATTAATGAACAATAGTAAGAGAATGAGGGTGATAATAGAGATATGTGATTATGGTATGTTGATAATATCATGTGATTTTAAATAACTAATATCATTAATCTAATTGAATTACATGAATATGTCATATACTTAAAAAGACAAGCAATGAGAAAATGTTGGAGCCAATATATATCCGCCCTTATGCTCCAGTCCATTTTGTATGGGTCGTCATGTTATTGGCATACTCTACACGTGAAACCTGAGTTATAAATGCCATAATAATTTGTATTTTATGTTATACTATTGGTGTGTTAAAAATAGAGATAATGAAAAAAAATTCTTCCGAATTTCAAAATCTTAAATTAGTCATTTTGAATTGTTAATATAGTTGTTAATCCCTATTTTCAAGTTATTAATGCCTATACAGAAGAAGTTATTGTGATTTTGAAATACAAATGTATTTTTTTTTGTTTTTTGTCTCCAAAAAAATATGTGAAAACCTTCTGATCAAACCAAAGTTATTAAACACGTTTAATTTTTCATAATTTATGTGAATAATATGATTTTTGCATTCATATTATATTTTATTCCTATCATATTGGTTTATATATACATAGATTAAAAACTAAAAACATCGTATTATGAACAAAATTGTAGTATAATTTGTAAATTGCCCACTTCAGCTTATTGGTATGAGAACTTACTCTGTCTAATTTTAAATTGAAGACCTTTTGAATTTTTTATTTTGAACCACTAAATTGTAAATATATCACATGCAACCATATTATTATAAGTTAGATTATAAGTAAAATAAATTAGTCTTCAATAAAAAATAATTATAAACAAATTAAAGTGATTAGTTTTAATTTGCATCTTTAATTTCTCTAAAAAAGTTAAAAAGATTTTATAATTTAAACGGAAGAGACTATCATATAAATGGGAGATAGTTTAACCCATATGAAATTTCCTGCGGATATATATTGTATGCCTTTTAAAAATAAAGGAAAAAGTACTTCATCCACTCATCTAGTCCTATGTATGCATTGGCAAAAAAAAAAAAAAAAGTCCTATGTATGCTAATTGTGTTTGTTAATATAATATTTTTTTCTGAAATGCCCTAACAATAATCTTTTATAATTCATCCCACTCCTTTTCTTATTTGATCCTTTTTTTATAGTAATTTTAAATTAATGGAGTTGAACTCACCCACTGTCATGTCAAAAGGCAATCATTGTTTGTTTTACAGAATACTTACATAATCATTGATTTTTAACTCACTTTAACAGCTTTTTTAGAACTCATTATTCGACTAATTTCACCTTATATCATGGGATGGAGGGAATACTACTCAAGCATTGAACACTCATCCATCGAAATTCCAACATTTTCGCCAATTGAACTTACACTTAATGGGTTGTGCTTACTTGATTCCTGTTGAGAGACTATTAAGTATTAACAGCGTAATGTGAGAAAAAAATTGACAAAAATCAGAAATATGTCATATATTTATTTAAGATTAAGATCAATTATTTCGATTAGTCTTTATATCCATCACAATTGCAGAATAATAATGTAGTAATTTATAGACCACAAAAGCAGCCAATGGAAATTGCCCAACGAATATACGAAACCGTGTGTGATAGTATATCCAATTCCTTACGTGGCACCTATATCGTCTCACACACGTTCCTCTGACTTTCTCAATTTCCCTGTCCTTTTCTTTTACAGTTTTTACTTTTTACACGCAAATAAACTGAAGATACTTCATGACCATAATTCATAAATGTTTCTCTTCTTCGTTTATAAAAGTATAACTTATTTACTTATTTGATTAGGTTAAGAATATCACTTAAATTAATTAGTATAAGTTAATTTGTATGACATGTTTTCCTAAAACACTTTAATCATTCTGAGCAAAAAAAAACACTTTAATCATATTTCAATTGTTTTCACACTCTCTTGATTAAGTGTTGGTTTGAGAATATCAATAAGGGCAGTTTTATAAAATAACAAAAATTATTAATACAGTAATTAGATATTTATAATCATTATTAACTCCATAATTAAATCATCCATTCCCAACCGATGAGTACTAGTGTATTACTAGTAGTTTACTACTACCAGTAAAGTATTGTGGCGATTGACTGAAATAAAATTTTGTTCATTAAAACTTACGGTTATGTCAGTTAACGTAGGCAAGGGTAAAACAGTTGATCAAAGGTTAAACGCACTTGTTGGGTCTATAAAAAGGAGGTGTCACCTCCCTCTTATACATTCATCTCAAGCTCCAAAGTGAAACAAAAGGAAGGAAAAAAAAGGATATTTTTTTGCATAACAGCATCCAAATATGTCTGCCATGGTTGAGATATGTGTTGGAGAGCTCTCTAAGCTCAGAAACAAGCTTCTTTCTCCCAATAATTCCTCATCCTCCAAATCCATGACTACTTCTTCTACTTCTTCACAACCTCCTCAGTCCCCTCGAACTCAATCCATTCTTAAGAACACTTCACCAGTTGAGATGTCAGATATCACTGTCTCTTTGCTCATGGATCGCTTTGCTCCTTGCTGATTCACTCATCTATATCTATATATGTCTTTGTAGAGATTCTGTTTCCAAATATATGTATGTATGTATGTATGTATGTGTATGTTTGGCTTTCTGTTATTTCAGATCTAGAAAAGTGTAGTTAGTTTGAAGTTTGTGGATGACTATATGTAAATTATATGATCTTGTTATTGTATGTCATGATCACTTTTGGGTCAAGAAGGCCTTTTGTTCATCTGCATCATTTCTAATTCTCTGATTTGTCTATGAGCTCTTTTAATTTTGTAGTCCATTAGTACAAAACTTGGCATGTGGGGTACTTTTCAAAAAGTTCGATTTGCACAAGATTGATCTCTTGAAACAACAATGTTTCACTCTTTTGAAGTGCTGATTATAAGAAGTATGCACTTTCAAAATTTTACCTGATTCTGTTCATTCTTTGGTTAAGTGTCTGAGAAAACTGTCATAACAAAGTCGATCCCATGGCGAAAAGGGGTAAAGAAAGAAATAATACAGTACATTTCATCAAATCACCCAAACAAGAAAGAAAAATAAAAGGTTTTTTATTTTCCTGCATAACATGGGCTTGCCATTTCTTGTTCACATCTCAGAGTTCAGCAAGGACTGGTTTGAACAATCTCCCTCTATCATAAGAGAAGAATATAACAGGAGAACCTGCATAAACTATGAGGGGAAGTAAGTTTAAATATTGGTTTTAGAAAATGTAATAATCACTAGAGAGTTTTAAAAAAAATTAATGAGCAACTTTTTTTGCCGACAAATCAAGTGAGAAAACCTGTTATCTCCTGTTATTACCTTGTGCATTTGTAATTGCATAAAGCTTACTACCGTGAAATATTTTTTGTGCCCACATTTATTTCTTCCTTGGGACCATACAACTACTTCCCAAGCTTGTCAGTTGTCACTGACTAGCCAAAAAATAAGCTTTGTTATTTGTGAGAGGCAATTTGCCACATTTCACAAAAGAGGCCACATTGCCTAACATGTGGCGTGGATAAAAACCATAGGTTGAATGTGGCGAGAACTCAAATGTGTTGAATCGGTTTTTACATGATAAGAATAAATGTATAATTTGGAGTTTAAGAATCTCTTTGCAAAATAATTTAACCACTTTTCACCCGGACAAATCGACAATTGAGAAATCAAGTTAAAGTTTACATTGTTTTTCAAATCATTGACAGCTCAAGCTCCGTGGAACCGAATCCTTTCATAAGCAGCACCCGAAGATTCTATAAAATACTCCCTCCGGTCCTAAATATAAGACCTAATTGACTTTTTTGAAAAATCCTAAAAAAAAAGCAAAATAAGTTAATTATAAATTGATTTACCTAATTTTTTCCCTTAAACTAGTTTATTTTACTTATAAACTAATGGATAATCTAAAAATATATCAAATATGTTATGATTTAATAGACTATTTTGTAACCTTAAACTCTCCAAAAAAAAGTTATCTAGGTCCTATATTTAGGACCGAAGGTAGTAGTAGTTTAATCCGGAAATCCAGAGCCTAGTCAATATTGTACACGTACATTAATCTGAATATTCAGAATGTGACACATCATCGGTTTTATTTACGTGCCTTGTGTCTTTGTTATAATGATTTTAGAAATCTGAATGCCAGTACAAAATTATGGCCAAGCTTTACATTAATGGATTTTCTAAGTTTTGCAAATGGCATTATAGTTTTTATTGGACTACCCTACAATGTGTTGAATCTATCTCCTTTCCTTTCAAACCTTTTTGGGTATATGTTCATTCCTCTATTGAGAGTGAATATAGCGACATAATCTTCATCAACTTTATGTTGATGACTTTATCTATATGCAACATTTCAATACAAAGATTTTCCATAGGATGTACTACTTATTTATGTTCTGATATTGGAACTCTTAGTTTATGCTCATGTTTCAGTGTGTTTGTTGACAAGTATAGTTTATCCATGTTAGCTGTAGTTAGGAATTGAAATTGTGTTTTTTGTTCTTATTTATATATATATATATATATATATATATATATATATATATATATGAACAATACTACATAATTATTGACTAGTGACAAACCCTTTGTTGAGATATTTTTTGTTGTGAGCACCCAATTTCACTTTAACTATGGGTATGTATAGGAGATTAAGTGCTCCATCACAAACAAATTATTACTATATAAAATAGTTTAAATCCCTCAATAATTTTGTGTACTTCAAAATCATCAGTATGAGAAGACTTCGGCCAGAACATGACAATGACAACCCAAAACCATAATAGGAGTAGGTTTTTAGAGACGTTATAAACTATAGTGGCCCAGAATTTTCTCATTCCAGATATTTTCATAGAAACTTTGATCAGACAACGACTAAATTGACAACTTTGAACAATTAGAAAAGTGTGAAAAGGGGAAAGCAAAAAAAAAATCTTCTTTATGGATATTTATTGCAGTTTAGCTTGTGAGAATAGAGAGAATAAAATTATCAAAATCTTTTGTCTCCTCATATCAAATTCAAAGACAATCTTCTTTATGAACTGCACCTTTTATGGTTTTATATGTACAAAGAATTTTGTTGCACTATGGCCAAATCTTTTTTGTATTTTACCATTCTTTCTAACTTAACAATTCATTTGTACTCCAGAATCATGAGGAGGTTGGCTCAATCTCATCAAAAGATGTTGTAGTATTCTCAAACTTATCTCCTGTGACAGAAGGATCCCATTTTTCCCAAAACATAACCTCTCTTGCATATCTGAGAGCATCATCAACAGTATCAGGTTCCAAACCAGTGACCAATGAAACAAACAGCTTTCTGTTTGTAAGAGAACTGAACAGTTTCTTAAACTTTGTAGCAATGTATTGAAAGGCACGTTGAGCTAATGGAGGGCTATTAGTATAATTACTAACTTGATTCTGATTGCTGCCCATCACTGGATTGAAGTCACAAAACCATTCACATCGTGTTAGCGGTATTTGTTCGATCTTTTCCTCGAGCAGATCAAGTTTGTTCAGAATCAAAAGGAATTTCTTGTTAACAAGGGAAGGACGAGTGATTATGTTTTCAAATAGTTGCCTGGCTGCAATCATTTTGTTGGTAGAAACACCATTTCTGTCTACAATGTACTCATCATAATCAGTTAACGCGACACAAAACAAGACAACATCCATGTCTTCAAACATCTCCAGCCATTTGCAGTTTTCTCCAATCCCTCTTGGATGTACTCTGATAATCTGATACCTACATGTAAAGTGATAGTAGGCAAAAAATATTAATTTGCATTCAACAAAACTTGGCATATGAAAAATGAAGGTCTCTTTTATGGGGAAATAAGGAACATATCAGGGAAATTATTGCCCTTGTATGATGAAGTATGGAATTTATGGAAGCCATCTTCCAAACATCAAAATGGTATTTTTTGTCCATGAACAAATTGCTTCCATATGTCATCATCATGCAAGTTCAGAGCATCAACCAGAAGCTAAAATAGATGTTCAAAAGGTTTGACCACAAAATAAAGGTTAAGCCTTTATATGTTTCAAATAAAGTTGCAGGAAATAAGATTAGATTACTTGAGAGAAGGGTCATGCTGATAATCAGAGTCTAAAGATTCCTCGGAGCTTCTCTTGGGAAATGAAAACTCCACAGAAGTGAGACTGTTGGATAAAGATATTCCCTCGGCATACATGATATCCATGTCTGTGGGTTCGTAGTCTACCTTGGAAATCTCAACAGCCTGCATCCACAGATTTATTTAGACATTATTAATGATAAGCTAGTCTTCTTTTCTTGAATTATGTGATGAGCCTCATGTCCAAATAATTTAGAACTAAAAAAACTTAAAAATAAGAATAACCACAACTTGTTGAAACATTAACATAGCTCATTGTGGAACTATAAATTGACATTATTTTTCTCCCATGTTCAGGTGCTCATTATCTCAATACCATCTTATACTGAATTGATTCAGATAGTTCCATGTCTAACTGATAATCCAGAGTCCAATGTATAAACTACACCAATGCAGTGATAAAGTCATATATCAACACACTGTTGATCTCTCCTGTCCATTTAACCTTTTCATTTGTGTCAAATAAATCATCCAAACTGTATAACCAAAAAGAGAAAAGAGGGAACAACATAGAAATCTGAACATCTTCAAGACTCAAACTGTCTGCATTAATATCAATCAAAATTTGGAATCACTCATGTTCTGGAAGCATAAATAATTTGAGAAAATGATTGAAAACCAAACAATATCTTACCCGGTCTAGAAAGTAACTTGCGCCTCTAGGTAGCATGGCCAGTTCATTTCTCCGATTGTATGTTGCCTGAATGGCATCATCCCTCCATAGCTCTTCTATAAGTGGTGCATATTCACGAGTAGCAGCTGGAAATATTGCGTCCATGTTATCAGTAACCATGTATTTGATAAGCCAATCTGAGAAAGCTTTCAATCTTGGGCCAATGGAATAGATTGTTTTATCATTAGTTTCTCCAGTGTTCCCTGTAGCAAGTTAAAGTCAATACCTTCTCTCATTATAAAGAGCTAATGGCAGATGAATAGTTTCTTTAAGCTTGTTACCAAAGAGCTATCTTTACGCAGAAGAAATGTATTATATGGTTTGCTGTTTATGTATTATATGGTTTTCTATTTGCAAGTGACTACATGAGATTACTTAATTCACTAGCTGCAAAATGGAGAAAATCACAAGACATCTGAAAACTATTCTGCTCATGATATCAACAATGCCAAGAGAGCAATTGAATGGATGAAATCAGATTTACTTTATGATATGCTCTGATTAGCAAAGGGGAAAGATTCAATTGAATAATGTCGGTGATCTGATCAAAACAAAACCTCTAGTTAACTTTCATTTAGTTGGAGAACTTACCATCTAAAGTGGATTCATCAGTGATCTGTCTATTTCTCTTTTCCAACAAACTCTCTTCAAAAGTCTCACGTCCCTCCAGCAGTATACCAAGGTATGTATACAAATTGCTTTGTATAACCAGCTTGATATTTTGCCGTTCTTCTTCAGAGAAAGGAATGTTGTACAGATGCTTCGCCTGAGATGAAATATTCAATATTTAAGGACGACTCTAAATCAAGGGTTATTTAACAAACACAAGTGCTATCCATTCGTCAAATACACACAAGAAAAGGCAAGTAGCACCAATGTTTCACAAAATACAATGTGCGTCAGAGGAAACTCTCAAAATATGGATCATCCACCAAGCTTATCATCTAACCAGGGCAACTAGCAGTGGGAAATGTGACTGATTAAAATCAAGTATGTTGAAGAACTAAGGCCTGTAACAGTTATCATGTACTTCCTTTGCCTACATTTTGTTTGGGATTACAGAAAGAATTGAGCCAAAATACATAGTATAAAAATGATTACAGAAAGAATGAAAAGTAGTTCAAGAATTGGGCCAAATTTTCAATTAATAATCACAGCAGAAGTTGTTAAGCTTATCAACATCAAGACTTTCCTTTACTTCATTAACAGTGCATCAATGTAAGAACAGAATGTGTGCAATAAAATGAGTTCCCTCGGGCAACATTCTTGTTCTTACCTGTTTAATTATAGTACTTGTTCCAGATTTAGTAGAACCAACAAGAATAATTTTGACTAGCTTCTTCTGTACAGGGTTATCCTTGACTATATTCTCTCCTTCAACATAACTTTCACTGCTAGCAGCAGGTCCACGGTTGGAAGGTAGAGACAGAAAGACACAAGCTATCCTCACTGTTGCCTGTAAAAGGATATACTCACAATCATTGATGAATGATATGACAAAAAAAAAATATCAAGGATGGTAAAAGACAAGATCAATCATCACATTGAATCACCTTATCCCATATACGCCCTTTGACCTTCTTGTGCCCCGCTTCCTGGTAGGATCCATCTTCACTAACCCAAAACTCAAGTGTTCCTTCACATGGGATTCCTGCAATCTGCAAACAAACAGCACATATTTTGATTCATCATGCACACTAAAGCTCATTAAGTGTATGGTTGTTCCTAGAACACCAACCTTCAGCATCCAGAGCTCTTTTGATGTTATTTCTCGACCGTTAATTGACACGTTCGTGTTTCCTCTACTTGCGTTTTTCTGTAGGTGACCTCCAACATTCAGCCGTGGGGTAATAAATTGTGAAGGCCCATGACCATCCTGTTACATTGCAGCACAACAACATATTTTACTTTAGACTATTAAAGCTTAAACAGTTTTATCTGAGAAACTTAAACTACAAAGGGTTGATCACAAGGGATGATCAACAAGAAAAAATATACAAACTTAAGAAGGATAGTGTTCACCTTTCCCCAAAATCCAGATGCTCTATCATACCAATAGGAGCCTGGTTTTAACTTTTTTGGGGGTTTAGGACAGTTCAGTAACATCTTCAGCATACTACTATCAAGAGGTTCTCCATTCACAAAAAAAAGTTCTGGGGGCATTTGATTAGCCTCAGAATCCAATTCATCATGCATGATTTGTTTCACTTGTTCCACAGACAACATGTGTTTGAGCAAACGAGAACACTTTCCTTGGTTTCTCCTCATATTTTCTTCAATTCTATAACCAATACAAGTGATACATTTTCTTCCTTCAGGCATAGAACCCATGACTCTTATAACACAGTATCTGCAATACTTGGCACAACACACAATGCAAATCTCCTTTTTAGTGAACCTATTTCCTCTATTGCATCTATAACACGTACCTTTCTTCCCAGTTCTCTCAGCATGTGGTCTCAAAGGTGTTCTTGTAATCTCAGAAGTACCACCAAAGTTTGCATTAACAAGCGTTTCACATGTCTCCTCTGGACTAATAAAAGTCACAACTGAAGGCCTTTTGACATGTACAGGTACAACATTGTTACTATCATCTTCTCTGCATGAAAATATGCCAGAAGAAGCCGAGCCATAGCTTGAACCTGACTCAGCAGTATTTGAATTAGTGATACTCAACTCATTTTCAGGTGATTCTTCAACAATTTCAATCTCACTCTTGCCAAAAACTCCAAATGACCCAGAAATCTGAACCTTCTGTGATGTATTTTCTCTACTAGACTTATCAGAATCATCAAAATTTATGTCTACTGAGCCTGGCCTATCTATCTTATCTACTGTATCCACCCTGACTCTCAAAGAGCTAGACTTTATTGACTTAGAAGAGCCAGTGATGGCGAATTCAATTCCTGGTGTTGAATTTGAAGGACAAAGAACATCTTTATGAACTTTGAGCTTTATGTTAGACTTCACAATGGGTTGAATAACTGGAACAGATATATGATCATCTGAAGAAGAAGAAGAAGCTATGGAAGCAAGTGGGATATGCTCAATCTGAAAAGGTGTGACATGAGGGATGGAGAAACTAAGAGGAGGACCATTGTACTCTGATGCAAAAGAGTACTCATAGTTAGAATCCTCAGCATCAACATGAATGGATGAAGATGAAGCAGGTCGTAGTTTTCTTAGAAAGGAAGCCATGGAAAGTCAAAGTAACACCATACAAAAAGACTAAAAGTTGACCAACCCAAATGGCTTCACCATCACCTAGAAAAGAAAAAAAGAGTTTTGGGTTGTAAGCAGAGGAAGCAAATGAAGAAGCCCAGAAAGGAAAGGTGAAGAATTTGAGAGAGTTTTGGTGAGGGAAGTGTGATGAATGAAGATGAAGAGGTAATGCAAAGAAGTCAACATGAGTGAGGAAAATGACTAGTGTAATAGTAACGCGTTCAACGGAAATTGCTAGGAAATGACAAAAAGGACCACAGTGGCGCGGAATAATTCAACGACTTGCTTTAAATCTTCCAAATGGGTGGCTTAGTGCCTTTCGCTAGATCACATAAATTAACTGAATTATACTCCCTCCGTTCCTAAATATAAGAGCACTTTAACTTTTTTGGAGAATCCTATGAAAGCAAAATGAACAATTTAATCATAACATATTTTAAATATTATTAGATCATATATAAGTTCATAAGTCAAATAAACTAGTTTAGTGAAAAAATTTGGGAAAATCAATTTTTAATTATCATATTTTGCTTTCTTAGTATTCTCCAAAAAAGTCAAAGTGCTCTTATATTTAGGAACGGAAGGAGTACTTATATAATACTCCCTCCATTCCTAAATACTACCTCCGGTCCTAAATATAGAACCTAATTGACTTTTTTTTGGAGAGATTAAGGTTGCGAAATAGGTTACTAAATGATGACATATTTGATATATTTTTAGATTATCCATTAGTTTATAGGTAAAATAAACTAGTTTAAGGGAAAAAATAGGTAAATCAATTTATAATTAACTTATTTTGTTTTTTTTAAGGATTTTCTAGAAAAAGTCAATTAGGTCTTATATTTAAGACCGGAGGGAGTATAAGATTATTTTTCCTAATTTAAGTAGATTAAGGAAATTAGTTAAGTTAGTTATTTACACATAATATTATCAATTTATCCCAACTAAATATTTTTATCCTCTCTCTCTCTCTCTCTCTCTCTCGTTATTATAAATAAGCATTATAAAGTTAATTTGGGAAAAATTAGAAAGTGATTTTATAATTAGGAACAAATTGAATTTTAAAAGTGATCTTATATTTAGGAATAGAGAGAGTAGGATTATTATTATTTTTTGGTCAAATATGTAACAAGATTATAGGAGCATGTAAATTACACAAGTCATATTGTGGTTCAAGGAGATATTGTCGTGATGCCCAGCTTTAAGAATGAATGAATGTCATTTTGCAGTTCAATGCTTGACCCTACTCGGTATGAGCCCTAACCATTCTAGAGTAAGAGTACTGGGCACGATTGATGGGCACTTAACAACTCAAGTGTCAATTCTCTTCACATGGAAAAAATCGATTTTATCTAATAAATGCTAATATGAACTTTAAAAATAATGCATACTAAAAATTTAATTATAACTAATGAATATAAGTATGAACTATAAATAATAATCCATAATCCCCCCAACTTAATATACTTTAAAATAAATTCACAACTTATTCTTTGTAAGGAAAATAAAATGAAGTAATTTTGAATAATATGTGTATTGGATATACTATGAAATAATTTTAAGAAAATATAATATATTTTAAATAAATGTTACTACCTCCGGTCCAAAATATAAGACCTAATTGACTTTTTTGGAAAATCCTAAAAAAACAAAATAAGTCAATTATAAATTGATTTACCTAATTTTTTTTCTTAAACTAGTTTATTTTAACCTATAAACTAATGACTAATCTAAAAATATATCAAATATGACATAATTTAATAACATATTTTGTAACCTTAACATCTCCAAAAAAAAGTCAAATGGTCTTATATTTAGGACGGGGGAGTATATAATATTTTAGGTTAGGCTAAATGGACAGGATAACACCCGGTAACACCCTTGCTTATTGTATAGCCCTGCCCAACAATTAGCAATGCCATGCGCTGCTAATATTTTTCTGGCCACTTTTTCTTAGCTGGGCAGAACAGATTTTTACTGGGCTCGGGTGTACATGCAGGGCACATAATAATCCCTCCTAACTACCGTGACAAAGGCTCACTTAACGAATGATTTGTTATATAAATTTTATATTTTTAATGTTGATGGAGATTTATAAGGGGTATTTAACTATTTATACCATTTTCCAAGACTCGTAGTCGTATAGAAGCTATTGGTATGTATGTATCAAAAATACAGTTGACTTCAACTCAACCTTATGCACCGTATACGTAGAAGTCCAAGTCTAACGTAGCGTGTGATTTTTTTTTAGTGTGATTGTTTGAGTACTGTGAGTGAGAGATGACTTTAGGAAATCTCTTTATAATAGGAGAATAATAAATATACTATTTCTCATTATTTTCTTCAATCCTAAATATAAGACTTATTTTTCTAATTTAATTAAATTAAAAAGGTTAGTTAAGTTAGTTAAAATAACATAATATTACCAATGTACTGTAAATGTCTATCTTTACCCTCATTATTCCTCTTTTATTTGTCTATTATTGGGGGATATTGAAAATAATAACTTGGGGAAATTTCGGTAAATATTAAGAATATGTCTTATATTAAGGACCAAATTCATCTTCTCAAATAAGTCTAATATTTAGTTTTAGAGAGAGTAAAACATAAAAATTAAATTGTGATTAATCTTTTATCTTAAGTGTAAGTTTCTTTTTTCATTTGACCATGAATTATAATTATAACTTAAATAGACTATGTAGTAGAGAGTTCTTATATAGTTATATCTACGACTAAATTTAATGGTGATGTAAAGTGAAAAAGAAATGAAGAGACTGTGTAGTAGAGAGTTCTTATATCTAAGACAAAATTTAAAAAATAGAGCTCTTATATTTAAGACTAAATTCACATTTCAAATAAATAAACTTGTTACTTATGAGTGAGACTAGTAGATGAGGAAAGAGGAGAAGCGCATTTTCATTTGTTTTTAAGAAGAGAATTGCATTTTCTTTTGGACTGAAGAGAAGCGTATCAATATAAAGTACTCCGTATTTAGTATTATGATGGTCCTACCATCAAAACGACCATGGATGATAATACACCTAACATTCAAACAAATCTTCCACCCCTCAGTCCAAAATTATTAGATATATATCTCTTCAACTTTTTTATTTCAAAAACAGGACATTTTGATTTTTTAAATAGGTAATGTTTTTTCCTAATAATATATTCTTGACAAATTTTGTAGATAAATTAATATAAAGTCATATATATAATTAAGATAGCATAATAAATAAAGATAGATTTAAAAAAGAAAGGACTGTCTTTATGAATAATACTTCTTCTTTTGTTTTATAATATATTAGTCACTTAAATATTTTTTGGAGAGATTAAAAAATTAAACTAACAATTTAATCATAATATATTTTATATATTATTATATTATTAGTTAACTTTTAATTCAAATATACCATCTTATTAAAAATTAGACAAATAAATTTATAAATAACTTATTTAATTTTTATTAGAGTTTTTTTAAAAAAAATATACTAGGTCTTTGGGGGGTTGAATATTTTCTTGGGATGACAGATTTTTACATAAAATAGAAAGATATTTAAAAATGTTTCATAATCTTAAATGGAAAGAGTAGTAATTAATATCAATACTAGAACTATTATTTTCTTATTTGGGCCAATTTTTTTAGAGAATATATTTACAAGAGAGAGTCATCTAAGCATAACACTTTGAACCCTAAAGTCTGAATCACGAGTGGCTACTGACCACTTGAAATAGTTTGGTCGGCATCTTTACTTTTTTGCATTCTGACGATTTCATGTTCTAAACTCTAATCAATGGCCAATGGGCACAGTCAATGCAGCGTGGATTTTTCAAAACATCAATATAGATATTTAAACATATGATTAAAAGGTTAGGCCTGCCAGGCGCCAGCTGAAACCACCAACCCACCAAAATAATCCTGCTTATACTTTCCCATAACTATTACTTTATTATCTATACATTTTTTTCTCAATTGAATTCTAAACTATGAGCTATCACCATATTTAGTTATATATGAGCTAACGGCACTAGTCACTAGCAGTGATAAACTAATACTTAAATCTATACTAATAAGAAGTGCATCTCCCCACTCATAAAAATCATTTATGCGTGAAAATCCATTCCACTCTTGCTTTTGGGTCTTCAAAATAATGAAGTTTATTCTTCGAAAATAATAACCTGTATATTTTCGTCAACTTTACTGAAATCATACTATAAGTCTACAGCAGAAGCAATTGAGTAGAGTGAAGAGGTTTCATTTTCTTTCTGATGCCACCAGAGATCTCATTTTCTTTAAATAAACTTAAAGATTACTATCTTGTTGATGAAAACTAATGTTGGAATAATTACCTCTAATTGAAATTTTAAAAGTTCAACATATAAGATTAAATTAAATATCATCCATAAATTAAACTTAAAATCTACATTTTTATCTACCGAATTCAAAAATCTAAATATAAAGCTTTTCAAAATTAGTTCAGAAATAGCCAACAAAAAGTTGGTTCAGTTAATAAAGAAGTTGACTCATAACCATAAACGTTCAAATCCCACTGATGCAAGGATTTTGATGATGGGTGATCGTACTTCTATAAGCTCTCTTGAAATGCGGAGTCTTACGCCCTGACCTAGTGGGACCAACTCAACTCAATTTTTTTCAAGAATATAAAAATAGTCCAAAATGTAATAGTAGGGCTAAATATCATTTTGTCCTATAAACTATTTTCATTGGCTCGATCAATTTGGCTTACAAACAATAAAATGACTTATTCTAACCAAACAAAATAAAAGGGTGAATCTAGTCTACAAACAAAATAAAAGGGTCAATCTTACCCATAAAAGAGTCAAAATAAAATTGTTTATTCCGGCCAAATTGACCCTTTTGTTTTGTCTGTAGGTCATAATGATCATTTTATTGTTTGTAGTCAAATTGAGCCATAAAAAGAAATATAGGTCAACCCCTATTAGTATAATTGACAATTTGACATAGAAAACTAATCAAAATAAGGAAATGAGCCTATCCTTTCCTGAGTAAGCAAAGTTTGATAATTCTTCAGACTGTAAATCCTTTTTGGAAAAAGATGGAAAGCAGTTGTTATAGATTGAAGAGGCATGCATAGAGTGTGAGGGCATCGGAGGAACTCATTCAGTCATCGATTCCACCAGTAAGATCGCCCACCCATCTCTTTTTCACTCACTTTTATTATTTTTTTAATCACCTTTTCTTCAAATCTAGTTTACTACACTATTTCAATTTTCTCATTCTTTCCTCTCTGCCCTAATTCATGTCTTCATTTTACAATCACCTCTAATTTCGGTTTGGATTCTCTGGAATCGTTGTTCACAAGTCTTGTAACTTTAGTTTAATTTGATGTTTTGGTTTTTGTGAACTGTTTTCAAATTTTGATTTTGAGCTAATAGCTTTATACACTGATTTGTATACACTTAAAGTTATCAAGTGTTTGGAGTAATCATGTTTCCAGTTATAAAATTCAGAAAAAGCATACACTTTAACTGCCACAATTTTATATTATTACTTTTACACCAACTTATTAGCCTATTTGATGTGTATATCTTCCTTTGAAAGATGCTTTGGAAAATCACTTTACCCTGAAACCCATTAAGTTATGATGTAGAGTTCTTAGGCATAATAGCATGAGCTAGTTGTAAATACAGCACTCCCAAAGTTTATAATCATTGCATGCCAGTTGCTCCTGCTACTCAATTTGTGATGCTGGAATGGTTTTGCTAGCATAGGGTCCTGTAGATTGGGGAAGTTAGGGCCTAATCTCACATATGAGAAATGAGCCCCATGTCAGAAGCAGAACATTCTGATGTGTTTATAAGGAGTTCAGATTCATCAGCTTTACTGGCTGGATTTTGGAAATGGTTGGCAGGGGAAAGGATATGAAGTTTTGAAGCAAATTGATTTATGTAAAGCTTGTGAGTCTGTCCAAGTGACAACAAAATTTCGTTTTTTTACTGTCAAAACTTCTATAGCAGACTTTGTCCTGTAAACCAGATATAAATGGTTTTTCCCTTTATTTTACTTGCTTGATACGCTCACCTCTCGTTACTGGCAGTAGATTTTCAAGAGAAGCTGCATTCTGAGTTTATTTTGGCAGTTAATAAGTTATGTTCCTTTGTTACTCATCACCATTTAACATGTCATAATTCATTAGTTTGCCTCAAGCTGATTATGTTGTAAATTATATCAGATACAATGGAAGGAAAAATCAAGGAGCAAGATGAATCATTGGTGAAATTGAAGGTGTTGTTTTTTGCAAGAGCTCGTGATATAACGGGAGTGAGCGAATCGCCATTGGAGATTTCGTCTGGCAGTACTACTCATGACTGTTTGAAAAGGCTACTCATCATGTTTCCAGGTTTGGAAGAAATAAAAGAGTGCATAATTCTGGCTTTGAATGAAGAATATGCAACAGAGTCAGCTATTGTTAAAGACAGAGATGAGTTGGCCATTATACCTCCAATAAGCGGTGGCTGAAATTTGAAATTGGCTCGCCTTTGTAAGACTACATGATACTGTCACTTTCAAGCTCTAGTAAATATTTCCAGAAAAGAAAACAGACAATGTAATTTTAAGGTACATCGATGATCTTGTGATCCCAAAATAAGATGAGTATTGTGTTTAAAGTGTGGTATTTCATTTTCTTTCCTTTCAGAGAATAGAGAAACTGCATTAAGTTGCCAAGTTTCCTGACAAACATATGCTTTTTATAAAACAAAAATGATTGTTTGATTTTGTTCCTATGATATAATGGTCATGTGAAAAAGAAAAGACAGGTAAACTTTCTTTTTTTTTTGTGACTTTATTGTTGTTTGTGACGCATTATTTGATTACTTTTCACGTTTTACTACTACTGCCAGCATTTCGTTTGCAACAGTATTTCACTTAGTTGCTGTGCAGATATGTTGTCTCTGCGTGTTGTAGAATTCATTTCTTCTCTCTGCAGTAAGACATGGAGTAGGGTGAATGTGAATTATATAAGTAAGGAGAATCACCTGCGAGGTATGGACTAACGAGTGATTCAATTATTAAAAAGTCTCTATGATACATGTGCCCTATAAATATAGTCATTTTTCGCTTTAAAACTTATATTGATAGCTACTTGTTGTTTGCGGATTTTTTGTGTGACTAAACTCCTTTCTTGAGATCAAAAAATGTCCTTCTTTCGAAAATTAATCTGAAATTAGGGAAGAGAAGAGGGAGAAAGAATACATGTACAAATCATATACTAATAGTATTGTACTATCTATTACTATATTGTTATTATATTTCACTAAGATATTTGTCTACACTGCTGGAGAAGGATTCAAAACAACGTAAAATAACAAAGTGTAAAATAACAAAGTCTACCTTCCTCACAATTGGTAGAAGTCGTCATCAAAGAATTGTTCCAAACTTCCTAATATTCTATGGAGTCTACTCAAGAAAAGTGACACTTAACAATTAAGCACTATGGACTTTGGAGAGAGAAGAAAAAGCTGCTTAATTTTATCATTTTTTCAGGACAATTCAAATCCATGTACAGATACACTTGTTAAAAATGATGAAACAAGATAATTAAATATTACATTGTCAATATCACTTAAAAGAGTTTTAAGTTATAATATCTTTAACATGGTAACTATTGGAGCATAATATATTAGACTTGTCATCTTTCGAGTCACTATAAACCAGTAAGAACTTCTTTATTATACATTTTCGGGCAAATTATTATCTGTCTAATTATAAGGTCAAATTATTATTTCTCATTTTTGACCAAAAATTATTTTTTATACTTAAAGATATATTTCATACATTATACTGCATATGTAACGTATAGGGAGAAATTCTAGTTTATCTAAATACCTTTTTTTTGAACTGAAAGTTTATCTAAATACTTCACTTAATAACGATGTGGAAAGAGAATGTTTATGTTTAATATTAATGCATTTTTTTGCTATTGAAAACGTTGACATTTTTTGGTTAAACAAGTCAGCTGTTCTATTTACGTGTTAAGAAAATGATAATACTCCTATATCTTGCTGAAACATTATACCCAACAAAATTGCTGAAACATTGAAATCTTTACTCCTGTCCTATTTAGTCTGGAGTAAGAAATATTATACCCAACAAAATAAAAGGTCAACTGAAACAATTAAAGATTTTAAGTAATAATTCTTTTCTTTCTTTTCAAACCTATATCTTGCTTTTATTTTTTCCTGTTGTCATCGTGCTTTGACTATATGTCTATACTCTATATATGCAAGTAAATCACTTTAGTATTTATATTCTTCCTTTTTTTCCTCAAAAATAATTTTTCCTTATTTATAATGTAATATATAATTTGATTACGTGTGACATGTTAAAACCAATGGGTTTATTTGACTATTTTAATATCTTCAAAAATTAATTTATCTAATATTTAGGGTCAGGTGAGTGCAACATATCCTGATAAAAATGCATAGAATTAATCTGATTATGATTATTTTCTAACATTTTGTAAGGCTAAGCACTTGTATTTGCCTAAAGAAGAACTTTTTATTTTTGGTTTTGTTAGGCACTAAATGTTGCTTCTTTCAAATAAATATTCAAATAGCCATGTTGCAAGGGATTGGTCCCTTCACCTAGACCTAACCCTTAGTAAACATGCATTAAACCTTCATTTTAAGACTAACATGGTTTACAAATAATTTTTGTTTAAAACATAAGTGTGTTGAGCATGGACATAATGCATACTGGTTCCTTATTTTTTGATAACTAATCCACTAGTTCCTTAGAAGGCCTGGAGTCCTGGACTATGGATCTAAGGGTTAACACTGGGCCCAATAACATACAAATTAGCTAAATACGCCCAACTCCAGACAATTTTTTTGCAACATTGTTGCCACCAATTTGTGCAATACTCCGTTCCTAAATATAAGACTTAATTGACTTTTTTTTTTGGAGAGATTAAGGTTGCCAAGTAGATTATTAAATCATGACATATTTGATATCTTTTTAGATTGTCCATTAACTTGCTTATAGGTAAAATAAACTAGTGTAAGAGAAAAAATTAGGTAAATCAATTTATAATTAACTTATTTTACTTTTTTTAAGGATTTTTCAAAAAAGTCAACTAGGTCCTATATTTAGGACCGGAGGGAGTATCACTTTAAGATTTCAATTTGTTCATAAATATAAGCAACTTTCTAATATTTCTCAATTTTTCCAAATAAACCCTAATAATGTTTATCTATAATAAACAAGAGCGGGAGAGTGAGAATAAAGGTATATGGTTAAGGTAGATTAGTAATATAATGTGTTAATAATAACTAACTTAACTAGTGTCTTTAATCTAATCAAATTAGGAAAAGTGATCTTGTATTTAGAAATGGAGGAAGTATAATTTTCCAGTGATGTGCTCTAAACAAACTAAATATTATATTAAGCACTGAAGGTAATGTATCTTTTTCACTTGAATTGTTGACATGTTGCCTTCAAATAAAGCTATGCTCCGTTTACTAGTTCTAAAGTTATCACTCTTATTTCAATACTCGCCCCTTTGAAAATGCTACTACAAATTAAAAATGAATGAAGCCATTTCTTTCATTGCTAATTATACAAAGTATACGTGGTTACACAATTTATCCATCTTTGAGTTAAGTTTAGATGTTTGATTTGAAGTTATGATATAGAAAAAAAAAACCAGTCTAAAGAAATAAGCATTTTTTTGCCCTTTATATTGGATGACATACTATTAGGTATTCTCTTTTTTTATTAGCAGATGGTGCTTTTAATATCACCTAAAAAATTAATAAAATATAATCACAACATCATTCAAGAACATGGATTATATGTTCTTTCAATTTTCAACAATTTGGATAGAAGGCCACAGACTTTCTTTTTCTAACTACTAACTAGCATATGTTAGTGCATTCTCTAAAGGATTGACCGCATTCTTTGTGTGTGTATGGATAATGTAATTTGTTAAAATTTCATGTCATTGATACCCCACAAATTTCATTATCTATCATTTGATTACTTAACAAATAAGTGCTGGAAGCAAAGTGCTACTCATCTTCTTTTTCCTGAAAGGATGATTTTTCGGTGATTGTAAAAGCTAGAGTACATACCAAGACACTAAACCAGATCACAAAATAATAGAGCAAAGCAAGCACTAAAACAAAGCATACCATACCTGAACAAGAAGATATAGACTTGAGAACAACCATTATTATCAAAAGATTAGCACAAAAATTCTTAAATGTGAGGCCATGAATTCAATCGTTATAATATAATTGGCATGCGAGTTATAAAAAAAAAACAACTACTATCAAAATGATCCCCCAAATCGTTAACTTTACAGTTGTCTATACATATTTCATTGTAATTGAATCTCAAGCCATGTTATATACAAAGTACAAACAACTCAAAACTACCACGTCTAAATTCTAAACCCTTCCCGAACTACAATAACAAACACTTGATTCAATCTCAATTCTCAAATACAACACCACCCATTTCTTCTTAAGCCCAAAACTTATAAACCATACAATCCCAAATCTAATACAAACAACAAGGTGTGTGTTTGTTGGCTTGACTCCCACGTGTCAGGTCCTTATTAGTCCCTTCCCCATGAAGGTCTCTCATGGTACCTTCCCACGTTTTCCCCAATCACAGACAACGAAAATCTCGAATGTGGTCCCCACTTACCTACCAAACCGCCCATCTAGATTCACGCGTGCAGTTCACATCCATCCCAGGAGCGTCACCATTCGTCACCTTCCTCCATCCATTTTCACACAACCTTCCTCACCTCCCCTTCCTCCCACCTCCAGCCCGCGGAGGATAGCCCACTCTCTCCACCAAAGACCGCCTCGGCGCGTGCACATCACTCCCCACTCCCTGCGGCGCGTGATTCCACACGCGCCACACCTTCACAGACCTATCCAAACTCCCCGTGTAGACCGTCCACTTTTCATGCATGTTCTCTCCTTCGTCTTCATCTTCATATTGATCGTCCTCCTCTTCAGCAGCAATACATTTTACGGGTCCACTATGTCCCGCAAGGACCGAGAGACACGTGTGGGACCCACTCACCTCCCTCTTCCACACGCAAACATTCTTATCAGCCGATCCACTAAACACCAAATCCTTCCCCACGGCCAAGCACAACACAGCCAGCTTGTGCCCTTTCAAAACTCCGGCATGCCGGAGACCGCTCTTCCGGTAACGCTCCCAAAAGTTGACCACCCCATCCGACGACCCACAATACAAAACCGTTGACCACGTGTTGACCGCCAGAGCCGTCACCGCGTTTTCTTGCTTCAACAGAATCCTATCAAGCACGTGCCTTGTCTTCCCCTCCCACGTGCTCTCCCTCCTCCATATCTTCACCGTCCCATCCGCTGCACCGGTGAAAACAAACCACTGAAACCCTACCACCACCGAGTTAACAGCATCATCATGTGCCTGAATAGATTCCAAGCATTTAAAATCAGACATCCTCCACACTTTCAAGGTTTTATCCCACGATGCTGAATATAACAACCCGTGACTCTCATCCAAGCTCATGCTTGAAATGGCGTCAAAATGCCTGATCCTCAGGGTTTTCTTATGCCTCCTAACGTTCACATAATTCTTGGGGTTCGTTGAGTTCTTCATGAAGTCCTTGAAAGTTGGCAACGTCCCTATGCGTTTGTGATATCCACTCATTCTCTGCGAGCACTTCCAAACCCTAATCTTCCCATCCTGATGACCCGTGAAGATTTTCTCACCACATATAACAATGGCCTTCACCAAACCACTGCTGGATTTAAACCCACCATGACACCTCAGATTCTTCCACACCCTAATGTTTTTACTATCCGTCCCGGTGTATAACAAGTCACCGGAAAGAGCAAGAGAATATATGTTTCCCTCTTCACGGACAAGTGACTTGATGAGGCTATTCTGATGGTATATATCTTCGTTGTGGTTTTTTTTGTCGTCATCGTCGTCGTGGTTGTTATTAACGTTGTGTAATGGTGATAAGAGGAGCCAGGGAGATTTTATGTAGGGTGATGCTATAGGGTTCCATGGGGACATGATGTAAGGCGAGCTGGCGGCGCTGCTGCTCGTGGTGGGGATGTCGTCGGTGGCAGAGTAGTTAGTCACGGCGCTTGACGACGAATGGCGGTAGCAGTCGTAGATGGTGGTGGAGTAAAACGACGTCGGATCTGATTGTAATAGCGATCCAAATTTTGGCCGCCTAAAAGTGGAACTTTCAGCCACCATTGTGTTTGTTATTGTGCCTCCGGTTTTGTTTTTTCTCATCAAGCTAAGGGAAAAAATATGGAAAGAGGTTTTAAAATGAGGAGGAAAAAAATATGTGATTTGTGAAAATGGAGATTTTTTTTTTTATACAAAAAAAAAATGGAGATTTTATGTGTTGGTGGAGGATGAGAATTTAGAAAAGACGAGGAAAATGAGAGGGTTGAGGTATTTATAATGTATGGAATGGATGGATAGGGAATTAGGGGTTTGGGGAAGGACACGTGGCGGTGGGGGGACGCGGAAGGAGGGAAGCGGGAAACCGGGGGAGCCGGTAAAGACGGAGGTTAGAATGGGAAATCTTATGGTTTTGGATTTTGTTAACATGAAGACGCTATTTGGAGGAAAAGTGTTGGTTTTTGAGGCGAATATATTGACTTTTGAATCCAAAAATGGAAGAGCTGTTAAGGAAACCTTGACTTTAACATAAGGTCAAAAATGAGCTTTTCATACCATAAAACGACACGTTGCCGTTTTAACTCATGATTCATTTGTTTATAAATTGGTCTTTAATTTCCGGTCTGAAACGTCTTTTGGAGGTCAGTTTCGTCTCTCTATCCCTTTATAGTACACCGCTTACGTGTGGATGGTGTCAATAATTACATTGTTGTCAATGTCATGCAAAACGATTTAGTACAATTATGATATGCGTTTGCTATGTGTTATGTCATATAAACTATAACTTAGCTTGGCACGATTTACTACAATTAGCAATAATAAACAAGGTGAGCCGTATAATTACGAATAAAACAACCAAATTAGATACTCCATTCGTTTCTAAATACTCGTCCCCTCCGTAATATAAGAATTCAATGATAAAACTCAATTCTTAAAAAAAACATGTGAAAGTTAATTGAGTATTTGAAGTTAATTCTTTCTTTCCAATATTACTCATAGTTATTATGATACTACTCCATCTGGTCCGTAATATAAGAGCTAAAATTTGAATGATTTTAATCCAAAATATAAAAGTTCATCGCATATTATTCCTCATTTACTGTATTTTTCCTACTTTGCCTCTAACTCTCCTTCATATTTATTAATGCTTATGTATTTCTCTCTCTTGAAAGTAATATAATAAATATGAGCGATACTAGAAAATAAGCAATAACTCTAGACACTCAACTAACTTTTACATATTTTCTTAATAAGTGTGTTTTGGCGGCTGGGCTCTTATATTACGAACTGAAGGGAGTATTAAGAAAGAGAAGCAATAATAAATAGGAAGAGAGTTAATTAGGTGCAAAGTGAGAAAAAATAGATTAAATAAAGAAAGAATGTAAGGTAAGCTCTTGTATTAAGGGCCGAAGAGAGTGTGTATATATATTTAAAAATTGGTTTTCCTAATTTTTCTCTGAACTAGTTCATTTGACTTATAAGCTAACATATGATCTAATAATATATAAAATATGTTATGATTAAATAAATGGTTCATTTCACTCTATAGGTATTCTTCAAAAAAGTCAACTAGCTCTTAAATTTAGAAACAGATGGAGTACTTGATATCTTGTAGCTCAGTGTTATGTCATCTCTCTACTTAATAGGATACATCTACTAAACCAGCGTCATTCAATGTTGTCAAACCGGTCTAATCATCGACTACTTCGCATTTTGGCTCAATAGTTATAAGTTCAAATCAGTCTGACCATCGATCTCAGCGATTCAACCGAGTTGAACCTTGACTAAAAATCCTCTCTAGCTCACACTTTGGTCCGACTTTTACAACACTTGTAAAGATTTTTAGATAACATTTGCAAATTGTGGTAATTTTTTATTTGTTTAAAACATGATTTTGACATACAATTTAAAAGTTGCCCTTTAAGTTATAATTGCAAGATCTTAAATTGCATACTCAATCATCCCACAGTCACACCCGAGTCATTAGCTTCAGCAAGGTAATGGGTAATTAACACATACAGGCTTTGTTTTGTATTATTGACATTGATATACATTAATTAAAACTAGTCGATCTAATAAACGTGCATGTCACATAGCTAAAAGGATACATCAACTAATAAACCAGCGTCATCAGGACAAAATCCTCAACAAAACCCTACGTAATCTCTCATCCTCTCATCTCCGTCTATGCTAAACCTCATGCCTATCATATGTCATAGCCGGTTCCAAGCCCGAATAAAGGAGGAGGGTTGTGTTAAGTCTTGACAACCAATGTAAAATTTTCAAATCTCAATCTCTCATCCTCTCGTGGCTCTGGTGGACGCTGCTATTATATATGCAGTTATGCAGGACCTGTTCAAGGCTACGAAATTTTTCCTCTTTTTTTTCGATTTTTCTATCCTGAAAATGTGTTAAATAACTTTTGGCTGGCGGGCTGGCTGCAGTAGCGTCCCGCTCAAGTAAGTTACATACAATTAACGTGTACATGCAAATCAATGCAAGTGCATTATCAATATGTGGGTGTGATTAGATCATTAGTTTCTGATAAAAAAAAAGATCATTAGTAGTAACATTTTCAAAGGCTCTGTCGAAAAAAAGTAACATTTTCAACGGTAAGATATGAAACGAAATATCAAAATCAAGCGGGGCATGTGCTAGGTATATTAGTACAACTGCAAACAATGAATTTGGGAAAAAAACAAGGGAAAAAAGTCAGAGGGTATTAAAGAAAATTCTGAGTTTCGAAAAAAAAATTTGAAGTGGAACAAAATGGAGTACTGAGCATGCATGCAGAAGTCAGACCATTAATTAGCAGATGTTGAAGGGTTTAATATATGCTACTCCGTTCATATTAATACACTTTCCTAAAAGAGTTATTAGTCATTCGACATTTCGACTCATTTCAATAAGACACTTGGTATTTGTAAAAAAAAGGTTAATTTAGTTGATCAATGCAATATATACATAAATTAGAAATGATTTTTTTAAGTATGCCTAATTAATTAGGAAGCATATTAGTAAGAGAAACATGATAGCAGACAGAAAGGATAAAAACAAGATGAAATATGGAAAAAATATAAGGAGAAAGGCATATTAATTCACAATATAAGGAGCAAGTTAACACAATTTTCTGTAAGGTAGAAACGTAAAATCGGTGAATTCACAATGTAAATACGTAAGTTTCAACCGAATTTTCAGAGACTGAAAATTTATTTGACTCGTGACACGTTTTGGTTAGGTAGTGTCGTAAAAACGGTAAAATCGAAGTGTCAACTCGCGAGTTTGACAACAATGGTTCAGGGTATTAATTCAACTACAATTACTTTAGGGTGTTTATTGTTCTTTTAAAATTCTTATGTTGTGTTAGTTACACCTTTACACTTGATTTCAACTTGTATGATTTTAGTTTAGAATGGGCCTATGGTGGGAAGCCCATTGTTAGAGGAAAATGTACATATCATTTGGAAACCCAATAGTTTTTAGCCATAAATCGAAGCCCACAAGTACGTCCGGAGATTTATAAATGGGTCAAAGACTCTAATTTATGGACTACGGTGTAGGCGTATTTCGTTGAAAATATAGAGCGAGTGGAAACTGTAAAACCTTTATGTTTTGAATGTTATGATTAACTAATAATGAGGATTAATATATCAATATAGTCCCTAAGTAGGCTTATGAATATTGATACTTATGAATATTGATGTAATGCCTGATTCATGTGAATTAAGATCGCAAAGGCAATCGAGTTAATAACAGTAATAATAAGTCTTCTGAACTGCACAATAGCGTTATTTTTTTATCAAAGAACTGACAATAGATTATCAACATGACACTTAATTGCATGGAAAAAAGATGTCATGCTCATACATGTGTTGTAGAACTATGACTAGTTCGTCCATGAAATGAAGAGTCGCATCCTTTCACTAGTTTATTTAGTTTTAACCCCCACCTAGTAAAACTTAATTAAATAAATAAGTTATTTCAAAATTGACAAAAGAAACCATATCATTAGAATTGACTAATTATACCTTCAATTGGTCATGGTGCTGTGTTACGTATTAGGGAAGGTTTTACAAGTATGTTCATTCATGACAGGACGTTTTAAATGGTTTTAGTGTCTGACGAATCCTTATATATGTGTGATTTTTATGTGCTCAAATGAAACCATTAACATGATTAAGATGTAATATTGTCCATAATAACTCTCCATTTTTATTATGTTTGATATATATTTTGTTATATTTTGGGGATTTCATTTTAAAAGTTAGTTTCTAGATTATTAGGTAAAATAATAAATGTATAATAATAGTTATTTTGTAGTTTCTTTTATAAGAGGATATTAGAAAAGAAAAAACTATAATTGATATTATTATATATATTATTTTCATTATGCTCTAATACTTTCCCCCTCAGATTGTCATCTTCAGCGCCATTTGGGAGTTAATTTAAAGATATGGGCTTTGATTGTAACAGGAAGTATGGGTTCTGGTTGCAAAATGAAGGAAGGTCATTTTGGAAGAGGATTCACGGGTTCTGCCAAGATTTGAGCTACTGGACTTTGGGATAAGAAAACATTATCCTCACATCTTAAAAAGTGGGCTGCTGAAAAGAAAGACAGAAAAAGGTCCAACATAAGAGAGGGAAATCACGTTCAGCACATTGTGCGATGGAATTAATAGAATTGGGTTGCACAAACTCTACTACATTCCTTTTTGTTGGTGGTTTATTTTGCTCTTGCTTGTATTTCTCTTTATCTCACCGTTGGCATATTGCTTTGCTGTGGGTTTATGCATTTTTTTCTATCTATTTGACTTTATATATCTTAATAATAGAATTGCATTTCATCTAATAAAAAATAGCATGTATATGTTATTTATTACTACCCCGCCCCTATATAAAGGTTCAAATAACCACTTTTTTACTTTCAAAAAAATTATTGAAAGTAGTTAAAACATTACACTGTCTAAAATATATATTATTTAACTTTGCCCTAAAATCAAACGCTCTATTCTTTTCAAAATTCCAAAACTGTTAACCAGACGAAATTCGCGCCAATTTAGCACATTTTCAGTTAGTTTCACATGTTTTGAGTAATTTCATATATATTTTGATGTATATGCGATAAGAATATGTGCTAGATGGATATTGGATTAAAGTCACCAAATTCTTGATTTAAATATGTATATTTCACTCTCTTCCTATCTAAATATGTATATTTTAGGGTGTGCTTGGATGGAGGGAAAATGGGAGATGCCCATCTTCCCATTTGCTTCATTACCGAAAATTCTTTTTAGTTCAACTTGATTGAATCCATTTAGTCTTTTAATTTGCTTGGTTGATATTTTCGTCCAAATCTTCGTGGGAACTATAATATTATGCCACTTGGATCCACGCACTTGCGGTTATCATTATACGGTGAACAAAAACCCATAGCTGAAACGGAGTAGAGTTGGATGATAAAAACTAAATTAATATTTTCATTTGGCTAGATAAAGTTGAATGAAAGTTAACCTAATGCATGTTGATTAGTAAAATAAATAATTGATTCCAATGTTAAAAAAAATATACGTTTTATTTTTTTTTCTTACAATATACAAGTGTCCATTGGTATTAAAGAAAATAATTGATTTTTCTTACAATATACAAGTGTCAACCTTAATGATTCATGTCATATACCTCAATTCAAATTAGTTTAGGGCCATTAACATGTCTAAAAGATGGTCCACCCCAGGATACTTTAGGAGAAATCCAAAAAAATTCTCAAAAATAAGTATTTCATTATTTTAAGGATAAAGATCTAGAAGGATTAATCAAGATGTGAAATATTAACGGTTTATTAAATATTGTATAATTCTTCATCAGTTTGCTTGTAAGGTATTCTTTCATAATTTTTCTTTTCTTGTCTCAAAATGATCACGTTGTCCATATTTTTTCTTTTAAAGAAAAATCACTTCAACATCTACGATCGGAACGCCAGCAACGACCACCAAATCTTTTACCATCATTGAACAAAGCTTCACCGGCTAATCGGAGAATCATTTCAAAAGAAGTTGTATTAATATTAACGAGTAATCAATGTAAGCTAAGGAAGAGAAACTTTCAATATTTGTAAATAAAAATGATCTTTTAACAAAATATCCATCACCAACTAAAAGAGTTTAATTTGTTTATTACCATAACTATAAAGTAACTAGAGAGTTTGAATTAATTGATAAAACGACATTATAGGTGGGCAGTATAATTCTTCATCAGTTTCCTTGTAGGGTTTTCTTTGAAAATTTTTCTTTTCTTGTCTCAAAATGATCACGTTGTCCATATTTTTTCTTTAAAAGAAAAATCACTTCAACATCTACGATTGGAACGCCAGCAACGGCCACCAAATCTTTGACCATCATTGAACAGAGCTTCACCGGCTGATCGGAGAATCATATCATTTCAAAAGAAGTTATATTAATATTAACGAGTAATCAATTTAAGCTAAGGAAGAGAAGCTTTCAATATTTGTAAATAAAAATGATCTTTTAATAAAATATCCATCACCAACTAAAAGAGTTTGTTTATTACCATAACTATAAAGTAGCTATATTGAGTTTGAATTCATTGATAAAACGACATTTTAGGTGGGCAATAATTAAATACTCCCTCCGGTCCCTAATGTAAGAGCCCAAAATTTGAATGGTTTTGGTCCCTAATGTAAGAGCTCACCCCATATTCTCTCCTCATTTAATGCATTTTTCCTACTTTACCCCTAACTCTCTTTCATATTTATTAATGCTTATGTATTTCTCTCTCTTAAAAGTACTATAATAAATATGGGCAATTTTGGAAAAGAAGCATTAACTCCAAACACCCAACTAACATTCACATGTTTTCTTAAGAAGCGTTTTTTTGACGGCTAGCTCTTACATTAGGGACCGGAGGGAGTATATCTTAGACCGAAGGCATGTACTCTCTCCATTCTTAAATATAGGACCACTTTACCTGATTAATTTGATTAGATTAAAGATGTTAGTTAAATTAATTATTATTATATAATATTACCAATTCACCCTAACAATATCCCCTCTTGTTTGTTTACTATTGATAAATATTGTTAGGGTTAATTTGAGAAAAATTAGAAAATAGTCTTATATTGAAGAATGGAGAGAGTATGTTGTTATGGTTATTATAATGAGTCTCTAAACTCAACTCACCTAAAAAAAATAGTATTTATAAAATAAAATCTATTCATACTGGTTGCTTAAGCTTTCTTGGAGGACCATCCGTCTTTATATTAAAAAGTGATAAAATGATAATGATCATGCCGATCTATACCTAGTGGGGTAGATTATTTAAAATAGATATTCCACCACCCAACGCGATATAATAATTGATATGCGACAAACAGGAGAACCTAATCAACTGAGGTATCCACCGCAAAAAAAAAAAAAAAAATTACAAAGAAAGAAAGAAAACCTACTCCCTGCGTTATAAAATTGTGGCGGACGGGGCACATCTTAATAAATTAAAATCCTGATGTATCTAATGCAAATTCACAAATCTAGTCAGGATTCTATAAAAGGACAGATCGATTTCAATTGTTTTTGCTCTTATAATTTTTTTTAACTGGGCAAAAGAAGAATTTCAAATTTTTTACTCTTATATAAATAGTAAGGAAGGGAGTACGCTATAACAAATTAAATAAAAGAACTTGAACTGATCAGGATGTCAAGCTTATCGATTGAACCTTTCATGGCTCATTATCATCCACACAATGACTCCAATGTACCCTCAAATCTTTATTATAAGACACTAATTCTCACATACCTTGTTTTATCAAATTTATTTTTAATGGATTACTTTTGGGAAAATGACAGAAAAATACTTGAATTTCATATGGACAAATAGGGGTCTCCAATTTCAACTTGGACAAATATGAGAGTCTCTAATTTCAACTTGGACAAATATGGGATAATCCCCTTTTTGTCCAAAATGAAATGTTGGCCAAATTCTCTTTATGCCCTTAATGAAAGAAAGAACACAAAGCACTCAAACAAAATGAAATTTATCATCATCTCCATCCAACACAAGCTACACCCATGGCTTCTCATTCTTCATCAACCAAACACAACATATAAAGCCACTGCCGCCCCACCACCGCACCACGACGGGGACGCTAGTTCCTTCCTCCTTACTTCCTTCCTCACTTCAAGTCTCAGACACACATCATTCTCTTCTCTTCACCAACCTTCTTCACCACCAAGTTGGCGTCGGCTCCGGCGCTCCACCACCTCACGACGGCTGCTCCGATGCTCCACCACATACCATATGAGTTTTAAAACTTGCATTAGAAATCTAAGACGAAACACCGGCGGCGGCGCACCGGCAGCAAAGCCACACTGATGAGGTGATCATCAAGCTCTATGAACTCTTTATCTTTTTCTTCAGTCGAAGCTCTCCGGCGGCTCACCGACGTCCCTTCTTGTTGCAATGGTGATGAATGCTCTTTTGCCTTCATTTTCCATCATCGATGATGAAGCTTGCAATGGGTGTGGCAGTAGGTTCGATGGTGGTGGGTGTGGTGGTGTTGGGTTCGGTGGTAGTGGGTGTGGTGGTGGTGGGCGTGGCGGCGGCAAGCAAGGTGGTGGTGGGTGTGGTGGTGGCAGCGTGGCGGCGGCAAGGAAGGTGGTGGTGGGCATGGCGGGGGCAAGCAAGAAGAAGAAGATGCCTTGTGTCGGCCAAACAAAAAAGAAAATGAGAGGGTATGTTTTAATTAAACAAAGTTTCAGCTTTTTGAGACATATAGATGTTGAAACGCATAAAGGGAATTTGACCAACATTTCATTTGGACAAATAGGGGACTGACCCTTATTTGTCTAAGTTGCAATTGGAGACCCTTATTTGTCCAAATGAAATTCAAGAGGCATTTTTCTGTCATTTTCCCATTACTTTTTTCTAACTTCAAATTGCATTAAAATGATAGTTAGCGGTTTAAACTTTAAATCTTCATTAATGAAAACTGTAAAGTGAGAAAAAATGATTAATGCAGTAATTAATACTCCCTCCGTTCCTAAATATAAGACCTAAATAACTTTTTTTTTCCGAAAGATTAAGGTTGTGAAATAGGTTATTAAATCATGATATATTTGATATCTTTTTAGATTATCCATTAGCTTATAGGTAAAATAAACTAGTTTAAGAGAAAAAATTAGGTAAATCAATTTATAATTAACTTATTTTTTGCTTTTTTTAGGATTTTTCAAAAAAGTCATCTAGGTCCTATATTTAGGAACGGGGAGATAATCATTTATTTGGGACGCATATCAATATTTTTTAATTGATAATAACAAATATAGAGTATTATATATATATAGCCCTTGTGTACTATATATGATTACTTCTCATATCATATTATATATATGGAATAAACCATATTTTCATATTTTATTAATACATTTAGTTTCAAATAACCTACTCCCTCTTGTTCGTATTGTAAGAGCCTGACTATTTTAATAATTTTTGTTAAAAATAAAGGGTTAAATGTCAAATACACCCTGGAAGTTTTCCTAAGAGCTCAATTCCCCCTGGAAGTTTTTTGGGTCTCAATTAAACCCTGAAAGTTTTAAAGAGGAGCAATTTCACCACTCATACTAACAACCCTAACAGTCAAAGGTTAGTTGACTAAACCCTGATGATTATGTGGCATGGCCACATGGCATCCTCTCATTTTTTTTTTCCAGCTGGAGAATACAACTTATACTTTTTTTTTAAAAAAATCTTCTTCTTCCTTGCTCTCTTCTTCACCACCGCCGATTCATCACCCCCACAACACACTTCTCTTTTCCCTTCCTCCCCTTCAATTCACCACCACAGGTCACTCTCTTCGATCTCTCTCTTATCTCTCATATTCTCTTTCTACCCTGCCCCTTCTTATTATACTGGTCAATACCATACAACCCGCCACAACGAGACTCATTTACAATGCGCCACTGCCCACCGTGCCGACCACCACCATCCCCAAACCAACTAAAGGGATTTACGGAATACTCCAAACCCATGTCTGCGTCTTTTATTTTCTTGGGCATAACAGAGCTAAAACCAACAAATATTTGGTTGAGAAATGTTAAACCATTTTATTACCCAAATTCAGATCTGGGAAAGTATACTTGTTGTGTTGAGATAGATAAACATTCTTTGTGCTATACGTTTCAAAAGGGTTCATCTAAAATACTTTACTTGTCCCAATATACCCTTATTCTTGAAGAAAATAAGAAAATACATGCTTGAAAACTTGTGACGTCAAAGTTTCCTTCTTTTTAAAAGCTGAGCCAAAGAAACAGGACATATATGAACAAAGCAAAACGACATAAATGAGGAGCTCCAAAGTTGAGGAGTAAAGGCAAGTAATAGGAAGGGGCAAAGATGAGAGAGGTACCGAAGTGAATGACTGTGGTGGTGAATTGAAGGAGAGGAAGGGAAAAGGGGAAGGGTGTTGTGGTGGTGATGAATCGGCGGTGGTGGGGAAGAGAGCAAGGAAGAAGAAGATTTTTTTTTTTTTAAAAAAAGTATAAGATGTATTGTCCAGCTGGAAAAAAAATGAGAGGATGCCATGTGGCCATGCCACATAATCAGGGTTTGGTCAACTAACCTTTGACTGTTAGGGTTGTTAGTATGAGGGGTGAAATTGCTCCTCTTTAAAACTTCCAGGGTTTAATTAAGACCCAAAAAACTTCCAGGGGAGAATTGAGCTCTTAGGAAAACTTCCACGGTGTATTTGACATTTAACCCAAAAATATAAGAGTTCGTCTTAAATTCTCTCTTTATTTAATGAGTTTTCCTATTATGCCCCTATCACTCTTCATATTTATTAATACTTATATATTTCTTTCTCTTAATTTTAGAATGCTAACTGACTTGACATGGTTTTTCCAAAAACGTGTTTTGGCGGCTAAAATTTTTATATACAGGTCGGAAAGAGTGTGTGTGTGTAGGAAAATTGATTAGTTACCCACGGTAGGTTCTGAATTTATAAACACCAATAGTATATTATTTTGTTATCTGCTTGTCATTTTGTTACCTGCTTCTCATTAGTGAAAAAGTCATGTAATCATCTCAATATTATTCCCCAATGTAAAAAGGGTGTGATTGGAAATATTTCATTGATATTCATATATATTGGTATGTATGTGTTAGAGGTTATAACATTACACCTGCATATATAACTGGAAATATAAATAAAATCGCTACGAGTGGAAATTTAAATATTTGAGTTTAGAAGTGCATTATACTCCCTCCGGTCCCTAATGTAAGAGCCCAAAATTTGAATGGTTTTGGTCCCTAATGTAAGAGCTCACCCCACTTTCTCTCCTCATTTAATGCATTTTTTCCTACTTTACCCATAACTCTCTTTCATATTTATTAATGGTTATGTATTTCTCTCTCTTAAAAGTACCATAATAAATATGGGCAATTTTGGAAAAGAAGCATTAACTCCAGACAACCAACTAACATTCACATGTTTTCTTAAGAAGCGTTTTTTTGGCGGCTAGCTCTTACATTAGGGACCGGAGGTAGTATAACAATAACTTTAGATAGAAAGTACTCCCTCCGGTCCCTAATGTAAGAGCCCAAAATTTGAATGATTTTGGTCCCTAATATAAGAGCTCACCTCACATTCTCTCCTTATTTAATGTATTTTTTCCTACTTTGCCCCTAACTCTCTTTCATATTTATTAATGTTTATGTATTTCTCTCTCTTAAAAGTATCATAATAAATATGAGCAATATTGAAAAAGAATCATTAACTTCAGACACTCAACTAACATTCACATGTTTTCTTAAGAAGCGTTTTTTGGCGGCTAGCCCTTATATTAGGGACTGGAGGAAGTACGTATTATGTATGAATTTTGGGCCCCTTAACCAAGATTTTCTACCTTCGCTGTCTCAGTCCTTATGGATGTAGTGATTTATTCAATGCTGCTACTAGGATTAGGAAGTAGGACTATGCTATATTCCAATCCTATCTTCTATTGTAGACGGAGAGTTTAATTCACAACTCCCAACTATCCATCGTACTATTTTATTACTCATAGTCGTAATTTGAATGCATCACGCGCCATAAGAAAAATAAAAAATTTGGAATAGTCGCTTAATTACAAGCGTGCGTACCTTATGCGTTACCTTGTTTATTTAATTATATTATGATATGATGACGAGAACGCCAAAATGGAACGGAGCACCAAAAACGCTTGTCGTTATGTTGGATTGGATCGCATCGCATCACCTGCAATACTGTCTCTGTTTCTCTTGGTGCTCGAAACTCTTCATTCCATTGAGATAATGTTACGTTTTTTTCTAGAAAATTTGATTTCATAATTTTTTTGAAATTTAAGTTTTTTAATTTTAGAGTGAAAATGATTTTCACATAATTTTCTTAACTAAAAGGTGTAGTTTTAGAGTTTTAAGAAATGGATGGAAATGTCAACAAAGAGGTTCTAAGTCGGTGTGCATCGCTAGCTGTCCCCACGATAGTACATCCAATCGTTTCCGACATGTGATCACGTTTTTAATTTATTGCTAATTAAGTTCCATTATTGCACTCTCTTCTTACTTCATGGAAAGAGGTTTCCCATCTTATAATGAGGAGATAGATCTTATAATAAGGAGATAGTGACACACTTTCACTCCATACTTGGACAAACAAAAGCCACTTCTCTCTTTTGCTTCACCTTATTGATCAATAACCCAAAAAATGTCTACCAACTCCGACAATAATACCAAACTTCCTGTAAGACCAATACCAGGAAGCTATGGCCTCCCATTTCTAGGAGCCATTTTTGATAGGTTTGACTATTTCTATAACCAAGGCCGTGACAACTTCTTCCAATCTCGTATCAACAAGCACAAATCCACGGTGTTCCGAACCAACATGCCACCTGGTCCCTTCAACGCCTCGGACTCACGTGTCATCACCGTCCTCGACGCCAAAAGTTTCCCCATCTTATTCGACACGTCCAAGGTTGAAAAACGCAACGTTTTCACCGGAACTTATATGCCTTCTTTGGACTTCACTGGTGGCTACCGTGTCTGTGCTTACCTTGATCCATCTGAGGAGAAGCATCAACAGATTAAGAGCTTCTTTTTTGCCCTCCTTGCCTCACGCAAGGATCAGACTATACCTCTCCTTAGAAGCTACTTGAATGAGCTGTTCATCAAGCTAGAAGACCAAGTTCGTGACCATGGACATGCTTCCCTTAACTCCATAAGTGACTCTGAGCTCTTCAACTTTGTTTTCCGACTCTACTCTGGTAAAGATCCGTCTCAAACCAACCTCGGATCCTTTGCTTCCAAGCTCTTCGAGCTCTGGGTCTTACCTCAGGTAAAACATCATCCTTTCATCTAGAACCGGTTTCCCATCCGATCCATTAAAAAAAAAAGGAATATTAAAAATGAGTAGGGAGACTTAAATTAACATATTCGAGCTATCTACATCTCATCTGAACGATTTACATTTGATTTTAATAGAAATTTTTTGATAGATGTAAAATCTAGCTAAAATCAAATAGAGATTGTTTAAATTAAATGGGATTTTTTACACTTTCAATGTGTTTAGTTTTTTTAATGAGGTTTTCATCTATTAAAATAAACGTTTTCTTAAAAAATCAAACGGGATAATTATTTATCAGGAAGCCTTAATTTTAGAAAATTTGTTTCCTCACAAAATCATATATTTTTTTTAATAAAATGGTGTCGTTTATCTCAATGGATGAAAATGTCAATAGAGAAATTCTAAGTAGAAACAAACCATGTGTTTATGAGTACAGTTTTTTATTGTAAATAACAGAAGAGTGAGAAAATGAAATTCTCCTACTTATCATCAAGTTGTTGAAATTCCAATCAATTTGCTCGATATGCTAGACTTTATTATTTTATTTTTTTTGGGTAAATGGTCAAATCTAGCACTAAACTATTGACAAAAGTGTACCCACATAAAAGTGAATTTTCTGGCTCAAATCTAGCATTGATCAAGCACAAGTTGGGTCAGATGTAGCAAAACCGTCATCAATATTGACGGTTTTGCTACATCTGACCCAACTTGTGCTAGATTTGAGCTAGGAAATTCACTTTTATGTGGGTGCACTTTTGTCAATAGTTTAGTGATAGATTTCACCTTTCACCTTATTTTTTTCAAAATAACTTAGAGCCAACTTTGTATGACTTCATCACAGGTTGCTGCGGTGGGATCGCTGGGCTTGCCATGGTACTTCTTCCCGATCAACGTGGTCGAAGATTTCTTCCTACACACCCTACCATTTCCAGGGTGGCTCCTAAAATGGGATCAAAGAAAGCTATACAAAGCCCTATACACGTCAGCCACAGAAGCTCTCGATTTAGCTTCCACCTATGGTCTCTCCAGAGAAGAAGCATGCAACAACCTCCTCTTCGTCCTCGGCTTCAACACCTATGGTGGCGTCAAAATCGTAGTCCCCACACTTATGAAATGGCTAGGACTCGCCGGAAAAACCCTCCACAAAAGAATCGCCGACGAGGTCAGAACCACCGTCAAAGAAGAAGGCGGCGTAACTTTTGCTGCACTAGAAAAAATGGCTTTGGTGAAGTCAGTGGTGTGGGAATCAATGAGGATAGAACCACCAGTGCCGTACCAGTACGGAAAAGCTAAGGAGGATTTGGTTATAGAGAGTCATGACTCAGCTTTTGTGGTGAAAAAAGGAGAGATGATATTTGGGTTTCAGCCATTTGCTACTAAGGATGAGAGAGTGTTTAAGAATGGTAAGGAGTTTGTGGGAGATAGGTTTGTTGGTGAGGAAGGTGAGAAGTTGTTGAAGTATGTGTATTGGTCTAATGGGAGGGAGACGGAGGATCCTACGGCTGGGAATAAACAGTGTCCTGGGAAGAATCTGGTGGAGTTGATCCTACGGATGTTTTTGGTGGACTTCTTTTTGAAGTTTGATACTTTTACCATCAAGTTGGGGACGCCTACATTGGGACCATCTGTTACTATTACGTCCTTGGTCAAGGCTTCTACTGTGTGAATATTAGCCGTTCGGTTTCTACGTTGTTGGTTGGTTTGGGAATTAATCTCTTGTTTTGCGCGTGAGGGCTTTTTTCTTCTTCGAATAATTAAGTCGAGATTGAGATATGGACATGGAAGAGAATCTTATCATTTTCACAACGTGAAGGCGTGAATGTTCTTGTTTGTCTTTTACATCTTTATTTCATGTATTCTGTGGGTGGTGTAGATATAATATAAAATACTGGGACCTGTCGGTAACTACTACTATTAGGCCATTAGTGTCAGCAAGAGATAAGCTTTACTCTGTTCTTAATCAAACTGTTTTTTTTATGAAATAAAGTTTAGGTGAGTTGGGTTCGGGCTCACCAGACCAAGGTAGACCTCTGGACTCAAAGAGCGCTTACAAAGATATTTACAAATTGTCCACTAATAAGATCTTCAAATTGGCGGAATTCAAACCCACAACCACATAGTTTAATAATCAAATTCCTTTTCTGAACCAACCTTTGTTGGTTAATCAAACTGATTTTGTCGAGCCTGATGTTTAACTTTTTATGACCCAAGAAAAGGTAAGATTGTGATTATATGATTCAAATAGAAATTTCTTGTGAATAAGGTAAGGGTCAATTGGCCGCCCACCAAGGTCGCGTTTTAACCACCACGTGAAGTTTGCTAAAATGAAATCGCCTCAATAATGCACAGCTCTACTTTGATAAGAAGGCAAGAACGCTACTTGTAATATGGGGCCACCTTTTAATTAGCTTTGTGACTTTTTGTGTCAGGTACCTTTTAATTAGCTTTGTGACTTTTTGTGTCAGGTACAGCTATCACCCCCTCTGTTACACATACATCTATACAGTACAAATGTGTATTATCTATACAGTACAAATGTGTATTTCAGATACTCAGCTATCGCTATATGAATAACTCTAACGTCAATTTTTTTTTATTTAACAATGATCCCAAACTATTAGCCTAGGATCAATTTTGATATTTATGTTATATTTAGATGATTTTCACTATGTTATAGTTTGGCCCATACCATAACATCATTTTCCAAGGCTTCTTCTCACTCCTCCAGCCATTTTTAGGAATCTTTTTTATTTGTTTTTTAGAAAAATCAAATGAAACTATGAAGCCCAACTCTCTTCCTTCACTTCTCCATGTTGACCACATACATCATGTCGCACTCTCACTTTGAATTTTTTATTCTATTTTTTTAAAACCAATTTTTTAAATATTTTTAAAATCACTTTTTAATATTTTTTTAAAAAATCAAGTGACTAAAATTATTTTAAAAAAATCAATCCGAGTCCTGTATTCCCAACTCTAACCGACAGTGAAGAGAGTGTGTGATTAGTAGCTGAGGGGGTGGAAGACAGCGGTTATTAGAGGGATGAAAAGAAACCCTGAAAAATGATGTTAAGGTTTGGGGCTTCAAATGTGAGTGATGAAGGAAAACTTAAAAGTGACTGAGTGAGAGGGGTTTTTTTAATTTCAGAAGGCATTTTTGTCATTTTGACACCTCAAGACTATTATTTATTAAAAATTCCCCCAAAAGTAATTATTGGTATCAAATTCGCACTTTTACCCAATGTTAAATGCAATATCAAAATTTAACGAAAATTATCCAAATTCAACAGAAATCTAATCTATAGTTGCTACTAGGATATAATAGCTGGTTATCATTGTTAAACAAAAAATAGTTAGTTATTAAAGATGCTCCTATTAATCTATATATTAATTATCCATTAGTGCATTATTCATTATACCAAAATTATGATAAAGTGCCTTGCTAGTCATTACGGTGTCCTTCTGCGAGTGACATTTTTTAAGGGGTAAATATCTTCTAGTCATCACGGTGTCCTTCTGCGACTGACATTTTTTAAGGGGTATCTTCTAGTAACTTGAAGGACACCGATTTAGCGGTCGGTGTAGTGTGTCTTGGGCCTAGTCCTTCAAGAAATTTTAGGACCTCAAGGTAAGTGAAGGTTACCCCGGGTATCGTTCTCGAGGAGCCTTGTTTAATTAAACTATCCTAGTAAATTAAATGCAATGCAAGATGGATTTGGGTAAAGAAAATATACTTTGTTGATTTTTTAAAGAGGGAATGAAGGATGCAAAACAAATAAATATTTTTGGTATTTTTGGATAAAAGGGTGGAATGGAAGTGAATTGCTCTTGGAAATGAATTTCAATGGCTATCATAGCTTTCTAAGAATTTTTGGGGAGTTTAATGCACTAATTTCCTAATTTACCAAACCCCATAGACCCATGAGTCCAATACCTAGTTGTTGAAACCTCATCCAATTAGGCATTGTTAAGCTCTTTAGTGCTAGTGGACCTATTACTTGCAAGGAACTATTAATCCTACGACCGGGACCCCGAATCGCCACTTAATTAATCCTAAGATTTCAATTCACTATTGGAACCCCACATAACAAAATAAAATCTAAGGATTGAAGTCCAATGTTACTCAAGCAATTAATAGGTTCACTTTGAGTTTCTCTAAGTTTCCTATAATACCAAACCTCACCAACCGGCAAGTCTAATACCTAATCTCATGAACTCATTCAACAAGGCATTATTATGTACCATAGAGTGTGATTAGTGATTGCAATGCATTAAGTTCAATTACAATTCAATTCAACAAACTATCCACCAATACCATGAGTAAATAGAAATATTTAATGAATTATAAAGAACATATGTATGACCATACATATTGTTGAGTCCAAATCGTTCATTACAAATCAAAATCACAAATACCCACTGAAATGCGTGGCTGTCACCCAAGAGGGGGTGAATTGGGTGACTGAATAAAACTTGGAATTCTCTTTTGAAAACTGACTACTTGTGCTTGATGAGAGTGACGATGTATTACCCCAACCACAAGTAAGTATCTAGTGGTGTGGTGCTTGATGAATAAATTAAACAAACAGAATAAGCACACACAAATTTATCCTGGTTCGGTCACTTCCAGACCTACGTCCAGTCCCCAGGCTCCACCTGAGATTTTCAATCCACTAAACTTCTTGTTTGAACCAGGCACAAGAAAGCCTTTACACTTTAGGTTTTACGAGCACGGGTTCACCTAACAACCCACAGGTTTTGCGACGGGCTCACCTGCAAACCTTTACAACCACAGGTTTTACAACGGGATCACCTGCAACCTTTCATCCACAAGTTTTGCGGGCTAACTTGCAACCTATGGAGATTTAGAAAACCTCTAAATGCTCCCCCCTCACTTTTGTAAGATAATAATTCTGTTCTTCAAGCACAAGCTTTAGAACAGCCTCTATCAATTAGAGGATTTGATAATATGTTCACTCTATGAACTGATTGTGATAAACACTTAAGTACAAATGATTCTCTCTAAGAAAAGATGATGTTACTCACTTAAGTACAAATGAATCACTCTCTAAGAATGTTACAAATCTAAGATCAGAGAGTAGAAGATGAGAAGAATGTAGATTACAATATCTCAGACAATGGACTCAGTTCTTCCAACCTCTCTTCTAAATGTAGATGTTCCTTTTATACTCGGCCTCAAAACATTCAGGCTTGGGCGGCAGATAGAATATGTCCGTTTGAATATAGCCGTTAATCCCAGGTTACCGTTGAGAGGTACATCTTCATTAATGCTTAGCAGAGTTGACTTGCTTTATCTCTGAAAAGCAACTCTGACAACTCTGCTCTGACAAAAGCATTCTGACCTCTGAGTATGTGACGTTGACTCTTGTACTCTTGCTGACGGATGATCATCGTTCATCCGGAAGCGGCAATCTTGCTCTGCAAGTGTTAGTCTCTGAATCCTAATGCCAAGAGTATTTGCATCCGGAAGCTCATTTGCATCCGGAAGTAAAACTAAGTTCTGCACATACTTGTAGTCCAACAGAGTAATATATATAATCAAGTGTAGTAAGAGCTATACATGCTGTGGGAAGCTTGTTTGCTATGGGAAGCAATCTTACTTAGGCTATGTTCTGACTTAGTATATTGTCTACTCATACTATGGGATGTGTACTATAACAACACATAATCCCATGCAGTGGGAGTTCAATTGTCTAATGAAGTTCTCTTACTTCCGGAAGCAATTCCACATCCGGAAGCACTCCTACTGGACGTTGAGTTATGGCTTAGTGTTATACTCACTGACGCTCGATGTTACTTGACCTAACAGGCAGCGCTAGTCATTAATCATCCGGAAGTAAATCCACATCCGGTTGCATCCTAACTTAGTCTCAAGGATTTTATACAGCTAATATTCCTAGGCTGAGTTATGACTTAGTGAAGCACTTACTGCCGCTGGGGAATGAGACGTTCATCCGCGAGCGCTAGTCCTAGTCCATCCGGAAGTAAATCCACATCCGGTTGTACTCTTACTTGTGGTTCTATTTTAACCTAATTTTGTCTAAGTGTTTAACTTGTTCTTTCATATTTTAGTCTTCATAAAAAAATAAGATTCTAACACCCACAATAACAACCAAATCCAGTCCAATCTCAAAACATAAATGGTAACCTAAACCTAGGCAATCAAAAATATAAAGAGAAAGGAAAGGAATTGAGACTCCCCTTTGAAGCATGTGAGCTCAAGCTATCTTCAAATCATTCCCAAGAGCAAGGAGGGTAATTTAGTAACTCATAAAGAAAAGCTTAGAAACTCTAGACTTTAATTTATGAGCACTTATAGTAGGTGGATGGAGGAACTTAAGAGGAAAATAGTGAGAAAATAAAGATCAAAAGAGACAAAATTAGCATGGGAGAGCGAGAAGTGGAATACCACTGTTCAGCTCCCTCCTCCCTCCAAAAAACACTGTTCGCGTTCTCTGTTTCTCACTTCCTCTCACTGTCCGCTGCTGCGCAGCTCCCCCTTCTTTTCTTTCCTTTTTTTGTTTTTATTCAGCACCACCGTTTTCTTTTCTTCAGTTGGGCCCATATGCAGCTCTTGGTATTGATTTTGGAGGCCCAAAGATTTTGTCCCAAGTTTGGCAGCCCTCTTCCTTTCCTCCCACGTGATCTCTTCTTCTCAATTTAGTAGTAAATAGACTTTTCCAGCAGCTCACATGAATCCTCCTCACCATGTCATTACTTAACTTTGCAAATAATGGGCTCTTTCTCTAACTTGTGGGTCCATTGTCCTTCATTCAATCAAAGTCCATTTGATATGTATCATTAACTCCCCAAATATAACAAAATATATATCAAACATAATTAAAAAAATGGGAAGTTATTATGAACAATATTACATCTTAATCATATTATTTGCTTCAAATTTAGCATATAAAAACCATACAAATCCAAGGATTTGTCATTACGGTGTCCTTCTGCGAGTGACATTTTTTAGAATTCGGATATCCCCTCTTTGGGGTATTATTTTGCCCATTGAGATTCATTTAAAAGCTCATAATTTGTCACTTGTACTATTAAAAATAAAACTAAAATGCATCATAATATAAAAAAAATTATCATTAAAAATTTCAACTATTTAAACCTAGATCTATAAGAAATACAAACTTGTCCAGTTAACTGTAAAATTATTTTACAGTTAACTGGACTAGTCTCTATATCTTATAGATCATTGTATTGAAATAAAATAGGTCTAGATAGTTGAAATTTATATCTGAAAGTGTTCTAAAATTAAAAAAAATTAAAAATTCTTCATTTATTTTATATGTTAATACATTTTTTTAAATTTTTACTAGTACATGTGGCAAATTATGAGTTCTTAGATGAATTTCAATGAGCAAAATAATCCCCAAAGAGAGGATTATGAGGGAATAGGAGGGAACGGATTTCTGAGAGAATCCGAACCCTATTTTTAAGGGGGTTATCCAAGAAATATGAGTAAACAACATCTTTGTGGAGTCCCAAGTTGATGCCTCGATATCCTCGCTTGTCGTTGATGCCTCTATATCCTCGCTCGTGTTTCTAGAGAAGCAGAGTACGGCGGTGGAGAGGATCGGATAAGTACTTTTATTTGTTTAACTCTATTGATCCTTGTGTGTGCACGTCAACATGTTTATACTAAGTCTAATATGATCTAATCATATTAGCTTTAATTTAATTTGTACTCGAATCTTTTCACTACAATATAATGTCTTCATATTTTTTATCAAATTAAAACCCACTAACTATTAAGAAATTAATTTTTGAATTGACCTGCCATGCATGAATATAACCTTTCTAATTTAAAACTCCAATTGAACTGTAAAAAGTCAACAAAAGCTCGCTGATAAAAGTCTTACACGTTAATTATATTAAACATAACATTTATTTTAAATCAAGCATCTTCTCAAACTTGTCAATCGTAAACTATTATCCATCCCTTACTTGGAACTATTGATGATCATACCATTTGTTTTCTTTTGGATAAGGAGCATAAATGACAAGAAGTTGACTACAAACAGTATAGTCAAAGGATTGAGGCTTTGACCAAGGAAGTTATGGTAACAGTTGGACCTTGCAAGGTTGGTTTTCCCAACTTCACTGTAAAGGTATCATACCTCAAGAAGAACTCCACCATGAACACCCATAGAACCAACTCCACCAGATCCTTCCCCGCACACTGCTTATTCGCCGCCGTCGGCTCCTCCGTTTCCCGGCCATTCGACCAATACACATACTTCAACATCTTCTCTCCTTCCTTTCTTATAAACCTATCCTCCACAAACTTCTCACCATCCCTAAAAACTCTCTCATCATTCGTAGCAAATGGCTGAAACCCTAACAAAGTTTCTCCTTTCTTCACCAAAAACGCAGCCTCATGACTCCTAACAACTATGTCCTCTTTCGCCGTCGCGTATTGGTACGCCACTGGTGGCTCAATCATTAGGGATTCCCACACCACTGACTTCACTAACGGCATCTTTTCTAGCGCAGTTAAAGTGACACCGCCTTCTTCTTTCACGATGGTTCGGACTTCGTCGAGGATTTTCTGGTGGAGGGTTTTACGCGCGAGTCCGACCCACTTCATCAAGGTGGGGACCACTATCTTCATGCCGTTGCAAGAGTTGAAGCCTAGGACGAAGAGGAGGTTCATGCAGGCTTCTTCTTTGGATAAGCCAAAAGTGGAAGCTAGATTGAAGGCTTCTGTGGCTGAAGTTTCCACGGCGTCGTAAAGCTTGTTGAGGTCCCATTTGAGGAGGAAGCTGGGGAGAGGGAGAGTGTGGAGGAGTAAATCTTCTAAGAAGTTGAGAGGAAAGAGGTACCATGGTAGCCCAAAAGATCCAAGAGGTAAAACCTGCAGGTAAATGTGTTTAGTTAGTTAAGATACTATTAGGTCAATTGGTTAAGTTAGCTAGTGACCCTTACCTATGTAAAACATCCAGTTGAGCTGTGAAGTAATCTAATATTACGTGTATCCGCACCTAAAAAGAAAGGTTAACATTATATTGAATATCTACTCACGTGTCCCCGAGAGTTTAATTTTGGGATTGATTACTTTTTACTTTCCTAAGGATTGATGATTAAAGAATTGAGATTGCATTCCAAGCTCATCTAGAAGATGATGAGAAATTGGATTTTCATCTCTAAAACAAAATCTGAGCCATTGGTGGGAAAAGATCTGGGCCATTGAATAAAAAAATTTAAACCTCACTCCAAACCTCCCTACCACCCTCATCAACCTCAACACTCCAACCAACCCACGGCCAACGCTCTCCGGTGACGACGGTGGCGGCGGCGGCGGTGAAGAGCTCCGTCATATTACTCGCTCTCTCATGTGTCCATACCTCCCCACCATGCCCCGACTTAAACACTCCCACAATCCCAACCCAACCAACTCTCCGTCGACGATGGTAACAACGGCGGCGCCGCGGCGGTGAAGCCCACTGAGATCGCTGGCAAGAACGAGTTTTCCGGCCATCTACCTTCAGTGTCTCCGTTTTCGATCTCGGCTCCTTGCACGGTGCGGAGTAGGCCGTCATGTGTTGTTGGCTGTGCACGGTGGGGAAGAAAATTTTGGGTTCATGACTGGCAGCTTCCAAAACTGGGTTCATTTACATGAAAGTTGGAATTTTTCCATTTGAAATTATAATGGGGTAGTGGCCGCCTGCTTGGTCTCCGCCGCGGCTGTCACCGTCGCCGCCGGAGATAGTTGGCCATGTGTTGGTTTGGGATGGTGGGAGTGTTGAGGTTGAGGGTGGTAGGGAGGTTTGGAGTGAGGTTTAGATTTTTTTATTTAATGGCCCAGATCTTTTCCCACCAATGGCTCAGATTTTGTTCTAGAGATGAGGATCCAATTTCTCATCTTGTAGATGAGCTTGGAATGCAATCCCGAAAAGAATTAGATTCCTTACTGATCAAATGTTAAACACTTTACTTGATAAGGAAAGCTAATAATAAATCTTAGCTAGTTATTTATATTTTAAATAATATATTTTTGCAGAAAAATGGGAAAATTAAATTGAGGTCCCTCACAAGGGAATTAATACTGGAAAAGTCCCAAAAGTTGAAAATATTAATCTAGGGTCCCTAGGGACCTCACCTTAATATACTTGAAATGTTAAAAGACAATTTTGCCCCTAATTTATTTAGAATACATTGTGTGTGTGAGGAGGGAGTTTGAACCCTAAAACCAGCTCCATCTTCATCTTCGAACCCTGAGCAACTCCAGCCTCTTCTCTGAGCACACTCCTGAGCAACCCCAACTTCTTCTCTGAGCAACTCCGAAGACATCCGCCGTCACCCCCTACCCCTACCGCGCTTACGCCTCCATGCCCAACTGGTAACTGCGAAGTATTTTTAGGGCTCGAACCAAGGAAACTTCATCCAACAAGGGATCTGCAAACTGGACGCGACCTGGGACCTGAAATTTGTAAGGTAAATTGTTGTCTAAACTGGAAATCTCAAATGCATTTTACTCTCATGTTGGAGAGATTTTGTTCGTGTTTTAAGAACTTACAGTCTACTAAGTGATGGGGCCCTATGCTGTGATTTAGCAGAGAAAGTGGTGTATGTTTCATCACACTGTCAATGCCTCATTGTATAAGCAAAGTGATTGCTTTTTTCACCTTTTTAATTGCTTTCTTTAAATACTAGTTTGACTTTGTGCGAGTGTAGAAGAAAAACTCAAAGGTACCATTTTTTTACTTGCATTCCCCTTCTTCGTACAACTTGCTCTGTTAAAACTTATCTCTCTATTAAAACTTGCTCTGCATGGTTGACTCTGTTATTTAAGAGTAACTCAGTAACTCAATAACTCAATGCTTGTAACTCACTTAGTTTTGTGTTCATTAAAAATGAATTCAACTATTGAAAATCTTTTGGAGATAATATATGTTTTAGCATTGAAATGGAATTTGAAACTGGAGACAATAGAGCCTAAGAATGTTTGATGAAGCTAAGTATTACACAATTGATCCTCGGCCAAAAAAAATTCTTACACAATTGATTGAGAATTTGAGAATTGATTTTCACAAAGTAGAATATGATAGGGTATTGGAGGCTATTTTTCCATTAATTCTGGAGCTTTGACTCAATTATTTATTTGGTACAAGTACAAAAATATTGACTGCACTTTTCTTTTTCTGCTGTTCAATTTATGTGTTGAATGTACTATGTTTCTGATGGAATCAGGGGAAATAGTAATGTGTGGTGAGAACTATGTGGGTGAGGGTAATTGTGGTAATTCACATCTTTTTGCCTATATGCACCCTAGGACTAATGATTGATGAGTTGTTAACTAATAGAACCTGTTTTATAGTCAAATTTGCCCTGTTTTGGTATTTTTTCCTGGTTTATGTTAAGGCAAAATCAAATCTGTGAACTAGACTGATTGCCTCTTGATTTGATTTAGTATTTAATTTCAAAAATTATCTTTCCACCTGCTTTGTGAACTATGAATGAGCCACCTAACCTACTTGTTCTTAATTGCACACCCTTGTCCTTGCAACCAAACTTGTACAATATGTGGACAATATGTGCATAAACATTGGTGTCAAGTTTAAGATTAATATATTATTGCTGGACAATATGAGTCAAACTTTACATGATTCAATTCTGAACTAGCATGTAATGGTGTCAAATTTATGACTTAAATTGTGTTGAATATTTGGTGTTGTGATTATAGACAGTGACTGCAAGTATTTGTTTAATTTTGGTGGCCTGACAGCCACAATATGCGCAGTTGTAGCCATATTTGGTGTTGTGTTCAATTTTGTTCCAATTTTGGACATTTGGTGTCTTTGTACCATTGTTTGAGATGTTTTACTATTGTGCAAATTGGTTCAAGCATTGTGCATTACTGCTGTATTTAGAACTTGTTTGGAAGGATATTTATTGTTGTATTTAGAACTTTTATTTAGAACTACATACTCCTGTTGATCATATTGGTGCTTTATTTTGTTAGGTTACTATAATGACGAAACATTCTGGATTTTCCGTGTTCACTCAAAAGTATTGGAAGAAACATTCTGGAGCTAAAAAATCATTGCCCGAGCTCAACAAAGAACTGAAAACTACTTGGGATGACTTATCAATTGAGGAAAAAGAGCCATACAAGGAGGAGGCAAGGAGATTAAATAGTAATGCCATGCCGATACATGACAAGGAGAAAGCTAAAGTGAAATTTCACACAAGGTGTGCTCCTAATCAGCTGATGAATGTATGCGAGCATGTGAAAAAAAAGAAGTTGCTGATGGAGAGGTTGAAGAGAATAGGGTTTGACAAGTTGGTGGAGGTGTCCTGTCCTTCAGTTTGTCGGGATTACTGTGCAAAATTGATGCATCACTTTAATCCACGAACTAAAGTCATGTGCGTAAGAGACACACCTATTAAAATTACACCTGAACGTGTCCATTCCTTGCTGGGGATACCCTGTGGTGGAGAGAAAATTGACGTGCAGAAAATAAATGTGGTAAATCCAATGTTCAAGGATTACAAGGTTGATTATGGTGATGTGAGCTATAAGAGAATTGGTGAAATGCTGAGTGAGATGAAAGGGAACGAAGAAGACTTTGAATTCTTGTTTGTTTTATATGCATTGGGGGTGTTTCTGTGCCCCGATTCTTATGTGAAGGTGAACAACGGTGTGTTGAAGATAATGACCCTGACAGCAGACTCCCTTGGCGGTTTTGACTGGGCCTCGTTTGTGTTGGATGTCCTATGCAAGGGCATCGGTAAATACCAGAATGTGCTTAAGACAGGAGATCATGAGACGGGCAAACAGAATGCCGATGGATGCACATACATGCTGATGGTGAGTGCTCAACAAATATCTCATATAGATGTTAATGTTAATGTTTTGCGTTTGTGTAATGTTAATCGGCAATGTTGGGCTGCAATCATTGCCATTACATTTTAGTCTAATGTAAAGTGTTTTCATTTTTATTTTACAGGTTCTCGGGCTTCAAAGTTATTGTCTTAGCAATGATCAAGTGCCACCTGACTCGGATGCCCTTTCCTTTTGGACCCAGAGAAGGGTTCTTGATATGGTTGCGCTTGAAAAGCATAATGTGGGTGGCTTATTGTGTGCAAGTGGTGAAACCAGTGGTGTAAACACAAGTGGACATGTGACTGAACTAGACTTTCACCTCCCCGTAAGTGAAATTAATGTACAGTTGTAAAGCTTTAGTTGTCAGTAAGAGGATGTAAAGGCATCTAGTAGGGTTTGACCTTTGTCATTCATTGATTTTTAGGTCTACAGGGAGGCATACCGTGAGATTACAACAATGGTGGGTCAGAAATTGATGGCCTTAGAGAAAAGGGAGTTACAAGGGACCAGGGTGGACATGGATGAGGACGAGAATGAAGGAGAAGATGATGATGTTAAGGAAGAGAAGGAGGAGAAAGACCAGCGGGAAGAGGAGAACAAAAAAGCTGACATTGTTGAGGAAAAATATTTTTCTAGTGAGGAACCCGAGAAGGGGGAGGAAGAAGATGTTTCTAGTGAGGAACATGAGAAGGAAAGATTAAAAGGACCACGTAGGTCCACGCGGGAAAAAAGACCAGCCATAGTAAGCCCGTTTTGGGCCATACCACAACGCAAGGCCGAGAGGAAGAGGAAGACTGATGAGAAGGAGAGACTCTTTGAGTTTTGCACCACAAGAAGCAACAAGGTTGATGGTGATGCGTAAGTAAATGCACGTTATTTTATTTGTTGTCAATTGACTGTGCATTTGCTTTTCAAACGGCGGTATTTTGATATGCCAACTTGGTGGCCGAAGTTTAGGGATTTTATTGGAGAAAATCAATTCTGATTTTGGGGTTTTAATGTTCCTAAACCCATATGAAAAAAGTTTAGCTTTCAATTTTATTATTGTGAGTGAGTATGTGCATATGATTTTACCTCATTCTGATTTGACTCAGTACTTAGTAGTATATAGATGATACTTGAGAATTTTTATTCTCTTCTTTCCTTGGCTGCCGTTCAGTTCAGCTAGGTACTAGGCGGTTATATTAACTTGTGTTTGATTATAATGAAGGGCGTTTACTTTAGTTCTCTTATCTGTTAACCTTTCAAAGAAGAGAAATAATTGAAATTTGCTAAGACTGAAATTGAAGCTTTTGGAAGCTGTCTTTGTTCTGATTTGGAAGCTTTTGGAATATTAATTTGCTTTTGGAATATTAGGATATTTGTTGACATGCATGACTTCCACCTGACACGTTCCGAGCTTACCTGCCTTCGATCCGGGGGTTGGATCAGCAATTCGGTAAGGGGACTGTACTATTATGAAATGTGGTTATGTTTTGCATATGTAAATTCGTTAATTTGCACTTTCCATTTGTGGTTTTTGCAGTTCATGGCAATGGTTGTACGGACAATGATTGCCGACCAGCAGGAACAGCAAGGCAAGGTGACAAGGCACATATTTTGTCCATTCTTCATGGACAAGATCGTGCGCAATGGCAGTGGATTTGCATTGGGCGATCACATTCAAGAGTTTATGCCTGAACAACTTAAATACAACCTCGAAGACGCTGACTTCATATTCGCTCCCGTCTTGTTTGACGACCACTGGTTTTGTTACGCTATCGAGACGAGGAGCATGCGCTTCTATGCCCTTGACTCATTGGTGGATAGCGTCACATTCAACGCACTGCAGATGGATGAAACTTTGAAACAGCAGTCAATGGAGCCTAAGCACTATGCGCGTAGGAAGATGTCTAAGGGATTCAAAGAGACATTTAGGCATAAAAATATAATGGCTACCCATTGTGTAAGTTTAATCTTTTGCTGACTAATTGTTATCTTCAATTATTTATGATTATTTACATGTGCCTACATATCCTTATGCAGAGGCAGCGGTTGATAGACATAATCAAGATGGTAAAGCCAGCACTTGTGGACAATATTAATGATGAAGAAGTGCATTGGGCTAAGGTCCATCTCCAAGGCGACACGTAAGTTAGTTTTGGGCACTTTTTTGCTTGGGAGGCTAAGTTATGTTTATGTACCTTGTTTCTGGGCTTAACTATGGTTTATCATCACGGTAGGGATTCGTGTGGCGTCCACCTGTTGAGTTGGTTACAGAGCTGGGACGCCTCTGAGCATGACGTAGGCTATACTATGCCGAGGTACAGCTCAGCTGACATGCGAAGCATTAAAGTTGAATGTCTCTGGTGGCTGATTGCGCATCACAACAACAAGAACAGACAAATAGCGCTATCCATTGTGGAGGACAAGATGTCCAAGAAGAATTAGATGTTGCACTAGTTTACATTTTGAAAAGGGTGTTTATGTATTGAAACAAGTGTTCGTGTTGTCAAACGGTTGTTAAACACGATGTTGAATCCTTGTGTATTTTGTCAATTTAGCGTTGTTGTTCAATCGTATCAAGCCTTTCCAAACCCTCTAAGTTAATGGCCAAAGCGTGACAGGTTACTAGGCAAATGTGACAACTAAATGGGCACTGACTTTAAGTTAATTGCTAAAACTGTAACTCAATGGGAAAAACCTGACAACTTAAAGGACATAGTTTGACAACTCTATGGGCATATTATGACAACTGAATGGGTATATGTGACAACTCAATGGGCACTGACTTTAAATTAATTGCCAAAACTCCAGGGGGAAAAACTTGACAGCTTAATGGGCAGTCGTGACAACTATATGGGCCTAGTTTGACAACTAAATGGGCATATGTGACAACTAAATGGGCACTGACTTTAACTTAATGTGGGCATACTATGACAACTGAATGTGCATAATATGACAATTGAATGGGCATACGTGACAACTAAATGGGCATATGTGACAACTCTATGGGCATAGTTTGACAACTGAATGGGCATAGTTTGATAACTGAATGGGCAGAGGTGACAACTAAATGGGCACTGACTTTAACTTAATGTGGGCATACTATGACAACTGAATGTGCATAATATGGCAACTGAATGGGCATATGTGACAACTAAATGGGCATAGTTTGACAACTCTATGGGCATAGTTTGACAACTGAATGGGCCGATGTGACAACGAAATGGGCATATGTGACAACTCAATGGGCACTGACTTAAACAATTGCCAAAACTCCAGGGGAAAAAACCTGACATCCTAATGGGCATAGTTTGACAACTCTATGGGCCGACTATGACAACTGAATGGGCATACTATGACAACGGAATGGGCTTATCTGACAACTCAATGGGCATATGTGACAACTCAATGGGCACTGACTTTAACTTAATGTGGGCATACTATGACAATTGAATGTGCATAATATGACAATTGAATGGGCATACGTGACAACTAAATGGGCATATGTGACAACTCTATGGGCATACTATGACAACTGAATGGGCATAGTTTGACAACTGAATGGGCTGATGTGACAACACAATGGGCATATGTGACAACTAAATGGGCACTAACTTTAACTTAATTGCCAAAACTCTTGTAAGTCGAGGGGAAAACCCTAACAACTTAATGGGCATAGTGTGACAACTCTATGGACATACTATGACAACGGAATGAGCATATGTGACAACCAAATGGGCATTGACTTTAACTTAATTGCTAAACTGTAATTGAATGGGAAACACCTGACAACTCTATGGGCATATGTGACAACGGAATGGGCATATGTGACAACGGAATGGGCCAAGCTGACAACTCTATGGCCAGGCGTGACAACTTCCTGGGCCGACCTTGACGACTTCATGCCCTGCTATAACAATCTCATGCCAAGGTATAAAAATAATGTAATGATCAACTGTGTCATGGTTACAAAATGCAAAACATATCATTAACAATAACGTAGGTATTACAGTTGTACAAAATACAGTTGATGCCTCAAAATTGAGGACTTGCCAATAACAGGTTAATGAGCAATGATAACAATCCGTTGGGCAGATATATCAATAGGTTTGACAGCAAATTTGATAGAGCATCATACAATCCACATGATCGCTTGCATGTCTTTCCCAAGCATAATAACATCAAGTACAGCTCATTCACAAGGTTTCCAACAAAACATAAGTCACTATACAAAAGACTTTTCTAGGGGAGGCATTAAATGTCATTGACACAACAATGACATGCAAATATTTACAATTCCAAAACAATGACATGCAAATATTTACATACAAAAGGCTGGCATGCATTTACAAAAGGAAACATTGAGTGTCATTCATTAACTTGGATTCGGGTTCTTGCAGGTCCTTGCAGTATGTCCTGCCTCATGGCACCTTCCACAATGGTACACTTGCTTGTTTTGGAATTGTGACTCTATTCTCTTCCTCTTTGGTCGTCCTGAAGGCCTTGCAGTCAGAGGTGGTTCCAAGAATTCCCATGTCGCTAACTGAGTTTCGGTCAGGTTACTTGGGTCTGGACAGTCATGTGTTGCAATTGGCCTCATGGTATGTGCATATATTTTCTCTTGTATCGCAAGCTTAAAGCAATCATCAACAAAAGTGAAGACATTGCCATGACTAAGCTTTATGGCTGCACATGCATGGACACATGGCAGTCCACTCATCTGCCACGCTAAGCACGTGCATTCATGTTTGCCAATATCCACAACAAGCCTTACAACTCTATGATCAACCAATATGTGAGATTCGTACAAGGTACCACCATAATGTTGCACATACAAATTTGATGCACTACTTACTATCTCCATCAACTTGTCATTTGTCCTGGGCCCGACCCCGTTGATCCAATTTGCCAATTCTGCTTTACTTGCAACCATTTTGGCAGCCAACTTGTCACGATGCTCATGAATAAAGGTGCACACATTGTGCTTCCTCTCTTTCAATATCCAAGCATTGAAGGACTCTGCAAGATTTGATGTCATACTGTCCCACCTCATGAAACCAAACCTGCTTAAAGCCCATTTTCCTACATCTCCATCTGTTTCCACCCATTCAGCCAATTCTGGGGAAAAGACGCTTAATTTTGTCATTGCACTTTGGTAGTCTTCATCAAGTCTTGCATAGGCAATTGCATCAAGCAACCTTAAAGCATCCTCCTTCTGTTGGGCTTTGACCCTTGTTTTTCCTCGGATCAGCCTACCAAACTCTTTGCTGAAATTTTCTTTTACATGCCTATAGCAATAGGCATGTCTTTCGCTACCGAATACATTTCTCTCTGCTGTAATTATGCCTGGATTCCGGTCTGAAATTATGGTTATCTTCACATTTCTTGTGATTTGTTTGACATTCTCCATAAACCACTCCCAGTTGTCCTCTGTTTCCCCACTTACAATTGCATATGCTACTGGAAATAAATCATTGTCAGCATCATGCGCAGAAGCTGATAGTAAAGTCCCTCTATATGGACCAGTCAGAAAGCAACCGTCTATGATAAGTACAGGCCTGCACCCTGCTAAGAAACCTTTGATCGAGCACCCATAGACAATGAATAGTCGCTCAAACCTTCCTCCTGTCGCTTTCCATTTTGCTACTGTATCTTGGTCAGTTTCTTTCAGCCTATCACAAAGCCATGGAATCAACTTGTACGAATCTTTTGGACTGCCTTCAAGATTAAGCAATGCCCTTCTCTTACCCCAGTAGGCTTGGCTATAATTTAATCTAACACCATACTCTCTGTAAAGGTCTCTCCTTATTTCAGTGGGAGTCTTGTCTATATTGTCCCTCAAGCAATCAACTATTATTGATGATGTCAACTTCGACCTTGTAGAGTGGTTAATATTCAAATCTTCTTGCGCATCATGTTTGTGCACATCATGAAAGCTACGCACTATTAGAATCTTAGAGCCTGGGCACATCTCGTATGCACGCATAACCCACTTGCAACCCTTAGCCTGACATCTTACAATGATCTTTTCATTACAATTTTTCACATACTTGTGTGAGAAGTGATGAGCTAAGCTGTACTTGAATACACTTTGTCTACACTCATCGGCATTGCGAAATGATTTTCCTACTCCAATGAATAACTCCTTCCACTTCGTCGAATTCATCTCTACTCTTGGTGTGGGAGTGATTTGTATGGCACTTGACAATGACAATGGTTGTGAATCTAGAGTCATAATCATGCTTTGAGAAGTATATAAATCTTCCCTACCCCTGTCAAGCATACATAGACTGTTAGCAACCGAATCATAACATAATACATAGTTTTAAGGTGTACTTGCAACTTACTCGTTTTGAACATTCCTTCGAACATCTCTTGTTAGTTGTGTATCTTCAATGAGGCAGCCACTTACAAAGATATGTCCCATTTCTCTAGTAAGGTTCATGAAATGTTCAACACCTTCATCATCTAGAAGGTCGACATATGTTGTTGTTTCATCACCAGAGAGTCTGAACTTCATGCTTATATCCCCAATCTCCGCTCCACCTCCAACAATAGTTACTACTATTGTTTTAAGTTCTTCATATGTCATGCCTTCCTTTATGGTTTTTGAAATGATACTACCCCCAACATATTGTGGGTAACCATCTTCTCCATTTACAAAATGTCCCCCTATGTGCAACAAACATATTACACTCCTTCCTGATGAGCTAGCCATTTACCCTGCACAGTGCATTGGTATTCACAACCACATAAGTCATTATAACAATTACATGAGCATAGATGACAACTCACTATCCATTCATTAAAACACTCAATTCAATACTAATACACAGGTACCAACCACAAAAAGCTGCATACTTTTAGTTCACTCCTATATTAGAATCAAATTACATCACACAAAACTCATCCTCAATCAATTCATTAACCACTTCACCATTCTTTCACCCGTTGTTATTAACAATGTAATGGCCATCGATAACAACACATCGGGCACCTTGTGACAATAAATATTAATCCCTTCAAACACTCACAAACTCAATCATCTATGTACTTCCCCTGTTTTTTAAATGGTAAAACAGAACATAGCTTACCTCACATACATCATCAACATACCAAACACTAGTATAAAACAAATAATAATGCTACATATATCATTGTACAACTAAAAAATTTGTCTTTCATATCAATATGTCTTTTATTCATCAACATTCATCCCACACTATTATTATTATATGAAAAGGTTTGCCTTTTTTACAAACCATCCATATGTCTTTTGTATCAATGTGTCTTTATATTGTACAACTAAAAAAGATTGTGTTTTTCATATGAATAACTCTTTCATGGACCAAGGGAAGATGATTTAAAGCAAAAGTTTTTGTTTTTATTTCAAAGCAATCATTTTTCCCCACAAAATGAAGATCAAGATTTTTGGAATTTACCTTTGTTTGTAGAGGATGATCAAACTTTCACATGGGTCTTCTAAGTCATTGATTGAAGGTGTGTCTATGTTGATGATGATGATGAGCAGCAACGTGCATGCATGAAGCAAATGTGTCTTTGTTGGAGGGTGAAGAGAAGCAACGTGATGGGGTGTAATGAAGGAAATGAGGAGGGAAATGAAGTAATAAGAGGCAGGGGCAAAATGGTATTTTCAATTTTCAAGTATATTAAGGTGAGGTCCCTAGGGACCCTAGATTAATATTTTCAACTTTTGGGACTTTTCCAGTATTAATTCCCTTGTGAGGGACCTCAATTTAATTTTCCCTAGAAAAATTATATTCGGATATGTATCCAATATAAAATAATGGATAATGCCTGAACTTTTTTTGTTTAGTAATTCATCATTGAAAAAATTAAATATGTTATCCATATCTGAATAAAATCTAGCTAATTTTAGTTTTCTCATACTAGTTTAGCTCAGAAAGGGTTGGTTATGTGTCGTTGTAAGGTGGTTGGCAAACCATGTCATCAAGAATTGGTATTTTGGTGATTCTAATAACGGCCAAGATTTTTAATAACTGAAATGCGTGATCAACAAGTTACTTACCTGAGCAAACACCCAGAGCTGGAAGAGTTTCAAGCCGTCAGATTTGAGTGTGGTTTGTGAAGGTGGTTTGCCACAATAGAGATGAAACAAAAAGTTGAACATCTCATTTTGACTAAGAGGATTAAAGTAAACCTCACCATGCTCACATACTTTATCTTCAACCTTAACAAACAGCTCCATTAAGTAGTTTCTAAGCAAAGGGACAACCTGGTCCTTTCGCGAGGCCACAAGAGCAAGTAGGAAGCTCTTGACCTGCCCATGCTTTGGTTCGGATGGATCAAGGTAGTTACAGACACGGTAGCCACCAGTGAAGCCAACGGAGGGCTTAAAAGAGAAACAAAACAGATTAGGGAAAATGATCTCAACTTAGTTTAGCTGAGGCATCAAGCTTTATTTATATTAGGTAGAGTTTGTTACAACTGAACCAATGAAATAATGACACGTGCTAATCAACCTAACTAACACATAAAGCTTAACTGAATACATTACTAAGCACTACCAACTTAACTAATACAGGCTATTACATAAATGGGCCTTATTGGGCTTTTATACTCTTAACATCCCCCCTCAAAGTGGACGGAGTAGAAACAAGTCCAAGTTTGCCACGAAGAAAACAGAAACGTGACGTGCCAAGGGGTTTAGTCAAGCAATCAGCTAACTGATCTGAAGTAGGAACATATTGAACCTTCAACCGTTTATCCAAGACTTGATCACGAACAAAATGAGCATCAATTTCAATATGTTTTGTCCGAGCATGTAATACAGGATTAGAAGCAAGGGCTGCAGCACTAATACTATCACACCAAATCACAGATGAAGATAGAAGATGAATCAGAAGTTCTTTAAGCAACGATCGTAACCACATAAGCTCAGCTGTAGTATTTGCCAATCCACGATATTCAGACGCTGCTGAAGACCGTGAAACAACAATTTGTTTCTTTGAGGACCAAGAAACCAATGAAGCTCCCAGAAAAACAAAATAGCCACTAGTATAACGACGATCAACAGGACAAGAGGCCCGGTCAGCATCAGAATATGCAACCAGTTGTAAAGAGACAGAAGGTTGAAGAAGAATGCCTGTGTCAATGGTACCCTTCAAGTACCTTAAGAGTCTCTTCACCGCTTGCCAATGTAGCATAGTAGGCGCACTCAGAAACTGACTCAGCTTGCTAACAGCATAGCAAATATCTGGTCTAGAGTTCACAAGATATTGAAGACTTCCCACAACACTTCTATACAAATGTGGATCCGCAAATAGATCACTATCATTTAAGGCAAGAGAACGTCCAGTTACCATAGGAGTGGGACATGGAGTGCAATGAAGCATATCACATCGCGAAAGCAAATCTGTAACATACTTAGTTTGAGATAGAACAAAACCTTTCTCATCACGAACCACCTCAAAACCAAGGAAATAATGAATTGGGCCAAGATCCTTGAGAGAAAACAAGTTATTTAATCTGGCAGTAAACTTATTTATGCTGGTTATATTGCTTCCAGTAACCAAAATATCATCAACATAAATCAGCAAAATGAGAATCTGATTATCATCTTTGTAGAAAAATAAAGAAGCATCAGACTTACAATTTTTGAATTTCCATGCCAAAAGAGTACAGCGGAGACGATCATACCAGGCCCTCGGAGCTTGTTTAAGACCATAGATGGCCTTGGTCAATTTACACACAAAATGTGGCCTAGCAGAATTAACATACCCCTCAGGTTGCTTCATATATACGGTTTCATTCAAAAAACCATTCAGAAAAGCATTATTGATATCAAGCTGACGAACCGGCCAACTATAGCATGAAGCTAGAGTAAGAATGACACACACAGTTGTCATCTTAACCACAGGGCTAAAAGTATCACCAAAGTCAACACCAGGTTCTTGAAGATAACCTTTAGCCACCAATCGAGCTTTATACTTATCCAAAGAACCATCACTACGATACTTCTTCTTGAACACCCATTTACTTCCAACCACATGCTGATTAGAAGAAGGAGGTACAAGAATCCAAGTTTTATTCTTCATCAATGCATTATATTCATGATCCATGGCATGTTTCCAGTCAGAGTTTAATAAAGCACTCTTTACACTCTTCGGTTCAGGAGACAAATCTAGTGTAGCAGCACCTACAAAAGGAAATTTATGCTTAAAAATCCCATTTTTAGATCTTGTCACCATGGGATGTTGAGGTCGAACTACAGGTGGGTCTGGTACATTCAGTGGAGATGGCACAGTGCTATCAGGAGAGGCAAGCTGAGGCAAATTTCTATCAGAGGAAGCACAACTATTCAGACTTCTATTAGGAGAAACAATCACAGGAGTTCCAAAATCAGAATCAGGGATGCGTGAAGGAATATTCTGCAAAACTTCAACACCATTCAACACAGCAGAAGTAGTCCCAGCATTCGGTGACAAAGTACTGGACTTAACAAAAGGAAAATCATGGGTGTTGAAAACAACATGTCTTGAAACATAGATCCTGCCACTAGGACTCAAACATTTAAAACCTTTATGACTTCCACTAGGGCCAAGAAAAGTACATTTCTCTGATCTAAACTGAAGTTTATGATTATTGTATGGCCTCAAGCAAGGAAAACACGCACAACCAAATACTTGAAGAGACTTATAATCCGGTTTTGCACCAAATAACACTTCAAACGGAGACTTCTCAAGAATAGGCGTAGGTAACCTGTTTATAATATGCACTGCCATAGAAAAAGCTTCCCACCAATACCGTGTAGGCATATTGGCTTGAGCTAACATGCTTAGTCCCATTTCTACAACATGTCTATGTTTCCTTTCTACTCTACCATTTTGCGCAGAAGTGTGAGGACATGAATGACGGAAAACAATGCCATGTTCAACTAAAAAATCAGAAAATGAGCGAAATTCTCCTCCCCAATCACTTTGAAGTATCTTAATTCGTTTATCAAATTGATTTTCTGCCATAGCCTTAAAATTTTTAAAAGCTCCAAAGGCTTCTCCTTTGTTATGTAAAGGATAGATCCAAGCATACCTACTAAAATCATCTAGGAAACAAATATAATATTTGAAACCATTAACAGATGAAATAGGAGCAGGGCCCCACAAGTCAGTGTGTATGAGATCTAATACAGCAGTAGCTCTTGACATAGAGCGAGGAAAAGGTAAAGCACATGACCATACTTGTCACAGACTTGACAAGTAGGCTTGGAACGTGAAGAACGTCCTCCTTGACCTCTACCATAACCACTTCGTTTTCCATTATTAAAATTGTTCTGAGAACGACCACCACCATCATTATTGTTGCGCCAGAGAGGCCTAGAACCTTGTGAAGAACCAGAATTAGAGTTGTTGCCATTGATGGCAACATTAGCAAAGGACTTAGTCACAACATTCACAGAGGAAATGTGTTCTAAGTGTCTTTCAAAGGTTAAAAGTCTGGAATGAAGATCAATCCAGGTTAAGTCATCCTTATCTGACAGGTAAATGACAATAGGTGTGTACTCCGAATCCAAACCAGCTAAAACTTGAGTAATCAAATCAGATTCTGCAATTGGACTACCTGCCATGGAGAGATTGTTAGAAATTGCCTTCATCTTGCCAAGATACTCATCAATTGTACTCGTTCCTTTGCGAGTTTGTTGAAGCTCCATCTTGTACATTGTAACCCTAGAACGTGAGTGAGCATTCATCAAGGCCAGAACAGCTTTCCACAACTGAGCCGAGGTATTACAATGTAGCAATTGAGTCGCAACATCAGTAGACATTGTGCCTAAGAGCCAACTGAAGATGATAGAGTCAGTAGCTCGCCAATCATCGAATTCAGGATGAATTCGAATACCTTCTGCATCTGTGATGAATTCAGGTGGACAAATCTTCGTTTCAAGAACGAAGCCTTCGACGCGATGTCCTCTTAGCGCCGGAAGAACAAGAGAGTGCCAAAGCCTAAAGTTATATCGATCCAGCTTGATCGATCCACTCTGATTCAAGCTGCTTAGCAGCGAAACCGTCTTAGATTGCATCGTCAGAGAGGAAGACGAAGCATCGGAGGAAGACGATGAAGATGATGATTTTTCCGCCATTGATGCTCGACAGAGAAAACGAAGATGAAGAAACTTTCCCAGAGAGCTCTGATACCAACAAACAAAACAGATTAGGGAAAATGATCTCAACTTAGTTTAGCTGAGTCATCAAGCTTTATTTATATTAGGTAGAGTTTGTTACAACTGAACCAATGAAATAATGACACGTGCTAATCAACCTAACTAACACATAAAGCTTAACTGAATACATTACTAAGCACTACCAACTTAACTAATACATGCTATTACATAAATGGGCCTTATTGGGCTTTTATACTCTTAACAAGAACCAGGAGGCATGTTGGTTCCGGTGAAGACGTCATGTTTCTCGACCTTGGAGCTGTCAAAGAGGATGGGGAAGGCAGCGGCGTCAATGATGGCGATGACTTTAGGGTTAGGTGAGATGAAAGGACCAGGAGGCATGTTAGTTCTGAAGACGGTGGATTTGTATTTGAGCATTCTTGATCTGAAGAAGTTGTCACGTCCTTTGGTGTAGAAAAAGTCAAACCTGTCACAAATGGCTCCGATGAAAGAAGGCCATAGCTACCTGAGATTGGTCTCAGTGGTAGGTTATCAATGTTGGTGGTGGAATCATCAGACGAGGAGGAAGACATTGTTTTGACGTTGTTATTTTTGTTTTGGAACCGAAACGTTGTTATGTTATGAATCCCCCTCAAGCTTATGGAAACTTTATGGCTGCCCATATGATAGTTAAATATATGGACCGATAATAAGACAAGTTGTCCTACTCATATAAAAAGATGGATAGGAAGAGTTCAAGAGTTATGAATATCTAAATAGTTTATTATAGGGCGGTCTAAATTTGATTTAAAGATGTAAAACCAAATATTCTAGACAGTCGATTAAGATTAGATTTATGGTAAAATAGACCTGATTCTCTATGCATCTTTTGTAGAAAAAATGGTTTTAAAAATAGAGTGAATGTGAAAATTTGATATTAAACTTTACCCTTATGAGCGTTTCTAATACCTAAGTTTCACGAAGTGCAGCAAATATACTCATCTATTGAACATGGAACAAATGTAATACTGCCATTAAATTTTGAAGACTTCTGTTAGAATTTTATTACTATGAAATCCCTATAAATCATCTAATCATTATCATGTTCCAAGATACTTGAGGGTAACAAAAAGAAAAGTCTGCAACACCTTTGATTTCTAGTCTGGTATAAAAATTACTTGTTTCAATCATCAAGGACATTATATAGTCTTTTCTCATTAAAATTTATTTGCCCTCAAGTCTCTTGGGACATGGTAATAATTAAAAAATTTTAGGGACCTAATAATAATAAAATGTTAAAGGAAACTATCCAAATTTAATGACAGTATTACATTTACACTATATCCAATAAATGAATATCATTGATGCACCTCGTGAAACTTGGGTATAAGAAACGCTCCTAAGAGCAAAGTTTAGTATAAGATTTGCACCTTTACTCTTGAATCAATGGAGGGGTCTCTCCACTTCCATCAATAAAAATATTTTTGGAATCATATTTTTTGTTTGACTTTAGCTTTAAATTAGTGACATTTTGATATCTTATTCACAAAAAATAGATTTTTTTCTTTTTATATCATTTTTTAAAAAATTATTAAGTGATTTAACTATAAAATAAATATAGAGTTTTAAGTAATGAATTTTTGAAAAATTATATAAAATTAAAAAATTAAAAGAGTTATTTTTTTTATTACATTAAAAAAAAGAGTTATATCTTGTGAATAAGTTATCAAAATGTCAGTAATGTTATGTAAAATCTAATGATGAATTTAAACAAAAAAAATGTGACGCAAAAATAAAATTTTTTTGGGGATGTAGAGATGTCTCTCCCCACTATCTATATGTACACGTGGAAAGACAACGATTGTAAGTTTCAAAAACAGAAAAGTTAGGGGATTTGTAACCGATCTATACCGTGCACGGAGATGAAAGGAATCTTTGCACATGAGGCTATGGGTGATATATATAATTTTTTTTCCGATAAAAAAAATGAAGATTGTTGATGCACAATTTAGGGGAACTATATAATATGAATGAATAATAAAAAGATCTTTATTGATAATAAGATTGAATACAATAAACGGGGTCACCGGCAACGGTGGTTACAAACTAGGCGTCAATGCCTTGATCACAAAGATTAAATCCAGAATACAATGATAATCAGAGAGGAAGAATGCAGAGAGAGAGAGAGAGAGAGAGAGAGAGATGATCGCAATGAATTGCTTGTGTGCTCGTGAATGAGTTCATGGCCTTCTTATAGTTGAGGCTTCGTCTTGGTGGTTGCGAAATTATAGGCGACCGTTATGGGTAAGGGACGTTGCACATGCTCCGAAATATATGGGTGACTGGCGAGATTGGTGGGAGACAGTTCCGAAAAAGGTGGGCGACTAAGTCACTCTACTTCATAGCCGTTGATAGTATTGTCTTCGACGTCCTAAAGGCGTCCATCTTGCTATTGGGCCTCTGCCTAGGCCCAAGCCCATTAAGACATAACGGTGTATAACATTAAGTCCCCCACTTCTCAATGCTTACGTCAGCGTACATTGGGAAGTAGCGGTTACTTCGTTTTCAACGGCCCAGATGCTCACATAAATTTTTCCTCTTTTTTCCCTCTTAAACGAACGACCTGGATCATTTTACTAACATAACACCGTTACTTAACGACGTCAAATAGTCTGCATATACCTTATTTCGACTGTTCATTTCCTCGTCTTCCTTTATCAACGCTCTTTCTTCTCCTCTCTTCCAACACTTCAAAAACCAAAACTTTATTTACTTACTCGCATCGAGGGTCCAATCCATTCTCAGCAAAGGTATTTTCTCACTAAAAATATCATTTTTTATTACTTTTCATGAGAAAATTGGTAGTTATGTCGTCATCACCATCTGATTCTGAACGAACTGCTTCTGACCACCTCTATATAAGCGAAAATACCCAATCTATTTCTTCTTCCTCTTCCCCTGATAACTCCAATGTTATTATTGATTTAGAGGATACTGATACATCTAGTATGAAACCTTTAGAATTAGTCAAACCATCGGGAAAGGGAAAAGAAATTGCTAAGGTTAGAAAATCCAAAAATCCTGGTAAATACTTGAAAATTTACGATAGCCGTTTCCAAGAATGGGTCGATGCTGGGTCATCACCCTCGACTAGTTCTGGGAGGAAATCCAACCCCCAAATCGTGAATGCCCCCTATGCTTGTGAAACTGGGGGCTTAGAGACGTCTAGGGCTAACATCCTTAACGATGTTAAAGAACCGCTTCTGAGGTATTTAGAAATCTCTAAAATGCCGTCAATTTACTACTTTGACCCTAGAGTACCTTTTAGGTTGCCAGAAGACGGGGAAGCACTTGATTCTTGGTCTAGCGACACAATTGCTCTAAGTTTTGAGAGTTTCCGATATGTTAACCCTTTTCCATTACCAAATATAGCTTTAGAATTGTGTGCCTTTTATGAAATTTCTCCCTCTCAACTTTCCCCTCATACCTGGCGCTTAATCGTCATGGCTGAATTGATGCATCATGAAAAGAAGGGCTTCCAACCTGGACTCATGGGTCACTGCCCAATGACCGTCAATGGGACGCACGGTTTGTGATGGTGCCCTTCCAAGCCGTCGCCCAAGAAGATTATGTGTCTCCTATGTGGCGTCGCTTGAGTAAGTAGTCGTCCTAATAAAGTTTTATTCACTGCACTTGTCATCTGATTTATAATGTCTTAATTATTTTGCAGGCGTGTACGAGTTGAGGATTTCTCCACGCTGCAACAGCGACACTAAAAAGAAAATCAAGAAAATCTTCCAAATTCCAGCAGACCAAAGAAAATTCTCTGTCATGATGGATAGTAAGTCTTTATCGCCCAAGTTCTGTAATCAATTTAAGTGTTTTCATCTCAAATAACTTATCTTAAATTCTTTCTGACAACCAGGAAAGAAAAGCATCCCTAAGGCGTCAGAGCAAAAGATCGACAAGGAAGCTCTTATCAGAGCCAGAGCTGAGCGTCTGGAAAAGCTCAAAGCCAAAAGGGGTGAATACGACGCCGAAGCGAGGAAAGAAGGACATGATCCCTGTGACGCCCCTCCTCCAAATCCTGAATCAACTACAACTCCTTCTCCTCAAACTAAAAAAGATGACCAGCCTACATCTCCCAACAAAAACAAAGCTCCTATGCATAAGAGCAAAAGAACAGGGAGCGCTCCCCCAGAAGAACCTGTCGCCAAGAAGACCAAAACCTCTAAGTCTTCTAAAACTGCCAAAATCAAGGGCGACAAAGGAGATTCTGGGGAGGTGACTCTTACATTCCCTCCTAACTCATCTGTTAGGAACAAGGACGGCTGGGAAGATGTCTACTCTGAACTTAGCAAACTAAATTTTGAGTATGACAAGGCGGCCATGGAATCCCTGGGAAAGAAAGAATCTTTCAAGAAAGCCATCCGCCATCAAATGAAGGTAATTCTTTCAATCTTTAGTAATATCACTTTAATCATTTTATATTAAACATCTCTAACAACTTTTATTGTTTGTCAGTCTCTTCAAGTCCTTCTTCATCATTCCAACGAGAATGACGATGACTTGGCGTCGGCCATCGCTCAAAGAGACGCTGCTCTTGCTGATAAAGAGAAAATCTTATCAGATCTAAAATCTGCCCTCGCCTTCAAGAAGCAGGCTCATGAGGATAGGAGGAGGGCTGAAGAGATAATGAAACAATCTCATAAGAAACAAGAAGAGCTGAAAGTCGCCATCGAGAAGCTGAAAGCCGAGCACTTCAAAGATGTCGAGAATCTTAAGGATTTCATCAATCAGGCCAGAGCTGAGTCATCGGCTAAAGATGAAGAGATTAAAGCTCTCCAGTCGGCCAAGGATAAATGGGAAGCTGCCTATCGCCAATTGGAGAAAGATATGGCTCAAATGGATGAAAACTACCAGACCCATATCTTGGAAGTCGACGCCCGTGCCCGAATGGAACTCATGAAGGAGTATAAGAGTGGCGAGCATGTGAAATGGAAGCCTGACGACGTCATAGACGACTACTACATGCTCTTTCCTGAAGAGGAATCTGAAGTCAATTCTACTCAGGAGGACAATCAAACTATTAACGAGATGAGGGCTCAGGGCGACAATCAAGCTGGCAAGGAGCAAGGTGGCGGCGGCGACAGTCAAACTAGCAAGGAGCAAGGCGGCGGCGACGCCTAAATCTTTTATTTCTAGAAACTTTTCTCATTTTCATTAGTTTATGTATAACTTGTACTATTCCTTTATAATACAATGCAAATCGTGTCTTCTGTCTTCACACTTAGTATTTTTCGTATCACTCTACTTTATTTATTTCCCGTCATAGCAATATTTCCTCCGTTTAACACCCACACCTCTAACGGGTGTGGGTAATAACCTACCAAGAAAAAAAAATCCATCCATTATTAAAGGAATCTCTAAAATTATATTCATCAAATATCAATTCAAAATATGGTCACTCGTACCTTAATCAAACAATAGCGACCCTTCCATGGGACTATCAATCATTAGTTTCAAATTTATGTCCGGCATTGTTAATCTTTTCAAAATCATCACTTAAAAATTCAGGTAATGCATACCTTATCTAGGCTATCTCGCCTTCAAGAAATCATTTAATCGCCAGAACAAGACGTTCATCGTTCTAAGCGTCACGTCATCGCGCTATCCAGTTGTCTTATCATCATCATTAATCATTCTAGGCGTCATGCCATCATGTCATCTGGGCGTCGAAGCCCATCATTCAAAAACAAAACTTAAAAAATTGGGTTAGGTAGCATCAGATTATCACGACCACAGCTAAATATATCATCAGACACTAGGTCTTCTAGCTGGGCTCGTCGCCAACAGGCGTTTCTCATCATTTGCATTCTTTCTCAAATAATCGTGTCTGTATCATCGTTCTTTAAATCAAATAATCAAATAACTTAGAAATAATACCTTTTGAGATGGATGGCGTTCCAACTCCTTGGGACGTCTTTACCATGGACGTCAATCAACTTGTAAGCACCAGGACTAGTGATTTCGATCACTTTATAAGGGCCCTCATATGAAGCATTTAACTTTCCATCTTTATGTTCAGGTGTATTAGGAAAGATTTTTCGAAGAACCCAATCTCCTACTTGGAAATGGCGCTCCTTAACACCTTTGTTCCAAAATTTTGTCGCCCTTTGTTGATAGGCGGCAATTCTAACAAGAGCTTGTTCCCTACGTTCATCTAGCAAGTCTAAATCTTGGGCTAAATGTTCATTGTTAGATTCTTCTCTAGTCCATTGTCTCCTTAAAGATGGAATTCCTACCTCTACTGGTATCATAGCTTCAGACCCATAAGACGGCGGGCAACTCTTCAGCCCACCTGCCTTTGGCTTTATCTAATCTCTTTTTCAAAGATGTAACTATGGTTTTGTTGCTAGCTTCAGCCTGCCCGTTTGATTGTGGATTTCTAAGGGTGGAAAACTTAAGCTTAATATGCCACTTATCACAAAATTTTCTAAATTTTCTTCCTATAAACTGAGATCCATTATCACATACAATTTCCTGGGGCAGACCAAATCTACATACTATATTCTTCCAAACAAAATCAATTACCTGGGGTTCTTGTACCTGGCTCAGGGCGACGGCTTCTACCCATTTGGTGAAGTAGTCTGTGGCAACCAATAAGAAGACTAGTCGTCCAGGTGCTGGGGTGAACTTGCCTACAATATCCATTCCCCATTTAAGGAAAGGCCACGACGGCACTATTACATGCAACAATTCAGGGGGTTGTCTTGCCACGGTGCAAAATTTTTGGCATCGTTCACATTTAGTCACCATATTTACTGCATCTTTTTGCAAAGTCGGCCAGAAATAACCTGCTCTAGTTACCTTCCTTATCAATGATCGACTTCCACTATGGTCTCCACAATCACCTTCATGAATTTCCCTTAATACATAGTTTGCTTCAGTTGGAGAGACACATTTCAACAAGGGTCCACTAGTGAAAGTACGTCTATAAAGATCGTCGCCTATAGTAGTAAATCTAGCAGCTCTAACAACTATTCGCCGTGCTTCATTCTTATCAGAAGGCAATTTACCCTGCAACAGATATGAAAGCAAAGGGGATCGCCAGTCCCATGTCAAACTGTTATTCAACACAATTCGGTTATTTACCTCGATCGCCGGTGTTTTCAGATAAAACAATGGGATTTGTTTTGTCTCTGCAACTTCTATGGAAGATTCAATGTTGGCAAGGGCGTCGGCCTTCCGATTGTCTTCTCTGCCTATTTGGGTGATCTTCAAGGAGTCAAATTGTGTGGTCAAATCAGACAATACATCCAGATATTTCTTCATTCTTTGGCCTTTTACCTGATAAGAACCATTGATTTGTTTTGATACTAACTGTGAGTCACTTTTTACTTCCAGAACTTTGGCACCCGATTCTGATGCTAGCTTAAGTCTGGCTATGAAGGCTTCATATTCAGCTTCATTATTCGTCGCCTTGAAACCACATCTTATCGCCTGGACAATTTGTTCACCGTCGGGGGTTTCAAGTGCGATACCTAGTCCACTTCCTTTCACATTGGAAGATCCATCTACGTGGAGGGTCCAAGGCGACAAGTTCACCTGTTTCTTAATAGAAAAAGATTCATTGTTAGCTGTTACCTGAAGGTTGGGGCTAAATTCTGCCAGAAAGTCGGCTAGGATTTGTGATTTGATGGCTGTTCTTGGGGCATAAGAGATATCAAATTCACTCAGCTCAATCGCCCACTTCACCAATCTCCCAGAAAAGTCAGGTTTATGGAGGATGTTCCGCAAAGGGTAGGTCGTGACGACCACAATTGGGTGGCACTGAAAATACGGCCTCAACTTCTTGGAAGACGCTACTAGAGCCAAGGCAAGTTTTTCCATCGTCGAATATCGCGTCTCAGTGTCTAACAAAGCTCTGCTAACATAATATACTGGGCTCTGTCGCCTATCTTCTTCCCTAACAAGCACTGAACTCACAGCATTAGAGGCAACAGACAAGTATAAATACAAGGTTTCACCTGGACTTGGCTTAGAAAGCAAAGGGGGGCTCGTGAGATATTCCTTCAAGTCCTGAAGTGCCTTTTCGGCGGCATCATTCCATACAAACTCCTTGTTCTTCTTCAATATATCAAAGAATGGTTGGCACTTTTCAGAGGACTTAGATATAAATCTGGTCAGAGCAGCTATCTTGCCCGTCAGGCGCTGGACGTCCTTCACACACCTGGGCGACGGGATGTCTAATACAGCTTTGATTTGTGATGGGTTTGCTTCAATTCCTCTCTTTGACACCAAGTACCCTAAAAACTTGCCAGACTGCACCCTGAAAGTGCATTTTTCGGGGTTGAGTTTCATGTTATACCTTCTCAAAAGATCAAACGCCTGCTGCAAATGGTTAATATGATCTTCCGCTTTCAAAGACTTGACTAGCATGTCGTCTATGTAAACTTCCATCGTCTTCCCAAGCTGGGCGGCAAACATGCGATTGACTAATCTTTGGTATGTAGCACCAGCGTTTTTCAAACCAAAAGGCATTACCTTATAGCAATAAGTTCCACGATCTGTGATAAACGAAGTCTTTTCCTGGTCATTTGGATGCATCAATATCTGATTGTACCCGGAAAAGGCGTCCATAAAACTTAACAATTCATGGCCTGATGTTGCGTCTACTAGGCTGTCGATGTGTGGCAGTGGGAAGGAATCCTTTGGGCAAACTTTGTTCAAATCGGTGAAGTCAATACATACTCTGTGCTTACTTTTTCTTTGGGACGACCACAACATTAGCAAGCCAATCTGGATACTTCACTTCTCTAATAGACCCAATTTTCAATAATTTCTGAACCTTCTCATTAACAATTCTATTCCGCTCTGGTGCAAATTTCCGTCTTTTCTGTCTGACCGGCTTGAATGTGGGGTCGACGTTCAGTTGGTGTTCAATGACGTCTGGGCTTATACCTGTCATATCATCATAGGACCAAGCAAAACAATCTAGGTTATTTGTTAGAAAAGAAATTAGCTCCCTTCTTACCTCAGGAGCTAGGTCCATTCCTATGGACAAGAGTTTTTCAGGATTTTCAGGATCTAAAATTAATTTTTCTAAATTATCGTCTTCTTCCTTTGTCGCCCTGTCCATAGGAATGAACGCCTGTAGTTGCTATGCTGATGAGGGAGATTGCTCCAAGCCCTTCAATGTTGCTTGGTAACATTCTCTTGCCATCCTTTCATCGCCTTTGATTTCTCTTACACCCCAAGGTGTAGAAAACTTGATCGCTTGGTGTAACGTCGAGGGGACTGCCTTCATCTCATGGATCCAAGGACGTCCTAACAAAGCATTATAGGTGGATGGGCAGTCCATTACCTGAAACTTGACTAAAGCATTAATTCCGACAGCAAAAGTCATCAATGAAATTTCTCCAATCGTCCTGTCTGGCGTTCCATTCCCAAACACCAAGACAGTTGGAGCCTTAATTATTTGGGATTCTAATTGTAGTTCTTTGACAGTTTGAAGATAAATAATATTAACAGAACTACCAGCATCTACTAAAATTCTTTTGGTCAGACAATTAGCTATTAGTAAAGATATTACCAGGGCGTCGTCATGCATCTGGACGTTCTGAATATCAGCGTCATTGAAGGTTATTGGACCTTCAACAACCTGATCATTACTTACATTACCATTAATACATTCTATTTCTTTTGGCAAAGACCTAGCATGTCGCTTTGCAGCAGAATAGGACATCCCACTTATCGCTGACCCCCCGATGATTGTATTAATCGTTCTGACGGCCTGCGGGGGCTGAGCTGGGGCGTTCTGCCTCTGATCACTACCTGCATTGTTAGTAGCATTATTCTTAAGAAGATGTTGCAAGTTACCGTGTTTAAGTTGGAAGGCTATTTCTTTTCTGAACCTCCAACAATCTTCTGTTCGATGGCCGACGTCTTTGTGGTAGTCACAGTATCTTGTGGTGTCTCTCTCATTGATAGGCGTCGTCATGGGTTTAGGCCATTTCACCCTATCCATCTTTTCAAGTGCACTTACCATTTCAGATGGTCAAATGGACATGTTGAATTCTTCATATCTAGGAGGGGGTGGATCCCTTCTCTGTTTGTTGCCTTGTTCATTATTGTTAGTGTAAGGGTGAAAACGAAAATTTCTACCTCGTTGCCGTTTAGAACGGCGATCTGTGGATCCCAAGTTGTTCTGTTGTTGATTAGGAGGCTTATCTGCGTTTGTAGTAGTCACTGAATTAGAGGGGAGATTGGTTGTCGCCACTCCTTGGTTCATTTTCATTGCATGATTTCTGCTAGCGTCGTCCTCTTGAAGATTGATGTGGGACCACGTGTAAGACTGGACTTCTGCCCAAGTCGTTACTCGTTTCAAAACTAGCTCTTGATAGAGGCCACATGTGGGCGGCAATGCTCTTCTAAACGCCTGCACAGCGATGTTAGGATCACAATTTGGGATACTTACCATCTCTGCCGTGAACCTTTTCAAAAGATCTCTGTATGATTCGTCTGGCCTCATGACGATTCGATATAGGTCGTCTGACGTCTTGACCATGACGCTGCTGCTTGCAAACTGTTCAACAAAAATGTCAGTTAAATGACTAAATGAAGTTATTTTACCTTGAGGGAGATTGGTCCACCACATCAGGGCGGGGCCAATCAAGCTTATCCCGAACCCACGACACATAGCTGCATGTCGTTTGTCGGCTGGGAGAACTGCTGCTAGCATAATCTGCCTGTATTGGACCAAGTGCTGATCTGGATCCGACTTGCCGTCATATTTTGGCATGGCTGGAAAAACAAATCTCTCAGGTAAATCAGCAAATGCGATGTCGTCTATGAAGGGCGATTCTGAATAACTCCCTAGGCGGGCTGCGTCGAGTGGCTTTTGAACACCTGGGATCGAGTACATCTTTTTCTTTATCTCAGCAACCTCCTTCTCCATTCGAAGGGCAAAAGAGAGGATTTCATCTTCTCTCTTTTGTCCTCCTTGTGGATGATTGTGAGGGATTTTCGCTTGCGACCTTTGGGCGGATTGTTGGTCGCCCTGATCTCGGCTATCATATGACTGAGAATCATCATAGCCCTCTTCGTCCTCGCGACCTGTTTCATCATTAGGAATATCATTATTGTCAGTATTCTTACCCTTATTACCTTTATCGCCGTTTGGATTGCGTTCATGATCGTTTGGATTGGGCACTTGGCGAATCTCTTTTTCAGGTCCGCTCTGCCTTCTTTTATTTTTCTTGGACTCCAAGCCTGCTAGGTGTAACTTTAATTCATTGTTTTCTGCTTCCAAACGTTTCATCCTCTCAGATTGAACTTCTGCAGATTGCTTTAGACGTTTCATTTGTTCAGACTGAGAGGTTAAGACTTCTAAGACTTTTTGGAGGTCAGTGGAAGGGTTGGTTGGCTTAGAAATAACTTTTGGTTGCTGTTCCATCTCGAAATCTTAATCGCTCACTCAGAGAACGTGAAGCTTTTGAAAATAATGTTGCCGGAGTCCCCACGGTCAGCGCCAAAATGTTGATGCACAATTTAGGGGAACTATATAATATGAATGAATAATAAAAAGATCTTTATTGATAATAAGATTGAATACAATAAACGGGGTCACCGGCAACGGTGGTTACAAACTAGGCACCAATGCCTTGATCACAAAGATTAAAGGGTTAAGGTGCATTTCTAGTACTCCACAATATGGCAAAGTGCACTTACAGGAATACACAATTTCGGGGTGCATTTGTGGTAAGTAAGAATAAATATCGTTGCACCTATAATAACTCCGTTAAATAAGTTATCTTTGACCGTTAAGAGTAACATTTGACTGTTAAAAGGTGACATGGGGAGGGGGAGTTAATGACGTGGCAATGACTGGACGGACATGTGGCAATGCATGCTGACTGGATTAAGTTGTCAGGCCAAATTAAATTGAAAAAAAAAAGGAAAATTAATTAGAGGTCCCCCACAAGGGAGTTAATACTGGAAAAGTCCCAAAAGTTGAAAATATTAATGTAGGGTCCCTCCTCCCCCCACCCCCACCCTTCTCCCCCACCCTCCTCCCTCACCTGCCCCCCCTCCCCTCCACCCTCCCCCTCCACCCTCCCCCTCCCCCGCCACCCTCCCCTCCACCCTCCCCCTCCCCCGCCACCCCCCCTACAGCGCCCCCCTCCCCCCCCCCCCCTCCCCCCCGCCCTCCCCCTCCCCCGCCACCCTCCCCCTCCACCCTCCCCCTCCCCCGCCACCCCCTCCCCCGCCACCCCCCCTCCAGCGCCCCCTCCCCCGCCACCCTCCCCCTCCCCCGCCACCCTCCCCCTCCACCCTCCCCCTCCCCCGCCACCCTCCCCCTCCACCCTCCCCCTCCCCCGCCACCCCCCTCCAGCGCCCCCCACCCCCACCCTCCCCCTCCACGCCCCCCACCCCCACTCCTCCTCGCGATCTGATGAGAGAGAGAGATCGCGAGGAGGAGTGGGGGTGGGGGGCGTGGAGGGGGAGGGTGGGGGTGGGGGGCGCTGGAGGGGGGGTGGCGGGGAGGGGGGGCAGGTGAGGGAGGAGGGTGGGGGAGAAGGGTGGGGGTGGGGGGAGGAGGGACCCTACATTAATATTTTCAACTTTTGGGACTTTTCCAGTATTAACTCCCTTGTGGGGGACCTCTAATTAATTTTCCCTTTTTTTTTCAATTTAATTTGGCCTGACAACTTAATCCAGTCAGCATGCATTGCCACATGTCCGTCCAGTCATTGCCACGTCATTAACTCCCCCTCCCCATGTCACCTTTTAACAGTCAAATGTTACTCTTAACGGTCAAAGATAACTTATTTAACGGAGTTATTATAGGTGCAACGATATTTTATTCTTGCTTACCACAAATGCACCCCGAAATTGTGTATTACTGTAAGTGCACTTTGCCATATTGTGGAGTACTAGAAATGCACCTTAACCCAAGATTAAATCCAGAATACAATGATAATCAGAGAGGAAGAATGCAGATAGAGAGAGAGAGAGAGAGAGAGAGATGATCGCAGTGAATTGCTTGTGTGGCTCGTGAATGAGTTCATGGCCTTCTTATAGTTGAGGCTTCGTCATGGTGGTTGCGAAATTATAGGCGACCGTTATGGGTAAGGGACGTTGCACGCGCTCCGAAATATATGGGTGACTGGCGAGATTGGTGGGAGACAGTTCCGAAAAAGGTGGGCGACTAAGTCACTCTACTTCATAGTCGTTGATAGTATTGTCTTCGACGTCCTAAAGGCGTCCATCTTGCTATTGGGCCTCTGCCTAGGCCCAAGCCCATTAAGACATAACGGTGTATAACAAAGATATGAATTAATCTGTCTTATTATGGATAAGAAAATTTCATCTGAGAATCCAATAAAATAATGTAATACCAAAAAATCTCTCCACCACAAGATCGTAACATCAACCAATTGTTTTTTTCTTAGCGCCAATTTTTGTCATTACATTTTTTTATAGTTGAGATTGGAATGATGCCCGACAGATTCAGATCGATAAAGTAAATCAAAAACAAAATTGCTGCACTTGATGGTTATAATTAGTGCTCTTGAGTCCTTTGAGCAAAAAATACGTACTCTTGAGACTGGAATATAAGAACAGAATATCAATTATGGGTGGAAAATGGTTGGATAATCTATAGTGAGAATCCGGCATGTGTTCGTCGTTTGGTTCGTTCGAATTCTCTAGTATGCGTTCGAAATCTCGTGAAAGCACAAAACATGACTGAAAAAGTTAAGAGAAGAAGATCTTGAATTTTGATCTTTTGCCTAAAGCAAAATTATTGTGTACTCCTATTTCAATAGTGATTAACGTGGAACACACGTTGGCCCGAAAAAACAAAGCGTGAAAACACATCATCATTTGAAAGTTGGGTACTTAATTAAAGGTCCCATAATATAAAGGACATAATTAAAATTAGGTCACATAAAAATATGATATTTAACTTGAATTCCCAACACTTAACTAATATAACTAATAGTATTATTTTTGAAAGAGTACTGGGTCCCATAATAAATAATAAATTTTATAAAAAATATCGCCTTCACCACCATGTAAGTGCTTCATGCAAGCCTTAACCAAACCAGCTCTACAAATAGCAACCACAAGCACAGAGCCACGAACAACCCAAATCTACCTTATGGACACCTAAAGACACGAAAAGAAAAAACAATTAAGAAGATGGCATGTGAAGAGGTTGATTAGTTTGTTAGAGTTGGGAGGTTAGTTAGTTGCTAGAAATGCCAGCGCGGTACAGTAGTCGAGGATGAAGATTATGTCGCCGAAGGCCTAGGCAATGCCGGGAGGATCAAAGGCTGATTCTGTCGGAGGGGGAGGGTTGCTTGTTCGTGGCCAATAACGGCGGCGAAGGTGATATGCAAAGGAAGAGGAGGGTGGAGAGTGGCGGCAGAGGATGAGGGGGCGGCAGGCGGGGTGTGATCTAAGATGTATGGGAGATAAATTGTTTATTATTTGTATGGCACCAACTCCTTCAAAATAATATTAATTAGGTTTCTAAGCCACTTCAAATTAATTTCCGCATTTTATGGGAGGTAGTCTTAATTAATTGTGGGAGAGGAGTCTCTCCAATGTTCCTTCTATCCACTTCCCTTCAAAAAATTATTTTTGGGGTCACATTTTTTGTTTTATTTAACCATTGGATTCTATGGAAAATAGGTGATATTTTGATAGATATCGTATTTACAAAAATAGTTATATTTCAATTTCATATGATTTTTCAAGGATCTAGTGATTTAACTTTAGAACAAATACGGAATTTTAGGCAACGAATCTTTAATAAATCATATAAAACTGAAAACATAACAATTTTTGTGAATAAAATATCAAATCGTTACAAATATCATGTAGAATTAAATGATGAAATCAGACAAAAAAATTTGTTTATAGCTAAATGAAAGAAACTGGAAATGGAGATACCCCTTCCCCCTTAATGATGTATAACTCACATGATACTTAAAATTAATTAGCCTCAAAAGTTTCTTCTCTGACTTGGTGATGTTGATTGATTTAAAAATGTTTAAGCTGATTGATTTTACCATATTTTTTGTAATTCATCATTTCATCGTCCATTTCATTGTATAAATTAATAAACACATACGCACTTATGCCCGCAATTAAGCAATTGATTAATTAAGCGGAAACTGTGAATAATAACTATATACATTAGTAAACACGCATGGATACATAAATGCTTGAGAAAATTTTAATAAGGGACCTCAATGAATTAATTTAAAAGTATGACCAAAAGGATCTGAAATATCATTTAAGTTTCGTAGGGCAAACTAAAATTAAATTGGAGGACAAAAGACCACATTAATCCACTTATTTGAATGAGTTTTTCCCTTGTTCATTTGACAATTTCATTTGTTCTTTCTTCTCATGTCCCTGACACACTTTTCACACCTCTCACCTATCTCTCTCACACATGCACACTCCACTAATGGTACTTGTTTGTGGGAGCTTTCCTCTTGTTCATATAACCATTTTTCTTATTGTACTTGTCCTGATATAATTAATATAATGTATTTCTATTACATAAATACATATACTGTGTCATGAACAAGTTAAATGGTCATACATACAGACAGTGAAAAAACTTATGAACAAGTGAAAAGGTAAAATGGTTATGTAAATTAATTAATAATTATTTAGTGTTATTCATATGACTATTTCACTTGTTGGTGATATGTTCTATGTATGTGACTGAAATGCATTATACTAATTATATTAGGCCATATATAAACAAGTGAAATAGTCATATGATATGTGTTTGACATGTCATATGACTATTTCACTAAGTAGAGAAATATGAGGGAGAATGTGTATGTGTGTATGCGTGTATCACAAGCATACGAAAGGGAGAGAGTATCAGAGGTAGGGTAGCACAAATGACGGATAGGGCCGGGCCGCATACATATGCCCTAAGTCGTTGTAGTATAATGGTGAGTATTCCTGCCTGTCACGCGGGTGACCCGGGTTCGATCCCCTGCAACGGCGCCAGTTTGATTAACCTAGTTGTGAGGTTATCAAAATTACTAAAATTAACTACTATATAGTATAGTAGCTAACCTAGGTCGATCTCTTGGAGAGCTAATATCTAAGGATTTCAATTAATTGAATATTCTTACAAGTTAGGTAAATTGAATTTCTAGTAAAACTATTTCAGAATTTTCAAGAAAAGAATTCAAGCGAAAAAGAATTATGAAGAGATATCAACAAAGATGAATGAAATCTTTCTAAGAGAATTACCTAGCCTTCATAGCCTAATGATTTTATGAAGCATATACCTTGCTCAATTTCTAGTCAAGAATCAATTATATATGTTCATTAACATATAATACAAAAGACATCAACATTTAAACTCTTGTATGAACTTCGAACGAATTCATCACAATCAATAAACTCAATCCAAAATTCAGCTTGAATAAGGCAAATAATGTGAGAGAATATACTATAAAAAATATGAAGCATTAAACATCTAAATGCATCACAATCAATGTAATCCAAGTATAGAACACAAGTATTTATTTCACAGAATTACAACTCAAATATTCATAACAAACCAAAGAATTATAAGTCTATGAAAGAAATTGAATTAGACAAAAATCTCCCAATGAAAATGAGGCTCTAGCATTGGCTTATCCCTTAGAAAGAATGAGGATTTAGCCGCTCATGGTTCTGAATTTAATCTTAGCAAGTTGAGATGAAGTCCTCCATCACAGCAATCAAGTGGAAGAGAAGTAATTTGAGCTGAGGTGGGACTGAAATCACGAAAGAACCCAAGAAAGAGGGCATGAATCTTGAAGAAGAAAGAAAATGAAGAATTCCCAATCACCAAATGTGGCCTTTTCCTAACCGTTTCTCTCTCTCTGTTTTGGATTTCTCTTGCCCAGAAAAACTGAATTCTGTTTCTCCCTCTCTTTTCTTTCTTTTATTCAGCAGCCCAAAACTGATCAGTACCACCCGTGTAATTTAGACTAGTATATATCTTTAATGGACAATTAACTGAAGTTTTTGGCAAAAAGAAAACAATTAGCTGGATTTCCCCGTCGTTTCCATATGAAACAATGCAAACGTTGTTTTGCTGGAGGAAAAAGAGTATTATATTAAATTTACAAAACCAATACTAACACAAACAAAAATCACACGGAAGCATGATTAATGTATAGGCAATAAACATAACATGATAACACCACAATTTCTACAATTGAATTATATTGAAGATGGGGTGTCATTTTTAGCGAATCAAGTAGAAAACTAAATTATTTTCTTCCACTTATAAATAACATTGGTTTACAAATTCAATCAACAAGCCTCAATTACTAAACGGAATACATGAATTAATCTACTATATGTTAGTTCTATCTCTAAATCGATACGAGTAATGTGAAACAACTAGGAAATGACCCCGTGCATCGCACGGGTAGTTTTTTTATACATTGGATATGTGGTTGTTTTATTTTTTGATTTGTTGTTGTTTGATACAAAGAACAACTATTGGTTAATATTAAAGTAGTCAAATGTTTGTGATTTTGTACATCTATTGATATTTTAGTCGAGTATGTGTTTGATATGTTGATCCATGTGATTTTTGAATTGGTTTATACTTGAAGGGGTAGGTATGATGTTTCATCTCTCTGGTTGTTATATGTTCCATTTCAAATATCACCTGCAAATACAGATAATTTATTATGTATGTTTTATTGTTAATTTTCAAAAGATTTTAACTATGCTGAGATCACTATTTAAGTATAATTTGTAAAAATACCCGTTGTGAATAATATTTTGAAATGTTTCTTTATAGACAATATTTGTGGTTAAATTTGTCGTCTTTTTGTCTTTGTCAATGATGAGAACCTCTAAATTTTCAATTGATTTGACTTTTGATAATGCAACGTAGAGATGATCATGTGAGAAAATTGGGTTGGGTAAGTATAATCCAACGTTATTCATTGATTGACCCTAACTTTTATTAAAAAATAACCAAATTTTTCTTCAATATATAAATATTGAAAAGCAAACTCCAGGTAAATAAAAACAAAGGAAAAAGAAGACTATCTTCAACCCCTTGTTCAATCCAACCCCCTCCCCACAATAAAAGATAACCATATTTCCCCGGATACACCAAATGGATATTGCTGTAAAACCTATTAGCAGTGGATATTAACAATGATAATCAATTTGTTGATCTGTTTAGATTGAGAAGTTGGAGTTGTATTTTTTTTCCCCATAAAACTCTACCATTGACAAAGATAATGATATTTTGAATGCAAATGTTTTTAAATAAAATGTTGATTTGAGATGATAATAACTAAACATTAAATTATATCCAATGACCTATGCACCGATTTAATTAAGCAATAATGAAAGCCAAAAGGGATAGTCATTAAATATAAAAATATAATTTAAAAAATTATCAATTCCTAGTAACTAACCCTTCTACATCGAACATTTTCCAATACATTTGTAAATAATTTTAAGAAATCAATAAATCTCATGATAAGTGTAATTTCTATCATTGCGATTATAAATGGAGATATACTATATCACAATTTCTTAGAATTTATGTTGTTCCTTTTCTTCTATAACACCATTTTTGAAAGTTTTTTATTCTCTTTCTCCACTCCATTTAGTCTCTCAATTTAATCTGTTGTTTAATGTCCTGAAGTGATAAGTGTGACTTCCACTCTTTCGGGTTTTTGCTTTAAATTTACGTTGTCATTGTAATTACGGAAAAAAACAACTGTAAGATGATTTTCGCCGCTAATGAAAATGGCAAGGTAATCTGGAATACCTATATAAATATGAGGATATTATATGGGTAATAATATAATATCCTTGCAAACCCCGATTCAACTACTCATGTAATATCACCTCATATAATATCACCCGCCATGATATTATAATGTGCTAAGTTACCAATAATGTTCTATGTTCTGCCAAAAAAAAATTACCTATAATGTTATATAAAAGACTATCTATATGAAAGAGTGATTTAACTATGTAATGTTAAATCAAATCATATAAATATGCAAAAAGACTACATTGGCAAAAATAAAATACACAATTCTCATGTTTAAATGTTAGTTTTACATTATACTTTATACAATCAAGCTACTGGAAAATCCAAAAACAAAATTTATGTTTAAGCAAAAAGTTTGAACAGATAAATTGTCACTTTTTTGTCATTGTCTGGCATATATCAAGTATACCAACCAATGTTCAAATCCTCAATGACACAATGAATCAACAATAAAACATCTCTCAACCCCATCCCAAAGTATGTTTTAATGCCATATGAAAATATTTTAAATAATGCTTGTTACCATTTCCAGTCCACTCTACATGACACTATGAACAATGAACCATTTCAAATGAGCTAGAGTAATAAGGAAGTTGTTCGGTGGCCAAGGCGGCAGTAATTGATCCAAAACCTAATCTAATGCAAATTGAATTTGATTCTCATGACCATCCTTGGGTGAAAAGGGCATTGTTTGTATATCCAGGAGAAGAAGATTACATGCAAAGCTTGCCACATTATAGCCAACAAATAGAACTTGAACCACCCCTGCAGAATGCATGTCAACAGTCTCATTTAATTTGTTGTCATGTTTCCTAATCTGCATTTGTGAAACCATTTAACGACAAACCTGTACGTACTCTAGCATGCTAAAGTAATATTTGAAAACAGAAAACTTGAGAAAACAATAACAGAGAAAAACATGTTTGACACTACTACAAATTGTCCCTCTACCAGCGCACCTTTACATGCGCTTAGAAGAAACGCATGTATTGAGGGTCCTTTACATGCGCTTTAAGCGCATGTACAGGTAAGAATCTATACATGCGCTTTAGTAGAGGCCTTATCTCTACATGCGCTTTAAGCGCATGTATAGACATGTACATCAATTAAAATTCACTAAAACAATGACTAGAAAAGGATTGTATTTAGAGATAAAATATAAAATGAACTTAGGTGTAGAGCTCAAAATCTTATAAAAACACCCTTTACATGCGCTTAAAGCGCATGTAAAGGCACAAACACCCCTTTACATGCGCTTTAAGCGCATGTAAAGGCACAGACACCCTTTACATGCGATTTAAGCGCATGTAAAGGCACTACTGAAGTGCAAAACATGGAGTCATGCATAAGAGGTCCTCCTCAGACCACATAAGGTGTTTCTGCTTGTGGAATTAGTGTTTAAAAGCTCCATTATCACTTTTGGGTGCTATGAAAATGTTCAAACACCCTTTACATGCGCTTTAAGCGCATGTAAAGGCACTACTGAAGTGCAAAACATGGAGTCATGCATAAGAGGTCCTCCTCAGACCACATAAGGTGTTCCTGCTTGTGGAATTAGTGTTTAAAAGCTCCATTATCACTTTTGGGTGCTATGAAAATGTTCAAACACCTTTACATGCGCTTTAAGCGCATGTAAAGGCACTACTGAAGTGCAAAACATGGAGTCATGCATAAGAGGTCCTCCTCAGACCACATAAGGTGTTCCTGCTTGTGGAATTAGTGTTTAAAAGCTCCATTATCACTTTGGGTGCTATGAAAATGTTCAAACACCCTTTACATGCGCTTTAAACGCATGTAAAGGCACTACTGAAGTGCAAAACATGGAGTCATGCATAAGAGGTCCTCCTCAGACCACATAAGGTGTTCCTGCTTGTGGAATTAGTGTTTAAAAGCTCCATTATCACTTTTGGGTGCTATGAAAATGTTCAAACACCCTTTACATGCGCTTTACTGAAGTGCAAAACATGGAGTCATGCATAAGAGGTCCTCCTCAGACCTCATAAGGTGTTCCTGCTTGTGTACTTAGTGTTTCAAAGCTCCATTACCACTTTTGTTGTGGAAATGCTGCCTGTACATGTGCTTAAAGCGCATGTATAGCCTCTACATGCGCTTTAAGCGCATGTAGAAGGCTCTACATGCGCTTTAAGCGCATGTAAAGGTAGTAGTGGAGTGAAAAGTAAATAAGTAAAGATAGAAGGGCAATTTGGTAATTTTGCTCTCAACAAAACCCTAACATACACACTCATCTCCTTCATTGTCTACTCCCTCCGCCTCTCCAACCCTCTCGACACCCTCTCCCCTGCTCTTCATCATCCGCCGCCCGGGGTGGCAAATGGCGGCGGCCGACGGTATCTTTGGGCGGTGTCGTCGCCCTTCTCTCTTCCCCAAACACTTCTTCCTCATCATCCTTCCCTACCATCTTCGTTTCTCCCTCTACCGTCTCTGTCCTTCACTTCCTTTCGCCCCCTTTCGTTTTCCTGCGAACCCATGGCGGTTAACGGTGGGAATAAGGTAAAACTTCGGCCTTTTCTTGTATTCCTCGAGCTGGCCTTCTTTTTATCATGTTGATTTCTCATTTTCATTTTCCCTTCTTTGTTGATTCGGCCTCTTCCACTCTCTTTTCGTTCCCTATTCCTCCGGCGAGCGAGGATGCATTTCCGGCGAAAGGGAGCTTTGGCCGAGACCACAGCCATGGGTGCCAACTTGGGTGAGGTTTCTTTCCATCTTTACCCTTCTGTGCTTCGATTTAGGGCAAGATTTGAGTGAAAATCCGAATTTGGTGGTGGGGTTTACAATTTCAGTTTCATATATAAGTGTTTATGTATATGAATAATATTTTGTGTATGTGGGTGTTTAAAACTTTGCAATTTCTGCTAATATGACTGAGTGTAATGAAAAGAAATGGATTTTTGTCATGTATGGGCCACGGATCTGTTTTGTTTCTTTGATGTTTTGTGTGTTTTGTTGTTGCCTTTCAAGTGTTTGATGTATTGCCAAGTAGAACATTGTTTGATTGTTTTGGCCTATCCTTCATAGTTCCTATGGTTTTACATGAGATGTACTAACCAAGCATTTGTGGTTCAGATATTGTGGGCTGGTGTAAGATTACTAATCCGGCAACCTTTTTCAAGTGTGACCGTGATTGGGATTTTGAGCTGCGCATCATACTGGGAATTCACCATCCAGAGCATGGCTGGTAATTGACACCTTATTTTATACATTTTGTTATTTATAAGCGCTTTTTCCTGGCAATGACTTTTTTGAACAGGCTTCCAAACACACAACTCATTTGTATCATCCGAGGTACTTTTGTGGAAGAGGTGGGTGATTTAATTGATCCAACGGGTGAAGAGAAAATGCCTCCTCCTTTTGTTCACCTTCGTTATGTGCGAATGGATGAACCATATAGCTCAGGTATTGAGAGTCTCATGTTTAGGAGTATGTTGCTTTCATGATATGTCCTAGATTATTTGCTGAGAATCATTTCAAGTGTGTTTATATTTTTCAATGCAGGGACTAAGTTTGTAAAGTCTATTTCCAGTATGGTTGTAAAGTTACAAAATGAAAAGTATCAAGAAAGAACATCAAATATGGTGTCACATTGTCTTGAGAATGTCTGTAACTTTCATTAGTCTTGTTGTGTGTGTGGTATTAAGGATATCTTGTTGGCTTGGACAGGATCCTGAGATTATTCCATTGGCCAAGCAAAATGAAGACACGTTGCAACGAATTCTTCATGAGATCCCAATTTGGCTGAAAAATCCAGACTTTGATCGGGTAATTAACTAACATATTTGACATATTCCTTTATGTCACATTTAGTGGGTCTTATTTTTTGAAGTTGGAGTTTACCATAACTTTATTTTCTCTTGGTTCTGCTTTTATTTAGGTTGATTGGTTAAACAGGTTTATTGAATACATGTGGACCTACCTTGACAAGGTATTAATTTTCTAAATCTGTTCTCAATTCACATCAAACTGTGTTTTATTTTTAGCTTGCACTTTTTTCCCGCGTGTTTATGTGTTTATTGTTGTTTGTTTGATTAGGCTATTTGCAAAACTGCAAAGGGTATTGCAACACCCATAATCGATGAGCAGATAACAAAATATAAAATAGACTCAGTTGAGTTTGAAAAATTAACACTGGGGACCTTACCTCCAACTTTTCAAGGTTAGTACGCCCGGACATGATATTGTTACTCTCTTTAAGCTGTTGATGTGTGTTTGTGAGGCCATATACACCATTTTTCCTAGTAAACAAGTTTCATCAACTTCAGGACTTTATCCCATTCTTATGTTTAACTTCAAATATAGGAATAAGAAATTACTTGGGGGTCACTAAATCTGATATGAGGAGTTGGTGTAACTAATTTTACAGCAACTATGAAAGAGCAAAAAAATTCAAAAGGAATTATATGAAGACATTTTGATGCAAAGCTTTTTCATCATTGCTGGTATCAAATAGTTTGTGTCACGCTTTTCATCATACTTTTTGGTTCTTGCAAATTATCCAAGATTGAGGCATCTTACTGGAGTATTTTCTTTTATAAATGAATTCTTTCTCCTCTGCATACAAGGATAGTTGCACAAGTCTAATTTTGTTTTTAATTGATTGGTTTTGTCATGATGAGTTGATGCATAAATCTTGTCAATCCCTTTGTTGACTCCTTTTCTCATTGGTGGTAGGGATGAAAGTCTTTATGACTGATGATAAGGAGGTGATCATGGAAACTAGTTTAAAATGGGCAGCAAATCCTAATGTCATTGTTGCTGTTCAGGCATTTGGGTTGAAAGCAACCGTTCAGGTTCCACTTTTATATTATTGTGTCTGAGAAAGAGAATGTGGCAAAAGGTGAATCTAACTACAACTTACTAAACATTCTGTTTACTTTCAGGTGGTAGATTTACAAGTTTTTGTTACACCTCGGATTACATTAAAACCTTTGGTTCCAACATTTCCTTGCTTTTGCAGCATTTTAGTGTCTCTTATGGAGAAGGTTTGTGACTGTTAGCTGATTTGCTTTATCCATTTACTTTGCATGACTACTTACCTATTTCTGACGTATGAAGCACGTGATGTGAGGAGTAGAGCAAAAGTAGAGTGATCTTAATGCTTGTATGGCACTGGATGCCTCTTTTATTTTGCAAAGCACATTGTAAACAAGTGCAATGATTTCTTGACACACCATCACCTCATGCTTGTAATTTATGTTGCAGGGACGAGGGACAGTGGCCACTGGCCGTGTGGAGCAAGGGACCATAAAAGTTGGAGAAGAAGTTGAGGTTTTGGGCCTAATGCAGGTTTGTTATTTAGGGCATTTAAATCATTTCCTGTTTTGTCAATATTTTTAGTATAGATTAACTTGTGAACAACTATGATGCACATAGTTCTTTTTGCTTATGTATATATAAAAAATGAATCATACATTGTTATTGATATATAATTCATTTTTGAAGATATTAAGTAATTGACTTTTTCTGGTAAATTCTTTTGATATAATGCTAGTTGGTTCTATGAACTACAGCTAGTATTGGTGGTTATATTGGGAAAAATGTAGATTTATAATATTTTTTTAAAAAAAAACATTCTATACATGCGCTTAAAGCGTATGTAAAGGGGCCACCTGTACATGCGCTTTAAGCGCATGTAGAGGTATGTACCTCTACATGCGCTTTAAGCGCATGTAGAGGCACATCTACATGCGCTTTAAGCGCATGTAGATGTACATGCGCTTAAAGCGCATGTAGAGGTACATACCTTTACATGCGCTTTAAGCGCATGTAGAGCCCCCCTCTACATGCGCTTTTTAAAAGCGCATGTAGAGCCTTTACCAGCGCCCCCCTCTACATGCGCTTTAAAAGCGCATGTAGAGGCCAAAATAAGCGCATGTAAATGGGGTAATCTGTGGTAGTGTGATAACCATCTAATAAGTAGCATATATAATGTCATTAGCTAGTCATTTTAGCTTATGATGACTATCTAATGGCATTTTAATCTTTGGTTAAATGTTTTAGAGATGCTGCTTAGATGATTAGGTACATTGGTTCACATGCCATATTTCTGAGCAAACTTCTACCATTTAGGAAATTCAAAATATTTTTTAAAAATAAAATACACATCCTGAATCCTGAAAAGGCTCCACATTGAATTGGACTTCACATATTTAAAACCCTTACATAGTCACATATTAATACTCTAACTTTTTTTCTAATATGGTTGAAATATGGGAAAAAATATATGAACAGGAACAATTTAGCCAGCATCAATCATTGGATTCTAGATGTTTATTAGTACAAAATCCATTGAAAACAATATGTGTGTATATACATGCTATAATATAATATATAGGATTCGGCAACAATGTGATCAAAGTCATCAAACCAAAAGTCTCAACATGGGTCAAAATTGCAGCAGTTTCAACAAACAAATTTACCTCTTGGAAATCATATTTGAGCTTAGTTAAAGACAAAGTTAGATCCTGATATATTAATTGGATGGGGTGACGACTCTTATTCTAAAACTACCAACACATCATGAAATAACAAATAAATTGGAATGATATTACAATTTGGGAGCAAAACCAAAACATAGGGAAAGAGAATTTAAGTTAAACCAAAATTATAAGATCATGTCATATTCAACACAGTCTGAACATGACTTATATTTATCTCCAAATAAATCTGCAGTACCTGTGAATGGCTGAGAAAGAAATGATGCTGTTGATATTAATTGAAAAGCCAACGAAAATAATCCATAAATGAATTAGTAAAAAAAAAGGAGGAGAGGAAGGAATTAATTCAATACCGATAAACCCAATACACATAAAAAAAATTGAAGGAACCAGCTTTGGTCACTGCACATGAGGCCTATATATCTGTTGGAAGCTTTAGATAGTCTGAAGAAGTACCTTTAATCATCATTAGAATAAAATACACCCAAAACAGAAAAACTAAAAGGGTAAAGGAGCAAATCTGGCCCCCAAGTAACCACCAAGGAGCGCTGAGTACTCTAAACTAACCACAGGCCCGGATCTGTACCCCAAGTAATCAAGATGTTAAAAAAATACCCCGGTTGGACGGTCAACTACGTTTGACCGTTAGTATGCCTACGTGGCCGCCACGTGAGACCGGTTTTGCCACTTGGCGCCTTGTCATCGCCACGTAGAATAAGTGTGTGGGTCCCACATTAAATAAAAAAAAAAGTTCCCTCCCTCTTCTTCAACAAAACCCGTCGACCCCCCCCCCCCACCCCTCCCTCCCCCCACCCCACACACCCCACCCCCTTCACCGCCCTCCCTCCCTTCACCACCCGCCCCACCCCTTCCCCTTCACCGCCCTCCTCCCTTCACCTCCCGCCCCACCCCCTTCCCCTTCACCGCCCTCCCTCCCTTCACCTCCCCCCACCACACGCTCACCTCCCTCCCTCCCTTCACAACCCGCCCCACCCCCTTCACCGCCACCTCCCCCCCTCCCTCCCCCTTCACCACCCGCCCCACCCCCTTCACGGCCCACCTCCCTCCCTCCCTTCACCTTCCCCCACCACATGCCCCACCTCCCTCCCCTTAAAAGTTAAAACCATAACCCAACCCCCTCCGCTGGAATTCTCCCTGCCGCCCACCACCATCTCCGATCCGACCCCACAGCACCGCCATCGCTAACAACAACCTCCAACCTTCTCTTTACAGAACCCAAAATCACCAGCACCACCTTCTCTCCTCTTCTCTCCTTCTCTTTCTCCGACCACATCCGCCGCCGTGAACAGTGATGCCTAGCCACGAACACGATCTGGTAAGGGAAGAAAGAAAAGGAAATCGAAGCCTTTTATTTTCTGGAAAAAGATTCGAACTTTTTTAAAGGAAGGCTTTTTGCTGTGGATAGTACTGGCAGGACTGTTGTGGTTGGATTGGATAAGAGTGTTGCCTTGGTTGCTGATTCTGTGTTTGGTGGGATAAGAAGTTCTTGGTGGAGTCTGATGGGAAGTTGTTGTTGGTTGATAAATATTTGTCCTTTGATTATCAGTGCTTGGGGGCATTTGACGATGATGGTGGTGGGGGGGCGTGGCGGCGGAGCTGTGGTGTTGGGGGTGGGGGGGCTGGGGAGGGAGGTGAGTGGGGTGGGGGGGTTTGGGGGCGGACGGATTTGGTGATGAAGAGGAGGGGGAATTTTTTTTTATTTATGTGGGACCCACACACTTATCCTACGTGGCGATGACAAGGCGCCAAGTGGCAAAACCGGTCTCACGTGGCGGCCACGTAGGCATACTAACGGTCAAACGTAGTTGACCGTCCAACCGGGGTATTTTTTTACATCTTGGTTACTTGGGGTACAGATCCGGGCCTGTGGTTAGTTTAGAGTACTCAGCGCTCCTTGGTGGTTACTTGGGGGCCAGATTTGCTCCTTTACCCAAACTAAAACCTTTAGTGAACACTTTGGTCATTTCCAGAACTATATATATCTCAAAATTATCAGATCAAAATGCAAGCATTGAAATATACTTCACCATACTTCATTCAAAAATCAAATCCTCATTTAAAGCAACATGAATGAATGTTGAAGCTTTCACTTTGACCAATTTAACAACCCAATCCGAACAGGGAAGAAAGGGAAGTTGCAGCTGAACCAAGCATATGAAACGCAACAACTCTAACATGACAAGTTAGAATCCTATTCTATTGAGTTCTTATACAAGTAAATTAACAAATTGTAGGCCATAAATCCCTATTAAACTCGTCGAACAGTGCCCGTCATTTTAGGGTTTTAAACAAACCCATAATTCCTCATAATACCTTTAAATCTTCTCCAAAACCTTTTTAATAGAAGCTTAGACTCCATTCTCACCATGAAGCAACTTAAAACCCCAGAACCTAAATCGATTTTAACCTCAATCTCGCCCAATAATCGATGAAAAGGAATGAATCAAAGAAAAAGTTCACCTGAGTTGAAGCCGAACCCGTGTGCACCGAATAAGGGATCTCTGATTAACAGCACAGTAAAAAGAGAAGAATAATATGAGAAACCGAAGATAACGGTAGAAACCCCATTAAATGACAAATCATTAAAGGTAGGTGGGATGAGAGACTCAATGCATATTTATCATTTGGAATACTGAAAAGGTGGAACCGACAGGCACTTATGAGGAACTTAAGTGAAACTCATTCTGATTTAACAGATGGAATACTGAACATATGATCATTTTGGTGTGAACACGTGGTGGGATGAAATACGTTCTATTACAAGATATATTTGATTGATAAAGGGGGACCAACGTTTTCTATATGATTATTTACGCACGAATCTTCTTGATTTGTTTATTAATTTTCTATTCAAATATACATGTCACGAGTTAAATTGTCTCACAAGATACGGATTAATAATTTAATATAAGAAAAAACTATTACTCTTTCTATATATAAGAAGTTATCAACTCTTGATCAGCCATCAAATATATCAAAGCAAATCTAGTTCGAAAATTTAAGAATATTTTCAGAAAGTGAAACAATGTCTTCATCATCATCCTTAGAATCTGACAAACTCCCATTGAAGCCAATTCCAGGATCATATGGCCCTCCATTCATTGGAGCCATATGATCCTCTGGAATTTTCAGTAACTATTACATAGAATCGGATAGCAACATCATAACCGTGAAATATTGATATTACCAGAGATAAAATCCGAAAAAACTAAAAAGTAAAGCACTCCATCTGTACTAAAATAAAACCTATATAATTTAATTTTGAAATTAAGGTACTAAATTAGACCACTAAATTATAACATGTGACACATATAATTAGATTATATGTTGATTTATGAGTGAAATAAGTTAGTATTGAGGAAAAAAGATAAATAAAGACATTTTAAAATGATTACGGTTTCATACTTAATTTCTTTAAAAAAAAGTCAAAATGGTCTGATAATTACAACTAGAGGGTGTACATGACAAAGATAATAAATCACAAAAATCGCAACTAGGTCCCTATTAAGGAATTAATTACAATCAAGTCTCAAATAATCATCAATTAACATTGAAGTTCCAAGGGACCTATATAATATTAAATAGTTTGTCATTGACAATAGTTATCAATGACAATTATTGAGTTGTCGATATAGCTTTTCAAAACTTAGTTATTGTTGACCAATGGGTAGTTGGTTGAGCTGGTAAGTGGATTACAACCCCGTAATGATGAGAACGCGTGTTCAAATCTCGGCGCCCTCATTGGGAGAGAGGACAACCTTGCCTATGTGGGCAACAATCCTACCCCTCGAGTTCGGTTTAAATCGGCCAGTTATTAACAAAAGAAACTCAGTTTTTGTTGATAACTCAACGAGCTATATTGACAAACATCGAGTTGCCAATAACAAATCATTAATATAACTTATATCTTTTATGAAACTTTAATGTAATTGGGCAATTGTTTTGGACCTATTTATGAATAATTCCCTTATGAGAGAGAATCGGTTGAAAATTTTCCCAAATAAATTTTTGAGAACTCTATCGAAGTCAATAAATAATATGAACAAATGGTTTTTTTCTATGTGGTTCAATGAATTTAAGTTCAAACAAAGAATTGATTAATCCAGCATGTGGCCCAGCGAATGAAACGGGAAAAATGTTTTTAGCATCAGAAATGAGAACAAATATGAAATTCGTGAGCATTGAGGTGGGGTCAACGACTCAACGTGGAGAGATTACTTGCAATGTCGGCACAATAGTTTAATTTATTTCATTTCAATAAAAACTTAACAAATTTGTAGATGGTTTCCAAACCATTTAGAGCAATTCTTTTGAGGCGCACCTCACATATATTTATACTCCCTCAGCTCTAAATATATAATAAATTAAATTAAAATATTAGTTAAGGCAATCAAAATCATATGATATTAACAAAACACTCTGACCACCTACAATCATTCTCACTCATTATATCATATTTATGAGTATCAATAAAGATAATGAGAGAAAATGTTGAGAAAATATAAATGTGGTCTTGCATTTGATTAGGAATAAACACGCACATCCAAATAAGTTTTAAATTGCTACAATGTTTTTAAGTTAAGATGTGTAGGAAATTACCTAGTCCACACTTGGTGGATTAGGACCCAAATGCAAGCCCAATAAGATTTTGGGGCAAATATTTGAATATGGGAAAATTATGGGTTCAAGTGATTATTTTTCCCAAACTGAGTATAACTTCCATTATGAACTAAGTTATAAATAGGGGAGGACTCTGTAGAAGAAAATAACGTTCAATACAGAAAAGTCATAATCCCCCCTTCTCTCTTCTCTCTAACTCTATCAAATGTTCCTGTCGTATAAATCGTAATTGGATCCCATAACGGTGGTCTCAATTTCGCGTGGGTACTTGAAGAATCCTACGGACTCCAGGTACGCCCGAAATCCAACAAGATGGAACCAACACTCTTAAGTGGGTGAAACTACAACGGAATGATCCCTAGCTATCATTCTTGGACCTGATTTATCTGCATGATCTCTAGTCGCTTTCCCCATTTGACGTTTAATTATTTCGGTCTAGGGTTACATAAGTCAAATAAAAGGCCCCTCATAAATCGGCTATCATGTTTCCACCCTAAATTAGGAGTATCATAAATGTTTAGTTCAAGGATGGCAAGTGACCTACTTGTGTTGTTTAGGCCGAGTTGCGTATTTATTATACGGGGAAGCCCATATTTGTGTTGCCTGTTTTATTGAATAAAAGTGTTGGAAATTCGGGGTTCTCTGCAAGCCCATATTAGGCCGGCTAAAACTGTTTTATTTAGTTGTCAGTTCATTTTATTTGACCTTTCCCACGGTAAGTCAAAATGATATTTAACCTTTAAAAAATAGTCTATAGACATTAAACGGGCCAGGGCGGCCAATGCAAGTTTTATTAATTAATCTTACTCACTTACGTAATCTATAACTGCTAAACTATTTTCAAAATATCAACTTGTCCAATTAAAAATCAAAAGTCTCATTCTGACCAATGAAAAAAAAATGGTCCATTTTGATATAGACTATTGGAAAATAATAAACATGACACAGACCTATACGTAGCTTGTAATAGGCATTTTTTTTTTTTCAAACATAAGCTTCGCCTATTCATAGACTAGGCTTGACATGAACCATGTTAAAGGGTCAATTATGATAAATAATAGTACGATGCACATTAACAAAATGCAAGAATATTAATCTAGTATAAAGCAACAAGAGTATAAAACAATAGGCAAGTACACATCAATATATATAGATAATAATTAAATACAACTATAAAGAAAAAAATATCTCTCCTTGACCATTCAACATTAAATTAAACAATAAAATCATATGAAAGTAGAGCCTCTGATAAAAATCATGTCAAAGTAGAGCTATGAGAGAAAGGAGAAATGGTGAAAGTTAGTGAAAAGTGAGAACACATAAATGATATGGAGACATTGCTAAGAGTGAGTGGAATACATGTGAAATATTTATGTTAAGGGTACCAACAAAATGTATGTTACTAAAATATTTTTTCAATATATAAACGACACAAAACGGCCTATTGGTCTTAATCTATGCTTTTTAATTAAGTGGCTTGGGCTTCAGCTGTATAATAAAATTTAAAAAATGTCTTGGTCTGCGCCTATGACCTATTAGGCCTAGGCCGGGTGACAAATCTAATTTTTTATTATTTTTATATGCATAATTGAGGTTTTTTAACAAACCAAAAATGTAATATTGATCCCCCAATGTGCTAATTGAATATATATTCTTAAGTGAAAGTTAGTTGAAATTAGACTAATTGGTTCATTATTGGTCCCTCAATGTCGCTGGACCGAATTGGGGAGCCCAGTTGAAGAAATAAAGAAGACAAGAGAAGCATGAGACATGACTCATGAGTGAGGCGAGCAAGCGCGAGAAAATTGAAAAAATGGACAGAGAATGTGAAAATTGAAAAAATGGATAGAGAATGTGTGAGACCCACTCATAATGAGCAAGCGACGAGAAAATTGAAAAATGGACAGAGAATGTGTGAGACCCACTCATATCAAAAATAAAACTGTGTGTGGACATATGTGCCTTTAAAACGAATCTTGTCCCAATATACGACGAGTAAAGGGGGGCCAATGCCCGCACGAATCTCTTGATTTTTTTATTAATTTTGTATTCAAGTATATATGTCACGAGTTAAATGCCTAGCTAGCTGGCATGATATGGATTAATTCAATAATAAAAAAATATTACTATTTCTCTATATAAGAAGTTATGAACTCTTCTTGACCAGCCATCAAATGTATCAAGCCAAATCTAGTGAAAAGATTTAAGAAATATTATCAGAAAAGTGAAACAATGTATTCATCATCATCCTCATCAGAAGCTGATAAGCTCCCATTGAAGCCAATTCCAGGATCATATGGCCTTCCAATAATCGGAGCCATCAACGACCGGAGAGACTTCTTCTACAACCTGGGCGTGAAAAGTTTTTCACTTCTAAAATTGAAAAGTATCAGTCAACGGTGTTCCGAACCAACATGCCACCAGGACCGTTCATTGCTTCTGATGCAAGGGTTGTGGCCGTGCTTGATGCTATAAGCTTCCCAGTCCTGTTTGATATGTCCAAGGTGGAGAAGCGTGACCTATTCACCGGAACTTATATGCCGTCCACCGCCCTCACCGGCGGCTACCGTGTCTGCTCATACCTTGATCCCTCCGAGCCTAAGCATGCCCTCATTAAGCGCTTCTTTTTCTCTCTCTCCTTGCTAATAGCCACGACAAGGTATGGATAATGGATGGCTTCATGGGCCGTATGTCACATGTAATTAAACACGTTAATTAATGATACTCCATGCTGTGTTCTAGTTGACTTTTTTGGGAAATCTCAAAAAGAAAATAAGTTAATTATGAATTGATTTATCTAATTTTTTCTCTTAAACTAGTTTATTTTACCTATAAACTAATGGATAATCTAAAAATATATCAAATTTATCATAATTTAATACTACCTCCGGTCCTAAATATAAGACCTAATTGACTTTTTTGGAGAGGTTAAGGTTGCGAAATAAGCTATTAAATCATGAGATATTTGATATATTTTTAGATTATACATTAATTTATAGGTAAAATAACTAGTTTAAGGGAAAAAATTACGTAAATCAATTTATTATAATTAACATATTTTTCTTTTTTATAGGATTTTCTAAAAAAGTCAACTAGGTCTTATATTTAGGACCGGAGGGAGTAACATATTTCGTAACTTTAATCTATCCAAAGAAAGTTAATTAGGTCTTATATTTAGGATCGGAGGTATTATATAAACAAGTAAACATAATAGATCTCCTCCTATCCTTTCCAAAATATAAAGCTTGGACAAACTATTTGTTGTGCTATAATATTTCAATCCATCTCTCCAGGCTGGTCTTTGAAATTTAATTTATGTTATTATATTATAATATTTTACTTCATTACACATTTAAAGATTTCCGTATGGATTGACTTTTTTTTTTGAACTGACGTATGGATTGACTTTAAGGCACACAATCATGTAAACAAGATATTATTAATTAATAAAGAGAAACAAACACACTTTTATTGAAAATAACTTTATTGTAGGGGTCAAATGAAGAGCCCACGCATATACTTTTAGACAGTAGACACTCTCTCACACTTAGCTCTGATCTTGTGATCTCTCGCTTAAAAGCCTTTTTGAAGGCATGCAGGGGAGGAAATATGGGTTGATCTGAGAGAACTTTTTTTTTTAAAATTTTCTCTATAAAAATTAGAGAAGTGGCAATCAAAAGTTTTCAATTAATTTTTCTTTTCCTTTAATTTATCTTAAATCCAATATTTATTAAATCAATCATAGTTTCACTTTTTCGGTTTTAAAAATTTAATTCAAAATTTTGCCTTCTCCCCGTCCTTCCCCCCCCCCCCCAACCCCCAAAATCCTTCACATACCAAAAGGACCTAATTATTAGAGTAAGAAATGGTGTAATGTGAGCCATGATTTATCATTGGCTACAAATAATTAATCTAATTCTTTTCGTATATATGTGTACAAGACAACTTTTATTAAGTAATACAACAATTGAAAAACAGGATGGGAGAGGGAGTATAGATTAAAATTAAACAACTATTTCTGACCAAAAAAAATTAGATTAAACAACTATTTTGATCAATAGAGAGTATAGATTAAACAACTATTTTGACTAATAGAGAGAGAGAGTAAACAATAATCATACGTCACCATTGATGTGTTTTTTTTATAGTGACGTGTTTTTTTTACTGACACAATTGATGTGTTCAACTTATAAATATAATATAATGTCGTCATTAACAATTCAAAAACTTAAAAAATTGCATTATTTTTCAATCTTCAACTCTAAATATATTCATTTAGTCCCAAAAAGAACTATATATGTATATTCATGCCTTTTGAGTTTGGACTATATTATTATAACAATACCAAAGTTGGTTAATGAGTTTTTATATTATTTTAGGTACTTCCACTGCTCAAAAGCTCCTTGTCCAAGATTTTTCAAAAACTAGAACAAGACATCTCAGCTAAAGGCAAAGCAGACTTCAACACCATAAGTGACAACGAATCCTTCAAATTCGTCTTCCATCTCTTCTGTGGAGTAGACCCGACCCAAACCAAACTCGGGTCAGAGGGTCCGAAATTAATCCAAACATGGCTAGTAGCCCAACTAGCTCCAATAGTAACACTAGGCCTCCCAAAATCCTTAAGCCTATTTGAAGATCTCTTACTTCACACCTTCCCTCTCCCTCCCGTCCTCTTCAAGTCATCCTACAACAAAGTCTACAACGCGGTTTCCGGGTCAGCCACAGAAGCCCTAAATGAAGCGGTGCGTTTAGGGCTTCATAAAGAAGAGGCAGCTCATAACTTAGTTTTTGTTCTAGGGTTCAACACATTTGGAGGGTCAAAGTCATGTTCCCCACCATCATGAAGTGGGTGGGATTGGCTGGGGAGGGTCTACACAAGATGCTAGCTGATGAAATCAGGGCCGTTGTTATGGCAGACGGTGGACTCACACTTGGATCGTTGGATAAGATGACTTTGACTAAATCAGTGGTGTGGGAGGCTTTGAGGATAGAGCCTCCGGTTCCGTTCCAGTACGGTAAGGCCAAGAAAGATTTGGTAATCCAAAGCCATGATGCGAGGTTTGAGGTAAAGAAAGGAGAGATGATATTTGGATTTCAACCGTTAGCTACGAGGGATGGGAAGGTGTTTGAGAGGGCTGATGAGTTTGTGGCCGATAGATTTGTTGGGGATGAAGGGCTGAAATTGTTGAAGTATGTGTATTGGTCCAATGGGCGCGAAACAGAAGAACCTACCACCGAGAATAAGCAGTGTGCTGGGAGGGATTTGGTGGTGTTGTTGGGAAGGTTGTTGTTGGTGGAATTCTTCTTGCAGTATGATACTTTCACTATTGAAGAGAAGACATCCGCTCTTGGACCTGCCATTGACATTAAGTCTTTGATCAAGGCCAAAAGCTTCTAAATAATATACACTATAATAAGTTGTTGTGTGATGATTTTAATTTTCTGAATCAGATGCATCAAATAAAGGGTTTTTTTTAATCGCTTGGGTTCTACAATTGAATAATATTACATGAATTTGCACGTTGATTATTGGTCAAGTTGTGAGAGGGTGATTAGCTTGCATTGTTTTGTTAGATATTTTAATTTTAAGAGCAATTTATTCAGATTAAGTAGTTAAACTTTGATATTAACTGCGCAAGTCCGATCCATTATATCTTTAGCGGTCTATTTGGGTGGTTGTTGTTCACAAAATCCATACATAAACAATGAACAACGTATATCTACCTGTGGACCATTCTACTAATTAATTAACATAATCCTTGCAAGATTATAAGACAGGAAAGAGTATTTTGGGCCTGCAATTTGCAAATAATTAGTTTTTATTATTGGCTTAATGCGGCAGTAAAATATTGAATTAACTATTTGCTCTTTTTTTTTTACCTTAAACTACCTACTTATTAAAGTCTACAAATACTCAACTTACATGTAGTACACACATCAAAGAGAAAAATGACAATAATGTAGCAATAAACATAACCCCCCCCCCCAAAAAAAAAAACACCCCCACCAAAAAAGTATACGTGGAGTGGATTTTTTATTTGAGTAAGTTTTATTTGAATCCCCTTCTATTTTTTTTAAACTGATCGGCTTCCTTCTATCTTAAAACATACATTTTAGTCTTGTTAACAAAGTTAGGAATATTTTAATTTCATTCTAAAATTATATTTTTTTTAGATTAAGCTTATATTCTGTTTACCATTTTACCTTTCATTCTAAAAAACCTAAATTATATTATAATATAAAAAATATGAATAAAAATGTAACATCCCAAAATTTTCTAAAAGAATAAGTAAGACAATATATAGAATCTAGCATTATTATTTAATATTAAAAAAATTGTACGAATAAATTTGAAAATTAAAACATATCTAGAGAAGTAATTTTGGGACTCAAAATATCTTCACACATATACACTCACCCTTTTAACCCAATCCATCTTCATCCTGAATTAATCTGGGCCATTCATAAAATAAAATATCTCCATTCATTATTATCTCTCCCAAAACCCTCTCACCACTTATCTTGTGATAAATAAAATAAAAATAATAAGCCCTCCATCGTTATCCTCACCACACTCTCCATCTTCAATATCCCTGTTCACCATCACAAAATTACACTCTCTTTTCTTCTTTCTCCATTTATCACTCTGATAAACCATAAATTGAACTTGTCAACATGTGCACTTTGATTGTAATTAGTGGATTTAGTTGACCCAAATTGAGAGATATTGTGAATTAATAAGAATGTGCATATGGTAGACAAAAATTGAGAATTTAATGTGATTTTTGTATTTTAAATGTGGAAGTCCAGGATTGCCCTTTGTTTGTTTGTTTGCTTCGTCTTTATTGCAGGGGCAATTGGTGGAATAATGCAAGATTATTATAAAAATCACGTGAGGCACATGGAGCAGAAGAAGGAGTTGAGTCCAGCTTGACTTTTGTGCATTTAGAAGCTTGACATGTGGCAAGGAAGAAAGGAAAATTATTCAAGATTTTAGCTTCATTCTCATGTGCCACTAAGCAAGTTTTGGGCTGCTGAAATTAAAAGAAAAGACAAAAGGGATTCAGTTTTAAAGGAGGTTAGAATCAGTTTTGGCAGAGGAGATAATCATTTTTTGTTACACCTGACTTTGGGGAGTTAGTTACAACAGAATTTGAGAGCTAAAATCTAGTTACTGCTTATTCATTTTTTTGGGGTGAACTCTAAGGGCATGTTTGGATGGCACTTCTTGCTTGCTTCATCTTGAAAACCCACCTCCTCCTCCTCCCTCGTGTTCATTGCCACTTCATTCTAAATTGTTTCCTCTTCCACTTAGTTGCTGCAATGAAGGCGTCAATTTCTCAACTTGTCGAGCTTTATTCAAGATCCATGAGCAACTAAATCCTCATTCTTTCTAAGAGATAAGCCAATGTTAGAGCCTCAATTTCCATAGGGAGATTTTGCCTAATTCAATTTCTTTCACAAACTTCTAATTCGTTTGTGTCTGTTATGAACATTTTAGGTGTTTAATGCTTCAGATTTATATAGTAGATTCTCTCACATTGTTTGCCTTGTGCAAGCTGAATTTTGTGATTGAGTTTATTGATTTGTGATGAATTCTGTTCGGCGTTCATACAGGAGTTTTAAATGTTGATGTTCTTTGTACTATATGTTGATGAACATAATTGATTCTTGACTAGAAATTAAGCTAGGTATATGTTTCATAAAATTCAATTTGGCAATGAAGGCTAGGTAACTCTCTTCGAAAGATTTTCATTCAATTGTGATATCTCTTCTTGATTCATTTTCATTTGAATTCTTTTCTCTTAAAATTTATGAATAGTTTTACCAGAAATTCACTGTACTTAATTTGTAGTACTCGATTAACTAAAATTCGTAGATCTTATCTCTCCGTGATCGACCTAGGTTAAGCACTATATTATAGAGTTTTAGTCTAAAAAATCTTTGAGAGCCTCATGATAAGGTTTCATCACACTCTCACTGTCACTCTATTGTTATCTTTATTTCTTCATTTACCCTTTTTTTAGAGGCTGAGTTGGGTATTTCGATTGGGTTGTTAAATTAGCCAAAGTAGAAGCTTGAGCTTCTATTCATGTTATTTTGAATGAGAATTTGATTGTTAATTGAGGTATTGATAAGTTTGTTTGAATTTCAAGTTTTCAAGTTTTTGTTTAGCAATTGGTGACTTTTGTTCCCTATTTCTATTTGATGATTTCTGTTTCAAGCTTGTATGTTTGATTCTAGGGCGAAGGGGCAAAAATAGTCACCGTAATTTCCAAAATGGACAACTTTGGCACCCGTAATTTCGATGGTGCAAAACCGTTCATTATAAACCAAAATGGGACAAATTTAGCACTCTCAAACAGAAGTGTTAAGTTTGACCGTTAGTTGACTGGGAATGGTGATTTGACATGATGACATGGCGAAATAAGGAATTATGTGTTACATTGCATATGATATGACAAAAACATAAAGATAAACATGTCATATTGGGGCCCATGCGAATACATATGTTAACTAAAAATAAAAAAACAACTTGATGCCCAAAAACAAAACACACAATCATGCCCCAACAAAACACAAACATAACACACTCAAAGTGCCAACATGTTCGAACCCTAGCAACCATCGGACCCAAACCCAAACCCTAGCCACCAACATTGAAACCCCAGCCACCATCGGACCCACACGAACCCAGGTGAAGCCACTCGAGCCATCGGACCACTCGACCCATGTGACCACTCGCCCTAGCGAAGCACTCGCACCAGCGGACCACTCGAACCCATTGGAGACTTTGTATGGGGTCTGGGTTGCTTCATGGTACCTGGTATGGGGTATGGGTTTCACGCAGGAGAGCAAATGGAGGTGGGGATGATGATTTCACCGACAAATTCGAAGGTGAGTGTGGTGAGGATGAAGGAGCGATTTGGAGATTAGGGTTTTGTGCTTCAATTTGGGGATTTGGTGATGTGTTAGGGCTTCCCAACGTGGCTTCACTTTACTTGCTGACTGTCATGCCACATAGGTTAATGAATGTGGGCCCCACGCAGAAACACACGTCTGTTAGCTTCAACTTAACGGCGTGGCTAGATTTGTCCCATTTTGATTTATAATGAACGGTTTTGCACCATCGAAATTACGGGTGCCAAAGTTGTCCATTTGGAGAATTACATTGGCTATTTTTGCCCCTTCGCCCTTGATTCTTCATGTTAATCTACAGAATTTCTGCATTTTAATTTTTCTCTGTTGGACTGGGTTTATTGGACGAAGATGCTTCATGGTGTGATTTAAATATTTTGATGGAAGATTGTTGATAGTTTCTTAAGCTTGTATGATAATTTTATTGGATACTGTAATAATTGGAATTTGCTGCTGTTGCTATTGATATATTTAAATTGATTTGGGGAAAGGATGAAGGTATTGTTCATTGTGGAAATTCTGGATGTTAACTAGTAATGATTGAATTGATATAAAAAGAGGGGTTCTTATTTCTTTGTTTTGGGAATGTTGCTGATTGAGTAAAGGGTAAGTTTATGGTGATGTATAAATGTTAAAAAGCAATGAGAAGTGCCTGCAGTTTTATCCGTGCATATGTGCTTTTTGTTTCTATAGTTGTTTGTTAATGGCTGGGTGGTTGAAAGTGTTACTGAATTCCTGTTTCATTTCCTATGTTGGCAGATCCTTTTTGGTTGTTCTGATTATTGGAATGAAAAGAATGATTTGAAATCTTAAATTTCTGTCTCATTCATGTGATGTTGTTAGTTGGGTATTTTCATGTTTTCTTTAATAGAAAAGGGCATATAAGTGTTATGAAAGTTTATTATTTGTTAATGTTCCTACTCATGACTAAATATGAAAATTATAATATGGTTACAATGTATTAAGTTAGTAAGTGATTATTTAGGATTGATGCAGTGTATGTATTCAAATAAGATAATTGAACTGGATTTTTATGAGTACATGAGTTGTTTTGCCTCTGTTTTGTGATGTTCTGCTCAGTTTGGTACAATTTGGAATATATAATTGTACACTTGACTCTGTTTTGTTGTGCCTATGATTTCATCATAATGAGGAATGGTTGAAGCAAAGCTTCGATTTTCAAGGTTTATAATTATAAGGATATTGCTGCACATTTGGGTTCTACAATTGAATTATATTAGATGAATTTGCACGTTAATTGGTCAAGGTGTGAGAGGATGATTAGCTTGTTTTGTTAGATATTTTAATTTCATGGGTAATTTATTCAGATTAAGTAGTTAAACATTGAAATTAAACTGGGCCAGTCCATTATATATTTAGCGTTCTATTTGGGTAGTTGTTCACAAAATCCAAATCAAATGAACAACGTATATCTGGACCTGTGGACCATATTACTAATTGGCATAATCCTTGCAGATTTATAAAAGATTTAATAAGACCGGGATTCGGGCCTGCAATTTGCAAATTTGAAAGTTTTCATTATTGGCTTAATGCGACAGTAAATATTTAATTAACTATTTACTCTTTTTTTATAGCTTGAACTACCTACTCATTAAAGTCTACAAATTCTCAACATGAAGTACATTCATCAAAGAGAAGAAAAGGGACAATTACATATAAGTCCTGAGCAAGATGTTTAATATTAGATGAGTTCATTGACAACTTTTTACTCTTATATTGCTTGGGACTAGTGTACGTTATCCCAAAAGAGTCCATTATTCTTTTAAATTGGATAGCTCTTCTAAGTCTTATGTTCCTCAATTTACTTTGTGAAACCCTCATAATAAGGGTACGAGATCGACTACTTTAGAGGTAGACTCAAAATAACAACCCTAAATATTGGCCCGCTTAAACGATGGGTTTTCTCCTAAAAACATTTATGGGCAGAAGTTAAATGAGGCTACCTTCCGTGTTCCGACTGAGCTTATGAATAATAGTTATAATGAAACCGAATTGAATATTTGAATGAGAAAAGGTGAAAAAAACCATGGCTTAAATTCGGGGCTACTAATAATACAATCAGAACTCGAACGAGGGCTTAAATATTGGTAGTAGCCTTCGTTGATTATGAAATCAATGTGGGCTACTACCAATAAGGTAGCAATAAATATGGACCCCCCCCCCCCCCCCCCCCCAAAAAAAAAGGAATACATCGAGTGGATTTTCTATTTTGAGTAAAACAGAATGACTTCCCTTCTATCTTGGGAACATACATTTTAGTCCTATTAACAAAGTTATGAATATTTTTAACAATGAGTAATTGGTTGAACTGGTAAGTGAGTTACAACTCCCGTAAATAGTAGAATGTCTGTTCGATCCGTGGGAAGCGCTCTCATTGAGAGAGGGGATAATTTTGGCTATGTGGGTAACACTTCTACCCCTCGATCCCGGATTAGTCAGTTGCCAATAGGCGTCGGATTACCAGACGGTGATCAACTAAAAAAGTTAGGAATATTTTAATTTAATACTAAAAATATATTTTTTTAGATTGAGCTTATATTCTGTTTACCATTTACCTTTCATTATAAACAACCTTAAATTATAGTATGAAACTATGAATAAAAATATATTTGAAATATGTCTTCAGTAATTTAAAAAAATATATATTGTTCACTATGTAAATAATATTTTAAAAAACTAGTAGATATTAGAGATTTCAAAAATATGTGTGTATGTGCATTTGAAAAATAGTGATTATTAGTTTATTTCATAAATAATTTTTTTAAAAAAATGTTTCCATAATTATGATATTAAAATGTGTATTTTGTTTTAAATAAAGTTTGAAAGTCAAACTTAACAATCAAATAATGATTTGGGAGAATGAAAATAAATAAATTTCAAAAATAAAAATGAGGTTTGTGTCACATATATTTCAAATTTGAGGGAGATTTATGTATGCTTTCAAAATAGATAAAAGGTTTCTGTAATTAAGGTAAAATAAAGGGCCGGAGTGAGTGTATTTTACTTTTTAATCTTTATGCAAGATTTTTTACCATTTTATCTTTGAATTTTTTACATTTTTTTAAATTCTTTTATCTGACTTAATTGATACTTTAAATAATTCTGAACATGAAATAGTTTTAGAGATATCACGTCACATATTTATACTGAAATATTTTTTTCATTTCATCAAATAAAAGTAAATAAAAACTAAAACAACTTGATGCTCTTACGATCATTATATGATATTATTACAAATCAAGTTCTATCGATGTCAAACATGCATTTTATAGAGCATGCGTCCGGTAAAAAAAAGTTATAGGGCATGTGAAAAGAATTTTCAACACTAATATTTAGTCATGGGTGAATTGGATAACTCTACATAATGTTGTACTGCTCCTACAGATCATGGGAAATATTATTGTATATTATTTAGTGAAACATTAAAATTCTTTAATAGTTTGCCAGATTAGTCGATAGTGTTTTAAAAAAATTATTACTAGAAAACTCTTTTTTGGAAGGCTTATTTTTGTGTTATGTACAGGTCATTTTATCAAACATTATAAGTTTACTTTTCATATATTAGATGTATATTGCCTATTTTCATGATATAGTAAAGCATAATTAAATATGGGTAAAGTTGAAGATTTGTTGAATTTTAATGGAAACTTAATTAAGAGAGTTTAAGATTTTCCTTGGTCTAAGTTAAATATGATAGATTACCTTATAAATTGGATTAGAGGGTACTTTTAAAACTCTTGAGGAACTAAATTGTTTCAGTGGGATGACAAAAGAATTTTTATAGATTACATGGTTTCGAAATAATATATAGGATATAAATTGGGATAATTAATTAGAGGTCCCCCACAAGAGAGTTAATACTAGAAAAGTCCCAAAAGTTGAAAATATTAATGTAGGGTCCCAGGGACCTCACATTAATATATTTGAAAAGTGAAAAGATAGTTTTACCCCTAGCCTTAATAAAAAATTACCCCCACCCCCACCTTCCTCCCTCACACCCTCCTCCCTCAGCCCGCCACCCTCCTCCCTCCTCCCTCCTAGCTCCTCCCCACCCTCAGCCCTCTTCCCTCCTCCCTCCTCCCCCCCACCCCACCCCCCACCCTCCTCCCTCCGCCCCCCCACCCCCCCACCCGCCTCCCTCCTCCCCTCCCTCCACGCCCCCTACCCTTCTCCCGCCTCTCCCTCCCTCCTCCCCACGCCCCCCCCCACCCCACCCTCCTCCCTCACGCCCCCCACCCCACCCTCCTCATCATCCTTAGAATCTGACAAACTCCCCTCCACGCCCCCTACCCTTCTCCCGCCTCTCCCTCCCTCCTCCCCACGCCCCCCCACCCCACCCTCCTCCCTCACACCCCCCACCCCCACCCTCCTCATCATCCTTAGAATCTGACAAACTCCCATTGAAGCCAATTCCAGGATCATATGGCCTTCCATTCATTGGAGCCATATGATCCTGGAATTTTCAGTAACTATTACATAGATCGATAGCAACATCATAACCGTGAAATATTGATATTACCAGAGATAAAATCCGAAAAAACTAAAAAGTAAAGCACTCCATCTGTACTAATATAAAATCTATATAATTTATTTTTGAAATTAAATTAAGGTACTAAATTAGACCACTAAATTATAACATGTGACACATATAATTAGATTATATGTTGATTTATGAGTGAAATAAGTTAGTATTGAGGAAAAAAGATAAATAAAGATATTTTAAAATGATTACGTTTTCATACTTAATTTCTTCAAAAAAAAAGTCAAAATAGTATGATAGTTACAACTAGAGGGAGTACATGACAAAGATAAATAAATCACAAAAATCGCAACTAGGTCCCTATTAAGGAATTAATTACAATCAAGTCTCAAATAATCATCAAATAACATTGAAGTTCCAAGGGACTTATATAATATTAAATAGTTTGTCATTGACAATAGTTATCAATTGACAATTCTTGAGTTGTTGAGGAGGGTGGGGGAGGAGGAGGGAGGAGGGAGGAGGGTGGCGGGCTGAGGGAGGAGGGTGGGGTGGGGGGGCGGAGGGAGGAGGGTGTGAGGGAGGAGGGTGGGGGTGGGGGTTGGGTGAGGGAGGAGGGTGGGGGTGGGGGGGTAATTTTTTATTAAGGCTAGGGGCAAAACTGTCTTTTCACTTTTCAAATATATTAATGTGAGGTCCCTTGAGACCCTACATTAATATTTTCAACTTTTGGGACTTTTCTAGTATTAACTCCCTTGTGGGGGACCTCTAATTAATTATCCCATATAAATTTATCTCATTTCAATACAGGTCTATTTCATTGTCCTTTATGAGGCGTAAATTTGGACTAAAAGCACACTTGTGAATATGATCAAAAATATCACGCAATGTACATTCACATTACCTTCCCTTGATGATAATCAGTTATTACTTTGACGTTGGGAATTGCTCTTCTTCCATGTACTTTAAAACTCCAATGTGAAGAAGAAAAAGAACACGTGAAATTGAAGATTCAAAAGCTGCCTCCTACCTCATCACAAGAAAGATCGTTATCTTTTATTTTTTAACCTGAACAGCATGAAAACAAGTCTACGATTTTTCATTGTTATCTTTATAATTTAAGCATGCCAAATCGAGTGCGCGCGCGCCCACACACACACACACACACACACACACACAAATTATATCGGGGGGTGGGTGCATGGTTTTTGCTATGGTACGGTTAAGTTGTGTAATGTCATCTATTGCCTGAAAACCGCGACATGTATATCATCATCAACGTGACTTCGATATCATTTTAGGTCTCACTACTCTTTCACTTAAAAATGCACTAGTTATTGGAGATGGGAACGAGTTCTAGTGCGTGACAAAAATATGAGTAGAAGGCCTCCTCTATTCAGGATAATCTAGATCAAAATTTCGATGGTTCATATTTAATATTTTCATATATGTGATTTTTAAATGGGGAATATACTCTTTTTTCCGGAAAATATAGTTTTTTGGTCATATTTGAGAAAATAATAGTTCAGAGATTATCTTTATTTCAATTCTTATAAGGGTAAAGGAGCAAATCTGGCCCCCAAGTAACCATCAAGGAGCGCTGAGGACCCTAAACTAACCACAGGCCCGGATCTGTACCCCAAGTAACCAAGATGTTAAACAAATCCCGGTTGGACGGTCAACTACGTTTGACCGTTACCTTGCTTATTTGGATGTCACGCGAGCTCCTGCTGTGCCACCTCTGCATGCCACGTGACATGTTAGTTTAGGGTACTCAGCGCTCCTTGGTGGTTACTTGGGGGCCAGATTTGCTCCTTTACCCAAATTTTAAATTTGTATCCATCAAATTCTTTTGATAAGATTCAATTAAATACTTAAATATTTAGGAAAGGTAATTAGAATTAGTTAACTTATGATTACGTTTGGCATTAGATAAAAGATGTTAATTAACACTATAAATGTTATATTATGTTACAACATTCAAATTTCATTTGTACATGCTTTCAGTAGGGAAAAAAATTTGAGCGAGAAATGACAAAAGAAAACTTGTTAAATTATTCTTAAAAATAGTTTAATTGCTATAAAACAAGAATTCCCACTTAGTATATCCAATCTATAGCCACTTAATATCAAACCTCATTCGAGTAATTTGAGTAATTACCTACGTTTCTCAACTAGTTATTTGAGATATATGAGTAGTTAATGGGGTTTTGAAATGTCTCAAAGTAATGGAAAATTCTAGCAATTAAAAGCGATACTCGAGTAGTTACCTATGTTACTAAACTAGTTATATGCGATACATGAGTAGTGAATGGATTTTTTTCATTTCACAAATAAGATATAGTCGTCAATTTGTCTAAAATGAAATTTAGGAAAAATGAAAAAAATCCATTCACTACTCATGTATCGCATATAACTAGTTTAGTAACATAGGTAACTACTCGAGTATCGCTTTTAATTGCTAGAATTTTCCATTACTTTGAGACATTTCAAAACCCCATTAACTACTCATATATCTCAAATAACTAGTTGAGAAACGTAGGTAATTACTCAAATTACTCGAATGAGGTTTGATATTAAGTGGCTATAGATTGGATATACTAAGTGAGAATTCTTGTTTTATAGCAATAAAACTATTTTTAAGAATAATTTAACAAGTTTTCTTTTGTCATTTATCGCTCAAATTTTTTTCCCTACTGAAAGCATGTACAAATGAAATTTAAATGTTGTAACATAATATAACATTTATAGTGTTAATTAACATCTTTTATCTAATGCCAAACTTAATCATAAGTTAACTAATTCTAATTACCCTTCCTAAATATTTAAGTATTTAATTGAATCTTATCAAAAGAATTTGATGGATACAAATTTAAAATTTGGGTAAAGGAGCAAATCTGGCCCCCAAGTAACCACCAAGGAGCGCTGAGTACCCTAAACTAACATGCCACGTGGCATGCAGAGGTGGCACAGCAGGAGCTCGCGTGGCATCCAAATAAGCAAGGTAACGGTCAAACGTAGTTGACCGTCCAACCGGGGTATTTTTTTAACATCTTGGTTACTTGGGGTACAGATCCGGGCCTGTGGTTAGTTTAGGGTCCTCAGCGCTCCTTGGTGGTTACTTGGGGGCCAGATTTGCTCCTTTACCCCTTCTTATAAATATAAATATAAACCATTAAAACAAATTTGAACAGTACAGATTAAAATGTGAAGTTCACTACTCATCATTTTAATATGAGCATGGAATGTAAACACCCCTCATGTGGCTTATTACCAGGTTTACAATTCACAAAGTAGTCACCAACTCCATTATTTATATAGAAAGTACTCCTTTCAATCCATAATATAACATCCCAAAATTTGAATGATTTTAGTTCAGAATATAAGAACTCACATTCACATTTTCTCATAATTTAATATATTTTTCCAACTTTATTCCTATCTCTTTTTCATATTTATTAATGTTTACAAATTTCTTTAATAGTATTATAATAAATTGGGGCGAAAATGAAAAAAAAAATTAACTTCAAATATTCAACAAACTTTTAATTACATGTTAAAAAGTTAAAAGGCCATGTCTCACCTCTAAAATATTAAAAAAAATCCCCTCATCCTCATCTCTCTCTTACTTGCTATCTCTACGCAGCTTTCTAAGCTTTGACTTTCTAAGTTTATGTTTATCCGATGATCGCAACCGTGGATGGCGGCGTCGGTGAAGCCAATTGGGCAAATAAAATTAAACGTGCTTGGAGGAATTGGGAGAGTTGAAATCTTTTAAGCAAATTTTTGTGGAGGTAAGTGATTGAAATCTGGATTCAGATTCATTGGAAAATTTTGGGTTGGAGAAGACGAGTTGGGGAGGTTAGATTCACCATTTTACTTTTGAAGTGAGTTTGACCCAAGAAAATATATATCTTCTCAGGTTTTGTGTGTGCATTATGTGAATTAAAGCAATAGAAATGAGAAGTTATTGAATATAGTTTAAACTTTTATGTCATGCTCCATTGATCAAGATGCATATATGTTCAAGTTTTACTTTAATTCCACCAGAGACGAGAAGCAACTGTGAACTGTGTAGAAGGGATATATTTAGAGGTGAGACATGGCCTTTTCTGAGACTCCGTTAAGAATATATCGGTTCCTTAATCAATGGAGAAATTAAAGGACTAATAACATTACAGGAAAATAGCGACCAATATTAAATTTAATTAATCGACCAAGATTAAAATAATCTACTTGGTCGAGGTTACTCCCGCGTTCCAGTTACAGTTTTTCATATCTTTTGTGTTTTTGTTAGACGTCAATTACAGACGTGAATCCCTCTAGTGTAGAGCAATCCAAACGTTAACATGGCGGGTTGACGTGAGTGGTAAGTACTCACGTTTCTTAAGCAAGTGGTTGGGGATTTGATCCCTAACTTTTATTAATGGAGCAAATTCACATGTCAGCTGTCTACCTCTATATGGAACTTCAGAATAGCGAGGGATTAGTCCCACTTGGATATTTAAGGGACGATAATACTTAACAATCACGCTAAGCTACGAGGTTTGTGCAACTTGGTGCATTGTCAATTACATTGAGAAGCCCGCCATAGTTCCACAATTTATTAAGAAAGTACTCACTAGCTCCACCGTGAGTTTATTTTTCAAAACAGTAATCAATGTTCATAAGACTTGTCTACGCAGTACTTTTGAGATATATATCAAGCTAAATATATTAAATAATCATGTAAAATACGAGTATAACACAACACTTTCTAAATCCTTTTGTATATAACATCAAAATAAATAATAACATAAAATAAATAAAATGTATGTTTTTTAAAAGAATTATAAAATATAAGAAATAAAATGGTACAATTGCATTGAGATCCCAACTAAAAGAATTAATATAAAGGGAAAATGACATTTAAATCCCTCCGAATATACAAAAGGACAATTCAGGAACTCAAACTTCCAAAAGGACCATGAAGGAACTAGGACCTAGTTGACATTTTAAAATTGTGTGAAAAGACAAAATTGCCCTAATCATAAAACAGAAATTACTAACCACCCTTTCAAAAGGGTGGTTAGTAATTTCTGTTTTATGATTAGGGCAATTTTGTCTTTTCACACAATTTTAAAATGTCAACTAGGTCCTAGTTCCTTCATGGTCCTTTTGGAAGTTTGAGTTCCTGAATTGTCCTTTTGTATATTCGGAGGGATGCATTTTCCCTAATATAAAACAAGTCATAATAAATTGTCAAAAATATTTTTTTGGGTGCAATTGTCATTGAGATTTTATTTCCATTTATTAACAATGACATTTTTTTGGATTTCCTTTCAATATACAGGGGTGGACTATCTTTTAGGCACATCAACAACACAAATTAATCAAAATCACTGATTGTAAGCACCTCGATACATGAGACAACTAACTAGGAAATTTAACATGTAACATACTCAAGCATGGATTGAACTCTAACCTTGGTGAAGGTTGGATGAATTCCTTAACACTCAAGTCTCAACTAATTAGTGCTCCTAGTTAAAAAAAAAAAGACATTTTTACTTGTCAACGATGTTATCTGTACAAACTCATTGAAACTTACTCCCATTGGTCATTGGTCCATATGAGAGGAAACGTGAGAGCCTTTTTTTGTCTAAATTACATATATGTAAAATTTAATATAACAAATGTTTGTTTTTCCATTTTTTGTCTTGCATATTTATTATATAGATGAGAGAGATAACATAAATCTTATAACATAACACTAGAGTAGTGTGCGTGTCTATATATATATAGTTTGCGTAAATCTTATAATAATAAACCAATATCAGAAAGGAGCGTTTGATACTCATTCTCTTGCTTCCAGCACATTGAAATGGCCCCAAATAACAAAAATATACGTGTCTTAGGATAGAACTAAAATAATTTTGATACTCGGGATTAGTATATAAATTTACGGGTTTTGATAAGCTCATGGGGCTGCTTATATATTTGTGTATATTTATAGTTATGAGAAAGTGATGAGCAATATTGAGCAACATGAGGTGATGAGAAAAAGTGATGAGATGAGTATAGAATCAAAATCCTATAAATAAATTTACTCTTGGATTAGTCCCACTTGGATACCTTGACAAACAAAAAAAGAGTGAAAAACACCACAAAACTACTGTTTCCTAAGCATTTATACACACGGTTGATAAACTTGTTCTCTAACGCATTTCCAAGTGGCCCAAATCCATGTGCTATTCCCAAATTTTTAATCCCTTTAACTTAGCGTTGTCAACTACTCACCATCGAAAATGTACAACCTTTATTTTGTTTTTTCTTAAAGGGTATCCCACAGTAGAGTGAGACTAATTTGTCACTATTCTGATGTCTCATATAGGGTGTAGACAACTGACATATGAATTTATTTAAGGGACGATAATACTTAACAATCACGCTAATCTACGAGGTTTGTGCAACTTGGTGCATTGTCAAGTACATTGAGAGGCCCGCCATAGTTCCACAATCCTCGTTATACTAAAGCAATGCGGAAGTTCCTGTTCAAAAAACAGTACTCCCTCCGGTCCCTAATGTAAGAGCTTAAAATTTGAATGGTTTTGGTCCCTAATGTAAGAGCTCACCCACATTCTCTCCTCATTTAATGCATTTTTTCCTATTTTACCCCTAACTCTCTTTCATATTTATTAATGGTTATGTATTTCTCTCTCTTAAAAGTACCATAATAAATATGGACAATTTTGGAAAAGAAGCATTAACTCTAGACATCCAACTAACATTCACATGTTTTCTTAAGAAGCGTTTTTTTTTGCGGCTGGCTCTTACATTAGGGACCGGAAGGAGTACCACAATTGTTTAATATTTTTAATTTTGAAATAATATTCTTTTCCTTATATTATATTCTAACTCTTTAAAATAATATTTTTCCCTTCCTTATATGCATTTGCGTGAATGTTCCTGATGTGATGGTGGGCCCTTTGCATGCTTGAAGTTCAATTGGGTGATGAATGTCTTATATATATATTAAAAAATTGGTTAAGTTAATTGTTTAATTGTTTAGTCCTTAATTGTTTATTATTTAATTATTTAATTCCTTTAAAATAATTGTTTATTATTCAAACCCTTTAAAAGTCAGTGCAAGCTATATCACTCAAGATCATCCTCTTCTGGTCGAATTTGGAGAATTACATGGTCTATTAACTTCATTATATTATGTACTCTATTTTATCATATATGTTTTGTATTCTTTATGCATATGTAATGCCATAATTGCATTAATACCTATGTCTAAGATTATGTAACTTATGTTCATTTCTAATCTTCTTATTATTACATGTTTATTTTTAGTATATATTCAATTAACTATTATATTGAACATATATTGTATATCCTGTTGTTATCATTCTATTATGTTATACTCCCTCCAGTCCTAAAAATAAGACCTATTTCAAACTTTTACCATTTTTTTCCCAAAATATCCTTATCAATACTCCTAATAATAGATAAGAAGAGAGGGAGGGTGGAGCCAATGTTCCCTAATGGTAGACAAGATGAGAGGGATAATGAAGTTAATGTTCCCTAATGGTAGACAAGATAAGAGAGAGGGTTGAGTCAATATTCCCTAACGTTAGACAAGAAGAGAGAGAGAGAGAGAGTGTGTGTGAGGGTGAAGGAGGATAGTTAGGTTATATTAGTAATATCATGTCATTTTAATTAACTTAACTAACATTCTTAATCTAATCAAATTAGGTAGATAGGTCTTATATTTAGGATCGGGGGGGTATATTATTTTCATAACTTACCTTGACATTAATACATTTTGTGTCTACTGACTTGAATTATTGATTTAGAACCATTCCCTTAGGTGAAGATTTTTACCCTTTGCCAAATATATGTACATAATACTTGGGACATTAATGCTAGTTTATTAAGAAAGTACTCACTAGCTCCACCGCGAAGTCTATTTTTCAAAACAGTAATCAATGTTCATAAGACTTGTCTACGCAGTACTTTTGAGATATATATCAAGCTAAATATATGAAATAATCATGTAAAATATGAGTATAACACAACACTTTCTAAATCCTTTTATATATAACATCAAATAAATAAAATAACATCAAATAAATAATTTTTATAACTTTTTTAAAAAAAGAATTATAAATATAATTATAAATATAAGAAATAAAATGGTACAATTGCATTGAGATCCCAACTAAAAGAATTAATATAAAACAAGTCATAATAAATTGTCAAAAATATTTTTTGGGTGCAATTGTCAATGAGATTTTATTTCCATTTATTAACAATGACATTTTTTTTTATTTCCCTTCATTATATAGGGGTGGACTATCTTTTAGGCACATCAACAACATAAGTTAATCAGAATCAGTGATTGTGGGCACCTCGATGTATGAGACAATCAACTAGGAGTTTTAACATGTAACATATTCAAGTATTCAAGCATGGATTGAACTTTAACCTTGGTGAAGATTGGGTGGATCCCTATGGTCATTGGTCCATAATGAGAGGAAACGTGAGAGCCTTTTTTTGTCTAAATTAGTAAAATTTAATATAACAACAAATGTTTGTTTTTCCATTTTTTGTATTGCATATTTATTGTATAGATGAAAGTGATAACATAATTTTTCATATAAAAGTAAAATTGGAAAATCACCTCAATAACTAGAGTAGTGTGTATGTGTATACCTTGCGTAAATCTTATATTAATAAACCAATATCAGAAAGGAGCTTTTGATGCTCATTCTCTTGCTTCCAGCACATTAAAATTGCCCCAAATAACAAAAATACACGTGTCTTAGGACAGAACTAAAATAATTTTGATACTCGGGATTAGTATATAACTTTACGGTTTTTGATTATGTTTATGAGGTGACTGTATGTTTATGAGGTGACTGTGTGCTTATATATTTGTGTGTATGTATAGTGGTGATAAAGCCGTGATGATAAAGTGGTGATGTGATGGGAGGGAATGAAAACTTATAAATTTACTGTTCTCTTGAAAGACAACTCACGCTCTCCACCATTATATATACCCATTCGACCACACTCTTACCGCTACATCAAAGAAAAAAAACAAAACTCAACAAACATCAATGGCAGCTTCTTCACCCTCGGAAACAAATCCCAAGCTTCCACTAAAACCAATCCCGGGAACCTATGGAAGCTATTTCTTCGGAGCCTACAAAGACAGGCACGACTACTTTTACAAGCAAGGACGTGACAAGTTCTTCACGTCCAGAATCCAAAAATACAACTCCACAGTCTTCCGCACAAACATGCCTCCAGGCCCTTTCATTTCCTCCGACTCCAGAGTCATCGCCGTCCTCGACGCCATCAGCTTCCAGATCCTCCTCGACAACTCCAAGGTCCAAAAACGTAACGTCCTCGACGGCACCTTCATGCCCTCCACCGCCTTCACCGGTGGCTACCGTGTCTGCGCCTTCCTCGACACCTCCGAAACTTCCCACTCCCTCCTCAAATCCTTCTACCTCAACCTCCTCGCCTCACAACACCACAACTTCATCCCCCTCTTCAGGACAAACCTCTCCGAGCTCTTCTCAGGGTTACATGATGAGTACTCAAACAAAGGTAACGTTGAATTTTTGAGAAGGAATAAAAAGTTTTGAGAGAATTGGGAGAATCTTATTGAATAATGAATTAAAACTTACATCTAATATAATAGACTTGTGTATTCTGTGAGTGGGAACTAAATAGGGAATTGGACTTGAACATAAAGCCCAACGTGTTTGAGCTAAAAACCCTACACTATACATTCATTCAACTCTAAAATTACAATAAAAAATAAAACTATCTTCATATATTTCAGGTAAAGCTAGCTTCAACACCTTATCTGATAAAATCTCCTTCGACTTTGTGTTCCAACTCATCTGTGGGCCAACTCCGACCCGAGCAAGACCATCCTCGGCTTAGACGGGCCTAAACTATTCGAGAGGTGGCTTGCGGTGCAGCTAGCACCTTTGGCCACGTTAAAGCCTCCTAAAATATTGTCCTACATGGAAGATTTCTTGCTCCGTACGCTTCCCTTCCCGGCGTGGACTGTGAAGTCATACTACAAGAAACTCTACGATGCTTTCTCCTCCGCCGCGTCTGCCACGCTGGACGAAGCGGAGCGTTTTGGGATTAAAAGAGAAGAGGCGTGTCATAACCTGGTTTTCATGGCGGGGTTTAATGCTTACGGTGGTTTTAAAAGCCAGTTTCCGTTATTAATGAAGTGGGTGGGGTCCGCTGGGGATGGTTTACACAAACAACTTTGTGATGAGATAAGGGCTGTGGTGAAAGAAGAAGGAGGGATCAGTGTCAAGTCGTTGGAGAAGATGAGTTTGACTAAGTCAGTTGTGTACGAGGTACTGAGGATTGAGCCAACTGTGCCTTATCAGTACGCACGTGCGAGGGAGGATCTAGTGGTGCAATCTCATGATGCGGCTTATGAGATCAAGAAAGGGGAGTTGATCTTTGGATATCAGCCGTTGGCTACGAGGGATCCGAGGGTGTTCGAGGATGCTGAGGTTTTTGTGGGCCATAGGTTTGTTGGGGAGGAGGGAGAGAGATTGTTGAAGTATGTTTATTGGTCTAATGGGAGGGAGACAGAGGAGCCTTCGAAGGATAATAAGCAGTGTCCAGGAAAGGATCTGGTGGTGCTCTTGTGCAGGGTAATGTTGGTGGAGTTCTTCTTGCGTTATGACACGTGTACAGTGGAGGTTGGGATAGCAGTTCTAACCTGGGAGCATCAGTGACCTTCACGTCGTTAACTAAGGCTTCATCGTATTGATTATTGTTGACCATGAGTCGATCTTATGGCTATGAGTAGGGTCTTTTATTTTATCGTTTTTATTTAATGTGTTATGTTGTGGTTGTTGCTTGCTCCAACTTATGGATCAAGAGGTGAAGAGGAAATAATGATTTCGCCAATCACTTTCAAGCAATAAGTTCGCGGGCTTCCTTTTGTTGGCATGTTGTTATCTGTGAGACAGGGAAGTGGTACTGTGGACTGTGGACGTTTGTGGTTCAGTGTCTGTGTGCAGTTCTTGAAACAGACAATAGGTTGGAGATTTTTGTTGTCCAAATTCTGTGAGGATTAGAGCATAAAAACTCTCCCATATATGTACTGTTTGTGTTCGCGTGAAATTAGAAGGGGTAAAAAGATCTTGTAGCGTCATAAAAATTTACCTTCCGGACATTATTTATCATTCATGAATGATTAAATGTTAGAAAAATCAATGCTGTATGATTTAGGATAACAACATCATAACCGTGAAATAAAGATATCAGAAGAGATAAAATCCGAAAAACTAAAAAGTAAAGCACTCCATCTGTACTGAATATAAAATCTATATAATTTATTTTTGAAATTAAGAAACTAAATTAGACCACTAAATTATATAACATGCATGTGACGCGTATAATTAGATTATATGTTGACTTATGAGTGGAATAAATTAGTATTGAGGAAAAAAAGATAAATAAAAACATTTTAAAATGATTACTTTTTCATACTTAATTTCTCCAAAAATAAAAGTCAAAATTGTATGAGAATTAGGAGTAGAGGGAATACATAACAAAGATAAATAAATCACCAAAGTAACAACTAGGTCTCTCAAGGAATTATTTACAATCAAGTTTCAATCATCAATTATCATTGAAGTTCCAAGGGACCTTCATAATATTTAATAAGTTCCAAGGGACCTTTCTAATATTTAATAGCTTGCCATTGATAATTTTTTTTAAATACTTAATTATTGTAGATAACTAAATGAGCTATAATGTCAAATATTGAGTTGCGAATGACAAATCATTATTTAATATCACTAGGATATTTTAGAAAATTTTAATGCAATCGGGCAATTGTTTTGGACTTATTTATGAATAATTCCCTTATGAGAGAGAATTGGTTGTAAATTTTCCAAATAATTTTTGAAAACTCTATCGAAGTCAGAAGTCAAGAAAAATAATATGAACAAAAGGTTTTTTCTGTTGTTCAATAAATTTAAGTTCAAACTAAAATGACGTGGATTGATTAATCCAGCATGTGGCCCCAGCGAATGAAACGGGAAAAATGTTTATAGCATCAGAATTGAGAACAAATATAAAAATCGTGAGCATTGAGTGGGATCACGACTCAACATGGAGAGATTTTGCAATAATGTCTGGCACAATAGTTTATTATTTCCATTCAATAAAAACTTGATAAATTTTTAGTGGTCCATCTTTCATCATTCATCACACAACGTGTGTTCCATGTTTTAAATTCCTGTTCATGTGATTAAAATACCTAACAAAGTCAAATCAGGATGTATATTAAAATTCCAACTTGAAGTTTTCTTCATTTGAGTTGGCTCTATCCTCTCTCCCCCTCCTCTCAAACTTTTTGGGTGGTGGTGGGATCTCTTCTCTCGTCGTTGTACGAGCTTTTTCATCGGCGTCTCCTTCCCCGGTTCATGCCGGGGAAGGAGACGTCTGTCACTTTCATTGGTCTACTTTTATATTTCTTCCATTTTCAAATAATTGGTTTAGGAGGTTCGACTATAAGAGGAATTTCTTCTACCCAATCTTCATCTTATGTATTAGTTTTGTGGGTATGTTTATTTCCGTGAGATCTACTCATGGAGTTTCTTTGAAAACCAATTGATTGGTTTATTGCTGATAAGAGGTGTGGATCCTTTGGGATGGTTCTTTGAACAACCACTACTCAATGGCGTTTCTACCGGTGACGGTTCTTTTCTACCCACAAATTTTCATGAAGGAAAGATGAAGAGGATGGTAGGGTTTTTGTGGCTGCGGCGGCTCTCTCATATCCATGTTTACCATTTTAGGGTTTCAATGTATTATTTTTTGAATTTTCTTTTTTGCAGACCTCTTTTGTATTCTCATTTTCTAGTTTAATAAAAATTTGTGCTTCCTAATAAAAAAAGTTTTTTTGATAAAAAAAAAGTTTTCTTCATTTAATTTAATGTAGCTATTCCATGCCCCACCCCCCAATTCGTAGTTGTTTTTGGATTGAGCGTGAATAAAGATATATATAGCTCTAATTAAGGATATAACATATTGTAAATTCAAATATTTATTACTCCTCTCGGTTCTATACTACATTTTAAGGTGGTTTTACCCAAATCACGGGTTCACAAATTTGTTAAAATTAGTCAAAGAAAAGAAGATAAATATGCAGAAGACACAATTTTGTTTCCAAAAAATACTCTTTATATGAAACAATAAGAAAGAGAGTAATGATAAAAAGAAATGAATGTGTGGGACAAGGTATTTTTTTTTTTGCCAGATGGACAAGGTAATTTATTTAGAGTATAATGTTGACAAAAATGCACTTATTATACTTACCAACTCAAACATAACCTTATATTTTAAAACAAAGTCATCATTCAGGAAAAATACACCTTATATTGTAACATGGGACGGATGGAGTATATATAAATACATTTTCTTTGAACTACAGAGTATAAATATATTGGATGGGGGTTTTTTTAGTCAAAGCTTATCTTTCAAGAGAAAATGAGATATAATGTCCCTGAATCATTTCAAAATTTCATAATACATTGATTTTAATTTATTGAGCGACAATATTTATAATTGAGTAACGATACAAGTCATCACTTATATGAAACTTTAAATTTTATCAAAAAGGTATTTTGTTTCACCGGCCATTTTCCCGTTTTTCCATTTCATGACTAATTCTAAAAAATTTGTGTCATACATATATACAAATAAGTTACTTGCTTACCTGCTCAAAGCTTCCCATGACAAACGTGCATTAAAATAGACGCTCCTTGTTAGTTTTTTAAGATGATCAAAAGTGAAGAATTATTTATAGTTAAAAAGGATTTACGTGTCGCTGCTACAAACAACGGTGGCGTAATCATGATAGATCCATTCATCACATGAATCTACCTTGGCCAAGCAAATTTGAAAGATTTTGTAAATCAAATCCCATTCAACCTTTTTATCAAAAAAATAAAATCCATTCAATCTCCTTGACACATTCTTAGAGAGTCAATTATCTGGACAGAGTTTTCGAGTTGTATGTTTTCAGAGTGGAGGAGTTACGAGACAAAATAAATGATGGAAGGTTTTTCTTTCCCAGTTCATCGTTCATTACACTAGTGTATTGCCCATTGTATAGGCGAGCTGTGCACTGCAGACATGGTAAAAATGAATGCTGCATTGACACGTGGTGTATATACTACTCCGGTCCTAAATATAAGACCTAATTGACTTTTTTTTGGAGAGGTTAAAGTTGCGAAATAGACTATTAAATCATGACATATTTAATATATTTTTAGATTATACATTAGTTTATAGGTAAAATAAACTAATAATCTAAGGGAAAAATTTAGATAAATCAATTTATAATTAACTTATTTTGCTTTTTTATAAGATTTTCTATAAAAGTCAATTAGGTCTTATATGTAGTACCGGAGGAAGTATAAAAATCTCTCTTTGTACATGTGGTACCAAACTATTCTTTCTAAAATGAATGCTGCATTGACACGTGGTGTGAGATTTAGAGAGATAAAAATGGAGAATAAAAATAGAGAAAGAAAGAGGAGAGAATTTAGAAGCAAGTGAGAAAGAGATGAAGACAGAAATTTAATAATATTATTCAAATCATAAGCGCCTACATAGTGGATAGTTTGTGGACTATATATAGGCACCAACCCAATCCTAAGTATTAATGACAGAATATTCTATAAAATACAAACTTAATATAAAACATAATTAATGATAATTGAGAACTATTAAATCAAAATACAACTACTTATTTCTCTAGAGAATTTCATCACATAATAATTTCTTAATTTTCATAATTATAGAGAATCCATCAAATAAGAATAATTTCTTAATTTTCATATTTCATCACTCATCAATAATCTATGACTTTGAGTTTTCATATCTAAAAATATTTATCATTTTCATAGTCATCACTTTTGATTTGACTGCTTTACATTCTTGAAACGTGTAATGCCACGTATGAGTTTTATTAGGTAGGTAACATCTCTGAAAAATAGAGTTAAACAGGATTATACTCAATATATATATTTATAACGTCAGGCTAGTCTTACCTGATGGAGACTTGTAGTACCGCCTGGAGAGGCTCTAATTCTCCCCATTGTTCAAGTTAATTATAAGTGTGGTTTTGATTTTCTTGCAGAAGAAACGATCGCTTTAAGTAGTTTACATCAGCCTTTATGTTCAAGTTATTTGGTTTTGCAGCACGTTCCATTATTCGCTTCCACTGATAGGCCAAATAATGAAGGCTTTTTCAAGCATGGCTTTTTGAAACATGGAATCAACTAGGGAAAATGACAAAAACATGACACTTGAATTTGAGTTGGACAAAATTGGGTCTCAAATTCCAACTTGGACATATAAGGGATAGTCCCCAATTTATCCTAAATGAAATTTGTGACTTTGTGCCAAAAAGTAGTGAATGGAGATTCTAAAGTAGTTAACAGTGAATACTTGAGTAGTTAATGCGAATGATAGTTAATAGTGATACTTGAGTAGTTAACAGCGAATACTTGAGTAGTTAATGGTAACTACTCAAGTATTCGCTGTTAACTACTTTAGAATCGCCGTTAACTACTTTTTGGCACAAAGTCACAAATTTCATTTAGGACAAATTGGGGACTATCCTTTATTTGTCTAAGTTGGAATTGGAGACCCCATTTTGTCCAACTCAAATTTAAGTGTCATTTTTTTGTCATTTTCCCAATCAACTATCTTTAGACAATATTAAAAAAAATATTATCTTTCTAAACCTCATCTACATTAAGCCAAATATGCCTTATTTATTGATGGTTTCCAAACCGTTTAGATCAGTTCTTTGAGGCACACCTCACATAGATTTATACTCCCTCAGCTCTAAATATATGATAAATAAAATTAACAATATTAGTTTAGTCAATTAAAATCATATGATATTAACAAAACACTCTGATCACCTAGCTACCAAATATTTTCACTCATTATATCATATTTTAGGAGTATCAATAATGATAATGAGAGAAAATGATGAGAAAAATATAAGTGTGGTCTTAATTGCATTTGATTAGGAATAAACACATATCCAAATAAGTCTTATATTGCTACAATGTTTTTAAGTTAAGATGGAACCAAAACTCTTAAAGTGGGTGAAACTACAACGGAATGATCCCTAGCTATCATTCTTGGACCTGACTTCTCTGAGTCGCTTTCCCCATTTGAGGGTTGTATACTTATATACGTCAAACATAAGGCCCCTCATGAATCGGCTGTCATGTATCATACAATGTTTAGTCCAAGGATGGCAAGTGACATGCTTGTGTTGTTTGGGCCAAGTTGCGTATTTATTATACGGGGAAGCCCATATTTGTGTTGCCTGTTTTATTGAATAAAAGTGTTGGAAAGTTGGGGTTCTCGGTAAGCCCAAATATCTGTTTATTTAGTTGTTTTTAAAAATCAAATTATTATAATAATAAGGGTTAAAGGTCAATTTGGCCACCAAACAATTAAGTAAGGATCAATTTGGCCACCAAATAATATATGGTACCAATTTGGCCTAAAAACAATAAAAAAAGTCTCACATTGGCCAATGATACTTAGGAGGAATATAATTTCAACTATGAAAAGTCTCTCTTACCCCCATTAAACAAATAAAAACAAAGAAATTTGTGGGTCCCACTTATGTTCAAAAAACATAAAAAAAATATGTCTCTCTTCCTCACATCATCTTCTTCACCCATGCATCATTGCGAGAAAAACCTTCAAAACACAAAAACAAAAAAAAACAAAAATCAAATCAACAATAAAGCAGATAATATATTGGTGAAGAATATCAAAATCCCCTCATCATTTCCCTCACATTCATTTAAGTTTTCACTTTCAAAACCTTTCACATTCATTTTGAAAGTTGAGTTCTTCTGAACAATGGTAAGGACAAATCAAAAAGCTACCAGGAAATCCACCGGAGGAAAGGCCCCACGTAAGCAGCCGACGATGAAGGCTGCTCGGAAGTCGGCGCCGGCGATCGGAGGAGTGAAGAAGCCTCACCGATTTAGGGCGTGAACTGTGGCTGATTGAGAATACTAAATTACTAATCTCTATGTTATTCATGCTAAGATGCTCACCATTATGCCTAAGGTTATTCAGCTAGCGAGAGGGCTTAATTTTTTATTGGAAATGTATTAGGGTGTCTTTCAATTTTATGGTGTAAAAATGAATGAACATAGATGTGTTTTCTTTGTAGACTGCTTTATTGTGATGAATGAAATGAAATTATCTTTTGGGTTATTTGCTTCTTAATTCAACTGAGGATGTATTGAAGGATTTGAAGGTAGATGGGTTTTGAAGGTTTTCTTGGGAATGGTGTATGGGTGAAGAAGATGATGTGAGGAAGAGAGACATATTTTTTTATGTTTTTTGAACATAGGTGGGACCCACAAATTTCTTTGTTTTTATTTGTTTTAATGGGGGTAAGAGAGACTTTTCACAGCTGAAATTATATTCCTCCTAAGTATCATTGGCCAATGTGAGACTTTTTTATTGTTTTTAGGCCAAATTGGGACCATTTATTGTTTGGTGGCCAAATTGATCCTTGCTTAATTGTTTGATGGCCAAATTGACCTTTAACCCTAATAATAACATTAATTATAGATTACGTAAATGAGTAAGCTTAATTAATAAGACTTCCTCCATAGATATTTTTTGTCCAAATAGAGAATTCCTCCATAGATGAATAATAGATTTTTTTAAAAAAATATATGAGTCAAAATTTGAATGGTTTTGATCAAAAACATAAGATTTCATCTCACATTCTATTCTCATTTAATGCATTTTTCCTGAACCCTAACTCTCTCTCTGTTTGATCAAAAAAAAAACTCTCTCTCTGTCTCTCATATTTATTAATGTTTATATATTTCTCTCTTAAAAAAGTATTATAATAAATATGAGCATTATTAGGAAAAAATGTTAACTCTACACATCTAACTAATTTTTACATTTTTTTTAATTAAGAAGTGTTTTTTTGGCGACCAAACTCTTATATTACGGACGATGGTGTATTAATTTTATGTTACCATACTAATACTAACGAGTAACAAACACTAATACATTATGGAGCAAAGATAATAATTGGCCACACTTTTAAATAACTCAAAATAAATTCAATAATATAAAACTAAGCCGCAACATTGTTAATTACCACCACGAGTCCACGACCATCATCTTAATCAATATCATTAACATCAATTGGATTTGATTGTGCATAACTATGAGTAGGCACTCTGCAAGTGTTAAAAATATCTGGAGTTTTTTTTTTTTGAATGTGGACTGGTGTCATACATAAACTAACACTATCCTCTATCAGACCTTATAAAGCAAAAGAAAAAAAGGGCAAAACTAGACTAATATTCTAATCTACTGTGCGAGAAACCTCTACTGCTAGCTCAGTAGGGGGATGAACAAAAGTTGCGAAGGGGAGATACTGATGGTGGGACATCCTTGCTAGTGAAACCGCTTCAGTAAGATGCTCAAGACTTGTGTAAATCAAATTGATCTGCCATGCTTTGTGAGTCCATTGCCTAGCATCCTGCCATGCTTTGTGAGTCCATTGCCTAGCATCCTGCAGGAGTTTTTTCCCAACATTTTAAACACATCTTTTATCTTTATTTATAACAAATAATAAACCAAAATCATCAGTAAGCTATAAAAAACAATATTCAAATTTGTTAATTACATTTATAATTCGATAACAGATACGGGATAATTGTGCCCTTTTGGTTGGAATGAAATGGAGATTGAAGAGTAGAAGAACTCACATTTATAGTTAACCACTTGCCATCATAAATAAATCCATGCAACCAATTGGGAGGTATTAGACTTTTATCTTTTAATTAATTGTTTTATTTTATTTTTTTGTGACATACTTTAGGGATAGACCCTTGAAAGTCTTTACTCTTAATGAGCCACCCGTTAAGTGTACTTGTTTTCTAAAGCTTTTAAAATCAAAGTCCGCCCTTCAAAAACCATGGATTAAAAGGGGTGGCACAACAATATTGACTTGGTAATACTCTAGCTAATACCAAAATAATTTTTTGAATACATTTAACATCATAATAAATACTCCCTCCGGCCCTAATGAAAGAGCTAGCCGTCAAAAAAGGCTTCTTAAGAAAACATGTGAATGTTAGTTGAGTGTCTGGAGTTAATGCTACTTTTCCAAAATTGCCCATATTTATTATGGTACTTTTAAGAGAGAGAAATACATAAGCATTAATAAATATGAAAGAGAGTTAGGGGTAATGTAGGAAAAAATGCATTAAATGAGGAGAGAATATGGGGTGAGCTCTTACATTAGGGACCAAAATCATTCAAATTTTGGGCTCTTACATTAGGAACCGTAGGGAGTATTGAGTTTAGGATGCATCATTCTTCTTTATTCCACAAAAAATATTTTAAAAGGATTGTACGATTATTTTCATCTTAATCATGAATTGAGATTCCTATATCACTGCAAAACCTACCGCGAGGCTTATCGAACCAAGATGAAATGGTACGTCAATGAAAAAAAAAACAGAAAAAAAGTCAATGAAAGGAAAATGAGGGGAAGGGTTGAAGCAGATTCATTTGACCATTCGCCACGAATGAAACCCTCATACCTCAAGACACGTGATTACATCCTATGTAAGTCGTGCTTGATACGTAATTTCTTGTCCCCATTTTCATATCTCTTGTAGTGATTACAGGCCGTCCTCCCTTTAACTATTTGCCACAGATTAACATTTAGTAATAAAAGAAATCCGGTGTCACATCCTAAATCTGTTTAATTCAATGACTAATTAACACATGGCACTCAATGACTAGATTGTTGGTCGAAATGGCAGACAACGTCATGCAAAAAAACACAAATTCACATAATCAAATCTCCAACAAAGGTAAACAATTATTAAAAAGGGGGTTAAAATATATCACCATTGAGGAAGATTTTGCTCAGGATCACAGTATTTTTAGGATTAAATTAGTCTATATATGAAAGTATTTTTAGGCTTAAATCAACTCTGAAGTCATAAAATAGGTTCAAGATAGTCTTTTTTGAATGACTTATTAACGATAATTTCAAGACTACCGTGATTTAAAAGGGATTATCTTGAGACTATTTTATGATTTCAAGGGTTGATTTAAGGATAAAAATACCTTCAGGTCTACTGTGATCCTCAGGCAAGACTTATAAGTCGATGATAATCTTTTAACACTTGAAAAGATACTAGTTACTTAATTACAGGTCCAGTAAAGGAATGTAATAAATATAAGGACCAACGAAATCACGATATGAATTCCATATATCATAGTAGTTGTTAACTTGTTATCGATGCTCATAAAATATGTACACAATTCAAAGGTTGTTGGTTGTTACCAAACAAATGTTTAAAAACCGTGCCTTAAATTGTCACCATCTCGCCAAAAAAGAAATTGTAATGGTGCTAAATATAAATAGGATATTAGGAATACATCAATAGTTACACCTAAAAAACAGATAAGATGCAAAGATCCACGTGGAATAGTGGAATCTTCTGGCAGCTCCAAACATGACAAAACAATAATCATATCGCTTAGGCATTGAATAACCTCCACGTGCCATTTCTTAGTCTCTGTCTCTCCTCCATTCCATTTCACCACTCTTAACTTCTTCCACTTGCTTTTCTGCTGACTTGATCTCATCTGACAGACCCAGAAGAAAAGTGACAACCTTTAAGATGAAGAACTTCATAGCTATGAAGACTGGTCCCCAACAAGACGATGCCATCCAATTGATCAACTCTGATTTCCAGGATCTCAGTCGTGCCGCCACTAATCTCGCGCGTCATGCTGTTAAACTTGGTAGCCTTGGCTTTGGTACCTCTTTCCTTCAATGGGTTGCTTCTGTCTCTGCCATGTATGATCTTTCTCTTTCCTTTTCTTCTTTTTGTATTGTAATTAGTTCAGATTTGTACTTTCTTTGCTTCAGTCAAAGTCTGTTCAATCATGAGATCATGCCTTTATGCTTTTGATAAACATAAAGTTTCAGCTTTTTGTCGGTGTCACTTTTTGATTTTGCTTGTTGGATGCTTAAAGGGGTTCTATGTAGTTTCGATCTGACTGTTTATTAGTTTAATATCTAGCTAGCTTGTCAAGTCTGAAATGTTTTTGGTATTGGGTTTTGTTTTGGTTATTTTCAACAGTTGACAGGGGTCAGGGTCTTTTGGGTTAGAGTTATTTTTCTTTATCTGCATTTATGTTATCACTGACTAGAAAGACCCCAACTTTAGACTTTTCCTACATTATTGTATTGAATTATACTTTGATCAACTGTAAGTCACTATCTTAAGCATTGTTATTTCAACTCTTACGAATGAAGAGTCCCTTTTGCTAAGATGGTAAATGGTTGATGCAATAAAGCAAAAGACCAAATGATTATGGGTTTTTATTTAGATACAGTAGATGTTTTTTTTCTTTCCTGCATCCCTATGTGATGTAAGGGTTGCTGCATCTTTGTTTGTTTCTGTAATTGTTTCCTAAAGTATAAACTTTTGGGTTAAATATTATTTCACAACATATAATTAACGAAGTATTAAATTTCACAGCGAATAATAAATGATCTTATTTTGGCCAATGAACTATAAAAGAGTTTCTAATTGCCCATATCATCAATTGGCCTATAACTGCGTTGCAATTAAGCATCACAATTTTAAATGGAGTTAAATGTCAATTGATGGTATTGGCCAATCAGAGACTATTTTATAGTTCATTGGCCAAAATTAGACCATTTATTTTTTGTTGTGAAATTTGATACTTCGTTAATTGTTCGTTGTGAAGTATGATATTTAACTCTAAACTTTTCGTTGGCTTATCAAGTTTGTTTTCAATCTGTCTTCTTGGCTACTTTTTAGTTTTATGGATTACAGTTATCTTTGTTTATCTACATTGATGTTATTAATGACTATTAAGACCCCTGCTTTAGACTTTTCCTCTCCTATTGAATCAATCAGCTGTAAGTCACTGTCTTAAGTGTTGTTATTTCAACTTTCATGGAAGAAAAGTCCCTGCTACCAAGATGTTTTGGTTTAATAAAGCAAAAGACCAGATGATTATGATTTAGAAACCAGCTGACTTTGCAGTATGAGTGTTCATTTACATACTGTAGATGTTTTTTCCTTCCTGCATCCCTATGTGATGTAATGGCTGCCCCATCTTGGTTTGTTTCTGTAACTGTTTCATGAAGTATAAATTTCCCTTTGGCTTATAAAGTTTGTTTCAAATTTTTCTACTGCAGTTACTTATTGGTTTTGGATCGTACAAACTGGAAGACAAACATTCTGACGTCGCTGCTGATTCCATACATTTTCTTCAGCCTTCCTTCATTAATTTTTGATGTCTTCAGGTGATTAGCCCTTCACACTTCATGTTGCCTACCTTGTTTAATACCAAAGCTCTCTTTCTTTTCTCTTATCAAGATTACTTATTTATTTGCAATCCTATGCAGGGGTGAGTTTGGGAAATGGATAGCCTTTGTTGCTGTTGTGTTACGGCTTTTCTTCCCAAGGCACTTCCCTGGTATATTATGATTTCAGTTGACATTAAATCATTAATCATTATCCTTGTTTTCAAGTCAAGTTATGATACACAATGTATATACTCTAGAATACTTTTCTTTTTAAAAATTTTTGGGTAGCCTTTGATTTTGATTGAGCAGACCAGTATCCTGTGCTGTTGCTATGACTTTTCATGATTTGTCTGCTTATGAGAAAACTTTTAACCAGGCCTGACTAAGGGCATAATAAATAGATATGTAGTCATTACCAGGAAAATGTTTGAATGAGGACCACTTTTAAGATGGTTATATTAAAAGGTTGTAACCAATTTGATTTCTGGACCTTTCTAAAAGATATGTATACTTTATACTATCCATATTTTTGTAAGATAATACGACCTCTGGGTTTGTTTGGAGTGAGTTTATAACTCTTCTCATTGCATTATTATTTTGAATATTATTTATTTACCACATAGAGAACATTTATTTGATCAATTGTTACTGCTACTGCAGATTGGTTGGAATTGCCTGCTGCTTTGATTCTGCTTATGGTTGTGGCTCCAAGTTTTTTTGCTAGCACCTTGAGAAGCAACTGGGTTGGCGTGGCAATATGCCTTGTCATTGCTTGTTATTTACTGCAAGAACACATTAGAGCTTCTGGTGGCTTCAGGGATTCTTTCACAAAAGCTCATGGCATACCAAACACAATCGGCATAATTCTGCTATTAGTCTATCCGGTTTGGGCATTGGTACTTGACATTATATAGATGCAAACTTTTAAGAGTCGTTGGGATTTGGTTGGTGTCTTTGAACATCATTTCATTTGTTGGAAGCTGAGACTTGTATATCCCATGTGTTTTATTGTGTAAAAATGTGAAATAATGCTCAGTGTATCATTCATTTGTTAGAATCTGAAAAACTCTGCATGCGTAAAAAGGTGACATCAGATGTGATTGGATGACTTTTGGCTTAATTTAATGTCACGGTATGGAAGAGTAGGGGTGTGTTATCCCCTCATCTTCTAGTGTGTTGTTGGAAATGATCCTCCCTTTCACCATTTTTATATGTTTATTCTAATATCTTTTCACCGTTTTAAAAAAATTAGTTATATATAGCATGTTCTATTTACATCATCAATAATTTAACTTGATTTTCACACTTGGCCTCAATCTTTTGATCTTCATTTTTGTATCCATCATTGCCGAAGATTATCACAAAAATGAGCATTTCAGGAAAAACAATAATGCTAAAAACCGTTCACCAAGAAGCTTATAAGAAAGATGTAGGAATCAGGGTCTTATAACAATGATTATAAATATAATTTTATCTGTTAAAAGGCAGTAATCGTAGTCATGATCAGAGAGTGCAAAGGTTTTTATTATGGCATCTCCAATCCTTAATATTTTTTTTAGTTAACAAACCAAAGTCTAATAATACCATATTTCATTGGCACAATAAAAATAGTAGGAGTACCATATTTCAGGAGTTTACTGTAACCAAAATCATATCAAACTGATTTGTTACGGAAAAAAGAACATAAATCCACTGGAAATTTTGAAGGAAATAACTAAGTCTATATGCCTATGTCAGACAACAACGTATTTCGCGAGGTTGAAGCTTCCCAGATTTGTAAATAATTTTATTGCAAAATATTGACAAGAATGTGCATAACAGATTACATAGTTGCTGTTATAACACAACACTAAAATTGTATGTTTTCAGAATATCAGTGAATATAATTTAAAAGAACCAAATGGGAAATGAATAATAATACTACCACAAATCATTACATTACATTACATTATAACATAACACTCCAGCTTCCTTCCTGCTTCATACCTTCTTTTCCTTTACTTCATTGTATAATTTATCGATATGGTTCTGCAAATCAAGTAAACAGGTCAACATTTAAATATCAATTTCTGCTTCAAGTTCCATAGCTCAAACCTCAAACTACACACAGATATTTCTCCCAAAGTTTTTTTTTTTTGGTGAAACCAAAAAATGCTCAACTTGTTCCTAATGTAAAATCTAATTTGAGGGTTGAATCGTGTCTTGAACATAATATGCCAAACTAATATAACTAACTTATAAATTTAAATATAATGAGTATTAGACACAGGATATTTAGTAGGAACATGTTATATTTGTTCAAATTAATCAATTTATTTCAATTTTTTAACATTCTCAAATTAGTTAAACCTTACACTGAAGACATGTATTAATGTAAAGAGCATAGCAAAAAATCACACTGTATAAGAGAATTGATCAAAGAGCATGATGCAAACCTTAAAGTACTTGAGCAGTTGTGGTCTCTTCAATTTAAATGTTGGAGTTACAAGATCTCTCTCAATGTCAAAGGGTATTGGTTCCAGATGAATTGCTTTTAACATCTCAAAACCTCGAAGCTGCAGCAAAAAGTTTATGTCAGATAAGGCTTCTTATCAACTAACAAACAATTTATTTAATCATAATTTAAAAAATTGATCAATGCCACAAGTTTCTGATCAATCTTAGGTAACAACTAAATATATTGCTTATTGGTCCAATGATGTCCTGAAATCAAGAGTTTGATGTGCATACTTGATGTTTCTGACCAGTTGTGTTGAGCTCGTCCAAAATGAACTTTCTTGCCTTGGCATTTTCACATAAAGATTTAAAATCACCAGTCTCATTATTCTTCTCTGCCCAATCTTCAAGAGCCTTTTTTTCTGGGACCACCACAGCCACTAGGAATGACTCAAAACTGTTGCCATATACCCATATCTGTATGAAATAATCAAAGCATTTTGAATTACACAAGACTGGTGCATCAGTGAATTTACTTGCTGCTTTGTGGTTGACAAATAAGAAACATACCGTTGCTATTAGAGGGCACTGAGAATACTTGTTTTCAATACTCTCAACAGCAATATATTCCCCTTGAGACAACTTAAAAATATTCTTTTTTCTATCAATAATTTTCAGGGCTCCATCTTCCTGCCACTCTCCAATGTCACCTGCAGTGGATTTAAAATCATCCCCATACTGATAGCACTTAGAGTTAAAGAAATTTGTAGAAAGAAAAGCATAGAGGGATTTTTTAAGTTCATTACAGAATTTGAGACTTGACTAGTCCTTTTTTGACCATTATATATACAATTATGTAGAGGAAGAATAGCAAGGAGTGAGACAGTGTATGATGTGAAGTTTCCATTTTTTTTATGCCATTATCTCTTCTCTATCTATTTCTTCCTGAATATAGTATATAATCGCAAGATCCTTGTAGAACAAACATACAGTGATCCTACTGGAAGGGGCTTTGACCACTTAAGCATGAGGTCTCGAATTGAACTTTGTATAAATGGATACAACGTCTTTTGAAAAGCTACTGTCAATTGGATCCGACAATGTTCAAATCTAATAGTCAGATAAACAAATGAAGAAAATAAATCAATATAGAAAACTTTCAATGCATCTCTATTTGGTAGCACTTTGTAAAACTATAACTCATTGTTAGCAATTTCATAACATAATGGTAAAAAAGGAGAAGTGTCAAAACAATTAAAGTGAAATAATGTTTTAATTTAAACAAAAATCCCTGTATGATAAATCATGTAAAAGGGAAAAAATCTTGGTTTGAGGGAATCATACCTGTATGAAACCATCCATCAACTATGACCTCTTTAGTAAGATCTTCACGCTTGTGGTAACCAGAAAACAAGGTGCTACCTCTAAGACAAATTTCTCCACGTGGCTGACTAGAAAGTGCATCATATTCCATTTCTGGAACAGATTCAAGCCTGGCTTCAATGGTTGTCATTGGCACTCCAACTGTTCCCATCATAGAAAACACATTTCCAATTGCTGAGAAACACCCTCCACAACTTTCAGTGAGACCTGCCATTTCAAAATTATATTAAATTAAAGCAACATAGTTACACATGGTATATTAATCTATACATGTTTCTACTAAAATAGACTTCGAAAAACTGAAAAGGCCAATAATTAGAACCATTTCTTTCAAGAGTTGAGATTTCTTTTTTCTTTTTTGTGTTGAGAAGAGTTATGATGTTATGAAGAAGATAAGTGTACAATACCATATCCTTGTGATAATGTAGATCCAATAGTGACCCTCAGAAACTCCTCCACATGTTTGGGCAAAGGGGCAGCTCCAGATAACAAGATTCGAACTCGTCCACCCAATGCTTGTTTGATCTGCCAATAAAAACTATAATTTAGAATTTAAACTAGGAAATATAGAATTTGCAAGGTATAGATGGGAATACCTTAGCAAACACAAGCTTGTCAAACAAAGGTGCTGCTTTGTCTTGTGGAAGTCCCTTCTCCAGATATTTCAACTTGCTGTCATTTTATCCCACATTATGTCATGCTAGGTCATAGAAGAGTGAAATAAAACAACCAAAGTGAAAGGGAATAACATACTAGTTATAAGCATGCTGAAACAACATACTCTTCACTGCCCCTCCAGAAGAAATCTGGCTCATGATACCTTCAGTTGCAAGGAATAAAATCAATGTCAGTTTACCCAACTAAAGACAATGCTTAGACAAGTCGATTTACCCAACTAAAGAAAAGAATAGAGTCTTCATTTCTCACCCGCATAAATACGGTCATAAACTCTAGGAACACCACAAAATATAGTAGGCTTAAGCGTCTGAATATCTTCCATTAAGAACCTTACATCCTGTAAGAATGAAGATGAAATTTTCCATATGAAGCATGGAACAAAATATTAAGTGTAACTAAAACTCAAAAATGACAGAATGGTCAAGTGATAAATTAAAAAAAGAAATTGAGTTCAGACTTACGCCTTGCCAAAACCCTATTGAGCAGCCCTTGTAGATGCAGTAGCTCTCAATTATCTGGTCGTATACATGTGCAAGAGGGAGAAAAGAAAAGTATACATCCTCTTCTGCTGCCTGCAATCGCACATATGTTTGGCTAGAAATTTAGCATTACATAAACATAACATATTCAAGCTCAATCTTATCTTCTCTATAAAAAAATCTAATTCACAAGAGAAATGAACTTGAAGATCACAATCCAGCATTTTGTAAAATTCCTACTAACTTGGCTAATACTAAAACATAATAAACAAAACAAGTAGTACAGGTATGACATGAAACTCGTGAAGATTAGACAAAAATGCTCAACTTACCACTCTGTCTGTTAATAAAAGTATTTGGTCAATGGACAACACTTCCGCCATAAAAGCTTCGTTCTTAATAATGACACCTTTAGGTTCACCAGTGGTTCCACTTGTGTACATTATTGTGCAGATGTCTGTCTTCTTTTTCGGAGGTAGATCACCCTCCAAACTTCCCTAAGTAAAATGCAAGATTGAAATTTAATAAAAAATTAATCAGAGAAATTTGGTAAACAAATAAATAGGAAAATGAAAGATAGGTTTAAAATCGTACCAACTGGAGGAACTCTTTCCAGGAGAAGCAGGCTGCACCATGTTTCTCAGCTTCCTTCTTTTGTTCAGTTGAAACATCTCCAAAACTCACAATGGCTGCACCATGAATTTACAGAGCTTGGTTACCATAAATCAATAAAAAACCCTGAAGTGTTTATTTTAAATAAAAGATAGGTATGGTTAACAGTTAACCTACTTTTTAGATTTGAAGAACACTGTTCAAGACATGACAAAATCTGTAGAAACACTCAACGGTTCAGTGAGCATAAAAAAGAAAGAAAACTAATTAAACAAGGAAAAACGTCATTCAGTATCAGAGAGTAAACTAATTGTCTAGAAAGAATAACAGTCAATCATTCCATTTGGTGAGTGACTTTCAGAAATACCATCAGAAAAATAAAGACTGCTAGTAGCATTGTTGTCCAATAGTTACTTGGGACACAAGTCATAGAAGATCCCTTGTAAGTGGGAGGTTGCAGGTTTGATCTTGCTTGTAACTTTAGGTCATTAGTGTCTGCCCCAATAATTCAATATAAAAAGAACACAAGATATACTTTATGGTCATATAAGAAGTTCAATATTGAAGGTATAAATGACTTATATAAGAAGTTCAATATTGAAGGCATAAATGACTTATATAAGAAGTTCAATATTGAAGGTATAAATGACTTATGCTCTGAAGCTCAAAGCCAATCATCACTGAATATGAAAATGGAAGAATTCAAATTCTTGCTCTTGTTAAACCCATGTTGATTCAGTTAGATTCAATGAATAAAAATATAAAATATTCATTACAAAATAAACAACAGAGTGGATATCTAGAACTTACGGAAGGGATTTTGTTTTCCTGCACAAATGCTATTGGAACTTCAGCATGATTTATGATATATTCCACTGCATTAGGACCTGCCATGTTTAAAACCAGGTCATTTTTTTAGTCAAATGTAGGAGAAACTCATCTGATCACACTGTTTTAGTCCAAAAGCTGCTTGAAGAGAACATGCATGGTTCAAATTATTTAAGGAAAACAAACTCCTTTGGACTAATTAGAAGAACAAAAATATAACAAAACACATACCAAGGGAATCATACAGTGGGACATAAGTTATTGCAGAGCTATTACAAGCCTGCAAACCAATAAATTTGAACTAATTAGTCCAATAATGATACTACCTCTCTCGTACTAAATATAGAACATATTTTACTAATTTGATTACATTTAGGTTGTTAGTTATGTTAGTTATTATAGTATTTTCCTCTAAAACACCCTAACAATCTTTCATGATTCTCTCCCTATCTTTTATTTTATTATTGGAGAAGTATTAATAGGGATAATTTAGTATAAAGTTGATAAAAACTAGAATTGGATTTTATACTCAGAACTCTTCAAATAAGTGAAGAATGATATAAACAAAACGATATTACCTCCATGGCAATTATCCATTCGGGGCAGTTGGAACCATAAATGCCACAGCGATCTCCCTATTGATGTGAATTAATTTTTTATTAGTTTTAAATGAAAACATTATCAACACAAATCAGAATTATGTTGATATACCACTGTAGACTCACAGGATTGACACCACGGCTCCTCATGGCAGAGCCCATTCTGATGGCACAATCATAAGCCTCTTGATATGTCACCCATTCATATGAACCCGCCTGCTAAATCAGTAAATTCACATAATGTAATTATGCTTGGGAATATATCATCTGCCATAGAAAAACAAAGACTCATAATTTTTTTTACCTTTGAGTTGATTTTCTGACGTTTGCCCAGAAGTGGTTCCTCTGGGTTCCTCTTAGCAGAGTCTCTGAAGAAGAATACAAACAGGTCAGAAAGGAGAGATCCATAAACCAATACAAATATTCAAATTTCAAAGTGATTCAGGCTTTTTGATAAAAAACATATATCCAAGCATTTATCTTTCACCTAAGTAGCAGAGACAAGAACCACCAATATAATTCAATTAAAATTACAAGATGCCCACAAGACATTGTTTTTTTTGATAAACTCTTCAATGATTTGGCATGGAACTTTTGTTAAGTTAATCAAAACCTTTTTTTTTTCAAATGTCTAATTTACAAATGAAAATTCACAAGGAACACTGGAGTTCATTATGATCTCTAACTCATGTATTTTTAATTGACAGGAATATTATTTGGCTAGAGACAGGATTGGCATTACCATTACATTCTCATTGCCATACTCAAAGAATTATCTTTCAAATAAATCAAAACTTCTGCTTTTAAAGATCCTTCAGTTAAAAATGAACCGGCTCTTCAAATTGTACAGTCACACTATGATATATTTAAAATTTAGATTAAACACATGAATAATAAACTAAACCATCTGTTCACCCGGCATTACTTATTGGTCTATATTCATTCCTCAAAAGTCAGTTTAATCAGTTTTAAAAAAATAAAAATAAAAATAAACTTTGAGTTTCTCATTTTCACTAAACTAAAGAAACTGAGAAAAAAAAACAGAATAACCTGAAGAACTGCCATGGAGAATGGAGATCAGCAGGAAGCTCCATTAAACCATCTTTAGCATAAATGCACCTATACACAGGTCCCGCCGACGGCCTATCTGCGGTGGCCGGAGTTGCCTCCGCCACCTTTACAGTGTAAACCTCCGGCATTGTGAAATGAGAATGTTCAGACACTGATTTCAGAATTGTACTGAGCAGACAAAGCTCACAACTCACAAGCACAAGTTACACAGAACAGATTTTAATATGTCACTATAAAAAATATCAAGAAATAATAAAAGGGTAAGGGTAGATGAATGAGAGAGACAAGTAGGAGAGTTGGTTGAGCAGAAGCAATAAATTCAAAGGATTAGATTGGATTGTTCTTTCTTTTTACTTGTGGTATGGTTTTTATGAAGCTGGCATATATAGAAAGTGGTCTGTTTTTTTATGGGATACTTGAAGTTATTCACTCATGACTCATTGCACCTCCATTTGCATTTATATTTGGCTGTCAAAGTTTGGTGAAGTACCTCTCGTATGACATTGTCCAAAAGATCAAATCAGAGATGAAACGCTAGAAAGAAGAATTAATGGTACTTGTTAATACGTTTTCTTTGATATGAACGTTTTTTATTTGTATGTTTGTGAATAAAATAACTCAAGAAGACAACAAACTTCCATTACACTTGGGAGTTTCTCTCACTCTTTTCTTCTATTCTTCTAGATTCATTCATTGTTTTGAAAGTAAGGAAACTTGTTTGGCCTACCAACCCATAACTCCAACGACAGTTGCACCTAAGTCCAAAATAAGATATTTATTAACAATTTTTTGACTTATTAATTAAGACTGTTTTAGTTGTTAATAGTGATTATCTTAGAGCCTATATGAAATTAAATGTTTTGCTTGGAACTAATGTGCAATTCTCCCTAAATCTAATTTATACAATGATGAGATTAATATTTTGGAAGAATTATGATATAAATTCACAAGAACGTAACCATACAAAAGTTTCAATTGAAAGTTAAGCATATTATCATTTCATAACCACAACTTGTCATTTAATTGATCATGTTATGGAGCATTTTTAAAATTACATTTTCCCCTTATCATAATTTTCCCTCAAAATTGTACTCTTTCAATCATATTTATGTATGTGCATGGCCATGGAGTTGCCTGCAACATCATTTCTGCCTTTTCCCTTGAAGATTTACCCGGACCAATAGGCTTTAATTTTTTTGTTAGATAATAACCTTTGCTTAAGAAGAATTCAGTGAGCCACAACTGAAGTACTACTTCCTCCTAAGGTTATAAGTCACCATTAATTGTCTCAAACAGAGTTACTTGACTTAGTGACTTTGTTTTGAAAGTGCAACAATTTTTAACTACATATTTTATATATAGATCGATCATGAAAAAATACTGTAGTACTACTATTCAATAGGCTTCAAATCTTTTTTCTACATAATTAATTGTATTAGGGTCAATATTGTTTGAAAATGAGTATTTATCAATGACTCACCAGATAACTCATTCCGGAAAAAGAATGTCTTCAAAATAGGGCTACATTTGGGACCTAATGCTACATATTAAACTCATACTTAAAATTTGTTCATATCTGGGGGAAAACCAAATTAATACAAGAGGAGGGGAAAATGCATAGCTGTAAACAAGTGGAGGAGGAAAGTAAAACAAGAAATGCAGGCGCATTTATGAGAAACCATGGATTGGCATTGGATGAGGCCACTTGGCTGACCAATAATGAAACCAACTAATTAAGTCCACACTTCTACGTAACTATATCGGTCTTGCTTAATTACACTACTCATACACAATTTCTCACATTTCATCCTATAACTTCTTTTAATGTTTTCAATTTTTGTGTTGAATTTTCTTTTCTAGATTAATTAATATATGCGGCAGCAAATGCCGGCCTTCAAATAATTCAACTCTACATATCACGCTTAGTTGCATAAAGTCAAACTTCTCCCACAGGTAACACTAATTTTTATTATCCTGGAAAAGAAAACACTAATTTCTATTTTTATCTCAATTACTCCCTCCGGTCCCTAATGTAAGAGCTAGCCGTCAAAAAAGCGCTTCTTAAGAAAACATGTGAATGTTAGTTGGGTGTCTGGAGTTAATGCTTCTTTTCCAAAATTGCCCATATTTATTATGGTACTTTTAAGAGAGAGAAATACATAAGCATTAATAAATATGAAAGAGAGTTAGGGGTAAAGTAGGAAAAAATGCATTAAATGAGGAGAGAATATGGGGTGAGCTCTTACATTAGGGACCAAAACCATTCAAATTTTGGGCTCTTACATTAGGGACTGGAGGGAGTATTTCGGGATTTCGGAAGAGGCTAGCTAAAACAAAAAAAAAGGATGAATGGAGAAGAATAAAGTCAATGGTGGATACAACATGCATGCAGAAGAAAAGAAGATCGAGGATATTGATTATCGTCTTATTGATAGGTTAAAATTAACTAATTAGGGAAGACTCGCGTGTGTGGTGATTGATCACTTCAGCCATGCATCACACGCACTCAATTGATAAATGTTTTTCATGGATTGTTAGGAATTGGTGCAACAAAACTTTCCTAACCAACATTTGGCGTTTCATGTTTAATTATATTCCTCATCCCAACATAAAGAGCTAACTTCAAAGTAATTTTTATTTTGAAAATAAGTCTTTTTATGTATATAGTATATTTATTATCTTACTTCAAACTAATTTATTTCACTTATAAATTGATATATACATCATACCATTATATAGAATTTTTTTTATAGAAATCATGTAATATATGCTATTTTTGAGTAATTTATGTAATTTCCTTAATAGCCCAAAAAGTAAAATATACTCCCTTTTATTTTACTTTAATTATAGAAACATCATCTCTATTTTGAAAACACACATATTTATTTATAAAAAAATAAACACACACACACATATTTATATACATATACATACCAAAAGTTACACAAAACTTCATCTTATATTTGAAGTTTTATTACCATTCACTCAAATTATTAGTTGACCCTTAGCTTAAGTTTGACTTTCAAATTTTGTGTAGACCAAAATATCCTTTTTAACGTAATAATTATTTAAACATTTATACTTTTTAAAAATATTATTTGTAGAATGAAAAATAATTCTTATACACATTTTTTAAAAGCGTGAAAATATTTTTCAAAATTTTAAATAAATTTAATAATGTTTACTAAAATATTGAACATTTATAATTTAAATTTTTAAATATATTCATTACAGAATATTTTTTAAGTTTCTAAAACATATTTTAGCTACGTTTTTAACAAAATTGAAGTTTCTAACAACATGTTTTTAGAGCATTTTTAAAACATATTTTAGCTACGTTTCAAAATTTTAAATAAATTTATCAATTTTTACTAAAATGATGAACATTCATAATACACAAACTCCCTCTTATATTTGATTTTTTTAACAATATTTTGTTAGAGTATTTCATATTTCATAATTTTAAGTTGCAACAAGAACAAATCAACTCCATATTTTGTTCCAGAATTCTTTTAATTTCAAGTTAACTGAAAGAATTCGATAAGCATTTTGAGATTATCTAATTTAAAATTCTTAAATAGATATTTTTTTCGCCTAATATAAATCATAATTTTTCTTACAAATTGTAAAAAAAATTAATTAAGGAAACTTAAATTAACAGAAAAGATGAATATTTAGTAAATTCAATCACTTAATTTTACATTATCTATTAGGGAATAAAATTTTGAAACCAAAGAAACTTTAATACTCTTGTGATAGAGGAATTTCTTAGAATGAAAGGTAAATAGTAAATTAAATATGAATCGATGACGAAAAATAATTTTAGAAAATTTTTACAATATTCCTAATTAGTGGTGTTAAAGAATTAGACTAAATTTTATATGTTTAATATAGAGAGGGATATGTGTAAATTAGGAAAAACAAAATGGAGGTAAGTGTACTTTGTTTTAACTCAAAATTTGTTTGTAAGAGTTGTAGATAATATGTAGTAGCTAGCTAGTAACTAAATGTATGATATATTCTTAAAAATACATATATTTTACTTTCGAGATTATTAAATTTCAATTCTCACACTCAATAAGAGTACTTTTTTGGAAGATACCAACAAACACTATTTCATCTTTTTCTATCAATAAATTAAGGGTAAAATACTCTAACATCTCTTTTTTTTATTTAGGGCCTGTTTGGATTTAGTTTTTGGAGAATAGCTTTTGGGAAAATAGTTTTTTGAGAATAGCTTTTGAGTATAATAGCTTTTCTGAAAAATAGTTTTTCTGAAAATAAGAGTGTTTGGATAAAATGTCAGAAGAATAGATTTTTGAATGTCAAATTACCAAAAAGAATAATTTTCCCCAAAAATTTATTTTAAAGATTTAAATGATCAAATTTTATCATTCTTAGAAAAAATATTACAAATTACTACAAAAATTACAACAAAAACATAAAAAAATACAATCAACGCAATAAATAAATTTTTAATTGGTAAAACAAATTGGAGGTAAAATAAAGTCCTTATAATAATTTCATTGCTAAAATTTTATTTTATAACATTAAAAAGAAGACACTACAAAATACAGATAACCAAAATATAAAGAAAACACTACAAAATACAAATAGCCAAAATATATTTTTTCATGGGATAGAAATCATCATCACACAATGATAATGTATTTCACTAATTATGTGCCTTTTAATCATAAAAAATTCAAACTAAATTCACCTAATAATGTGTACAGTAACAGAACATCAATTCACAAATCAAAGGAAATATGAACATTGAAGAAAATTCACAGGTTCCCTCCAAATCTGACCAAAGCATAGGGAATATGCATAAAATTTATTTAGATCCGCAACCATCATCTTCCCCACTCTTCAGCAGAGGTTCCATTACAGAAATGGTGATGGTTCCATTTACATCACTTGAATTTTTTTTCTTCATTACAGAAATGCATAGCGAAATAGGGGAGAAAAAATTGAGAAAAATTGCAAGCTCACCATAAATTTAAATTTAACATGCATACTTGAAATACCAACAATCTACATTTTGAATACTTAAATCACAAAATATATATCCTAACTCAAGTGCTAACTCGGACAGAAGGAAGAGAGAAAAAACGGTAGCTATGAAAGTGAAAGAAAGAACAAGAAAGAGTGGAGAGGAAAGAGTGGAGAGAGAAAATGGTGGGGTAGAGGAAAGAGAAAATGTTGGAAAAGTAGAAAAAGTTGGTTTTTCTCAAAACAAGGTTTTGTAACCCAAACTAAGGTTTGGTTTTGAAAATAGTTTATCTAATTTTTATGAGTGTTTGGCAAATTTTTTTTGAAACCTAGTTTTAACTCCCAGAATAGGTTTTCAAGAGGTATCCAAACAGGCCCTTAATTATACTTAACATCTCTTGTATGTTACCTTAATTATTTTAACTTCCCCTGTATTTTGAAAACATACTTTTAAATCCAAATTGTTAGCTCCATTAATGAGAATGCACTCTTAATTACTCGCAACAATTTTAGCTGAAACAAATTGTTTGTTTCTAGTACAATGAATGTAAAGAAAGGATTTATTTATTTTTAGTGCCAATATCTTAAGTTTTGAGTTCGTTGGTTAGCAATTCGAATCGGTGGGGTTTAGAATTAAGACCATGGGATTAGATCAGATTGCTAACTTTTTATAGAGAAAAAAAAAACTTAAGTTGAAATTATAAAAGAGCGTGGGCATTGATGGTCATAAAAAAAACAATAGCTAACACTTAGAGCGGCCTTTAATGCAGCCACCTACATTCACCCCGCATGTGCATCTTGCCCCCACCGCTATTTATTCTCCCAACTCTGCCACTTCTAAATTCCTTCTCTCTGTGTGTGTGCGTGTTCGGCCCCACCCTGATGACGTGTGTCTATTGACAATCCACATGGCTGCCACATTGGCTAAATAAAACTGAGATGGATGCCACGTGGCTTGTTTCGAAGCAGAGGCAGAGGCACGTGGCCAGGATTTAGCTCCTCCCTCAGCTTTCCTTTAAGGAAACATAACATTGTTTCAGCATGAAACTAAAACATAATCGTCTTGTGTTGGATTAGAGCGATTTAAACCAACTTCTAAGCCTAAAAGAGTAAGAACTTATTTTGTATGACTTATTAGATACGTAATCAAATTACTTAAATCTTGTAATAACATCTGGAATGAAGAAAAAAAAACTGTCCTACTGGCAACCTCTGGCTTTTGGTTTTAACATATGTTTTTTATATGTTAACATTTAAATAAGTTCCTACTCTTTTTTCACAAAACTGTGTGTAAATAAATTTCTACTCTTTTATACAAAGGTGTGTGTTGAACAAAAATCTCACAACACTGATTAACTTTTAGACCAACTTTAGCTTGTCAAATAGAATAAAACTTACTTTTGTTATGTTAATCAAAAATAGCCCACGCAATAATGGTCTGCTTTAAGAAAATACCTTGTTCTAAGAAAATACCTTGTTCTTCAAATGGAAGACAAGTGATCAATCAAGAGTGCACAAGGGATAGAGTTATTGCTATCAGTTATCACTTTCTTCGAAGAATTATTCTTGAGATAATTGTGCTATCTCATTAAAAACACCCAAATTAGAAACACATGGTAGAAAAGCTATTCGAGCCCCACCGTGTGTGTTTGGGAACAACTTTTGAGTAAAAAGAAGCTTATTTCCGTTGAAGCTATTTTGCAGACAAAATTAATGTTTGGAAGAAGCTTAAAATTGACTTGGCTTTTAGTCTCACTGAGATTCTGGAGAGAAGCTCATTTAAAGAGTTCCAGTGCTGAGTTCCTGAAAGAAGTCACTTTTATACTTGCAAATTTAAATGTAAATCACTTCATACAATCAAACTTTTATCCAATCTTATTTTTACAAAAAAGTCAAGTCAAAATAAAGTCACTTTTCCACCAAAATATCGAAACACACAAGTCATATAACCTTCCCTTAAACTTACTTTAGGGAGACGTAGGGGACACAAATGTTTCTTTAAGCAATGGAAGGCCCAATATCAATTTGAGCCACAACAAAACGGATGGGCCTCTTAGAGCCCCATAAAGAAATGAATTTATATGAATTAATAAATTATTGGTCATTAAAATGCAGCTTCAATCGATAGTAATATAAGTGAGCAATGAGCTATTGGCGGACACAATGGCGCCATGCCCAAATTTTGTTTTTGGATTAAAGGTTATATTTGTCCTTAAAATATGCACAAATGATTGTATTAGTCTGGAAGTATTTTTGGTTCAATTTTACCCTAAAAATATGTAAATTGTATTATATTTACCTTTTTATTGTTAAAATATTGACTATCAACGTAAGGTTTTTAATGAAAAGGGTAAATGTGATATACTTTGCATACTTCCGAGACAAAATTGAGCTACAAAATAATTTTGAGTAAGATATAATACTTTTTGTATACTTTTGGGGCAAATATGACTTTTAACCCTTTACTTTCCTTTTAAATTTATAGCATCTTTTGTGTTTGTATTATTTTACTACTACTTCTTTTCATTCGAATATAAATGTTAAAATTACTTTTCATTTTTAAAATTTGATCAATTCATTTAATTTCAAATTATTTATTAAAAAAATATTTTACCATGTTTAGTGGGAAAATGACAGAAAAATGCTATTTGAATTTCATTTGGACAAATAAGGGTCTCCAATTCCAACTTGGACAAATAGGGGATTGACCAATTCCAACTTGGACAAATAAGGGACAATCCCCTATTTGTCCAAAATGATGTTTGTGTGAAATGACCCAAATGCCCCGTCTTATTTCATCAGATTATCACCCCCTTTATCTTCTTCATAGAATGCTTCCCTCTTGTTCAACACAAAAAGAAACCTAGAACTCAGCTTCCTTCATCTCCTTAATCGAACCAAACTTCATTCTTCTCCGTCCAATCCAGCTCCCACTGACTTGTACATTTGAACGACTTGAAACGAAATAGGAGAAGAAAAACTTGAACAATCACGAACTTAGGAAAAACTCGGACCTGGATTTTGATATGCGAACTGAGATTTGGAACTTGGGTAAACAATCAAAATTCGCTTCTTCTTCATCAAACTCATCAAGCAAAAATCGTCGGTTTTACTTTTCATTATGAGAAAATGGTGTGCTCGATTTCCCTCCTCTTCCTTTTCATTTTGTTTCGCTTGTTTGTTGTGATTGTGAGTAATATGAATATTATGTGTTTATTTTAGAGTAATTGCTCATTTAATATCATAAAGCACTTTGTATTGGTGACCCCGTCGACATTAGATATCTGTATCCTATTTCCTCGTTTATTCTTCTCTTGCTGCTACTTTCATATGTTACAGGCAAAAAGTTCCTACATTTCAAACAAATGGTGTTTTAGATGCTTTCCTCTTAATATTTATTCCCTTCAAATGTATACTCATGGATTGGATATGAAGGAAAATTATACACTTGAGCTGTCATCATCGTGGTATTTTTGCTGTAACTTCACTGTTTTACTTCAAATAATGTTTGATTGATGCTGATGGGCTATGAATTACTATTTCTCCTTGCAGGAAAACAGCTTTGATGTTGGCCCTTTGTGAATACTTAAAAGATAATTACAGTCTTGTTGCGGTAAATGTATACTTGATATATATGCTCATACATTGGTCAGCTTCATATTCATGTTAATAAACCCAAAAAATGTTTCACTCATGAGCGATTGAATCATTTAATTTTAGATACTGAACTAGAATCAAAGAGTCTCTATGGTTCTATTTGGCGAGATAAGTTGGCAAAATTTGTTTCGTTTCATGTCACAAACTACATTTTCACTAAAGAGGATGGTGAATTCATGGTTAAACATAAAGCACTTCCTGAGGAAATGTTGTGATTTGTTACAACCTATGAAGTTCCCTACCTTTTGTTTTGACAGACTATTTGAGAACAATATATTTTATCTGGAGAATTTGTTTCATTGTTCATATGATATGAGAAAGATATAGTTTATTTCACTTATGCAAGTGGTGATTAAGTTTGAAACTGAAACTACCTTGTTTTTGCATTGATTTGTTAGTTTTGCTTCAGAAAAACAAATTGCAGAGTGATGATGGATTTTTGGTGACTGGATCATTTTTATTTGTGAAATGTAGGGTGAAATTAGATAAGTAATGTAAGTTTTATTTGTCCTTTGTTTTGGCTATTGAATGACTTAATAAGTATTGAATGATGCAGGGTCAAACTGAAAAAAATTTGTGCAAGGTGAAATGCAAGGTCAAACTGAAAAAAATTGTGTTGTATGTGAATGAGACTGAATGTTATCATTCCAAAGTTTGTTTACAAACTTCCTGACTTTGAGTCTGGTGAGGAGGTAGTGCAGGATCAGCTAAGAGCTAATTGTGTGTGTTCTACTTGTTGTTCATAGTAATTGTTTTTACCTTCCTGGTGTTGCACCCCAAGATTTCAAGATTTTTTTTTTTGGTTTTGTGAATTCATGTCAATTTTAGATCAGTACAAGATTGTCTTGGTTTCATGCCTTTTTCATTGTAGTTGTTTTGATTTTCTATCAATATTCAATGAGCATGTCCTTTATAATTTTTTGAATTTTTGAATTGGAAAGATCAGATATTTTTTTCTTGGTTATATTTTAATTCTCAGGATTTAGTTTTGAAATTTTTACCTTTGCAGCTCATGCCTTCCTCTTCTCCTTCACTCTTGTCCTTGTTATCAAGCTTTGACTGTCCTTGTTATCAAGCTTTGACCATCTGTTAATTATTCATAGTGGCCAGTTTTTGCTTTCTTTTTATTAGGACTGTGCCTTTCAATTTCTGATGTGAAGAAGATCGATTTTTGTTCAGTTTTTCCGTTTTTGTTTTTTTGTTTTAGTTGGAGGAGGAATTAGATTTGGTTAACAAAGGTGGAAAAAAAACTTATGATGAAGAGTAAGAATAATTGACGAAGGCTGCATTTGATGAAAAATATTATAATGCACAAGATGCTGACTTAGGCTTTTGTGGTGATGAAGTTGAGATAGAGAAGCCTGATTTTGCAAAGGAGGATGAATTGCTTGGACTTGCTTAAGACTGGGACGTGTGTGGATCTTATGATGGGTTCTGTGCTGCAAGAGAACGGACATTAAAACAAAATATGGAGCTATGGTGAGGCGCAACACAAGACAACACTCATAGTTGGAGAAAGTAAGAAAGCAAAAACAAGAAGGTGATTAAAGTCAGGACAAGATTTTTTATCGTTTTCACTTTTGAATTAAGAGGGTTGTTTTAGATGTTTTTCACTTCTCATTTATGTATTTATGGATTATTGAATTGGTTAATAACTTCTTATTTATGTACAGCAGACACCTACTTTAGAAGTACAATTTATGAAGCTACCAGTTGCAATTTATAACCATGTTAAACCCAAATTAACTACCCAAGTTTGGCAATTTACTACGCAAGTAGCACAATTCACTACTTTAGTATCACCGCTAACTGTCGTGTTTTGAATTGGTAACCATTTTAAGACCTGAGTAGCTACTTGACTAAAAAAAACAAAACATCATTCAAGCATTGCCTTTCACTACGCAAGTATCGTCATTCACTAATTTAGTATCGCTATTAACTGTTGTGTTTTGCACTGGTAACCATTTTAAGCTCTGAATAACTACTTGACTAAAAAAACATCGTTCACTTCTCAAGCATCGTTTTTTACTACTTAAGTATCGTCATTACTTCTTTAGTATCACCATTAACTGCTTTGCTCTCAACTTTAGTGAAAAACAAAAAGGTTATTCACTACCCAAGAATCGCAATTCACTACCCGAGTATAGCTATTTACTATCAAAGTATCGCAATTAACTGTCAAGTTTTCCCTTGGTTAGCACCTTTGATTAACTACATGCCTGAAAAACAAAAAGGTTATTCACTGCCCAAGAATCGCAATTCACTACCCAAGTATCGTTATTTACTACCAAAGTATCGCAATTAACTGCTAAGTTTTCCCTTGGTTAGCACCTTTGATTAACTACTTGCCTGAAAAACAAAAAGGTTATTCACTGCCCAAGAATCGCAATTCACTACCCAAGTATCGCTATTTACTACCAAAGTATCGCAATTAACTGCTAAGTTTTCCCTTGGTTAGCACCTTTGATTAACTACTTGCCTGAAAAATAAAAAGGTTATTCACTACCCAAGAATCGCAATTCACTACCTGAGTATCGCTATTTACTACCAAAGTATCACAATTAACTGTCAAGTTTTCCCTTGGTTAGCACCTTTGATTAACTACATGCTTGGAAAACAAAAAGGTTATTCACTACCCAAGAATCGCAATTCACTACCCGAGTATCGCTATTTACTACCAAAGTATCGCAATTAACTATCATGTTTTCCCTTGGTTAGCACCTTCAACTAACTGCCTGAAAAACCAAAAGGTCATTCACTGCCCAAGAATCACAATTAACTACCCAACTATCATTATTTACTACCAAAGTATCACAATTAACTGTCACGTTTTCTCTTTTGTCAGCACCTTTTGCTAACTACTTGCCTGAAAAACCAAAATGTTATTCACTACCCAAGAATCGTCATTCACTATTCAAGTATCGCCGTTCACTACCGAACTTTCGCAATTTACTGCCAAGTTTATACAAATGTCTTATTTTTTCGCCGAAAAAATATCATTCATTGAAATTGATAAAACAATTTTATACAACTTGAAGAGATAAAAGAAAACTACTAATCAAAAAATAATCCTCAATTTTAACATAGAAAGTGAAAACAATAATATTGCCTCAAATGAGGTATATTCTCAACAATAGTGTAACAACTCCATTCAATCAAATTACATTTTCCTTCAAGGTAGTCCAATGAAGAGTTTTCTATCAGAGCTCCATTTACCCATAGACGTAGTAGGTATGGTTTGTGAAGGACCATGTACAATATATCTTCCTTGTTCTTGTTACTTCTTTCCGTGCTTTGTTGGACCATTTGAGCTGCCTCCTTTAGTTTCCTTAAAAACCAAATACCAAGAACTACCAGTACTAACAAAGCTTGATGAATTAAGCTCCCTCAATTAGCATTGCATTCCACATGCCAAGGTTTAATGTCTATCTCATCAAAAACCAAATAATCTCGTTCAATTACTCCACACTAGGAGTACAATTATATCAAAGACCTTTTAGGCATTTCATCAAACACTTACCGAGCAAGTCTTACTTCTCCACACTTAGCATACATATAAACAATTGAACTCCCAACAAACACATCAATTCAACAAAAGAATTGAAGAACAAGTAAACGAGAAGTAAACGATTTGGGAAAAGAAGATAAAACAGAGCTCCAAGTAATGCTTCATTTATGTGGGGCCTCTTCAAAAACTTGACTTGTAGAGAGGGGAGCTGTGATTTTGAACAGAGATTAATAAGATGGTGGAATATCAGAGGGATGGTTTGGATTCCAGCTTTGATAATATGAGCGTGAAGTTGAAATCCCTTGAGAATATACATTGAGCGAGTTGTGGAAAGGAGTTCGCGATGTTTCTATAATTTTGCTTTAAGCTGTAAATGTTTAAGAGAGATCTGAGGAAGTTTTGGCAAAGAGAGAGTTGATCCAAAGGAGCAAGCTTTCTACTGAGGTACATATTGTCGATGATGAAGCATCAGGATGAGGATGAATGAACCATCAGCTCATTTTGCATAGTGCTCACACAATTAATTATAAGAGGGAGGAGAGTGAAGGACTGTTTTGTCATTTGGCATAAACTTCATTTGGACAAATTGGGGATTGTGCCTTATTTGTCCAAGTTGGAATTGGAGACCCCATTTTGTCCAACTTAAATTCAAGTGTCATTTTATTGTCATTTTCCCTTTAGAGATGAGAGCGAAATTTACATTAATATCAGACTTGGTCCCCACCTATGTGGAGGAATTATTCAGTCATGCTTTTCATTTTAACTTTTAAATAGTTTTGTAAGACTGTTATAACTATTAATATCATTTTGCTCCTATTCAAAAAAAGAAAAGAAAAGCGAAATCTACATAATAATACATAAAAGATAAAATAAAAACTATTATCAGTAGGATATACAGCTTCCATCAAACCTATAAATAGCTACTCAAGATGTTGGTTATACTCAAAATTAGTTATCAACAACGAATATATGGAAGTTGATTCTCTCCCCTTCCCATTCTCTCCTCTTCCCTCCTCTATCCCAAAGATATATATTTTTGGGTCAATTTTCTCTTATTTCATCATTAAATTCTACATAAAATTAGTAGTATTTTAATATTTTATGGAAAAATGGTTTAGCTATACATGATAGAGTTTTTTTCCAGTACACCCTCGTGTATGGAAAATACGAGTGAAAGAGGATTCATGAAAATAGAAGAAAGTAAATAAGCATTAAAAAAAGAGATAAAAAGGCTTGCATTAAATGATGATAAAAATAAAAGCAAATTGAATTAAATTTGTAAACAAACAAAATCAATGGATACAGGATCAATGTGTGTATAAGAAAAAAACGTTATGTATACATAGTATCGTGGTTGGGAAATTGGGATGATCATGGGCCATGCCCATAGACAGATGGGCAGGAAGGAGATGAGGGATTTACTTTATTTTGTTTGGACAAGGGAAGGCTTGTACGTTTGTACCTATGAGAGGTCGAATTACTGTGGGCTTGTACCTATGAGAGGTCGAATTACTGTGGGCTGTACACATGTTGACTTATCACTCCATTCCATTGGAAAAAAAACTGTCTTATTTCCCACTTTATTCTTAATCGTTCATATTAAATTGGCACTACTCTTTCTGGTTGCCAAATTGGAAAAACATAACACCACACTCTCAAAATGCTACTACTATATATACCTCTAATATCCTTTAATTTCATACATTGAGCTAGACAAGCACCAGCCATCCCATTGTTTTTGTTGTTTAATACTCCCTCCGGTCCCTAATGTAAGAGCCCAAAATTTGAATGGTTTTGGTCCCTAATGTAAGAGCTCACCCCACTTTCTCTCCTCATTTAATGCATTTTTTCCTACTTTACCCCTAACTCTCTTCCATATTTATTAATGGTTATGTATTTCTCTCTCTTAAAAGTACCATAATAAATATGGGCAATTTTGGAAAAGAAGCATTAACTCCAGACAACCAACTAACATTCACATGTTTTCTTAAGAAGCGTTTTTTTGGCGGCTAGCTCTTACATTAGGGACCGGAGGTAGTAATCATTTTGTTGAAAAAATCCCATAATGCAGCATAATGTTCAACCAACCTACCTTTCTTTATTTCTTTCTTTACCCCCTGAAAATTAGATTAAAATAAAGATAACGTGAAGTGAAAAGAATCAAACATTAAGAGCTGCATGGAGTGACAGCTGTGGTGGCAGGAAGGGAAGTGTAGAATAGATAGGGATGAAGAAGAAAGATTCGAGGAGATCCAAAATGTAAAGAATATTAATTACAACCAAACCAACCAAAGGGAAGAGATTGTCAGCTTCCAAACACAACAATTAATGCGTTTTGAGTGTGTGGAGGTCACTTCCATTTATTTCGTTTGTGTTCTTCTCCACATGCCTTCCCCCCACAGTCGGTGCATTACGCCTCTCTTACCACGAATGGAATTACTGTTACACCCCTCATTAATGTCATCCTTCCCATATTTACCTAATAGTAGTACCACCATTATTTTGGTCATCACATTTAAGTTGTTATAATCAATATCTGCATTCATATTTACTCGTGATGTTAAAAAAATTTCGTATAACATCTGTAAGTTATAAACAATGTTGAACTTGAGACATCCCCACATAGAAGAGTTCCACTATCCAAAAATATGATAGAAAGCCAACGAGAGAATAAGTTAATCCGAACGTTCATTTATCATGTCTAATCCAAACTATGATTTTACCACAAGCCAGCTGAAAAAAATCTCTCTTCCAAAATCCAAAACTATTATCATTATTATTACCTACACAACAATATACTTGGAGTAACATCCTAAGAGTTCTGTTTTTTTTAACATAGCGTACTTGCCCCTTATTATTCCTTGATCTTCTATCTTTTTAATTATAATAAACTCACCAATTTCCTTTCAACCACCTTTCCTTGGAGGAAATAAGAAGAATAAAGTACTTGTAATGGGCAGATGGTGTGATGACATAATAGTAATACACTGAGCAAAAATTTCTAATAAATAAATACTCCCTCCGGTCCTAAATATAAGACCTAATTGATTTTTTTGAAAAATTCTAAAAAAAGCAAAATAAGTTAATTATAAATTGATTTACCTAATTTTTCCCCTTGAACTAGTTTATTTTACTTATAAACTAATGGATAATCTAAAAATATATCAAATATGTCATGATTTAATAGACTATTTTGTAACCTTAACCTCTCCAAAAAAAAGTCATCTAGGTCCTATATTTAGGACCGGAGGTAGTAATTAACAAATCAAGAATAAGGACAGTGTGATAATATACATTTGTCTCACTTTGTGATCAAAACTTGGAGGACATAGACATTGAATTGTAAGTAACGGAGGAATGGGAAGGGAAGGGCCGAAAGAGAAGGCTTATCTCCCCACCATTTATGAACCTGTGCTCTCTCCCTATAGTCAATGCCATATCAGAGCAGAGACACTGCGTAAGTAAGTGGAAAACACGCTCAAAGAATATGAACCCATGAGAGAGAGTAGTGTTGTTTGTTTGAGGTTGTGACTTGTAATGTAGTAAGGTCTCTGAATTGAAAAACCCTACTCTACTCTACTCTCTCTCTCTCTCTCTCTCTCTCTGAAATTGAAGAGAGACATTAAATGCATAGCCACCTTCCAATTAATGACTCTCTTCACATTGACAGTCCCCTCATTAACCCCTCCATTAATTCCCCTCCCACTTCCACCAATCACCATCCTCCACGTGTCCCCACCAAAAAATACCCCAAACAAAAATATAATCCTTCACCTCCTACTATATCTCTCCGGCGACAACAATGCCTCGGGATCACCGCACCTCAACCGGCTCGACGAGAACGCCGCCGCTCCGGCCGCCGCCAACGCCGCCGACGACCTCAAAAACATCGGACTCGCAATCGACTTACTCCTCCGCGACGAGCTCCCTCCTCCTGCATACGAAAACCTCGTACTCGATTCCGACAACGGGAAAAAACCTCGTCGCCGGAAAAACGGCGACTTCATCGTCCTAAACGAAAACACCCTCGATTTCCCCAACGACCCAAACGGCGACGGCCGTTTACTCCAGAAAAAGCTACTACTACTCCCCCTCCTATGATACCTCCACGGCGACGCCGTCGCCGCCTCCATCACCATCCTCTCCGACGCCAAGCTCCGCTCAAACCCAAAAGAATACGACCTTTTCAGCACAAAATCACGACCCCCACCACCGTTAAACCGGTCCTCCGATTGCCCCTCGTTGCAAACCGTAATCTCCGGCACCGTCGCCGCCGTGTACGACGGCGACGGCGACGGAGAATCCGCCGGAGGGTGGATACTAATTCTATGGAGGATCGTCTCGTCATCAAGGCTTGGCCGGATTCTCGCCGCCATCATCGGAGTAAACACCGGCGAGTCCGTACAGAGGACGCCGGCGCGGCAGAGGGGACAGTTGGCGTGGGAACGAAGCCAGGCGTCGATACAATCGAGGTGGAAGGTGTGGGAGCAAAAGGGGAGTGTTCTGACGTACTCGTCGTCTTCGAATTCTAGTAGGCAGACGGCGCAGTCGCTTCGCCGGGATTCGGAGAAGTGGTCGGAGCATTTGGGTTTGGCGGTGTAGAGGGAGAAAGGGATGGTTTTGATGGTGGATTCGTCGAGCCCATAGGGAGAGAAGATGGTGTTGTGGGGGTGGTCCATTGGGTCGAAGGGGGAGTCGAAATATGGGAGGGAGTCGAGGTCGCCGGCGGAGGAGGGGTGGCGGCGGTGGCGGCGGCGCCACCGGTGGGTGAGGCGGAGGATTGGGGGGATGAGGTGGCGGGAGATTAGGCGGGAGTAGGTGATGATGAGGAAGGCGGCGGCCACCACAACCACCATTGCTATTAGTGGTGGACTAAAGTCAACGGATAACTTTGACTGCTGCTGAGGTGGTGGCTTGTTGACTGGGAAGATGATGGTCGGCGCCGGAGAAGGAGATGGTGGATGATGGGGTGGTTGAGATGGAGATGAAAAAGGAGAAGGAGAAGGAGAAGGAGAAGGTGGAATCATCCTCATCATCATCATCATGAGAATGATCATGGAGTTTTTATGTGTTTGAGGGAAGTAAGAACTATAGTATGAGGTTGTTTTGAATTTTTGAGGGGGCTATGTAAGAGTAATAGAAACAAAGAGAGGAGAAGTAGAACTTGGTTCGGTGGTTTAATGCAAAAGGTTGACTGAAAGAAAGTGTTTAGGAAATTCATATTTTTTTCATATTTTTCCATGATCTGTTTTGAATTTTATTTTTGACTTTAGTGTTAATGTGATTCTTGATTCTTCACTCTTCAGGTTGAGCAGTGTGTGGAAGGGAGGGGGGGACTGTGATCTGTGAAGGACATGTCAACTTTGGTGAATTTAAGGCGAGGAGCTTTTTGGCAGTGAGGGGAGCACCAATTTTCCAAGGAATTTAAGCCTAGGACACGTCATTGATGATGGAACAGTGCTAATTTGTTTTTTTTAATTTCCCTGCATGCTCCATTAATATTTTATTTGTTTCATTAATGGCTGCTCCTGCCCACTTGTGCTGCATCACACTTCATTGGTCAGTCTTGTTGGTGATCACCTTCGCAAAGCTTAACAACACATTCAATGCCCCCCATTTATGAAGATTAAGGGCATTTTATTATTTAAATTCTCAATCAGTCCGGTCATGTCATGTGTATGCTTATTTTCAATTCAAGCTTTTAGAAATTTTAATATAAAAATATTTTAAGCATTTCGACTACTCCTACTCTCTACAATTAAACAAAGTTTCAACAAAATTATTTACTCTTTTAGGTGTAATATAAGAGTACAAAATTAAAATGGTTTTAGTTTAAAATATTATATTTCACCCTTACATTTGCTCATCATCTGAATTAACTTTAGACCGCCCAACGAATTTTCACATGCCTTTTTAAAAAACATGTTTTGGCGACTGAATTCTTATATTACATACAGGAAACCTACTTTAGTATTTGTATCCTAAATGGGTGCTAGATCTAATAGTAAACCCAATTAAAAAAACTAGGTATAAGAAAAATGAAAATTGGTACTCCCTCGTCCCTCCGGTCCTTAATATAAGAGCTAGCCACCCAAAAAACGCTTCTTAAGAAAACATGTGAATGTTAGTTGGGTGTCTAGAATTAATGCTTCTTTTCCAATATTGCCCATATTTATTATATGACTTTTAAGAAAGAGAAATACATAAACATTAATAAATATGAAAGTGAGTTGGGGTAAATTAGGAAAAAATGCATTAAATGAGGAGAGAATGTGAGATGAACTCTTATATTAGGTACCAAAACCATTCAAATTTTGGGCTCTTATATTAGAGACCGGAGGGAGTACTTTACTATCACAAACTGAGATCTTTCTTCTTAGCCGGCACATGCACTCGTGTATGCTATGAACATATATTCCCATAGAGATTCATAACATGATTTGTTGTGATGTTAATGGTTAACCTATTTCTTTAGATACAACCCATTAGGTAATTTGGGATATAGTTTTAGTTGAACATTGGATTTGTTCTCTTACTTTCAGTAAGGGGTACCAGATCTGAGGCCAAAAAGAAGATGCATGATTCAAAAGTAATCCAGATAAAGTGAAACAAAAGAGGCAACTGAAAGTACAAATACCAAACCTTCCATTATATATAAGGCAATCTATCGGGGGAACCAACTTTCTAGGGGAAAAATGAGAAAATTAAGCAGGACAGGCCGGTAAGCTGTGAAAGTATTGTTGGATTATGCATGCTAATTTAATTTGAAGGGAAACCTTCAATAAGAATCAAAATGCAAAATAAAGTAGTTCCAATTTCATCAGAACCGTTCAATAATCTGGAATGATGATAAAAGCAATGAATCAATCATACCTTTATGGTTTTTGAACGAAAAAAAAAAATCATACCTCTATGGTCAACTTTCAAACATTCAAATGTTGGCGATCGATAACAAAATCACAATAGTTGACTATGTGATAGGCGACAATCAGACAGGCGACAATGTGATAGGCGACAATCTGCTAGGTAATAGGCGACAGTCTGCTAGGTGATGAGCGACCGTCTGCTAGGTGATAGGCGACAATCTGCTAGGTGATGGGCGACAGTCTGCTAGGTGATAGGCGACAGTCTGCTAGGTGGTAGTTGGCGTTGTACTTCCTTGTGTGCCTTCTTGTTCAGCGTTATTTGATTGTTGGCATCTGCTCCCAAATCATCAAATATTCCATGGATATCTTCTAGCTCCTCTCCAATGCTAATACATCCAATCAGCAATTTAACTACAAACAATGAACACACAATAATAGAAAAGATCTGAGTCGTGTCCTCAGGGACACTGTACTTTAGAGGTATTCCGCGACCACCGGCAAGCTTAGGACGCGGCTCTCCCCAGCATTAAACAGATCCTTCTTGCTAAGCAAGGATCAACAGAACTACGGAAGATTATTTACTTAATAAGACATAAGTATGCAAGAGGAGGAAGAAGTATGTGCAGAAACTCAAGAGGCAAAAGTATACAAAATACTCAAGCGTTCATCAAAAAGCACACACAACAACTCTGACTAAAAGCACCGTTTATAGACTCTCCATTCTAATATTGATGGCTCTTCATAACCATAAATCAATATTAATTACAGCAACTTAATGTCATTTAGGAATAATACTGTAACATAAAATTAATCACCAAAAACGTTGGGAATTTGAGGAAGCTTAAGGAAGTGAACATAATAGTCTTAATGGTAATTAAAGCAATATAAAGAATCAGTTTTTTGATTTAAAGGTTATTAAAATAAAAGATAATCATTACCATTAAAGAGCTATTGAAAACCACTTTAGAGAATTCAAAAACTGTACGCTAAAATAGTATCATAATTTTGAAATCACCTTATTCCAAAACTATAATTTCTTATTCCATGATTATAGCCTAATAAAGGTGCTTATTCCACATTTTAACTCATATATATGGATGGGGAATATAGCCGGATTTATCCTCTTGTGGTCCATTGTTATATGAGTTAACTTTTCCTCTTCTCCAATATATTATTCCAAATTCACTTATAATTTGGAATCTCACAATCTCAAACCTTATGAGACTTGTTCTTTATGACACACCCAATCAATATTTCCAACAATCCCCCACATGTGTCAAAAAGAACGCCTTAATTGAGTAACACAATAGTATAACCATTGTATCTAGTGGTCCTCTGTACTATGAACTAGACCTAGACCAATAATACTTAGTACACAGAGAAGTCAGTGGTCCTATGGACTATGCTTGGCGTATACCAGAGGTACTATTAGCCAGATTATACCCCACATTTCCGCTGTTAACGGCGGTTGTGCCCGTTGACGGCCATAAGCGTGGCTGGTGCATAACGAATGCTCTAGAAACTTTGCCAAGGTTTCATAGGAGCTGCCCCACTCCGACATTCGTAGAGGTGATTTCATTAAATGTGTCTGCAATGAGCACATCATCCCGTAGGATTATGAAATCATTAAGAATATAAACTCAGCCTCACCAAAAATGCAATCTAGCACTTTTCCGGGTCATAGGAATGAACTAGCAAATTATTTAAGTGCTAGCAGAACTGGCGCACGACTTGTTCTTACCCATTGAACCTCCTTCATGGGATCGCCAATCACAGAGGTTGGGTTGTCATCGCTGTCAATTTCAAGTTGGCTTTTGTCACATTCCTCTCGACTAATTATTTCTTCCCGAGGCTTAGTTAACAGATCTGATAGGTCAATTTTGACCCCACAAAATCAATTGAGATATCTCCACAATTTTCAAGCTAGCTTATTAATATTATATCTCAAAAGATTTTCACATATACCATTATTTTTCATAATAGTTATTGCCTTTTAGCAATCACAACCCATCAACATTAAATGTTGGCTTATCACCAATTTATTTGCTATTTTAAAAAGGCAATTTATAATTTATGCCCCCACAGTTCCAAATATTACATATATTTAAAAACTTGGCATATAATACATCAACACTATGTGTTGGATTTAATCCAAAATATTTATTTTGGAAACTAGTGGATTTTCTCATTTAACTTCTGCGTATCTCAGTATATACAACAGGAATCCACTATATATCATATTATTTATGATATCTCTTGTATATTTTACCCTCCTCACGAGAGTTTTCTATATGCTCAATTTTATATAGCATAAGCTATATCCCATGGATTCATCAAATCCATTATTTAACAAATTCTCACAAATTTGTAAATACCCAAATTGAGTAGTAAAACACTTCAAACACAGTGTTTAAAATAATAATTGAGCATATGGTATCCTAAATGTAAGGCACCCCCACACTTTGAAATATCTCAAAATATTTTTACATCATTTTTTTTAACAATGGTTATTGTCATTTGACAATCATAGTTCATCAACAACAAATGTTGGTTATTCTCCAATATATTTGCTAAGAAGTTTGTAACAACTTAATTGCTAAGAAGTTTGTAACAACTTAGTCTTAAAATATTTCAAAGTATATCCACATATTAGACACACCATAATACTAAATATCTCAACTATATTTAGTAATTAGAAAATTACAACTACATTGAAATTTTGTCTAATGATATGTGTTAAATATAATTTCACAGGGAAAACCAATTAATCTAAGGGATTATACGGAGATTATATCTAAACACTATCAAAGTCATAGAAAACAATTATTATAACAAGCTACCAATGCTTTTCATTCACACTTAATAATTTTGATTTGTCAATTTAATGATAATCAAGTCCTTAATGACTAAATTAAAATTTCAATATAATGTGACCCCTTCACATGTATAATTTCTTAGGTGACTACTACACTATAAGAAAATCAATCAATTAACTTTGAAAATAAAACCTCATTAAGAGGAATTAAATTTACCAATGAAATACTCATTATTATCAAAATGATATATCAGCCAATATTTATAACACTATATAAAAATTGACCCTCAACTTAGAAATTCGATAATCATTCACATAATATATTTAATAGATGAGAATTAAACACTTTCTCATCTAACAACAAAACAATCTTCCAGAGAAGTAATTAACTCCACCAACGGAAATATAAAAACAAGATAGCAAATAATCTTCCAATACTCCAGCTCAAATACTGAAGTTTCCATTGGACTACTAAAATTATATTTAGTAATTTCATAACAAAATTCTAATTAAATTAGAATTTCTTCAAGGTAATTAAAACACTCATAATGAATTAACTACAATTATTCACATGTCAATATATTGTAGAATCACCCTTCGGTCCTTCACAACAATTAATCAATAATGATTTTTTTATTATGCAATTAACCATCCAATAAATCCAGCATTGATAGGAAATAAACCACAAAGGTAAATAGCATAATAATCACTTAATGTTAGCTAACACATAAGATGATTCCGTAAAATCATAAACAATATATCCTCATATGCAATATGCATCAACGGATCAACCTTCTCTTCAAGTTATGATCAACAATTAATTTTATTTCTTTTCGGCTTATGCACAGAGAAAAATTCTTAGCAATTTCTTTATCAAAGAAAAGCTTTTAATACCACTCTCACAATCTTATTCAAGTAAATCTCATGTGCGTACCTCAAAGAAGACCCAGCAATAATCCAGAAAATTTCTTGCCCAATAATGGTATCATGCTATCCATGAAAATTTCATATTATTGTGTCAATTATCTCTCCATATAATTGCACATCTCCCATGACTGGGTTTTCAATCCAAACATGCAGTGTTTCTATAACACCAATGGACTCCATGCTTTAGCATTTCATCGGATTTATGTCTACCACCAAGGTAACTTTATCCGGATATCTCTTTGAGTTAAAATCCAATTCTCATATCATCTCTAGTTTCAAAACATTTTCTAGAGGTTTACACAGTTTCATCTCAATCCACACAGGAAAGAGGAGTAGCCTTTTGGCTTCTACATTATAAAATTTCAAAATTTGTCCCTTAATGGTGACAAATAAACGTAAGACTCAATTCTTACATTAAATCATCTCTAGCATACTAGAGGGTTAAACTTCTTCGTCTCACGTTTCTTTATTATCATATCTCAAAGATGTTCTGGACATAGACACAAATAGAGATGTTAGACAAATTATATATTTCCTACACAATAGGAAAATATAAAAATAACACCACTAAATCAAAGTTTAGAGGACTCCTTATTTGATGAATATGCCGACGCCATATCAACTCTTGCCGGAATTGCAGCCCAGTGTTCGACTCCATTGTAGAAAGAACACCAGAATACCTCTAAAGATTGTTGGCGATCGATAACAAAATCACAATAGTTGACTATGTGATAGGCGACAATCAGACAGGCGACAATGTGATAGGCGACAGTCTGCTAGGTAATAGGCGACAGTCTGCTAGGTGATGGGCGATCGTCTGCTAGGTGATAGGCGACAATCTGCTAGGTGATGGGCGACAGTCTGCTAGGTGATAGGCGACAGTCTGCTAGGTGATAGTTGGCGTTGTACTTCCTTGTGTGCCTTCTTGTTCAGCGTTATTTGATTGTTGGCATCTGCTCCCAAATCATCAAATATTCCATGGATATCTTCTAGCTCCTCTCCAATGCTAATACATCCAATCAACAATTTAACTACAAACAATGAACACACAATAATAGAAAAGATCTGAGTCGTGTCCTCAGGGACACTGCACTTTAGAGGTATTCCGCGACCACCGGCAAGCTTAGGACGCGGCTCACCCCAGCATTAAACAGATCCTTCTTGCTAAGCAAGGATCAACAGAACTACGGAAGATTATTTACTTAATAAGACATAAGTATGCAAGAGGAGGAAGAAGTATGTGCAGAAACTCAAGAGGCAAAAGTATACAAAATACTCAAGCGTTCATCAGAAAGCACACACAACAACTCTGACTAAAAGCACCGTTTATAGACTCTCCATTCTAATATTGATGGCTCTTCATAACCATAAATCAATATTAATTACAGCAACTTAATGTCATTTAGGAATAATACTCTAACATAAAATTAATCACCAAAAACATTGGGAATTTGAGGAAGCTTAAGGAAGTGAACATAATAGTCTTAATGGTAATTAAAGCAATATAAAGAATCAGTTTTTTGATTTAAAGGTTATTAAAATAAAAGATAATCATTACCATTAAAGAGCTATTGAAAACCACTTTAGAGAATTCAAAAACTGTACGCTAAAATAGTATCATAATTTTGAAATCACCTTATTCCAAAACTATAATTTCTTATTCCATGATTATAGCCTAATAAAGGTGCTTATTCCACATTTTAACTCATATATATGGATGGGGAATATAGCCGGATTTATCCTCTTGTGGTCTATTATTATATGAGTTAACTTTTCCTCTTCTCCAATATATTATTCCAAATTCACTTATAATTTGGAATCTCACAATCTTAAACCTTACGAGACTTGTTCTTTATGACACACCCAATCAATATTTCCAACATCAAATTCATCCCAAAAAATATTTATCAATTTATTCAGAAGTTTCAATTTAGCATAACTTAGTTTGATTTTTAAGTGATTTTATAAATATGTGAGAAATTCAACGACAAAAGTGTTTTTTACTTGAAACAAATGAAACTAAACAGGCACAAAAAGATGAGCCGGCATAAAAATGGTCAAAACACCCATATCCAGGCTTTCAGTTCCTTACTTCCTTTCCAAGGTTTTCGTTCATGCGAAAGTGAGGACAAAACTCAGTGATCATAACACTGACTTAATAGTTGACCCACAAGCACATACTCCAAAAACCTGATTTTACTGTGCTTGATTGATTGCGGGTAAACATGTGTGTTTCTTAATTAGATAAAACAAAAGACAACAAACCTGAGGTGTGTGGTTGAGTGGCAAGGACTCATTCACCCTTAACCAATTGTCTGGGGTTCAATCCCTGACGTTGGGTATGGAGAAGCATTAAATCTCCCAGACCAGCTGTCCCACCCTTTGAGGTGCCTACAAATCAGCGGGGATTAGTCTCTCACTTGTCGAGTGAGGGATACCTTGATCATGTATAAAAAAAAAACAAAAGACAACAAAAGATGGATATTCGATTTATACTCTCTTTTTTTCATGTTAAATATAAAATTACTTTGAATTATTTTTATTATTAAAAAAGTCAAATAGATCCCTTAGTTTTAATCTATCTTACTCATAATTACTTGCACATGGATATATCTTACTTGTAATTACTAGTTCATAATACAATAATTTATAAGTAACATAAATTAATTTTAAAGGAAAACGATAATTATCAACATCTTGACAAAATTAATTTTACATATCTAATTTCTAAAAAATCAAATCAATCTATTAATTAGTATGTGAGGGATTCAATGACCAACTGTCATCCATCACACACATTGTACATAAGACATTGCACATATGACTGATTTCACATCCGCCAAATCTTTAGAAACACATGCACCTTATTACTCAAATAAAATTCTACCATGACTCAATTTTCTTTTTAAAAAAGTTACTCATTACAAAATAGAAATGCATTGAAATTATTTACATATTTCTCAAAGTTGTTTTTATTGTGTGTGTGTCTTTTATTCCCAATACATGTCCCAAACTTCAGCTGTTTTTGTCCTCAAGTATTAGTCCCTCAAAAAAAAAATAATCAAAATGTAATTAATGTGTGTTTTTCAAAACGGTCTCTATAAAATACTCCTTTCGGTCCTAAATATAAGACCTAGTTGATTTTTTTATGGAAAATCTTAAAAAAGCAAAATAAGTCAATTATAAATTGATTTACCTAATTTTTCCCTTAAACTATTTATTTGACCTATAAACTAATGGCTAATATAAAAATATATCAAATATGTCATAATTTAATAACATATTTTGTAACCTTAACATATCCAAAAAAAAACGTCAATTAAGGTCTTATATTTAGGACCGGAGGGAGTAATAAACTATTTTATTTTATAGGTACTTTTAGAAATGCACATTTGGTTCACATTTTTTTTATATTTTATTTCCTTAACGTTCAATTGAGTGCAAAAATGGAAAGTAGAGTGAAGGGCAGTCCATAAAAAAAGTAATGACTAAATTTTATGTATCTAAAGCGGGGGTGTAAAGCTGTCTCAAGCCCGTTAATAAATGGGCAACTTTTCAGCCCATGACATCTCCTATTTTTTCTCGACCGAGACAAAATGTAAAAAATTAAAACCCGAAAGCTTTTCTTCAAGCAATACAAGGTTGGGATGGACTAAATTATAAATATTTCTTTAAACGAACCTTAATATATGTATTGATCTGGTGAGTACCTAGACGCATCTCACCCAAAATTTTGTGTATGAATTATAGAGAGCTAACATGTTATCTACCACTTACTTTTCATGGGAATGAGTCATTGGCAAACTCAAAAGCTTCTTGCATTTCCATAGCATAAGACCACACAACAAGGCGAAAAGACGACCGAGAGCCTAAAGTCCCAAGTAATGAGAATGATAATAGATGGAACTAGAAAGTTAACGGAGAACCAAGGGCCTTGTAGCCCAGTGGTATGATATCTCCTCTTTAGGTGGGAGGTTGTGAGTTCGATCCCGCTTTTAACCTCAAGCCGTTAGTGCTTGCCCCTTTGAATAAAAAAAAAGAAAGTTAACGGAGAAGAATGAAGAAACACAGGAATCACAAACTCGAAAACTGGTCTAATGCTGGGATATGGAATTGAAGGAAAAGAGGAGACTTGCCTTAGGAACCATGATGTTATGCAAAGTTGATATTTAGTTATTTTGTTGGCCAAATAAGTGGACATTTAATTGGGTTCCTTAGCATTTAGTTCAGAGTTTGATCTCTGTGCACGGAGAGAGTCTTTTGACTAGCACCAAAGCCTCTTTGAACATCCAAATTAAGAGAGATTACTATGTTTCAAACGATGAACCCTATCTAGACTTGCATTAAAAAACTTGATTTTTTATTATATCAATTATAATTAGCGCCTTTTCTTAATCATATTATTAGACAGTCGAGCTGCCTACTACACTAGTTTTGTAGTTCATGGTGTTTTTTTTAATCATAATAGTTCATGGTGTTCCTTCCCAACACAAGTGTTCACACTAAGACTAGAACCTGATACTTTGGATCAAATGAGACCTTACACCAACCATTAGATAACTATATTGATAGATTACTTTAGGCATTTGATCAAGAAAAGATAGACTTACTTTAGGCCCGTTCTCCATGGGCTCTTGAGAGGTCATAAAAACATGGGCAATATCTAAAGTGTTTTCAAAGGATCAAGCAAGTTAACTCGGATGATTAGATCAGCTGGCCGAGGCTATTGTAACTTAACCACGGGTCTTGAGTTTGAGATGTGAGAATGTAACATCTTTTGCGTTAGGGGTGCCAACCTTTATGGTTCATGAAAAATATATGACAAATCATATTCGCCCTTTATAGGTAAAATACTAACGGTCAAATATGATCATTTATGCATACTTCAAGGGCAAATATGACCCTTCATACATACTTTTGGGACAAATTTGTGCCAAAAAATATTTCGCGCAAATATATAACCATTAATTCTATCTAGTAAATCAATTTCAATTTTGACATAATTATCTACAAATTCCACTCTAACCCCCAACATTCATAGTTACAAAGAGCAAAGGTGCAAATCTAATACTCCCTCCGCTCCCTAATGTAAGAGCTAGCCGCCAAAAAAACGCTTCTTAAGAAAACATGTGAATGTTAGTTGGATGTCTGGAGTTAATGCTTCTTTTCCAAAATTGCCCATATTTATTATGGTACTTTTAAGAGAGAGAAATACATAAACATTAATAAATATGAAAGAGAGTTAGGTGTAAAGTAGGAAAAAATGCATTAAATGAGGAGAGAATGTGGGGTGAGCTCTTACATTAGGGACCAAAACCATTCAAATTTTGGGCTCTTACATTAGGGACCGGAGGGAGTACTAAATTTTGCCCGTTACAGCGTTTCTAATACCTAAGTTTCACGAGGTGCATCAATGATACTCATCTATTGAACATTGAGCATATGTAATACTCCTACTAAACTTAGATGATTTCCATTAAAATTTTATCACCATAAAGTCCCTAGAAATAATCTATTATTACCATGTCCCAAAATAACTGAGAGCAATAAATTTTTTTAATTCAGAAAAGACTGCAACACCCTTGATTTCTAGTCTGGTGTAAGAATTACTTGCTTCAATCAAGGACATTATTGTAGTCTTTTCTCAATTAAATTTAATTGCTCTCAAATCTCTTGGGATACAGTAATAATTAGATGATTTCTAAGGACTTCATGGTAATAAAATTTTAACGAAACCATCCAAATTTAACGGCAGTATTACATTTGCTCTATATATGATAGATGAATATCATTGACACACCTCGCGAAATTGGACATTAGAAACTCTCCAGGGTAAAGTTTAGTACTCTCTCCGGTCCTAAATATAAGACCTAGTTGACTTTTTTGGATAATCCTAAAAAAGCAAAATAAGTCAATTATAAATTGATTTACTTAGTTTTTTCCCCTTTAACTAGTTTATTTAAGTTATAAACTAATGAGTAATATAAAAATATATTAAATATGTCATAATTTAATTTATGATTTAAAAATGGTGTATCTTCCATGTTGAAGAGCTCACGGTCACATTCCACTCAATGTCCACTCAACTCCTGAAGCGTTTTTCCTTCACATCATCCCAATCCCTCAAACCCTCTTCCCTCTTCTATCACTCTTCATCACCGCCCTCCTCCGACGACCCCTCCGCCGTAGCCACCGCCGTATCCATCCTCACCCACCACCGTTCAAAATCTCGCTGGAGCCACCTCCGTTCTCTCTTCCCCAACGGCTTCAACCCCCACCACTTTTCCCAAATTACCCTCCACCTCAGAAACAGACCCCACCTCGCATATCAGTTTTTCCAGTTCAGCAAATCCCTATGTGCCCACAATCTCTCTTCTTATTCCACAATCATTCACATTCTTGCACGTGGAAGGCTCAAAACTCATGCTTTGGATATCATTCGCATGGCCATTCGTGCTTCACATGATCCAAAGTTTGCACCTTTGAAGGTTTTTGAGCATCTTGTTATGACTTATAAACATTGTGGTTCTGCTCCCTTTGTGTTTGACCTTTTGGTCAAAGCTTGTGTGGGGTCCAAAAATATTGACCCTTCAGTTCAAATCATGAGGTTGTTATTGTCACGTGGGATTAGTTTGAATGTTAGTACTTTGAATTCTCTGATTTATTGTGTTTGTCAATGTCGAGGGATTGATGAAGGGTATGAAATTTACAAAGAGGGATTTCAGTTAGATGGGGTTATCCCAAATGTGCATACTTTTAACACATTGATGTTATTTTGCCATCAGAATGGTTTGATTGAGAGAGTGAAGAAGATTTGGGAGGAAATGGTTGAATTGAACTGTGTTCCTAATGCTTATAGTTATAGTGTTTTGATGGCTGGATGTTGTGAAGAAAGGAGAATGGAAGATGCTGAGATGTTGTGGAAGGAAATGAGAAGTAAGGACTTGGAGCCTGATGAAGTGAGTTATGAAACAATGATTGGTGGATTTTGTAAGAATGGAAATGTTGGGAGGGCTGAAGAATTTTACACAGAAATGACAATGAAAGGTATAGAAGGTACACCTGCAACTTATGAGCATATTGTTAAGGGCTATTGTGATATAGGAGAGATCGATTCGGCTGTTCTTGTTTATAACGACATGTGTTGCAAGGGTTTTAGGCCAGAGGCTGTAACCCTTGACTTGGTGATTAGGTTACTATGTGATAAAGGAAGGGTTGATGAAGCAGTGAAGTTTCTGAGGGAAGGAATGGATACATTTGGTTTGTTTCCCAAGGAAACGAGCTATGAGGCCGTGATGAAGAGGCTGTGTTATGAGGGAAGGATGGAGGAAGCATTGAAGATTCAGGCAGAGATGATAGGAAAAGGGTTTGAATTAAATTCAGAGATATATGGCGCTTTCATTGATGGGTATATGAGACTGGGGAACGTGGGAATGGCTGAAAATTTAAGGAAAGAGATGTTGCAAATTCAGATGCGGAGCTAAGTCAGTACTCATCATTATGGTTTGTCTCTATAAGTGAAGATTGATTGCAATGTAAGGCTAGCTGGTCATGTTTATCCATGAAGATAAGGCAAGTGAGTCCATGTCAAATAATATGCATTTACCTGTAAGTGTTGGAAATTAAAGAGTAGCTGATCATGTGATGCGATTCCCTCTACAAATTACTCAGGGAAAAAGCACACGGAAGAAAATGAAATCTGTAATAGGTGAGACAATCTAAAATGATTGAAGGATCACAGGAGGGTGGTAGCAAGTTTGGCATATCAAACAAACCAAAAATTCTCTATATAACTTTAACTAGCATAATTAATTTTGACAAAAAATCTAGCACCCTTAATATGACTAAATATAGCATGATTTGCGAAACCAAACAAATCCAATAAATAAAAGAAAGCTGAGTTTGTATTTGAACCAAACTTAGGTCATGTTAACTAGGTTCATTATAGCCAACAAGATCCTACCATTTGGATTAATTGTAATCGTATGTTAAACCATAGTTAGCGAGGGTAGAACCATTATGCAATGACACTAGGGAGTACAGCTATGTTGTGAAGGTTATAGCGACTGTGTACCAATTTCTCCTAGTCTCGATGACCTCTCCTTCTCATGCGAAACCAATGCTAAAAGGTTGGATGAATAAGAATTATGGCCAGCTTATTAGATACAGTTTGAGCGAGATCGTCTTTTCCCTCAAGAGTCTGATATAGATCCATTAATTTTGATTTTGCAATTGGAAGTGTGAGTCCTTATAACTGTCCCATTGATTGTAAATGTAACTCTGCAATCATAGGATGGAGAACGAATTCCCATAGCATTTAGCCAAGAAAAATCAAAAGATAACGAGGTATCCAATCTTCCAAATTAGCAAATCGATTCCACCAAACTCAATTTAGGATTCAATCTTCAAAATAGTAAAGTCCACTTCGAGTGCTCCTAAAGGAGGTTAAAGGTTTGAGTGTACAAGTACTCCACATGGCAGGATCTACATTGCTTGAACCTTGTCTCCTTGTTAGGCTTAGTGAGCTTTCAACAGAGGGTTTTGTACCAGGCACACAATAAATAAACCCATCTCATCAAATATGTCATATATTTAGTAAGGCTAAGAATAATACTTTATGGACTATGGTTATTACGTGGATAGAAACTGAGGGAGTGATGGCAAACTCTCTGCAAATATTTAACGCATTTCAAATTAAAAATTACGTTCAATTCTGCCTTCTGACTCCCTCATTAATCCGTAAGAAACGAAGAGGAAGAAGCCCTAATAACATGAAGAAAAGTTTATGTCAGTATAGTGTTTTTCGTCCACATTATAGCTTCATTATCAGTGTTTTCCATCGAGTATCCAGCCCTCATGTTATCCATTATGACACCTTTTGTCTCCGACCAATATTTTTAGCAGAAAATGTGTAAGAAAGAAAATTTCCGGCAACTCTTTTTAATATTACTATTTTAGACCATTTAGCATGGTTTTCGGGTAACTAGACATATTACACGTAATTTAACGGGTAAAACATGTAGAAGAGATAGCGAGATGTTATTAACATTGACATTGAAATTAACTGGTAAAGTGTCAATAAGAATAAATAAGTACTAGCTTGTTAGGAATATCTCTAACATAAAAAAAAGCTTGTTACAAATATCACACTAAGATCCCACCCAAAGAAAATAATACATAAGTCTCATCATTTATCAATAATAACAAGTGAAATGACCATTATTGATTTATTGTCAAGTAAAAGAACATCATTGACAAGTTGAGATTCCTTAGATTTTATTTAAGACCTTACTCTTAATGTTATTTACCCCAGTTTGTTCATCTGAAGTTGCCACTATTTTTTTTTTTTGCTAAGGAGGCAACTCAATTTTAAATAAAATTTAATTATCATATTCGACTACTATTTTCATTTAGGCAAACCATAAATAAACAGTCTATGAAAGCTGAATAGTAAATTTGTAATCCCGATGCCGTATGCGATCTAGTCCTACATGAAACGACGCAATCTTAAAATAACACAATCTAAAGGCAGCAGACAACCGAAGTATATGAAGAAGCTCTTCTTCACGAATTATCACAGAACTACTACATTCACTGAATTAATTTGTCCAATAGCCACATCATGCAGCTGGCCACCTTAGTAAATGAAAATATACAAAATTGAACTCATAACATTTGATGAACTCCATAAATTCCTTCCACAACCAAAGTTTGTCCTTCACGGCAAGACCAACCAAACCTATTGAAACAGGACAAAGTTACACAAATGTTTCCATGATTTTTATTTCTCAAAAGCAAGAAAAATGCTCAAATCCACTAATCAAGCCTAATAAATTTATACATTTAGATGCATCAAGAATCATACTCTGAATACCATACCTCAAAATCTCAAATAAAGCATACTTCAGCAACAAATCGAGCCACTAATCGGTAAGACTAAGATGTAGGTACTGGCACACAAGAGTTGAATTATTTCATGTCCAATCATCATGACCGAGTTTCCTCAATTTATTTTGTCTATTTTGCATGTGATCTCAGAATTTATCAAAAATCAATACAGCCCCCTCTCCGCAAATTGGGCAGTCTAAACTCAACTCACTACGCACTACAAACTCCCAAGGGTACATGCATATCGTTCTCTTTCGAGGCAAGAAAAAATATGAACTCTGCAAGTCACAAGTATTGACTTGTGCAAGAGCAATCATACATAACCCCAAATCTACATGGATGCTCTTCTCTGCCACAGACTCTACCAGGCCTGAGCAGTTTTCAATACTATCATTATTTACTGCTATTATTACTCAATGGGAAAAGACAATAAATGGAGCACGATTAGTATGAGATGAACAAATAGTAACATGCTGTTTGGATAAAGTTTGTTAGAGACGGCAAGGAATGAAGCAGTATGGGACTATGGTTTGCTTAATAGTTAATATAGAGCTCTAGCAGTCCCAACCAGTGTTGTAAAATTCGGGTCATGGTTCAACACAGTCAAACCGCTTAAAACAATGGTTGGACCAACAGTGGAACAGATAACTATTGAGCCGAAATGTGAAACGATCGAAGGTTGGACCAGTCCGGTTCTTACAGCAGAGGTCCCAACAGAAACTAGAATTTCGTTTTCTTCTGTTTTGGTCCATCATTCCTAATTTGTGGTTCAGTTTTGTTTTGAGCATATAAGAAAGAATCCATGCCAACAATAAACCACAAAAATGACACCATCCACCTAAGATTTAGCATATACAAGTAATTGGTTGGCAGTAAAACTGATCACTTCAAAAACAAATTAACTCTACAGATAAATTAACCTATAACACAATAACATTACATACATGTGTGATATATTATTATAATGTAGGGTTGCAAATCGAAGTGTATAAATGGATAAAAAGAATGGAGAATAAATATAATGTAAAATAGATATGATTATTACCTGAGGATGAGAATGAATGTGTCTAGAGTTGAAGCTTGAGCTCCTCATTCTCGCCGACGAGATAGTGAAGAACGTAAGGAGTGAGTCGAACAACGACGACCCAAGCGCCGAACATGGCCACGTGAGATTTCAGCTGCTTCAACGCCGCAGCCTTCTCCGGCTTTCGCATGAACATCCCTGGAAACATTGTTATTAAGCTTTCCTTTCCTGTGTTTTCTTCTTCTCTCACCAAGATTAAGTTGAGGTTGAATGAATAATGAATGCTTAAACCCTAGTCTTAATACATTGGGATTTTTGTAGGAATGTTCGTTTACAGACACTACTTATTGGGCCTCTCATTCTTACCAACCCAAGGCCCATTAGTTCAGCTCCAATTCATATGTAACTAACGTATCACGTATGATAGGATTATTGAATGATTTTGTTTTTGTGAAATATGATTAATGATTGATTGCTATACTACTACCAGTTAATTTGGAAATGGAATTGAAGAATGGAATTGAACAATGAAATTGAAAAATGTGATTTCTATATATCCCGAGCGTTTTCTCTCTCAATCTCATACTTTTCCTAGACCTCTAAAATTTACTTTCTTATTATTACCTAATTTACCTCTGATCTACTTTGTATCTATACCTCCTTATACGTATTTCTATTTCCATAGTTCATTTTCTGTGTAATCAAACGAGCCCATACTTATGACTTAGAATGATCGCGTTACTTCGTTTGCGTAAATGTCCAAATTGATGGCATCTAAGATCAAGTTTTTTTGTTGCTGATCAAAATTGGTTTGGTTACTTCGTTAGTTACTTCATTTTTATCTTTTAGAAGTTAAAAGACTAAATTGCAATATATGTTATGTTTAATAAGATGATATGTTAATTTATAAGTAAACTAAATTAGTTTTTTTTTGCTCAGAAGTAAAATAGATTAGTTTTAAGAGAAAAGGGAAAATACAAAAAAAATATTCTTTTATTTTACATCCTTAATTTTGCAAAGACACATGCAACTTATCTTTTACTTAAGGGTAAAGGTGCAAAACTAGCCACCGTAAATTTTAAAATGGACTACTATAGCACCCCTAAATTGGATGGGGCAAAACCGTACTTTGTAAATGAAAATGGTACAAAACTAACCATGCCGTTAGTGTTGGCGTGGGGCCCACAATAATTAGCTGGCGTGGCTCACACACCAGCAAATGGAATGGATCCATGTTGGCAATACATGCCAAGTCAACAAAACCCCAAATTGAAACACCAAAACCGTAATCCCAATTTCAAACACAAAAACCCTAATCCCCAATTTCCATCCCCAAATCCCTGTTCGCATTTGTAGCTCAAATTGGCATCCCCATCCCATTTGCGACTCGAAGTGAAACCTAGACCCCAAAGCAGGAACCACGAAGGAACCCCAGTCACGCCCCATATCCGCGAGCATGAAGAGCTTCAATATGAGGTGTTCTTCGTCTTCCACGAATCAAACAAAGAATGGTGGTGGTTTGAAGAGCTGCTCAATGACTTCTGCATCTAGCACGAACCATAAAAGGAACCCGGGTCCTAGAATTTGAAGTCAGAATCGCGAGGATGAATATGAGGGCCCGAAGCGATTCTGCCATTGCGGTGTGCCTGCTCCACGCTGGACCTCGTGGACGAATTGGAACCCTGGGGGAGGTTTTTTGGATGCCGATACTATTACCAAGTAAGTTTGGGTGATGTGGTTGATGTTTTTGGTTATGAATGCTAAGTGTTTGTTGAAAGGGCTGACTCAATCTGGACTTTAGTTGCAACATTTGGTTATGAATGAATTTTAAGTGTTTCTTAAGTGATTGTGTAAGGGATTAACAATATTATTTGGTTATGGAATGCACTTACAAGTGTTTGATATAATGTCAAAGAGAAGGAAATGGTTGAAAATGACAGATTTTGCAATATGATTGGAGGTGTTTGATAAAATGTCTGAGAGAAGCAATTTGCAATGTGATTGTAGGTTTTGATGAGATGACAGATTTTGCTAGGTTTGATGCTTATGTGTGCATGGGATACTGATATTGTGTACTTAGTTTAAGTTGTTGTTGTGTTTTATAGGAGGAACATTGTGATTTCTTGATGCTCATGTGTGCATGGGATACTGATATTGTGTACTTAGTTTAAGTTGTTGTTGTGTTTTATAGGAGGAACATTGTGATTTCTTTGACTGGTACGATGATAAGTTTAGGCAAAGGGAACTCGAGGTGATAAGGATGCTTCTTGATGAGACTGAGATGGTGCATGGAGATGGTGTTGATGATGGTTATGATGATGGCTGATGCTTCGTGGAAGAGCTTGACGCAATTCATGGTGAAATAAGGAAGATGAGGAAGAGTCATGATCTGAATGCAAAACAAGCAAAGAAGTCTGAGTTGAAGTTCAAGATTGCAATGGGGACATTGTTATTGACATGGGTGTTTCTATTTGTTTTGTTCCTAGGCAAAGCTTAGTTGGCTTGTGTTGTTGTAATTTAGGCAAACTTTCCGAACTTGTGCATGCCATATGGCTCCTATGTGGACTTGTTTTGTAAGCCAATTGATGTCATGTTCTAAACACATGGTTGTGGTTGCTAGTAGTACTCTTTATGTGATTGGTATGTTTGTGTATGCAAACTTAAATTAATGAGAACATTGGTCTTTGTTATGTGAACCTTAAATTATTTATTAAGCTCCAAGTAACATTTGTTAACCTTAATTAATTTTTCTCGATAAAAAAAACCTTAATTAATTTTCACAAATAGGTAAGAAATTATTTATTAACCTTGTTAATCTCCATTTAAATAAATGGATCATTTATAATGAGAGAATCTCCATTTAAATAAATGGATCATTTATAATGAGAAAATAGGTAAGAAACTATTTTCACATATAGTGAGTACTATGAATGAGAGAAGCATCACCTATATGATGCAAATTCGCAGTAGCAAGCACAATTGAATGTTTGAACTTGGATGGTCATAACTCATGAAACATATGAAAGTAGAATCTTCCCTGTCATTTAAGGTTTTACAGACTTGAAAAGTATACTCAAAAAACTATCTGAAGTGCATCAAGTTAAATTGTCTCAGATGCCAAAAATAGATAGACATAACCAAGCAAACCTAGCTTCCAACAAGTTAAATTGTCTCAAAAAACATAGCTTGCTTCCAACAAAACATAGAATCCAAGCAAACCTTAATTACATATAAAAAGGAGGTCCATAACACCTCCACAAAAAGATAATCCTAATTACAAGACAGACTCAAGCTCCCTCATGATACTTCACGCCGGATCTTGTCTTGGAAACCATGTCATCCCTTTGTCTGATGAGTTGACGAGTAGTGATGATCCTACTTCCACATTCTTTGAGATTTGGTGGGTGGATTGGATTTGAAGGTGCAGCTAGTGGATGCCTAATTGGAATCTTCCTAGTAGCCTGGCTGTAAGTGTGCTTCTGAGTGTTGGACTTTGCCATCCTCATTGCCCTCTCGTTTGGAATAGGGAATTTCTTTCTACCGTGGTATTGGTCCTCCATCTGTGCAGCCGCGGGTCCAGGTTTAATGACAGTCTGCGAGGGCTGGGCAGACTGCAATGACATGTAATTTAGCATACAATACATATTGAGTGGCTAGATACAAATTAAAATGCACTAAACCAGCACTAAACCAGCAATGTAACTCCCAGATGTAACTAAACCAGCAATTATTCAGCAGCACTAAACCAGCATTGTAACTAAACCAGCAATTATTCAGCAGCACTAAACCAGCACTAAACCAGCACTAAACCAGCAATTAAAATGCACTAACCAGCACTAAACCAGCACTAAACAAGCAATGTAACTAAACCAGCAATTATTCAGCAGCCCAGCACTAAACCAGCAATTATTCAGCAACCTTCTAAACACCCGCGTATCTTCACCATCATCATCTACCTCCAGGATAACATCGCTGCCTCGATCTGCTCTCCTCAGTTGCTCACAATAACCCTCCAACTTAGCAAACTCATCCTTAAAGCTACCTTCCATCTCATGCCTTATCTTCCTCTTGGCCCTCTTGCATTTGTGAATGCTTACAGACACCTTGCGTTCACGTTCAAGCTCCATCTTCATCTCACTGATCTTAAATTGAGGCGTTCCTTGCACCTTATCCTTGAATAAATCTGCCACCCATGATGCAGTAGCTCTGGGGTTTGGATAACATGTTGTACAATTATGCTCCAACAACAGTGTCTTGATTACAAATCCCACCACATTACGGGTTTGTGACGCATATACCCTAAAGGGACATCCCTCTTGACACAAGTATTCCATCCGCTTTTTGCTACTCCTCCCAACCCTTAGCTCAAACCCATTATTGATTGCATAAGTGTCCACCGCCTTTTTAAACTCTGCTTTACCACCAAATGACATCCCCACTGTGAAGGCAGGATCATCTCCAAGTCGGCGATCTCTTCTTTCTCTTGGAGTTTCAAAGTAGTTGTCCTCATCAACACTGACATCCTCTTGCTCACTTTCTTGGCCATCAGCTTCAGGTTCCACACTTTCATCGGTGTCAGAACTGTCACTCTTTGCCGAATAAGATGCATCATCACTTGAGCATTCAACTTCACGGATGTCATCAAACTCCTCAATCGATTCTAATCCTTGCGTCACATCTTCTCGCACCACATCCTTATTCCTCTCACTTTGAACCTCGTAAGAACAACCACCGGAGTCCATTTTCTTCCTTGCAAAGTAGTCGCTGGCTTCCGAGAGCATTCGGTCAAACGAATCATCACTAATCTCAGGCTCCACATCGCTGGCCTCAGGCTCCACACTGACCATCTTACCCTTCCCTTTTGCATCCATTTTTTCTGCAACAAATACATTTATTAACACAATCATTATCTCAGCTAAAAACTTGTTATAACAGCATCATTTCTGCAAATGAAACATGGATCTAAATAATATAAGTTCAGACAACAAAACCATCACAAACAAGACATCAAATCTTATTACCAACTCAGCCATTGTAAGCAACGACATAACCAATCCAGAGCTGTCAACCCCCAAAATATCCTATACTCCTCGGATTTTTATATGCCCGAGCATTAGGGTTTTGTACAAACATAAAAAAAAGCCTCGGATAACAAGAAAAGCCTCGGATTCTCTGCAACATGCTCAAAGTGTGTGGACCTAAAGTTGAAATGTATGAAGAATCTAACTATACATGGCAGAAAAAAGAAATTTGTGGTCCCATTCTCACACTTACTTGGCTTTTCTCTTGTCGTTTTGCCCTTGGACCGAATCTTATCACGTGCTTCTTCAAAGTCACCTCTCCCACTCGAGCGACCTCCCCCCACGCGAGCGACCTCCCCCCACGCGAGCTCCCACTCGCGAACCTTTCCTATGGGTTCAATGCTTAAACGCGAGCCTTCTCTTCAGGGATGTGGCTAGGATTGGCTCGATTTGTTGGCTAGGGTTCGTTCGAGTGGCTAGGGTTCATGGTTGGGTTTGGCTTCAGGGGGTTCAGACCGCGCGTGTGTGTTAAGGTGTTTGAGTTTAGGTTTTTTTGTGTGTTAAGTTTTCAATGTATTCAGTTTGCACATGTGGGTTCAAGTTTTTTAATGTGATAAAGTTTTTTTGTGTTTTTATTTGGATGGGTTTGTGTTTTTAATCCACATCACCAATATTGACAAGTCATCAGGCACATTTGGACACATAATGCCATGTTGTGCCACATCATTAAGCCACATAAGCATACCCGGTCAACTAACAGTCAAAGTTAACACCTCTGTTTCAGGGTGTTAATTTTGTACCATTTTCATTTACAAAGTACGATTTTGCCCCATCCAATTTAGGGGTGCTATAGTAGTCCATTTTGAAATTTACGGTGGCTAGTTTTGCACCTTTACCCTTTACTTAAGCTCATCAGTTTTTTTTTCACCATACTTGAGCTCATTAGTCTCACAAATCTGTTTTCTTCATTATATTATGGTTGAAGAAATTTATGCACGAGCTCCTGACTTAAACAATTGGTGTCGAAGTGCAATAGTAAGATATAAAGGAAGGGTGAAAATGAGGTGGGAAGAAGCAATTTCGTTCATTTTTGGAAAAATAAAAACCGCGCTGAGAACAGCTTTTCACTTCAATCTCTTGAAGTTGTAGGTAAATGTTCTTCAAAAGCCGTGGTAGAAAGTACCCATACACGACTTTGTATAAACAAGAAGATTCTTGATGTTTCAGTTTCTATACCAAAAGAAATGAAATGGAAAACGGTCAAAAAAATAAAGTTCAGAACAGAATAAAGAAAAGAAGTCGGAAAAAAAAAGTACTTAACTGCCTGGACCTTAATTGTAGGTTCCTTTGGTTGCTTGATTCTCCGGATCAAACAGGAGATACTGATAAGCACTGACAAAAAGTCACCGCCCTCCAGGGTACTCCAGGGTATTGATTCTCCTCGTCCAATATGAATGAATCAATGAATCATCCATCCCCATATATTACACCTTGTAGCCATTATGCAACCTCTTTTCTTTGCTCTATGTCATGCTCAAATGGTGTTGAATCATCTTGTACATTCATGTATTGACTAATACAATTCGTTAGTTTTTTTTGTTTACTTGAAGGTACTTGTACAACAAATTAACAATGGACTCACAAATAATGCTCGACCACAGAAAAATAGGATAGCTCGAACTTCAAAATGTAACAAGGCCCCCCATACATCAATCAATTTGGGTTGCGTTCTTTATTGAATTAATAATGTGATGCTTCTCTTAAAAGAATATAAGATTGTATGTTCAATCCAACTTATTATGCTAGTAAAATATTGGAAGATATATATACTACTTCGGGTCTTAAATATAAGACTTGATTGACTTTTTTGGACAATCCTAAGAAAGTAAAATAAGTCACTTGTAAATCGATTAACCTAATTTTTCCCTTAAACTAGTTTATTTAACCTATAAATTAATAGGTAATCTAAAAGGATATCAAATATGTCATAGTTAACTAACATATCTTGCTTCCTTAACTTCTCCAAAAAAAAGTCAATTAAATCTTATATTTAGGACCGGAGGGAGTACATGGAAGAATCACTTCCTACTTATGTTTATGAGTAAATCGGATGCGAACAGATGTGATCACTAAGAAGACATGAATTTCTATCACAAGGACATAAGTTCAAACAAAAAAAACTGATTAAGAAAGGGATTTATTCCCTCATTTTCTTTATCTTTCAAAATATCAACTTTTAGCTGAATTTAAAATTTTAGTGTATCGAAATATTGGCCACTCAATAAAAGATGGATGTGTGGTCATACAATAAAAGATAGGATCCGTAATGATCATATTCGAGAAAGAGTTGAGGTAGCTTTAATTACAGATAAAATGGTAGAAAATCGCTTAAGGTGGATTGAGCCTGTGCAAAAAAGAGAATTAGATGAGCCAATAAGAATAGTTGACCAAATGATATGGAGTCGTTATAAAAGAGGGAGAAAAAGACCGAAGAGAACTCTTAACGAAATTATTCGACGAGATCTTATGATTAAGAATTTATCACTAAGTATGACTATTGATCGAGCACAATGGCGTCGTGCGATCCATATAGCCGACCCCACCTAGATGGGATAATACTTTGTTATTGTTTGTTTGTAATTGTTTGAAATATTGGCCACTCAATCCACACCAAATAGAGAAGATGATTAACAAATGTATGTCACAACACCTTCTCCATTTCAGTTTATTGAAAGCAATCATAATAATGTCTTGCTTAGCTTGATGAAACTTACTTTGCAAATGTAGAAGAGTTGAAGGAATATGAGAATGGAGGAGGGAGGGTGGAGTGTATGGTGGAGAGAGTGAGGAATGAGGAGTGAGTGAGTGAGTGAAGATAATGGAAGGTTAAATAATAATAATAATTAAATGAGGGACATAAGTGTCTTTTCATAATTAAATGGAGGACATAAGAGTTTTTTCATATATATGTTTTATTTTCTTTAAGTGCAAAGTCAAAAATTGCACCTGACGCATAAGATGGGTACTTTTAGTGCAACTCGCAAAACTTTGGTATTATAAATGTTTTCTGGTACAAAGTTTAGTACGGATTTGAACATTCGCTTCAAAATAAATCACGATATTTTATTTATATTTTCCTTATACCCAATCAATATTAATGTATTAGCAATAATTAATTCTTACGTGGCTCACCTGAGTATTTTGAGGAAATCTGTAAGATAGTTTACAGTCTTGGATCCATACCCTCCGGTCCTAAATATAAGACCTAATTGAATTTTTTGAAAAATCCTTAAAAAAGGCAAAATAAGTTAATTATAAATTGATTTACCTAATTTTTCCCCTTAAACTAGTTTATTTTACTTATAAACTAATGGATTATCTAAAAATATATCAAATATGTCATGATTTAATAGACTATTTTGCAACCTCAACCTCTCTAAAAAAAAAGTTATCTAGATCCTATATTTAGGACCAGAGGTAGTATATTGGCAAGGAGACTAGCTAAAGTTGAGAGAAAAAAATTTCACAAGTGCTCTTTGAATATTGACATTGCATGACTTTCCTATTATATTGAATCACATAAGCCTAAATTGAAAACAACACTGTGTGAAAAAGAAAATGAGTTTGGAAAATATTCTCTATAGTTGAAGTTCACCGAATTTTGAAAAAATCTCTTCATCGCTTAGTAAGGAAGAAATGTACAAGACCTTTGTTATAGAATGGTGTTTTAGAGAGATCAATTCATATAGGTTACAGTTTACTAATTCATATAGGCTTCTATTGTTTCTTTACCTACTAATTTATATCCCCAAAAAATGTTTCTAAATTCTGTTTGGTGTTCTAATATCCTATATTGTTGCATTTGTGTTTTGTGGACTGTTGTGTACCCTGTAGCAAGTGCTTGCTGATAGCCTATCGACATATCCAACAAATGCAACTGGAGATCTGACCCTACTCATCTGCATATTTTGGTGTGAATAAGAGCAATGCATTCTTAGGAAAAGTGGAGGAAATGTAATTAATCTAGTGGTTGTGGCTTATAATAAGGATTATTTAATTTCTTTTGTGGTTGGTGTCTGATGATAAGGACCGGATAATAATTGATTAAATTTGACGAATAGTTATAAATATGTGAAATTTATATTAATATAAAAGTGATATACTCTTTGCACTAAGTTTTTTTATAGCAAAAAAAAACATAATTAATATGTTTCGCTATTAAAAAACATAACGTAAACCCTTCTCTCATAACATAACGTCACTTGAAAAACATAACATCATTTAATCCTGAGCAAGTTTTCCTTGTCTTACCTATTCCCGCCATTTTATTTTTCTCTCCTCTACTTCCTTCATTCCTTCATAGTTCATACATGAAAAACATCAAAAGATTCTTGATTCCATCAAATCAAACTCAGATGAACAACAGTTCGCTGGTCATCTGAGGCAACTACCTACAATCTTGAGGGGTCTGTCCCCTCAAGATTGAGGTAGGCAACTACCCAAGTGGGCTCACCTTGATTTTTAAAAAAAAAACATACATGAATCCCAACAAAAGGTTTCACAAATTTACCTTAGTAACCAATTTTCATACCAAATACATAGATTATACAATAAAACATTTTTATTATATAGTATGACCCACATTTCAAACATCAAACTCTATTCAGATAAAAGGGAAAAGATTCTTGAAATTATAGGTTCCTCGCCCTCCATTTTCTAGAATGACGTGTCTTTAGAAGGGGTTGAGTTGGGAATTGAACAATCTAGTGTTTTATCAATTTGGATGATAAACCTGGATTGAACTTTCTTGATTCCATTATCTTAATTTATTTTATAATTTAATGTAAGCGCAAAATTGTTCTTTTTAATCTAGCCAATTTTCTTTTTTTTTATCTTTCTTGCAAATCTTCAACGTTCTTTCTTGTGGATTCATTGAATTACTCTTGAGTTTTGTATATTTTGACCTGTTTTGTGCTTTTTACTTTGGGTTAAGGTGCATTTTTAGTACTCTAGAATATAGCAAAGTGCACTTAACATAATACACAATATTGTGGTCCATTTGTGGTAACCAACAATTATTTTCGTGGCTTATTTAGTAACGACGTTAAATAAGTTAAGTTTGACCGTCATGTGTCAAATATTGACCGTTAAATTGTGGGGTAAAGGAGCATTTTCAGTACTCTAGAATATAGAAGGAGCACTAAACATAATATACAATATTTTAGTCCATTTGTGATAACTAAAAATTATTTTCATTGCTTATCTAGTAATTCGTTAGCTAAAACTCACTTTTGTAAGATAAAATCTAATGTGACATAATGATGTAATATATGTATATTGAAATGACAATGTAACGAACATTATTTTGAGTTTATAACTATGTAATTAGATAGAAGTAACTCTTCTTATATTACATCATAGGGTCATTAATTTGAGTCAAACCAGTATGACCAACCCGTTTTAATTTGTGTCGAGCCAGTATGACCAACCCATTTTAACTCAGTAAGGCCAACCTGTTTAGTTTATGATTTTTTGCTTACACTTTTTATATATGTAAAATACTAATGACTTATTAGTTTATACATGCATGATATTAGGATAGTCTATGGATCTTTATAACTTTGTAGTGTTTAATTATTTGACACTTTGAATAATATTGTGACTTAGTTGTTTATGGTGTTTAAATATTGTATATTATGTTTGATGCTCCTTCTATATTCTAGAGTACTGAAAATGCTCCTTTACCGCACAATTTAACGGTCAAAATTTGACACATAACGGTCAAATTTAACTTATTTAACGTCGTTACTAAATAAGCCACGAAAATAATTCTTGGTTACCACAAATTGACAACAATATAGTGTATTATGTTAAGTGCACTTTGCTATATTCTAAAGTACTAAAAATGCACCTTAACCCTTTTACTTTTAATAGGTAAAAAGTTGCCTGTGGCTGTGTTTCAGATTGCTGACTAGGGAGTAAATGCTCCATTAATACATGTGTCTGTATTTCAAGTTGCTGATTAGGGAGTAAATGCATGTTTTGTGTTTCAGATTTGATACCAATTGGCTTAGCGAAAACTTTGGCTTTGATACCAATTGACACTTGATATGAGATAAATTCCTAATTTGTTCTTACATTCTATCAATTTTAGGAATTCTTGATTATATGAGACTTTTTAGGCAATTACTAATTGTCAAGAAGAATATATACTTAAGATTAATCATTGATAAGTTTTTGGAATAGTTTGATATTAAGTATCTTCCTAAAGACTGAATTCAATTATGTCACAATAATATCATAATGTAAGTGATTGTTATTTTCATCATATTTAAAACTTTATAATTGACTTTCATATCTTGTGAAAAAAATCAGCTTTCATAAACTACATTTATGGAAGTAATTCTTTTTTTTTATCAGAACAAGTAATTCCAAACTATGAAATTTGCACTCATTTGAAATAGACGCATGTAATTCTCCTTAAACCTTGACTTACTCTTATAATCGAGTTGTGATAAAGCATTTACAAATTATAATGAAAAAACACTTACAAATTACTTTAAGAAAACATTTTCAATAAATAATGAATCAAACTGGTTAAAACATAAAGGTTCATAAAATTCTATTATATAACTTTTAAAATTTGGGGCTATATTCATATAATAAAGACGGTGAATTTCCCTTTTCCAGAAAAATCTGGATGTAGCATCACCAAGGAGATTTCTATGTCACTCCATCACTACATATTTGTGCCTTTTTTATTTACTTTAAGAAATTCCTTTCTGCGAATAACCAAAATAATATTAAAAAAGCTCCTTGTGTAATCTCAAACACACACACACACTTCCAAACACAACATGAACAAGAGAAAGAGACGGAGCAATATTTAGTGCTTTTTATTCTTTTTAAAAAACTAATATTACTTTTTTTTTGATAAAAAAAAAATTAATATTACTTGAAAACTTATCTTTCACCTGAGCTCATAAGACAGACAAATCTATCTTCATCACACTACATTCTTTATATATATGCAGTAAAAATTGATGCAGTATTCCACATTATACTATTGTTCACAAAATTTATGCATCATTTCCCTGATTACCACTCCGTCAATCAAATCCTGTGCATGGAAACTGAAACAATTGATGTTGAACTGCATTAGTAAGAGATAAATGGAAGGCTAAAATGAGGTGGGAAGAAATAATTTGTTCATTTATGTAAAAAGAAGGGACAATTGCATTTAGGTCCCAAATAAGAGATTTAATTTCAAAGAGGTCCCAATAAGCTGTCACCACTTGTTAATGAAGAATATTACACTTGTTATTAACAACTCTTTGAGATCACTTTGAAATTAAGTCTCTTATTTAGAACCTATGTGCAATTGTCTCTCAAAAGAAAGGGCAGAGAACATCTTTTCACTTCAATCTCTAGAAGTTGCAAGTACAAGTGCTGAAGAAGGCTTGGTGGAAAGTATCCATAAACGACTTTGTCTAAACAGGAAGATGATGTTTCTGTACCAAAACAAATGAAATGGAAAATGGTCAAAAAACTAAAGTTCAGAACAGAATAAAGAAAGAAGTCGGGTAAAAAAAAAGTAGTGCCTGGACCTTAATTATAGGTTCCTTTGGGTTGCTTGATTCTCCCGATCTTCATTTCTTCAAACAGTCGATACTGATAAGCACTAACAAAAAGCCACCATGGTATTGATTCTCCTCAATCATTCATTCACTTGGCCCATCATGAATCATCCATCCCCTTGTATTACACCTTGTAGCCATTATGCAACCCTTTTCCTCTGCTCTATGTCATGCTCAGATGGTGGTTGAATGAACTTGTACATGCATGTATTGACTAATCTAATCCGTTAGTTCTTAGATACTTCTTTTGGTTTAGTTGAAGGTACTAATTCAAAAAACTACCATTGGATGCACAAGCAATATATAATAAGCCACAAAATTAACTACAGAATCTGTCGAAAAATATGTTGCTAAATAATTAGTCTCGAAATTTTTCATTTAACCACGAAATTTTGTCTTTATCGATGGAATCCGGTCGCTGATTTTTGTAACTAATTGACTGTTTTTCTAGTATAAAAAAGGAGCAGTGATATCTAGAACTTCAAAATGTAAAAAGCCTTGGGTTGTTTTCTTAAATGAATTAATAAGGTGGTGCTTTGCAAAAATCTCAGATTTCAGATTGTAAAATATTCAATCCAGTTTACTATGCTATAAAAATATTACAAAGCTATATGATGCATGCAAAAATCAGTTCCTAACATATGTTTATGAGTAAATAGACATATATCCTAAACGAAGATGCAAACGGATGTGATCACCAAGAAGACAAGAATTCCTATCCCAAGGACAAAAGTTTAAAGAATTACTGATTAGAAAAAGAGATGTATTCCCTTATTTCCTTTTCCTTTCAAAACTTTAATCGCAGTGACCCTGCCTACGTGTTATTTCTCCCCCATCAACTTTAACTTTGAACGGTTTCTTGAACCAAAAGCAACAATCCCTTAAATGATCTGCACACTTATAATCATTCCTTAATGGCAATGCAAATCAAAAACTTGTGCAATAGGTCGCAGGTTAACAAACAAATCTTCAAAAGAACATGTAAAGTAAAATTTGGTATATATTCTTCCGTGGCACAAAGCCTAATTAATATACCTTATGCTCCGCCTCTAGTCAGCTTCTTGATAACGCAGAAATCCTCAATCCTATAAACTCTACTTAGAATTCTCACCTCCAATTGCTTCCATCACAAGCCAATATTAATGATCCCAAGTTCAAATCCAAACCTTCAAAACCAACAAAAATCGTAGATCAAATCCTTCATATCATCATATATACGTTACATTCCCTAATGTATCCCACAAAGAAACCTCAGGCATACACAAACACAAACACAAAGGCCAGCGAAATATCCCATTTTGGTCATCCAAAACACAATCTTTACTTCGAATACTCACAATTCCCATTCAAATGCGATGGCTGCAAGGAAATAGGCATAGGGTCACGTTACAAATGTTCAAAATGTGACTACGATCTCCACATGCATTGTGCACTACCTTCAGCCACAATCCACCACCCATTCTACCCAAAATGTTCATTCCACTTCCACTCATACCCACCAGGGGATATCCCCAGATATTGCAACGCATGTGAGAAGGGCATTATGGGGTTTTCCTATCACTGTCCATCATGTGACTTCGACCTGCACCCATGTTGTGCCAAGCTGCCTATGATGATTGATGATGGTGAGATGAAGATGTACTTGTGTGAGAAGGTGAGTGAGGCATGTGGGAGGTGTGGGAAGAAGGGGAGGAGTTGGAGTTATAGGTCAAAGTGTAGGAGGTATAGTGTACACGTGGCGTGTGTGAGGGAGATGGTGGTGGAGAGTTGGCCAGAGATGTGTTATGGGGGAAGGAGGGAAGGGAGTTATTATGGATTGAAGAACACTATTCAGAGTGGTAAAAAAAGTAAAGGTAAGGTGATGAAGTATTGTGAGATGGCGGGGATGGCTGTTCAGTTTGTTGTGTCGGCTGTGTTGGGAGATCCGACGGTTCTCATTGGTGGCATTGTGGGGTCCTTGATCTCACGTGCATGATGATGGTGGGGTCACTCTTATGATCCAACGGTTGTTATCCAGTCTCTCTCTATCTCTCTGTGACTGTGTGTAGACACTTGTGTAAGTAACTGTCCAAATTTATCTTCACTTTATATGGATTTGATGTATGAACTTGGGATTCTGAAAGTGTAAGTCCAATGTTCATTTAGTTTGGAGTTTTTTCCATGCTTATCACTGTTTTTCTTTTTGTTTCTTTGTGTGAATCATGTGCCTTAATTAGTTAATTCTCATGTGTTGCATGAAATTCAAAATGAAAAGTACATTATTCGTATGGATGTGTAAATAATGTAGCTTTGGGTAGTGTTGCTTTCTTCGTTTTTGTGTTTACATCACGGTTTTCATCTTATACTTTGTATGTATTATTTCTCTAAACTAATTTTCTTACTAACAATCAAATATGTAATCTAATATTACATATAAATATTACTAAGGATCATATAGCATGTTATTATAATTAAATAATTTATTTAGTTTCTTTAATCGGCAAAAACGCTGATATGATAATTAACTATTTTAATTTGGGCAAAAATAATAAATGACTGTTTCGCGGTGCATAAATAATAACTAACTTTGTGACCCAGTGCAAAAATAATAAAACCGGTACTAAATGTTAATTTATAGTTTTGTGGAACTTTTCTGATATTATTTTCAAAATGAAAAATACATTTTTGCCCCTCCCAATCAAAACCTTGCTAATACTAATTAGCATGGGAAGATGAAGGGCGGAAGGAAGAATGGTTGAGTTTTAATTGTAAGAGGTAAAAATGTATTTTTACTTTAGAAAACAATATCAAAAAGGTTCCAGAAAACTACAAATTTACATTTAGTACCGGTTTTATTATTTTTGCACCGGGTCACAAAGTTGATTATTATATATGCACCGCGAAATAGTCATTTATTATTTTTACCCAAATTGAAATAGTTAATTATTAGATCAGCGCTTTTGCCCTTCTTTAATTGTTTCAAATTAGTTATTATATTGTATATAAAGGAAAGAAGTCAGTATTGCATCTATGTTCGTACTTTTAATTTGTAGTCTTCTTCATGTTATGCATTACTTTTCAAGTCTTCTTAGTATAGTAATTTAGGAGAAGCTTTTGAATGTGAGGTGTGAAAAAGTCTTTTTTATTTACTAATACGGAGCAAAAGTACGTAATTTTTGTCAGGCTCCCAATGGATTGAATTTCGGCTATCATTCACCTAATGATTACTACTTACCAGTGTCTCAAACCTCAGGCAATGAATTGGCCTTCAAAATCTTTTTCTACAACTATCAACATGCGCGCGCGCGTTATTACAACAAAATTGATTCACTTTTGTTACAACGTTATTCTTTCTCAGGTAATTTTGTGTCAATTAGCGTCTTCGAAAAAAATCATTCGAATATCCCATGTCATGGGATATAACTAGTCTGGATAATGTAGTTTTTATTTTCACCAAGTCAAATTCTCCCCTGTTTCCTTTGGTTGCCTTCTTGCCCAATCTTTCACCAACCCACACAAAGAGCATATCCATCTTCTCATTTGGTTGGATTTCGGATCAAGAGATCAATGGAACATATATATTGGGTCTTGTCATTCCTCCACAAAAGCTTAAGCCAATGTGGTAGAAACCTTATAATCTAAATTATATAGATGTAGTATAGTGCACATTACTTGAATTGAAGGATACATGAATTCAAGTAACCCATTAACGCATGACACATTCTATCTTGGAACATAGATTTTGCTTTTTGCGCTATTTGAAGTTCAACACTAGGAATAAGGAAAACATCAAAATATGAATCTATAAGAGAGAAAATTATAGTCTAACAGTTGAGTTGAGGTTGAATCAAACTTCCCAAATAATTGTTACATTAAGGGAGTGAATTCACAAGAATAAAGTAGTTTCCATAATGTGGTTTTACATCTTAAGTTATATTAGACATACACATGCATCAGAATCACTAGATTTCAGGCTCTTATTAGGCTCTGCCACTGCACGTTAAATCTCCTTTACCCACCCAAGGCTTTCAAGGCTGTATCTGGACTCTGGAATACACTTGAGCTCCCAAGGAGAAACGTGCTGGATAGTATTAGTAGTATGACAGGACAACAGATCCTTCAAGAAAATGAGTGGACCCAATTTAATTTGTCTACATATAAATTCTAGCCAACAAGGGACAGTTCGATCAGGAAGTGACAGTGCAGCTTTTATCTCAGAAATATGTTTGGTGAATCCAAATTAAGGCTTAAAATTGGGACTTGAACAATATATTCTTGTCTTAAAATTTGTAATGATTATCTATGGAACAGTAAATACTATAAAGAAAAGCATCACCATCATAAATTAGTTCTTTATTAACCTGGTGAAAGTACAAACATTCATACAGCAGAATGTTGTAAGCAAAGTCATAAAAAACACAAGCTCAATGACACAACTACAGAACCTTGGACTGATTAAGGTGGCACCCTATCAAACAAGTTGTAAGGAGAATCTAAGAGGAAGCTTTCATTTCGGCTTTGATGGCAGCAGCGAGCTGGTCATAAGCTACTCCCCAAGCATTCTTCATGTCTGGTGACCACATATCTGGTACTGCTGCTTTTATGGTTTCCAAAAGTGCAAATTTCACAACCTTCATCATGCAAGGGTAAATTAGTTTATGTTACACCATCCATCTTGTAGAAATCAGATCACAAATAATATGACATGTTTTAGGAACATTTTTTTATGAGCAAAAGGTAAAGGAAAATACCTCAAAATGCTCATCCACCACACCGCTTTTGGAATGAACAGAGCCTAGTCTTTTTAAGTTTGACTCTCTTACAGTGACTTTACCAGCCTTCCGTAGCTGAATAGCAGATTCACACGTCTGCAATTGAACACCCCGCAAAAATACATTACCGATGGCCGTAAAATAATGATGAGACATACTACCTTTGGTCCTAAATATAGGACCTAATTAACTTTTTTTTTTTGAGAGATTAAGGTTGCGAAATAGATTATTAAATGATGATATATTTGATAGATTTTTAGATTATCCATTAGTTTATAGGTAAAATAAACTAGTTTAACAGAAAAAAAATTAGGTAAATCAATTTATAATTAACTTATTTTGTTTTTTTAAGGATTTTCAAGAAAAAGTCAATTAGGTCCTATATTTAGGATCGGAGGGAGTATATAAATAACTTAATTTTTTTTATCATAATAAATAACTTAATAGTATCATGGTAGTAGTTTGGGAGATTTGTAACTTAACCTTCAAAGGAAGAAAATTAATCACGCCCAAATCCCTATAATTATTAATGAATTTTAGAACCTCTAGCAACTTGGGTGATATTAAATCAAGAGTTATCAATACAATATAACTGTATACTTTGTTATGAACAACTTTTCAAGGACATAGATCATTGAGCTGCATTCATAACAAATTAACAACCAATACGTTATATTTAATTTTACCCAAATAACTAATAATTTCAATGTACCACCACCACAGACCCTAATTATAAGATTCTATTATACTCCCTCCCGTACTACCTTGTTGATTTTTTTTTGAAAAATACTAAAAAAAAACAAAATAAGTTAATTATAAATTGATTTACCTAATTTTTTCTCTTACACTAGTTTATTTTACCTATAATCTAATGGATAATCTAAAATGATATCAAATATGTCATGATTTAATAACCTATTTCGCTATCTTAATCTCTCCAAAAAAAGTCAATTAGGTCTTATATTTAAGACCAGAGGTAGTATATTTTTTTTTGAGAAACTAAAGATGTAGAATCAATTACTTTAAAATTGATATAATTATTTCTCCCTCGACATTAATTTATTCTAATTATAAAATATCCTATACTCTAATTATATGTGTCATATGTTATAATTTAGTGGCCTCATTTGCTTTCTCAACTTTAAAAAAAAAAGTTAAAGGGTTTTATATCTAGGACTACTAGAAAGAGTAGTCTAATGCGTGGTATAGAGATATGGTTATGATTAATTCTCGGAACTAAGTTGTCAATTTAGTAGTTCCATTGCTTTAGTTAGAGAGTAAAGTTAAATTTTGATCTGAAGAGTGAAGTTAATGGAGGCAATAAAAAATAGAGGAAGAGCTAACCGTGAGAAAGACATTGACAGCATGAGGCTTGAGCTTGGGATTTTGCTCCAAAGGGACCTGTGAGTCTCTCAAGAAGGAGAACAAGCCCTGAGCAGAAGGGGCAATCTCAAATATTCTAAATAATAAAGAAAAGGAAAAATAGTGATTAATAAGGCAGCAAAAGATGAAGTTGAAATAAACAAGAGGATAGAGTGAAAAGGAGAATCCTACTTCAAGAAAAATTGAAGAGCAAGGTCGGAAGAATTCTTCTTCATTACTTCCCATGACTTAACCACAAGATCTTCTTGCTCTTGTGTGAAACATATTCCCTCCGAGGTACTCATCTTCTCAGAAATCCAATGACTTTGCGATGGGAGTTTATTATGAAGTTGAGATATTGTTGGATTTGGTGATGAATGGGTGACATTGCTGAGGAATTTATGGAAAAAGGAAGTGTCTCTTGAGGGGAATGGTGAGCCATATCTCCTAAGATTAGAGTGTGATGCTGCATGGTGGGCGCTCAATTAATTACAACATGCCAAACTCTCAGGAACATAATATTCATTCTATCACATGAATAGGCACTCACGTTACCGTGGGGAAGTAACGAGGCGACGAGTAAATCATAAACAATTAGATGTTTGGAGAGAGTGATTTTTTTAGTTCATTTTTATGGCCTTTATGGAGTTTTGTATTCAAGAATAAATAAAATAATACTACCTCCAGTCCTAAATATAGGACCTAATTGACTTTTTTTGGAGAGATTAAGGTTGCAAAATAGGTTATTAAATGATGACATATTTGATATAATTTTAGATTATCCATTAGTTTATAGGTAAAATAAATTAGTTTAAGGGAAAAAACTAGGTAAATCAATTTATAATTAACTTATTTTGCTTGTTTAAAGATTTTCTAGAAGAAGTCAATTAAGTCTAATGTTTAGGATAGAAGGGACTAGATTTTATTGTAGAAAAAGTGGATTCGGAAACTAGGTGCTGCTACCAGAATGGACAGTGTAGCTTTGGTCATCAGGCAAGTCATTGACTCTCCATTGCGAAAGCCTTGAACTCATAAATTCGTAGTGTTTTTTTTTTGGTTACAAATTCGTAGTGATTTTGTATATTTTTTTAATGAGCGGTTTGGCCATTTGATTGCATTCCAAGAATTCCAATTATAAAATAGGTTAAGGGTCAAATCTAGCACTCAACTATTAGCAAAAGTTCACCCAACATAAAAGTGAATTTTCAGTCTCAAAAGTCAAATGTAGCAAAGATCAAGTACAAAGTGGGTCAAATGTAGTAAAACCGTCAATTTTGACGGGTTTGGCCGTTAAATTTGACTCGATTATGCAACGTCACCCAGTTAGGCCACGTCACCTGCCACGTCATCACCACATATATGAAAAGATTTAAGGTTCAAATCTCAAGTATTAGTAATATTCACCCAACATAAAATAACAATTTTGAGTCTCAAATCTAGTACCCGTCAGTTACAAAATGGTTCAAATGTAGCAACTACGTCAAATTTTATGAGTTTGACTGTTAATTTTGACCTAATTAAGTCATGAAACTTGCCACATCGCCCTATTATGCCATGTTACTTGCCACATCATCACCATCTTCACTACATCATCACCACATATATGAAAATAAATCCTGAAATCCACATCACCCTATTACAAGTGTCATGTCACTTGCTACATCAGTTCAAAATTAATGGTTAAATCCTGAAAAGTCACGAAGTTGCTACATTTGTAATAAGGTGATGTGGGTTTCAGAAAAAGACCAGATTGCCCATTTAGCCAACTTAATTTTGTGTTCCTAAATCCTAACCCATATTACTCCTTTCGTTCCTAAATATAAGATCTAGTTGACTTTTTTGGAAAATCCTAAAAAAGCAAAGTTTAAGTTAATTATAAATTGATTTATCTAATTTTTTCCCTTATACTAGTTTATTTTACCTATAAACTAATGAATGATCTAAAAATATATCAAATATATTATAATTTAATAACCTATTTAGCAACCTTAATCTCTCAAAAAAAAAGTCAATTAGGTCTTATATTTAGGACCGAGGTAGGATTTTGTTATTATCTCATGATAATCAATATCCCACTTGCTTTGGTTCGCTCTGTTTCTTCTTCACTGGCTAGTCAAGTTCTGGGATTTCCTAAAGCCTATGGCTTTATGGTCTTCTTTCACAAGAAGGTTCTCTCCAAAGCACTTTCACTTTCTTCTTCCTTTCACACTCCACCCATTAAATCTCAGGCCCACACCTCATCATCTCTCTCAGGCTTTTCATCAAACAGTTTCTCTACAATCTCACTTCCTTAAACCTCTCAAAGACCCTCTTCACTTCATTGTCAATAAGTTCAATTCCCATGGGGACCCACATAACTCAGTTCTACAGCAGTTCATTGAGTTGCTCAGAAAAGTTGCTTGTGATGATGCATCAGAAGCAGAGGCCATGGCCTTTCTTGATGAATTGGGTGTTGAAGCTGATAGAGATTTGATTGGTTTGGCCATTTGGGAACTGAGGGAAGAGTGTAAAGCTGCTTTTTTTGCATTTAAATGGGGCAAGAAATGGAATTGCAATGATGAGAATGTTTATGAGTTGATGATTTGGATTTTGGGATGTCATCAAAAATTTTCCAGTGCATGGGGTTTGATTCAAGATATGCATAGGTCTTCAATGTGTACAAGGCAGGCTATGCTTATTATGATTGATAGGTGAAATGGTTTTTGCCCCTCAAAATATTTCTGCATCATAGAAGGTTTTGTTTATGTCATTAATATGTTAAAATGGAGAGTCAATTGTAAAATGTTAGAGATTGTCTGGGTTGCATTCTGGTTCTGTGAACATATTTTTGTCCCATTAGTTCTTTTTAAAAATGCATCTCATGTAAAATTCTCAAAAATTGTGGATTGAAATTTGTATTGACTTTTTTTTTTTGAGAGATTAAGGTTGCGAAATAGGTTATTAAATGATGACATATTTGATATATTTTTAGATTATCCATTAGTTTAGAGGTAAAATAAACTAGTTTAAGGGAAAAAATTAGGTAAATCAATTTATAATTAACTTATTTTGCTTTTTTAAGGATTTTCTAGAAAAAGTTAATTATGTCTTATATTTAGGACCGGAGGGAGTATTATGTTTCGAAGTATCCCATAATAGGAAGCATAATTTTGATCAAAAAAAATAATAGGAAGCATAAGAATACTTTTAGTTTGAGAAGTCATTCCTTGTCTTGGCTGTTGGAATAATTTGAGTTGACTGGTTATGCATGATGCTCTTTTGTAGTGATTCGTTATTATTCGAATGTTAGATTTTAATTGTTCACGTGCTTGCATCCGATTAATCAAACCTTATTTGTCTGTCCATTTTGATATGTTCCCAATGTGTTGGTAAATATGTGAACTCTTGTTAGTGGCATCTCAGTTCCATCAATAACCTTTGTTATTTTGTCCTCTTTTGCTTCAATTAGATATGCATTTGGAAATGACTCTGCCAAGGCTATACAAACATTCAACTTCATGGAAAAGTTTAGAATGGCTCCTGATCACGAAGCATTCCATGCTTTTTTGCATGCACTTTGTAAGCATGGGCACATTGAGGAAGCTGAAGAGTTTATGCTTCTGAATAAGAAGCTATTCCCTCTTGAGACCGAGAGTTTTAACATTATTCTGAATGGGTGGTGTGACATATCAGTGGATCTATCTGAAGCGAAAAGAGTTTGGCGGGAAATGTCAAACTATTGTATAACACCAGATGCTACCTCATATAGCTACATGATTTCTTGCTTTTCAAAGACAGGAAATCTTTTTGATTCGCTTAGACTTTACGATGGGATGAAGAAAAGGGTTTGGATCCCAGGGAGGGAGGTTTACAATTCTTTAATTCATGTTTTGACTCGTGAAAATTGCTTGAAGGAAGCTTTGAAGATGATGGATGAGATGAAAGAAGCAGGCTTGCAACCAGATTCTGCCACCTTTAACTCAATGATACTCCCTCTTTGTAAAGCGAGAAAACTAGTACATGCAAGAATGTTATTAAATACAATGGAAGAGGAGAATCTTAGACCAACCATTGAAACCTTCCATGCATTTCTTGAGGGAACAGACTATCAAGGGACATTGGAATTTCTTAGTAGGATGAAGAATGCTAATTCAGGGCCTAATGGGGACTCCTTTCTCATAATTCTTGATAAATTCTTCAAGATGGAGCAACCTGTAAATGCATTGAAAATCTGGCAGGAAATGAAGGCTTTTGAAGTACCACCCTGTTGTATGCATTACAGAAGAATGGTAGAAGGTCTTGCAACTCAAGGGTGGCTAGTCAAGGCCCGGGAATTTCACAAGGAGATGATATTAAATGGATGTTTGGAAGATCCGAAGCTAAAGAAGCTCTTGCAGGAAGATGTGCTTGATGGCAGTGAAGAAGATAAACCGCAGGTCAACATGACCAACAGTGGTAAAAGATTCAATAATTTGAAAAGCAAGATGAAACGAAAGAATCCAAGAGTGGCTCAAGGGAGAAGATAATCTCAAGCTAGGACTGGAATTGCAAAAGCTACCATGGGTTATCTTGTTAGTCAACCTTCAATTGTAGTGAGGACCATACCATCAAGTGCCCTCAAAACAACTCAAGAAAACAACTCACTAATCACACATCAATTGGTTTGGGATTGTGTCTGTATTTGAGGGGCTCACTTAAAGAAACAAGAAATTTTCCGATATCTGACCCAGTTTTCTCAAACCACAGGTTACATTTATTGGCTGATTTCTTCTTTTCTGCATTATTATACCATTGCTTACTTAGAACAAGTGTGTCATTGTTGTTCTTAATTTTATCTAGCGGAAAAAGGAAATCAACCATTTGGCAAGGAAAAGCACGTCCCCTCGGAATCAATATGCAATGAGCACAAATCCTTAGGAGAATTGCACCACAAAAGTGTTGAGACCGGAGAATTTAGCCTTTATTAGAAGGTTCATCTTTCAAGGAAATGTTCTTGACATCTGAGTGGCTCCACTATGTAGAACTTTATTCAACCTTCGAGTATAAGCCATTAAAGGAACCTCACCAGAAAAGCTAACTGTTGTGGTTGTTATGGCTGGCGTACTACATCCTTATAAAGTCTCTCTTTCAAGGAATCTCCTCGATGTGGGACTTGTGATACAATGATCAAAGAATGTTTTGAGCACATAATGGTTTACCCTTTTCTCTTTATCAAACATTAAAAAGACATGTTGATATAGAGACAGACGCCAGTGGATCAAGAGTTAGGGACCCTACCCTTAGATCGTGGGTGAGTTAAACTTTTTTCCTAAAATTTTTATATAAAAACAAAAGACATATTGCAAGTCCTACATACAATCAATCGGTCTCACTGGGATATTTAGGTGGGTTGTAAGGAAGAAGTTGCGAAAGAATGGTGTTATTTAATAATATAATACAATTGAACTCTTCAACACTTTAAGGCTTAACATGATATTGAGTTCTCCTAGCCGAAAAAAAGATAGAGTTCCAAACTGGTAACAAGACAAAGATTACATCAACAAGAAATAAAGCTTTATTACATTATTTGTGGTTTAACTACATGGATTATACAATGTCATTGTGCTTTAGTAGTTAACAACTTTTAAGATATTTTGTTTATGAATTAAGGATGATATTTGCCCCTAAGGTATACATGAAGAATCATATCGATCCCTGGATTATTTTTAGACTCATATTTGCCCCTGAAGTATGCATACTGATCATATTTACCCGTTACAGTTAAAATATTGACAATTAAATATGATCCTTTAGGTATACTTCAGAGACAAATATGACCCTTCATACATACTTTCAGGGTAGATATGACCCTTTGTATATATTTCAAGGGAAAATATGATCGTTTTTAAATTAAGGGAATCGTATAGAGTAATTAATTATACATATGTTTCAAGTCATTAGATTACACACACACACACACACACACACACATATATATGGGCAAAAGTGCTGATCTAACAACTAACTGTTTTACTTTGGGCAAAAATAATAAATGACTGTTTCACGGTGCAAAAATAATAACTAACTTTGTGACCCGGTGCAAATGTAACAACCGGTGACGATGGGCTTAACGCCGTTTAAATTTGCCTCACAAAAATCGAATGGAAGATAGCCCACCGTCACCGGTTTTGTTACATTTGCACCGGGTCATAAAGTTATTTATTATTTTTGCACCGCGAAACAGTCATTTATTATTTTTGACCAAAGTAAAATAGTTAGTTGTTAGATCAGCGCTTTTGCCCTATATATATATATATATATATATATATATATATATATATATATAAACCACACCCTTGACAGAAATTAATATCTTTATTAAATTCAACTATTATTAAAAGCTTTAATCCTTTCCGACGTGGTACAGAAGTACTAATACTGATGGCGAATATAATACATGTTTATATCTACACAACAGGACGTTACAAACACATGAACTGATAAAGTGGCACTCTATCAAACTTATTGAACTCCAGCGGAAAGGATTGCACACAGAAGTTGTAAAGACAGTCTCTATGAATGAGGTTTCATTTCAGCCTTAATGGCAGCTACAAGCTGATCATAAGCTACTCCCCATGCATTCTTCATGTCTGGTGACCACATTTCTGGGACTGCTTCTTTTATGGTTTCCACAAGGGCAAACTTTGTAACCTTTAACAGCAGCAAAGAAGATGAAGTTATACACTATTAGTCTTGCAGGAAACAACACATTAATCAGACAAATAGATTATATGGTTAATATATGGTCTGTTCCTATCATCAACAGAGGCTAAGCACTAGTAAAATTTTTATATATTGAGATGTTTATGAATGATTTAACTTAGATTACATGTAATTAGTACAAGGTTCTTAAGTATGTTGAAGAACTTAATAGCAGTCATCTAAAAAAGTTCATGTTCAACTATTCTAAACTTTTCTGATAAGCAAAATGTTAAGTCAAATACCTCATAGTGCTCATTCATCACACCGGTTTTGAAATGGACATCACCTAATCTTTTCAATGTTGATTCTCTTACTGTCACTTTACCTGCCTTCCGCAGCTGAACTGCTGATTCACACGTCTGCAATATAAAAAAATGGAAAATATTATTCACACACACACACACACACACACACACACTATCAAAAGACATATAAGAGTAAAGTTGATTGGGGCCCCTCAAAAAGAGAGTAAAGCTTACCATGACAAAGACATTCATGGCATGAGGCTTGAGCTTGGGGTTTTGCTCCAAGGGGACTTGTGAATCTCTCAAGAAGGAGAACAACTTCTGAGCAGATGGGGCAATCTCAAATATTCTAAATTTAAACAAGAAAAAAAAAAGAAAAGAGAAAAGGAAGCATGAATAACGATTAAGAAGGAAAGTAAAGATGAAGGGGAGATCATTATAAAAGAGATGAATACTTGAGGAAAAACTTGAGACCCAGCTCTGCAGAGTTCTTCTTCATGACTTGCCATGACTTCACAACAAGAGCTTCTTGCTCTTCTGTGAAACATATTGTTCCCTGGGATTCGCCCATGTTTGCTAAGTAATCTTAGGACTTGGAAGATGTTAAGAATTTGCTGTTTGGTTGATGGAGTAGGGGATTGAAGAATGCAGTGATATTTAAGGAAGATGAAAATGGCCCTTGAGAGCAATGGGGAGCCATTGTCATAAAAAGTGTACAATTTGATTAGGTGGGTTAATAGAAAAGTTAAGCCTCCCCATAAAAAGTGTCAAGATCAGGTAACTTGCTAGTAATGGTGGCATTATTAGAGATGAGAAGCGGTGACCCGTAAGAGGAGAAGTTGGCATTTATTTTTTTAAAAAAGAAGTACTTACTAGTTGTATATAAGTTATAACTAATTAAGTATGTATATTTATGTGGAAAAGGTGGATTCTAAAACCGGGTGCAGCTGGCGGCGAGTCAAAACGGTGGATTCGAAGGTTGACTTGTGGACATGGTTGCGTCAGCCAGGAAGTCAGGAACTCACAAATTCATGTTTCTCTCTATTTATTTGATAGCTCTGTCTCTTTGATCTCTATGATGCCACTTGCCATTCCTCCATCTTCTCCCACTTGATTAATACACACACACGTACGTGTGTGTATATATCTCTTAGCTAAAACACCTACCCACTTGATCTGTAGAATGTATATGTGATAAGGAAATAAAAGTTTTATTTTCAAACATAAAAGTTAAATTTATTTAACTCAAAAATATACATTTTATCTTTAAATATTCTACTTAATTTTATTCCGGTCAATTTTACTTAAAAAACGTATTTTTGATCCTTAAACTTAGCACAATTAATCTTATTACTTTGGCAAAAAAAAAACCTTATTACTAATTGAATACTCATAAACGTGTTTGATTTGATTCTTCGATCCAGAAATTTGCAGTTTAGTCCTGGTAAGGGAAATTAATACTGGAAGGTCCCAATACATTCCAAAATACTCCCTCCGGTCCCTAATGTAAGAGCTAGCCGTCAAAAAAACGCTTCTTAAGAAAACATGTGAATGTTAGTTGAGTGTCTGGAGTTAATGCTTCTTTTCCAAAAATGCCCATATTTATTATGGTACTTTTAAGAGAGAGAAATGCATAAGCATTAATAAATATGAAAGATATTGAGGGGTAAAGTAGGAAAAAATGCATTAAATGAGGAGAGAATATGGGGTGAACTCTTACATTAGGGACCAAAACCATTCAAATTTTGGGCTCTTACATTAGGGACCGGAGGGAGTAATTATAAAGTCCCAGGGGCCCTTTCCTGCAATTGTTTGCTTATCTTCAATGACCATTTTGCCCTCATAAGAGGAAAGCATAGTCCCCTGTAGGGACCAGTGAGATGACAACCATCTTTAATGAGGGCAAAATGGTCATTGAAGTTAAGCAAACAATTGCAGGAAAGGGCCCCTGGGACTTTATAATTATTTTGGAATGTATTGGGACCTTCCAGTATTAATTTCCCTTACCAGGGACTAAACTGCAATTCCCCCATGAAAAATATTAGATGTATCTTTCTATTGAAGCCGTGGTCGATGTGACTCTCTATTGAAGTTGTGGTCTCTATACTTTTTCTCGTGTGATCTCTATTGTTTTTCTCGTGTATTTATCAATTTTTCTTCTATCCATTGTATGAGTTCACATAATCTAATAAACCTTGTCTACCACCACTTTCTTTCTAAATTTTCTAAATTATTATCTATTTAGGGAGATGAATTTGTTCATACATATAATTTTTTTTTATTTTTCTCAATGTTTCCTCGAATTATCCCTATAAGTACTCACCAATAATTCCCAAACAAGAGTAAGGTTGAGATAAAAGTATGCGGTTAGATTGTTTTGGATCAAATGACTTTAACTAGATCAACTAACACACTTAAACTAATCAAATGGAGGGAGAGTATTTTTTTTATTGTATTGGGTGAACTCTACCCAGTGCCTTGGATGCAACAATTTAATCACTTAAGTTATGATAGTTGATATATCAGTTTTCAGATGTTATGCAAAACAATGACAGAATAAAAAACCAAACTGGAAAAAAAATGCTACCATAATCGAACATGAAATATTATACATTCATCGATCCCACTTTGCTCAAACAATCAGGACCTCGTGGCTAAAAATAAATTACCAAAAATCATGACAACTACAAGCCAGTGAATAAACATATGAACAAGAGTAGGTAGAAACGGGGAGGAGTGAAGCTTAGGTGAACTAACCACACCCGTAGTTTATATCTGGCTTTGCAGCAAATGCTGAAAATGGAATTTCAACTCTCTCTTTCACAACACAGCGAACGTCCCCATTTTCTACAACTGGGATTGTCCCTGGTGGACACCTAGTTTTTGATCTCTCACCCTCACTTTCTGGTCGATGAAGCATGCCAAAGATGTTGAAGTTTGTACCTATCTTACCCATATTAGGTCCAAAACCAGACAAACTTATAATGGATACCAAGCCAATAACAGTGAGCACAGTTTTGGCTGCAGACGTTACAAAAAATCCCAATCCTTTTCTTTCATTTTTCACTCCATTTGGGACATGATTTTTCTCTTTTCCGTTCAGACTCTTCCTTGACTGGACCTTGGGATCAATAGGTATTAACCCGTTGCCAACAGAATTATGCATCAAGGTATAGGGAGGACGACTTGGATATGGAGGAAGAAGCAGATCATTGTTGTGCTCCACTGTTTCACTAGCAAAGGTAGAAGCTTCTTGTATCACTTCCAGCTCCCTACCTTTGTACCCCTTAAGCTTATCAATTAACATTTTGCGGCTTTGCTCAATCTCAGATAGAGCAACTTCTCTTTCATATTGCTGCTGGTGTTGCAGAACCTGGTTATTGCCAAAACAGTTGAGAGTTTTAGGTCATCAATAAGAGACTTTAAAACAGCATAGAAGAGAATAATAATGATGTTTCAACGCCATGATCTTTCACATCCTATGTCTAATGACAATACCAAAATGAGACCAAAGTAAAATAAAGATAAACACACATTCACCAGTCATTTGAATAATATTAACATTCCTAGATAAACTGATTTTTACAAATCCTGGTAATGACTAATGACAAAAAGTACATTTATAGTAACATGCTAGGGAACTGTATCTGTATTCAAGCATTAACATACACAACAGTTTTATCTTGTACTATCAAAATAATCTAGTTGATAAACAAGCACTTCTGCCATCCAACTTGGCAGTGTTATGGTATGGATTATCCATAAGGACATGCGCTTACTGCCTAGTATAACTCAAGCACATGATAACATATATCCAGAGTGTGAAGCAAACAGGTCCTATATCGTTGAGGAAAATATTTCAAAATACACGCACTCATGCACACACACAGGAAGCATAGAAAATTTTCACAACTTTCAGGAAGATGAAAGGTCAATATTTCTAAACTTAGACAAACCATTAACATTTTGGCAGGAATACTATTTAAATCAAAATGAGTAACATATATTTTTCAATAGTGATTCTGTTGCATACTTGAGCTATAGTACTGCAGAGAACAGAAGGAGCCAAAACAGCAAAGGATACTGAATTGAATTTCATGAATATATCAGTAGTACTGTACTTACACCAGCAATTAAAAAAGGTTTCGAATATTGCTCATTCATGCTAAAAGATATGGGAATATGATGAATTTTTGCCAATATCAAATATGATAGCGTTGATATGCACATCATATTTCCACTGCAATCACGTGAATCTCAATGATATGAATAAAGCATGGATGAAATCTACCGTAAAATTCTTGAATGAATTTTAAGCACAACAAATCTTTGGCTGATCAAATTACTTTATGCAAAACTCTGGATGTAACTTCATTATCATGTAATGCTTAAGTTAAGAATCTCTTTACTGGGAAAATGGTAGAAAATCGTTTGAGGTAGTTTGGACATATCCAAAGAAGGAAAATAGATGCGCCGGTGAAGTAGGTGAACCAAACAACTTGAAGTCCAATTAAAAGAGGAAGATGGAGAACAACGTGAACGCTTGGAGAACTTATAGAATGAGACCTATTGGTGAACAATATACCCAAAGAGTTGGTTACTGATAGAGCACAATGACACTGTATGATATTCAAAGGCTTTGTTGTTGCTGTAGCTGCTGCTGCACCACTATTACTAATTCAACAGGTTTTACATGGAGAAAGATCTCTTTTTAAATTGACAAAACCATGGAAGACCATAATGTTTCCATGAAATCAAACATTTGAAAATGCATGACACTTCCGCCCTCTAAATTAATAGTACCAAGAACACTTACATCATCAAGGAAACAGCATCCCTGAGATTTGCATGTTGCTATGCACTTTAATTTGTTCTTTTGGCCACAGCCATATAGTATAGTTTAAAACCATGGCTCAGTCAGTCACTAGTCACTACTTATCCAGAAAAAAGAAAGAGTCACAGGCTAAAATGCTAAGAAAAATATTCCGAATTTGATGAAGAGAAAATAAACAGAACACTTCAAAAATCAGTCCATGCAAAGCACTAGAATAAAAAAAAAAATCGAAATTTAAGGAGAACCTGCAAGGAAGATAATTGATTCTCCAAAGACTCCAAAGCATCGCAAATGTTCAACAACCTCTCTGCTTCCACATCGTTATCGTCATCTTCGGCTTCGGCTTGGGGAGATTCCGCTGTGGAAGGTGCGTGTGCAGCGGAAGAAGCGGTGTGGACGCAGTTGCGAATCTTGAAGCGGAGTTCGGTGGCTCTGGCCAACACTAAGCCGATTCCTTCGTCTTCCATGGTTTTTAGGGTTTTGTGAATGTTTGATTTTCTGAATGAAGAGGCAAAAAAGGTGTAGTGTAGTGTACTCACTCAGTGTGTGCTGAGGGAATACTAGTGATGCTGGTGATCTCCAAGCAGATAGAAAAGCAAATGTGAGCTGCGCATTCTTTGTCTCTTTCCATGAAACCCACGCTACCAAACAATCTGTGTTCTTTCTTTCTTTTCACACTAACCCAAAAGCAAATTTAATTAACTTCACTAAGCTAGCAATTACTACTCCAAGTAAACATGTTTGCCACTGAAATTTACAATTCACCTATTTCATTTTTCCCCTTTATAGAATATTTAAGAGGTTAAAAGTTAAAACAATAGGTGCAATACATTACAACCTCTAGTCCCTAATCCCTAATAGTATAATATAATAGCTCAACTATCAAAACAAGTTTATTAAGAAAACATGTTAAAGTTATTTGGGTGTTTGAAGTTAATCTTAGTTTTTCAATATTATTCATATTTATTATGAAACTATTGAGAGAGAGAGAAATACATAAATATTAATAAATATGAGAAAGTGTTAGGGATAAAGAAGGAAAAATGCAATAAATGAAAAAAAATGTAAGGTGAAATCTTATATTTTGGACCAAAATTATTCAAATTTTGGGTTATACTAGATTACGGAGGAGTATTATTATGACTTATAAAACATTATTGATGTGCCTTGATATATGTTAAGAGAAAGAATAATACTCCCTCCGTTCCTAAATATAGGACCTAGATGACTTTTTTGAAAAATCCTAAAAAAAGCAAAAAATAAGTTAATTATAAATTGATTTACCTAATTTTTTCTCTTAAACTAGTTTATTTTACCTATAAGCTAATGGATAATCTAAAAAGATATCAAATATTTCATCATTTAATAACCTATTTCGCAACCTTAATCTTTCCAAAAAAAATTATCTAGGTCTTATATTTAGGAACGGAGGGAGTACAATTTTGTCTCTTCTCTTGTCCATATATAATTATATACAAGATATATAATTGTTTTGCTTTTTTTTTTATAAATTCACGAAGGTTATACTGGTTCACAGAGGACAATATTAATCTTGATGTTCAAAAGGGTTGTTTAGGCTTGCTTCCGGAACATATACAGTGGATACATTAAGACCTAAAATGTTTGATAGGAGTTGGAGTTGTCCTTGATTGCATAGCTTGCCTTTTCTATAAAAAATATAGCGTCTTGCATCAGTGCATGAGATAAAAATTCCTCATTGATTCTTTGAAAGTTCAAACTACGTAAAGGGAACCATTCACTATGATAAAAACAATAATAAACTAATCACTACCAGAGGACGTGGTCTCTAATATACATCACTTCATTTGATCATTCGTTTCTCTACAGCACTGAGCTTCATTACAAAACTGTCAATAAGTTTCTTACACAGACTAGGAATGACAATTAAACTATGAACATGCCAATCAAGCAAGACTGATTCACAAGCTTCATTGTTCTTAAAGACGACCACAAAACATTCAGGATATGTTTAGGACGTGAAGGGGAAAGGAAGAGATGTATAGGAGAGCTGGGGAGGGAGGGATATAGTTATTTTCCTTGTCCTTCTTAAACCAAAGATACATTTGAATTAATGGAAAATCATTATAAACACTCAAAAATGAAATGTAATAACTAAAAAGTCACAATAACAAGTGTGCAACATGAACATGTTGTCATTTCCTAGTATGTAACTCGTTATTGTATTGCTTTTTATGAGTCTTTTTAGTGATTACATTCTTCTGAGACCTCATAGTGGTTTTATCTTGACTACTCTATCATCTCCTGCCAAACATATCATTACAAATGCTTGCTTTTGGGCTGCATCTTCCAAGTTGAACAGTTTCACTTCAGTCATGCTCAGAGACCCAACAGGTAAAAATAACTCCAGTCTGGATTTCTTTCTATATCAAGTCTTCTTTCCTTACCATGTCCAAGAGTGAACTTGGGATTTTTTTTTCCTTTTCTTTTCATTTGTACCCTGAAGTAAGATTCATCTGTCATTCCAAGCGCTAATGCGAATATACATATATCTACCAAGGCATGTGATCACCAAGTCAAGTCCTTTGATATTAAGTAATTGAAAGTGAAGTTATGAGGGGTGAAATCAATGCCTTTCCAGCTTGCTTTTGATTGAAACTCCTGAATGATTTTCCTTTCAGAATCAGGAAGGTAACTCTTGACCATATCCATGAAACCAGAAACTCCAAGACGTGTGTTTTTTGCAAAGAGATCAACTATCTTTGGAACAAGTATTCTGTGTTCCTTGGTCACAGAGATGGTAGACTGAATGTACTCTTCTTTTGCATATTCAAGCTCCTCCAAGACTCTTTTAGGTGTATACAAACGCACCTGAAAGTGTTGCAACAAGCAGAGATTTAGTGGCATAAGCTACTTTTTCTTAGCAAGAATAACATGTTATATTTAGGCTATAGAAATATGAACCAATTAAGTGATTAAGAGCTACAAAAAGTTATTGATGTCTCCTTGAGTTTACAATAAGAGAGGGATAACAAATATGAAGAGGCAAAAGTGTACCGCAGGATCAGAATGGCTTCCTGAATTGAGTGCAAATAGCAATATAGGTTCTGGGCGGTGTATTGCATATGATTTTCTTGCATCTCTGACCTTAAGTTTTGTTTTTGAAGGAAACAAAATCTGCAGCCACTGGGAGAAAAGAAAGGTGCATTAGTCTCGTTTATTTTTTGTAAGAATCCTTTAAAATCCTTTGAGTTTTGCAGAGTTCTTAGAGAATGTGACACAAAGAATAAATGCTTTGCAAAAACATACTTTGCTTGCAACCTAAAATAGGAAAAGTTTATGTGGAAGTTTCAGGCTTTGAGAGTTTACTTGTCCTGGACGAGGCAATCTGCATCCCAGAATGGAGTTCTGTATAAGTTCTACGCTCACATTTTGACCACCAATGCTATATGCAGCCTGAAAATCATTATCAACCAATTTATTAAAAAGAATTTTCAGATCATACCAATAGATTTTGTAAATTTAATGTTAGGGACCGACTCACCTTTAGCACTCTAGAAATTCTTTTGGAATTATTGGCTGAAATTCCATAAACTAATAAAGCCTGTAGATGAAAGACAACAATGGTAAGGTTTGTCTTTAAGTATAGGAACAAAACCATATAAATGAAATAGCATTCAAAGTTCAAAGACCAAAAGTTTACATGCATCACTAGGGTGTTGTGCACATTGATCCAAAAAGCCAGCTTTTCTTGATGCTCCAGCTTTCTAGGATTAACATCTTCCAACCGAGAAACAAGTGACCTGCAAGAAAACAAGCAAAAAGAAGATTTTAGCAACACATCGGCATAATTCAAAAGGTGTGAATGATATGCTAACATTAAAATGCAGCAATTTGATTCAGTTCTTCATAGCTTTACAATATATCAGTCTATTGAGTGTGGAATAAGATCAAAATTATATCATAATCCTCTTATCCAACAATGGCTCATGATCAATCCTCGGTGCTACATACATCTTAATGTTTGATACTATATTTGAAGGTGCCTTGTTCAGCAAATGAATCTTAGGATGAAGACTTATAGAAGTTGGATTGCCAAGATGGCTTACCTAAATCTCCGAAGCATGTACTCAACTTCTTTCAATTTCTCACTATCTCTGCTTAATCTCTGAATCTTTACCATTGAACAATAAGGTCCACTAAAATCTTTTGATCCTTTGATGTGGAAAGGGTTGTTAAAGTTTAAATTGAAGGTTCGATGTTTCTTCCCCAGTGAGGCCTGCTTATTTCCCTGGCCTTGTGAAGAAAACTCATACACTGATGATGAGAATGGAATAAAGGATGCAGGATTATCATGACCAACAAAAGGAGGGTCTGCAAGTTCACAATATATAGCTGATATGCTCTTAATCATCTCCTCAGAAAGCCAGTTTGGTGTTTCTGGAACCATATCAGAAAAGCAACTTCCTAGGTGCTCGGCCAAGGAGGTTGAACTGCAGTTATTACTTTGAGCTTGCTGATACAATATAATTTGAATTAGAACACCAAATAAGATATATTGAGTTAAAAAAGAAAGAAGCTACATTAAGTGGTCCCAAGAAGATACTACCAGCATGGGTTAATATATATCTCAATAATTTAAGAACCATATACTATATACCTAGTCTGAACATTAAACCTGTCAACAAAATTTTAAGTTTCAATGGGGAAATATCAAACGTTACAGTTGCCCAAATTTTGGACTCTTTCAGGCAACTTTGTTAATGTCAATACAGTTAACTGATACAATACCATAATAAACTTGATGTGCTCTTCAAGACAGCAAGAATAATATGATAGTGATTAACCTTTAAGAACTAAAGTGGCAATGGTCTATGTATCATATAAGAAAGTAAGAATTGCTCCAATTACCCAACTCAACTATTACCTCGAGCATAAACAACGGTAAAGAATGGAAATTGTCCAAAGCTTTGGCCTGAGAAGTTTCAATAGAGCAAACTGATCGCTGAGATAGGGTGGAGTGGCTTCTATGAATACTAGAGTCCAAAACAGCTTCTGGTTCTAACTGTTTCTTGCATTCCCTGACTGGAAAGCCAACTGAATTTCTAGGTGACAGGAGATTATTATGACGAAATGAAATCTCTTTCCCTGAGAAAGTAACTTTCCCATTAACTGATGAACTTCCACTTTTGGTGTCTGAATCAGTTTCCAGTTTTCTTTCCTTGGCTGATAGAGACAAAACTTGATGATCAAATCTCTTCCGATATAGTGAGAGAAGATATTGTTCCAAATAGACTACTTCTAATTCTAATACGCCAATTTCTTTTATAAGTTCTTTGGTGGCCTAAAATTGAGAAACAACATAAACAAAATCAAAAGAATGATCCAGCAAAGTTAAAAGCCATTTATAGCATCCATATAAGTGGTACAAGATATACCATTGGCATCAAGCTTTCTAGTGCAGCATCTTGTGAGAAAGGTTGGTAACACGCTTTCTCTAAAGCACTTCGTACCACAAATTGTTGGTGTAAACGTTTTTGAAGCATTTGAATCTTCAAAGACATTGAAAATAACTTTCCATCAGTAGGTAGAAAAGTATAAACAAAACGATTTCAAAGATTCCTATTAATTTGCCTTGCAAATCATGACTTGTGGCAAGAAGAAAAAATTGCAGTAAAAGACAAGGGTTGTTAAGAAATCATTAACCGCATAACACTTTATTTATGAGCTTACCAGTAGCCATTTAAAGTGAAGCTGAACCAGTTGAGTATAATACCTCTTGAGTCAGAGAACTCTGAAGATCAATATTATGGTATTGCCTCTTCTTGGATTCATTGCTTTCCATAAGCCGCCCCATCATTTCCTTTTTTTTTTCAAATGGAGAAGATTAATAACACATCACATTAAGACCGGAAAAAAAAAATCTGGGTAGACAAATTAACAGCAAGTGAGAGAGATATACCATGCTAGTGTAACAAAAACCTTCAGTACTGTCACCCCATAATCTATCTTCTCTGACTCTTCTTTCCATAGGATCACTGCTATTCACAATGATAAAGTCTCAGGCCAATTATTTGTAAGGATTTCTTCTATATTCAGTTTACTTTCTGTAAGAGGTCCACATCTTTGAAGAGAAGAGATGTATGTGAAACTCTTGAGATACAGATAGAATAGAGAATTTTCAAGGTGAAAACCTTTTAGAGCGCTTGTGGCTTGAAAATAAAACTGATGAGTCCATGAAATATGGATTGCTTGAATCCAGAATAGGCGCCACTTTATTTCATGCAAATGGTATATTTGTCAGAACTGGCCTTCAAATCTTCAACGCTGTCAAAGGATACACCAAAACATCATTAAATGCTTCATATAAAACCATCAGATACGGACAAAAAACAGAAGATACATCCAAAAGCATTAAATTCTTTGCATTACTCTTTGCATATTGGCTGCAGAAGCTGCACTATCATGGAATGAGACTTGTCAAAGAGACAGTATTTTTTCTCAAAAAAAGTAAGACCAAGTTGAGAAATGAAAATAAACCAGAAACCAATGGTGTCACAAGTTTATGTCTGGTTTCAAACCATTTGCAAACACTTGTCTCCTTTTTCAAAACGCGTCAGGCAAATGCTTTAATCAAAACCAGATAACTGTACGAAGAGAACCAATGGTTCTCACAAGATTTATCTTTTTTGCAAAGTTGAATCTTTTGCATTTGCATTAAAAGAAGGAAATTGAAGTCATAGCTTTTGAAGAATATGATATTTCAAAGTAGCAGCACTTGGGATAACAAAAAGAGAAAGGAAAAGGACAAGGAAATAGTAAGGCAAACTGAGATTTATGTACAAGCAAGAGTAATGCTACGCTGTCATCAGCAACAACAATAATGCAAAAACAGTCAAACACTTGAACGTGCATGTATATAAAGGCACACCAACTTTAAAAAAAGCTTTTCTAGCATTTTCTTAAAAAGAAGTAAATTTGGTCTTGCCTCATGCATGAGCTTTATAACATTTAGTTAAAAGAAGAGATCTTCACCGTTTGGAAACAATATGGAAGTGACAAAGGTGGGAGTGGCATGGCATGTTGTTCCTTCCACTCGTGCACTTGCTTTCTTATCATTATTCCATTCATTCGAGAAAGCATAAGAATGACATTGTTTTTACCTTTTACATGGGTAAATTATATGCTTTTAAGTCTTGAAATTTAACATCTGAAAAGCTTAAGTCTTTTGAGATGAGTTTTGCCCCCTTCCTATTGACTAGACAAAATCATGGAGACTTTATTTTCCTCTCAACCTCTCACTCTAAAAGAAATGGCTTTAGGCTTTAACCAAACAAGTCTGGACCTTGGTTAATGTGATTGAATTGAACTTGTGAAGTTTTAATGAGATTAAAATATTTTCAAGTTTTGCCTGAAACCAACTGATCTTGCTAAGGATTCTGAAAGTCATGCTCCTTCATATATATGTGTGTGTATCCATGTCTTATGATAGATAAGTGTTGGTAAAGCTTACTTATAAATTTATAATATTAAACCTTGAAATTGTTCAATCTCACTAATGTCTTTTTTTAGAAGTATAGGCAATTTTTTATTGCTTTACATTAACCAAAGCTAGAGCAAGCCTCATGGTTTGAGAAACAATAATGAAAAAATGATGCTACAAATTACCCGTCTATATCTTTTGAGAGGGATTGGATTTCATATCCTTATACAAATTTGTCATTTTTAAAAAATTATACTTTGAAACTTTATCCAAGCATAACAAAGGACGTTGTCACTGAAATAACTTGTGGTTGATAGACTATGCTAACATTTTATCTACAGCTATTACAAAAGTTGACTGACTAAAAAAATTAAACCCTCAACTCATTCAAAAAGTTAATAAACAATTTGAAAAATATGACTTTCTCAATTATCAGTAAATAAATTATAGTTTATGCTTTTAAAAGTTACAAAGATGTTTTGAGCTAAAGCTATATCCTGATCTTTTCAACGTTATAAAGTTGTTTTATATTAGGTATTAACTTTAAGAAGAATGGATTATAACTCTTAGTAGCATCATAATTTATCATTTATAATACTCCCTCCGGTCCTAAATATAGGACCTAGATGAATTTTTTGAAAAATCCTAAAAAAAGCAAAAAATAAGTTAATTATAAATTGATTTACCTAATTTTTTCTCTTAAACTAGTTTATTTTACCTATAAGCTAATGGATCATCTAAAAAGATATCAAATATGTCATGATTTAATAACCTATTTCGCAACCTTAATCTTTCCAAAAAAAAGTTATTTAGGTCTTATATTTAGGACCAGAGGTAGTATAATTTTTGGACTTCTGATTATATAACTCTCAAGTCTCCTGTTTAGACCCCTTTGGTGAATGAACTTGGACTCTAAATATTATTCCAAATGTGAAGACAAGACAAACCAAATTCATCTATTGATTAGATTGCAAACAATAATCGTGAGCAATTTGTAACCAACAACTCTAAACAACTGATGATGATAACAAATATTCAATCTTGATTTTGGTGAAATTTGGTGGAAATATGGGCCCCGAACAAGAGAATGAATTTGGTGTAATGAAAGAAAAAAGGGGAAGGCGCACTTTGAAGAAAAAGTGAAACCTCAAAAGGGATGAAAGTTGATTGTCAAAGGAAGAACCAATCCACATTGTATTGTTTTGATATGAAGTGACTACTTTTGGTGGGATGTCTTTATTGTCTAATCTCTATCTCTCTATGAGAAACTTGGATACAACTAATTTTGCACATTGATGAGGGTAAGTCAATTACTTGACTGAGAGAAAAAGTGACTTGCCTTTTCTTATTGGATGAGCTGCTCCACACACACACAAAATAAATATTCATCCACCAAAGGGGTGGAGTTAAATGAAAGAAATTGTAAGCTAAAAAGGGTTTAATTTTGTGACGAAAAATAAATATTACTAATCCATATCAATCCTGGTAAAAGGGCTTTAGTCATTGAGGCATGATATCTTGAGTTTGAGCCATGTAAAAAAATGTATTCATGAAAGCTATTCTTAATTGTGTGGTTCAATATAACTTGACTAGATAGCTATACAAAAAACATATCAAGAGAATGATGCTCCCTTGATGCATGTTCATTATAACTTTTGTAATAGTGTTTAAGCATTAAAACGAAACAAATTAAATCTCAAAACAACCTCGTTTTGAATTTTTATTTCACTTGTAAGTCAAAAAGTCATAAAAAGAACTGTTGTCCAAATCAAGATTAAATTAATGGTGTGAAATATATGAAATTGTAACTTGCTAAATACTCCCTCCGGTCCTAAATATAAGACCTAATTGACTTTTTCGAAAAATCCTTAAAAAAGCAAAATAAGTTAATTATGAATTGATTTACCTAATTTTTTCCCTTAAACTAGTTTATTTTACTTATAAACTAATGGATAATCTAAAAATATATCAAATATGTCATGATTTAATAGACTATTTTGCAACCTTAACTGTTAGAATCTTAAGTTTTGATGGTGACTAAGGTATGATATGGTCTAGTACTTAAGAGAACATAATCAACACTTAGGAGGGATTAGATGACATGGTTAGAATCCTGAGTTAGATCACTTGAGAATGCAAGATCACTTCCGGATAGATTAGGACTTGCACACGCGGATGAATGCTTTCATCCCCCAGCGTCAGCAAGTAAGTACATGAGAATTAATACACCTTAAGACTAAGCTATGTTTCAATCGGAAGTGAGTTTGCTTCCTGTTAGACTTAGACTGGCGCAGAGCGATAGAATAGATATTACTCCAAGCGACTGTGAGTCTACTTCCCCAAGTGAAAGCGCTTCCTGTTAGAATTAGACTGGCGCAGAGCGACAGAATAGATATTACCCCAAGCGTCAGTGAGTCTACTTCCCCAAGTGAAAGCGCTTCCTGTTAGACTTAGACTGGCGCAGAGCAATAGAATAGTTATTACCCCAAGCGTCAGTAAGTCTACTTCGCCAAGTGAAAGCACTTCCTATTAGATTTAGACTGGCGCAGGTTGATAGACTAGATATAACCCCGAGCGTCAGCGGAAATGCAACATCAAGTGAAGTTGCTTCCTGTTAGATCTTGACTGGCGCAGACTGATAGAATATATTTCACCCTAAGCGTCAGTGAATTCACCACGTCAAGTAAAAGTGCTTCCGATAGCTCAGTGACTAGCGCTGAGTGGTGGAATGAAATAGACTAAGCGAGAGCAAGTCATGGTGAACTAAATCCCTCATCAGGTGAATTTACTTCCGGATGTAGAAGTGCTTCCGGATACTCCTTAGATTTAGGGATCACCCACTGCATGAGACTATATGATTATATTGCTAAACTAACGTTCAAGTGCAGCACACTCAGTAAGGTTGCTTCCGGATGAGAAGTTGCTTCCGCAAGCAATCAGGATGTCTGAACGTTCAAAGAGATGCAGTGTCAGAATGCTTTTAACAGAGCAGAGGTGTCAGGACTACTTTTCAGAGATAAAGCAAGTCAACCCTGCTGAAGCATTTAAGAAGATGTTCCTTCCAACGGTAACAAGAGGATAACAGACATATTCAAACAACATTGTTACCTACCAAGCATGAGGAGTATGAGAACATAATCTGAAGATTCACTCAAGGTGTCAAAGCTCATACTGCCCACAAGAGTCAGAGTCCATAAGAGAGCTTCTGATAGCAAGAGAGGATCCAATAGCAAAGCACTCTTATCATTCATGGACAAGTGCTTGGAAGACAAAGTTCCTCTATGTGATAGCAAGCAAAATGTTAGAGTCCACGAGCTTCAGATAGCAAGAGAGCTTCCGATAGTGAGTCTCTTAACATCCTGGACTTATGCTTGAGGAACGAAGTCCTCTCTGACAGCAAGCAAGAGTCGGACCGTACAAAGTGTTCAGATGTCAGAACGACTTTTGTCAGAATAGTATTGTCAGAACAGTGTTGACAGAACAGCATGGTCAGAGCACCTTTTCAGATAAAGCAAAGTCAACCCTGCTGTGCATTAATGAGGACAACGTAAACAAGGCCCCAACGTCTATAATCAAACGGTCTTATTGCCTCTCCAACGGCTAGATATTCAGAGGCTGGTATAAAAGGGATGTTCTTCATTTCTGAAGGAGGGGCTTGAAAAAGAGAGAGAGAGAACAAAGCTTATTATCTGAAACACTATTCTACATTCCTCTCATCTTCTACTCTCGGACTTTGATATGTAATATTCTTAGAGAGTGATTCATTTGTACTTAAGTGAGTAACGTCATCCACTCTTTGAGAGAGTTAGTTTTGAGCTTAAGTGTTTAACAAAATCAGTTCATAGAGTGAACATAATTATAATCTTACATTTGTAAGGGGGAGCATTTAGAAGTTTTCTAAATCTCCATAGGTTGCAAGTTAGCCCGAAAAACTTGCGTTTGTAAGGTTGCAAGTGAGCCCGTAAAACTTGCGGTTAGGTTTGCAGGTTAGCCCGTTGTAAAACCTGTGGGTTGTTAGGTGAACCCGTGTTCGTAAAACCTAAAGTGTAAAGGCTTCTCTTGTGCCCGGTTTAAACAAGAATAGTGGATTGGAAATCTCAGGTGTAGCCTGGGGACTGGATGTAGGTCTGGGTGACCGAACCAGGATAAATTTATGTGTGCATATATTTATATTTGATCATTCTATTTTGCATCACATAGCATACTGACTTGTGCATAGCATTATTTATTATCATCATCACCGAGCACAAGCAGTCTTTCGGAAAAGAGTTTAAGTTTTTATTCCCTCACCCAATTCACCCCCCCCTCTTGGGTGACAGCCACGCATTTCATTTGGTATCAGAGCAGGTCACTTGTTTAAAGGATCCAACGATCTCAAGTGTAAAGACCTTGGCTGATTTGGGTTAAAATGTTTTCCAAAGGCTTTGATCATATCATTCCACCTGTGTTAGAAAATATTGATTTTTGTTGGTGGAAAGCAAGAATGGAAAGTTTTATACAATCCACTAGTTTGAAAATGTGGGATATTTTTGAAAATGATTTTGATTTCAAACCAAGAGGAAACTGGACTGAAAAGGAGAAAAATTTGTTTTCCTTAAACATTAGAGCAATGCAAATTTTATACAAAGGCTTAACTGAAAATGATTTCCAGAAAATCAAACATTGCTCTAGTGCTAAAGATATTTGGAATACTCTTGATGTAATATATGCTTCTAACCCATCTCTTGAAAGCACAGCTGTCCAAAGCTCAACTCGTGCTCTTTGTGGATCATCTACTGATGAGCTTCTGGAAGCTGATATTGAGGAAGCAGGCTTCAGTAAAGAGAGTATCCATTTCTGCCTAGACGATTCAGAAAGTGAGGTATCTGAATCTGAACTTGAACTCTCTGAATTGCAAGATGCATACAATGAGTTATATACCGAATATTGTAAACTTGCAAAAGAACTTCTAGGCTTAAAAGAAAAAGATAGGAAACTTGAAAAACTAATTTCTTCTTCTACGTCTAAAGTTTCCGAGGTTTCTTTTAAAGAACTAGTGGTTCCGATAGCTAGCCCACTATCGGCAGAGAAAACTTCAACATGTCTTGAAAAATGTTTTGATTGTAAACACGTGTTGAAGGAAAAAGAAAAGTCTTCAAAAGAAACTGAGATTTCAAAGGAACAAAAAGCTTTTCTAAAGAAAACTAATCATGATAATGATAGAAAACCTCATTTTGATTATCATTCCATTATCTGTCATTATTGTGGTAGATTAGGACATATTTCTCACACATGCAGTCTTAGAAGAAATTCAAATGTGAGAAATAAGTTTGTATGGATTCCTAAAGGACAAGTAAGGTCCAGTGCTAACCATGTAGGACCCAAGTACAAATGGGTACCAAAACATCCTCCTAGTGCCTTACTTGTGCAGGAAAGATCAAGAGTTCCTCTTACCCCAAAGAAGAGAACTCGTGGTGATGCAACTGCTGAAACCCCCTGGTACAATCATAAGAAGCTGTTGGCCACCACAAGGGACAAAGGTTCTGTCTCAAGGATGAGCTATCACAAAGTTCCATTCAACTATCCTGAGAAGAACAAGAGAGAGTGGATTCCTCGATCAACATTGAAAAGGCTCTTGAATCCTACCTCTCAGAAGAAAGTGCTTCGAACCAAGGATAAGTATAGAAGATCTCCTTGGGTAAGCAAGGGATCACTTAGCAACGAAGCATTTGATAGTAAAATCTCCTATGCTAATGTTAGATGGACTTATTGAGATTTTACATTAAGCATCCTAAGATGTGAACATTATATTCATCATAGAAGAAAGCTTGAAGAAATAAGTAATGTTCATAATCTACATGCTGTCCATGACTATCTTGATCAAAAACCTTGTATATCCTTGTGCATATAGTCATGAAAGAAAATAGTTTATGCATTCACCCTGAGTTTTGAAAGATCCTTTTGAAATGCAAACTTTCAAAATAGATTCTGATCCTCTTCAAACTTGCATGACAACTATACCTCATGATAGTCTTCAAAAGTTATTCTATAATTTTCCATTTCATGTGGTATCTCTTGCATCAACTTTTTCAATGCATAAGCGGCTATGGTTTCAAGAACAATACATCCCTCTTAATTACATCTTTAAGTTCTCAATCTACTAATGATCTCAGTTCAAGTTTGTGGTTTAAGAATGTTGACACAGATTATTGAAGCTTGAACAATGAATATAACCAAGAGAGAATAGCAACGAAAATGTCTCTTATCAAGATGTGTGGAATGGCTATACCAAACCTGAGAAACTCTCGCCAATACACATGAGCATTTCTATCCCTTACATATTCTGTTGTGAAATTAAATGGATAGTCTCTCTCTTGTCTGACATGCATTAGAAATCTTAGGAAATGCCTTGAATTGAACTCTGCTAAGATCTGTAAAACACGGCATAGAATCACAAGCATGCTATAATCTGTATTAATTTCAAGCTTGTTGATATCCTAAGAACAATGAGATCACACTGAGCATATCTAGAGGAACTTGAGCAAAAAATTTGGAAATTATTCTCGTAATCATATGCTGAAATGTGGTTGTTTTTGTAAACCGGATTTAGTCTTAAAATCAAACTATTCTGTGAGCATGAAGATTTACAATATTTCGTTTTTGTGAGGATGAAGATTTTCTTTTCAAAATTTCATTGAGTTGATGATTCACATGTCTTCATGATCTAACATGAACATCCTTGCGGCATATTTATTGAACTATACTTGCTTATGAAACTCTGAAGATATGCCACCTGTCTGATACTCTCTGTACTATCGCATTGATATTTATCTATGAGAGTAAATAGAGTTCATGTCTTGATAGTGAAACTATGTGAACGTGTAGACAATTTCAAAATTAGTTTTCACATAATCATTGCTCATATTTTCTTAAACCAATTAGCAAGCATGATTTCTTAAAATTATTAACTTGTGCTGATTAACACAGATTGACTTGAATATCCTGAGGATGGTCTCCAATGTTAAATCTTAAGCTCTTTCACTGACCATCAGAAAGCATTTGTTTCCTCAAGCATATGCAGGACCAATCATCAAGTTTGAGCAAGGTTGCTTTCACAACAATCAGCGCCTTCGATAGCAGGCCAACTATTGAACCATGGGAAGAGTAGAGTGACTGCCCAGTCATGTCTGCTTGTGGTTGTAGCTCAGCTTGCCGAAGCGAATCATCAAAGCACTTGCGCTAGGGGTTTCCACTTGAGATAGCACACCTCTTGAAGATGTCAGGAAGCATGCTTATCTGCGTATGATTCAGATTCCTGAGTCTAATAGAGTATGAGGACCCCTCATCTGTGGTAACATCTACACCTTACCATCTCTTACATATGATGCATACATGGCATTGGTAAGGGTGTCAACTTAGGATGTTTCTCTCAATCTGCATTGACTTCAAAATCATTCACTGTCTTAGAAAATCATCCTAGCTCACACATCTGTATCCTCTAAATGACATGCTGGAAAGTAATTGATAACATACCTCTCTTATATGCTTCCTTTCTTGATTTAATGATGATTAATCTTAATATAGAAGAGAAGTAAGTGGACATTACCTGTTAATGATCCCTTGAAAATAGAGAGTCACATGCTGTCATCGATAATAAACTCTTAAGATGCTGTGATGCAATTTGTTTGGAAATTATTTTTGGCACTTTTAAAAACACAAATTTCATTTGATTTGATTTCATTTCATATGGTATCACAAATTTCATTTGGCATTCAATCATTTCCTTTGATACCACAAGTTCAAACTCACAGATCTCATTTGATTTCATTAGGTATCAGATTTCATCTCATTTGAATTTAAAATCACATATTTCATTTGATATCATAATCATCATTTTTAAACACATCAAAATTATTTTTGATATCATGTTAATCAATTCGAGAGGATCAAAATTACATTTGGAAAGAATTTTCACCTTCAAAAAGAAAACTGTTTTGTATGTTTTGATCTTAATTTAATTATGATTAGATTTGATGTATCAATATCTCCTTTGAAAAACATGTTTAACTATCCTACATAGTGTTTAGGGAGAATACAATCATTTAGGATCATGAGCCATTATTGCTGTTCCTTGTTAATTCTCGTACATTGTATTGAATAGTCTAGAACAAATCTTTATTAGCGATACATAGGGAGAAATATTAGGTAGAAAGCCCATTCCTAGGAGAACGATAAAAGTATCCCCATCCCTAAGGCTAGCTTGCACCTGTTGGATTTTGATGAAGCCAAAAGGGGGAGAGAGATGAGATGTCTAGAGATGAGATGAGATGTCTAGAGATGAGATATAAGATGTCTAGCTAGAGATGAGATATAAGATGTCTAGCGAGAGATGAGACATGAGATGTCTAGAGCTGAGAGATAGATAAGATGCCTAGATTTTTGGGGAGAGAACTGGGGAAAGGAATATAGCTCTAGGATGAGTGATCTAAGTTTAATTATGTTCTCTAGTCATCTATGGGTTTGTCATCATCAAAAAGGGGGAGAATGTTAGAATCTTAAGTTTTGATGGTGACTAAGGTATGATATGGTCTAATACTTAAGAGAACATAATCAACACTTAGGAGGGATTAGATGACATGGTTAGAATCCTGAGTTAGATCACTTGAGAATGCAAGATCACTTCCGGATAGATTAGGACTTGCACACGCGGATGAATGCTTTCATCCCCCAGCGTCAGCAAGTAAGTCCATGAGAATTAATACACCTTAAGACTAAGCTATGTTTCAATCGGAAGTGAGTTTGCTTCCTGTTAGACTTAGACTGGCGCAGAGCGATAGAATAGATATTACTCCAAGCGACTGTGAGTCTACTTCCCCAAGTGAAAGCGCTTCCTGTTAGAATTAGACTGGCGCAGAGCGACAGAATAGATATTACCCCAAGCGTCAGTGAGTCTACTTCCCCAAGTGAAAGCGCTTCCTGTTAGACTTAGACTGGCGCAGAGCAATAGAATAGTTATTACCCCAAGCGTCAGTAAGTCTACTTCGCCAAGTGAAAGCACTTCCTATTAGATTTAGACTGGCGCAGGTTGATAGACTAGATATAACCCCGAGCGTCAGCGGAAATGCAACATCAAGTGAAGTTGCTTCCTGTTAGATCTTGACTGGCGCAGACTGATAGAATATATTTCACCCTAAGCGTCAGTGAATTCACCACGTCAAGTAAAAGTGCTTCCGATAGCTCAGTGACTAGCGCTGAGTGGTGGAATGAAATAGACTAAGCGAGAGCAAGTCATGGTGAACTAAATCCCTCATCAGGTGAATTTACTTCCGGATGTAGAAGTGCTTCCGGATACTCCTTAGATTTAGGGATCACCCACTGCATGAGACTATATGATTATATTGCTAAACTAACGTTCAAGTGCAGCACACTCAGTAAGGTTGCTTCCGGATGAGAAGTTGCTTCCGCAAGCAATCAGGATGTCTGAACGTTCAAAGAGATGCAGTGTCAGAATGCTTTTAACAGAGCAGAGGTGTCAGGACTACTTTTCAGAGATAAAGCAAGTCAACCCTGCTGAAGCATTTAAGAAGATGTTCCTTCCAACGGTAACAAGAGGATAACAGACATATTCAAACAACATTGTTACCTACCAAGCATGAGGAGTATGAGAACATAATCTGAAGATTCACTCAAGGTGTCAAAGCTCATACTGCCCACAAGAGTCAGAGTCCATAAGAGAGCTTCTGATAGCAAGAGAGGATCCAATAGCAAAGCACTCTTATCATTCATGGACAAGTGCTTGGAAGACAAAGTTCCTCTATGTGATAGCAAGCAAAATGTTAGAGTCTACGAGCTTCAGATAGCAAGAGAGCTTCCGATAGTGAGTCTCTTAACATCCTGGACTTATGCTTGAGGAACGAAGTCCTCTCTGACAGCAAGCAAGAGTCGGACCGTACAAAGTGTTCAGATGTCAGAACGACTTTTGTCAGAATAGTATTGTCAGAACAGTGTTGACAGAACAGCATGGTCAGAGCACCTTTTCAGATAAAGCAAAGTCAACCCTGCTGTGCATTAATGAGGACAACGTAAACAAGGCCCCAACGTCTATAATCAAACGGTCTTATTGCCTCTCCAACGGCTAGATATTCAGAGGCTGGTATAAAAGGGATGTTCTTCATTTCTGAAGGAGGGGCTTGAAAAAGAGAGAGAGAGAACAAAGCTTATTATCTGAAACACTATTCTACATTCCTCTCATCTTCTACTCTCGGACTTTGATATGTAATATTCTTAGAGAGTGATTCATTTGTACTTAAGTGAGTAACGTCATCCACTCTTTGAGAGAGTTAGTTTTGAGCTTAAGTGTTTAACAAAATCAGTTCATAGAGTGAACATAATTATAATCTTACATTTGTAAGGGGGAGCATTTAGAAGTTTTCTAAATCTCCATAGGTTGCAAGTTAGCCCGAAAAACTTGCGTTTGTAAGGTTGCAAGTGAGCCCGTAAAACTTGCGGTTAGGTTTGCAGGTTAGCCCGTTGTAAAACCTGTGGGTTGTTAGGTGAACCCGTGTTCGTAAAACCTAAAGTGTAAAGGCTTCTCTTGTGCCCGGTTTAAACAAGAATAGTGGATTGGAAATCTCAGGTGTAGCCTGGGGACTGGATGTAGGTCTGGGTGACCGAACCAGGATAAATTTATGTGTGCATATATTTATATTTGATCATTCTATTTTGCATCACATAGCATACTGACTTGTGCATAGCATTATTTATTATCATCATCACCGAGCACAAGCAGTCTTTCGGAAAAGAGTTTAAGTTTTTATTCCCTCACCCAATTCACCCCCCCCTCTTGGGTGACAGCCACGCATTTCATTAACCTCTCCAAAAAAAGTCATCTAGGTCCTATATTTAGGACCGGAGGTAGTATGACATTATGACCTCGCCTCTATTTCAACTTGTTTATCTTCTTATGTATGTACTATTATCTATACTCTTTTGAACAACGCTCTTTCACCACCCACCAAGTTATTATTCTTTTTTAAGTTAATTTCCTACTACAGTTATCATTGTAATTATACTTTGTTCTTATTTGCCATTGATATGTAGCCTCCATATTTCAACTGCTTGCAATAGAAGTTAAAACCAAAACATGCACCTGATAATATAATATTATAATATTCATGAAGTGTCATCTTCGATAATATAATATTATAATATTCATGAAGTGTCATCTTCTAGACAGTTTGGTATGGGGTTAAGGTCAACTAACTTTGAAAACCAAGCTACCAAAAGATGCTTCAGATTCTCTCACCAAGCCATAAATATTGATTCCCCAGAAGAAAATGACAGACATACTTGGGGGTTAATTAATGAAAGTGAAAAGCCAGACCGTGAAACAAAACTCTTCTTTGTTTCTACAAGTACAGAACCAACAAAAATTCTGTGGACTCCAAAACCTCTGAATTAGTGCAAAGCATAGCTATTTATTACTACTAAATAGCTGAGCTTACTTAGCTTAGGCTTTAATATTAATAATGTAGTAAAATCTATTGGAAGGTCTTACAATTAGTAACATCAAATCAAAACATGTCAGAAAACTTTACGAAGAAAATATACAATAGAAGCGTTTGGAAGTTTGTTACAGACACAGAAATCAACACACATATATTTAAGAAATCGAATCAGCCAGGTTTTTTTATTAGTGTCATTAATGGAACCTTCCTTTATAATTATAAGTAAGCTATGAATATTGGGGTTAGAAACATTTTAATTATAAGGCTGTCAAGACGAATCTTCACGTTGAGATTAGTGAGACATGGAAAACGGAGAAGTGAGAAACTTGGAAACACAGAGTGATGGAGTCAATGGTAATGATAAGAGCCTAGAATAGAGCATCTTCGGCTGTTTGAGAATTTTTAAATAATGGATAATGTAGGCAAAATCTTAAAATAAATGAACATGAGTAATTTTTTTTAGAGTAAGATTCCAATGCGAACAATATAATTTTTTATCCATGATCAAGGTATCCCCTCACTCGACAAGTGAGAGACTAATCCCCCGCTGATTTGTAGGCACCTCAAAGGGTGGGGCAGCTGGCCTGGGAGATTTAATGTTTCTCCATACCCCAGGTTATGCGAACAATATTCTATGCTAGTCTGCTTCCTCTGGTTTATAATCTGTATATTATTGTTTGTAGAAAAGCATAAATTTAAAAATAGGAAACATTTTTCATGTTAAGTGTTAAAATATTTGTCCAAAGCAACAAGCAAGTGATGGGAATTGGGAAGTACAAGGAAGAAAGAAAATGAAACAAAAAATCCGCAATAAATTGAACACTTTGATGCATAGATCATAGAGTTTTTACTTCTTTCTTGTTCATATTATAACTACTTCCCACAAAATAAGGACAAATTTAGTTAAAATATCATAAAAAATAATTATGATTAGTTCAAATAATAATAATAATAGTTCTTTTATCAAATTTTTACAATCTTATAATTTACAAAATTAAAGTTGCAATTCATTAATTTTAGGAAGGTTATTATCAATTTTAAAAAGTGCTACTAGAATTAGTTAAACATGTAGCTTTTATAAAAATTAAACAAACTTAACTGCATCTTTTTTGTTTTAAAACAATTTTAAATTAAAGAAAATCATATACTGAGTTTAAGTATGAACTACTTCTTTAGGTTTTTAATATGAGTTATTTGGGAATTCAATCTTAATCCTAAATGTAGAACTTATTGCTAAACTTTGTCAAATTGTTCAATAAATTTATTTATTAATGTTCCCACAACAACAATCATATATTCATATAATTGTAATATACAAGGTAAACTAAGGAAATGATTACAGTGTTGTAGGAAAAAAAATCATACAATAATAACTGATTAATTAAAAGCCCTTTTGTTACCAATCATGCATATTAAATTACTTTACGGCCCTGAAAAGAAGACTAAATACAGGCAGCGATTTTTAAGGGACCACGTATGGTGCACAACATCACTTTAATTAGGTTCTCAATTCAATAATGTGGAGAAATGATTCTGCTCCCCTAACACACAAACGTACAATGATGTTTATTCATTTTCCTCGATGTTTATTCATTTTCCTTGAATCACTTTCAATAGTTGTCAATTATTTCTTTTCCTCTTTTCATTGCGAGTGTATGTCCAATCCTAATTATAAGATGATTAACTTATGAAAATCAAAGATGCAAAATTAATTACTTTAAATTGTTTATGGTCATTTTTTCTTCAAAACTTATTTATTTTACTTATAAACTAACTTATAATCTTATTAAATGTAATAGATGTTATATTTAGTGATATAATTCCTTGACTTTTTTTAAAAAAAGTCAAAATGATATTATATTTAGAACAATAGAGAGTAAACTTTGCTTGGCCCAAACAGATAACATGTGTAGATTACCATAATTTCACCGATTGATTATGCCAATCTTAAACAGAATCTTATCAGATTCCAATTAAACATAGCTTTCCTATTGCCAGTTTGCCACTCTCCAGATTATCTAGACTTTAATCGTCTCACTTTACTTTTTTTCTTTTACAATATGCATTGTCTGCCCCATATCTCACGTTTATAACTGAAATTCACTTGTAATCATTCATATAGGTGCATTCATAATTGACTCAATTCATCCAGTACACAGCCAAAAAACTCTCAATAGTTAAATACATACAATGGAACAACCCAGATACCAAATGAGATGAATAAATTAATTAGTCAGCACGCTCTAAAAGTATTTAGTAAGACAAGGATGTGCTAAATCACATGTAAATGGGAAAATACAAAAACTCACACCACCGTACATGACTCAAGAAGTTAATTCCATGACTCTGTACACGCTCCACAGGCCAGGTAAACGCACTTGAAGTGAACAACAGAATGCATTGCACTTGAAGTCAATGAAACAACTACTGCTTTTCCAAGACAAAAAAGAACCAGGCAATCTTGGATCAGATTTTTAGCCAAAACAGGGCCATCAAATTCGAAATTTCCGCAATTCAAAGCAATACCAGAGAAATCCACAAAAAGAGGAGGGAAAAATCAATGGATTCATAGGAAAATGGCACCATATATAATTAATATAGCAAAACAGTTTGATCGAGCTGCTTTAAAAATTACCCTGGAGGTCGTACTCAAAGGTGCTAGAGTCAGTCACATGTAGAAGGTTTTAAGTTTTTTTGTTTCTATCAGCCATATGTGCCCAAAAAGCCCCATATATACAACGCTACAATTTGGCACTAATACAAGAGAGATAGGAATAAATAATTTTAATTTCTTCCGTGAATATATCTCAGTAAAGAGATACCCAAACGTAAGATATAAAACAAAGTAAACTAGTTGCAGGATATGCAAAATGATCGATTCCATCAAAGACAAGCAATTTGTTAGACCTGTACACTTGTATTCATATAAGGTCTCCTTCAGAGTCAATTTCTGTCTACAACGGCTGGCAAGTTTAGATCAAAAAGGACACCACCAGCACCTTCTTTCCTAGCACGCTTGCGAGAAGGACATCCACTGTCATCTGAACATCCAGACCCAGAGGGCCGATCAAGTTCTGATGTTCCAACTATGCTTGCGAAAATACAAGAACCATTTTTAGTAACATTTGGGATGAGCAACCACAAAACCAAAAAGAAAGAAACTGAGAAAATATGACAGTTACAATGAGAAAGCTGCTTAGCACAATGAATTTAATTCCTTGGTATAATCATTCTTATGTTTTAAGAGTTTGCCATATTTTATCAACATTTAAATGTAGAATCACCCATTAGATTTGTTAAGTCAGCATTTTCTGTTAAATAAAATAAACACTGTTAGCAAAAAAAGGATTAAAAGTGCACTTTTCAATCTTAAGGAACCAAAAGGGGACTTGACGCAAATATAAGAGACAAAATATACTTTAGCCTATAAAGATGTTTCAATGTGACAGAAATGTGCAAATCTGACAATCAATTGCAGACAAAACAGTAAAGCATGCAAAATTCTTAAAAAGCCTATTTGATTAGATAGCATTGTTACAAAAAGAGTTCAATAACTCCATTTCTTTATATTAGATGGGCCATATATTGAAATTAAATTAATTTACTGTAAACCATATAGATTTAAATGGAAGATTGCGTTTTGAGAAAAGTATAAATCAAATAAGTGATTTAAAAAAGATATTATATTAGATGGACCATATATCAAAATTAAATTAATTAAATTAATATATTTATGTCTAAAAAGATATTAAATTCAGTTGAAAATGATTTTAAAAAAACTGAAAGCTAGGAGAAAAGGAAACGTGGGCCAGTTGGTTGAAAAAGACAGAGAGAGGGAAACATGGGGTGGGAAGTTGAAGAAAGGAGAGAAGAGGGAACAAAAAAAAGGACACATGGCAAAATTGCAGTAGGTCTGATTGGACAGGTGACATGCTGGGAGACTTGCAGAGACCCTTTCATTATAAAAGAAAGATTTATTTTTTTTCTAAAAATGGATTAATACTAACTGGTTAATGACTGGTACAAATTTTAACTTTTTATATTTAAATTGATTGCTAAGATTGGTATCAACTTCACCATTCACAAGTCAAACAAAAAACCAAATTAAACACTTACCAGCATTATCGCCTTCATAGTTCCAACAAGTTGAAAGTTCTGATGCCTTCTCTATGCCCTTTGACTTGTATGGAGCAATACTGTGAATGCCTACTTGTAGAGAACCTAATAAATCATTCTCAATGCACTCATACCTGCACAAATGATCAGAAATTCCCAATCATCAGGGTGGAAATAAAAATTATTGAAAATGTTCTTCTAATAATAATAGCTCACATTTTCTTGCAGAGATTGTCAATAATAGTTGATAGGTTAATGACTTGAATCCTTATCTCCACAACTTTATCATCTGTAAACTGGTCAAATGGTTCCTCCAGAATTTTGGAAAGCTTTTCAACATTAGCCTCGAGTTGTTGCTGCTGATCCTCAAATAAATGCTGTTTAATTTCCCTTTGCTGTTCTGACATTTCATCCTTAAATAGCTCGTCTCCAAACATATAAAATGCAAATGGATATGAATATGAAAGGACGCGCCTAGATCTGAAAAGTCTAGAAAGTCCATTATTCACCCAACTATAATCCCTGAGTCTAGAATCCCTTTCCTCTGAAATAGCAACCTTGCCTTGTATAATCTCTTTCAATTTACTTTCAAGTTTAAAGGAGTCTGTGTGAGCTTTATAGCGATTATGATAATGCATGTATCGATATAGATCTCGCTTTGCCCGTTCAGCTGTTTTTTCTTGCTGTTTGAAACGACCACAGCTATGACCAGCTATACTTGACCAAGTATGCTCCCGTCCAGTAGCTCCACCACAAAGCCAACTGCAACAAATGGGGAAAAGTTCATGAAGACGTGACTTCTATCGTCATTCTCAATCATCTCCGCTCTATACGTACACAAATGAATGAAACAGTAAGTTAAATGGGTTAGGGATGCTTACCAAAATGCTTGACCACATATACAGCTAACCAAGTTACAACCGCCATTCTTCTCCACTGGTTTGTGACATTTTGGACAAGGCTTTGTATGAACATGTATCCAATTAACAGTTTCTGATTCATCTCGACACTTCTTAGCCCAGAGCTCCCACATCAAACAGGAACATGGGGAATGCGTTTCTGACAAACAACTAAAACAGAACTGTAAACCACATGAACATTCTACCTCACATAATGCGTCATCCTCAACACGAATTGCATTCCCACAATGAGGAATGCTGGGACACCATTTAACCTTTTTATTGTCTTCAATGTATGACTCAAGAAGAAAACGTTCAAATTTCTCAGCCATATCAGGGTCCTCTTTACTGACTAAACTTCTAACAACAGCTTCATCGCAAATGGCATTACATTTGTGTGCCATGCACCTTATACGTCTACTTTGACCCTCATTTATCTTGACAATAAAGTGTGCAGTCCAGCCTGTAAAGTAGACATGGATATGTTAGATAACTGAACACAGTTTATGTTTTTTATCACCATGCTAAATTTTATGATAAAAGATACAAAAGGAAGTTTTTGACAGTGCCTTTATTACTTCTTTTCAAAAATCATAGCATCAAAAGGTTTGCACAGGACAACAACAACAAGGTCTTATCCAACTAAATGGGGTCGGCTACATCTTCATGGGGTTTGACAAATTTTTTTATGTTGGCTATCAAGGCCTAACACAAACCTCCTCCTTTAACCGGGCTTGGGGCTGACTATAACATAGGATAGACATAAAGTTCAGTATAGTTTTGCCCAGGACAAGATCCATATAATACTTCATGATATTGTTTTAGAAAAAACACATGCATACTCACAGCTGTTGCAAAAACAATGCCCACAATCCATTTTTGTCGCTTCATGACCAGGAACATCTTCCATGCAAATTTCGCACGTGACTGTAGAAGGAACTGATGTGTCAGGATCACACTGTTCATCCACACTAACACCAGCTTCAGCAAATAAGGCAGCTATGCCCCTGTCTACATCTGCAAACAACTTCTCCACATCCCAACGATGATGGATAAGCAGAGTACGCGCATGGTGCTCTCTTATTGAAAGCATTTCCATCACTTTGCGCAAATCTTCTCTCTACACAAATGTGCAACAAGAACCCTCAGCAAAACATAACCTAAAAGTGATACTCCATTCATATAAATAAAAAAACCGCAGCACCTTCAATTGTTTAATGCATCGTTTTACCTGCGCATCTAGAAGCGATTCCCTTGTAATCACCTGAAACCAGCATAACATATTAAAAAACAATCAGCATGTAAAAATACCACAAGAATCCACCTTTAGCTAACAGTATTAGATAAAACATACTTCAATTCTACCAATCACCCTAAAGTTAGTACACCATAAGTATGTTAATCAACACCAAATCATGAATTCAACAAATACTCAGTTTCCAGCACTCTCATAACCTAGAAACTAATAAGAAAAAACTCCTGAATAGGAAAACAGTAGATTGCATAGAGAAAAACAAAGCTTTAACCATGTCACCATAAAGAAACAATTGTGAAAAAAGAAAACACCATATAATGTAATCAAGAAAGATGAGTAACAATTGAGAGGCAAGAGAATCCAAAAAAAAAAAAAAGCGCAAGAAATAGAAACAAGCAAAAGCGTGTATTTGGTAAAAAGGGAAATTGGAAAATAAAACAGTAGTAATAGGAAAACCAGTAGATTACATAGAGAAAAACAAAGCTTTAAGTATGTCAGCATAAAGAAACAATTGTGAAAAAGAAAACACCATATATAATGTAATTGACAAAGATGAGTAACAATTGAGAGGCAAGAGAATGAAAAGAAAGGCAAGTAATAGCAAGAAGAAGCAAAAGAGCCACAAAGAAAAACATTGGTAGGAGTATTTTGTATTTCCTAAAAAGGGAAAAAATGGAAAATAGTGTACCATAGTAGTGGGGCCCTTGTTGTGAGAGGGAGGGAGGTAGTGAGCATCGGGGTCGCCGTCGAGGGAGGCGTGATCGGAGTAATCATAATCCTCATCGCTGCTCAGATACTCATCCATGATATAAATAATAATATAATAATACCAAAATTGAATTAAATTAAATGGGTTTTTGTTTTGTTTTTTGGAATGAGAAAAGGAATAAGAGAAAGGGAGAGAGTGAAGGGAGAATAGAGAAGAGAAGAGAGAGTGATTTGGAATTAGGATGATTGATTGATTGGTTTGGTTTGGTTGGTTAATTGGGGAAGGAAGGAAGGAAGGAAGGAAAAAAAGGAAAGAAAGAAAGAGTACTCTTCGCTCTTCGCTCAGCGCTGAGCGCTTCTCCGCATCAAATTTCTTACACAAACCTTTTCACTTTCCATTTTTTTTTTTTTTTGCCATAACACTTTCCATTTATTTTTTTTTATTAATCACCGCCCGGTTTAATTTGGACTCGGGAGGTAGGAGTGTTGCCTACATAGGCAAGGTTGTCCCCTCTCCCAATGAGAGCGCTTCACAGGAATCAAATACGCGTTCTCATCCTTACGGGGTTACTTACTATCTCAACCAACTACCCATTGGTACACTTTCCATTTATTAACTTCTTCTTCTTGTTGCCTATTTCTCATTTAATCTATTTAAATGCTAGTATTCTTATTCTTGGGAAGGAGTACTCTCCATTTATTAACTTCTCCTTGTTGCCTATTTCTCATTTAATCTACTCCCTCTGGTCCCTAATGTAAGAGCCCAAAATTTGAATGGTTTTGGTCCCTAATGTAAGAGCTCACCCCATATTCTCTCCTCATTTAATGCATTTTTTCCTACTTTACCCCTAACTCTCTTTCATATTTATTAATGCTTATGTATTTCTCTCTCTTAAAAGTACCATAATAAATATGGGCAATTTTGGAAAAGAAGCATTAACTCCAGACACTCAACTAACATTCACATATTTTCTTAAGAAGCGTTTTTTTGACGGTTTACTCTTACATTAGGGACCGGAGGGAGTATTTAAATGCTAGTATTCTTATATTCTTGGGAAGGAGTACTACCAAGGTTTTAAAACCCGAGCCGGACGTCGAGCCGGAAAACTGAGCGGGTCATGGTTGAAACGGTTGAAACGGTTGGACCGTTCGGTCGAACCGGTGACGTAATAATTTAATGAAAATTAAATATATAAATATTGTGAATACTTAATAACTTAATATAATTAGGATGAAATTAAGCAAAGTCACAAATTACAAAATATCATCCAACATAATATGACAAGTCCACTATCAACTTAAAGTCTTAAATATGTAGCAATAATTTTTTACAACTTCACAAAATATACTAATAAGAAGGATGATTTCATGACTTTTGAAGCATCGGTGGATCTTGATTGAGCCAAGCATGAGTTTCCTTATAGGCATTTGCATCATCATCATCATCATCACTACTATCAGGTTCAGGATCAACATCTTCTTGAGAAAATGATTTTAAATCAGAACCTCCAACACCAATATCAGACCTTCCAATTCCATCATTAGCTTGAAGCTGAACCTCATTGCCCTGTTCTTCATACAGATCTATATAAAACATGTAGCAAGCCATATTATTAAAAATAGTGACATAAATTTTAAAAAAACTAAAATATAAAATTAAAAACATCCCACCATCTTCAATGATAGAATCTTTTGGTATAGGTAGTGTGATATCATCATAAATGATGTCATCTTGTATCTCTTCAGCACTAAGTGTTACAAGTGGGGGAGAGTCAACTTCTTCCGCTATCCAATATTCAACTTTATCAATACTTTCAAAATCAATAGGATCAAAGGTCTTTCTCTTGTTGACAACTCTAAAAAACACATAACAATAATAAAATATAATTATATTGGTAATTGTTTGATTATTTTTTGAAACAATATAAAGTGCAACTACAAACTATATAGTGTGACATTAGAAAAATATACCTGTTCTTCAAACGAAAATTGTAATGAATAAAGACAAGATCATTCAATCTTTTATGTTCCATCCTATTTCTGTTCTTGGAGTGTATTCTTTCAAATACATTCCAATTCCTTTCACAACCAGACGAAGAAGAGGTTTGACTCAACAATTGAATAGCTAACTTTTTAACATTTGGAGTACTCCCTCCAAAATACCGCCACCATTCATCTGTCATATTAAATTGACACCATAAAAAGATAAACAATAAAGTCATATGCTTATAAGTTATATCATAAGAATTAAGCATGAAATTATACCTGGGCGCATTGCCTTTGCTGATTGAAGAGCTAGAGGATTAGCGAAGCTACCACTTTTCCCTGTGTAAAGTGAGCCTTCTTGTAAGAACTTTGTCTTATTAGAAGTTACTTTCCTATTTATAACTGATAAATATCCTTCTGTAACCTCTGGCTTTTGAGAGAAGTTATCTGTATCATATAAAAAAGCAGGATTCAAGAAATAAGCAGCTGCATGAATCTCTTTGCGAAGTTGGTTTTCCCACCTCTTCTTGAGAATTTTTGTGTAAGGGTTGTACAAGTTTTTGTTATGCATGAAAGTAGCTTTGATAGCTCCCCTTACTCTACGCATCCCTTCATAAATATACCCAAGTGAAGGTCTATCATCAGAATCAACAATTCTCAAAAGTTTTATAAGTGGTTTGACAATTTCCACAATGATCTTACAATCCCTCCAAAATCTTGTATCCAATATAATCTCAGTTGCATCTTTCCCCTTTTGATCTCTTGCATACTTAGAATCAACGAAAGTCTTGCTGGTTACCAAAGCCTGTAAATCATGCTTATGGTCAAGAATGCTTTTTAAAGCTATAAAAGTAGTAGCAAAACGTGTTGCCCCTGGTCGGATGATTTCTGTCCATCCATCTCTCTTTCTCAGCCAAGCCAACAAAAATGCATGATTGTAGATGAATTTTGTTATAGAAGATGCACGTTTAGATAAACTGATGACAATAGGCCTTTTGCCAATATCTTTCAAAATCAAATTTAAGCAATGTGCAGCACAAGGAGACCAATAAATAGATGGATACCTATCGTTCAATAAATTCCCAGCAGCTTTATAGTTAGCTGCATTGTCAGTAACCATGTGGACAACATTATCTACTCCAGCAAAGTCAACCATTTCCATGAATAAGTTGCACAGAGTTTGAGCATCCTTAACAAAGTCTGAGACATCAACAGATTTGAGGAAAACAATTCCTTTAGGACAATAAATCAGAAAATTAATCAGCTGCCTATTTCGTTGATCTTGCCAACCATCTGCCATTATTGTGCAACCAGTTTCAGCCCAAAAATTTTTGCACTCATCAACTAACAATTGAACTTCCTTTTTCATGTCTAGCAATAATTTTTTCCTGAAAGCATGGTAAGATGGCACTTTATAACCAGAGCCAATAGCTGCAATAGCATCTATCATGGGCTGGAAGTATATTGAGTTCACAGCATTAATTGGAATACAACAATCATACAACCACCTAGCCACAGCCATGTCTGCTCTATGTATAGCTTCTTTACCTGCAAATGCACTTCGTATCCCTGGTTGTGCTCCCGCGGATGTTCTTGGTGCAAAGAAATTTCCAACATTAGCAGGTGCCTTTCTTTTCACAGATTGAGATGAACTTTGTTGAGATGGAATTGAAGTTGAATTTTGAGCTTGTGTAGAAGGAACTTCTTGCGAATCCGTAGCATTCTCTTCAAGAGGTGTGACACTAGGACCATATGGATTGTCCTCCTCAAATGTATCTTGTGCTTTCCCCTTTCGTTCTTCAATTTCTTTCAAATTTTGTAGCATACGAAAGCGAACTTCTCCTGGAACACTTTTACAAATTATGATGTCCCCTTTTACTCCAGCAAGATGCTGTTTCATTCTATGTATTCCTCCTCCTGCAAATTCCTTTCCACAATATAAGCATCTCAAGCGAGGTTTGCCTTTCGGGTTTTGATTTGGAATTATTGAACAATGGTCCCATGCAGGATCAGCCTTTGATCTAACAGATTGAGTGGAAGGAGTAGTAGAAGATACTTGTTCTGATTGAGATGATGACATTGTTTAAATCTACATTATGGAAAATTCAAAAACTCATCGTTAGTATAAAAGTAATTAATGACAGTTCTATCATTAGTAAGCCAAGCAATCAGACTTAACACCCAACAAAGAAACAACTTCAAAACTTTTAGAATATCTGGTTCAACATGAGATTAATCATGGAGCCTTTAAAGAGATTAACAAATCTTTCTGCAGAAAATTCAGCTTGACAAACTCCTCTTTCATGATCAATAATCAGATTTTAGCAAAGGAAAATAAACAACCAAAATCTCTCTTAAACACTAAAATTAGAAGTTTAAGCTTCACTTTAACATATTCAACAACCCAAATCAAATAACCCATTTTCGGTCTCCCTCTCAACTACTAGAATCCAGAAATTCCCAAATCTCAAGTTTGTATATCTCTTCTATCAATTAAAGACATTTTACAATTCAACACATAACAATAATTAGAATGGAACCAACTTAAATTTCCCACAAAGCAATCAAAATAATAAAAGAAAGAAGCAGACTTTTCATGCTTCATATTTGTCCAAAGTAGAATTTCATTATAACTCTCCAAACATAAAATTCCCAAATCCCAACTTAAATTCATAAAAGTAGCATTCAGTCAGCAAGTTTATCACGCAAATACAACATACTATTTTTCATTAGCATCTCATGTAGAAGCAAAATAAAGTATAGCATGGAGCAAAACAGAGTTTAGGAACAAAATTAATAACAATATTAAGCAAAATAAAGTATAGCATGGAGCAAAACAGAGTTTAGGAACATACTACTCTCTCAGTACTTTCTTTCAATTTATTCACTTCTAATCATAAAGAATACATAAAAACTCTAACAAGTAACCCATGAGTATGATCAAATCAAATCAAACAACTCAGATTCGCTAATGAAATGTCAATTCCAATGCCCAAAACTGTCACTAAGGAATTCAAACAAGCAATCAACATACACTATTGTACTCTACCACCTAAATACATAAAACTCTAACAAGTAACCCATGAGTTCAAATTCGCTACTGCTTGTGAAATTGGAAATAAACCAAATGTAAATTCCAATATCTACTATGTAATCAACTAATCATATTCCATTCCATCAATTGAACTAAAATAAGCATGCAACATTACAAAACCACATGGAACAAAATTAGAAAAGAGGCTCAAAGCTACATTACCTTGAAACAGAATCTGGAGAAATCAAAGCAATCTCATCGGGCACGATGGGGTCTAAGGGCGAGGGGTGTTCGGTGAACACGGAGCTTTGGCCGGCGAAGACAGAGCGAAGTGGAATCTGAGAGAGTAAGAGGAATAAGGGGGGAGACCGAAGTGGGATTTGAACTATTGAAGTGAGGAAGTGATGAAAGAGGTGAAGTGTGAGAGTGAGAAGATGGTGAAGGAAGATGAAGAAAATAGGAAAGGGAGGCGTTAGGTTTCTCCGGCTGGAACAAATGGCCTTTTCTATTTTCTGATCAATTTTTTTTTTAGAGTTCATTTTTTTGACGGGCCGGCTAGCATTGGTCCGTTCCGGGTCCCGGCCCAACGCCGGTTCCCGGGTCCACAGCGGGCTAACACCGGCCTAAAGCGGTCTGATTAGGAGAACGGCCCAAAGGGGGGATTCGGGCCGTTTTCTCGGCCGGCCGACGGTCCGACCGGTCGGACCGTCCGGCTCGGTCCGGGTCTGAAAACCTTGAGTACTACATCCACAATATCTATTTAATTGTTTTATGTTTAAAACTCTACTCTCTCATTTTGACGTTTCTATATTTTTAACTTTAAAATAGTGTTGGTTCACTTTTGATTTAAACTAGTGTTTGTGGTGCAAACTAAAGTAAGTGAACCTGTGAGTTTGCTATTTTTAACTCGGAAAACCTCGTTTTTAATAGTTGAAATTTTGGCTACACTTTCTTATTAGTTTGAGCTCACATTGTTGATAACATTCTAATTGTGATTGAATTAATATGTTGTATCCTAACTATGTGTCTTTTTTACACCTTTCTGGTTTATAATGAACATGATTACATCCTAGCATTGAAATAGTAATATTTACATTTTGGGCAATCACCCTTATTTACTCTTCAAGTAACTAGATCAATAGCATTTTAAACTAACATATATTACAATTTCTTGCATCTTTGATAAAGAGATGAAAAATAAAGGAGATTCTTCACATAACAATTACTTTTATAATAATATTAAGTATGTGTTTTCAAATAAAACATAAAAGTTATTTAGAGATTTATATTTAGGGACGGAAATAGAACCTACCTAGTTCATATTTTTTTTCTTCAAATTATACATTTTTTTATAGTAAAGAAAAACATACTGATGTCATAAAATTATATTTATTGATGGCATTGCTCATCATAAAATTATTCTGATGATTAACATGTACTGAATTAATGATCACTCAAGTAAATGAACATTTTATATATGTGAGATCTTGTGCTATGAGGATTTTCATCAGTCATGTTCACCATTTATTTATCAGAATATGATGTTCCAAACCTTCATCACCCACAATGAATTTGAATGATTTTCCAACATGAATTTGTTTAGGCATACGTTTCCTTTTACTAAAGGAACCTGTGTTTGTGACTACTAGATACCACATAAAATCAACAGGAATTTAAATATTAGTTCATCAAATTGCAAGAATTGAAAGACTAACCCTTCTGCGGGACAAAATAAACATTTTTATTATTAAATAACAGGATAAAAAATATGATAATTGTATTGAGATTCCAAACAAGAGAATTAATATTAGACAAGTACCAATGAGTTGGTAATACTCAATGGTCTTTTTCACTTGTCAATACGCATTAGGAGACTAGTTTGATATTTAATTCTCTTTACTTGACTAAGACCTCAATACATCATGAAAGCTGTTGGAATCATGCTTAGAAGTAAGAAAGCCCTTGCTATTTTCATTCTTAAAGTAAAAAATAAATTTTTAATACAGCACTATTGGACACAATTTTACATTAGTCTTATCCTACTAGAATGAAAAATTTATCCCTTCATTTGGGGTGGGGGGTGTGGGGGGGGGGGGGGTGAACCTTAAAATTACAGCAGGAGAATGAAATTTGAAAACATATTCTGAAAGTACAGTTCAACAGTTCAACTCATCAACATCTATTCGAAACACATAATCTTCCCCTTCTAGCTCTTCATGAAATAGATTGAGAGATGGCGTTTCAAACCTCTTGACAGGTACATCCTCAGATGATGATCTCCTTCCCTGAAAAAAATTTAAGCTATCATAAGCTAACCAGGCTATTACCCATAACCATACTTCAATCCAAAACCAGAATAAAAACAAATTCAACGAGCTAAACCCTCAGACTCACATTCTAGCAATAACTTCATGAGTTCTCAAATTCCAAAACTATTGTATCATGAGAATATTAAAGTGATATATAATTTAGGATTGCATAAATAAGTTATTATATGAATCTCTTACTTATTCTTTTCTATTCTTGTTATTATAAGAAGAATGGAAGGTGATCTGTTTACATAGGCTCGACGATACACAAGGATGCTTATAGAAACAAACCTTCCTCAACACGTAGACAAAATAATGAAAAGTTTCTCCAAAGGTGATCCACTCAATAGACCAGCTAAAATCTGGAGCATTGAATATAGGACGCCTAAAATGTGGCTGTCAAATATTTCAAATGAATCAGAATCACAAAGAAACTCATTTTAGATCAGAATCACACGGAAATCGTTTAAAAAGACACAAGACATAGCAATTCAAACTCCAAACCTGGCCAAAAGTTATAGAGATAAATATGCCTTCTGGTTTCAATACCCTGTGAACATTTTTCAACATGGCCATAACTTTTGACATGGTTTCAGGCTTCGGATTCCATGGGTCACCACTGTCCACGAACAATACATCCTTCAAAATGATAACAAGTGCATATTATTGACTATAAAAGCAGAGACTCTATTATAAAGAAATTATATTTATCAAGCAACAACATGAAATTAGAATTCTATTGAAGGCTGAATAAAAATAATTTGACTTGGTTTTACCATCGTTCCTTTCTCAATAACTACATCAAAACATCCATCGCCAAACGGAAGGCCCAACATGTCAGCTTGCAGCACTTTTATGTCTAATAAAAGAAATGAAAACAGTAAAACATGCTCACGTTAAGTTAGAATAAATCAAACATTAATAGTTGTTATGTTGATCCCATTAACAAATAAGCAAGGAAAATAACATTAGATAGCTGATGCACAGATTAACTATCTGCCCTCCCCTCTGACATGCCTTAATTCCCATTTAATAGACCTCTCCATTCCCATTTAATAGACCTCTACAATCACCCATAAACACACACACACACACACATGCCTGCATACTCATCCAGCCCAGCACACTGACATCCCAAGTTCCACTCATACTACCCAACTCGACCCCCCCCCCCCCCTTTTCTCTCTCACAAACATACGCACATCCAGCTCACTGCTTTCACATCCCAAGTGCCACTATCAGAGCCCAACTCCTTTTCTCTTCCCTCTATCCAGCCACTAGTACTATCTTCTATCTTCATTCTCTTCTCATGGGCCTTGAGATATTCTAGCCTGAAAGTTATGGATCCATCAGCATCTCAATTCCCAAGTAAAAAAGAAAGGCTTCTATATGCATTTAGGATTCCAGGCAGTGATCAGGGAAAACATAAAACTAACCATTGAAACCCCGGGAAGATAACCGTTTTTGCATCTTCTCCACCGCAACAGATGACAGATCAATGCATGTTATGTCGGTAACCCCATCCTTATATAACTCTTCACACATCTGTGAATTTCCACATCCAAGCTCGAGGACCTGCATGATAGCCATACTCCATCAAAAGAGGAAAAAGGGCAGCAATATTATTCTTAAAAAATGAAACTGGGCTGATATATAATGTTGATAAAAGCCAACTATTGAACAACTAATAGAGAGTTTAAAGCTTTCTTCTCATTGTTCACTTTCATTTGCTATCAAATTTATTTATCTCCCTGATTCTATAGTTTCATGTTACCTTTATCAGATTTCAATGTGAACAATCATCTTTGTTAAAATTTTGAATGTCACTTTTCTATACAGCAGCACTAACTTGATGTATAAAAGTTGATGATGCGAGTGAAAAAATGATTGGTTGTAATGTGTTAAGCAGAAATTCCACGGATAATAATCACTTCTCCCTATATCTTTATTTTTTTTTCTGTACATTAAATTTTGTATGAAGGGCTGGCTTGACTCAACGGTAAGCTGACTTGCCGTGAAGGCTAAGGTAGTAGGTTCAGATCAGCCTCCCTGCAAAAAGCAGGGGTATAAGGGCTGCCTGGTATATTAAATATTCCCTTTGCCAGTACCCCTCATCAAGTGGGGACTGGAACTAGGTTGACCTATTTACATTAAATTTGTATCTTCAGAATAGAAGTAGAGTTTCTGGTAAAAAATGGAAGTATATCAAGAATTTACTATATGCAGATATTGACAGAGAAACAAACCACCAGCTTCTAGCAGACTAGCACAACATGTTTCAAGATTTATAGTATACTTCAGGCTCTAAAGCCTTTTCACCCTCTCAAGTATGTTTCTTTTCTTCTTTGGGGAAAAGAAACAAAGGCAAGTACTACTACACTTAAAAGTCATAACAAACCCAACAACAGATCATGACAGGAAATCAGAAACCTGGGCTGCATCACCTAAACATGTCCTGTCTTACAAATAAAACAAAGTAAACCAACAAGACGTCATCAAAAATCCAGTTTTTATCACGGCCAAAAAGTTTTCTTTTCCAAGACAAAAAATACTTTAGCTTTATTCAATTATGAAAGCTTTGTCTTGCAAGACTAAATGTAACACATGAATAGAGAAAAGGGAATTACAGAGAAATGAGGAGAAAGGTGGGATTGAATGAGGTGGCGAAAGTGGGAATAATCCTTGAACCACTCATACTGCTCCTCCTTGGAAAATCTCTCGTCCCTAAATATATAATATCAACAACCATATATATATATAAGTAACGTTAAATTTATGGGTAGGTGGAAATTAAGAAAAAGCGAAGGTTGTTACCAGTAATGAGGATCAAGGTAGGCCGTAGCAGACGACGGTTCTGCCTGCGCGCCATTCTTCTTCTCCATTGTGTCCATCAAAATTCAAACCCTTCGCTAACACCTTCTCTGCTTTCAAATTCAATGTCCTTCTCTTTTTCTGCTTCCTTGAGGCCCATTTAGGTAAATGCCAAAATAAAATTGGGGCTATAAGTGACATTCTACAAGAAAGAATTATATCCATCATTTAATCTTTTTAATTAACCATGAGAGCATCCCATATTCCCACCCCCAGAAGTTTAGTTAAGAGCAATTAAGCCTTTTAAGTAGGGGTGCACAAATGACGGACATGACTGGGCCACCTATATGCCCTAGTCATGTCCTAAATAATTGTCGGGCCAGAATTTTTGGCCCGAGACCCGGTCATGTCCTGTTTGGCCCGACACCGAGATCGGGCCGGACATGACCACCGGGCCACATGACGGACCATGTTGGTCCCAACTTTTTTTTTGTACAATTAAATAAAAAACTTCCACTTTTCAACCATTAAATAAATTGATGTATTATGTAGGAAAAATAAAGAATTGTAATCAACTATTTTTAAATTAAATAAGTAATTAATTAATTATGAAATAGTTTGATAATTGTGTTAATTAATCAAAATATTTTTACTAGAAATAATAAAATTATCGGGTCGGGCGTCCTGTTGGTCATGAAGCATATGCCCTGGTCATGTCCTACCCGATAGTCAGGTCGATCATGTCCTAATCGGGCTGGTCTCGGGCCACTTCGTGACAGACCATTTTGGCATAGGACCGGATCGGGTCATGACGGGCCAAACGGACCACCGGGCTTTTGTGCAGCCCTACTTTTAAGTATTTTTTTTAAGGAGCAATCCCTAACGTGGTTTTTTTGCCGCGCTAGAATTTTTTACCTACTGGATGTGATTATGACCGGCCAGCTATGATTTTTAACTATGAACTAATTAAAAAAATTGTATAATGCTTTTAAAGCTATGACAATGAAATGAAATACTCCCTCCGGTCCTAAATATAAGACTTAATTAACTTTTTCTGGAAAATCCTTAAAAAAGCAAAAAAAGTTAATTATAAATTGATTTACCTAATTTTTTTCCCTTAAACTAGTTTATTTTACCTATAAACTAATGGATAATCTAAAAATATATCAAATATGTCATCATTTAATAACCTATTTCGCAACCTTAAACTCTCCAAAAAAAAGTCAATTAGGTCATATATTTAGGACTGGAGGTAGTAGTTTTTAATCCTTTAACAAATAATACCATATAATTTTAAATAAAAATGACTATGGTTATAATATATCAAAAAAAACTTTAGGGTGGGGATGCTTTTTTGGAAAAACTTTAACCCATCTTTTAATTTTGTACTAAACTTTAATTTGCTCTCTTAATATTGAAAAGCAACGCTTTCATTGGTTTAATCTTGATATATTTCTATACTCCCTCTTTTCCTTCGTATATTTATCCAATTTGATTAATTTTATTGGATGGAGGATATCAATTAAAACTAAAATAATATGATTTCTCTAAACTACCCTATCTACATATGTACCCTTCATCTCTATCTTGTTTATTACTATTTAGGAGTATCAATGTAGATAATATGAGAAAATTAGAAAAAAATGTTTTATATTTAGAAAAAGAGGATATTCGCTAATAGTATCAATTTGAGTTCTAAATGATTTATTGTAAAGTTTCCTTCTATAGATTATTAGAAAATAGTGAATGATTTATTGCTAATTTTTTTAATAAGCACTTATAAATTTCAATTGAAAAACATTTATATTTAATATATTGTAGGACGCTGAAAATAAACAAACCCTTGAAATATGTAGATAAATTTCATACACCCTATAATTAAAATGTCATAATTACGTGCCAAATTAACATTGTTAATAATTTTACTATTAAAGTTTTTATTTACAAATACATTATAGATAATTTATTACAACTTTGTTAGTGATTTGCAAAGACATCATAGATAATTAAAAAACACACACCATTTTGTTTTTTTTTAGAGAAATTCCATATTGGTATTTTCTTGAACTCGGACTGTAAGTGTAAGTAAGCACGTTTGTATTAATCAAGGTATTATCCGATGAAGTGAATACTTGCATGTTAAGTCATTACTAGCTGGAAATGGATCACATGCATGAATGTGCACCAACCATTCTATGTTTTGATCTCTTTCCCGAACTTCGAATCACTTTCCCTAACTTCAATACTAGTCACATTTTTAACAAGATTAACCAATGTTATGTTAACTCAAGCCTTGCCGCTCAATCCAAGTGTGAATCATCTACTTGTTGACCAGTACTCCTTCATTAAAAAAAGACTAGTATATTTAATTGACTTGTCCGAAAGCCCTTTAATATACACTCATTAATGATTTGTTACTTCTAGATAAGTATCTTGAGCATATTGTTTTTCCTTCCCGCATTGAAATGTTATCCATTTTTCTTCGTAATTTCCTCCTAAGCTCAACGTGTGACTCCTTCTTCCTTTCGAGAATATAAATTAAAAAAACATGTTTGCTTTCTTTCCGCGTTAAAACGCTGTAATAAGAGAGAGATAAGAAGCAGCTTTAAGGTTACATACATATATAATAAGTCATCAGCTACTCATTTATCGGCAACTATTCATTTCTGACATACCAAGGAATGGTAGGTATTAAATGCTAAAGTTTTCACTTTTTCCAACTCCACCCTTTATTAAATGACGCGTTTTACACTTTCAATATTGAATCTCTATTAATAACAGGGGTAAAGTGAAAAAAACATTTAATGCGAAAGTTACTGACTTAAACTATTAAGGACAAAAATTAAAGGTTGTTTTTGACTTATAATAAAGACAGAAGTACTAGTTTAGTACATTCCTTCCCGCGTTCTCCCTTCTCTTTCTAAAGCGTGCAAGCTACTCTCAATTTCTTAAATTCTTCCACATTTCTTCTTCCTCCTAATCTATCTTCCTCCTCTTCTTCCTATATATATATTGCTTTCGCTATTTACAGTCACCGAAATCTCATAGATCAACTTCAACAGATTTCTCTATTGTCTTCGTTCATCACTTTCAAAAGGTTCGATCTTGGCACTCATTTGCTTCTTCTTTGTCAGATTTATTGTTCTCTTGAGCTGAAATTAGGAATTGGGTTTTTGCTTCACTGTTTAGAAAGAGAGAAAATTTGGTGAAAGTCACTGTCTTTTGTCTGATTACAATTGATTCTGATTATTCTGTTTGTTTAGTTAGATTTGAGGTTTGTAGAAGATATGGGGAGTTCTATGAGCAGAAAGATGCCTGAATCTTCAGCTACTGTTATTGATCCCAATACTGATATGCAATTTGCAAATGAATTGAGCTCATATGAATCTATGTGCAAGCTAGATGCTGATATGCAGTTATTTAACACTGCCTTGCATGATAGAACAAATCATGCTATAACTGCTCTTGCTGATGGTGTGGAACTACGGTCCCTTTCGTTCGAATCTCTCAAACAAATTACTGAATGTCTTTTGGAGATGAATCAGGAAGTTGTGAAAGTCATATTGACTTGCAAGAAAGACATATGGAAAAGCCAGGAGCTATTTGAGCTTGTTGAGGAGTATTTTGAGAATAGCTTGCAAACTTTGGATTTCTGTGCTGCATTAGAGAAGTGTATCCAGCGAGCTCGTGACAGCCAGTTGTTGATCCTCGTAGCGCTTCAGCAATTCGAGGAGGAAGCGAAATTGCCTGGAAACTCTTATGAGAGGACATTGCAGGAGTTGAAGGCTTTCAAGGCTGCTGGTGATCCTTTCACTGAAGAGTTTTACCAGATCTTTCAGTCTGTTTATAAGCAGCAGATACTTATGCTTGAGAAGTTGCAAATCCGGAAGCAAAAGCTTGATAAGAAATTTAAACATGTGCACACTTGGAGGAAGGTCACTGGTACAATATTTGTGGCCACATTTGCTGCTGTTTTGATTTGTTCAGTTGTAGCAGCAGCCATTGCTGCTCCACATGTTGCTGCTGTTCTCGCTGCTGCTGCCACCATCCCGATTGGGTCGATGGGGAAGTGGGTAGACTCACTGTGGAAGAACTATGAGAATGTGTTGAAAGGTCAGAAGGAAGTGATTAGCTCAATGCAAGCTAGTACCTTTGTTGCTATAAAAGATCTGGATAGCATCCGACTTTTGATCGATAGGTTGGAGATTGAGATCAAGGCCTTAATTCAGACTGCAGAGTTTGCCATTGAAGTAGAAGCTGTGAATGAAGCTATAGAGGAGATCAAGAAGAGGCTGGGAGTGTTTATGAAGAATGTTGAAGATTTGGGAGTTCAAGCTGATACTTGCAGCCGTGATGTTCGAAAGGCTAGGACTGTGGTTCTGCAAAGAATTATAAGGCATCCTCAAAAGTGAAGACTACTGATTTAAAAGCATTCTTATCTGTATTTAATTCCTTGATGTTAATATATCTTCAATCTGCAGACATTAGGAGGGTTCTTGTTCTGAAATATTAGAATCACACGTTGAATTAGTTTATTCATTCTGTTTGTTGAGACAGCTAAATTTCTTGTTCCTTTCAGCCAATAGTGTATTGATTTGAGTATTTATTTATTTAAGTATTCTGATTTTTGTTCTTCATTCTTGTTCTCCGGAGATCAAACTCGTTTCTGACTCTTTATGCTTAATATCTTGCTTCACTTGTTTATATTTTAGAGGATAGAGATTTGAATATTAAGGAACATAAATGGGTGCCAAACACACAAACACACCCTAGGTTGCTGGGAATTCTAATTGTTCAAGGTGCTTCTTGAGTTTAGATTCTGGTATGAAACGTTAATAGATGGTTGTGTTTTGCTGTTGTGTTTGGTCCGAAAAGTGTGTTAAAAAAAAAAATGATTGTGCAGCTTTTGGGGTGGGAATGTGAAGTTACTTTTTTTAAAAAAAAAATTATTCGGTGCAATTAGTGTATTAAATCTGAATCCGGTTTCCCTAATAAGCATAGAGCTGGGTAAGAGAATACATTTTGACCATTACTTACTTGCAATCTCAGCCTTTCATTACAGTTTTGTTTTATTTCCATTATCTTCCTAATCAAATTAACAAATTAAGGATGTTAATTAAATTAGTTATTATCAGATGATGTTACCAAATTCACCCTAATTATATACTTTTATCTTCACTCTCTTCTCTTACTTGTTTATTATAGATAAACACTATTAGGGTCAATTTGGAAAAAGTTGGGGAGAATTAGAAAATGGACTTATATTTAGGAACAAATTTAAATCTAAAAGTGATCTTATATTTAGGAACTGAACGAGTATTTTAGTATTGTGAGGTTAGTTATGATATTTTGATAAACCCGTATTGTGTTTGAGAGGAAAGTTTCAATCGAACTGTACGCACTGATGTTAACTAGTACTGATTTGATTAAAATCAAGGAGGAAAGTGTAGGAAATTATTAGATTGACAAGATAAAGGAAACAAAAAAAAAACTGAAATGGATGGCTGAGATTGCAAGTAACTAATGGTCAATATGTGTTCTCTTGCCCCGCACTCCTTATTAAAAGACATATCCATAGTTTCTTTACCATTTTAGTTTGTTTTTGCTTCAAGCAAATCAGGTTTTCTAGTTTAAAAGACATATCCATCTGCATTTATGTGGTATCCTCACATATCTGCCGCCCTGCCGGTGTGATAAACGCAGGTGACACTTCAAAACATGTACATTACCAATTTCAATTTACAAGTCAAATTCAATTTAACATTTAATAATTTTCATAAATCAAATTGAAATTATACCACAACAATATATATTGTAAATCTAATGGTCAAAAACATTTTTTAAAAAAATTTCTTATCTCAAATTTATTCAATATTAATTTAATTTGTTCTTGTTTAAAAACATCTAATTATGTTCTCATAGTTTGAATTTTTTAAAAAAATTTATTTATTCTTCTTAATGTATTTTTCCCAATGTTATTTTTTCTCAAATTTGAACTAATTTTCTTCCTTTACTTAAACTTTCATTAACAGCAAGATTATATGCAATTAATTAGTGAAAAAAATAATAAATTTTTGTTTGAAATTTTAATAATACAAACTGAATTAATATTTTTGAACCATTTATTTGGCTCAATCACAATTATAAAATGTAAAGATATAAGAGAAATTGAATGTAAACAACTAAACATGACATTATAAGAATACCATTTCCTATGACTCAATTTTACCCTTCAAGTAACCACCTTGTACCACTGACTAATAACAGGTACAATTTTACCCTTAAAGTAACCAAAGTGGTCCAATTTTACCCTCTGGCGAATGTAATGTTGACACGTGTCGTCCACGTGTCAACATTACATTCGTCAGAGGGTAAAATTAGACCACTTTGGTTACTTCAAGGGCAACATTGTACCCGGTGTTAGTTTAGGGTGCTCAGTGATCCGGGGTAATTACTTGAAGGGCAAAATAGGGTCATTGCCCTTTCCAATACAATTAAATCATATATTTTGTACAAAGTCAATTATAGTATTAGGAGTTCAGATTAAAACATAATAGTATCAAGAGGTTAAAAAAAATATTTTAGAAGCTGTGATTTTATATTAAACATTGTAACAAACTTGCAAGTTCTATTTAATACTAGCATGACTCAAATGCGCTACTTTGTGTATCATATACTCAATCGATTTGTGCTGCTTCCACTGAAATGAAAATTTCCATGTGCCATGTATTGTTCCTACCAATAATCCATACAAGAACAATATCCTTCTTTGAAGTGATGAAAACGATTGCGATCTCTTACTACTATCACCCTCCCATAAATCTTGGACAACAACTTCGTCACAGTGTGACAATCATTACAGATTCTAAGGTTCTTCACTATTCTAATAGGGACACCTGGAGCTGTGCTTATAAGACCAAATGCCATAGCCAACTTTTCACTGTGATAATTTAATGCCGTTTCTTTCTCTTCCCCATCTACAATATTTTGCAACACAGAAGATGTATCTGGTGTGTATCCAACTTCTTCTAGCTTTTCTCTCATCTCACCTACCATGTCATAAATTTTCTCAGCTTCTGGATGTGACTTATCTCCCATAACAAAGTCATGAACTGAGCCATTCACTTCAATGGATGTGATACCAGGTTCTTTGCTAATTCCCACATCTTTCATGCCTCTCCTTATGCTAGCAACATCATCCCATCTTTTTTCTGCTGCATATATATTTGACATCAGAACATAATAACCACACTTATCAGGTTCTAGTGACAGAAACTGTTTTGCAGCCCATTCTGCAATTTTGATATTTTTGTGGACTTTACATGCTGCAAGTAGGGATCCTAACACAACCATGTTTGGCCTCATGGGCATGCTGCTAATTAGTTCCTTGGCTTCGTCTAGTAATCCTCCTCTACCAAGAAGGTCAACCATACAGCCATAATGCTGGACATTTGGAACTAAATTGCATTCATGGACCATTTTCTGAAACAGTTTTTTCCCTTCCATCACTAGTCCAGCATGGCTACAAGCATGAAGAACTCCAACAAATGTGGTTTCATTAGGGATGACTCCTAGTTTTTCCATTTCTGACAAGAGTTCTAATGCCTCCTTTCCTTGACCATGCATTGCGAAACCCGATATCATGGCATTCCACATTAGTGTTTCCCTGTCAGTGGTATTAGTAAACAGCTGATAAGCTGCATTAATGTCTCCACACTTAGCATACATGTCCACCAAAGATGTTTTTAGAATCATATCTACTTTAATTTTATGCTTGTCTATGTAGGCATGAACCCACTTGCCCATTTCAAGGGCTCCAGCTTTTGCACATAGCAAAAGAAGATTAGACATGGTCACTTCATTTGGTCTTATTCCACAACTAGTCATCTGGACAAAGGTATCAAAAGCTTGGTCTATACAATTGGTTTGCGCATAAGCTGAGATCAAAGCACTCCACATTGTTAAATCTTTATCACTAATGCTATCGAAAACAGATCTCGCACTTCTGGAATCGCCACATTTGCCATACATATCAATCAAACCAGTAGCCAGAACCAAGGATATCTTAAACCCGTTTCTTAAAGTCAATGCATGCAACCATTTTCCAAGTCCAAGAGAACCTATAAATCCACACTCCTTGTAAAAACTAAGCATTGTAATCTCATTTGGAAACAGACCCTCTTTCAACATATTGGCAAACAGTGTGACCCCTTCATTTAAATCAATGCAATGAATGCACCCTGCAATCATAGTAGTCCACGAAACTATGCCACCATCAGATAACCCATCAAAGAGCCTTTTTGCATAAGTTATAGTATTACATTTAGCATACATATCTATTAAAGCAGTTGTTAGAGGAACTCTAGATCTCTCATAATTCTGATTCCTCACCACATAAGCATGCATGGCTTTACCCAATCTTGAATCAGCACATTCAGCAAAAACATCAGTCATGTTTATCATTGCAGCCTCACTAGGCTTAATCCCCTGATCCTGCATTTCCCTAAGAAGACTCATTGCTTCATCAACCATACCCCTTTGACTATAACTCCTGATCATAGTACTCCAAGAAACAACATCTCTATTCACCATCTTATCAAACAACTGGCGTGAAAGTTTCAGGCTTTCACACTCACTGTACATCAGGATTAAGGCATTGCAAACAAAAGTATCCGTATCCAATCCATTTTTCACCACAAAACCATGTATCTCTTTCCCTATTAAGTTCTCAGAAATTAGGCAGCAAGCTTTGAGAACTGAAGGTATGAGGAAATTGTCCACTTCTAAGTCATTTCTACGCATGTGGGTATAGATTTTCACAGCTTCTTTGGGGGAACTGTTCTTGATGTAAGAGGTTATTAGGAAACTGTAAAGTGATAATGGACTGGAGTAACTATGAAGTGCAGTAAAAGGTATTTGATGAGTGTAATTGAAACATGTTTTGATGAAGTGGGTATGGATTTGCTTGGTTTCTTCTAGATTGGGGTGCTGTTCAATGAGAGAGGGAGAAAAGTTTGGTGAGAATTGAATGGAAGAATTCAAAGTGGGAGAGTGAGGAAGCATTGGAAAATTCTGAGCTTTGGAAGGGTGAGAATTTGTATAGAACATGGCAAGGCTAAATAAAATTTTAGAGGGAGATTTGAACTACAAGACAGTGCATGTTTGTTTGTTAGAGCAGGATTTCATGTTGGATTGGAATGAGGAGAATGATTGTTGAATGAGATTTATGTTTGGATTCAAAAGGGAATTGGAATAATATATCATTATTCTCTTTCAAAGGGAAGAGTATTATTGGCAGATAAAAGTGAGTAGTATTTGGTTTGGTGGTAAATCAGTAAATGTATGCATTGCAAATTTTTGTGGTCGTTGAATGACACAGTTAGATAAGGCTGATAATAATAAATTAATATTGTTGAAACAAAAGAGGGAGATTTTTCTTAACCAGAGAGACAGATTTTAGCGCCAAAGAAACAAAAGGAAAAAAAGGTCCCACCGAGATTTGAACTCGGGTTACTGGATTCAGAGTCCAATGTCCTGACCACTAGACCATGGGACCATTGTTAATGGAAAGTACCAATAAAGAGTATATCTTTATATCTTTATATACTATATCTTCTTTTAGTTAGTAAGGCAACTTAGGTGAGAAGAATACTAAAATCATTTTCATGAAAATATAGCCTTTAAATCTTTAGACCTAGTTTATTTAAGGGAAAAACTTATATCAAGTTCCCAATATACAGGTTCTCAAGTTCTCCAATCACTGAGTGCCACGTGGATTAATTAAACTTCACACTGTTACTCTCCTTATTCCCCTCTGTCTACTTCATTTTCTCTCTTTCCTGTGCTTTCTCTCTCCTTCTACCTTTTCTCCACTCACACACATATGCCCATTCTCTTCTCTTTCTCTCTCCATTCACGCACAATCTCTCTCCGCTTCCACACCCACCCACCATTTTCATTCTAATGGTGTTGCAAACTTCATCTTCGCCTACTATGAAAACGCCGTAGTCACAACGGTCACCGTTGAAGGTGTGTTCGGAGATCCAATGCCTCCTTCAACCTCCCACCTTCACCGGTCATCACCCAAGGCGGCGGCGGCGTACTTTCCGTCGTCCTTTTTCCCACAACCATCTCCTCCTCTTTCCCTCTCTCGCCAACCACATCGAAGTCGCCGTACAGACTTAAGCGGAATTTTCTGGCGAGATCCACCGGAAATGGTAAGCAACCACCACCATTTTTAATCTCCTACTTCATAAATCATCAACCTTCAATTTCGCAGGGAGATTCTCAGCGAGATTTGTGATTTTGTTAATTGCTACTTGGTGAGAGAGATCGAAGAGTGTTTTTATGGTTGTGGATGGCGACGGCGGTGGCAGCGGTGATGACGGCGGCGAGGAGAATGACGGATCGGAGACGGTGAGGTTGTTATTGTTGTTCTTCGTTGACGAGCCGTCACCGGCACGGCCACCGTGATGGTGATCTGGTCATTGATTCCCGGCGAATCATCTTCCACAAAGACGAAGATGATTAAGGGAGAATACTAATGAATGCTTTTCTTGTTGTGTGTGCGCTTATGGATGTGAGAGGGAGAAAGATGTATCATGTATGTATGTATGGGAATGTTTGATCGTGATTTTTGTTTCATTCAATGGTGGTCAGATCTGCTCTACCAGATAAAATGGGAAGAATGGGGAGATCGCAAATTGCAAACGGAGGGAGAGACCCCACCAAACGGAGTTAATGTTTATGTGAGACAGGTGGCAGTTTTCTATAGGGTAACTGGAGAACCTGGATATCCGGGACAGGATGTAAGTAAGGTCCTTTATTTAATATTGAAAATATTGTTATAATAATACTATATTTATTCGAGTGAAATATAATAATAATACTATATTAAATGTTTATATTTGATTTTATTGCAATATTTTATTTTCATTATATGTATAAAAATATCTTAAATTATACTCCCTCCGGTCCTAAATATAAGACCTAATTGACTTTTTTAGAAAATCTTATAAAAGAGCAAAATAAGTTAATTATAAATTGATTTACCTAATTTTTTCCCTTAAATTAGTTTATTTTACCTATAAACTAATGTATAATATAAAAATATATCAAATATGTCATTATTTAATAGCGAAATTCGCAATCTTAACCTCTCCAAAAAAAGTCAATTAGGTCTTATATTTAGGATCGAAGATAGTATTTAAAATGTACAATTTGTAAATATGTAGGCTACGATTACTTCCTTATGTATCAAAAAAAAAAAAATACGTAGGCTACGCCTTTAACAAGACATGAAACCTTCATAAGCTTTGGAAGAAGGATCCTCTCCTGTTTCAACTCTCTACAATTTCCTTTTCTACCCGACTTTTTTTTAATTTTTTAGTGACATCTTGATATTTTATTTGTAAAAAACTATTCAATTTTCAATTTTATATAAGCATAGAGTTAAAACTTTTAATTAGTTTATGTGTGAGTACATCCTTCACCACACCAAGAAACACAACGTATACCATGGACGACATCATCGGTAGATTAATCAACGTTCAAGAAGATGAAATTGGGATAGCCGTAGAGCTATCCCAATTTCTAAGGACACAACCGCTAAGAGAGTCGAACACTGCCAAGCTCATGGTTTCTAGGAAGCACAAATCAAAGAGTTAAAACTTTTATGAATAATAAGATTGCATTATCAACCATGACATGACATTGCATAACAGTTTAACATACTTATGCAATTGAACCAACCAAACATACCTAAGTTAAGCGTATTATTCAGATAAGAGTGTGTAAAAATAAACACAAAACAAAAGATTTTCTAAAATGAGAATGTCTGATACTAATCATTTTGTTAACACAAACATTATACAACATAAACAACAAACAGTTTTTTTAAACGAAATAAATCACAAACAGTTTGATACCATGTTTGTTACCATAAAGTTTGACCTTGTCCAATTTTTTTCATTAGTTGTAAATAATTTTGTATTATATAGATTTAGGAAAATATTACTCCCTCAATTCCTTTTTGTATAAACTTTAAATTTAAATACTTTAATTTTGTGAAGGTATATGTTCCAAATTTCAGTTAAAAAAGGTACATGCTTCAATAATAAAAGAAGGGAAACCCTAAATTTTAAATTTATTATAAAAAAAAAGGTACATTGTTCAAAACACAATATTTTAAATTATTTACTGATTTTTACTTCCCCTAAATTTATTTATCTCATACATCTTTTATCTTCATCCCCTCCATTTTATCACACTTTTCCCTCTATCCATTTTCCATCATTCTCTTTCATCTTTATCTTCTCTTATTTCCACACTCTTGTTATCTTTTCCTACACAAATATGGATATAATTAGGGTCGACATCTCGACACTACAAAGAGTTTTATATTTAACATTCACGTTGTAAAAACTATTCGCCCACTAAAATTGAATAGGTCTAAGCATAGGTCTAAATATTTTTTTAAAAAAAAACATAGATCTAAGTTATCTCCGTTTGCTTTATACACTGATTATCTATGACATAAACACGCTTCAAGCGACCTGCAATGCTTCTTCACGTTTCAAATCAAACACCTTGATTAGCACATCTTCAACCACCTGTTTGAAAACAAATAATAAGCGAAAGCTTATTAGCTGTATCACCCTAAAACGCATACTAGAGAATACCACAGAAATAAGAATGTTTGACTGCCCATGTAGAAATCCATTACGCTTTTGTGATTATTACTTGACAGTTTTGATTATTTTAATTACACGTACTAGTAGTAAGAAAATGATATTCATTATAGTATTCAAAATCACTTATTTTTCTCAATTTTTTTTTATGTCTATTGAATGAAATGTTTTATATTATCTCTTAGGCAATGGAAATTACCTTGTCAGGTGTAGATGCACCTGAAGTTATGCCAATTGTTAACGGACCCTCTGGTAGAAAGTTTTCTTTCTCCACCAGCTCACCATGCTGGTACCAAAAAAACAATATCAATCAATAGAGAAAAGAGCTAATAAAAGTTGACCAGGTTTAAGTCACTATGTTCAAGCTCACCATCAATTTGTATGCTATTCTGTTTCCTGGACCAATTCTTTGCTCACTGTCAATCCAGTAAGAAGGAATCCCACGTTCCTCTGCTATCTCTTGCAAGTGTGATGTGTTGCTTGAGTTCCACCCACCAACTACTAGCATAAGATCCAAATCTTTCTCCACCAGCTTGTACATAGCATCTTGTCTCTCCTGAAAATGGTCAAAGGTTTAGTTTAACAGGTGATTAGATTAGAGACACAATGTATTTTCTTCAAGGGAAAAGATGAAGAGAAAGCAAAGTATGGGGAAGCTTGAGATTCTACATAGCTTAAATAAGAACAACCGTGCCCAAAAAAAAACAAAAAACAAAAAACCATCCCCCAAAGTCAGAGGGGAGAAAATAACTTACCATAATTGATAAAAAAATAAAACATGTTGGCATATGTATCTATGCCTGCAGAAGAGAAACTACCTGAGTAGCATCACAAATGGTGTTGAAGCTTAAGAAGTGTTCATTGACGTTTGCCACACCATATTTCCGCATCATAGTCCTCTCTAATAGTTTACCTGTAAAATGAGAAGATCTATAAATATCAAATATATAAATATCAAATCATAATTCTTTTCTCCAAAGAGATTGATTGAGATTGGGCAATATAAACAAACCAATCTCTTCAGTTTCTCCCTTGAGCATTGTTGTTTGGTTAGCAATGCCCACCTTAACCAAATCAACGTCTGGGTCAAACCCTTTAGAAACGGCAAATTTAAATTTCTGCCGAGAAAAATGCAAGCAATGAATTACGATCACAATATAGTCCAGAGAACTAATTTAAAAAGCACCATAAATCATGTAGAAAAACAAAATTTACCTCTAAAAATGCATCTCTCGTTGAACTGGATCCATTAAGTCCACCACCAAGAATATAATCACAAACATATTCAGCCTGAATCAATTCAACAAGAATGTAAGTAACAAAGAGCAGGACATTAACAGTCATGCAGAATTTTTAGTGTCACAAGAGAATGAAACTTTCTTCAACTTAACCCAAAAGAAAATCTGAGTAATAGCTGCAACATAGGACAAACCTCAGCCATATTCTTCACAATGATATACTTCCCAGCAAATGATGCAGTCGCTACAGTTTCCTCATGAGAATATTTACCATGTATGACAGATGTGTATTCTCCTTTCTTGTGCTTTTCAACCGTATTCCAGACCTTCAAGCAATTAATTGAAGAAATCGTGTCAGTAGATGGGATGAAAAATATATGATATATGAATTCGAATCATGAACAACAAGCAGCAGTGCAGCAGAAAGCCACCCCTGTAAATGAATATACCTTTACAACCCATGGGCAAGTGGTATCAACAATTTGTACATTCTTCTCACTCAAAGTCAACATCTCATCCACTGCAGCTCCAAAAGCAGGCAAAACCACAACATCACCCTGGTTGATGACATCAAATTGTTTATTTCCATCCTTCAAAGGAACATTCTGCACTTGCATCTCTTCTAATCTCTGCATTAATAATTCTTCGGGTTCAGTAATTATGCAACTTACTACAATTGGCAAATGAAAATAGCCCCTCCCCGTCCAGTAATATTCCCCCATGAAAACTCCCTTATATTTAGGAACCGAGGTAGTATGTGATAAGATAGCATTTAAAGAAAATCAAATAATTAATGACATAGAAAATCTACCAAAAGGAGACAACATGGAAACCTCATGAACTGAATAGTTATGCTCACACAAGTGTCCAAACCAGAAAAGAAAAGTGGATTAAATAGTACAACCCCTCAAAGCAAGATCATTCATTCCAAGTACAAAAGCTAAGTCTAACCAATACATGGCCATACCAAGAACCAAGTTACAGGCAAGATTGAAGAACACTTGCTCAACTAATAGTACACTACCAGGCAATGACCTATTGTCATAACAAATGCGTGGATCCATACTCATAAGATTCGACAATACTTTTACGTTGGCTGTCGAAGTCTAACACAACCCTACTCCTTTATCCGGGCTTGGGACCGGCTATAAATATAGGAGAAGTATCTCTTACAAGATTGAAGAACACTGATAATGATAAAAATATGTGAGACCTTATTAACAGTTGGGTTGTGGATGATTTCGTTGGTAATCCAAATTTTTTCAGTTGGAAACTGTTGTCTAGCCTCGTAAGCAATCTGAACAGCCCGTTCAACTCCCCAGCAGAAGCCATAAGCTTCAGCCAGCGACACTGTGACATTACCCCACGTGTACTCATATCCATTCTCCTTCAAAGTCTTTATGATGTCACCTGAAATCCCAACACAACCACACGCAAAATCAAAACCACTACAAAACCATACATCAAATCAAAGTCAACGCTAATGCATCACACATTAATTAAAGCTTGAGTTGACTAAGCACAAGCTTGGATTACCACAAATTTCAATCTCGATTTCAAATATGTCACAAAAATTGAAGAAAATAACCCAATAAAGTTGGAAATACAGCGGGTAGAGTTAGAAAATTTAAAAAGAAAATGAGCTCAATTAAAAAGGACATAGAATTGAACATATTAGCTCATCAAAACAGAGGTCAACACTGCATGCATCAATAAAATTAAGCTCAGATTACCACATATTTCAACCTCAATTTCCAATTTCTGAAGTGAGCAAGTAAAACCCAATAGGAAAATCCAATAAAATTGGAAACATTAAGAGAAAATAAGCTAAGAAAATGAAAAAGACTCAATCTTTAGCATATTAGACAAGTGGGAATTGAGTGAAGGTACTTGTGTATTCACGATTCATGAGTTCAAGAGTAGCTTCCTTGTGGCCAAATCCTCTGCGATTGTAGTTCTTACTTCTGGTGAGATTCTTGCGGAACACCTTGGCATCGAAATCAGAGTCCACTTCATCAGAAGAAGAAGAAGAAGAAGAAGAAGAAGAAGAAGAAGAAGAATGGGCAGAGCATTTAATGGAAAGAGGCTTCCAGCATCGGAGAGAGGAACATGTCTTTGAGAAATTGTCTGGTAAGGGCAAAGCAAAGTCGGTGCGTGTAGGAGAGAGAGTGCAGAGATGTGGAGAGATGGCCATGGAGTTGAGTTCAAAGGTTGTACCTCAAATTGCAGAGTTAGCAACAACCTTAAGCTTGTTCTTCTTGGTTGTTATGCCACTCAGCAAACAGACAGCTCGCGCTTCTCGTTTTCTCTCTCTCTCTCTCTCTCTTTTAGTGGTTCCTTATTTTTCCTACACAATTTCTTCATTTCTTTTTAATTATTCTGACTGAAACAAATGGTTTCATTACCATAACAAACTCATCAAAACTCAATACCAAGCAGAATATTATACTCCCTCCCTCCTAAATATAAAATCTAGTTGATTTTTTTGGAAAATCCTAAAAAAACCAAAATAAGTCAATTATAAATTGATTTACCTGATTTTTTCGCTAAGCTAGCTTATTTAACGTATTAACTAATGGCTAATCTAGAAATATATCAAATATATCATAATTTAATAGTAACATATTTTGTAACCTTAACATCTCCAAAAAAAAAATCAACTAGATCTCATATTTAGGACTGGACAGAGTATTATTGTATAGTAAAATTGAGTGTGTCCCTGCCATTTGTTAAAGGTGTTTGAGTTCAATACCTGGGAAATTTCTTTAATCCATGGGCAACTCTGAATTAAACTAATTGGTTCTAAAGAGGAAGAATGGATAACAAGTTTCTGCAAAAAATAAAACTTAGAGAAAACTACTACTCCCCCCGGTCCTAAATATAGGACCTAATTGACTTTTTTTGGAGAGATTAAGGTTGCGAAATAGGTTATTAAATGATAACATATTTGATAGATTTTTATATTATCCATTAGTTTATAGGTAAAATAAACTAGTTTAAGGGAAAAAATTAGGTAAATCAATTTATAATTAACTTATTTTGTTTTTTAAAGGATTTTCCAGAAAAAGTTAATCAGGTCTTATATTTAGGACCGGAGGGAGTACTATTCTTCTGATTTTAAATATGTATAAGACTTAGTTAACTTTTTTGGAGAATCCCAAGAAAGTTAAATTAAATAATTAAAAATTGATTTTCCTAAATTTATACTTTAAATTAATTTATTTGACTTATAAGCTAACACATGATGATCTAATAATATACAAAATATGTTATGATTAAGAGGTTCATTTGATTTTGTTAGGATTTTCCAAAATAGTTAATTAAGTCTTACGAGGAACTTAAAAACAAAATTACAATCACAAATGATTCTTTGAGCCCGATTCCTTTACAATTCACATGGGTATATAATTCCTTCTAAATGATGCTTTAGCTTTGGAGCATTTCGAGCATCTTTAACTATAATATTGGTAAGAGGGTTTGTTGATATACTTGCCCATCAAATTAGGTGAATCTCATTTTTTTTTTACTCCAATAAATCAACTGCTAAACTTCCCTCTCTAAGCTTTGAATATGAGAAAATAATTAATCCCAACTCTTAATTGATGAATTCATTCACTCCAATTGTGAAAATTTTAGATTTTTTGGCCAAATTAAATGATATATAGTATTTTGCAAATGAGGAAAATTAAGACACAAAGCACAAAATAAAGCATCTACAAAAGATAGACCAAATAACAATACTTAAAAAATAACAGAACCCTACAAAGTTGTCAAACCTTAACCCTTCCCAATCTGCAATTAGGATAAGGTTGTCTTTTAATGATACTAAAACAAACAAAGAATGGAATCTATGATTACCAAAAATTCAAGCTACCATCTTGATTTTGATAATTTAATATCCACTCATCCTTTTTTTTGGACAAATATCCACTCATCCTTATTATTATTACCTCAACTATTCAGCAAAATCTCATTATGAAGCCATGGATAATGGAAATTTTGTGTAATTAAGCCTATTCATATTATTTTATTCAGAAAACAATGGTAACAACCAACCCAAAATAATAAAATTACATATAGCATAGATATGTGAGCCGCATAAGACGACATTTTCAACACATACATGTAAAACAAGAGTCTCTAGCTACCACACACGCACGCACACGCACACACGCGCGCACACACATATTGATGTGTGTGTATGATTACTTGATAGAATAGAACACAATTCATTCATATATTGATGATAGGGAATCAAGCTGTTCTGAGAGACTGAGTCATCATAGAAGTAAACTCGTCCATGTCAACCATGCCATCTCCATCTCTATCAACAGTTCTCACCATTCTTCTACACTCTTCCACACTGCAACTCTCTCCAAGCCTCCTCAACATCTCTTGTATCTCTTCTGCACTTATCTTTCCATCTCCATTTCTATCAAATGTCCTGAATGCACTTTGTATATCCATGGTCCTTATTCCTCCTCCTTTCTTCTGAGCTTCCATGAACTCCTTGAAGTTTATGAACCCATCACAGTCTAAGTCAACCACCCCAAAGATTGATGGCACCTCATGGATCATGTTCCCCATGCCTAGTGCTCTCAGTGTTGCTTTGTACTCTTCTTGTGAGATTTTCCCATCCTTGTTTCTGTCAAACTTATCAAATACTTTCTTCATCTCCTCCATGTTTGGCTGCAAAAGAGGCTTCTGTAGGCCTGATGAGTTGACTCGGTCTTTCATGGAGAATAGTCTAGATGGCTTCCTCAGGTACTTTCTCTTTGACAGGTTGTATTGGAAATCAAGGAAGCTTGTGGTAGACGTCATCTTTCTTCTTCCTCTCCTTGGTCTTGTTTTGCTATGGTTGATTATGTTATTAGGCTGAGAGAACTCTTCCTCTTATATAACAATAAATATGGCCTACATTAAGCGATATGATTATTCATTGTTCTTTCTTAGGTGAGGAATCCTAAGCTATCAGTTATTCCCTCATAACTAACAGATGACCACGAAACTGAAGATGCTTGAAGAGAAAAAGTAGGATAGGTAAGGTGACAGGAAAAGAATACATTCTTTTTCTTTTTTTATTATCTCAAAGTATTCCACCCGCGTGTCAAGTAAGACTAATCTCTCGCTAATCTTTAGTCCCATATAGGGGGCATACAACTAGCTGCGTTGTGCGTTCGCTTTATTCACAAGACGTGGGATTCGAAACTCCAATCACTTGCTCAAGGGACGAGAGTACTCTCCACTCACGTCAATTTGTCAGGTTAAAAAGTATACATACTTTTAAAAAAAGGTAATACAGTACTCCCTCCGGTCCTAAATATAGGACCTAGATAGAGACTTCATTTTGGTCCTAAATATTAGACCTAGATATATTTTTGTTTACCTTTTTCCTAAATTACCCTTCTTCTTCTTAACAAGAAATTTGATAGGGGAGGAAGAGCTACTAAGTAATTAAACTAATTAAGGAGAGGTATTATTGGAAATACATCTAAAATTAAGCCTTCCTTAATCTCCCAAAAAAAAGTTATCTAGGTCATATATTTAGGACAGTAGGGAGTATGTATTAAGCCGTGTATGTTGTAAAGGGGAGGAAGGGATGTTCCATTTTGCATTCTGAGGGATTTACAAGAATGTTTTTCTGGATACTTTTTTAGAGGTAGTGGCAGAAAATAAAAATGAGTCTTCAAGTTGAATCAGTGAGGTATAAATTCCTATGGTGGGGGAAAGCGAATAAAGGACAAGTACTTTTTTAGTGATGGTGGTTATCTCCCTTGTCCATGTCTCCATGAAGTCAACGTCCCATCAAAAGATTTCTTCTGCGAGTATTATGCAGAGATGTATACAATAAAATAAATGTCATACTGGTATCATACGGATACGTATCGTAGTATAGTATACATATGGTACAGCACGGATGCGTACATATACATGTATACACAAAAACAACAAGGCTTGTATTACTAGGTGTGATTAAAACACTATAAATAGGCAGATATGCATCCATCTGTTGTGAAAATTTTATTCATGTATTTATTGTCCTCTAAATGAATATTGATATGCTGAAACGAAATTTTCATAGCAAGAGATTAATTTTATATACCGCAGCCACATTCAGCAGCAATTACAATTTACAACGAAGGACAAAGTGAAAAAATAAATCCTTACTCATTTATACAAGTAAATCAATAAGCCTATACAGCAGCTAATGCCAAAGCACCACTGTCATTTTGTAGCTCCTGAAGAACTTAGTGTTTTATTTACAGTATGAAATTGAATCCTGTACAGCAATTAATACCAAAGCAGAAACGATTTGTATGTATTGAAGGCCTAAAAAGCTCCCAAAATCACAAACTAACATCCCAGGATATCTGTGATTACTCCTCTATCACCATCTTGCAGTGACTTTAAGCTGATTTCTTCTGAGTTCTGAAAGGAGTTTTTCCATGAAGTTATACTTTCACTCCACTGTGATTCTGTAGCTCCTGAGGAACATTGACATCCAGATTGTTTTTCTGTAGATATCTGACACACCAAAGCAGAAAGGTTATTCAGTAATACGTCCAGGGCCTAAAAGAAGAGAATCACATTGTTCTTGTGTCCCAGTAATGGCAAACATCTTACATTTCACGCAGTTTTGGGAGTTTCCCAAGTGAAGAAGGAATTGGCCCACTAAACTTGTTGTTCTCCAAATGCCTTTCATTATAAAAACAAAGAAAGGAAAGAGGCAGAAACATCAGGTCATAGTAGATATGTTAAGAAAGCTCAGAGTAAAATAAAGGGTGAGGCTTAAGTTAAATTATTCCTGATCTACATACAAAGTTTGTAGCTCCTTCAGCTTAGACATGTCAGGGATTTCTCCTGAGAGCTTGTTTCCAGGTATCCAACTGAGGCCAATAAATTCAACAGCTGAGTATCATGATTAAGTTCTAAATAAGATAAATAACTAAACCATTTTAAAATCAAAAGGAATATGTTCCTTACAAGTTTATGAGGCCAGTTAAATGGGCAATGCTTGGAGAAAGTGAACCAGATAGCCCAGCCTCAGTCAAGTTCCTTCATATCAAAACCAAGAAAATCACTAAATCCACCATAGAGTAATTATATTTTTGAAACTCAATAACTTGTAACCACTTTTATTAAACTCTTAAAAGAATATCAATCATTTCTGTTGATTTTGGCCAACTGATGCCATGCTTGCATCATAAGCATGAATGATTTGCTGATTCATCCCACCATTTAACCTATTTGGTATCAGGTTACACACCAGAGTGATTTTAAACTCAATTTTCTACTTTTCATCAATTTTATGAGTTATATTAGTAAAAATCACACATATAATTTGCCTCTTCAATATTATCTGCATATTTATATAGGTTAAAAGTGGCTTAAAAATTGAAATGAAACTCATATCTTAAAAAATAATTACTTTACTTACACTGAGATGACTTGAGAAATAAAATCCTGAGAACATTTAACTCCAGTCCATGAATTTTCTCTAGGTAAACAAGGATCTCCACTCCAATCAGGAGGTGGATTCTCAAAACTCTTTGCTAATGCTTCCATTGCAATCACTATAAACAGAATACCACAAAACCATTATGATTCAAATTCAATCAAGAAGTTGCAAAAGAGTGCACAGATATTTATAATATACCATCTCTATGAATAGTATGGCCCCCCAGAGGAAGAATCAGTAAGATTTCTCCAGCATTGATCACAGGTCCAACAGGGCTGCCTTCTCTTGGGGTCAAAATGATTTTGGTTTGACCAGAGAGTTGCCACTGTGTAGAATAAACAGTAAGGCCACTGGTTGTGACATTAAGTTTGGAGAAAAAAGTTTGGTTATTAATAGAAACATCAAAGATCCTCCAACTGTGTTCACTTGGTGACCTGTTGTCCTGAAAATATAAGGCTATGTAGTAGTTGGCGCTTGGAAGTGACACGAGTGGCCATTGAAGTTCAAGCACCTTCCCTCTGCTAGTTGTAATTCCAGATATGAATACATTCACTGGTGGGAGATTCCAGAAATCTGATGAAGTTACATTGGATTGGCTTGTCACAGAAGGGTTTTGGTCCAAAAATGGTTGCCACATCCGGTTGAATTTGTCCTCAGGATAACTAGTTTCACATACACATACATATTAACCATAAGAATCTTCTCTTTTTTGATTCCATATTTTAATCATCATTCATGCATTACCAAATAACAAACCCAGCTTTTTATTCCTATCTGATTCTGATCACTAAAGCAAAAGGTAAAAGTCTATCTTTCTGAATTGCATGATTGAGTCTTCATACAATTCTTGGGTCTTATGGTTAGATAAAAGATCTAAAAGAAAACATTAAGAACATTTACCTAATTTGATTCCATTTTTCATTGTGTCCTCTATGTTTTTTTAATTTAATCTCTTTTTCATGAAACTTCTTTCCTTGTTATCTCCCCATCCCCATTCATTAATTCACATATAAATTCACTCAATCCATTAACAAAATGCCCTACAAGATTAAGAGATGATTAGCAAATTTTATAGCTTACCTAATGATTCCTTCACTTTGACCAAAATTCTGCCTTGCAACAGTGACAAGGTCATACTTGGTAAAGTTAGTGGGATTATACACAGAAGCATCCAATGCCTCCACCTCCAATGCAGAAATGAAAGGGCTAGAACTACCAGTCTGGTTGTTCCTTGCCAAGCACACACTCAAGTCCTTCCGGAACGCCATCACAACCACCTCAAAGTATGAACTAAGGCCTTTAGCAAAGTCCTCAGTGGTGTTTACAATGTTCCATTTGGTCCCTTCAACAATTTGGTCAAACACAGGTGGCTCATTCCCTCCATCAAATCTTCCATAATAAAATATGGTCCTCACAAGGTACTTCCCCTGGGGGGTGACAGGTATAGAATAACAGTATTTTCTTGCCTTTTTGTCAGGAAAGTAACGTAATGTGGACAATATGGGAACCAAGTTATCTGCCTTTATAGTAATGTTTTTGCCCACATTGATGAATTCCTTATCAGACACGTAATTGAGACTTCCCACTGTCACATTTTCCGAGCCTCCACAATCTAAGAAATACCCTGTGTACATGATGAATAAACACCCCAAGTTATTAACTTTTTTCTTTAATTCCTGCCAGTCCAGTAATCTTCCAAAAGGCTATACTTAAAGGGGAGCTAACAGGGTATCTTCTAGTTTTCTTGATATGCAAGTTATCATGATAAAAAATGTTAATGTTCAAAACGTGTTTTCCCTAATGAAAATGATATATATGAACGTGTAAGTCATTGTAACAATGAGGAATGTACCTTGAGGATGAGAGGAAAATGAAGAATGGGGAAGGATGAAGAGGAGAAGAAGGCATAGGAGGAAGAATGGGCTCATGACGTCATAATAACCCACCGTACTTACGTCCAAACTGAAAGAAGCATGCATGAGAGATTTAAGAATGGAACAAAAAGAGAAAGGAGTTGTTATGTACCACATGGCTTTGCTTGTGCTGTTGTTAGTTGATTCTCATTTCAGAGGAGCTTGACACGTCCCACGACATGCTCAATTATAGAATAGGATTGTTCTTTACCTTGACCATGTCAACAACTGGTTTCTTTTTTTCTTTTCAATTTATGCATCGCTATTTTAAACAAATGTCTAAGTCCATAACTACATTAAATATCCCAAATTTCATATTTTATCAAAAAGTTTTTTTGTTTGAATTTTGTGTGCGGGTAAATTGCATTAAAGCAATAGTTAACTAATTGTCTAAATTAAAAAACATTATGACATACTCGTTATTCCTTCATTCTTAACTATAGGATCTAATTAACTTTTATTTTTAAAATTCTAAAAATGTTGAATAAGTTATTTATTTGAATTAGCCGTTTTAATACACCTTTTTACGGAAATAAATGAAGGTAAAAGAAAACAAAATAAGCCTGAGAGTAAAACATAAAAAGACCTTACTTAGGTCAAGTTCATCCATCCATGTTCTCCATTTCTCCAATTACTGTCTGTTAGATTGAATGGATGATTGTTATAAAATGGCACATGTCACTCCTATATTAAAAGAACTTGAGAACCTGGAGAAATGAACTTGATGTAAGTTTTTCCCAACATAAAACTATGGAATGGAGTGAATTTCTCCTCTTACATCAGCTCTTAAAGTTCCAACTTGAAAAGATTTGGAAATACAAAGTGTTAGGTTTGATGCAATATACAAAAATGGCATGTTTAATGCAAGACAATGACCCTATTTTGCCCTTCAAGTAACCACTCTGAACCACTGGGCACCCTAAACTAATACCAGATACATTTTGACCCTTGAAGGAATTAAAGTGGTCCAGTTTTACCCTCTGATGAATGTAATGTTGACACGTTGATGAATGTGTCAACATTACATTCTCAGAGGGTAAAATTGGACCACTTTAATTCCTTCAAAAGTAAAATTGTACCTAATGTTAGTTTAGGTGCCCAACGGTCCAGGGTAATTACTTGAAGGACAAAATAGGGTCATCAATATAACATAAAAGGGAAAATGGTGATTTGCTCCTGTTCATAAGATGTGGACATGCCTTGTCATCATGTGGGTCCAAACAAGTAGCCACGTTAGCTAACTTTCAGCCAGCATGTGCATCCTTTGAACAAATTTGCTTGGTGTGGGTCCTATTTTAATTTGCCAAATAGACTTATTATAGGGAGCATGAAATCTTCTCATTGAGCATGTAGGTGACGTGTTTGTCTTTCCAATGTGTTAGCGCCAATGTTGTGCGCAGATAGCTTTTCTTGTCTTGGGGCCTGTGCACTCAGTAAGACAACTCTGTCTCCTGTAAAGCTTCTTGTGGAAGCCAAAGTAATTTCTCTCCCCTCCCAAGTTTTTATTTTCTTCTACAGTCTGTTTTCTTCTCTCCCAGAGAACAGAAAAACCTATCTGCGCCTCAAAATCATCCCCATGTTCTCTCCAGAAACCAATTTTCCCTTTTTTTCTTCACACATTCTTCATCTTCTTCCTCACTCTTCCTTCCCTATTTTCTTCAGCTTCTTCCTTACTCTTTGTTCTCTCTTTTCTCTAAATGATTTCTGTTTCTCTTCTTCCTCACTCTCATCTTGCAAAATCCGTCCCGCTCTTTCCATTTCCGTCTTCCCCTTTCACTACATCGACCATCCTTCATCATCATCACTGCTATCTTCTTCGTACGAGAGAGGACAAATGAGAGGGTTTGATCATTTAACACAAATAAAGTAATGAGGACTTCATCTTCATCCTAGTGTCGCCATTTTCTTAGGAAGCTGGTATGCCAAGAAATCCATGAAGGGTCAGTGGTTTTTATTTGTTTACTTTAGTTGAGATGAAGAAGCATAGAAAATATGAGATTTACTTTTTTCTCTATTTCTGCAGTGGGTTGTGATGCTTCTGTTAACCTTATGGCTTTTGCAACTATGAGACGCTACTTTTGTTCTCTATTTCTTATTTCTGCAGATGGTATGTTTACATTTTTTTACTACTAACCGTGCATCTTTCACCTTTTTTGTTTATTCAGAGGAAAATACAATAAGCTCCCTTAGTAGAGTGTTGATAATAGTGTGGCTTTATATGTTGATGATGATCACAGCTAGCTAGCTATACAGCAAGCTTGACCTCAATTCTTACAGTGGAGCAACTTTCATCACCCACCATGAGCATAGATAGTTTGATTGGAAGTGTCTGGAGAATAGGGTACCAAGTAGGGTCATTTGCTTTCAACTATCTGACGGAGAACCATGAGGAATATGCAAGAGCTCTGCAGCTAGGGCCCTCTCGTGGAGGGGTGCCAGCCATAATTGATGAGCTTCCACACTGAGTTATTTCTGTCAAAACAAACTGATTTTGGCATTATTGGACAACCATTTATCAAGAGCAGTTGGGGATTTGTAAGTAGCCTTCTAATCAGAAGATTACTCAAGATGATTAAATATCTGCATATACATTGTAACTTCAGATTTGGGTTGTTGTAGTCTATTTGGTCCATATGGTAGTGTCAGAATTCTTTTATTATCTGTCTTAGAGCTGTATTTCATCAAATTTTTGTTTAGATAGGTTCCTGAAAGCAAGGAGTTTTGATGGAGAGAATGTTCAGCACATGTGGGCTGAAATGCTCAAGTGGATGACAAGATTTTGGTATTAGCACTATGATGGAGGTATTATAGATATTGTGCCAAAAATATTTACTTCACTCCGATATTAATTACTTTGAGACAAGGCTCAAACTTTCAATGCTTATTTTTCTTTCTTCATGTGTTAATCTTGATTGTGCCGAGACATTCTCATTTTCACACTTATTCTCATAAAACTTATAAAACTGCTTGTGTTCATCTCTTTTCCTCTTATTTATCCTTTCTTGCTTTTGATCCAGAATATAAGTTTTATGACTGGATATTTTTTTAGGTGCATGATTAACTGCCTACCTTAGATTTTATATTGTATGCAATATACTAATGATTTTACATAATGATTGCTTTATGTGACAAAAGGATAAGTCACGTCTAGGAGCTGTAGTCATATTTAGATGTTTGATTATTTTTTGAGTAATTTTAAGTAGATCTCAGATATCATACACGCCGAGATTTTCGGTAGGAAAAATACTAGCAGAAAAAAGTCCGATGTGTTCATTATGCCATCTCTTTTTCTTTCATGTAATACTCTTCATAATACTTTCACATTTATGAATATGTGCGTTTAAAATTTATTTGTCTGAAATCAATGTAATACATGGTTGTGTTTGTGGATCTGAAACACTTCGGAGACCAATCCTGATTGCATTGTTTGATGCTTGGAGTAAAAAGTTGTCCCTGTCTCTAATAATTTACTCTTGCTTATGCTTCTGTGCACTTCTAATTCTAGGGTGGTAAGTTTTATTTGCCTATAGGTAGTGTTTCGTTGTCCCTGTCTCTAATAATTTACTCTTGCTTATGCTTGGTGGTGGATGCTGTTGATTAGCGGAGATTCATGGACTAATCATTTTCATAATAGTTATGCCTAAAACTTAAATGCTTTAAATTGTTTAATAAATACTGTGGAAGACTATTAGAGATCGAGATTTGGTTTGTTGATCATTTAAGATTCAAACTCTGGTCTTTCTCATTCCTTTTGTTTAATTTTTCTTCATCCATACCCATTTTTTTGTAGATGTGCAGAGGCTTTCTTGCGATTAAAAGCTTTCAATGGAGTTATCATCATTGGCAACACTAGGGGAGGCTTTATTGCTTTCTTGTGATTTGTCAAGGTAAAAATTTCATCTTTATTGTTTTTTTGAAACATGTCACAATGGGCCAACCATTCATATTTGTCGTGCATTTTAATTTACAGTCGTGTCTTTTGCTAGCAGTGAAAATAGGTAATGTTGTTTCATTTATGTTATTGTGGGTGAATGTTTGTGTTTGTAGTTATGGCTGAGGTAGGGAAAGTGTTGTATATCGTGGTGGTTGATGATGATGATGGCCAAAAGAGAGAGGAAAGGAGTCATTTAGGTGTACACGTCCTGTTTTGTAGAGTACTTTGAAGCTCATGGGATGTGTAAGCACTCATATTTCACAGTTTAGTCAAAACATGGGATAAGAAAAAACACTCATTTTTCACAGCTTTATTGGTTTGTGTTGGTTGATGTTGTAATGCTTTATTATGTCACGCTCTCTTTTGTTCTATTTCAATCCTTTTTTTGTGTGACACTTAATTGATGTTACTTTATTGAGCTTATTATTTATTAGAACGAGATCGTGAGTTTTGTGCTACGTTTGAGGCTGCTTTTTAATCTGTTGATATTGACTTTTTGTATCTTGATGATTGTTGAGAATTAGACCAATGGTTAATTTATCCCAAATTGTGTAGGCGCTTTTGTTTTTTTACTTAACTGAAAGATCTATTCCTGTGGCTTCCCATTTTGTGTTCTTCTAAACTCAATGATGCCCTTAGTTCCTGACATTTCATGTTGCCTTTCTTACGTGTGAATATTGTCTTTCTCTTTATTACTTGCCTTCTGGCATGATGATAAATGTCTGGACTTTTGTCATTATGTGTCTTAAAGTGATGAAAGAGTCTAGCGCAAGCATTTGATACACGTAATCAATTCAAAGTTGAAATTTTTAAGTTTAGTTATCTTCAAGTACTGCACAATTATATGTCATCTGATTCAGCTTGTCTTATCATATGGTTGCAGAATATGATGGCTATAGCAAATGAAGTTATTCCTATATGGGCTGAAAATATTGCACTGGCTGTTGGTGGTCTTTGTCTAGTGAGAACTTTTCCATTGGACGTGACTTTGCTTAACATAAAGGTTATAGATTCTGACTGTTTTGAAAAATTTTCATGACAAGCACATATGTTACAGATTAATTCAGCGCTTCTGGAATGACGTAAAGGCCCCCTGTAGGATAATAGAACTTGCAACTTTGTTGGCAAGTATAATCCAAAATTCCTGATTACTCTGATGATTTATCCCATACTACTACTCTATATCATTTAAGCTATGTTAGTATATTATTAATAATTGTCAATAGACCACGCGAAGCGTGGGAAACATGAATATAATATTTCACTAATGTTGTATAAGATTTGTCACTTCTTAATTTTGTTTTAAATTAGTTTGGCTTTTTTAGATCATTGTTGTTTCTCTATGCTATTACTTTAATGATATTTTATACACTGTTATTTTTTTCTTTTGAATCATTATTTTGCTATTTGCTACACATTTATCACCACTCTTGATAATTTTTTTGTTCTTTTTGGTTGGCAAATATAATTTCATACAAGCTTATCTCCCCGTGCTCCCCGTGCAACGCACGGGAGGAAATGCTCGTTGCCCTTTAATGCATGATACACCAAAAGAGGCATTCAAAACACAATTCACCAAGCCTACAAATCTTTCTCTTTACACGTTAACTTTTTTTTATTACAATAATCATATTTTTCTCCTATTAATTTTGCCCATGATTAATTTTATTCTCTATTCCATATATTTTCGATAGTACTATTTCCTCCAGTCATAAATATAAGACATACTTCATTTACCTAATTTGATTAGATTAAAGATGCTAGTTAAGTTAGTTAAAATGACATGATATTACCAATATACTCTAGTTATGCCCTTCACCCCACCTTCTCTTCTTGTCTATTATTAAGGAGCATCAATAAAGATGTTTTGGAAAAAATTGGTAAAAGTTAGAAATAGGTCTTATGTTTAGAACCAAACTCATCTCGTCAAATAGGTTTAGAAGGGAGTATGACTAATTGACTACTGCCAGCCTGCCACAAATCCTACGTTTATCCCTATGCTAGTAAGCTTAATGGGTAAGGAAAAGTGCGTTTGAGAAACGCGACGCGAAAAGGCGCTCACAAACTGCCCAAAAGGACGTTATAAAAATAGTCACTCCTACATCCCATTAATATTCCCTTCTCTCATTTCTCAATTCTCAATCTCAACTCCTCAATTCAATTCAAAAGGTCTCCATTTCCATTTCCATCTTCAATTTTCAAAACCTCTCTTCTTCCTCATCTTCATCCATGGGCACCTCTCAGAGCCGCGAAGATCTCGAATCCGACTCCGACTACGAAGAAGAAGAAGAAGAAGAAAACTCCGACGACGACGACGATTCCTACAAAACCCCCTCCCTCACAAAATCCAAACCACCGTCAAACCAACTCGACGAAGTCGACGAAAAGCTCAAAGCTTTAAAGCTAAAATATCAATCCCCCTCCTCCTCTTCTTCACAAACCCCAGTTTTGAAAAACGCCGTCAAGCTTTACCTTCACATCGGAGGCAACACTCCCAACGCTAAATGGATCATCTCTGACAAACGCACTTCCTATAAATTCGCCAAAGTCTCCACCGACGACCCCGACGACGACGACGATGAGGGATCGTACGGAAAAAAAGAGTCTTGGTGGGTATTAAAAGTGGGGTCCAAAGTACGAGCTAGGGTTTCAACGGAATTGCAATTGAAGATGTTTGGTGATCAACGTAGGGTTGATTTTGTGTGCAGTGGTGTGTGGGCGTTGAAATTTCCCACTGATGAGGCTTACAGGAAGTTTGTGAGTGAGTTTCAGGACTGTATGTTTGAGAATGTGTATGGGTTTGAGGCGAATGAGGAGAATAAGGTGAAGGTTTATGGGAAGGAGTTTATTGGGTGGGTGAAGCCTGAGATGGCTGATGATTCAGTGTGGGAGGATGCAGAGGATGGGTTTGGGAAGTCGCCTCAGAATGTGACACCTGTCAGTGATGATGATGATTTGATGGAGGAGTTTGAGGAGGCTGCAAATGGTGGTGTTCAGAGCTTGACATTAGGTGCTCTTGATAATAGTTTCTTGGTGAATGATGTAGGTGTTCAGGTTTATAGGAATTATAAGCATGGCATTCATGGGAAGGGTGTGTCTGTGAAATTTGATGGTGGGAAGTTGTCTGCGGCGGCGAAGAAGGCGTTGTTGATGAGGGGGGAGACGAATATGATGCTGATGAGTCCCATGATGGAGGGGAAGCCGCATGCCTCGGGGATTCATCAGCTTGATCTTGAGACTGGGAAGGTTGTGACTGAGTGGAAGTTTGAGAAGGATGGGACTGATATTACCATGAGGGATATTGTGAATGATACGAAGGGATCGCAGTTGGATCCGTCTGAGTCGACGTTTTTGGGATTGGATGATAATAGACTTTGTCAATGGGATATGCGTGATAGGAAGGGAATGGTTCAGACTATTGCAGGGGGGAATTCTCCTGTGTTGAATTGGAATCAGGGGCATCAATTCTCTAGGGGGACTAATTTTCAATGCTTTGCAACTACTGGAGATGGGTCAATTGTTGTTGGATCTCTTGATGGAAAAATAAGGCTGTATTCAAAGACATCGATGAGGCAAGCGAAGACTGCTTTTCCGGGGCTTGGCTCTCCAATTACACATGTTGATGTTACTTATGATGGCAAGTGGGTGCTTGGTACCACTGACACTTATTTGGTGCTGATTTGTACTTTGTTCACTGATAAGGATGGGAGAACAAAGACCGGGTTTTCTGGCCGAATGGGAAACAAAATACCGGCTCCGAGACTGTTGAAGTTGACTCCTCTTGATTCACATTTAGCAGGTGCAAACAATAAGTTTCATGGTGGCCATTTTTCATGGGTAAGCGCTATTTTCTTTGTTGTTATATTAAGTATAAAATTGTTGCTGATTTGCCTTATTGTTTTCCTTTTATCTTGCTGCTGCAATTGCTAGGTAGATACCAATTACATATTTGTGAGATGAACTATTTCTTTATACCCTGCGTATGCATAGGATTGATTAATGGTTAATTTTGTGATCAACATTTTATCAACATATTGTCCCCTTAAAATTAGTAATTGATGCTGCTGTGAAAAGAAAAGCTAGATTTTGATCTGTAAGATTGGCATCAGAAAACATTTCTTCCAGTCATTCATGTTTCTTTGCTGAAATGATTGTTTGTGCAAGCAAAAAGTTCTCATTTATGGATGGATAGAAAATTATTAACAGAAATACATCCCATTGTCCCTGGTTGTTGGCAGGAGCCCTCTTTGGAGGAATGAGTTTTTTAGTACTATTCTCACTGTTCTAATTGTGTGCATCTGCTGTATATGCTTGCATTTAATCCATGTATGCGTACGCATCCTTGTTTAATTGTTCAAGTTAGCCATCTTGAAATCATAATCTCCTGAACTGGGTTGCTGATATTTCTCTGACCTGGCAATAAAACAATTCATCTTGAGCGTAGGGCATAGCTTGTAGCGGGTTGAACCTTTGTTTAGTTGTGATTAGAAAGCTGGATTGCCAAGTGGAATTTTGTATTGCATTCTTCAAATGTAAATAAGAAGTCCTATGACTGTCTTTTGGACGTGTTAGGTTTGGAAGTATTTGCATTATATGTTCTTTCAATGGTTCCTTTGACTTAGTGCAAGTGGAGAGAACATGCCCCTGTTCTATGTATATATGGGCTTATTGAGATCCATCTTGTTGGCATCAGTAACTTTCAGAACTTTCTTAAATAGTTAGGGCCCTGATATATTAGTACTTTGCTTATTTTGTGTATGTAGTGTACCAGATTTCACCAGATAGTTCAAAATATCAAATCTGATGAACTTTTATGACATGAATATATGACATATTGCTACACTGATTGTAGCATGGAAGACGGACCAGTTAGGACTTAATAAATCTCGGATACTTGGGTAATGACTTAATAGCTGAGTGACATGAGAGCTTGTTGTAAGTGGGGGATCATGTACTGAAATTGGATAGACCATCAACTAGATGCCTAGATAGCTTTCTCCCTATCAAATTGAATCAAGTTAATTTCTTCACTCATCACTTACCCTATTATTAACTTTTATTACTAATATTTTTAATTTGAATTTATTCTTAAGTAAAAATATACTTTTTCAGATTCTATTTGAGAAAAATATATTGCATTAGGTTAAGAACCTAAGTTTTACTATGATTCTAAATTTAGAAGGCCCACTGCTGCTACAAGCATCTCACATTTGTGATTGTTTCTGTTTCAGGTGACGGAGGAAGGTAAACAGGAGCGCCACCTTGTTGCAACAGTGGGAAAATTTAGTGTGATATGGGACTTTCAGCAGGTGAAGAACAGCGGCCATGATTGTTACAGGAATCAGCAAGGGGGGCTAAAGAGCTGTTACTGTTACAAGATTGTTCTGAAGGATGAGTCCATTGTGGAATCGCGATTTATGCACGACAACTTTGCTCTCAATAATTCTCCACAAGCTCCCTTGGTGGTGGCAACTCCCATGAAAGTTAGCTCTATTAGTCTCTCTGGAAAGCCACGTGGTACATAGGTTTTATATGCTTGCTGTTTGTTAGTCATTCATTCTAGGAAGTTTGGTTTGGCACTTGCTGTTTGTGTCTGTTTTTCATTCTAGGATAAGGTACAGTTCTGTGTGATACTACAATTATCTTGTACACAGATTCTGGATTCTAAGGTTCCGCTTTCCCTCCTCCTCTAACTTCTCTTTCTCTTGTTTTGTTCTTTCCCTCTATTCTCTCTTAAGTGTTCTTCTGATATCCCTAGAATCTATTAGTTCTCCAGAAACCTTTGTTCACAATCTTTTCCCCTTTTGGGTTTTAAACCTCCTTTGGTTTCATGTGTGCAGTTTATTTGTAATTACTACTTCATTTTCCATGTAACTATCAGATTTCTTCAGGTTGTAGAGGTCTGGGTTTGCATGTTCCCTTGTTTCTATACTTCAGTATGGTGATGAATACAAGTTTACCTTTTCCTTTCCCTTTTTTAAATACTTGGCGATTATTATAATCTTGAAGTTGCCAAAACACTTGTTTTGTCAGGCTGTTTGCAGGACGAGATGTTTCAAAAGCATCACCCTTCGATCTTTATTCCTTTCTCTTTTTTTTATTTATTGGCCACAATCAAGATTCAAATCTTACTCTTTAATGTAGGGCATATATTTTAGCAAAACAAAATATAGGACATTCCTCTTATCCCAAATATAAGACCTCTTTGATTTTTATTTTTTGAAAGTTAATAAGGAAATAAGTTATATCACTAAATTATAATATATATTATATATAATTAGACTATATGTTTTTATAATTGTAATAAATTAGTTTTAGGTATAGACGTTTTTAAATGATTAATTTTGTATCTTTAATTTTTCTAAAAAAAAGTCAAAATTATCTTATAAATTGAAGCAAAGGGAATATTAAACTTTATGCAAATTAGCTTGATTGAGATTGTAAGCAATGTACTCCCTCCGTTCCTAAATATAAGATCACTTTGCTTAATTTGAGGAGATTAATGAAGACAATCCAATTAGTTGGGATTATATGATCTTCCAAAAATACCACTCTCTAAAGAGAATGATTGAAGGAAAAGAGAGAAGCACTATCTTTTTGTGTATAAGGGTAATTTAGGCAAAACTTGGGACAAAATAGAAAGTGATCTTATATTTAGGAACTTATCTACTTTTCTAAAGTAATCTTATATTTAGGAACAGAGGGAGTATATAAAAGAGCATATAATAAAACATAGTTGGCCACAATCAAGATTCATATCTTTTTTATATAGGACATATTTTAGCCAAAAAAAATTATAGGACATATTAGATTGTAGGAAAATTAGCTTGGATAAGATTGTAGGCAAGAAAAATGAAAGAAAGCAGATAGAAAAAATGGGTAAATAAAAAAAGTGATCGGACTAAATCGTAGTAATTTATGACCAAATAGGATATTCATAAGTAGTTGTTTTTTCCTTCTTAAACGAAAAAACATGCATCCAGTACAACCAATTAGAAGTTGCCACCTGGATATTTAACACTTTCAAAGTTAACGTCGTTTCTTCTCCCTCTCTCCCTCTCCTCCTCCTTCATTCACCAAACAAAAATCCAAAACAAAACACCACCGCCGCATAACAAGCACAAGCAACACCACCGATCAAACTTAATGCCAAAGAAAAGTGAAATTGAAGCAAGAAACTCATATGAATATATCAATAAGAATTAGATTCATAATGAGAAAAAAATCCAAAATCAGTTGTTAAGATCTATAGACTGATTTTATCAATAATAGATTCTCATCTCTCAACGTAACTTGTCTTCCACCGCCGGCACGTCAGCCTTATTCTTGGTCAGATCTGCAACTTTTACAACATTTTTTAAGGCGAAACTCTGAGCGTTGTGAAGAGATCTTCGATTGGAAGAAGAGGTTGTGAAGAAGATGTAGTGGGTTTGGTTTTATCCTTCGACTTGAGAGCTATCGATTTTGCTTCTCTGCTTCAAAGATCAAATCTTCTCTGTTTGTGCTGGAGAAAGAAGAGTGGGGGTAAGGCGGAGAAAATTCAATGGGAGAAAGGAAAGGGATGATGACTCATGGATGGACGGCGTTTACATTGGGCGTTAGAATAATACACGTGTCACTTATTCATAGGTGAACTGGTTGAACCGTATATGATCAACTGGACATAAGTATAACCCTTTCTTAAATTGATAAACCATTTTTGTCATAAAATGTTATTGCAGCATCAATGTTAATTCTACTTATGATTTATTCTGTTGTCTTTTTTTTTGGATGGGGTCTAAAAAGGAGAATATGCCTTACTATGCATTGGGATAACGAATTGACCTTTTTCTGGGTGAAAGAGAACGAATTGTCTTAAGTGTTAAGCAAGTTATGTGAGAACAAAATAGAAAGATGTGGAATCCATCTCTTTCTCTCTCATCTCTCAACACTTTATTTGTCACTCTCTGCTTAGGATCTACATGGCCCTCTTCCTCTTAATTCTACTTCCGGTCTAGCTGGCATCTTGTTGTAGCTCGTGGCTTTTTTATATATTCTAGTTAAAGAAAACAGAATTCTTACCGTTTAATTTCTTTATTTTAAAGATATTTAAATTGAATAATAGTTAGCGATTAATTCCAGTTGGAGATTTTATATTTTTATTTGTAGTGTTATTTTTTCTATAATTTAACAAGTAAAAATATTTGGCTAAAAAGGTCAGAATCACTAGTCATATAAGTTTCGGGGCCCTAAAATGAGCCGAAGTCTTTTAATATTTATGGGCTTACATGGGCCCAAATTCAGAAGAGAGGCGCAACCCAAAAGACAGCCACAATGTGGCTTCATCAACGCGTATGAATAAAAATATTTTTCCTAAAATTTAATAGATGTGACCTTAACTTGCTTTTTATGGCAAAAAAAACTTGGAATTAGAGGTCCTATGGAAGAAAAATAATTAAAAAGAGGTCACACGAGTTGTTACGTGAGGTCAATAAGTTGTTATTGTTAGCCTAAAAGTTGTAATTTACAACTCGTGAGACCTCATTTTAATTATATTTCTTTCATGGGACCTTTAAGTAGTTCTCCCAAATTGACGTGGGTAAGAACTAAGAAGTGTCACATGGCATCATTACATGACTCAGCGATGACGAAAGAGCCCATGACAATGGGGCTTTATGACTTTATTCGGGTCAAACTTTTGTTTCCGTACACGTTCTTCTTCTTTCCCCGTTTCGTACACGCCCTTTGTCACCTTCTCACCGAACAATCATTTACCTATTAGTCTTATAATCTGGGTTAATGGTGAATATACTTATATACATTTATGAAAAGTTTATATGACATCCTATTAAACAATGTAGTTCAAAATTATCTACATAAATGATGAAAAGGTTTTTAAACGCTAATATTTTTACCTACTAGCTGTGTCAACTGTGAGTTGTGAGCCCACTTAACAGTACCTAGTTAGTTAAGAGGATGAGTATCAAGATTTGGTGAGGTTGTTTTATCATAATTTAGTTGCTCCTAGTTTGATGATATGGAAGGAATGTAATACTCAATGTAGGGTTTTTTGGTTGCCGATTATACTCTCAGGTAAGAATTAATTTGTTTCAAAGTGAAGGTCCATTCTTCCACTCAATTTCATCTATTTTAGTCTCTTAATTCCACCCATTAATTTCGTTTTCCACAGTCATATGGTGCCTAACAAACCACGTTTAAACGACCAAGACGTTCGAGAGCTCTTTTGCATTGTATATAGGTATTCTTAAACTACATATTTTTGATATGGTGTCAGGTGAATTTTTCGTAAATGTAGATTGAATATATTTGCCCCTTCACCCTATAAGCTTTCTACTTTTAATTTTATCAAGGCTATATGGTAAAAGGGATTTTTGTTTCTCATGAATAAGCTCGTGTTTTCTTTTTAAGAGTAAGGTCATTCACTTAATTAATTACTTGCAACTTAATAATATTTGTCTGAAATTCTCTTAATTTCGAAGTGATGATGGATTTTAAATTTTGATTATCATTGATTAAAAAGATTTTATGCATTTATCGTATTGAACCCACAATCTTTGATGTTAGTTGGGCTGAATAGCTCATACATAAATAAGATGGGCGTACATATACGTGTTCATTAAATTAAATGGTTATACAAATTATAGGAAGATCATATTTGCCTTGGAAGTCTTGTGCAATAATTAATTTTCCCCTGAAAGATTTTTTTGGATCAAATTTGCCTCTAAAGTATACAAAATGGAGGAGAGGGGGAGATAAGAGGTGGAGGTGGGAGAGGAAGGGATGGAGAAAATGATGAGGTGGTGTGACTTTGACATAGAGGATGAGGTACCATACCAATATATGTAGGATAGATGGAGAGGTAAAATTGATTTATTTTGCATACTTCATGGTCAAATTTGATCAAAAAAAACTTTCAGGGTAAAATTGATTATTGCCTAAAACTTCCGAGGCAAATATAATTTTTAACCGATAAATTTATGATGAATTTCTTGAGTCTCCGATGAATTTTGGTAGAGCATTTTTTTCATTCAATTTAGGGGAGGAAATCCTTTGACCGAAACGGAACTAATAATACAATTCCCAGTATTTTCTGGGGCAATTAATATATATTATTTTATAATAAGAAAAAAATTCAAAGTACAAAATAAAAAGTCTGCAAAAGAAAATCCAAATAACAATAAAAAATAACATAAAAATAAAAAAATCCATAATATAGGTAGGAATGAGCCATCGTTGCCAAAACTCCTACCGTCTCCATCCTTCCTTCATCAGAATTTGTGGGTGAAAAAAGTCATCGCCAACAACAATGCTATTGTGAGTAGTGATTGTTCAAAGAATTATCTTGAAGGATCCACATCTCTTATCGAAAATAAACCAATTAAATTATTTATTTAAGAATCTTCATGAGTAATCTCACGGAAAGGGATATGAGAATTGATTGTGCTAGGATCTTATATTTAATATCAAATTCTGTTTCTCAACTACTCTCTCAGGTCCTAAATATAAGACCTAATTGACTTTTTTGAAAAATCCTAAAAAAAGGCAAAATAAGTTAATTATAAATTGATTTACCTAATTTTTCCCCTTAAACTAGTTTATTTTACTTATAAACTAATGGATAATCTAAAAACATATTAAATATGTCATGATTTAATAGACTATTTTGCAACCTTAACTTCTCCAAAAAAAAGTTATCTAGGTCCTATATTTAGGACCAGAGGTAGTACTAGCTAGCTAGCTCTAATATCAGAGTCAATAAATATTATATCAAATAGATATAATTTTAAAAAGTTATATAAATTTTTAAAATGATATGATAACTGGTTTTTATGCTCTCATATGTGTTAAGTAAAGTAAATGGACCACTCAGCTTCCTTACTGATTGAGGCGTACAAAGGTAGATAATTTTTTATTCAAGAAATAATGATAGAGAAAAACAGTTTTAAATTTTAAAATCACAAACAATTGGTGATTTGCAAGTGTTCATATCTATACGCAACTAGTTACTACTTACTCAATTAGTTAAAATCTCTTAAATAAGATTTTGATTTGGAATTTTTTTTTTGATCAAAAGATTTTGATTTGGAATTCAAAAAACTCATTTTCTACATTTTCTTTTTCTAATTTATATTTGAACAATTAGTCTTAAATTCAAAATATATGTAGATATATTCTTCTTTTATACCGATATGCAGATAGATTCTTTTTTTATATATAGATTCTACGCACGGAGTATAATAAAAGGGGACCAAGTCAACATGCAATAGTAGCAGTAGTGGGATATCCATGTTTATGGATGTACACGTAAATGCAGTTTTGAACAAATGACAGTAGTTCCAATAACTTTCGGAAAGTTTAATCAACTGTACCCCCAAACAGCTTTTAACTTTATAATACCAATAGTATAAGATAACCATATATGTGTGCGTGGACAAGAAAATGACGTACGTCATGACTTCAACACATGAAACATGGGATCGGATGCGCCGACTCATGAAAGGGGTATTAAAAAACAATTCCTGATTCTTCCTATAGGCTTTTGACCTTGTCCATAACAATTTAATAATGGATAATACCGCACGTATATGTGATGTCCTAAACATAAACAAAAAATTTTTCTTAAAAATAATAGGGAGGAGAATCTTGATGGATGATGTCTTTGTCCTTTGTGTATATTCCTTACCATATGCCAAAACAACGGATAGCAAAGAAACGAGCATCTCCAAAACGTGTGTAAAAAATCTGGTGATGGGGAAATCACGTGTGGAAATGCCAGCTGTGAAGGTGTGTCGGGTGACGTGGAATGATATGGTGGTTAACCGGCCCCACTAAAGGGAAGGGATATTAGTTGTAACTTGTAAGGTTGTATTATTGGAGAATACTGGAGTGTGCTGTTTCTAGCTAAAAAACTAGCCCAAAAGTAGTACAGTGGAGCCTCACATCACTCACATCAAATCCTATTTCTTCAGGTGAATTCTTGTGGGGCCCATCTCTCTCTGTCTCCTGGCTTCCCACCGTATCTTCTCGTCACCTTCCAAACACTCACTCTACGCTGTTCCTCACTTTCCCTCCATATTTATCCACAGTTTCACACAGATTTTCCCCCCTTTTTGCTTTTTGTGATGTGATTATACATGAGGATGAAATTCACAACCTTGCTTTTATTTAGCACCAACACCCTCCCTTTCTTCTAGATGGATTCTTATTTGTTGAATTAGATATGCTATACTTTCTATCTTCAAATATATGATATATTTGAAATTTAAAAACTCCCATGTAAGATTTCCTTAATTAAGTGACTTTACTATATAAGCATTGGTTAGTTACATTCATTGACCAATTCTCATGGCAAAACGCCCTTAGAATTAAACACATTTAAATGTGATGTTTAATCTTCAAAAAACTTCATATCAATAATTTGAAGTTCACTTGAATAAACTATTTTAACCATTTTTAATGTTTAATTTCCACATTATTCTATTTTTTGACATTTTCATCGCGAGTTGACCGCTTAGTTGACTACCTCAGTCAAAATAATTATTCAACAAAACTAATTTTTCATGACTCATCACCCAAAAAAATGTAGGGGTAATTAATTTGAGGATACACATTTATTTGAGGATCACCCAAAACTAATTATTATGTTCTAAGGTCAAAGACATTTTTACCCTCCTTATAATAGTATAAAAAAACAAACACACTCTATTTTCACCTTCCATCATCCACCTTCACCGCGACCCACCGTTACTAACCATCACCGTCATCTTCCTCTTAAAACTGGCTCCTTCTCCTTCAGATTTTAAAACCAAAACGTACGGAATCAATGTGAACACATTGTTCTCCACCCTCGCTAAGTCTCACGTGAGGTTATCTCCTCCTCCCGATAATGTTGATAATAATTTGGATAATAATGTTGTACAGGCGTTTTGCTAGAAAGAACGTTTTAAAGAATTATAAGAATTGATGCTCTTACTTAAGGCATGAGATGTAAAGTGCATGTTGAGTTTAATGCTCAGAGTAGAGATTTGATTTATTATGTGTGTCGCTTTGTTTACTGATTTGGAGAGAGGGGCTGCTAATTTAAGATTTGTGCCTGAGTTTATATATCATTTGTTATATAGTATTTCATATGGCTAATGAGGTGAATAGGATATTGGATGGTTATATTGATAAGAGTACTGGAGAGACTGTGGTAAGTTCTGAGTGGTGAGGAAGGGATTTTGAATATGAGCGTGTGTTTTTTTATATCATAAGTATGGTAAAAATGTCATTAGGTCTTAGAAGATAATGAAAAAATATGGGTGCGACTTCAATTAAATAATCAACAAATATTGATACTACATTACGAGGGGGAAAATTTATACAAGCACATTCTCACTCAAATAAACTTCTTTACACATCGACTCTGAATTTTTTTTTTTTTCACTCTCACTCAAAACTATAGACACGAATTAGTATCCTTCTTCCAAAAAATTACAGGAAGAAAAATACAATCACACGTGACTAAATCCCCTACATTATGACACTAATAATAAATTGTACACTTTCATATTTTGGATTTTCCCGGGCAGAAAAGCTAACATTCACCAACTATGAGGACTCTGGCTATTAGTAGTAGCAGAATCCGAGGAATCCCCTCCAAAATCCATCATCATACTCATCCACTGCTGAAACTCGGGATCCCCAATTCCATCAAAGAATTCATTTCCCTTCCCACTACTCATCGTCCAAACATCCCCATAATAGTTCCCGCCATTTGAATCCTCTGTTCTCTCCTTTCTCTCCACTTCCCTCATTTCCTGTGCTTGGCAATGCGAGTCACTCACCAAGGAGTTATCGGGAAACGGGAAATTAAGCTTCGCACGTGGGCCCCGAAATTCAATAGCCGCATTATCATACGCACGTGCGGCCTCCTCAGCTGTATTAAATGTCCCCAACCAAACCCGGGTCGCCCTTCTCGGGTCTCGGATCTCCGCGGCCCATTTCCCCCAAGGCCTCTGTCTCACTCCTCTGTATTTCTTCTTTTTATTATACGACGTCGTTGTCGCCATTTTCTTTTTCCCGCCACTTTTCTTCTTATTACTAATATTAATATTAATATTATTAATATTAACATTATTATTATTATTATTATTATTATTATTATTATTTTCTTCCACTGGAAAGAACTTGCACCCTAAGCAGCCTTCAATTTTGCACTCTCCGCAGGTCTCGGCGGCGGTCGGCATGAATCCGATTGGTGCTGACGTGGCGGAGGAGATTGCGTCGAATGTGGGAGGGAATCGGAATTGTTCGGCGGCGGAGACGGCGGTGGTGGAGCCGACGACGACATTGGTGAGGGCTTCGACGATGAGGGAGTGTTCTTGGTCGTTGTAGAAGAAATTCATTGGCGGCGGCGGAGTGGCGGCGGAGGTCGGCGGAGCTCCGGCGAGTAAGGACCGATCGGAGGAAGACATGGTTTGTGTGTGAGTTGAGTGGAATTGAGAGTTAGATTTTTTGATGTTGAGAGTTTGTGATGGTTGTTTGGCGTGTGTTAGGAGTGAGAGAGAGGGTGGGTTTGGTTTATATAGGGTTTGGGGTTGACGTGGCAAGGAGGTGCCAGCTGTGCATATCGCACAACACAATTCGCACACGGTTTTGAAGGGAATTAATTTTAATCACGTGCACTAATGTTCTTCAGATTGCAAGTGGACTCTCCTCCACTGCTGCCACACTATTATTCATTTATTATTCATAATTAATCCTGCTTTACTTATTTTATGATAACTGATGATTGTTTAAATATACCACCGATTTATTTTATATAAGTGAGCTTATTTTTAAAATGTAAAATCTTTTTTCTTTCTTAACTTTGTTACAAGAAAAAAAGCTTATGTTCAATTCCATTGGTCAAGTTCATTCGGTTCTCAAATAAGTTTGTGACACATGTATTCATTAAACACCTCATCACTTGAAAAACACAAAAATATAATTTATTTAAAAATTAAACGCAAAAATAAATGAATAATTTTTTCATTTATTTTAAAAATTTTATTCATTTGTTTAGGTAGTAATTGGTCATGAAAAAAAATGCAATATTCCATTCTTCATCACACTCTCCTTTCTCTTTTATCCAGTTTTATTTTCTATCTAGCTAACCTATTGTTCACGAAAGGGAAGTTTAGTCCAATTATAAAAAAATTTTGGCTATCAAAATTTTGTTCAGTGGTTTATTTAATTCGTAGGCTAATTGTTTTTTGGTATTTGAAAAAAAGGTCTTAAACAAATCTTGGTTAAGAGGAAACATTGTCTTCGTTTAGGGGAAAGCTTGAACTGAGATTAAATATTCGATTGGAACAGAGAGGGATGGATTAACGGGAAAGGAGAGAGCGATGAAGAAGGGAATACTGAGGATCGGTTACTTTTGGAAATTATTCATTAATAAATGAATAAAAAATTCATTCATTTATTTTAATGAAGATGAAGCAAAGAAACAAAGTCAATTGAATAGCGATGAAGTGTTTAATGACTACATTTATGACAAACTTATTAGGAAACTGGAGGAACTTTACCTATATATATATGAATTACTGGACATAAGTTTTTTTCTTTTTTCAAATATAGACAAGCTAAAAATGATGGAGGATAAAAATAAATGTTGGTGGTTAGGTTGTTTTTATCGTATTATATGTGATTTTAAAGATAAATGGAGATAGGGGTTGAGGCGAGGGGGTGGTGGAGGGGGTTAGCCCTATTAAGGTGAGAAGAGTATTTTTCCGTGTTTATTGGTCGAAATAGGCAATTTTTTTTTGTTTATTGACCAAAATAAGACATTTTATTGTACTTTGACTAAATTGATACTTTCGAAATAGTTTATTGTCTAGAACGATATTTAACCCGTCAAACATTAACTATATTTGAAACAATAAATCTATATTAATTATTCTATAAATGACTTATTATATTAATTAGAAACCAATTTTTAATAAATAACTAATATTGTGGATTGGAGGAACTGGGGAGCAGGCCATTAGCTAAATATGATTGTAGTGAGGGAGGTTAAAAAAATCACTTTGTTTTGATATAATTGTAACTAGGAAGCACCAATTAAAGTTTGACCCTTGAAGAACAACAAAAGAATAAAGTTTGACCTGGGAAGGAAGAATGATTCAAAGGAGGGGTTAGAGCGCGTTGAGTTTGTGTGCGCGTCACTGATGATGATATCATCCAACGATCTATGTATATCCAAGAAAGGAACCAGGAAAGGAAAGGAGAGAAAAGGATAGGAGAGAAATAGGGAACTAAACACATCATCATGTGATATTTGGGACGGGGCGTATCGTCCATTCCTTTTCTTCGTTGAATTCATCATGACTTTGACCATAATAAGACCAATCTGTCCTTCTTGTATTATCCACTCCAAGCTCATCAACTCATTTATTTCTGGGCTTACAATTAAGAAAATAATGTCCCCGTCTTTACTCCATGTCCAAATCCTGTAGGTACGATAGCATGCATAAAAGTACAATACCATGCAGTATTGTTAGAACTGGACCGAGCCAGACAAATCCTGTAGGAAATGTTTTTGAAAGGAATATAAAGTTTATATAGATAATTCTTATGCCGCGCCTATAGTACCACATGTAAATAAAAAACATGTTTTGGAGATGAATAAAATGGTGTCTTTTAATCACTAAAAAGAGTGTCGCGTCAAGAGGTGTGACACTAGTTTTTATATAGTGTCGTGCCCCAAGACTCGACACGTTTTTATTAATTAAACAAGTGTAGTGCTGGGTGGCGCAATAATGTCTTTCAATTATGAAAAATGGTGTAGTGCCCTAGGAATAACACTAGTTTTTTTTTTAATTTAAAAAAATTGTGTCGCGCCGCATGACATGATTTTTTTTTTAAAATTAAATGACATTTGTCACGTGAGGTGGCACAACACAATTTTCCATTATTAAAAAATTGGTGTCTGGCCACCTGGTGTGACACTTTTGTTTATAAATTAAGCTTAAAAACATAAATAAAAGGTTTACACCTTTCGATTCAATTGTTGTGTTTCAATTACGCGACACACACATATAAATCACTAGAGTAACGAAGTACTCTTTCTTTTTGTCGCATTTTATTTGGGAGCGACATATATAGCACTAGTATGTGTGCTTTTTCTTGTAGTGTTTTTTCACTTAGTTGAATAATGATATTCAAAATTGCAAATCATCTATATGAGATTTAAAATGCAAAAGATATTTATCTATTATTTTCCTGTAAATGATGCTGAAATGACATAAAATCTGAGAGTTATATTTATTTATTAGACACATAGGTTTAACTTATTTAACATGACACATTAAATAAATCTAAGTTTAAGAGTATTTGAAATTATTTTAATACGGAGAAATAAATTTGTGAGACTTATTTTTTATCAAGTCTCTTATTTATGACATAAATATTCTTTTTTTTAACTAAAACAACTATCACTCTTTTGATCATAAACATAAAGCTTATTTACCTAATTTGATTAGATTAGAGATATTAGCTAAATTAGTTAAAATTACATGTTATTACCAATGCAATTTAACCATCTACTTTTATCCTTTCCCTCACTTTCTTGATTCTTAATTATAAAGGAACATTAGTATGGATAATTAGGGGAAAAGTTGGAAACAAGTAGAAAGAAGTCTCATCTTTAATATCAAACTCATCTTTATAAATATGTCTTACTCCCTCCGTTCCTAAATATAAGATCACTTTGGGGAAGTGGATAAGTTCCTAAATATAAGATCACTTCCTATTTTATCTTAAGTTTTGCCCAAACTACCCTTATACTCCTTCTTTTCAATGAAAACCCCTCTTCCTTTTAAAGTTAAGTAATTGAGGGGATTTTGGGAAGATCATGTAATTTTATTGTCTTCCTTAATCTCCTCAAATTAACCAAAGTGATCTTATATTTAGGAACGGAGGGAGTATTTTAGAACATTTCCTTTAAAATCTTTGAAAATGCGTTGTGATAGATATCACAATCTTTTAAAATTACACTTAGTATTAGAGAGGGAGGGAGTACACAAATATTTTTGGGAAAATTAAATGCAAGTCCCTGGTAAGGGACATAATACTGGAAAAGTCCCAAAAATTGAAAATTAAAGTAGAGTCCCTTGGGACCTCACTTTAATTATTTATGAATGTGTGGGCCCCACATTTAATAATAAAAAAATCCACATTTAATTAAAGTAGAGGAGAGAGAAAAGGTGGGTGGATTTTTTTATTATTAAATGTGGGGCCCACACATCCATAAATAATTAAAGTGAGGTCCCAAGGGATTCTACTTTAATTTTTTCAATTTTTGGGACTTTTCCAGTATTATGTCCCTTACCAGGGACTTGTATTTAATTTTCCCAATATTTTTCTGATTTAATTCATAAATTCAAATTATTAACCCTGTTTGATAACTAATTTCAGCTTTATGTTATGAATAAAGAGTAACGTTAAAATTTTTAGACAAAGTAAATTTTTTGGATCTTATATCTATAATAAAATACTCTCTCCGTTCCTAAATATAAGATATCTTCCTATTTTATCTCAAGTTTTGCACAAACTACCCTTATGCTCCCTCTTTTCATTGAAAACCCCTTCTCCTTTTAAAGTTAAGTAATTGAGGGGATTTTGGGAAGATCATGTAATTTTATTGTCTTCCTTAATCTCCCCAAATTAACCAAAGTGATCTTATATCTAGGAACGGAGGGAGTAATAAATATAGAAAAGGAATAACTCAGTTCCAATCCCCACTTGGTGAGGGCGGTGGAGTAGGGAATATGCTAGGCAGTTTTACCCTTACTTTATCCAGAGAAGTTGATTTGAACTCTCGACTTCAGAACCCCACGGGAAAGTCCGTGTACCGTTTAGTCAAACCGGCCCTTCAAAATCAAATAATAAATATGCAGGGTAGAAATTAGCTACAATGTTTTTTCCCCAAAAGTTAGCTTTAATGAGAATCAATAATTTTGTGATAGTAATTTTGTAGACTAACTATAAAATATTAAATTATCTTTTTTTACACTAACAATACATGTTGATTTTTCTTTTCTTAGAAAAAGGTGGGTTGGCTCGTCAATTTGTCAGTCTTGCTATGTGTATGACTGTTGAAATCACTTACAAGGAAGACTAATCCGGCCCACAACGTTTAGTCCGAGAGGAGCCAACCCATTTTTTCTTAGCTGGCTTGTTTTTAAACTCTAGTACTTTTTAATAAAAAATTTACTGTCTCCCATTCATAACGCATTATGTTAAATTCTACTCCGTTTAATCAATTTTTTTATTTATTTCACGCAATAATTTGAAATCAATTTGTGAATTTCAATTGAGTTTTTACAGCAACTGGAAGACGGGAGAACATCAAAACATTCTTAAGAACAAAAGTCTTTGATAAATAGGAGTTTTTGTACGTATTTGTGAGTTTGATTGTGAGAGTAAGTACCTTTTTAGATGACAATTAATTAAATGTAATTTACCCATTAACACAACAAATAGAAATTACGGGCATATCCAATTATATTAGCACATTAACAGCGATGATCTGGAATTGTTATTGTTATTTTCATTCATTTATATGTTTTTTAAGACAATTTGAGTCCATTTATAGTTACTAGATTTAATTCTTTAATCAAATCTTGTCATGTGAACTTTTCTTATTACTAAAATTTCGCACTGAAAAAATTCAAAATTCCCTTCAACCATTCTTGATAATCAAGCGTAACAAAAATAAAATTGAACCTAACGGATACAAACAAGAGCCAAGTTCTGTCATGAGATTCATTACATTCATATGATCATTTCAGGTGCAATAACGACATGTTCTTACAAAATATAGCTCCACGCAGCATGTGAAGTACAATATATTCCCTTCTATCCTTGATAAAAGATTGAAGTACAATATATTCCCTTCTATCCTTGATAAAAGATTCATTGTGAAGTTCAGTTCATTCATTAAAGTGGATATTATATTAAAGGATAGATAGAATACTGCTCAACTGGATAAACCGAAGTAGAACAACGGCAAAAAATTTGTTTCATCCGTTGTCCAATTGTCCCCCTTGATAATCTTTTTATGCTATTTATCATTCAACATTTCAACCTTCGAGTAATTCTAAGCAGGTTTGCTTGAATGAAAACAATTATACAGGAACCACTATGATCATTTATACAGCAAAAATGGAAGAAGCAGAATGTGTAGAATAGCCTTCCTACCTCCTTTTACCCAGTAACCAATGAAAAATTGAAACTAAATTTGCAGCCCTCTTCAAATGGCTGTATTGACCAACCCACCCAAATCCAGGAAATCTACAAACAAGTCAAAAGCAGCATCTGCATCGCTAACATCGGCGATAGCAAAGTATTATCAACATTGTCAGACAAAATTCTCCATCTAATCCTCATTGTCTGAATCTGCGCCCAAAAAGACCATTAAAGAATTAAAGACCAATATTTTCAGCAACATCAAAGACGATCAGACGACAAGTGATTGAATTAAATGTTATATCATTAACTTCTTGTTGAATTAATGCAAAACAAGAAGGAATACAAAGGATAGGAATTATTAGAAGAATGCTTACTTAAACCCCTCACCTTGATTCCATCTATACAGCTCTCAAGATTACACTTTCATTCCTAACCTCAAAGCAGATTGCATTCCAAAAGTTAGATTTTACGTTTTTGGACTACTAGCTGCAGGGGAGAAGTTGCCCCTCCTCAGCCCCTACCCTTTTATTTTCTAGAAATATCCACTGTGAATATCGTTTAGAAGTGTATGTTTGCGCGATACAATTTAAAATCCATACAAAACAACATCTTTCAAGCATACATAATATCACTATCAGTTAAATTACTTTATTTAAAAGTGCATCTTTATTAAGCAAAATGAGTAATTTCGATCCTTCATAAGGAGTATTCTAGAAAATAATAGTTTGACTCACATCGAAAACCTTGTGATGTTTCTTATAATCAAGGACACAGCAAATCTAACAACTAGGAATTATAATTAGAGACCTAGGGAGTAGATTAGAAAAAAAAAGGCACCTCAGAATTAAGAGGTACAGTAATCGTTATCCAGCCATGAAGCTTTGTAAATTAAAATTTTAAATTTGCTCACATTCGCCAGAATTTGTGTACTTCTGATTATGGCAAATTTATCTTTATTTTTCCCACAATTGAGAGAAGGATGACAACATTAAAAACAACCAAAGACTGTCCTGACTGCACATTGATTTTATGAAGCCAAAAACAAAAATATATTGAATCTGAATAAAAAAATTGGTTCACCTGATCTTATATCCTCACCGACTTGTCCACTATTTTTCAGTTGTCTCCAGATCATCGCACATATGAGTATCCACCAGTATATATGGAAGATGAGCAGCATTATGAGCAATGTATTAAAGAGATAGTACAGAAACATGGGATAATTCTCTGATAGCTTTAAGCATTCACCAATGTAATAGCTGGAAATAAAACAGTGTAAAGATTATTAAAAACTGTTGCCAACACATATCAAAGTATAATAAATTGACTAAGACTGAAAATGCACCTTGACGCTCTAATAACCCAAAATGGAAAGTAAATCAGCCGCAGTATTAGCCATGAAAGGGCAAAGAATCCAAAGAACAAACTTGCTAAAAATTCTCTCCCAGAGTACTTGAAAACCTTTGCAGCTTCCATGAATACATCACTTGCATCATGGAGGGCAAGGACTATGGAGCCAATCCTGAAAAAGCTGTAAAAAGCAGCACCTGTCACTTATCTCTCCTGTACCTCTGAGCTAATGTTAGACTTGATATTTTTGCAATCATGACACAAGACCAAATACGAAGAGAAAGGGCAGAAAGAAAACAGTGCTTTCCATGAAGGAAGATAATATTCCCACCACGACCAAAATCCTTGGTTGTTGGTTATGTTGATTTTACCATAGCAATCAACAATTACAAACTTAAACATTATGCACATCTGGTTATCACATAATACCTACACCTGTATTAAAATTTTGCAACAACTAGAACTCTAGGAGTATAGGCTCAGTATTAACTAATGGTTAAGTGGCATGAATAAACAGATGCATAGAAACTTCTAATACTATCAAATATGACCCTCCATGTGACATGAATGAACATATGCATTATAGCATCTGTTAGCACAATTTATAAAAACAACATAACATGAAATGCAGAAAACTACAATGGTAGCTGTAGGAAGAAATTGCTGTCAATTTAAAACGATCCATAATTAAGCATCCCATCTTTTAGAGACAAGACTCGAATAGCAAGGACTGTATTATAAGTTCTAAACAACTTCTAGAGTTAACTTAAGTTGTGTATATAACAATTAACAATAAGTCTCCAACATAAATCACTATGATAAGTAATAAAGCATATGCATGAGTACTCCCACGCGACGAGTACTTCAACTGCACAAAAAGAATATAATTACCTTGTCAAATAAGAGACTCCAATCAAGATAACGGTAACTATATGGTGAGACATCATCACTGAAAAATCCTTCCTTCGTGTCTCCCACTTCAGAAGAGCTCCAATGCTGTAGAGGTAGAACCCACATTGGCACATGTAGAAAATCTTAAGTGGACTCCTGAAATGAGAGAAGGAACAGGTCATATGCTAATTAAAAAGCTATCAAGTTGTGAGTACTAAACACAATCGTGTAGTTAATCATCTTCTGAAATAAATACCAACAATGACATTCAATCAGGAAAAAACACTTCTAATTGAAAAGTCACTGGTTGGTATTAAGATGCAGCCGGTCAACCACATAAAGCAGCCAGATGCATGAGTACTCAAGAAAATGAACCATATGTCTGCAAACTATTTTAACCACTCATGGAATATCTTACGCCTCATATACTGTTATTATGCATCCATACCAAACTAACTAAACGTTGGACCTCTAAAATTTTCAAGCCAAAGTCAGAACACCAAATCATCATGTTCCTAGAACTCCCTTAATCATCAACTCATCTCCATGGCTATATCACCTAAGTTGTCTGCTTTTTTAACCCAAGTTTTCTTGGCAGATCAAGAGGATTAACGATGAAAGTGAAAAACATCGAGTTTTGCATATGAAAATGAAAAACGGATCTCTTTCACATATAAAAATATAAAATGATGCCTGTTCAACAAACTAGACTAAATTACTTACTTCAACTCTTGATTTGGCCAGCCTTCAAAGTATAATTTTATATCTCTGAACCAGGGCTCACGGAAGATGTTATAAAGAACAAAAAATTCCACTGTAGCATAGTAGGTTAGCTTCCACATTGATTCAGAGCATTTAACAATCTTTGACTGTATTGCATTATTCATCTTTAAACGACCACGACCACTGTTGAACAACTTCATGGCCAACCACTGTAAGAAATAAAACATACTAAGGAATTTAAAGGAGTTTGAATATAGTTATAGGGTTACAATATATTATAACATACAACAAAAAAGGGCCTATACAACAATAGAAGAAAAATGAGAATTGTTTCCATAAATGTTTGTGCCACAAGGAAAGACAATCCATACACACAACATAAAAAAAAAATATTTAGAAAATTTACAAATTGCAATAAATATTATTTCATCATCATCGTTTATGTGCATAGCTGTACAACACAGAACGTGCAACCTCATAAAGTCATAATGAAAATAAGCTTTAGATATAGTGTTGGTTTGACAAGAAAACATATGATGGAAAAGAAAGCGCATTTGCTAAATCCCTGCCACTATAAAGACAAAGTTAGGTACTGCTTCCAATGTCTTGTTGGTTGGAAATAGTCTTCTTTGGTCCTTTTACCTATTACTGCACGTTTTCGTTTTTACTTAGGCTCATTACAAAGATAAGAAACTAAAGTCTACCAAGCAAACAAATTGCATGTGTTACTCAAGCAAAGAGATTATAAAACATTAAACAACCAAACCATCATCATTCCTGAAAAGAAGAGGCCAAACAAGAAATAATAGTGATAGAAACAGGGAAAGCAAAAAGAGAGATCCAATAACTCATCAATCTTGGTATGGAAAACTGGCAAATCAAAGCACAGGGGAACAATTAAATCATTAAGTATTCAGAGGCAATGGAAAAAACAGAACAAGTATATTATCCACAACAGCATTCTAAATATACCTCTATTCAAACTCAACAATTTTTGGTTATAATAAACTTACGGTGCATCTATATTATCTATTTTCTTGTCTTTCACAATACCACTAACACGTTGGAATCTACATAAATAGTTGACATTCTTCCTCATAACAAATCTGGATAACATGCATAAATGTGAGGCCTCAATGTTATTAATGGTACTCCCTCCGTTCCTAAATATAAGACCTAGTTGACTTTTTTAGAAAATCCTATAAAAAAGAAAAATAAGTTAATTATAAATTGATTTACCTAATTTTTTCCCTTAAACTAGTTTATTTTGCCTATAAACTAATGTATAATCTAGAAATATATCAAATATGTCATGATTTAATAGCATATTTCGCAACCTTAACCTCTCCAAAAAAAAGTCAATTAGGTCTTATATTTAGGACCGGAGGTAGTATAAAATAATGTTGCACGGCAAAATGTGAGCCAAACATTACAGATATATCAAGCATTTAAAGATATGCGACCTTTAAATGACTAACGCCAAGCTCTAACCAGCTAACAATAATGAGGCAGCTGAAAAAAATACAGCAATAACTGAACAACACGTAAGAATATGCGTCCACATAAAGATCCACAAATCGTAAGCTCAATTCCATTAAACTAAAAGAAACTACGACTCTGTCTTGCAGCAATTCAATATATACACAAACTTATCAACAGAAAACGCAATAATCAAAATACGATCTCCGACATTTATATATCTAGAACGAAATAGGCGTGCGGAATTGAAAATGTTGAAGAAAATGCATAGAAGAAAAAATAGAGGAAAGGAGGAAGGAATGTTACTTGGAAGATGTATCTATCGAGGAAGATTCTGACGAGAACGAAGGCAATGGCGAAAAAGATGGCGATGATGAAATGCGAGAGGCGTGGCGTATCATTATGAGGCGAATAGGAATCCATGCTATACCAGACGTAGAGGATTTGAAGAATGGAGAATTGAATTAGAGGAAAAGATTACGAGGCATGGAATGAAATGGAGATTAGAGAGATCTAATTTGCCCTAATTCAGAGAGAGAAAGAGAGAGAGAGAGGAATAACAGAATGAAAGGGAAAGTGGTGAGTGTGGAAGGAGGTTGCAACGGAAATGGTGTGAGGAGGAGAAGGAGGGTTAATAAGAAGGGAAGAAGATTCATTCATGTTTCATGATTCATTCATCTTCTTCCTCTCTTTTCTTTTCTTTTCTTTCTTTCCTCTTTCTTTATTTATTGCCTTCCCAATATCTTTGAATCACAAAATTATGTGGGCCCCACTTACGCATCTTACACCTCTTACACGTGGATGTCATTTGCCCCTGTAGTGGTGGTTCCATTATTCACTTGTCAATATCAAGTACTCCTCCGGTCCTATTTATAAGTCACCAACCGCCCAAATTGCACATACCAAGGAATGGAGGTTAATGGAAGTTGAGTCATTAAATTGATCTTTTTTTTTGTCTTTTCCATTTTTGCCTCTATCACCTTTATTACTATGGCCCACTATCTCTTTCATCTTTATAAGTATACATGTGACTTTTTCATCTTCTCTCTCTTCTCATCTTCCAATGTCCATTTTCCAATGCTAAGGGTATATTAGGAAAGTTATGATAAATGAGTTAGTTAATGTTAGTTGGTGACTTATATTAAGAACCAAAATTTAGTGGCGGTTGGCGACTTATAAATAGGACCGGAGGGAGTATCAACACACACAAAAATTGTCACGCTTTGATTGAGCGGCAAGGGACCCGTCTAACCTTTGAGTTTTGGGCTTGATCTCTGTATGATGCTTGATTGAGTGGTAAGGGACTCTGACTAATCTTTGATTTTTGGGCTTGATCGATCCCTGCTTGGGAATGAAATGTGTTAAATCGTTTGGTTAATTGTCATCACTTGAGGTGCCTACAATCAACAATTCAGATTAGTGTGAGATTATTGATATGTTTGAAAGATGGTCTAAATAGGATATCGAAAGAAAAATTCAAAAGCCTTAAGGCCGAGTAGTTTATTGTTATAGGTCACTAATTTTAATGTCACGATGGACTCTTACGTAATTTGATAATTTTAGGGGTTTGACTGTGATTAATTTGTGTTATGATGTTTAATTAGTTATAATTGTCTCCTTTGAGTTTGAGTGCCTTATAGATTTACTTCATTCTGATAAAGTATATTATATATTTATAGGGAACAAATATTTGCAAGTACATATACTTTTATTTTATTTAGTTTAGATTCTGATATATATCTATTGTGTTTTTTCATATTTAAATGCTTTTATTTTAGTTTTTGCACCCAATTATAGCTTCTATATGCAAAGACTAATCAAGCTAATGGAACAGAAATAGTTGAGTTAATAGTTGTAATATAGAAAAATTAATGGTTTAATTAGGATATTAAAAACCACAAGTATCAAAATCAAAATTGAACGGAAGTATATGTACCAATAAACCTTGTATTTATACGTACAAGGCCAATTGTAATATGACATCTGGTTTGTTTTTTATTGGTAATAACGATATTATGTGAGTTTTTTACGTGAACAATATTGTGTGATTAAACAATTCAATCATTAAATCTAGATGAGAAACGACAACTCGTTCTTAAAAATATTATTTCTATGATGTGTTGGTGTATTTAATTTTTTTTTTTATCTGGGGGATTCTTATAAAAGTATTTAATATGGTGGCTTTTCGAGAAAACAATTATGTCAATCTTATTCATGAATGAAGTGGGATATTCTTCTTTTGCTTGAAAGTCTACTTCAAAAATTTATTTTACTTTGTTGAATGTTTTGCATATTTTATAATATAAGTCCAGGAAGAAAAGGACTCTTTACAAGTATAATCATTTAATACTCCCTCTTAATTATCCTCAATGTATTTAGAACTTAATGTTTATCCCAAATAAATCAGATATTTTAAATTTTTTGTTAGTTTTTTCAATTTTTTTCTATTGATGTTTCTTCAACAAAAATAATCACGTCAAGGAGAAAAAGAGGGATTTGTTTAAAAAAATGTATTTATTACATCTGCTAAACTATCTCTCTATTGTTGTTTTTGCAGAGATATAATAATAATTAATGAAACCGTGATAAACAGTTATGAACTGTTATTAAATTGATTAATTGTATATGTACATATAGAGCATCTTCTTTGCAGATGATGATCTCTACTTTTTCTTTAAATATATGATGTTAAAAATTGATTAAGAAAATAAAAGATGTCATTGTCATTGTAAAGAATGTACTCCGTAAGTTACTATTATCTTATTTATAAGATAGGGCGATTGCCCAAAAATGATACACAACTATAAGATAAGATTAGTGGATATACCATATTAATTCAATTAATCATTTTTTTTTAATTTATGAATTAGAACACAGAGTGAGTACGTGGTATCTAGTGATTAGTCATATGTAACAATATGTAGCATCATAAAGTCTAGGAGGAGTAGGGTCCTATATGATTTGGTGGATGTTTTGGTTAATATTGGTGTGTACTTATATGATCATATTTATAGGTCGAAAAGAACATGTTTTATTTAGTCTATTTTATAGGGCGTATCACTAAATTTTTCCTATAAATACACGATTTTACTCTTTTGTTATATATTGACTTTATATTCAATTTTCCTATCGTCGGTTTAATGGTATTAAATGTATATAAAATTAAAAAAATATTAAATTTTTTGGAAGAGTCAATGGGATTTAAAGTTTCCCTTGATTTGTGTGAATTGTATTTGAAGTCCATTATAAGTAGGACCAGATAAATATAATTCTTCGGCCCTAAACATAAAACATAAAGTGAATTTTGATAGTAAATATAAGAGTTTCTACTTAATCTTTATATTATCATTTTTTTTTGGAAATTAATTATTTTGTGACCCATGAAACTTGTATATAATTGAATGTCGCAACAAAGCATTTAAGAGAATTCAGTAACATTTGTTATAATTAGCTAAATTATTCAACTAATTTTTCAAAATTAGGTAATAAGTTTGATATTTAGAAACAATAAGTATATTATTTAACTATTTTACAAGATTATAATGATAATGGCGAGTTGTGTAGAGGAATAAATAGGTTACGTAAAGAGGAGATTGAAAGCAAATGGCATGTGAAGTGTAGAGTGGCGTGCAAGTGTTAGTGGGAATGGCATGAGTTGACATCATAGCTAATCATGCTTGGAGGGTTCAACGTGGTCATAAAAAATTCCCATTTTCATTAGCAGGAGAAGAACCGGACTATAGAGTGCAAATTTTGATAATGAAAATGACTTAAACTAGACTATCTACATTTAAATATTTTTCATCTATAAAACGTAAAACGGGAGAGACTTTTCCCATTATCAATAAAGTTACTTTTTTATTTGTATTTCTGCCAACATATTGGCTATTTGTTGATTGATTTAATAATACCGCTTTACTTTGATCTCATTGCTTAGAAAATATAAGGAATTACATTTGTTGATGTAACATTCTAAAACAATTTGATAGTGAAAAATCATATTTTAGTTTTCAACAAGAGACATCAAATATCTTTTTTTTAAAGGTTAAAGTATGTTTTTGGTCCCTTAAATTTGCACAAAGTCATGTTTTGGTCCCTTAACTTTGAAAAGTGTGTTTTTGGTCCCTTTGGAGAAAGTGTGTTTTTGGTCCCTTAGCTTTAAAAAGTGTGTTTTTTGTCCTTTAACTTTGGATAAAGTAATGTTTTTAGTCCTTTGAAAAAAGGATAAAAATGTTTCTAGTCCCTTCCTTTTCAAAATAATAGACTAAAACATGACTTTTTGCAAACTTAAGGGACCAAAAACATACTTAAACCGAATTTAAAAGGACTAAAAACACACTTTTCAAAGTTAAAGGACTAAAAAGATGACTTTGTCCAAAATTAAGGGACCAAAAACACACTTTTCAAAGTTAAGGGACCAAAACATGATTTTCTCCAAAGTTAAGGGACCAAAAGCATACTTTAGCCTTTTTTAAAAAAAATTATAGGAATAGAATCCCATCTAATCTAATAGGAGAAGTTAGACAGGTCATGTTATAATTTAGACATACGTTCTCAAAAATGAACGTGTATGATGAATTTGAGGGTGTATCATGAGCATATATATGTGTATGTGTGCATATATATAATTAGGACACGAGTCCCATGCATAATTTATTGAAAATGTAACCCATGGTAAACACAATCAGTGGGGAAATGACATAATTAGAGGCTTATTGAAAATTAATTTTGAATGAAAATTTTGTTAGTTAGGACAAAAAAATTAAAAATTTGAAAGTTAGCTGGTAACACGTTTTTGTTATTAGAGTGTTGGCACCCCTATCTAGCAATTTTAAATTGACTAATTTAGAGCGGAGTGTGATAAAAGTTTTCTATGGCAATTAAGGGTGTTCATATATCCCATTGACGTGCAATGTCTGCCCTAACGCCTTAAAAAATTACCTACATTTCCCAGAAAAATGACCTAAAAGACAAAAAATGGGAGGAAAATGTCATTTAAATCCCTTCGAATATACAAAAGGACAATTCAGGAACCTAAACTTCCAAAAGGACCATGAAGGAACTCAGACCTAGTTGACATTTCAAATTTGTGTGAAAGGACAAAATTACCCCCATCATTAAACAAAAATTACTTCCCACCCTAACACCTCATTTCCTCAGGGGATCCACGCATGAAGTTCTATCGTTAAAACCGGAAGTTCACATTGTTAAAGCCCGAAGTTCTGTCGTTAATCGTGGAAGTTCAAAAATTACTTCACATTGTTAACACCCAATTTCCTCTTCTCCATTCACCCCATTTGAACTTCCACGATTAACGACAGAACTTCGGGCTTTAACAATGCGAACTTCGGGCTTTAACTACAGAACTTCATGCGTGCATGGAGAAGAGGAAATGAGGTGTTAGGGTGGGAAGTAATTTTTGTTTAATGATGAGGGTAATTTTGTCCTTTCACACAAATTTGAAATGTCAACTAGGTCTGAGTTCCTTCATGGTCATTTTGAAAGTTTAGGTTCCTGAATTGTCCTTTTGTATATTCGGAGGGATTTAAATGGCATTTTCCCAAAAATGGGCTTCCATGGGTAGAACCGGCCACTAGACGAATAAGGCCTCGTATTGGGCATAGTATACTGAGCTACATAGCTACACATACACACACAATTCTATTTAAAAATACTATATATAACTATCAATAAATGGATTGTGAATAATTAGGCGGTGTTGTTTATATTTATAATTATTTATTTCTTATTCTTCTAAATATAATGTATTAAGACTGGTAGATGTCTTAGAATTATGAAATTATTGTTTAATTATGTTTAGTGTTGATATTTATATTTATTATTTTTAAATAATCTAGTTTAGGAAATTATATGATATATATTATAGTATATGTTTTAAATATTATTTTATTTAATAAATTTCACATATTTTTTTGAATCAAAATTTCACATTTATGATGGTTTGGTAAGGTGTAAGCCACTTGAACTGTTGGACTTGGACATATAAGTCTACCCCCGCCTGCCCCCGCGGCTTTTTAAAGGCATATAACAAGGCAGCAGGCTGCATTTTACGGGCTAGGCATCAACCCTCCACATAAACACCCTTAAGAGGCAGCCTTCACTGACATTTTTCTTATCATTTACTACTTCTTTCATTTCTTTTGTAAGAGTATTGTCTTGACTTGATCATTCTTAAAAGATCGACTTGGGCTATAATGTGTTTTCTTTATTTCTGTTATTAATTAAATGACTAATTTTCTAACTGATAGAGTGGTGTCATGAAGTGTGATTCCCTGTGTTTTTATTTCTTGCCGTGCGTATTAATTGAACCAATGATATATAGGGCCACAATAATAACTACTCAATCTCAGTTACCAGACACTATTAAACTTGTAGGGCTCACAGACAATACCCTTTCTGTATACTTCCTTTATGGTAACAAGCCAAAATATTATTAATTGCACACATTTGCCATCAATAGAGTGAACTTTTTCATGTTCACAAAAAAATAGAGAGAACTTTTTTTAAAAAAATAATAATTGAGGGAAAGATAAAATAGATTGTGGTTTATATTTATAACTAAATTAATGTATAAATATTTTTTAAACAAACGTATAAATTTGGTCATACATATAAAATAAAAAGAGTACAGTGATCTATGATTTTCTTCACGATATTTCAAGGTTCACTCTATGAGATTGAGAATAGATAATTATATATGTATACATAAAAGAATGGATTCCATTATATTTTTATAAATAAAATAATGTATAATTATATTCGTTCCTTAGTCTGCATTTTCTTTAATAGAATATTTATTCAACATTCACATTTATTTGCACTTCGACTTTTAAAACTTCAAACAAATATTAAACTATGACCAAAGTACAGAAGATGCGTTCTTTCCTGGTGTACTATATTCAAATGACTTCTTTCAGTTCATTATCATTAAATTTAGTTGATTTTTATAAAATAAAATCTAAAAAAGGTTAACAACTTACTTATAGTTTTTTTCTTGAACTTTGTCTCAAAACTAATTTATTTCTTATAATCTAATATACTCCCTCCGGTCCCTAATGTAAGAGCTAGCCGTCAAAAAAAACGCTTCTTAAGAAAACATGTGAATGTTAGTTGGGTGTCTGGAGTTAATGTTTCTTTTCCAAAATTACCCATATTTATTATGGTACTTCTAAGAGAGAAAAATACATAAGCATTAATAACTATGAAAGAGAGTTAGGGGTAAAGTAGGAAAAAATGCATTAAATGAGGAGAGAATATGGGGTGAATATGGGGTGAGCTCTTACATTAGGGAGAGGTTCTAGGACTTTCTCCCTATTGGAGTTCCCTTCCTCCTTCGCGTGAGGCTTCCATCCTGCGTGCAGGTTTTCGGCGCCTTTCTCTCCGGCTCTGGCCGGGGAGAAGGCTGCCTTGGGATTGTAAATATTGGGTGCTTAGTTAGTTTAGGTCTGTTTGTGGCCTCTTTGATCTGTGGAGCTTATGAGCTCATGGAAAGAAAATTTGGAAAGAAGGAGGAGATCTCGCAGTCGGCAACGATGCGGACGGATTTTCATAGGTATGGTGACGTTTGGAGTTTTCGTATGCCTTTTCCTCCCATCTTTTTCGCTGCAACGCTGGAAAGGGTCTCTTCCTTTTCGATTTGGCTTGGATGGAGCTGGCTTTTGGTTTGTCTGCACAGATCAGGTGGCTTAGGTCGTAGAAGGTGGTGGTGGTGTATGTTGAATGCTTTTGGGACGTTGTTGCTGTTGCTTCTCCTTTCCACGCAATGGAGATTGTGTGGATCTTTGGAATCTGCTCTTGTGGTAGTAGCAGATAGTGAATCAAAAGGGATGAATCATATGGAGTGGTTCTTTGAACCCACATCCCTTGTTTTCGACGTTGATGTCGGCGTTCCTCTTCATCTTAGGCGGCGGCTACAGCATCTCTCAAGCCTTTCTTTGTGTGTTTTAGGGTTAGGGTCTGTTGGGGTGTTGTTGGGTTGGGCTTTAGCTAAGATTTTTAATGTTTTGTTGGGTTTGGTCTTTGATTTTATGTGTTTTGTTGGGTTTGTATGTTACTTTTATGTGTCTATGTGTCTAGTTTATTTGGTCTTGTAAGCTACTTTGGATTTTGTTTAATGAAGCTTATTTTAGTTGGAAAAAAAAAAAAAGAGCTCTTACATTAGGGACCAAAACCATTCAAATTTTGGGCTCTTACATTAGGGACCGGAGGGAGTATTATCTAACATTACATATAATATGTTATAATCAATGATTTATTTAGTTTTCTTAAATTCAAAAAACGTTAACCGTATCGAGTCTTACATTGATAAAGCATGAATGTATTTTTTTCCCTTACACAAATAAATCTCCATACATTGCAACTTAAGCTTGCCATCAATCCCCAGTTTAACGAACTTCAATTGATGCCAACCTAATATAAGAGCGCTGGATTATAATTCCATTTTAATTCTTATTGTTATATTTAAAAAATAAAAAACTAGCAATTGTAAGGGCCATAAGTTTCTTACACCGAATGGGAACAACCCATATTGTATTTACTTTTTTCAGTCTTAAAGTCTATTTTTATCTCAACATTTGTTACATAAGAACAATGTTACCCGGAAAATTTTTGTGGGCTTAACAATCTCTGAAAATTTTTTAAATGGTAGCAATTACTTTATCATTAACCGTACTTTGCCCTTATTATAGGTCTTAATCAAAACTCCCTCCTTTTATAGTTATGGCCAATTAGTCCCGGTGAAGCCGGGTTAACACATTTTCAGTTGAGAATAACTATTTATTGCGATTTGGCAAAACTGGGCCAAGGCCCATTAATGTTCTTAGGCCATGTGGATTGGAGACCGAAGCCAGTGAGTCAGGTTGTAAAATGAAGTGGTTAAGGTTCAGGAAAAACCATCATTTAAGATTCAAATTTTCTTTATTTGTATATGCCCAACCAGATCCTGGTTGATATGGCTGATTTTCCAGGGTCAGGGATAGTAAAAGTCAGAGAGTCTAGTACATCTAGCGAGAAGAAAATTCATACGTTATAGATGAACTCATATTGGAAAAAAATGGTTATTACACACACAAAATACCCGTAATAAAGATAGCTGAGCATACTTAGACCATCTAAATCGCATATGGATGGTCTAAATTTGTTTTTTTCATTCAATATCTAGTAAAATATTTGTAAAATCAAAACTAGATCATCCATTTAGGATTTAGGTAGTCTTGATATAGTTGCCTTTCACTACTCATATTTTTTTATTAGAAAAATCAGGCGAGTCTTTATATGTATCATATGCTTTCTACAAGTCGTCGAATATACTAGCACTTAATTAGTTGTAATAATTATAGTTTTACAACCACTCAATGGAAAGGATATCATAAAAAAGTAGCCTGCAAGGCATTATGGGGAATTAGGTATTTACCCACCAGCTGTTTAATTTACTGGTTAAACAAACCATGAGTTACCCTTTTTAAGGTTATTACACAATATTAACCGAAGACTAACATCGGGTTTGACAGCTTTACTAGTTCTCTACTGAGGCTTCTTGATATGGAAACTCATAACATATACACAGTAACTTAAGAAATAGCTAGGGGAGAGAATTCTAGAAAATATGCCAACGGGTTGAGAAATAGTCACAAGTAACAGAAAATTAAAGAGTAGAAGCCAGAACATTGAATCATTGGAGTTTGATTGGCCTTGTTTTTGAAAGCTCAATGTGTGGCTGTGTTCTTTCATGGTGCGTAGATAATATGGTAACTAATTGCATGTATTGTCGGCTTCATTTGCCTATTATTATTCATTTCAAAGACGTATAATAAAATGCCAGTGTGATTAGTTATTGAATATATACTGAACATATATAGAAAGCATGAAAAGAGGGTATAGCCACATAGAATGTAGAAACAAGAAGATAATGGTTATGAATATGATCCATTCATGTGACCGCACAGCATTAGTTTTGTTGAGGGTGAAGCTGAAAGGTTGCCAAATATGGCATTAACACGTCATCTCTTTCACGTGTTCTTTCTTCTGTCTTTTCATCCTGGTTTTGTTTTATTCATGCTATATGTGTTCCACCCCAATTTTATCAAGACAATAAAATTTTAGATGTATACATTTACAATATAAGACTATATGCAAGATCCAACAATAGCAAACCTTCATGCTAATCTATATGACTAGTCTAATAGGCTCATCTAGCTTCTTCCCCTTGCATTGTATGTTTACTTGACCATCGATCTCAATAACATTATTCAATTCAATATTAAAGTATAACACACATACACGTCTAAACTACATATAATTAATGTAAAGAATTATGCTGTGCCTAGTCATTGCTAATATATAATGTGCATGTCAAGCTTGAGGCACGATCCTCAGGGCTCAGACACCCACTTCTGGGGCCACTCCATCGTATTGGATTTCTTAAGGTCCAATGAACTATTTGGTCCCCTCTTCCACCAAATATGAACAACCTTTCTTCCACCAAATATGAACAACCTTTGCTCCCTTTGAAATATCATTCCCCACCTAAAATTATCAAGTTTATAAGAGTGATAAAATAAGTATTTTTTGTGGTATTTTTATGCTGCGGCTTGAATTTTTACTCCATTTCATCCCTTTTAATATAAGTCATGTTTTTGAAGGGATTCGTAATTATTATTCTAAATCACATGTCCAGGTGCTATCATAAATTTTTTTTCAATATTTAAGCATTGTCTGATGAGCCAATATAATTGAAAACACAACTCTATATTTTCTCCATTTATATAGATTCAAATCCGAATCCGAGACTTGATGTTTAAATCAATAAAGTCATGCTATATATACTAAGATGAACAGTTCTGATATTCCTGTTCCATTTTCAAAACGACGCGCTAATGAATTATTTAGGGAAAATTAATTTGAGGTCCCCCACAAGGGACTTAATACTAGAAAAGTTCCAAAAGTTGAAATAATTAATGTAGGGTCCCAAGGGACCTCACTTTAATATACTTGAAAATTGAAAAGACACTTTTGCCCAACAAGTTGTCACATTTGCCCATTCAGTTGTCAAGTTATGCTCATCGAGTTGTCACGGCTGCCCATTAAGTTGTCAGGTTTTTCCCTAACTTCAGAGTTTGGGCAATTAACTTAAAGCACATGCCCAACAAGTTGTCACATTGGCCCATTCAGATGTCAAGTTATGTCCATCGAGTTGTCACGGCTGCCCATTAAGTTGTCAGGGGCAAAAGTGTCTTTTCAATTTTCAAATATATTAAAGTGAGGTCCCTTGGGACTCTACATTAATTATTTCAACTTTTGAGACTTTTCTAATATTAAGTCCCTTGTGGGGACTTCAAATTAATTTTCCCAATTATTTAGACTTGGCCCAATGTAGTAGTCAGTTCTCTTTTATTTTTCCCACTTGAACATATATGTCAAGTCCTACTAACACGCAGGTCTCGAGATATAGGAGTATTTTCATGGCAATGCAAAATAAAAGAAATAGTACATTAAATAGCGGTAGAGACTGTAAATAGCCAGCACGACATATAACCTTCAATTTTTTATTAAAAAAAAGGGAAAATTAATTTGAGGTCCCCCACAAGAGACTTAATACTAGAAAAGTCTTAAAAGTTGAAAAAATTATTGTAGGGTCCCAAGGGACTTCACTTTAATATATTTGAAAAGTCCCAAAAGTTGGGAAAATTAACATGTGCCCAATAACTTGTCAAGGTTTGCCCAAAGAGTTGTCAAGCTTGTCCAGTAACTTGTCACAAGGTTTGCCCAGTAACTTTTCACTTTTCAAGTACTCCCTCCGGTCCCTAATATAAGAGCCCAAAATTTGAATGGTTTTGGTCCCTAATGTAAGAGCTCACCCCATATTCTCTCCTCATTTAATGCATTTTTTCCTACTTTACCCCTAACTCTCTTTCATATTTATTAATGCTTATATATTTCTCTCTCTTAAAAGTACCATAATAAATATGGGCAATTTTGGAAAAGAAGCATTAACTCCAGACATCCAACTAACATTCACATGTTTTCTTAAGAAGCGTTTTTTTGACGGCTAGCTCTTACATTAGGGACCGAAGGGAGTATATTAAAGTGAGGTCCTTTGGGATCCTACATTAATTTTTTCAACTTTTAGGACTTTTCTATTATTAAGTCCCTTGTGGGGGACCTCAAATTAATTTTCCCTAAAAAAAATATAACCTTCAATTTTTTTTTTGGTTTTTGCTGACCTTCGAAAAAGATTCGTCTGGCTAAGGGTATATCTTCCTTCCGCGCTGACTAATTAATAAATAACAGGTGGCTCTTTATGAACCACAATCGTGAATCTCAACGTCAAGCCATATGCACTCCCCACCACAATAATGTAGCCACGTCGATTTCACTTTTTCTGGTTCATCGTTATATGTTCAACGTAATTTCCCTTTGAAGACATTTTCACATATCTATAAATCTTAATAGTGTTTTGACAAGTTAATGCTTATTATCACATGTTAATTATAAATAATTTTATTGTTTTTTGTTATTTATAGTCTATGCGGAGTGATCTTTAATTTTTATGCATGTATTTATCAATATATTTATTTGAATTGTCAACTTGTATCGTTTATTATTAAATTTAACTGGAATGAAGAAGTATTATCAATACATGTATATTATCAATACATACATGTATGTAAAAGTATAATTTGAATCAGATATATAAATCGTTTTGATAGTGTTTTTGGAAAGTAGTATATGTGGACTTGGATAAATGAATAAAGGTGACAAATACTTATGATGATCAGGTCCGTGGGAGAAAATTAAAAAAGTCATTTAGAGTAAAAAAAAGTTCAATGTTGGTTCAGAAATATGATACAGTAAACCAGAAGTTTTCTGATATGAATAAATTTATTGTTGGCTTGACTTGTTTGATCATCCAAGTCAAATATATGAACCATCAAATTATTGATATTAAATAATGACATTCATAGAAGAACCAGAAGATTCTTCCGAAAGAGTTATGTTATGCTGCTTGTTCTCAAAGATTTATATTGAAAATATTACTGGTCGTGATTTGGAATAGATCTATATTTCTAGAAATATATCATACTGATGGGCCCATCCAAATAACATGTAAACCCAAATAAGTATATATACAAGGGTAAAGGTGCAAAAGTAGCCACGGTAAATTTCAAAATGGACAACTATAGCACCCCTAATTTGGATGGGGCAAAACCGGCCTTTGAAAATGAAAATGGTACAAACTAAGCACACCGTTAAGTTTCAACTAACTGCCGTTAGCCTTGGTGTGGGGCCCACAATAATTAAGCCACGTGGATGACACACAGCAAATGGAATGAATCCATGTTGGCAATACATGCCAAGTCACCAAATCCCCAATTTCAAATACCAAAACCCTAATCCCAATTTCAAACACAAAAACCCTAATCCCCAATTTCCATCCCCACACCCCTGTTCCTCGCGAATGTGAAGAGCTGCTCCTAACCCGAAACCAGGAACCACGAAGGAAGGTGTTCTTCTTCCTCTTCTTCTTCTTCTTCTTCTTCCATACTCGCGAGCATGAGGAGCTGGAACACGAGGTGTTCTTCTTCTTCCACGAACCAAACGAAGAATGGTGGTGGGTTGAAGAGCTGCTCAATGCCTTCTGCTTGTAGCACCAACCACAAGAGGAACCCGGGTCCAAGAATACGAAGTCAAAATCGGGAGGATGAATATGAGGGCCCGAAACGATTCTGCCATTGTGGTGTTGCTGCTCCACGTTGGACCTCGTGGACCAATTGGAACCCTGGGAGGAGGTTTTTTGGATGCCGATACTATTACCAAGTAAGTTTATGTGGTTGATGCACATTAAGTGTTTGTTAAAAGGGCTAACTCACTCTGCTTCTCAGTTGCAACATTTGGACATGATTGATGAGATAGTGTTTGTTAAGTGGTTGTGAAAGGAAGTAACAATATAATTTTGTTATGGAATGCACTTAAAAGTGTTTGATAAAATGTCAAAGAGAAGGAAATGGTTGAAAATGACAGATTTTGGAATGTGATTGTAGGTGTTTGATAAAATGCCTTAGAGAAGGAAGTTGCAATGTGATTGTAGGTGTTTGATGAGATGACAGATTTAATTGAGTTTGATGTTTATGTGTGTATGTGATAGAATTTTTATGGTGTTTGCTTTGATGTGTAGTGGGTGCTGGTCATGGTTGATTAGTGATGTTGAATTCCTCTATAATGTGTACTCAGTTTATGTTGTTTGTGTGTTTTATAGGAGGAACATTGCGATTTCTTTGACTGGTACGATGATAAGTTTAGGCAAAGGGAACTCGAGGTGATAAGGATGCTTCTTGATGAGACTGAGATGGTGCATGGAGATGGTGTTGATGATGGTTATGATGATGGCCGATACTTCTTGGAAGAGCTTGATGCAATTCATGGTGAACTAAGGAAGATGAGGAATAGTCATGATCTGAATGCAAAATAAGCAAAGAGGTCTGAGTTGAAGTTCAAGATCGCCATGGGAACATTGTTATTGACATGGGTGTTTCTATTTGTTTTGTGCCTAGGCAAAGCTTAGTTGGTTTGTCTTGTTGTAATTTAGCCATAGGGCATTATCTTAACGAATTCATGCTGGGACCCTTGAGGCAAAATATTTTGAACTTGTGCAAGCCATATGGACTTGTTTTGTAAGCCAATTGGCGATGTGCTAGAAACATGGTTGTGGTTGTGGTTGTGTATGCAAACTCAAATTAATGTTAACATGAGTCACCATTGGTTTGTTAGCCAATTGTTAAGTTATTGTGTAAATGAGTAATTGATCATTTATTAAACTCAAATTAACATTAATTAATTTCACAAATAGGTAAGAAATTAAGTGAAATTAAGTGTGTGTGCACAAAAGATGATAAACATGAAGAGAATTCATGAAGGAACTAACATAGTGGTTCAACAAGATGTCATCATATAGAACTTGCTTGCAAAAAATGGTGTCCATAAAAGGCACATTACATTGCTGTCATGAATATTCAGCTTTGTCTAAAGTGAAGTGCATCAAGTTAGATGGTCTTAGATGCCAAAAAAAGATAGAGTTGGTGGTTGGTAGACATAACCAACCATACCCATATTCTGTTTGCCCAAAAAGACATAGCTTGCTTCCAACAAAACATAGCATCCAAGCAGACATTAATTACATATAAAAAGGAGGTCCAAAACACCTCTACAAAATCATATTCCAAAGTACAAGACAGTTTCAAGCCCCCTCATGATACTTCATGCCGGATCTTGTCTTGGAGACCATGTTATCCCTTTGCCTGAGGAGTTGACGGGTAGTGATGATCCTACTTCCACATTCTTGGAGATTTGGTGGGTGGATTGGATTTGATGGTGCAGTTAGTGGTTGCCTAATCGGAATCTTCCTTGTTCACCCTCCTATCAATCTCTTCAGTTCTCACTCTTTTCTCTTTGGGTCTTCCAGGCTGGGTGCAGATGGGAGGTGGTAGAAGGGGGTGCTCTGGTGCCTTATCCCAAAACTTGACACCTCTCACAGGCTGGAACTTCTTGGCATAGCTGGCTATGTATGTGGCCTGATGATAGTATCTCGATATGAATGTTATTGGCTCAACCCTCGCATCAAGCATTGCACATATTGCATGTTGGCATGGGATGCCAGTCAAATCCCATGCCCTACACGAACACTTCTCAGATCTCAGATTAACGGTATGCACATTTCTCCCTTCTCTTATCTCATACCCCTCGGTGCCATTGAAATCCACTGTACAGCCTACAGCCAAGTACCGGTTAGCCTCAAACAACTCCATACACTTGGGACTGTAATCGGCCTTCCATTTGCTGACAATACTCTCACTGTTTGCCCACTTCTTGTACATCTTCATCCTTATACCATCAAACAGCCTAATAACGGGCAGAAATCTCAGCTCCAAAATCCACGAATTAAGACACTCCGCGGCATTATTGTCCACAATCCAACACTTACACCGGGGAGTAAAATATGCTCGAACCCACGTGTGTGTTGGATATTGCATCATATCCACAGCCGCTGGCCGACTTCGCTTGGACATCAAGTCCAAGTTTTCTTTGAATTCTTCATCAAAGGTACTCCAAGCACACGCCCAAAACCGATCCTTCAATTCTGCCCCACCATTTCGTTTGCTCCAGTTTGCAAATATGTGTCTTGCACAGAGTCGATGCTCCGCAGACGGCAAAACATCAGAGATAGCGTTCTCTAATCCCTGTCATAACCATAAAAAACAAACAACAAGCAGAATTTAAACCTGCAATGATAACCGAGATAAAGTAACTAATACCATCAAGCATAACAGACTTGTGTAGATATAATTTCAAACCTTTTGCATGTCGGACATCAACGTCACGGTTGAGCCTGAATCCAAGGACAGTGAGTTCTTCAAGGCCAACATGAACCATGTCCACTGCTCCTGATTTTCCTTTTGCACAAGGGCGAAGGCTATTGGGTAGAGAGCATCATCGGCATCCCTTCCAACGGCGGTCAAGATGACTCCATGTGCGCTTCCCCTAAGGAAGGTCCCATCCAAACCAATGATTGGTCTACACCCTAGCCTCCATCCGACCTACATAATTGACAGTGAGTCAATCATAGCGTTTGTAAGCATAACATTGCATGTATAATCATAAATAATGGTTAATTAGAAACAAACCTTTACTGCACTAAAGCACACGTACAACCTTCTAAAGACACGCGTGTCTTCACCATCATCATCTACCTCCAGGATAACATCGCTGCCTGGGTCATCTCTCCTCAGCTGCGCACAATAGCCCTCTAACTTAGCAAACTCATCCTTAAAGCTACCTTCCATCTCATGTCTTATCTTCCTCTTGGCCCTCTTGCATTTATGAATGCTTACAGACACCTTGCGTTCACGTTCAAGCTCCATCTTCATCTCACTGATCTTAAATTGAGGAGTCCCTTGCACCTTATCCTTGAATAAATCTGCCACCCATGATGCAGTAGCTCTGGGGTTTGGATAGCACGTTGTACAATTATGCTCCAACAACAGTGTCTTGACTACAAATCCTACCACATTACGAGTCTGTGACGCATATATCCTAAAGGGACATCCCTCTTGACACAAGTATTCCAGTCGCTTTTTGTTACTCCTTGCAACCCTTAACTCAAATCCATTAGTGATTGCATAAGTGTCCACCGCCTTTTTGAATTCTGCTTTACCACCAAATGACATCCCCACTGTGAAGACAGGATCATCTCCAAGTCGGCGATCTCTTGTTTCTCTTGGAGTTTCAAAGTAGTTGTCCTCATCAACACTAACATCCTCTTGCTCACTTTCTTGGCCAGGAGCTTCTGTTTCCACACTTTCATCGGTGTCAGAACTGTCACTCTTTGCCGAATAAGATGCATCATCACTTGAGCATTCAACTTCACGGATGTCATCAAACTCCTCAATCGATTCTAATCCTTGCGTCACATCTTCTTGCACCACATCCTTATACCTCTCACTTTGAACCTCGTAAGAACAACCACCGGAGTCCCCTTTCTTTCTTGCAAAATAGTCACTGGCCTCAGAGAGCATTCGGTCAAATGAATCATCACTGATCTCAGGCTCCACATCGCTGACCACAGGCTCCACATCGACCATCTTACCCTTCCCCTTCGCATCCATTTTTTCTGCTACAAGGAAATTTATAAACAATCATTATCTCAGCAAGTAATCATCATTTCTGCAAGTTATACATGAATTTAAGTAATACAAGTTCCAAAACAAAAACATCACAGTTCAACTAAACAAAAAATCACATCTCCATACCAACTCAGCCATTGTAAGCAAGGAAATAAACCAATTCAGAGCTGTGAACCCCCAAACTATCCTAGACTCGTTAGATTTTTTATGCCCAAAAGTTAGGGTTTTGTAGTCACATGAAAAAACCTTCAACCCGAGCTCTCAAATCCGCCCTCTCTAACATCTCTAATAACAGAAAACCTAAAGTGTGTTTAAAGTGTGTGCACCAAAAGTTGAAATTTCTAAAAAATCTGACTATTCATGGCAGAAACAAGGAATTTGTGGTCCCATTTCACACTTACTTGGCTTTCCTCTTGTCGTTTTGCCCTTGGACCGAATCCTTTCACGTGCTGCTTCAACGTCACGACCTCCCCCACGCGACCTCTCCCCACGCGAGCTTACACACCTCACCACAGCTAACACACGCGAGCTTACACACCAGACCGAAGCTTACTAACGCGAGCCATGGGTTTCAGGGCATGTGGCTAGGGTTCGCACCTTTGTGGCTAGGGTTCATGAGATGTGGGTTCGAATTTGGTGGTGGATGTGGCTAAGGGGTGGCTAGGGTTCGCACGCAAGTTATGGAGATGGGGGTTTTTGTGTTTATGTTGTTTTGTTTCTCTTGGCATGTGTTGGCAGTATACATGTGTTGTGTTTGTTATGTTTAACCACATGACCAATTTTTTCCACGTCAGCAACAATTTTTTCCACGTCATCAGACACATTTAACCACATCACCAATTTTTCCCACGTCATCACGCCATATCAGCATACCCGGTCAACTCACAGTCAAAGTTAACCCCTCTGTTTCAGAGTGACAAATTTGTACCATTTTCATTTTCAAAGGCCGGTTTTGCCCCATCCAAATTAGGGGTGCTATAGTTGTCCATTTTGAAATTTACCGTGGCTACTTTTGCACCTTTACCCTATATACAATAATTTTGATAGATGCATCTACAAGATGGTTACATGTGACATTATATATTAGCTTGCAACCTGAGTTTGCGGCATTGTCTAAATAAGACATTATGTTGAATACACAATTTTCAGATTATATGATCAAGAAATCGTAGTTTAAAGCCTCCATGAATAGCTACATCAATGCTTATGAGAATATTGTTTTTATTTCATTATTATGTTGCAGCACATATTAACTTTAAGCCAACGACATTCTCCTAGTAAAATCAGCTTTTGGTCAGGAGCCAGATAATTTCCATCTAAAGAGCTTGAATGTGCTCTGCAAATGCATAATAATCCACCACAATGTTACATGCAATGTGCATAGATGGATAATTTATAATTTCGATCTAAAGAGTTTGAATGTGCACTGCAAATGCATAATAACCCACCACAATGTTACATGCAATGTGTATAGATGGATAATTATATAAAGTTGATAAAATTGTTGGATAAGTGACTCCTTCATGTTTCTAAATGAAACAAAATGATGTTTCAAAGAGAAATAAATCGATTTAGGAGACTTATACCACATGATTATTTGTTATTCAATATTTAACGAAAGTTATGGAAATATGAGGGGGAGAAATTGTGTAACTGGAAAGAAAACTCATTGAATACATTATGATTATAAAATGTAGATCATCAAATGTAGTAGTATGAACCAGAAGTTCATCAAATTTTGCATTCCTAAAATATTACAAAGTGTATGAACAGAAGTTCATCAGATTTTGAATTCATGAAATATTACAAAGTGTATGCCAGATTTATAATTACTGACCTAAATGAGAATTATTGAATCTCATATTCCAGCTAAAAATGCTCCTATAAATGTGACATGCCTGAAGCATGATAAAATCAATCGATTCCAAATGTAAATACTTTATATAAATAGGAGTTTATAAGTATGATGATCATATTGGGGAGGCAGACATTCCAGAAGAATGTCAAGACATAACTAATTGAAAAACCTCAAAGGGGGTATAGGTACCTAGAAAAACAAAGAGATCTCAATAAGTTGTGTCACAAATGGAATCGAAAGGAATAAAGTGGTCGACAACAATTTTGGTAATGATATCACGTGATTGAATGAGGATCTTACACATAGATATGTCATGAGAAATAGACATAAACATGATTGACCAAAAGAAAATGAAAAAAGTGAACATTTGAATATGTTTCAAAATATCAAAATTATGGGCCGGAAGCCCGGAAGTTTCAAATGCAGAAATATAAAGTTATTATGGGATATAAATACTTATGTGAAATATAGCTTATAACAAAGCTTATAAAGATTGTAATAAGACATATTATTTTGTGGGGGCAAAGGGGCAAAAATAACCACCGTAATTTTCAAAATGGACAACTTTGGCACCCGTAATTTCGATGGTGCAAAACCGGACATTATAAACCAAAATGGGACAAATCTAGCACTTTTAAACATAGGTGTTAAGTTTGATCGTTAGTTGACTGGGAATGATGATATGGCATAATGACCTGGCACCATGAGGCATTATGTGTCACCCCCATGCTGATATGTATATGACATGGCAAAAATGAAAAAAAATGACATTGCCCCTTCGCCCTACTTATAATCTGATTGTATATTAAATTAATAAAATGAAAATTAAGAAAAATCTCAACCCCTCTTTGTCTTTCTTGCTTCAACGCCTCCCCCCTCCCCCGCTGCAACTTCCCAATTCCCATAATCATCCTTCCTCTCTCATATTTCATCCCATAATCTCTGTACTTCTAAAAATTTTATTCATCACTCTCATCAAAGCCTCCATTGCAGCAACTAAATGGAAGAAGATGAAATTCGGGCAGAAAAAAGAAGATGGACTGGTGATGAAGACTGAGGGAAGCAAAACGTGAGTTTCAATACTGAAAATCGGAGAAGAAGCTCTCCAGCTTAGCTTACAAATTTGGTTATAACCGAATATGTTTTTCCCCTTTTCATTTTCAGATTCGTTTCCTTTTTTTCAGTTTCTATCTCTCGCTTTTCTTCTTCAGTTTCTTTTTTACTCGCTCCTGTAGTCTGCCGCCGTCAAAGGCTCCTAGAAGTCCGACGACCTAGAAGCCCATCACCATCGAAGCCTCTGACTCGGAGAAGAAGACAGTCTCTGAATTGATTTGAGAATTTAGTTTAGTTTTTTTTATTAGTTAAATATCCAGTCAGATTATAAGTATGACTGGATATACATATCAGATTAATTTTTTTCATTTTTACCATGTCATATACATATCAGCATGGGGGTGACACATAATGCCTCATGGTGCCACGTCATTATGCCATATCATAATTCTCAATCAACTAACGGTCAAACTTAACACCTATGTTTAAGAGTGCTAGATTTGTCCCATTTTGGTTTATAATATCCGGTTTTGCACCATCGAAATTACGGGTGCCAAAGTTGTCCATTTTGAAAATTACGGTGACTATTTTTGCCTCTTCGCCCTATTTTGTACAAGTATGCTACAAATCTTATTATTCTGGCAATATATGAAAAGAAAAGTGCATCAATACTTGTATATATATCTCACTTGATGATGGAATTTACAAAAGTGTTCTTGAATTATTGAAAGATGCCAGAAGCATGCATATCTTGAAAAATGTCAGAAGCATATATTAGAAATTTAGATAAAATATTTTATCATTTAGAAAATATATGATTTTGCATATTACTTGACATATAGATCAAATTATTTAATTTTATAATCATTTTTGGTCATAAACAGAGGACTCATAAATCTTTGTTAATTTTATTGCTATTACATATCACAATTTTGTAGAAGAATTCAGTTGTTGCAGGTTCAAAAATTGACAGTGACTTTGAATAAATATGTGGATGTAAAATATATCATGAAGATATATTAGAGGAATATATTTTAATAGGATATTTGATGATGATGCAATTCGATATGAAGATCTGCTCAAATAGCATTGGAAGGAATATGATTGGAAAATTGATATACTCAATTGAGACAAAATGGATGTTGTTACTAGGGGGAGTAAAATTGATGTTGTTATGTGAGAAAGTAGTAAAAGTGGTCCTTTCACAGGACTTAATATCATGTTGTACTCTTGTATTCTTTTTCCCTTAACCAAAGTTTTGTCCCACTGGGTTTTCCTAGTAAGGTTTTTAACGAGGCAACACTGATAACTATTGTGTACTCTTTTTCCTTCACTGAGTTTTTTATCCCAATGAATTTTAATTGGTAAGATTTTAATGAGGCACAATAATATTAATATATGAACATCTAAGGGGAAGTGTTATAAAAGTTGTGGCTTTTGGATGTTCATAACCCTTTATCTTCTAGGATTCCTTTTCTTCATCAATGACCATGATTTCTAAAGGTTACATCTTATGTCATAATGTAGATTAACTCCTATGTTTATGATATTGTAACTCTTGCTTGGGTATGAGTTTATAAATAGAGGCATACCACAAGTGGTTCAAGGTACTAAGAAATGCTATATGTAAATGAGAATATTTTTCTACTATTTATCTCTTCCTTTCTCTCTTCTTTCTTCATCTTCTCCAATCCTTCTTCATCTTCTTTATATTTTCATTATTTCATAAGAGTATATTGTATTTAAAATATTGTGAAAAACAACTGCTCTCATGTACACGTGCTTCCAAAATATGCATTGATGAAATATTACTGAATCTTTTAATTTAATTAGAAATGTTAAGCGAACAATCTCCAAACAAAAATCACAGTAACTATATATATAAAGGTAATTACCGATTAGCCTCAGGCAAATTCGACACTTAAGATTACGAAAGGGAAAAAGACAAATAAAGTCTTCTGAATAGGTAAAATGGCAATCAAGGTCGCTAAATTTTCAATAGCAACTAAGGTCACGGACACTAAATTAACAACGCTCTACTTGTTAATGAGAATAGAGATGTTGTCGTCGTTATGAGAATCCTGTTGTTGTTAATTAATTGCTACGCTTTATTTGTTAATTGATGATAATGCAGTTGTTAAATATGTATGTTGTTAATGAGAATGTTGCGGTTAAATTAGTTCCTGTGAGCTTGATTTTCATTTTGGAAATTTAGATACCTTGATTGTCGTTCTTTTACATATTCAGAGAGATTTATTTGTCTTTTTTACATCACGAAATGTTATGTGTTGATTTTCAAACTTAAAAATAGTCTATTAGAAAAAATATTTAATTTATCACCTCGTTCTTTTATTAACTATTAGGAATGAAATCGACGTTGATAAATAATAAGACATTTATGTTAGACAATTTGTACGTATACAGACCTTTATTGATAAAAAACTTGATTAGAGGATTTAGTAATGAAAATTAATCAGGAAATATATAATATCAATTAAAAATAAAAATGAACCAGAGTGTCAATTGATACAACTCAATAGGCTGAAATTAAATGCATGCCTCATAAACTCTGAATATATCTCAGCACTTACAAAGCACTTACAATTACAAATAGGTACGTACGCGTACGTACGAAAATGCTTACATATAAATAAACCTCACTTGAAAAAACAAGAGGCTTTTGGTCGGGTTAATAATTAAGGAGGAGTGATTTTTTTTTTTTGATCAAAAAAGGAGTGATTAATATATATGGAAAAGGCTTCATTTTCGGTAGGCGAATATATAATGCAATAATATGTGAATTTTAATGATTAATAATAACTAGGAAGAAGAATAAAGACAACAATAAAATATAATATAATTAATTCCTCCAAAATCTTGCAGGAAGACCATGCAGAGGCACTGGGAATGGGCAATATTGAATTCCCTTCCCATCTCCCACCAGTTCCCACCTGCCAACCAATCAAACAATATTAATTAATTACTTCGTTTAAAATGAATAATTCTTTTCTAATTTGATTTCTAAAAGGTATACTATTTACAATTTTTATTTAAAAAGTAGACATCACGTCATCCATATGACTATATATTGGTGTGTGCGAGTGTCCCACAATTCCAATATTACTTGAAAACTCATTCATCATGGGAATAAATAAGCTACATATATACGAGATTAATTTAAAAAATGTTCATGCACATATATTTCATCACGAAAAATGATTACCTAAATTTGGTGACCAAATGATGGATGAAGATGAGCATGTTCAACTTGGCTAGCTCATTTCCAGGACAAGAGTGTACTCCATTCCCAAACGGCATAAAAGTATTTGGCTTTGGAGGAACCTGCATGATCCGATCCACACACAATTCGTAATGCAAGTTAGACTCCTTTTTCCTTTTTTTTACCTTAAAAATATTTAAAAAAAATTCATAGACTTTTTATTTTCTCTCTCCAAATATATATAGCCTACCTCAAATCTTGATGGGTCAAAACTATGAGGAGCTGCGAAAAGTTCTGGATTATGATGGATGTTCCTGAACAGTGGCATCACTTTCCATCCTTTTGGTATCAAATATCCTGAACAATAGTCAATTAATAAAACGTAAGTATTATTTACAATCCTTGTCAAACAAAAAAATGTTATGTTGAATGGAAAAGACATTTGTTTGTTGAATGTATAAGATTGTAATTTAAATTGCTCTTAAATAGGGAAGATTTTATTGCTCAAATGTATATGAAATTCGTTTAAGGATCCAAGTTGATCAACCTATTTTTAATGGTCACAACTCACAACACACTTTCAATTTTAATTTCAGCTGCATGCAACACTTCTATTTATAACTATATGTGAATAATAATAGAAGACATTTGCACATAGCTAAACACACATTACGTCTCCTAATTCCTTACATAATAACTTGGGACAATAAATTTAAGGCTAAAGTATACTTTTGGTCCCTTATGTTTGTATCAAGTTTCAATTTAATTCTTTATGTTTGGAAAGTACACTTTTAGTCCTTTTTTGTTAACACTGTTAGTTTAACTTAACGGAAAATGCTAACTTAACAATTTTAAATTATTATTAAATAATGAAAAATATTCAGATTAAAATATTTGAGTGCAAATATTCTTATATTTTCAAAATTTCTCATTTTTTTTCCAATTTCATTATAAAATAATCATTTAAAATTACTTAGTTAGCATTTTCCATTAAGTTAAACTAACAGTGTTAACAAAAAAAGAACTAAAAGTGTAATTTCCAAACATAAAGGACTAAATTGAAACTTGATGCAAACATAAGGGACCAAAAGTATACTTTAGCCTAAATTTAATAATATTAGGGGGATTCTAGCAATTTTTTCGACAATTAATATGCTCCACATATAGTCTTACCTTTGTACACTACATCTTCTACCGCTTCCCTGAAGGTAAAGGAAATAATACTGGCCATCCTCAGGCTCTCTTGAATCACCTGCAAATTAAACATACAGTGTCCTTATCTTGACGAAAACAACTCAATGAAAAGAACCAAGAAAAACCTAGCTGCCTAGAAACAGTACAGTGCGCATGGTAATAGTGTAGGACCACATACCCTATATGTAGTAGGCATGTTTCTTGTCTGACTCCAAGTTAAGGGCTTCCTCCCTTGTTCATTAGCTTCATAAATTGCCATTTGCTCTGTCTGCATCACAATTATTGTTGACTTTTAGTTAGTGATCAATCAAATGCACTGCACATAGATGTTATTAATTACATCAACTTAATTGAAAACAGTTATATGCATATATACACTATCTATGGCCTACTTGGATATGCCAAATCTCATTTTGGTGTTATTACCTTTACAGCTTCAAGAAGCTTCTGGTCATCGTGAAGAAACTTGAGGATCCATGTGAGGACACTTGCTGTTGTGTCCTGAGCTGCGAATAGTACTCCTATTATGTTATCAGCAATCTGATCATCACTTAAAACCTGTCCCTTTTCGTCATTGTAATTCAACATGTGCCCCAATAGATCATTTCCTACCAACCTTTGCTCTTTCCATTTGCTAATTAACTCGCTAATGATCTCATTCAGTCTCCTCCTTGCCTTCACAAATTACATTAACTAGTTAGTGTTTTTGTTGAATATAATCGCTAATCATTAATTCTAAATATCGATTGAGAAATAAAGAGATATATATACAGAAAATGAGATTATAATCATGAATATAAAGGCGAAACGTATCGTATTACTCTTATAAGTGTATGAATAAAAAATATAAAAAATATAAGTGAACCTAATTAAAAGTACGGTGTGAAAAGTTTATTAGCCTTTAAGTGTAAGAATATTCAACAGGCGCAACTCTTTTTCAATTGTATGCAACATATATATCTCTTAAACTAATTGCGAATTAACTTTTGTTAAAAAGATTTTTGCCCATATATAGATAAAATAGCTAAGTGGAACACAATGAAAAACGAGTATACTAGCTCCTTTTAGCAAATAAAATTTTCAAATAAATGTGTTAAGAACCAATTTTTCCAATCATAATTATATATTGAACGTGAACCAATGGAATATATACATGAAAATTGAAGTTATTTTCTATAATAATCTTACCTGGAGAGCCTTGGAATAAGCTGTTCCAGGGATGCTAGTTGGGAAGGAATTGTAACCTTTGTCCACAATGACATAGTTCTCCTTCAGTTGATCTCTATAATTGCTATCCAAATGACCAAAGACAGACAGGATACCGATGTTGAAAGAGAACTGTCAAAAGTGTCATACTAATAAAGCATCAATAAAGCATCGAAATTATTAGAATATATATAGCCCCACATTATGAAAACAAAATCCAACGCCATGCGTGCTTATTAAATTACAACGAATAAGCCAAAAACACATGCCACGCCTCCCAAATTCTCGAATTCAAATTCCTCTTTCAGTTCAAACAATTCAAGTGGTCTCCACATACACCAACCTTGTTATTTCTAATCATCTTCCTATCTATTTTTTCATACAAAATAACTGACAAAACCGCGCGCGCGCATATACATATATATAGGCACATACCTTTTTCATTTCTTGGAAGACGTTGATGACTTGATGCTGATCATGGGAAGGAGGAGCCGCCCAGGAGTTGAGGGCGGAAATGGCTGTGTATTCGATGTCTGGTACAAGTTTTCGAATAGTTTCCGGGGAAAGGGAAGCTTGGACAAGCTTCCTAAGACGAGTATGGTAGTCTCCTTGGTGAAAGAATAATGCAGAAGGACCAATCAATCTCTCTTTGCTTCTTGGATATGTTGGTTTGAATAGGTGAGCATGAGTCACCAACACAAATCTCGCAGCCTCAGGACTTGCTAGCATCACACAAGGACAACCTAGTACATGCGTCTTAAATATTTCTCCATATCTACATGTACACACACATAAATATAATATTATACATTCGTTCATCAAAGATAAGTTACACAAGAGTTGCATATATTATTAGTTAATGAAAATGTGACGATGGATAATATGCGTATGCTACCTTTTTTGTTTGGAAGCGAAGAAGCGATTGGGATCTTGAGAGTAGAGTTGAAGGGTTTCACCAACGTAGGGCCATCCCATTGAACCAGGAGGTAGTTTAGCCTTTAGTTCCTGAGGTTTGTGTCGTTTCTTCTTCATGGAGGGATGACGATAAGAGAGGAAGACAAAGCATGACGAGAGGAAGACTATGAAATATATGATAAATAGAGCAGATAAATCCATACACATGCACCACCTTCTCTCTCTCTCTCCCCCTCTGATCTCCCTCCCTCTCTGATCTCTTTCTCTCCTCCCTGAATTTCTCTTTCTCTGTTTATGTATTAGTGTTTTTTTGTGGAAATGAGATATGGATGTGTTGCAACAAGCTAAGGGAAGACTATAGGCGTCGTGTGGATATATACCGATGGATGTTTTTCTTGAGTCACTAGGGTGAGATAAGAGGAGGGGCTTATATAGAAGTATTCTAGGAGGGGCATGTAGCTTCCGCAATTAAAATGATCTTCTTCTATTGGCCAGAAATTATTTTATTCAAAACAAATATAGTTGGTCCTGAAAGTTATAGACCACGTAACAAATCTCAATACGATTTTGTAAAAAGGACAGCAACTTAAAACCTATAAAAAATAAATATTGTTGACCAATGTTGAATCTCACAAAATGAGTTAACCTCTCCCACTGTACGTAGTGAACAAAAAATCAATTGAAATTTTCAAAAAGATAAGTATCTATTCTTAATATATAAAACCTTAAAAATAAATAATACGGTAATAATTCTATTTTTCCCTTTAAGCTACTATTTTAAACCACTAGGCATCTTAAATTAGCATATATGGTACAATTTCACAATTGAATAATCAAAGTGGTCCAATTTTCTCTTTATTGGACAGACCCACCAATGGGCATAACGTGCATCATTACATCGTCAAATGGTAAAATTGTATCACTTTTAATTGCTTCAAGGTGAAATTATGTCTGATATTGATTTAAGGTGTCTAGTGGTTCAACGTGGTTACTTGAGAGGCAAAATAGGGTGATTGCTCCATTATAGATCAATGCTTATTTGGTTTGGCTTTTTGAGAAAGCTCAAATCTTAGCGAGGAACTTCAAAAAGTAGTTGGATAAGCTTTAATCCAAATAGTTTTTATTTAGAAAAATTGATGAAAAACAGTCATTACAAAGTTTATCTGTACTGAAGGCGCGGGCAAGTCCTCAGGCTAGCGGATGTAATAATATTTGTGTGTAATTACACACACACACATATTAATTACAATAAGTTACATACCATCAATAAAGAATTGCTTCCATCTCAAAGATATGTTAAAACTAGTTTTGTGTTGTAAAAATGTATTCAAACATAAATTATACTATAGTAATTTGAATTCTTAAAAAAATAAAGTTTGCATATTATTATATTTTGAAGCATTTTTTCAGTAATGCTCACAAATTTGATTCGGATAAAATTTATTTTAAAAAATACTTTAAGAGTTGGATGTTATTTAAGATTCAATTAGAATTTGCGCAGGGCTTCGACTTCAGAAACTATAATCCAATCTTCCATAGAAACTATATATAATCCGATCACCCAAGTGACTCGTTGAATGGTAATTACATCATCAGTGAAAGAGTATGGTGTTATTTCTATATGATAATAAACAAGAATAATATTTCCCGAAAATTCACTCATTTTTTTTGGAGAAAACTCGACTTAGTAAATAAAGTGTTTCTATAAAATTTTAAAACCTTATTATATACGTATCTAATTATAAATTGATTAACAATTTGAATAATAATTAAATGTGTTTACCTTTCATTTTAAAATAAATATGGGAGTATTTTACAATATCCATAACATATTTCAATGACAATCATCGATAATAACATGGTTAATAAAATTATATGTAAATATATACATTTATAATTAACATATCAATTGCTGAAATTCATACTGTTTAGCTAAATAATAGAGAGATGCATGAATGATGAATGATCTGTTTCTAAAAAATTGTATGCACTTCATTATTATAAAATAACATAAAAACATAATTCGAAACTGCCACTAAAAAAATCAAAGAGAGCATGTTGATTTAACCATATATAGTTACTTTTTGTGAAAAAAATTGAGCGGATTCCAGAGGGCTATTCTGAGCAGACACATGCCTTTAAACTTACGAAAAACTTACATAAACAATTATAGATTATCCATCAACAAAGTAATTAATCACATTGATTGATAGCGTGATAATTTAAATTAACAATTGTGTAAATTCGAAACAAATTCTTACCGAATGCACCACAATGTAAGTCTATTGCAATAGACGTACATTGTGGTGCCAATATTGGCACGCATGATGCAGTATTGAACTTGCAATACCAGTCACCTAACATTAGAGCGGGTAACAAAATAGAACGTCAAGGAAGCAATAAACAATGCGTCTAAAACAAAAATGGAAAGTCAACTTAAAAGTTAAAAATAAAACCAAATTGAAATATGTATCATATAAGTAAATATGAACCGTCTGATTTTGGAAAAGTAGGAATTGAAGGAAAGAAATTAAAGAAAGAAACCGTTTACGTTTCATCTTTGAGAAAGATTCTCAGCATGGTCAACTGGTCAAGATCAGATCAATACAGTACATATCCTCTTACCTTTAATAAGGACCAATATAGACGTGTACATAGGATAGGAAAAGCTATTGAAAAACTCTATTACAAAATGTAATTAGTTGGTGTAATATAATATTTCATATAAACTATTTAACTATACATAAATATCTTTCGTTTTATTATATATGTTAATAATAGGTTGTATACATATAAAAATTCAACCTTTTAAATCTCAAAACAAGTTTCAGGTCTTTGGGTAATAAAATACTCCCTCCTGTCCTAAATATAAGACCTAATTGATTTTTTCTGAAAAATCCTTAAAAAAGCAAAATAAGTTAATTATAAATTGATTTACCTAATTTTTCCCTTAAACTAGTTTATTTTACCTATAAACTAATGGATAATCTAAAAATCTATCAAATATGTCATCATTAAATAGTAGATTAGTACCAGAGGTAGTAGATTAGTACGACAGATTTTAAACTCTTTTCTCATAAAAATTACCACTAGTCATTAAACATTAGAATATATAAGTTGAGCATGCATGTAATGGTTTAGCATTATTATGTTCTAAAGATTGTTCGTCAAGAAAAAAATTGACCATACGGAGTGTTATATGACAAACCTGTCTTTTTATTTATTAATAATAAATTTAAAGTTAATTGACACAAATGTTTTTGTTTGGATTAACTTAATTATCTGAAGTGGATTTGTGTTATATATGAATTAATTAAGTGTTTATTTATAAATATTTTTGTCACGTAATATAAAACCTAAAAACGATTTTTAAAGCTAATCCGATCTCAATTTTTTGTTAATCGGAAAGCTTTGATGAATGTTATAACACTAGGAGAATTTAAAGTGAAAACAAAGAACTTAGTATAAAACAGAGAATCTCAATATGAGAAGGCCCTTGGTGATCTACCAGGAATGGAAGGGACAACAAAGTACAAACATATCATAAAAGTAAATATCATAAAAGTAAAGAGGGCGTAGCTTGATGGTCTGAAGTGGATCCCCAAGGTGTGGATCCCGCCATTTAGCCCAAAGTTGCCAAGTTCGAACCCCCGGGAAGTCAGTCACCCCGTTTACGGGAATCCCAGTTGGCGACTTCGGATTAGTCGGTTCCCGAAGGGGGCCGGATACCGAAGGCTTTAAGATAAAAAAAAAGGGTAGACGTGTGGCAGACTCATGCCTGGGGAAATCTCTAGCTAGCTTAGTTCATTTGCATCTTTACCTTGTGTCTCAGGATTTATTCTCCTACACAAGCTCTAACTGCCCCATTTCTATTCTCTACACTTCTGTTTTCATCACACGTGAAAGCTGTCACTCACACGCGCACGCACGAATGCACTTAATTTTTTAAAAAATAAATCTATAATTGCGCAAGCATGATCTCATAAATCACATGTACAATTACCATTCTTCCATTTTTTTGAAATTATTAATTTGGCACATTTGAAAAATTTGTACTCCCTCCGTTCATAATATAAGATCCATTTGATGTGGAGGTAAATATCTTAGGCCTCTTTTTATTATTTTTTAGTATTTATCTAAATTGATCATCTAATGCTATTAGGTGGAGTTTTGTTTAATGATCTTGTCTTATAATATGAAGTACTGTGAGTTAGATAGAATAATAAATGTTAATTTTCCAATATTGTTCTTAATAGATGTCTTTCTTCCTTTTACCATTAGTTTCTTTCTTATTCTTACATGCATTTTTTGAATAAAGGTCAAAACCACCTTATAATATGGGATAGAGTGAGTGAGTGTGTATGTGTCACAATATATATATAGAGTAAGAGTGGTAGGATGGGAATAATAATGGTATGTGTTTAGGGTGTTTTGATGATATCATGTAATCAATTATGTGCTCCTATAATACTCCACTTGATTTAAAGGTGTGTATCACTTAGCATATTTATTTTAATCAAAATGTCAATACCTTTGTTGATTACTTGTATCAAGTTTTTTTTTGTATGATTGTACATATTAAGAAAAGGATTTTAATTTTGGTCAATGTAATATAATTAAATATTCCCTCCATTCCTAAATAAAAGAGCTAATTGACTTTTTTGGATAATCCTAAGAAAGTGAAATTAACTATTTAATCATAATATATTTTGTATATTATTAGATCATATGTTAACTTATAAGTCAAACAAACTAGTTTAGAGAAAAAAAATTAGGAAATTTAAATTACCTCATTTAACTTTCTTAAGATGCTCCAAAATAATCAACTAGCTCTTATATTTAGGAACGGATGGAGTATGATATTTTAAGAAATATGACACGCTTTTTTAATAGTTACTTACCTCAAACTAATTTCCTTAATTACAGATTAGGTATATTGTTTTATATGTGGAATAAAGATACATACGGAAATTAGTTTATGAATTGTTGGAAGTGATTGAAAATTTTCTCAGTTTACAAAAGTATCACAAGCTTACTTTTCTGAGCTATTTTTTATACACAAGTATATAGATTCCGACGTAAAATTTGAATTTTATGTCTGATAACGCCCGTTTGGTTGGACTGAAAGTGTGTAATGGAAATGGAAATAAAAATGAAAATAAAATTGAGTGTAAGGGGGTAAATATGGAAAATAGAGGTAAATTAAGTAATGATGGGGTGTAATAGTTTGTGGGGTTCAGGAAAAGTGTGAGATGAAGAGAGAAAATTTGTGGACCCCAGGATATATGAAAATTATTTTTTTCGTTTCCTTTTCTCAATTTGTTTTCTACTTTCCCATCATCCAAACTGGCCCTTAATATTCGAGTAGAAATACTTTCGAAAGAATCTATGTGGATGACCTTTTCATCGGATCAACTTGAAACTCATGAGTGACATTTTGTTTTTAGCATTTATTTTAAGATTAATCGTTTTTTAATTAAAGGAGTTTACATTAACAGTAATATGTTACAACCATAATCGAACACAGTAACCTACTATTTTTAAAGGAGAAAGATGCATATCTCTAGGCTATAAAACATTTCATAACAATAATCTTTCAAGCCACATGCCTAATAGGACATATAACGCAACTTATTGTTTAGATTTTGAGTGCAACATAAAAGTTATCCGTCTAATTTTTTAAAATTATTTAAATTTCTGTGTAGGGTTGTACAAAAATATGGGTGGAGGGAACTCAAATGAACTCTTTTTTTAACAATATGGAATCAGAGATTAAAATAATACTTTGACAATGAATATTATTATTTCTTTAATTTCCAAGAAGATATTGTGTCTATATGCATATTCATATATGAGAAAGTCGCATGTATGAGAAAGTCGCTTAAAATGTAGAGCTTTCAAGTTAGTTCGTAGTCAAATTAAAATATGTGAGATTGACTGTTTTGATAAATGAAATTAGTCATACTAATCAAAACTTCAATGCAGACTGTACTATATTATATGCTTCAACTTAAGTTAGACAAATGTCGTCTTGTTTCTTTTCTTTTGTATTAGTAAACTATGTGTCTTGATAGTGATTATTGTCAAAGCTTGAAGCTTGCTCTTTGGTATTTTAGAGCCGGTTCTTTAGTTGGCTCTATCCTCTCTCCCCCTCTTCTCAAACTTTTTGAGTGGTGGTGAGATTTCTTCTCTCGTCGTCGTACGAGTTTTTTCATCGGTGTCTCCTTCTCCGGTTCATGCCGGGGAAGAAGACGTCCGTCACTTTCATTGGTCTGCTCTTATATTTCTTTCATTTTCAAATAAATTGGTCTAGGAGTTTCGACGACAAGAGAAATTAATTCTTCTACTCAATATTCATCTTATGTATTAATTTTGTGGGTATATTTGTTTCTATAAGATCTACTCATGGAGCTTCTTTGAAAACCAATTTGATTGGTTTATTGCCGATAGAGGTGTGAATCCTTTGAGATGGTTCTTTGAACAACCACCACTACTCAATGACTTTTCTACCGGTGACGGTTATTTTCTACCCACAAATTCTCATGAAGGAAAGATGAAGAAGATGATAGGGTTTTTTTGTGACGGCGACAGCTCACTCCTGGCCTATGCATATTTATCTTTTATGTTTTCTATATATTTTTTTCAAACCTATTTTGTATTGTATTTTTTTAGTTTAATAAAATCTGTACGCTTCTTGATAAAAAAAACTATGTGTCTTGATTGCATCTGTTTAAATAATCTAGAAATGCAATTTATACCCCATAAATCATATGCAAAAAAAATCTATAAGAATTAGTGATTAAAAAAATACTCCCTCCGATCCTAAATATAAGACCTATTTGAGGGGATGAGTTTGGTCCTAAATATAAGACTTATTTCTAACTTTTACCAATTTTTCCCAAAATATCCCTATCAATGCCCCCTAATAATAGACAAGAAAAGAGGAAGGGTGGAGGCAATGCTCCCTAATGGTAGACAAGAGGAGAGGGAGGGTGGAGCCAATGCTCCCTAATGGTATACATACAAGAGGAGAGGGAGGGTGAATTCAATGTTCCCTAATAGTAGAAAAGAAGAGAGAGAATGTGGGGGGTAAAGATGGCCAATTAGGGTATATTGGTAATATCATATCATTTTAACTAACTTAACTAATATTCTTAATCTAATCAAATTAGGTAAATAGGTCTTATATTTAGGACCAGAGGGAGTACATCACTCAACTCTCAAGAAAATCCATGGATCCATGGTTCAAATTCACAGGCATGTATGTGCTTAGGGGTGTTCAACCCGTAAGTATGCCCGTACCCGTACCCGTGTAACATTAACAGGTGGGCTAAATATTGATAAATGGGCGGGCTGTAAACGAGCGGGTTATAAATGGGCACAAAATAAATGGACGGGTAAAAAAATTAAATGGGCGGCCCATATACGATAAACTCAGAAAATAATTAAAAAAAATCCAACGAAAATCCCCACAAAGAGAAGAACATGCATTCAAATTTTAATAAACTTTAAATTCTATCTTGTTTTAACTAAGCAAGACCAACAAAATAAATTTATGTGCGAGGAGGGAGTGATGTAAAATAAGATTAATACATTTTAAAAATAAAAATAATAATAAATGAGCATCTAAACGGGTATGGACATGCCCATACCGTGTAAAAATGTAACGGACCCTAAATGGGCGGGACTAAACGGGGAAAATGTAGGCGGGTACGGGCGGCTTTAACGGGTATGGGCATAGTTGAACACCCCTATATGTGTTTTTATTGGAGGTTACGGTGTATGCCTCTAATTGCCGTAAATAAAAAAAGGTTGCATATTTGTTGCATTATTATTATACACTTTATATTATTTGTGGATGTTATTATATTATAAATTATAAATATAAAAACTTTTTTTTTAAAATAAATGTATTAATACTATATCAAATTGATTTTCTTTTTCATATTTCGACAGGGTGTGCATTGAGACTGTCTTGCAAGAAATAAGTTACCCTATTATATTTTTTCACAAATATAATATTTTTTTTTATACAATTCACAAATATAATATTAATTTAACCTTATCTGTGAAAGTTAAGGAAATAAATTAAACCAGAAAAATTATAACATATGACGTATGTAATAATTAGATTATAGGTTAGTATAAGTAAAATAAATTAGTTTTGAGATAAAAGATAACGATAGATAATTTAAAGTCTAAAATATCAAAACTATGATTGAAATACAATATTTTTTAAAAATATCGATATTATTTTAAAATTCATGATAAATCATTTTCCATATGATTTGTATTTTCATAGAGTCGTGTCATAATCATTCAATATTATTAAATATTCTGAATATAAGTTAGGAGATTAAATGATCTATTATAAATAACTAAAGGAAGCAAAATTATAAAAATAAAAAAAAAATCAGCGACAATTTTGTCTCTTTAAATTTAGTTATGAAAATAAAAGAGGTTGTCTTATGTATTAAGGTTAAAATAAGTATGATTTATACTACTAACTCTGGTCCTAAATATAGGATCTAATTGACTTTTTTTTTAGAGATTAAGGTTTCGAAATAGGTTATTAAATGATGGCATATTTGAAATATTTTTAGATCATCCATTAGTTTATATGTAAAATAAACTAGTTTAAGGAAAAAATTAAGTAAATCAATTTATAATTAACTTATTTTGCTTTTTTAAGGATTTTCTAGAAAAAGTCAATTAGATCTTATATTTATAACCGGAGAGAGTACTAGACATCCACTCTAGTTACGCTGATCACTAAAACGAAGTTGAGAAGTTGAGTTTGTATCATGAGATAATGAAATGAACTTGGTGCCAATACTTTTACAGTAAAATCTGTTTCTTTATTTCCAATTAGCACTACAATCTCCCTTTAATTGTTAACTTCGTTTCTTCAGATGATTAAGATAAGTTGGCGCTCTGTGACTGTATGATCCTTATTAATTTAGTATAGTTAGTATGATCAATGAAAAGAAATGAAAGCTTCAAATGGCATGCTTATTTTGATTTTATGGTAGTTTGACATATGTTCTCTAAGTTTATGTTAAAATTTCCATACTTCCTTTAATTTCAAAAGTTGACTTCAAATTTTTTAACCATATCATTATCAGTTCTATTTAATTAGAAAGAATTAACACATTTTTTGTTCTTGAACTTTTACTTGATGTTGATTTTAGTCCTTAAACTTTGAAGTGAGTAGTTTTGGTTCTTAAACTCTCTGGTAATTTTGGTCCATGGTCCCTAAAATTTAAAATCAATAGTCTTGATTCTCAAGTTTCATTCATTTTCGGTATTGAATCCCTAAAGTTTAAAAATATAATTTACCAATTAATTTTAAAAGTATACTTTAAATAGCACTAACTTTAAGGACTAAAACCACAAACTGAGTGAAAGTTCAAGGACCAATCATCAACTTTAAAATTCAAGGACCAAAATCAAAATTGAGTAAAAGTTTGAGGATCAAAAATTGTATTGACCCAACATACAATTCTTCTAACAAATGACAAGTCTTTAGTGATAAAATTATGGTTAAATTTTAATTAGAAAATAATTATATTAAACTTCAATATAAAAATTGTGTTCGTGACAAATGCATGCTTATGGTTTAAATTGGAGCCGACATTTCCCACCTAAATGAAACTAGTATCGTTAAGAATAAATAATCAATCACATACTTTAAAACTGAAGGGATTAAAGAGAAAATTACTTAACTTTAGAACACCAAACGTGGAGTTTAGGCTGATGATGATGACGGTTAAAAGGCTAATTTGAAGTTTTGATTTAAGTTTTTTTTTAACTTCAAGATTGAATTTATTTTGAAACATTTATTTAGCACAATTTTTTATAAATAAATTATGAATTGAAATTATTTATTAAAATGGTGGGTGGGGCCAACAGGACGACAATAGAAAAATACTAACAGAAAGGGATACATAGTGTCATATCGCAATCTTTGAGGAATTAAAGGCGAATCTAGCTTTGCCGGCGAGAGTTCATGTGGCCTCATGGGGCCCACAATACGGCGGTGCATTACAGCTCACAAATTCATGGCCGTTCCTTATCTATGACTTTCCCTCATCCAATGGCCATCCATTAACGTACGGCCTACCCATCCACGTGGAAGCTTCACGAAGCTCATTGTGAATGGTCCATAGCTGAGGGTTCCTCTGAGGTCAGGTGGTGTGGGTCCCATACGTCGCATCAAGCTGAGCTGGATGATTGACACGTGTCCTGTGCATGTGGTCCAGACCCAGCGAGTTCGGAGCCAGACCAGAAGGTGCTGGTACGGTGTGGGACTCTCCACAACCTTACCAAATAGTCGACCGTTGGATTCATCTACAATTGTTGATGTCGGTTCCCACTTCTGACTTTGCATTGTTTCTGTTTCCCCCGTTTTAGGTGAATGATGGAGAAGTAGGATTTTTCTTTTTTTAGTTCAGTGAAAAATCGATTTCCATTTGTGCTTGGCAATTAGGGGTGGAAATAGCCTAGGCCAGCTTAGGCCACCACCTTAATAGGCCAGGCCTGTCATTATAGGCCTGAGCCTAGCCTATGGCCTATTATAGGCCACTTTTTCAGGCCTGAGCCTGACCTATTAAAAAGTCTGGTCTGTCTATAAGCCTATTAAGAGGCCTGATAATATATTCAAGCTAATAGGTCATAGACTAATAGACCTAATAGGCCACAAATTATAAGCTCTAAATTAGCCACAATCAAACAGAGGCATATGACTTTGATCAATCATATAATAATAAGGTCAAATGAATTAAAAACTTAAACTTGTCTAAATTACATATGTTTTGTTGAAATATTGAGACAACTACAACCTTCAAGTAATTAAGAATACAGAAAAAATAGTCTAACAACTACTATTGAGGTATTGCATTAGGTTTGAAACAAATGGGGGGAGAATTCAGCTCAATGACAATAGCCCAATGAATATTAGCCCTATATTTATATTTAATAGGCCGGCCTGCTAGGCTTTATAGGCTTTATTTTTAAACTTAGGCCTGGCCTATTAAACAAAATAGGCCAAGAAAAAAGCCTATGACTAAGCCTGACCTATTAGAATACCAAATAGCCTAGGCTTTTAGTAGGCTAGGCCATAGGCCTTAATAGGCCGGCCTGGGCTACTTCCACTCCTATTGGCAATCAATAACTTGTTGAGTGCAAGTAACTTGTTCTTTCTATACTTGAATAATTTCTAGATCATTTGATACTAAATATATCATAGGGAAAATTAATTTACAGTCCCTCACAAGGGACTGAATAGTAGAAAAGTCTCATAAACTCCACATATTAAAGTAGGGTCCCTAGGGACCTTACATTAACATACTTCAAATCCAAAAAAACCAGATTGCCCCTTCTTCCCTGGCCATGAACTTGTTATACGTGCACATGACCTTGTCATTCCTGCCTATGACCTTGTCAATACTTGCCTATTAACTTGTCACATGGTGGACCATAATCTTGTTAGAGGTGCCCATGATCTTGTTATATGTGCTCATGAGCTCGTCATTCTCTGCCCATGACCTTATCACAAACTCATAGGGAGGGACAATCTGATCTTTTTGTATTTTGAAATATATTAAAGGAAGGTCCCTAGGGACCCTACTTTAATATGTGGATCGGAGTTTATGAGACTTTTCTACTATTAAATCTTTTGTGACTTGTGAGAGACTACAAATTAATTTTCCCTGTATCACATCAATGGTCCTTAATTAGATTGGATGCGTAATTTAATAAGTTAAGAATATTGCTCAAGTTGTGAAAAAAATCAGCTGTGTTAATTTTCAACAGTATCATATTCAATCATTTGTATTGGAAACATCCATTGATAAAAAACATAACATATATATTGATAAAAAAACATACTACTATCACTACAAAAAAAATGGGTCATTCCGGCGCAACCTTACCGGCGTTTTGGTCCAAAACGCCTATATGAGACGCATACCAGAGTTTTTCCCAAAGCGCCTATATGAAAACGCCAATAAATTTGGCGCGCGCTTCCCGCCTTTTTTCCCGCGTTTCCATATCGGCGTTTTGGGTATAACAAACGCCGGTATGGTTTTAAAATTTAAAAAAGAGGGGCTGACAGTTTTTTTTTATTTTTTTATTCAGAAAACCGCATATAGGCGTTTCTTCAAAACGCCTGTATGCGATTAAATATTATTTTAATCGCACATAGGCGTTTTGAGAAACGCCTATCTGCATAACGTGCATTTAATATGCACTTTATGTGCATATCGGCGTTTTGAAAAACGCCTATCTGCGCATTAAGTGCATATTAAATGCACTAAATGCATATAGGCGTTTCTCAAAACGCCTATGTGCGATTAAAATAATATTTAATCGCATACAGGCGTTTTGAGGAAATGCCTATATGCATTATTTACATTAAAATAATGCATATAGGCATTTCCGTCAAACGCCTATATGCATTAGAAAGCATACGCCTATATGCATTATTTTAATGTAAATAATGCATATAGGCGTTTGGCAAAACGCCTATATGCATTATTTAATATTAAAATGCATATGGGCATTTTCCAAACGCCGGTACGCACCTCTGTTCCCTATAAATAGCACCTCCCTCCTTCCGCAAAGTTGCTCATTTTCTCGTTTTCTTCTATTTTTCTTCTCTTCGTCTCTCATTCAATGTTGCTGTTGCTTTGTTTTTTTGGCTAGTTTTGCTGATTTTTTTATTTCGTGTTTTTTGGTGATATTTGATTTTATAATGTTGATATGATCTTATTGCTTTTCTTTTACATATTGCTTGTTGTTTTGATTTTATATATTTGAGTATCATGTTTTATGAATTACTCTTGTTATTGCTTATGTTTATATATATTATTTTTTATGTGTATGTAACTTTGGGATTAACATATTATTCCTTATGTTTTTGAACATTTTTCTTCCTGGTTCTAAACAATCAGGAAGAAAAATGTTTTTTATTTTTTTTTGGAAAACACATACCGGCGTTTTGCAAAACGCCGGTATGAAATATTATTATTTAATACCGCACATAGGCGTTTTATAAAACGCCTATGTGCATAAATAAAAAAATATTATTTCCGCATACCGGCGTTTTGCCCCTCGTCTAGGCGTTTTTCAAAACGCCTAAATGCCGCATTCCCACGGCAAATATTTAGGCGTTTTGCCAAAACGCCGTAGCGCTATTCCGCCGGAAAATTCCGCCGATTCGAGGCCCTATAAAACGCCGATATGAGCCCGTTTTTTGTAGTGTATATAGTAGTATGAAAATATATAGCCGGTTGTTTCGAAACAAATCCATAGAAAATACTGTCACTTCAGTGGATGCAACTTGGATTGATAATGGCTTAGAATGTGATGTGCCGTTTACAAAATTTTGATTTCTCAAAAAAAATGACCTATGTTTTCATCTTGCATGTAGACATTGACGTTTTAGACAAGAAAAAACTTGAGGGATTAAAATTCATGGTGTGAAACTACAAAAACTTGGATTAAAATTAGAGTACTAAGGACCAAGTTTAACATAATTCACTCTCAAAGGAAATTAATCATTTTTATTTTTGAAGACATATTAGTGATTGAGAGAGCATGATCAATCATTGTATCAGTAGTTTTTCAGTTCCCCATAAAAAGAGATTAGCAAAATTACACTTTTTCACTACAAAAAAACTCGTTGCTCACCGGTTGTTTTTCTAAACATTCCAATGCTTTAGGGTTGGAAATGCACTGCAACGGGTTCAAGCAACCGATGGTAAATGGAGCATGTCAAATGTACTAGCAACGAGTAAAATAACCTTTGAAGAGTTGGACAAACCCATTAGTAACTTAACATCGGCGCACAACTATAGTTAAGAACCATTGCCAAGTATTTTTCATGAAAACAACATTCAAGTTGCAACGGTTGTGATCCATCACCATGTGCTACTATTTCAAAAAATATGCATTACGTTGCAACGGTTATGAACCATTTCAACGCACCAATGATTTAATAAAAAAATTAAGACTTTATTTGACATTTTAATTAATTAAAACGCCAAATAAAAGCCTAATTTGCACACATGTACAAAATATTATTGATATAAATGCTATTAATTGGAAAAATACCATAAAAATATTTAATTAATACTAAAACTATTAATCAGATACTATTTTAGTTTTAGATAAAGAAAATACATATTATTTATAGAAAAAAGTAATTAATATATAAAGCTTAATATTGAAGATAGAGGAAAAAAAGGAAAACAAAAAAAGGTATGTAAATAAAAATAATAGGGAGATAAAATATGGAATGTGAGAAAAGTATAAAGGTGAGTAGAGGAGAAGATGAAGTGGAATGAGAAAGTATGGAGGGTGGATAAGGGTATTTATAGGGATTAGCTACTTATTAGCATCGATTATACACCGATGCCAAGTAATATATTTTTTTTTAAGAAAAATATTCAAAACATAGCAATGGTTTTATATCCTTTGCAACGTTTAAAGTTTTTTCAAAAAACTATGTAGAAACATATAAATGGTTAGGAAACCGTTGCTACGTGTCTGAATATTTTTTAAGAAATTACAAATACAGCACTGTTTTGATAACCATTGCTATGTTTTAATTTTTTTAAAAAAAACACGTGCCACATGCATATAAATTTTAAAAAATGTATATATACTTTGCAACGCTTTGCTATGTGGTAATGCACTTCAATGTTTTTTTTTCAAAAAATAAAATACCTATCAACAATTAGATAACTGTAATTTCCAGGCTCGCGTGAAATTCGCAGCAATTAATTATAGCTAAGAACCGCTGCTAATATATTCTAAAGTCAACTTCACGCTCTTTGCCACGGTTTTTTTTTAAAACTATTGATATGTGTGATCTTTTCAACGGTTATGCACAAACCGTTGGAAAGCATCGCATATGCTGCTAAACACGAGTTTTTGTAGTGATCCTATAATTATGTTTTTAAGTTACTTCTAATATAATTCTTTAGAACCTAAAAACTTATATGTGTTTGTATATATAATCTTATGACTTTTTAATTATTCTACCTATATTTAGTACACACTTTATCCCAAAAAATATTATAACACCTATGAAATAATAAAATTAAAGGCATATTGAACATTCATATGAAAAACCGACCAAAAAATTCTTTTTATTTGATGATCGATGACTAAGACTTGATAATCAACTAAATGAAGCTGTCAAATATATTAGTGAATATCATTATTACTCTATATTTATTGTTGTTTATACGAAATATATGCGATGTGATGAGAGTATGGATAAGTGATAATGAGTGAGGAGGTGAACATAAAAAGGAGATGCCACCCACAAGATAAACAAGAATGGGTAATGGTCCTAGGAAAGCACTTACTACTGATGCCGAACGGATTCCCATCAACTACAGAAGAGGAATCCAAATAGCTTAACACGACAACAAACATGGCCATTAGATCTTTGATTCAGCCATATTCTCCATCCTTGTTATTACTACATAAGTTGAACTTATATACTGAAATATTTATATGTTACGCATATATGGTACAAAAAGGACGTGTGTTGAATGAGGAAGGCATTAATTAGTATATATATAGAGAGAGAGAAAGAGGATGATCATGAAATGATATAGGCAATGAAAAACAAGAGGAGAATATCTTGGGGGTAATCTGAAATATAATTAAAGAAGTCTCGTTAGATATCATGATGATGATGAGGATGATGATTTATATATAGAGAGGCAGAAATCTACATATATGATCTGCAACGTAACGTCCCAACTGATGCTCTTTATTTATTGCTCCACCAACATCAATCACTCTATCACCATGTTTACTTGCTTGCAATCATGCTCATGCTCACTACTCCTGTCCTTAGCTTGTTTATAAGTCCGTCTAGTGAACAAAATGTTTTCCCCCAAACATAAGTCCAGTTTTTTTGGTCTAATAACACAAGTGATTTAACATGGCCCTATGTGTATGTCAAATGCAAGAATTTATAAACCAAGGATTGTACTATTTGATATAACTTTGGGTCGTCTCGCAAGGAGCTAATGTTTAACTAGACTACCAAACAATTAAATGTCTAAATACAAGATTGATATGCGTAAAGAAAAGATATTTTGTTTTGAATTTCTAGGATGGAAATGATGGGAATGAAGGATGTATAACAAGTACATGTCTTCGTGCTTTAATTTTTAGTTAAAAAAGGTGGAAATGATGTAGATTACTCTTGAACACATAAGTCAATTGTACTTGACTTTTAATCACTATTATAGCTTTCTAAAGATGTTTAGGTAGTCAATTGTACTAAATCACTAATTTACCAAACCTTATGAACTCATGACTCCAATGTCTAATTAATGAAACTAAGATTTATTTATAATTCTTACCAAATTATCTTTATCAATGCTCTCCAAGTGTGGGTAAAAGTAGATTATTAGAGTATATTGGTAATATTACATTATTTTAACTAACTTAACTAACATCTTTAATTTAATTTAATCATGTAAATAGGTCTTATTATATTTAGGATTGGGGGGACTATATTTTATTCATGGGAGATATAACATGAAAATATTGGAATACAGATAATAGAAAGGAAGATGATGAGAATAAATACGAGGGTGAGGATATGGATGGTGATGCAGAGTTTTGACCGTGAAAAAGAGATATGAAGAAATAAATGATACGAGTAATGATATGAGAAGATCTAAATGATATCAGATTGATTTCAAAATCCAAAAGAAGATAGCATTCATAATGACTTCATATTTACCAAAACAAGACACACCATATCTACAAAATGAGGTCCCTTTTGTCTTCACTCAATGTCCCCCCCCCCCATTTCTATTGAAAAGATAATTTCGAGTTTTAGGTTAATTCATTTGTCGCTTTGTTTAGTCCCCTAGCATGATTCACGTATTTGTACATTATTTAGTAAATGAAAGTTTGTAATTTTAATAATTGTAGTCGGTGGACATGTTTGAGGTATAGCAAATAAGTCATGATGTAACGGAAATTTAATCCAATACGATTATATTTAATTTTTGTCACAATTTCTTTACGCTAACTTTTTTTTTTTATAGAAGATAGAGTTTGCGTGCATTCCTTTAAACTCTACTTTAATTATAGAAATGGAAGTATCTCATGCAATAAAAGGAACAGCTATTTCTTTTTATAAGTCCTACTTGACCACTCCTAGGGTGTTAATTTTTTTTTTGGCCGAGGGTCAATCTTAATTAATACTACATCCGGTCCTAAATATAGAACCTAATTGACTTTTTTTGGAGAGATTAAGGTTGCGAAATAGGTTATTAAATGTTGACATATTTGATATATTTTTAGATTATCTATTAGTTTATAAGTAAAATAAATTAGTTTAAGGGAAAAAATTAGGTAAATCAATTTATAATTAACTTATTTTTCTTTTTTAAAGATTTTCCAGAAAAAGTCAATTAGGTCTTATATTTAGGACCGGAGAGAGTAATATAGATTTAGTCAAATATTTTGAAAACTTTAAACAATACTCGGTAAGAATGTGGTTTAGGTTTTAAAAGCTACAACTTACAAGGCACGCACACTATATCACTTCTGTTAAAACATAATTGATCACCTATTCTTTTCCATTTAATAAATTAATAAAGTACTCATTCGGTTGATTGGTTCAAAATATTGTAGGATATGCAATGAATATGTTTACTTTTTCATAAACATAAAATCAGTAAAATTGAGCCCTTAAAAATATATTATTATTATTACTATTAGATAGTAAGAAAATAATCTCTATTGGATCAATTTGTTTTAGCACCCCATAAATTAAAATCAAATAGTTAAATCTAAGAACAACGAGTACAGGGATAGTTATTTTTATATAAAAAAACCATAATTGGTTTCCCATAATATTTCATGCCTGATTATTTTCTTGTTTATATAGATATTTTTGGCATATAAGCCCGCCTTGCGGAACTTAACCCTCCACCTGAAATCAATACGGTATAAAAATGGTAACATTTACTTCAAATAAATTAAATGATTGATAATTTTCATAGTTTATATATTATGCTTTTTTTAACATTATATCCTTATTGTTGTAGCAGTTTTACAGTAGTCAGGATCCGTTTGACAAATGGGCACAGCGACTTGGTTCATAATCTAATTGCAAAGTATTTTCTCAATTTGCATTTAGAATTATCTAATGTTCATAAATGACTTGGTACTTTCTTATAGCATAAATATGTTGTTGAAATTCACAATAGTTTTTATAGATGTATGTGTATTTATCAAATTGCTTTCTTCTTGCTATGATTCTAGCATAGTTGTAGTTGATTGCATAAGTTGTATGTAAATGATCTGCAATATGAGATATTCAAAAAATAGGGTTAAATTAAAAGAAAAGGATTTAATGGCCAACACTTTGGTCATTAAAGTTTTTTACGACCAAACTTAACGAAAGTTTGGTCATTGAACTTAGGTAAAGAGCTCAAAATTATATGGAAACACCCTTTACATGCGCTTTAAGCGCATGTAAAGGCACAAACACCCTTTACATGCGCTTTAAGCGCATGTAAAGGCACTACTGAAGTGCAAAACATGGAGTCAAGCATAAGAGGTCCTCCTCAGACCTCATAAGGTGTTCATGCTTGTGGAATTAGTGTTTCAAAGCTCCATTACCACTTTTGGGTGCTGTGAAAATGTTCAAACACCCTTTACATGCGCTTTAAGCGCATGTAAAGGCACTACTGAAGTGCAAAACATGGAGTCAAGCATAAGAGGTCCTCCTCAGACCTCATAAGGTGTTCCTGCTTGTGGAATTAGTGTTTCAAAGCTCCATTACCACTTTTGGGTGCTGTGAAAATGTTCAAACACCCTTTACATGCGCTTTAAGCGCATGTAAAGGCACTACTGAAGTGCAAAACATGGAGTCAAGCATAAGAGGTCCTCCTCAGACCTCATAAGGTGTTCCTGCTTGTGGAATTAGTGTTTCAAAGCTCCATTACCACTTTTGGGTGCTGTGAAAATGTTCAAACACCCTTTACATGCGCTTTAAGCGCATGTAAAGGCACTACTGAAGTGCAAAACATGGAGTCATGCATAATAGGTCCTTCTCAGACCTCATAAGGTGTTCCTGCTTGTGGACTTAGTGTTTCAAGGCTTCATTACCACTTTTGGGTGGTGAAACACCCTTTACATGCGCTTTAAGCGCATGTAGAGGTAGAAACACCCTTTACATGTGCTTAAAGCGCATGTAAAGGGTGTTTCTACCTCTACATGCGCTTAAAGCGCATGTAGAGCCTCTACATGCGCTTTAAGCGCATGTAAAGGCTTGTTCTTCAATGGAATTCACTATAACATTGTCAAGCACAAGATTTGAGCATTTTGAGATGAAGTATTGAAACAATTTAGTTGAAAAGTGTAACATCCCAAAAATTTAATTAAGGATTATTGGTAACTTCAGATGTAATTTTTGGAATAAATTATGAGTTTAGAAAGCTTTCAAGAGAAAATAAATGCAAATTGAAGCATTCTTATGAGAATAAATATATTCTGAGAGATTAATTTGTTTGATTTCTTTAGAAAGACAAAAGAGCAATAATTAAAAATTTAAATTATTTGGTGTAGAGAGTATTTTAATAATTTGTATTAGGACATGAATTTAAAATGGAAGAAGTAAATAAGAATAGATATAAAGATATTTAGGTATAATTTACCAAAAAAAAAAAAGATATTTAGGTATATATAGTGCCCTAAACTTAATATATTCACACACCCAAACACTCCCTCCCATACTCTCACCCGCGCGCCTCCCTCCCCCCAGTCGTTCTTCTTCTTCTTCGTCCCTCTTCTCTTCGGACCGGCGACGGCGGCAGCCAAGGGCGACGGCGGCGACCGCCGTCCTTCCTCACTTCTCCCTCTCAGCCTCACCCAAAACTTGTTTCCCTTTCTCTCCCTTGCGTCCTCCTTCCTCTCCCGCCCAGCTTCTTGCTTCGCCCAGCCACTATCAACGGCGGCGAAGCCATTTTCGGCGATGGCGGGCTCGAATCTGACGTGAAACACCGGATACAAGCTCCGGTGAGTCTCTCCTATTTGTTCACTTCTTTTTCTTTCACTTTGTGATATATCCTATGAGAGGCCGAGTTTGGGTTAAGGATTTGGGATCAACAATCCACTTAAAATGATGTGTAAACTTCGGTTTTGGAGTTAAGACTTCATTTCTTGATGTAATTTGGAGGGTTTAAAACTGTAAATTGAAGATTATGAAGTTTGTGTAAACCCTAACTTTTGGGGATGTTGAATCTGAGCGAGTTTTGGGATTTTTGCTTCGAATCTTCTAATTAGTTTAGATTGAAGTATGATGAAATTGATTGCTTGTATTGTATGATTGATTTCATGAAGTTTGTTTGACTTTGATTATGCATTCTCCTCTTTCTCCAGTCCGATTTGGGGTTTTTGCTGTTTGTGTTATGTAATGTGTAATGAGGAAATTGATTTTGGATTTTTGATGATTAATAGAGGCATGAGAAATTGTTGAGGTTCTCTTGAGTTATACATGTACATATGTATGTATGTTATTAAAGTGGTAATATTACCTTTGCTTGTTCAGGTCTTGCTGGGGTTAATAAAATTATTAATTTCTTGTTTTCTTATGCCTCGTGTGATTTTTTTCTGTTTGACTTGGCATTTGGTATGTTTAATAGACTAGTTAGAGACTACTATACATATATGTAAATGAACCTTGTTTTAGGATATTAGTTCAAGAATTGATTGAGAATTTTGTTTATTGTTTTACTGTTGTGATTTGGTCCTGTTTTCCTCTGCCCTCTTCGACAATGTTGATTATATGTGTATAGAAATAGTATGAGGATTTTAAATTGTTTGAGAATAGGTATGAGATTGATATTTCACTCTATACATTGGTTATAGTGTATGCTCAATAGTTACATATTGGTTGAATTTCAGTTTCCTCCTCCATGGCTATCCATTAGTTTCTGCTGGTTGTTTAATAATTTCATTGAACCTTGGAGATATGCTGGAGCGCTGGAGTAACTGTATTTTCAAGTAAGAAACCTTTTTACTGGTAAATTGTTTAATAATTTGTATTTCTCATTCTCAAATTATTAAACAATTTACCAATTCCTTTTTAAACTGGTTTGCATTTCTCATTCTCTCAATTCCTTTTTCGATCTTAATTTCGCTTTCACTTTTTCCACTCATCCTTCGCCATATCTCAATCAACCAATTTCTTTCACTAACTCATTCTTTTCCTTATTTATTCATGATTCCCGCAATAATCTGCATTTTATGTGTAATCAATTTGTTTTATTGGATTCGCGATCTGCTTAGCTTTGCTATGTAGTTCCTCATTTAGCTTAATGGAGTAAGGTTAACGCACTTGTGTTGTTTAGATAAAATAATCATAATAATCATCGATAGGCTATTTGTCGAATATGAAATGACGATAGGTGTGATGATGAATTGGTGACTGGAATAGGTTGTTAATGACTGTGAAGTATGTGAAGCTGTATTTGATCACTGTAAAAATGGTTAAAAGTGAGGCTCCACTCTTGGTGTTCACTAGATTTTAGGACTCAACAATATATACACACACACACACACACACACACACACACACACACACACACACACACACACACACACACACACACACACACACACATATCTTTTCCTTTCACAATTCGGGGCTTGTATTCTGGGAGTCACTGCCCGATGTGTCTTCATTCTATTGATTGTTACAGTTAAATGGTATTCATGCAGTTAAATGGTATGCTTGTCTTGAGTGGAGCTTGAAGAAGAGTATATAACATAGTGACTTTTTGATTTCTGATCATGGTTGTCGCCGTCGTTTGATATACATTGAGATTATCTCTCAAATCACAACAGTTTTGGAGTCTTTTGAATACAAATCTTATTGAATAAATTATGTGCCAATGGAAAAAAATTGGTGTGACCGAGGTGTATTTTTCATCTAAATATTTCTTACAACTAATTATGAAAATAAAAATGCATTTTCATTTCTTTGGTTTAATCTGATATGCGTTTGACAATAGAGGCTTGACACATTGGTCGTTTTTGTGAATTCAAAAGGGATGGGTTTACATATGTGCACTTTCTGCACATTTCTTGGAATGATAATATTTATGGCAGTCTTGCTGCTGAATTTTTACTCATCTGTCCATTTTTCTTCTCTTTGTATAGGTTTATGCTAGTCAAATACTCGTACAAAAGGAGCATGCCATTTCAGTCCGTCACTTTGCCAAGAAGCCAGTCCTCCTGTCTTCAAGGGAGACCGTGAGTAATTTTGTGTATGCTTGTCTCATTTATGCATTTATTATATTTGATGTCATCCCTGGTAAGTTAGTCTTATGATTAGCATCCATGCATATGCTGGCACTAGCATGGATCTCTAATCATCTCCATTTTCTGCAGCATTAATAAATATTTTTTTTGAATTTTGATCTGAATGTATCCGTATTATCTGCTCCATTATTTAATCCAGTACTTTTAGTTATCGGTTGATTGTTAATTCGCTTTAGATAACAAAAACCGTTATGTAATTTGAATTTGAAGTTTGATGGACTTATGTTTTGAATAGTATATGTTTTTAGACTACATTTACATAAGAAGAGGTCTTAAATTTTGAAGATGTTAAGTAATTGACTTTTTCTGGTAAATTCTTTTGATATAATGCTAGTTGGTTCTATGAACTACAGCTAGTATTGGTTATATTGGGAAATAATGTAAATTTATAATAATTTTTTTTTAAAAAAAAACATTCTATACATGCGCTTAAAGCGTATGTAAAGGGGCCACCTGTACATCTACATGCGAGGCACATCTACATGCGCTTTAAGCGCATGTAGATGTACATGCGCTTTAAGCGCATGTATAGCCCCCCTCTACATGCGCTTTTTAAAAGCGCATGTAGAGCCTTTACCAGCGCCCCCCTCTACATGCGCTTTAAAGCGCATGTAGAGGCCAAAATAAGCGCATGTAAATGGGGTAATCTGTGGTAGTGTATTTCTTATTTATTGGATTTTTATTATTGACTTCTTTTTTGCTGTCGGATTTTGATTATACTAACAAAATGATCATGTTTGTGCCTTACTTCAAATTCAATTTGTCTGCAACACAAGCATGGACGACTCATCAGAGTTTTGTTTTTTAGGTAATAATTGTGTGTATTATGTATGCTTCAGGCGTAGATGATTATTGGTCCGTTTCGGTTTCAAATGTTACACACACACACACATGGTTCCAAATTGTCGAATCATGTTTTCATTTATTTATTATAATATATTTCTCAGTCACATCTTGGTCTCATTCATTGGCTGATATTTTGTTGATCAGTATGGATTGTTAAATCATTTGGGGCTACAACTTGCTGGATTATTGGTTGGAAATCTCATACAACTTGTGAGTTTGCATATTTGATGCGGAAAAATTTAATACCACACAAATACTCCCTCCGGTCCCTAATGTAAGAGCTAGCCGTAAAAAAAACGTTTCTTAAGAAAACATGGGAATGTTAGTTGGGTGTCTGGAGTTAATGCTTCTTTTTCAAATTGCCCATATTTATTATGGTACTTTTAAGAGAGAGAAATACATAAGCATTAATAAATATGAAAGAGAGTTAGGGGTAAAGTAGGAAAAATGCATTAAATGAGGAGAGAATATGGGGTGAGCTCTTACATTAGGGACCAAAACCATTCAAATTTTGGGCTCTTACATTAGGGACCGGAGGGAGTACTATTTTGTGTACATATATATTGCGTCATATTTCATTCAATACAAAGTAGTAAATGTAACTGATACGATTGACCTACTTCAGACACTTTGGGAAACTATATACACTCAATAGTCATTTTCAATTTTAATGTTCATCTCACAATTTTAAGAAGCCCAGAATGGTTTCACATATCTCATTCATTGTTCACGTTCATTAAAATCAACACGCACAACATTTAAGATGACACACAGGCCATGCAAAAAGATTCAGAATTATTTTTTATATCTTACTTTCATTTATTTATTTATTTTTATTGAATCTTTTTAATATATTACTACTTTAAAATAAAATTTTCATTACAAAAAAGTTTATGAGATGAATCTCTCGGGTTCACTAGAGTCAAGATAGGTTTTCAAGCTCAAATATTGCTCATAGAGATATTTATAGATTGTCCACCAACAAAGTCCTTTAATTTTTCCTTAAGATTTCACTACCACAGATTACCCCATTTACATGCGCTTATTTTGGCCTCTACATGCGCTTTATAAGCGCATGTAGAGGGGGCGCTGGTAAAGACTCTACATGCGCTTTTAAAAAGCGCATGTAGAGGGGGGCTCTACATGCGCTTAAAGCGCATGTAGAGGTACATACCTCTACATGCGCTTTAAGCGCATGTAGAGGTACATACCTCTACATGCGCTTTAAGCGCATGTACAGGTGGCCCCTTTACATACGCTTTAAGCGCATGTATAGAATGTTTTTTTTTAAAAAAAAATTATTATAAATTTACATTATTTCCCAATATAACCACCAATACTAGCTGTAGTTCATAGAACCAACTAGCATTATATCAAAAGAATTTACCAGAAAAAGTCAATTACTTAACATCTTCAAAATTGAATTATATATCAATATCAAAACAATAACAATGTATGATTCATTTTTTATATATACATCAGTAAAAAGAACTATGTGCATCATAGTTGTTCACAAGTTAATCTAGACTAAAATATTGACAAAACAAGAAACGATTCAGAACAAAGTAACAAATATTCACCGCGCGATCCCCGGTCTCTAGTCCGAAAAGGATTAGTACAAGTAACTAATCCATTATCAATTTTCCAAGGTTCAACCTATCAACTACCATTAGCTTCTTGATTAATTCCAAGAATCTTTAGTGACCAACTTTCATACAATTTCTCAATCAGTACTGTTAAACTCTTATATTTCATTTCTTTAATTCTTTGTTCAAGCATTAAGCATGCTTACGCACTATATAACAAACACAAGTAGTTATAATTCACATATAACCTAACTCAATCACATAAATGTAAACATCACGCCAAGCTAATTGATTACAACCAAAATATTCTGGTACACATTAGTACCATTTTAAATCCCAAAATTGAAACTAAACTTATGAGGTTAGTTCTGATAGTAAAACAGAAAAAAATAAGTAATTCCACAAACACTTCCCATTTTCTCCAAAATGGACATGCAAACTTGCATTAAAATTCATTTCATCACTTACACATTTCAGCAAGGATTCAAAACAGAGAAGCCAATGAGAAAAAGACACCAAAAGCATTGCAACTTTCATATACAACTTCATACTAACCTAAACAACTTCATTGATTTAATCAAAGAGATCAAGATGGGCCATTAAACACCCTAATTGAAACCAGCCCCAACACAAATTAATTATTCAATTAAATTCATAAAAAAATATATCAACAATTCACAATTCAATTCAACCATCCTACCCTCAAATATCCAATCACATGGAGCAATGTATAGCCATCATTCTTAACCTTGACTTCTTTAAAGAACTGTCTAAGTTATTAAAGTATATAAAAAAATCATCAAGAAACCTAAGCACCTTCTCAATCCAAACAGAAAATTTAACTAGCACACAAGAGTAAAACAAGATTCAAGTGAAATTTCATAATTTATTCTAAAATTGATCATGCAAATAAACAACAATTACCAACCTTCACTAGTTTTTCATATTATCATTAAAACATATTCTAACTTAAGCTTCCATTCGTTCAATTCAAGTACAAATATGAAAACAATGCAAGTTTAATAAAATTATAGCTTTAGGTAAATACTTGACAAGCATATTCAACAATAGTTATAGTCCAACCCTTGCCATGCTTCAATCACAAAACTATGAATCCTTGATAAAATTATTCACAAGCATAACATTAATCTTGTCCAAAATACACATCTCAAGCTCAAATCAATTTCTCTACTCTCATAAGCATTTCAACAAACACCTTGAGTGCAATAATATTCAAACAATAGTTATAAACTTCCCAATCATCACACTCTTGCCAAAAAGTTTCCAAACACCATTTAATCAACTAAAAACATCAACTATAATATCAATGATTCTTAAATACACATGCAAGCATAACACATCAATAATCTTTCAACTAACCCCTTATTCACCAATTTCAAACATCCATTATCATTTACAATATTAATAGGCACAAAATCAGCAAACCAAACTCTCAAATTTCTCAAACCCTAAAACCCATTTTCGGATTCCTCTCATAGACCTCGGCCAAAACGAAAAATCAGCATAGAAATGAAAGAAATGAAGTTACTTGAACTCATTTTGGTTCTCCATGACTCGCCGGAGCTCGCCGTCGCCGGAAAATGGCCGGAAATCGACCGTTATAAGGCTGGCCGAATCAAAAGAACCAAAAGAGGAGGAAAACATGAGGAAACAAACATTGAAATGAAAGTATAGCTCGAGATATGCTAGAAAGGTTGAACCTTAACCTCTCCTAGTCGTCGACCGCCATGGGTTCACCGGAAAAAGCCGAACACGACAGAAAAGAGAGAAAAACACCGGCAACTCGAAGTGCACAATGGGGAAACGGATCGGCTCGAGCTTGGGAAAAAGAGGTGAGATCCGAAAATGGTTGTGTGTGGGTGAAGAAGAAGATGACATGAATGAACTTGAAGAGAGAGGAATGAGAGTTGAAGAAGGTGATGGTGTGTGTGTGTGTGGACGGCAGCAACATGAAAGGGAGAGGAAGAGGAGTGAATATAATTAGGGTTTAGGGGAAATTACAAATTTGCTCTTCTATCTATAACTAGTTTTTTTTTTTTTCACTTTAAACTTCTACCTTGAGACTAAACTATAAAACCAATATATACACCAACTTACATGTTTTCTCCAACCATAGTATTACCTATGCCTTTAGGTATTTTTCATAAAATTTATAATTTAAAACTTAACCTCTAACTAGTTCTCTTTATTTTCTACTGAAAATACCATATTATTTTCTAAAAGAAAATATATTTATTCCCATTAACTTACTTACAATCCCTTTTAATTTAATTATGATATCCTAATACTTTAATTAATTTCCTATTATCTCTAATACAAAATTTGGGATGTTACAAATTACATTGATCTATAGTGAATTCTATTGAAGAACAAGCCTTTACATGCGCTTTAAGCGCATGTATTGGCTTTCCTTTGTTATTTTAATATTTTATGGCTTATACATGCGTTTAAAGCACATGTAAAGACCAATGTCCATTTAATTATATGGATATTCATATGATTTGGTGCTTTTCAACTAAATTGTTTCAAGACTTCATCTCAAAATGCTCAAATCTTGTGCTTGACAATGTTATAGTGAATTCCATTGAAGAACAATCCTTTACATGCGCTTTAAGCGCATGTAGAGCCTCTACATGCGCTTAAAGTGCATGTAGAGGTAGAAACACCCTTTACATGCGCTTTAAGAGCATGTAAAGGGTGTTTCTACCTCTACATGCGCTTAAAGCGCATGTAAAGGGTGTTTCACCAATTCCATAGCACCCAAAAGTGGTAATGGAGCCTTGAAACACTAAGTCCACAAGCAGGGACACCTTATTGAAGGTAATGGATGCACAAGAGGGGGGGGTGAATTGTGCTACAAAAATAAATGCTCAAATAAAACCAACACAAGATTTATACTGGTTCGGTCTTCCTGACCTACGTCCAGTTCTCAACCACCCAGGCCGAGTTCCACTATCTCAGGTTTTAAATCGGGTTCACCTGAAACCTTACAACCGCAAGTTTTGGACGGGATCACTTGCAACCTTACAACTACAAGTTTTACACAAGGCTCACTTGTAACCTTTCTGACTAGCTCCCCCTTACACCTAGCAAGGGTTCAACCTTTACAACTAAAGGATTTTTCTAACTAAGTTCTCTTAAAGAACAGATAGTGTTACACACTTAAGTACAATCAATGCTCTTATAACAGAAAGAGACTTAACAACAAAGAGTACAGAATATGTAGATGAGAATGATCACTCGATGTGTTAAATGCTCTTTACTTTTCTGGGCAGCTTTGAATGCTTGAAGATGTTCTTAGTTTCTCGCTCTAACTTCTCTCAAGAGTATTCAAAGATAATTGTTAACCTCATAAATGAGGTTTGAGCCTCTTTATATAGTCTTCAAGCAATCTGTCTCTAGGTAGGTGGGAGAGCCGTTTGAATATGGCCGTTTAACCCATGTTACCGTTTGCCCAATAAATGCTTCATCAATGCATAGCAGGGTTGACTTGCTTTATCTCTGAAAAGTAGTCCTGACACCTCTGCTCTGACAAAAGCATTCTGACACTGCAACTTCTGACATTCTGATTGCTTGCGGAAGCAGATTCTCATCCGGAAGCAATTCTACTGAGTGTGCTGCACTGAGTGTTAGTCTAACAGTATAAACATATAGTCACATGCAGTGGGAGTGTTCTTAGTCTAAGAGGTCTTCCTTACATCAGGAAGCACTTCTCCATCCGGAAGTAAATCCGCTGGATGAAGGATTTTGTTCACTATTACTCACTCTCGCTCAGTGTTCATTCAATCCAACAGCCAGCGCTAGTCACTAAGCTATCGGAAGCACTTCTACTGGATGTTGCTCACTTTCACTGACGCTTAGGGATATTTATTCCAACAGCCAGCGCCAGTCTAAGTCTAACAGGAAGCAAATTCACTTCCGGTTGAATCTTAACTTAGTCTTAGGATTTTGTATATCTAGTGCTCATGGACTAAGTTAATTCCTAAGTAAATTTCTTGCTGCCGCTGGGGGAAGAGACATTCATCCGCGAGCGCTAGTCCTAATCTATTCCGAAGTAAGTCCACATCCGGTTGCACTTTTACTTAGGATTCTATGTTCACCTATTGCTTTCTAAGTTCTTTCATATTTTAGTCTTCATCAAAACTTAAGATTCTAACATTCTCCCCCTTTTTGATGATGACAAACTCAGTTTTATCGATTAAGTTCATATGAAAGAATTAGCATAAAGATAAAGGCAATAGATAAGAACAAGTAACTTGGACAAATATTATTGATATGAAAGAGATTACATGTTAGAGTATACAAGCAAAACATATACAGGTAATCTATACTAAGCAAGAATAAAGTATGCATGAAAAACAAAGAAAATTTCTAAGTAAAAAAAAATGTGGAATGGGAGTTCAGTGTTTGTGTCTCTTTTTCTTTTCCCTCTCCTTCTGTCTCTCCTCACTCTCTTTCTGAAGCCTGGTGATCTCAGCCTCATGAACATTCTGGTCTATCTGGGCAATTATTCGCTGAAGCTCTTCTTCATCCCTCTCTCGTCTGAGTCTTTCTGATTCAATAGACTCCTCGAATGCCCTCTTCATGTTCTCTACTTCTTCATATCCAGGGAACCCTGTAGCATCATCGAAGTAGGCGACCTCTCCATTGGGGTAGTGAACAGCCCGAATTTTTACGTTCCATACAGGGAAGTTGGGATCCTCCTCAACTTTCTGGGCTTTCCTTTTCCCTTTCCCCTTACTCTTCCCTTTGCTCTTGCTAATCGAAGGAGTGGGCATGGCTCTTGCTCTGTCAGCATCGAGGCAGGCCATCTGACCAAAAGAGAGTTTGTCTGTATACCCATATCTTTCGAATTCCTCAGGAGTCATGTCTTCAATTTCCAACTTGACCTCCTTTAGAATAGGAACTGCTTGAACTACTGGGGTTTCAGGCTCAACTTGGGCAGATGAGGTCTCTTGCTCAGGTTGGTCAGATGGAGTCTCTTCCTCACTCTCAGCAGATTCAGTGGAGGCAATAAATTTCCTGGTCCGCTTCTTGGCAACGGCCTTCTTTCTAGACTCACTGAAGGTGACTGCTGGCTCAGATGAGGGAGGAGGGGCAGATGATTGCTCAGACGAGGGGATCTCTGACTCTTGCCCAGTGGATGAGGGGATAGGCTTTGCTATCACAATAGGAGGGTGATTGATCTTCTTCAGTCCCCACTTCATCATTATCTCCTCAATAACTTTTCTACTTATCTTAGTTGGAGGAGGTTCTGATGAAGATGACTCAGACTGTGAAGGTTGTTCATTTGGCTCAAAGACAACCATCTCCAATTGTGGTCCTTGCTCAGCCGTCCTCTGCTGCTCCATGAATCTTATGACTTCTCCTCTTATTAGGCTTTCAGCACCACTCAGCCTTTGTGATTCCATGGCACGGCGAAGGGCAGCCATGATGTCTTCATCAAGCCAGAGGGATGGTTGGCTGAGCACATCCCTTGTGATCATGGATAGGCGAAGAGTGGTCATCACATTTCTCCCCCTTTTGTCATCATCAACAAGGGCGAGTGCCAGGGATGGAGTAGCGGAAGAGGAGGGTGGAGGTTCAGGGCTAAGTGGAGTTTGGGGTGAGGATTCTGGGGAAGAGGCAGGTAGGGTATGATCTGGGGATGTGGGTTGGTTGGGGAACCAGGTAGGATCTACGAATAGACCTTCGAATGGGTAGGTGGAGGAATATTCAGTGAAGGTAGTGGAAGAGTGTGGGGTAAATGGGGTAAAGGGTACGTGAGGATCCTCAGGGATTTGCTGAAGGCGTGGGTAATCTCGTAGATAGATATGGCTGAGGGGGTGAATGGCAGTTTGAAATCCAAGGTGTTCGGCTAAGGGGTTGGATGGTGTGCGAGTGGATGAGGGAGGTGTAGATGGGGAGTTTTGTGGAGATGGGGAGTTGTTGGAGTGAAGGGGTGATTGGCTAGGAGATTGTTGGTGTGTGTCTTGGGTTTGGTGTTCATGGTTGGGTGAAGGTTGGGATTGGTGAGCATTGTTTGGTGATGGAGGGGATTGATGGTCATTTTGTGGAGGTGACTGTGGTGGTTGAGTGTTAGGTGGAGGAGGAGGGGGAAGTTGAGGATTGCCTGAGGGAGGAGGAGGAGGATTTTGGGGAGGAGGAGGAGGTGGTGGTAGGTTACCTTGTGATGGTTGGGGAATATGTAGGTGCTGGAGAATGAGGTCAAGTTTTGCGTCCACCCTGGCAATGTGGTTTTCAAGCTGGCCTACCCTGTCTTCGAGCCTCTGAATTCGCTCCCCTTGCTGCTGGAAGCCAATGTCACACTCAGCACGGAGAAGGCCTACCAAGGATTCAGGCAGTCTAAAGAGGAGTTCCTCCTTAACTTCCTCGGCAAAGGCCTTGACAGAAGCTGGCACTCTTGCAGCACGGCTTGGCCCAGCATGGGAGTCCACTTCCTGATCCCCTGCACCAGATGTTGAGGGGGCTGAAGTCCCAGAAGCACTACCCGCTAGTGATCCTGAGCGAGTGGGCTTAGGGGCTCTTATATACTTAATGCCCATTTTCCCGATGTTGGTTGCTCCCACAGGTCTGCACTTGACATTCTCTTCCTCCACAGCAGATGTGGCCTTGATCAGATGCTTCTCAAGGAGGAAGGCAATGATGGTGGGATAGGGAAGATAGTCAGACTTGTCATTAACTATCCAGCGCTGAAGCTCAAGACATATCAACTGGCCGGGGTTGATTGGCTGGTGGGAGAGAATTCTTGGGAACAACGGATTGTCGATCAGGGTGAACTCGTTGAAGTTGCCCCCCTTGTGTGTCATAATTCGGGAGTAGACATAATACAAGAGTCTGTTTGAGTCAGACATCTTGGACACCTTTTTCCCTGTGGTGCCATACAACTTCTCGAGATCCTCCTTGTCGAACTTTAGCGCCTCAGGATATATCCACTCATTCATGTTCTCCTCTGTGATCCCCATGTCTCATTCAGTGTCCTCCAGTTGAACCTGATGGTTCTCCCCCTTACAGTGGCAGTGAAGGAGAGTCTGTGTATCTGCTCTTTCCCATCAACCTTCTTGTACTTCACTTTGCCAGAGAGAGTTTGATAGAAGACTCGCAGGACGTTGACATTGTAGTCCTGGTTGATTCCTAGCCAGCCCATATACTTCTCCAGGAAAGGGCGCAGGTGGGGAAACCCTAGTTCATCAATCATGGCTAAATCAATGAATAGGCCATGGTTGAAGTAGGGTTGAACTGTCTCAAACTTGGCGGCAACTGGCTCCAATGCCCCATCCCTGTACACTGTGGGATCATCTTCTTCAACCCTCTGCCTCTTGGAAGAAGGTTCTTCAGCGAACTGAACCTTCTTCTTCCCTTTTCTCTGGGCTTCCCTCTCTTGCTCATGCCCAGAAACCACTGACTGTTCTGCCACTCGACCAGTTGTTCCAGGCTGATTCTGGGTGGGTTCATCCAGTCCCTGGGTTTGCCCAGATGTCCTATGGTGTTCATCACGGTGTTCATCGCTTTTCCCAGATTTACCAGAATGTTCATGGCGAGATTTCCCAGATTTTGACTTGTGTTTCTTGGATGAAGAATGTTTCTTTGTAACTGGGTTTGTTTCATGAGATCCGGCCATTTTTGTGTGGGTTGGTGGTGAAAGGAGATGAAATGCAAAGAGTTTATGAAGAATGCGAAGAACTCAGATGAAGATGGAGTATGTTATGCATAGAGAATGTGGTGAAAGTAAAAAGTGAAAGTGAAAAAGTGACATCCTATTTATAGGCGAAGTAACTAAGGGTAAAATGGTCATGCTTTTTCAGATGAAAACCAAACGTTTGCACATTGGGTAACGTAAAAATTTAATTGAAACGGCGCACCTTATGACATGTGTCGTTTCATCTAGTCAGATAAGGCACACCTTCTTAGAGAGGGAGTTGAAACGTTTCTGAAGTGACGTGTCTCTTGGACTGGTGCTGGCGCTCTTTTGGTTTCATCATTCAGTGTCAGCGAATGATCATCCGGAAGTGGTTTTGCTTCCGGTTGCAAAATCTTAAGATTTAACATTGAGGACCTGCAAAAACACGTATTGGCACTCCGATGCCTAAGTTAGTATTGTTTTAAACAATCAAGTATAATAAATGAAAGGTTACACCTCATTTGGGTTTACCATTCCCAAATCACCTCTTATGAAAGTAAACTGGTCAACCCCCAGAGGCTTGGTGAAGATGTCAGCAAGCTGTTGTTGAGTGGGGACAAATTGCACTTTGACATCCTTCTTTTGAACATGGTCTCTGATGAAGTGATGTCTGACATCAATGTGCTTTGTCCTTGTGTGCTGAACTGGATTCTTGGCGAGACTGATTGTGCTTGTGTTGTCACAGAGGATGGGTGCCTCAGGGAACTCCAAACCAAGATCTCTCAACTGGTTCTTCAGCCACAGCACTTGAGCACAACAACTTGTTGCAGCAATATATTCTGCCTCAGTGGATGACAAGGATACGCAAGTTTGTTTTTTGCTAGCCCAAGTTACCAGACAACCACCAAGGAAGGCGCATTGTCCACTGGTGCTCTTTCTATCAGTCTTATAACCTGCATGGTCAGAATCAGAATAAGCCCACAAGAACTCTTGGTTACCTCTGGGATACCAAAGACCAAGTTCTTGTGTTCCCTCAAGGTATCTCAAAATACGTTTAACACATGTTAAGTGTGACTCCTTGGGGTTGGCTTGAAACCTAGCACACATGCCTACACTAAATTGAATGTCAGTCCTGCTTGCCGTTAAGTATAGGAGGGAACCTATCATTCCCCTGTACATGGGCAGACTGACAGATTTACCCTTTGCGTCAGCATCGAGTGCGGCAGAGGTGCTCATGGGAGTGTCATACTCCTTGCACTCATCCATCCCAAACTTTTTGAGTAGTTCTCTGCAGTACTTAGTTTGGGATATGAAGATTCCATTCTTCTTCTGTTTAATCTGCAGGCCTAGGAAGAATGTGAGTTCTCCCATCATAGACATCTCAAACTCACCCTGCATAGTCTTAGAAAAATCTTCACAAAGTTTTTCATTAGTTGCCCCAAAGATAATATCATCAACGTAAATTTGGACAATTAACATATCTCTATCTTTGTGAAGGATAAACAGTGTATTATCAAGTTTGCCCCTTGAGAAACCTTTGTCCAGCAGAAAGCTGCTGAGTCTCTCATACCAAGCTCTAGGAGCTTGTTTCAGGCCATATAAAGCTTTCTTTAATCTATACACATGTTTTGGATATTTCTGATCCTCAAAGCCAGGAGGTTGTTCTACATACACCTCTTCTTTAATATAGCCATTAAGAAATGCACTCTTTACATCCATTTGATATAGCCTAAAGCCCTTCATGGATGCAAAGGCTAGAAGAATCCTTATTGCTTCAAGTCTAGCAACTGGAGCAAAGGTTTCTTCATAGTCAATGCCTTCTTCTTGGTTATATCCTTTGGCTACTAATCTGGCTTTGTTTCTTGTGATTTGACCTGTCTCATCCAGTTTGTTTTTGAAGACCCATTTGGTCCCTACTATAGATTGATGAGATGGCCTAGGGACTAGTTCCCAGACTTGACTTCTCTCAAATTGATTTAGCTCTTCCTGCATGGCAATAATCCAGTCGCAGTCCTCAAGAGCTTGTTCAACTGAAGTTGGTTCTATTTGAGATAGAAATGCTCCAAACTCAACTTCATTTTGAACTTGACTTCTGGTTCTGACTCCAGAAGAAACATCACCAAGCACTTGATCAAGAGGATGATCCCTGTGATGTCTCCTAGCTGTTGGCAACTGTGCCTCATCAGGCACGGTCTGCATTCTAGGTTCATCACTGGGTTCATCTTCTTCTTTGAGATTGCTTGCTGGTGTTTCTTTTGGTAGTAAAGAAGATGATGGTGGTTTTGGAAGATTAAGTATTTCATCATCTTCTGTGGATTGTCCCCATGTAGGAGTTTCATCAAATACAACATACATTGATTCTTCTACAATTCTAGTTCTCATGTTGTATATTCTATATGCTTTACTCCTAAGGGAATATCCTATGAATATACCTACATCAGCTTTTGGATCAAACTTACCCAGATTCACCTTTCCATTGTTATGCACATAGCATTTTGATCCAAAGATTCTGAGGTGGCTGATGTTGGGCTTCCTCCCTTTGTACAGCTCGTAGGGAGTCTTATCCAGTCCTTTGCGAACATAGGCTCTGTTAGAGATATAGCAAGCAGTGCTCATAGCGTCCGCCCAGAACACTTGAGAAACCTCTTTTTCATTGAGCATGCTTCTAGCCATCTCTGTCAGAACCCTGTTCTTTCTCTCGACAACTCCGTTCTGTTGAGGGGTCCTAGGAGCTGAGAAGTTGTGTTCTATGCCATTTTGTTCACATAGCTCTGAGAAGCTATGGTTCTCAAATTCTTCTCCATGGTCTGTCCTTATAGCTGTGATTTTGAGCTCTCTCTCATTCTGCACTTTCTTAGCCAGGACAACAAAAGCATCAAAAGTATCTTGCTTAGAGGCAAGAAACATAGTCCAGGTGAACCTTGAATAGTCATCCACCACCACTAGAGCATATAGGTTTCCACCCAAGCTCTTCACTCTTGCTGGCCCAACCAAATCCATGTGGATTAGTTCCAAGGGCCTGCTGGTGGAGACTTTCTTCTTGGTTTTGAATGAGGACTTTGTTTGCTTTCCTCTTTGGCAGGATTCACAGATAAAATCATGCTTAACTTTAAATGATGGAATACCTATAGCTAGCTCCTTTTTAATTAGCATGTCGAGTTGAGTAAAATTAACATGAGCTAGTCTCTTATGCCAAAGCCAACTATTCTCATCACTAGATATTAAACATTTTTCTTCTAGTTGTTGGCATAAGTCTAAAGTATATAGGTTTCCATTTCTATTTGCCTTAAGTTTGCATTTTAAGTTGGCCTTATCTAAATTTAGATCCTGCTTATCAACTATTATGCACTCATGTGAATCAAAAATTACCCAGTTTCCTTTGTCTGTGCTCTGGCTGACGCTTAGCAGGTTGTGACAGAGACCGTCCACTAGGTAGACGTCTTTCATTGGTCCGACTTCTCCAACTCCAGTGATCTTTCCACTTTGATTTCCTCCAAAGGTTACTGTGGCTCCATCTTTGATCACCAGAGATTTGAACTTGTCTCTGTCTCCAGTCATATGTCTCGAGTATCCGCTGTCAATATACCATTTCTTGTTCTTGGATGCTTTAAGACACACCTGGAAAAATCAAGTAAACTTAGGTACCCAATCTTTCTTGGGTCCTCGATCATTAGTTTTCAATACCCTTGGTCTAGAGTCATCCTTGACCTTGGGCTTGTGATTATTCAGAGCCTCTGGCTTAGAGTTGGCTCTGGACTCTTGGATTTTCCCTTTGGAATGATTCCAAGGTCGGGATCCTTGTCCTCTCTTAGTTTCCTTAGCAGATGGAGGATCCTTTGTTGCCTTGGTTCCTTTAGGGACCCATTTGTAGGAACTACTTGTTCCATGCTTCTTAGCATTACAGGTGGACGTTGAGTGTCCCTTCCTGTTGCAATAGTTACAGAGGCTGAAGGGTGAGGAGTTATGATTAGTGGCTTTATGGAAGAACTTTAAGTAGGGCTTTACTTTTGGTTCCACCCACTTCTTCCCTCTAGGAGTATATCCTAATCCAGTTCTATCCCTATATGCCCTTTGATTCATTAAAATTATGTTTAACATTTCTGAGTCATTTGTAAACTTCTGCAGGGCATTTTGCAGCTTGTCTTTCTCTGCTGAGATTTTGCTGCAATTGGGGCAGCTCTCAAGTGTTGGGGCATTGGGTTCTGTTTGTGGAGAACCCTGGCCATCCACTACCGGATGCTTTCTAGCTTCCGCTAGCTCTTCACTTAGTGAGTCCACCTTGGACTCAAGTGATTCCTTTTTAGTTTTTAACACTTTATAGGCTTTACACAATCGAGAGAATTCTTCATGAACCTCATTGTAAGCCTCTTGCAGTTCAGAGAAAGTTACCTCATTGTCTTCGTGGGTGAGGTCAAGTTCTGAAGATGCTTCCTCATCATCTTCTCTGGCTACCAAGCAGAGGTTGGCAACTTCTTCCTCATCACTTGCTTCGTCATCTGAGCTATTCACCCAGATGGAGGAAACAAAGGCCTTCCTTTTGTCTTTGCCTTTTGACTTCTGCAGGCTGGGACACTCAGCCTTGAAGTGGCCAGGTTTCTTACATTCGAAGCATATAGGGGCCTTTTCTTTCTTGTATCCTTTCCTCTGGCTGGAGTCACCCTTTTGAAAGCCTCCTTTCTTTCTGAAGAACTTTCTGAATTTTCTCACCATCATAGCCATCTCCTCATCGTCCATTTCCTCCTCATCATCCTCATCATCATCATCAACCTCCTTGCTAGGAGCAACAAGGGCAAGGTTTTTGGCCTTGGATGAGGCTTGAGGAACTCTCTGAGCCAGCAGGGTAGGTTCATATTCAGCCAAAGAGCCAAATAGTGCAGTGATGGAGCTCGTTGATTCTCCTTGGACTTCCTGCAAGATGGTTACTTTGGTGATCCAGTCACCTTTCAAGATCTTTAGGATCTTGCTGACTTGCTCTCTTTCAGGAATGTCCTTACCCAGCGAGGCCAAATTGTTGATGAGGTGAGTGAACCTGAGCTCCAGCTCCCTGATAGGCTCAGTAGGACTAAGCATGGCGAACTTGTGAAATTCTTCCACCAGCATCTCAACTCGCCTTGCTTTCACTCCCCTGGTTCCAGAGTGAGCAGCCTCAAGAGCCTCCCACATATCTTTAGCATTTTTGTGGTGGCTGATCCTGTGAAACTCTTTAGGGCTGAGAGCACACTGGATGTAGTGCATGGCTCGGTAGTTTAGTTGGACTAGAGCATAGTCCTCATTTGTGTACCTAGATCGCTGCTTGGCAAAACCATCCTCATCCAGTGGTGTGTGATCCCCACGTTCGATTACGTCCCAGAGTCTGATGTCGCTGGATTTGATATAGGTCTCCATTCGAAACTTCCAGAATGGATAGTTATACCCATCAAAGCCTGGAGGCTTGTTGGGTTGAATAGAGACATCTGACAGGGAGTAATCTGTATCCATTACTAGATCTTTGCTTTCTGGATTCGTTGGAATCGAGTGAGAAAGACCTGCTCTGATACCAAATGAAGGTAATGGATGCACAAGAGGGGGGGTGAATTGTGCTACAAAAACAAATGCTCAAATAAAACCAACACAAGATTTATACTGGTTCGGTCTTCCTGACCTACGTCCAGTTCTCAACCACCCAGGCCGAGTTCCACTATCTCAGGTTTTAAATCGGGTTCACCTGAAACCTTACAACCGCAAGTTTTGGACGGGATCACTTGCAACCTTACAACTACAAGTTTTACACAAGGCTCACTTGTAACCTTTCTGACTAGCTCCCCCTTACACCTAGCAAGGGTTCAACCTTTACAACTAAAGGATTTTTCTAACTAAGTTCTCTTAAAGAACAGATAGTGTTACACACTTAAGTACAATCAATGCTCTTATAACAGAAAGAGACTTAACAACAAAGAGTACAGAATATGTAGATGAGAATGATCACTCGATGTGTTAAATGCTCTTTACTTTTCTGGGCAGCTTTGAATGCTTGAAGATGTTCTTAGTTTCTCGCTCTAACTTCTCTCAAGAGTATTCAAAGATAATTGTTAACCTCATAAACGAGGTTTGAGTCTCTTTATATAGTCTTCAAGCAATCTGTCTCTAGGTAGGTGGGAGAGCCGTTTGAATATGGCCGTTTAACCCATGTTACCGTTTGCCCAATAAATGCTTCATCAATGCATAGCAGGGTTGACTTGCTTTATCTCTGAAAAGTAGTCCTGACACCTCTGCTCTGACAAAAGCATTCTGACACTGCAACTTCTGACATTCTGATTGCTTGCGGAAGCAGATTCTCATCCAGAAGCAATTCTACTGAGTGTGCTGCACTGAGTGTTAGTCTAACAATATAAACATATAGTCACATGCAGTGAGAGTGTTCTTAGTCTAAGAGGTCTTCCTTGCATCAGGAAGCACTTCTCCATCCGGAAGTAAATCCGCTGGATGAAGGATTTTGTTCACTATTACTCACTCTCGCTCAGTGTTCATTCAATCCAACAGCCAGCGCTAGTCACTAAGCTATCGGAAGCACTTCTACTGGATGTTGCTCACTTTCACTGACGCTTAGGGATATTTATTCCAACAGCCAGCGCCAGTCTAAGTCTAACAGGAAGCAAATTCACTTCCGGTTGAATCTTAACTTAGTCTTAGGATTTTGTATATCTAGTGCTCATGGACTAAGTTAATTCCTAAGTAAATTTCTTGCTGCCGCTGGGGGAAGAGACATTCATCCGCGAGCGCTAGTCCTAATCTATCCGGAAGTAAGTCCACATCCGGTTGCACTTTTACTTAGGATTCTATGTTCACCTATTGCTTTCTAAGTTCTTTCATATTTTAGTCTTCATCAAAACTTAAGATTCTAACACTTATGAGGTCTGAGGAGGACCTCTTATGCATGACTCCATGTTTTGCACTTCAGTAGTGCCTTTACATGCGCTTAAAGCGCATGTAAAGGGTGTTTGAACATTTTCATAGCACCCAAAAATGGTAATGGAGCTTTGAAATACTAATTCCACAAGCAGGAACACCTTATGAGGTTTGAGGAGGACCTCTTATGCATGACTCCATGTTTTGCACTTCAGTAGTGCCTTTACATGCGCTTAAAGCGCATGTAAAGGGTGTTTGTGCCTTTACATGCGCTTAAAGCGCATGTAAAGGGTGTTTGTGCCTTTAGTGTTTCCATATAATTTTGAGCTCTTCACCTAAGTTCATTTTATATTTTATCTCTAAATACTTAAATCCTTTTCTAGTCATTGTTTTAGTGAATTTTAATTGATGCACATTTCTATACATGCGCTTAAAGCGCATGTAGAGATAAGGCCTCTACATGCGCTTTAAGCGCATGTATAGATTCTTACCTGTACATGCGCTTAAAGCGCATGTAAAGGACCCTCTATACATGTGTTTCTTCTAAGCGCATGTAAAGGTGCGCTGGTAGAGGGACAATTTGTAGTAGTGTTTAAAATTAAAATTACAAACTTATAGTTATGGTTAACACATTACTAACTTAACTAACTTAACAAAGTCCTTTAATTTTTCCTTAAGATTTTAGACCTATCAGCTTGTGTAATGTTTCTTACAAGATAATCTCAAAGCTTCTAAGCAACAGGATGAAACCACTCCTATCTTCAGTTATTGCGCCCCATCAATGTGCTTTTCTGAAAGGTCGTCTTATATCTGATAACATCATGTTAGCCACTGAATTAATGGATCACATTCACTCATCTCGAGAAGGTTGAAGGAAACTTGCTGCTTTGAAAATTGACTTTTCAAAGGCCTTCGACCGTCTTACTTGGAATTTCATCTCTGCGGTGTTATTCAGTATGAGGTTCCCAATGAAATGGATTAATCTCATATCTCAGTGTGTTTCCACAGTGGAATACAATCTTCTTTTCAACAATCAAATTGCTAGTGTTTTCAAGCCCACCAGAGGAGTTCGCCAAGGAGATCCATTGTCATCATATTTGTATATTTTGGCTGCTAATGTGCTCTCATGTTTAATTTCCCATCAGGAAGCTTTGAATTCATGGAAAGGGGTCAAATTATGCCGCTTTGCAAATGCTATATCTCACCTTCTTTATGCTGATAATTCCTTTATTTTTACAGAAGCATCTACTGAAGGAATCAAGATTGTTCAAAAGGTTCTCAAAGAATATAGTGACCTCTCAGGCCAGATTATCAACACCCAGAAGTCAAGTATCATTTTTTTATCCCAAATGTTCCCCATGCTGATAAGCTTCGGTTGTCAAGGATATTGGATATCCCTTTTGCTGGCAGACTGGGAAAATATCTGGGAACTTGGGTGGATCCTGGTAGGAACAAGTCAATTGTTTTACCATCAGGTTCTCAGTGCCATTGACTCTAGAACAGCTTCTTGGAAATCTAAATTACTCTGCAAGCAAGCCGTCTCACTCTCCTCAAGTCGGTTTTAGCTGCTGTAAAATTTCATATTCTCTTCTGTTTCAAGCTCCCAATATATGTCTGTGAACAAATTGACAGTAAATGTCTTAACTTCTTTTGGGGTATGAATGACACATCGAAAAGAATGCACCTATCAAATAAAAATCATCTCTTCCTCCCGCTCAATCAAGGGGGTTTAGGACTAAGACCCATAGAGCTAGTTAACAAATCCCTCTTAGCAAAACAGGTTTGGAGAGTTATCTCAGCTGATCAATCTTCCCTTCTTGCAGTCACTCTAGGAAGGAAGTACATTGACTGGTCTAAAGAACCTTGGTTAAGGAAGCCATATAATTCTTCTTGGCTTTGGAATGACATCCTCGAGTGTAGTTCTTTCATTACCAATAACCTTCGATGGTAAGTTGGTAGTGGTTCATCTATTCCTATCAACCACCCTTTTTGGTGGCCCGTGCAAGGCTCTGTTGGAGATTCATCTGGTCCTCAGTTGGTTTCTGACTTGCTTACGCACTCCTCTTCCTCCTTGAACTCTACTCGTTGGAACATTCCTTTAGTTAGAAGTTTATATCCTGATGCCACAGCCAATTGTATTTTATCTATTCCAGTCTCTCTTGTTGGTGGATCAGATTCTCTCATATGGACTGAAAGTTCATCAGGCTGCTACTCAGTTAAAGCAGGTTATTCTCTTCTGTTCATGGAAAATTTCAAAATCAACCAGCTATCGATCCATTTTGGAAATTTCTTTGGTCTATCTCTCTACCTCAGAAGCAGTTGCTATTTATTTGGAAGCTTCTTCACAAGGTCATTCCTTAGACCGATGTTTTGAGAGAACATCATCTTATGGTTGGTAATTCATGTCACTTTGGATGCTCTGAAGAAGAATCAATTCATCACCTTTTCTTCTCTTGTTCCCTGGTTAAAGCAGCATGGTTTAGAAGCTTCTCATTTAGCCCTCCTCTGCACCTGCAAACGAATGATTTGCTCACCTGGCTAAAATCTACTCTTTTCTGCTTAAAGGATGATGAAAATCTCTTGAAAGGCATAATTGTCTTTCTGAATGAGATATGGAGGAAACAAAATTTTTCAACTCATGGAGGAAGAATTCCTAACCCACATAATATCATTAGAGATTGTAATTCTACTCTCTCTTTCTCACTTTTGGCTCTGCGGACTAAGGAAGTATCTTCTCCATCACCTCTCCCTTTTAATCAGCTAGATATTAACATTTCCTTTCAATGGCATGTTTTGGTAAAAAAAATGGAAATTGCATCACCAGTCTTATTGTAGGATAATGATCTGCTTTAATGGGGCCCTAGCTCAAGTTTTCACATGACAGCGCTCCCTTATTCCTACCCATTTGTTTGCTTTGGGATGCTTTCGTTTAGCTTTGACTTGGATGCATCATTCAGACTATCCGAAGCAAAGTCTCACCATATGGAACGTGGGAAAACGGACAATTGACTTCTCCAGATGAGCACCCTCAGTGAAGCATGCAATCGCTACTGATACAGCATTATTGCTTCAACCTTTCTCTTATATTTCCATTCATTTACTTCCTTTTAATCTGTGTACTGCTTTTAACTTTCGTTTTAAAGACATTGTTAGAACTATGTAATATTTTTTCCTAATTAATATCATTTTGTCTTTTTATCAAAAACAAAACCTTGGAATACTTAATCACATGTTTGTATGTAGTATATTTACACTATTGGGGATCCCAGGCCCAACAGAAAATGAATGAAGAAACAAGTCCAATCCAAATGTCTTGGCCCAATTTGTCATTAGTATGACATGTTTATTGATATGGAATTATGAATGTTGTGAGCAGAAATAAGACTTGGATCTAGAAGAAAAATGGTTGATACGGGCAACTTCACAATATGCCTATCAGAGCTATAAGACTTGGATCATCATGTTTTAAGAAGATACCCAGTGGCCCGTAGTTTCTGGCGCCATATTCTACTAGCCCACAATTATCAACCCTTTCTGATGATACCCTTCAAGGAATGGTTATTACTTATTATGGAATATGGAATTTGAATACAAGGAATATAGACGTTGTTGGAGGCTATTTTTTGGCACCCTAGTCTGGAAAATGTTGGACAACAGAAATGGCTATCTGATGAATAGCATTCTAATTTCACTTACCACTACAAAAGAAATACCTGCATACTCTCAAAAGTACACAAGTCATATGACCTCCAATAAATTAAATCAGAACAAAATAATTTAACTGAGTTTAACTATGGTTGATTGACAACTAATCTTAAATGATTCACAAATTATTTTGTTTTGAAGAACAACATTTCAGTAATATTGTAACTTACCATGGGCTTCTTTTTCTTAAAAATAAATTGTACATTTTTTTTGGACAAATAATTGTACATTGTATATGCGTAGAAAGCTAACTAAGATTAAAATAAGCTACATTGCTACACTGTTGATTTGTTTGGGTTTAAATGACGTGATATTCTACTCTGAGTGTCTATGAATATGCAAATATTTCTCTGATGAGATTCTTATTCTTATTCTAATAAGGGGGATTTGCAGTTTAGTCCCTGGTAAGGGAAATTAATACTGGAAGGTCCCAATACATTCCAAAATAATTATAAAGTCTCAGGAGCCCTTTCCTGCAATTGTTTGCTTATCTTCAATGACCATTTTGCCCTCATAAGATGAAAGCATAGTCCCCTGTAGGGACCAGTGAGATGACAATCATTTTTAATGAGGGCAAAATGGTCATTGAAGTTAAGCAAACAATTGCAGGAAAGGACCCCTGGGACTTTATAATTATTTTGGAATGTATTGGGACCTTCCAGTATTAATTTCCCTTACCAGGGACTAAACTGCAAATACCCTTCTAATAATGTAGGATTGCAGAAAATTAACTTCTCTCTTATAATTCATTCAATGGGCTTAACATTCCAACCATGCAACTCCATGGGAGTGGGCTTACGAAAATAGAGTTGTGCCTTCACCTTGATCTTAATCCAATGTGAGAGTGGGCTAGAATTATTGTGAAGTCTTATCAAAACCCAATTTCATCTAGAATTTGTACAGAAGATATGGTTTGAACAATTATCCATATGGAAATAAAACTAACACATATAATAAATAAAGGGTAAAATTGTATAGACACATAAAGGACTAATGAGGTGATTTATAGGGCAATGACCCTATTTTGCCCTTAAAGTAACCACTCTGGACCACTGGGCACCCTAAACTAACATTGGGTACAATTTTACCCTTTAAGTAATCAAAGTGGTACAATTTTACCCTCTGGCGAATGTAATGTTGACACGTGTCGTCCACATGTCAACATTACATTCAACATGTCAACATTACGTTCGTCAGAGGGTAAAATTGGACCACTTTAGTTATTTCAAGGGTAAAATTGTACCCAATGTTAGTTTAGGGCGTCCAGTGGTCCAGAGTGATTACTTGAAGGGCAAAATAGGGTTATTGCCCTGATTTATAAATAAGACTAACTAAAATCTTATTTCACTGCCTATAAATAGAACCAGAGTAACATGTTAAGTTAAATTGGGATAGCACTATATTGCCATGGACTTAGTGAATCAATTTCTTCAATATGGGGAGGTAAAACACTCATACTTTAGGGAAAGATATTGTTAGGATGTTCAAGTGTAAATGGACTTAAGTGTATGTAGTGTATTCTATACAAGGAGCCAATTGACTCATAGGTAAGGGAATGAACTTTTAGAATGTTGAGTGTTACTAGACTTGACGTGGGAAGTTCCACAATTGATTTATATAGAAGTGGAAGAACTCGTAAACTTTTGTTATAAGGTATAAAAAGTACACTTTTGTTGTGATGGTGGATGGATGTTGAGTTGTTATGAGAAAATGTACACTGTTCTTTCATTGAGTTGAAAGTTTCTAGTAGTTAATTACAATGAAAGATAAGTTTGTTTTATTGGAAGGACACTTAAAAAGTATTGATAATATTTGACAATTTGAAAGGGTGGGACAATTTTTAACCTCTTTTTATAATGTGCGAACTAGTAATCAATATTCACTTTAATTCATAGAGAGAATCAGTTAGTTAAAATTGTAAGCCAATTATTTTATCTATAAAAACTGAATTAAAATTTAAATAAATTTCAAAAAATAAAAACATTTGTTAAAACCTTGACAGTACAAGGTCTACAACCTTTATTTCAGAGTAAATAGAATTTCAATTGTACAAGACTAAAACAAAGGCATACACTATTATTATACTACAACCCTATAGCTTTTCTCACAACCACCATCTTTCAGAGATTGGTTAAACAACTTCAAATCACCACAACAACAATGAATCATCCATGTCATTCATGCTTCTCCTTCTTCCCTATTCCTTGGGACTGCCCCAAAATGCTTAACCAATATATCAGCCACAATAGGCACCAAGTCCTTACAAGGGACACCTTTCTTATACACTTCTCCTAAATGTGAATCACTCCCAATTCTTCCTCCTAAAAAGACATCCACACCTTCACAAGTCTTACCATTCTCATCCCTTGTCATGCATCCCATGAACCCTATATCTGCCACTTGAACCTGCCCACAAGTGTTAGGACACCCTGTCCAATGCATTCTCACTGGCCTTGTCACAGCCACCTGCCTTTCAACTTCTTCAGTCACCTTCAAAGCCCTTGCCTTTGTCTCTATAATGGCTTGTCCACAGAACTGATTCCCAGTACAAGCAACCAGTGATTTCATCAGAAGAGATGGTTCAGGTGAGAATCTTTCTTTCAAAAGTGGTTCTTTGAGTAAGGCTTCAATTTTTGAGTTCTCTACATTTGGAATTATTATGTTTTGTTCCACTGTTAACCTGAGTTCACCAGTGCCATACTCATCTGCTAAGCGAGCCAGCTCATCCATTTCATCTGCTTGAACTCTACCTACTGGTATATGAAGCCCCACATAGCTTAAGCCTTCCTGCTTCTGGGGATGAACACCTAGATAATCTCTTCTTTCCCATTGCTTGTGAATCAAGTCTTTCTCAGCTGCTCTTTCCAGAGTCTTCCCTGGCATTCTTTTCTCCACCTCTACCCTGAATCCTTCTATCCCCTGCAAATTTCCAGTCATGCAATCCGGAGTTAGACTTGATAAAATGATTCAGAACACAATGTTAGAGTTTAAGAATATCACGTTGACTTGTTAGAGTAAATGTTAGAAGTATATAGTGTTAAATGAAGTCCTGTCAAATTGACTTGAGTTATTTTGATAGAAGGACATTTTAGAGGATCTACACATATGTTTGTGTTGCAGAAGGTTTTAGGCCCTCATTAATTTAAGCCTTGAGCTTCTGAAGCAAGATATATAACTTCGTCTAAGTTTTTCTTAGTTATAATGAGGCTCTACAGTGTCAACTTAGCAACTTGTTACCTTCAAAAAACTTGGCAACTTGTTGAAAATACTAGTTTGACCTTGGAAAGTCATGGTTTATACACTTAAACTTAAAATATATGGTGGCCACCTGTCAGAGTTTTATCGGACTTCATTATGTAACTGTTTGAGACAAAACATGAATATAATAAATTTAGTAAAGTAATGACAAGAAATTACCAGTTCATCAATCAACCACATCATTCTGCATTTCTGTCTGTTTCCTCTGGTACCAAGGTCTCTGTAGGCCTCAAGAATAGCTTTGCAAGAAGGTATTACATCATCAGCTGAGACCCATGCGTCCAGTGGAATTGCCTCTTCACATCTCTTGGCACTAAAGAAACCACCCACTAGCAAATTGAACCCAAATCGACCATTTTTCTCAGCAGGCATGTAAGCCAGATCATTAATGTGAGGATGCTCATAAAGATCATGGGACCCAACCACACAAACATTCCACTTCCTTGGCCTGTTCAAATCACAACATTAAAAACTAGCACTACAACTTACAAGTTTGCCACAGATCATAAGTTTTTACTCCTTCCAGTCAACTATAAAAGGGTAAAGGTGCAATTTTACCAAAAGACCATTCGGCACAGAAAAATGTTTCTTGGTTCAAATTTACCAATGAATAATTAAAATGGGCGTCATTTTGCCAAACCGTCAAAGTCATTGATATTGACCGTTAAAAGTCAACATTTAAGGTGACTAAAATTTTAACCGTCAACACCCAAAAGTTGATGATGTTGGCAAATTTGCATCCATTTTGGTTGTTCTTCGGTAAATTTGCACAAAAAAAAAAAAATTTGTGCTCAGTGCTCTTTCATTAAAAGTCTTTTGGTAAAATTGCACCTTTGTCCATATAAAAAATACATAGGACATGGTCAAAGTGGCATTAGTGCTTACAAGTTTGTGACAGTTGGGTTGCCAAGAGAATTAGCAGTGATGAATTGGGACAACAAATTGGCGTAAGGTCTGGTATCAACAATCTCATCTGGGTCAATGCCTGCAAGAGGGTTACCCACAGGGTTTCTTACATTGTCCATGCCACTTTGGAGACTTGTCAACCCAACATCTGCAAGGCCTTTGAGGATTTCTGGGACATCAGGTAGAACTACACCTCTTATCTGCCAATTTTGCCTAGTTGTCACATCACCACACCCTTCTTTCCCATACTTTCTTATCACACTCGCCAAGTACCTTGTTTGGGCACTTGTTGTTACCCCATTTGGAAGTTTCAGCCTCATCATGAATCTACCATCTGTTTTTAATGTAGAAAATACTCATCTCAGAAACTATAATCTATTGCTTGCTATAGTAGCTTTTTAGAAGAAATTTTTGTTTTTGATCCATGAGATATAGCTACATTTCCATTTTGATTGTCCTTCAAGAAAATGATTGGAATATACCAAGGGAAAATAGATTTTTAAATATAGCAGAAGGCTGACCCACATTTTTCATCTCATGCATGTATGATCGAATTTTAGTTTTGGTGCCTTTAATCTTGTAAGGAGTTGATCTAAGATCGATTAAGCATAGAGACCAATGATTAAACTCAATGACCAAATCCTTAAGAAACTACCGGAAAACCAAAGTTGACTCAAAGTATTAAGAACTAGCAATGTTATTAACCCAAAAGAGTAATTTTAAATATAGATTCAAATCTTGTTAAATTAAACTCAGCCAATCTTGTTAATTAAATGATACTAATGAGAAAGGTGAGATTATTGGGAAACATGAGGCACACCTTAATTTGAAGTTCATCAAACTATTTTTCAAAACAGATAGAAACAAACAAAAGCTGTCTCGGTGTTACCCCATTTCGAAAAAACAGTCAGTCTCATTAATTAATGATTGATCTAACAGCGATCCTGTAAGATTATAAAAGTTACCACGGAAACATGAGCTCAAAAACGTACAAAACGATCAACCACTATTTATACCCCTTCTATCCATAACATAATAATAGCTCAAAATCTGAATGGTTTTAGTCCAAAATATAAGAGGTCATCTCACATTATATATTTCTCTCTCTTAAAAATATCATAATAAACGTGGATAACATTAAAAAAACATTAACTCTAAACACTCAAACAAGTTTCACATGCTTTAGAAACTTTTTCTCAGCTCAGGTCATGGCCTGTTTGCTTTGCAGGAAAGTTGTGAAGGAATTGAGTAATAAAATTGAAAAAAGTAATTTCCATATATCCCGGGGCCCACAAGCTCTCTCTCTATCTCACATTTTTCCTGGGCCCCACAAACTTTACTTTCTCATCATTACCTAATTTATCTCTACTTTCCATTTTTACCCCTTACACTCATATCCATTTCCATTTCCATTTCCATCATCCACTTCCCGTCCAACCAAACGGACCCTTATATTATACACTCGAGAAAGTAATATATCAGCAACGTAACTCCTCATAGAGATTGACAATCACTAATATATAATTAGTAGCAAAAAACTTACACTGATGCTTTCTCCTGTGGAAGAGGCCAAGCCATTTGAGCCTAACATCAATATCATCCTTAGTGAGCTTAGAGCTCTCGATCTCCTCAAGAGACATGTTAGCTAAATCTTGAATACCATGTTCCATGAAGAGCTTCATGGGCTCTCTCTCAAGTTTAACTTTTTCCTGAGGATTAATGCCTTGCCTGAACTTCTCCTTCAGAACCCAATACCCTTCTCGTTCCTCCACACGTGGCTCCAGCCTCGACTCATCCACCTCCGGCGAAGCCGCCACCTGCTGAGCAGGCGGCGCCGGAGCTGCAGAGACAACACATGTTGGCTTGGGACGACATGAAAGGGAAGGTGACAGAAAACGAAGAGAGAAAGAAGAAGAAGATGAAGAAGAAGACATGTTTTAGTGTGTGTAGTGTGTAGTGTTGTGGGGTGGCAGGAAAAAAGAGTGTAGGAGAGAGGAAAGGAGACATTGTTTTTGTAGAGGGAAGCTAAGGGAAGGGACCTTAGGAGGGAGGGAAGAGGTTGTTTGATTTGTTGGTTGAAAGATCAAAAGGACCTTTGGGAGAGGCTAAGGGTCATCCTTCTTTTGTGGTACGTCCACAGATTTGGACGTTGCTTCCCTTCTTTCTTTTCTTTCCTTGTTATCTTGCTACTATTATTTTTTCGCTTTTTAAGATTCATTTTTGGCCATCTTTCACGTTCTTTAGTTTTGCACTATTGGACAAACCATGTTGAGAGATCTTTTTCGTTGTTTGCAATTTATTAAACTTGTTTGGTGGCAAGAAATGGAAGAAAGTGGGGTGTAAATAATTGAAAAGTTAAGGGGTAATATGGTCATTTACATATATCCCGGGCTCACAAGTTTTCTCTCTCCATCTCACACTTATTGTGGGGCCCACAAACTTTACTCTCTCATCATTACCCCTACTTTCCATCTCTTACCCTTTCCATTTCTAATTCTTTACTTTCTTTCACACTACCAAACACACTCTCTAAGACAATCAACTCATCTTTTTAGTTGTTTGCAATTTATAAAAACACTGAGACAATCAACTCTCCTAGTTAAGTATTAAGTACTTAAATAATAAAAGAGATTTTGCTATTCTTTCTTCTTAGCTTCTTGTTGACACTTTTTTTTTTGCTCAGAGCTTCTTGTTGACACTTTACATGTTTGATCTGATGATACTTCACTTCCCTTCCACATGTTAAACATTGAATTTCTACTTTATCCGTGTCTCTCACATCTACCTCATTTTTAACCATCAACCTTTGCATAGGGTAACTACACTAATAAGTTAAGTTTTAATTTTGTTGGTGAACAATTAACTAACTTAATCACCTTCATGCCACCTAAAACTAATTCAAACACACACACACACACACACACTGTAACTCTCTTTTTCGATTAAAGTGGCTCACATCAAAGGCATGAGATTGAATAAGGATTAACTATGCATGTGACGTTTTACTTATAAAAGAACTTGAAATATACTAGTACTAACTTATTGGAGTAATAATGTCTTTTTGAAAATTCATTTTCAATCCCTTTTTACTCTCATCCACTAAAAATCATATCACCATACATGCATAGTAGTATTAGTTTACTTTCTATGAACCTAAAAGAAAACGAGTAATGTCAACATCTAGAGTATATGTCCTCGTAGTTCAGAATGTTTTTAATCTAACTTATTCTTTATTTTTCAAAAAACGAGTGATTTAGCATATTCCTGTGGTACTACACACAAACACACATATGGTAGAGAAATTTTTTTTTATTTTATCATATGTATAAATCATTATATCAAATAGCTTTAAACTAATATATAATTTTACCATTAAATTACTGTGTTAAATTTGTTCGTGAATATTAAAAAGGAACAACGTTGCTTTTTTAAGTGAAAAAGGAACAAAGTTTGAAGGTTGTTAAATTTTGGGATGAATATAATTATCTTAATGTTTTTTTCACTCATCCTGACCAAACCTCTATAATGAAAATAAAAGGCAAGCCTTTAATCATTAACTTGAAAAACAAGCACAAGATAACAAAAGTAAAGCAGGGAGGGTCACACTTAGTAATGAGCAGCCACATGTATGCGTGTGTAGTGTAGTTTCGAATTATCTAAGCGACAACTCCGCCACATACGGACGCGGCTACAATTTCATTTATTTACTTGTGGCATTTATTTAGTTATGAGCTGCCCCATTTATGTATTACTCCCTCCGTTCTTAAATATAAGATCACTTTCTTAATTTGATTGGATTAAGAATGTTAGTTAAGTTAATTATTTTTTTATCAAATTAGTTAAGTTAATTATTAACACATGATATTACCAATCTATTTTAATAACCATAAACTTTTATCTACTCTCCCTCTCTTGCTTGTTACATATAGATAAGGGTTATTTTGGGAAAATTAGAAAATGATCTTATATTTAAGAATGACTTGAAATGTGAAAGTGATCTTATATTTAGGAACGAGGGAATACTATTTACTGCTTGGTATCTATTATGTGTTGTTCACAATAAAACATTAAAATAATTTTAACTTCATGATCTCAATTCTAAGCGACCAGATCAGGATGCGGCAGTAAGTTTTGTTTCTTTTTTTGACTTTGTATGGTTAGGCCCAAGTGGCCTCGGCAAGGACGTGAACCACTTGACCTCTCCAATCTATTAACTATAATAAGCACAAAAAAATTATCTATCACCTTTTTTCCGCTAGACTTCCTTCGTCATCATATTAAACAAAGGTTATGAGAGTCAGGCTTGAGTCAGGCTTGCGACCTTACATTTAAAAGAACATAACGACACATGAAAAGTTGTTCAGGTATAGTGGCTTTACAATTTTATAATATCTCCTGTTAGATTTTTGGAACAATATGGAAAATATATTCGTAGTTGGGAGGAGTCGTCTGTCTTTAGCATCTCGAATAAGAGGTAACGAACTTATGTTGTAATTTATTAGTATAATTTACTTCATTGAGGTCATATAAATATACAAATATAATATGATTTTCATGGGAAAAAGAAAATACTATAATATAATTATGAAGTTATGAAGAAATTAAAAAATTCATTTTGAAAAATTTGAAAGAGAAAGTGAACAAATAAATAAAATGTTGTGTGAGGAAAAATCAAAATACTTGGATAAAATGCTGTTTAAGTTTGAGATACATATAATTTCATATAAAAATAATAAGATTTTTATTTGGTTCAGGTTACCGAGGTTAGTTTGTAGGATTTATTAATTTCGACAATTAGTCATAATCTAAGTATTCTAAAAGTTCTTGAATGACGCAAGTATATATGACCAACTAGGGACAACATTTTTTTTTACAACAACATTAAATATTTAGTAGAGAGGTGTCACAAATTCTCGTCCATTGAACTTAGGTTGGATATTTTAGCTTAAAATTTTGAAAAGCTAAGAAAATTACCAACTCAACTCTTCTTTTTTGCTTAATTAGGAAGAATCGAGGATGAATTACCTCAATGAGTTAATTACCTTAATGAAATACGTATATCTTTATTTTTTTAAAAATGAGGAAATCCCAAGTTAATATCTTTTAAATTTTAAAATTATTTTAAGTTAAATAGAGGTATTAATTTGTTGAATAGAGACATTTACTATTGAAAATCCTCTTTTTCGGATTTTAAAATTCACATGTAATTTTTCTATCATTTTACCTTAAAAATATTGAATACATAGACTTCATTTGTATCTAAATTCACTTTAAAGGTTACAGATATTTCTTACTTTTCGTTTTATTTAATCTGGAAAAAATTATTGCTTAAACTTTTCAATTTTAAAAATTTGATTTATATCACTCACTATATTATTTGTAAAGGAAAAAATAATTCAACAAAGGAAAAAATAATAAGATTACAGACAAAAGTTCAGATGATCATTTTAGATTAAAACTTAGAAAAAGCTACCGGTTAAATTCGGGAATGCTTGAATCTGACCGGTAACAGTCCTATTAAAATGGCTACATTTCTTGTATCAAAAAAAAAAATGGCTACATTTCATAGAAGAATTTTCAACTAATCCTGGCTGTTGCAGTTGGGAAATCTATTTTTTGATAATGCCTAAGGATGACTTAATTCAGATAAAAAAGGTTGACTTAATAAGTTGGCAAAATAAATTAAAAATTTGCAGAAGCTATTTATAAATATCTATTCCAAAATCTTTAAAAACAAAACAAATTTGAGACAAGAATGAAATACAAGAACTATAAATGTCTACTGAAACAAATAGAATCACCTTACTAATGATTAAAAGGTGCATAAATCAACAAGCAATTCCTTGATACAATATACAGGACCTGTCTGTCAAGTCCATATTATAGTTATAATAATTCACACAAATCAGAATAAATAAACTACATCCAACAGGAATGTTCCCTATATAGATTCTCATCATGAACATAATGAGTTTAAAAATGAAGCCTGGTTCTCCAAGTGAGAAAAAATGAAAAATCCTTCTATCCCCTATTTAGAAGGCAAAAGCCATACCTCTTAACTCATTTTTAAATCTACATTCCCACTAAGATAATTGGGAGAGGATGAAAAAAATACATGCCTGCTTTAAATTAGACACATTTTTTCCCTTCCATTTTCTTCTGTGTACTAAAGCTAAACCCATCCATCAGTGATTCTATGATATCAATGCCCGTGCAACAAGAAGCTGAAGCTGAAGGTGGTGTTAGGTATTCATATAAAGGGAGAGAGAGAGAGAGCATACAAGAATATGTTACACAAATATGACTTCAAACTTGGCACAAGGATTGGTTTTCAAGTGATTTCTAAAATCAGCATTTCCTTTGAAGCTGAAGGTATAAAGAGCCTGCCTCTGAGTCAGCCCTACGGGATATATTCTGTAAATATTTAAGTCACTGCCTCCTCTTATGCTTTCTGGCCTTTCTGTCTTCCATATGGGTACATGATTCTGAGATGTAAACTTCTTTAATACAGCAGATTTCAAAGCTTCCAGAGTCAAATCACTTGACCTGCATAATCAATGTCAGTATAATGAGTACTTTACATGTCAACATTATGATATTCTTGAAAAAGTCAGAAACATCTGAAATGAGAGTCTCTATGACCGTGTAACATCAGTATTCTGAGCCTAGCATATGTTATATGTAAAGTGTATAAATTATAGCTCAAAGAGTAAAAATAATGGTTAAAGTAAGAAGCATACCTCAAGTAAATGGACTCCATCTCAAACCTCCCCCTTTCTCTCACATATATGTGATATACAGTTTCTGAACCTCTGGTGCACTTGCATGGGCGTTTCTTGAAGTTTGGGCTTTTTTCTTCCTTCTCTCTAATTGTTGTGGCCAAGTGAATGCAAAGGCGGCAAGATGAATGTACTGCTGCCATGTCCACAAGGGCCTTGAAAGAATCAGATGGGCCCTCATACTTCCACCTAAATCAACAGATCACGCATGTATTGATATTTATTATTAAGTGGAGAAAGAACACAATGCCAATCATCCAGTTATACTTTTAACATATGATGAAATTTAAAATGTTCAACCAACCAGGTTATATCAAACTACTCTGACATTGTAAGGCTCAATTTTATTGGTTAAGCCTATGGGAGACAATATGAAACATTACACTGCCCTAATTTTATAAAGTCAAACAGTTCAGTTTTGGTGTTCGTTCAGTAAGAAGCAGATTCAACAAATGACTAATAAAAGATAACTGCACGGATGCATGCACTTGCAAATGATGAGTGTAGAAAAGGGGAAAGTAAGACAGCATTACTAAATGTGGGGATTTTCATGGTAGGGAAGAGACTCAAGTTTCACTGCTTTTACCTCAGTGACTGATTATATGCTTCAGGATTCTCTGCTAGGTATTTCATGGTTTTGGCAACTGATTCGGCGTCTTCTATCTCTTTAATATGTAAAATTGAACCTGGTGCAGGGGCGAACTCTTGAATATTTGGAGCGCCAACAACAACAGGAACAGAACCTACAACAAAAGAGAGATTAGTTTCCAGAAGAGAGGCTTGTGCATGAGCAGATCATGCAGATATTTTGATGTGCAACAACTTTCGAGGAACCAGTATTAATTAACAAATGTTCCTTGGTTTTCTGTTCATCCAGATGTTGATCATATCCTTCGTTTTCTGTAAACTCAATATTGCTCTTTCAAAGCTCCTTCACTCACACAGGGTACTCATACTGCTAGCTCCAACTAATTTCTTAGAATTGAACTAATTCAAGGCGTCAAAATTAAATTAGACTTCAAAGTTCGGCGTCAAAATTAAATTAGACTTCAAAAGCTGTAATGCATAGTCAAGTAGAGCAATCTATTAAATGAGAATGAGGGTATAAAAGCAGCTGTTATTTCCAATACCAGCAACAAGAGATTGGAAGAATTTTTCAGTTACATAGTCCTCCTCATTAGAATTCTCAAATGCCAAGCTAAATTTGTAGCGCTTCAGAGTTTCCACTTTGTCCACTGCAATAAGTAAAAATAATATCAACAAAGCAACAGAGGCAAGTGAATGAAATAGAGAGGGCATTGTTATGAAGAAAAAAATAATGCTAAAAAAATTGAATAAACGATCCATTTATGAGCCAATCCCTTACTGCATTTAAACTCAATAATCCAGTTTCAATAATTGTCAGTTTGATTTACATTGATATCGAAAAGGAGGGAAATTGACTCTCAATTCTTTTAAAAGGTATGCTATCCAAATGCTAAGGAAAGACGTGAGATTTGTATGGTTCCAAATGACTTCTCTTAATTAAGATTTCTATTCAAGGGTAAAGCCAAAAATCTTTCACAGGTTCAAATCATGCACATCAGTGAATACATCAGAATTGAGTTAGTCTTTCAATATCAACATTTGAGAGCGAATGGCCAATCACCTAATTACCTGTCCAAGATTTTAAGCAATCATATGCTGACAAGATCAACAATTACAAAAGGGGAATTGATGATCAAATAAAAAACATAATTTTGAGTCATCCTAAGGCAGAGGAGGCATTGACTCAATTTGAAAAACACTTGAAAGGGTCATCAGCTTAAAGTAATTGAACTCTGACAATATAACTCCGCTAAAAGAAGCACAAAAGATTTGAACAGGTACCAAATTATTAGAATGTACCTCTTCCATCGCGGTTTCTATGGCAACCACCATAAGAATCAATCTTGATATTTGCTTTTTCAAGAGCTTCAAGAGCTTGCAGCCGGAAATTTCGAGCACCACAATTGGAAATGAAAGCAGCTGCTAGAGCAGCTTCAGTTTTAGGTTGCACAGGTCCCATGATGTCATATTCGGCCCAAGAGAAGTATCCAACAGGAACATCAGATGATAGACTGGTTGTCATTACAATGTGAAATCCCCTCCTAGTACACAAGACATAAAAATATTAGTTATACTTGCACATATATTATTACTGGAAGTAAAATGCTCTCTTCACTAGTATAATGAACAAAAGAAATGAGATTCAACTGAGTGAAGGTAAAAAGTATAATAGTCTTTATTCTACATTATCATTTCCAGGTAATTATATCATTTTCAAACTATCAGCCAATCACCATGTGGTCCACAAGGTTATTTTCATACTCACTGAATCCACAATCCCATGGCATTCAACTAGTTAAATTCTCTCTACTACAGTACTGTTCCATGGAACTATCGGAAAATGAAAACCACCAGATCAGGCTGCCCAGCATAAAAGCTACAAATGGCTCAACCTAAGGACTTAATGCTTTATGATAGTGCTTACCCACCGTCTTGCCATTGCAACATTGTTCTCAGCATAGTATTGTGCAGATTCCATAGATCGCAGAACACTAGCTGCACCAGCTTGTTGAGGCATGCCAAATCCTGCATCAGGTTTCCTACCTGAATTATACCCGAACTGGCATCCAACAGCACACGTCTTAAACTCCTGCATATAGGATTAACAAAAATAAAAAAAATGGATAAAAAGCATAAAAAAGTTAAGAGAAATAGAAAAGGCTCGAACTGGATCGACAGAAAAACTTTCACTCATCAATAGACAAACATCATAAACTGTAGAGTACCTAATATTAAATATGCCAACATTGTTTCACAAGAGAATATATACAATCGTCTAGTAGAATTCATGATTTGATGAAACTGCCCATGAAAACATAATTCATGCGATTCCCAAAAATGAGAAAAAAAACGAATAAAATCTTGTCATTTAAAACTAAACTATTGTCATGTGGATAAAATCATCAAGAGAGCAACAATTTGCCAGCCTGCACATGGTTCGAATCCTTGAAATTCTACCAGAGTGATTTCCACCAATTAAATAACAAGTATAATCATATGCCTATCAATGCTAGACCCCATATGCGCTCCCAGAATGATAAACATAATTACCCTTCATTAACTCTTCACCGTTACCAACTTAAACAAACAGAAGTATTTTGCATTCATAAGCAAGCTGAAAACATATACTCCCTCCTATCCTAAATATAAAACCTAGTTGACTTTTTTTTGGAGAGATTAAGGTTGCGAAATAAGTTATTAAATTATGACATATTCGTTATATTTTTAGATTATCCATCAGTTTATAGATCAAGTAAACTAGTTTAAGGGGAAAAAAAATAGGTAAATCAATTTACAATTAACTTATTTTGCTAGGATTTTCAAAAAAAGTCGACTAGGTCTTATATTTAGGACCAAAGAAAGTACCTAGTGTGATTGAAGTCAAAACTGGCTTAACACAATATTACCAAATAGTGATCAAAGTTGCAACATTAGCACTTATACTTCAACAACAAGCCAATTTTCTAAAACATAAACTCATATCAGGAAAATACAATCACAAGACTCAAAATTGAACAAACCTGTTCAGCTCCATGAACCAAAACAGGATCCCTTGTGAAATTCCTAGAATAAGTCAAAGAATCCTCCCTCTCCAGCCACTCCTCACACCTCTCAGAATTATCACCTTTTGTGATAATCCCACGTGGCAACACCAAAGCATCTTTTGCTACAACCTCACTAGACCAGTGAATTAAGTCAGCCCAAGAGTCAACCATAACAGTGTTGTTGGCCATATCCAACTTTCCCAAGAAGGCGATCTCTGCTATGACCACAAGGGCAACAAAGAGAGGCATTAGATTGGACCATTTCTTCTTTGGAGGCTGTGAAGAAAGTGGTAAAGGTTCATGATTTGAGTCTGGTCTTGAGTTTCTGTGATTTGATAAAATACCCATTAAGGAAAAATGGAAGTTGCAGCCTCAACTAAGGATTCTGAGGCTTAAAGTAAGGAGCTTTGAGGAGAGAGATTAGAGAAGAAAGAAGAGGGGAGACTTGGACTTTGAGTTTCTCTGATTTTTCCAAAGTCTTCTCTGCTATGTGTTGTTTTTCTTTTGGATGAACTTGCCAACTTATATTCAACTATCTTAACATTCAGATTAAAATGGCGTGTAATCTAAATACTCGCTCTAGTTCTAAATATAACACCTAATTGACTTTTTTGAAAAATCCTAAAAAAGTAAAATAAGTTAATTATCAAATTGATTTACCTGATTTTTTCCCTTAAATTAGTTTATTTTACTTATAAACTAATGGATAATCTAAAAATACATCAAATATGTTATGATTTAGTAGACTATTTTGCAACCTTAACCTTTCCAAAAAAAAAATCATCTAGGTCTTATATTTAGGACCGGAGGTAGTATATCTTTTGTAGGATGTATTTCATTGTACACCCTCCGGTCCTAAATATAAGACACTTTTTTTCTGGAAAATATCCTTAAAAAAACAAAATAAGTTAATTATAAATTGATTTACCTAATTTTTTCCTTTAAACTAGTTTATTTTACCTATAAACTAATGGATAATCTAAAAATCTATCAAATATGTCATCATTTAATAACCTATTTCACAACCTTAATCTCTCCAAAAAAAAAAGTCAATTAGGTTCTATATTTAGGACCAGAGGTAGTATTATTTTTATTTTATGATACTAGTTATATAACTATTTTTTTTATTTTAAAACAAGCACACACTATAAAAATGACAACTATTTATATTTAAAATATATTGAATCAAATTATTGTTAATTTTTATAAGAAATGCATTTTATTAATAAACGTAGACTCATATGAGGTTATAATTTGAGTTTAGGATCAGATTTTATCTTCTTTCCACGAGTTTACTTAAACTCAAAAGTTTGAGAACATTGAGCAGAATAGCATTGAATCATATGTGAATTAATGACATTAAGATCGAGATGAAAGTAAAATTTTTGTAATTTAGGGTAAGTTAGGGAATCAATTTCAAACTGAATGAACTTGATAAAAGAAAAAATGGTCAGATAAATGTAAGGAATAAAATTAAGGTTAAATGAAATGAAGTGGTAGAAATAACAAATATGTTTTTACTTATCATCGGAAAATTATTCTACGCTGAGCAAAAAAATCATTGTATAAAAATTACAATGAATAATTGCTAATTCGCAATTTAAGATTTTGACAAAGAGTGGCGAAGTGCGCAACCTTTGGCTTCTGGTAAGAAATCAATTGTCATAGGTTTATTTAATGATTTAATAAGAATACACAAAGCTTGATGTTAGTTAATTCAATTATGTGAGAGGAGTTAAAAAGCTTCAGACATACGAAAGTAGTCTCGTCTCAAGCCCTGAACCTTAGGTTTGAAGCTTGACATAAAAAAAAAAGTGTAAACGACACTCATTCATTGTCATTTTTTGATGTAATAATCATTGTTTTCGTGGAACTTAAAACTCCTTTTTCTTCGTGGAGTAATATTTTTTTATTTGTCATAAATAATATTCTCTTGTCTATTTGTAATTTAAGTATTATTTACTTATATAAATAGGCTGGGATTTGATCATTAGTAATTTTGTACAAGTTTGTGTTACTAAGTGATGGGAACAATAGCTAATAAGATAGAAATAAAATGGTGTTAGATTAAATTTTAATATCTAATTTTTCTTTTACTTTATTCATTTTTAATTAGTTTAATGTTAGATAACCCTGTATTTTTATATTTTTCGTCATGAACGATGGGTGTCATTTTTAAACCGCAAATAGATAATAAACCTGTCAAAATCGTTGATATTTTTAATATTTTAGCCTACTATTGTTATTGTGATTATTAAAAAAGAAAAAATTGAAAACTGAAAAGGCTTTTTTTTGCCAGAAAAACTGAAAAGGCTTTACAAGAAGGTGATGAGGGCAAACGATATAGGTGCGTTGAGTAGTTTGAGATCGATGGGAGTTAGTTCTTCACATGAGAAATTGAGTTTGTCCATTTTCGGAAGTATACTAAAACTAATTTGGCTGGGATTAGCTATATTGTTAGGTGAACAAATACACATCAACAATAAACAATAGTCAATAACAATAATAATAAAGTATATTTGCTTTTGATTTGATATTTGGCGGTGCCTTATAAAATATAGGGTGCATCTGTAACTAAACTTGCGTCCTTATTGTTTTTGGTTAATTACCGCCTAATTTAATTCAGACTCTAGGGATATAGGAGTGTTGCCCATATAGGCAAAGTTGTCCACTCTCCCAATGAGAGCACTTCTCGGGATTCAAACACGCGTTGTTATCCTTAAGGGTTGTAGACCACTTATTAGCTCAACCAACTAACCATTGGTAAATTGCGTCCTTCTTGTTACTAGTCCGGAGATTCTAGAACTGAGATTCTAGACATAGAATTTAATTTCATTTCCCTGATAAGTGACCGGGCTCATACGCACAATTCTTTTAATTGTAATTGTAATTGTAACGCTGCCGAAAATGGCCTGCTATTTTTAATCCATGTATGATGTATTCACTTTTGAACAAATAGTTCATTACAAAATATTGTAATTTCCAATATAGTTCATTCACTTTTGAACAATTTTGATACTTAACAATCATCCTACAAGCGTTTTTAATACTCAATAATCGTGTGGTACACCAATAATACCCATCCAAAATTAAGGGAAATATCAAAATGATACTATTAATCGCGAAAGAATTTATGTAATTCATTATTATATTATTATTTTTCATAGGTAGGAAGGTTGCAAGTTCAATTATAATTGGGTTAAATATCATTCTACCCAATAAACAATTTTGAAAGGCTCATTCTAGCCAAGAACAACAAGTGTTCATTCTGGCCAAAAAACAATAAAAATGGTTCATTTTAGTCAATGAGCTACTTAAACAAAATACCCCTTGAGACTTAATTAATATAATTTTTGAAATGTAAGACCAAGTGGTATTTTAGTATTTTCAAGTAGTTCATTGGCCAAAATGAACCATTTTTATTGTTTTTTGGTCAAAATGAGTCTTTCGAAATTGTTTATTAGCAAAAATGATATTTAACCCATCATAATTTTGTACATAACATACCCATTTGCTTAAATAAAGGTGATTAAAAAAAGGGAAGGAACATAAAAGAGTGTCATATCTTTCAATTCCCGGATCTCAAAGTCAAGATTAGTTTCAAATCAAATTTCTAATAAATTTGATCTCTCAAAGATACAAATTAATGGTGAATGAACAAATAAGACTAAATTGTTGATAAAGTACATTAAATATTTATACAAATAGTCATAATTGATTTAATCTAAATTAATATTTAAACCAAGTCTATTTTAAAGTTTCTTAACCTTAGATGGGGAATAGGGCCCAACAGAAATAGTGCACCACTGTTCTGCACAGTATCTGATACAAAGATGCCACAACCTTTACAAAAGAACCTCACAGCTAAACAAGACATGCCCCTCACAAGCTAAACAAGACATGCCCAACCTTTCAAACCTACAGAACTGTATAACTATTTAATGAATAACATAACGAATTTTTTCTATCAGGATAAATAAGTTATAAAAAAAGGCACAGTTAGCTGATAAAAAGTAAGGGGGAAAAAAATGAAAGAATAATGCAAGAACAGCATACAAGAACCAAATGACTTGTGAGTTGCCTTGCGCGAGTCTCCCCACAAAATTCCTCAATAAGAGGCACCAAGTTGAGGTGCAGTTGTCTAGTTCAATCAGCATCTTCTGTGATGTACAAGCCTACGATTTTGAGTTGCAACTAATTAGCTATACCTTTTAGAAAGTAATACAGATCAAATTTTGGCAGTCGAACCCAGCCTGGGAGTTCTGATAGCAATTCATCTTGTCTTACAGTTTCTGACTATGAATGATTACCAATTGAAAGTTCTGTTTGGGTACTGAAATGAAAAGAAATTTGAACATGTGAGTTGCTGATTGGACAGTTATTTGATAGGTATGCAAAAAAACAAATACCAAGTACTAGACATTACATGCCCATGTCTTGAAGCAACATCAGCTGGAGCTGTCTTCAACCTTTTATCCATGTATGGGCACACCGCTTGAAGGAGCCCCTTGATCTTCATCCTTGAAGTTTTGATCGGTAACCTCTACCAAATCTAAAGTATATAGACAGTAGCCTCTTATTAATACCCAAACTCTGTTTCACAATTAACTACTAGATTCAAGGACTTCTAACTTTTTTTAAACCATGAGAAGCTTCGTGTTACAAGTTTTGCCCTATGAACAACTGATTTACAGAAACTCTATAACTAAACACTGTTCATCCCACCAAATCATGAACCCATGGCCACCTGTTTTAGCTGAGGTAATTAATTAATCATTTCTCATGATAAGTTATATCGCTGGCAAATCATTATGTAAAAAAAATAATTTTCTTATCCATCAGGGGACCATATTCTAATGAGACCACACTCAACCCCGGAACACCAGCAAAATAATGTGATTTTAGTGGTCATGAAAGTTGCTTCGGCATGGTTGGGCAGATTAGCAATGAAAAATAATTTCATTGCAACAAAAGAACTAACCTACAGGAGTACTTAAATATCGTAAAATGTACAATTAATTGTATCTACAGGGATTAAGAACTTCGAAACAGACAGAGAGGTGTCCAAAATAAAGCTTGGGCACATAAAATATCTTTGCATTAAGCAACAGCAATCACCAAAAACAAGTCTTAAAACCTGTGTGGCAAAGCATAAAATTAAAGGACACAAAATGTTTACCAAACCACATTAATACACATACATATGGATCAAAGCGATTAATTATATATTGAATAACAAAAAGCCTTGTGATTCTGATTAAGAACCTGCTAAGTAAAAGCTCAAGAGTCAGGCCCATTAACAACCAAATGTAAGGAAACAAATAAAGGCATTCATGCCTGAGATAAACCACATATTAAAATGTGATTTCCAACAGCACTTTAAATTCAGTGAAAATTTTGGCTGAAACTGAATTACCACAGACAGTTGAAATTTCTGATCAACTAGATAGCATTAAACTATCATCAACAAGTTAACAAACTTCAAACTAAGCCACCTAGATGCAGATCTAATCCAGTGTGAAGAACAAGACATCATCATTGAAGTGCATATATATCATCAATACACGAGGGATGAATGAAGTAGATTTACTACTAAATCATAAAGATCTCCATCTGAAAAAGCTGATTTCCTACTCTAGCCTCCTCAGGAGCAAAATATATACAACAAGGATAGTCAATAAATTCTCAGCAAAAAAAAAGGATAGTCAATACATAATCCATCTCCAAAATAACAGTTTTTTGCATGGTCATTTGTGGCCAAAGTTCTAAACAGCGTCAATCAACAAAAATAACTGTATATTTTTTTCCATTTATGTAAATTACACATTATGACACAATACAGATAAATTTATAGCAAAATTTAATGTCAGAAAACTATTTCCATTGTAGAACTGAAATTTCCATGAGACCATATCAATATTCAATGCTGGTAAGCAGCCACCTCTATCCCATGGCTCAACGTAAAATATAATTTTCAGCCTCATAGAAACTGAGCCTGCCTATTATTTCAATGCCGTTCCTTTTTGGGAACTTTTAACATCTGCCCTTGTTGGCAAAAAATAAAAAATAAAACTTTAACGTCTACCCAATGATCTCGCACCAGTTAGATGCATGCCATACAATATGAGTGTGTTTGAAACTGAGCTAAAAAGAACATATGTGCTGTGTGTGTGTGTGCTGTGTGTGTGTGTGTGTGTGTGTGTTTGTGTGTGTGTGAAGCCATGAACATAACAAGGTCCTAATAAAACAGACAGCAATATACCAGTAACAAGGATGCAGAACAATATCTTGCTAGAGTAGCTTGTAATTACCTGCAGTAGTGGCAGATGATTCCGGATAGTATAGGTCATGTTGTTCTGATGAAGTTCTTGATCTTCCAGAGACTACCGATTTCCCTCTTCTGTGACCCTCATCACAAGGAAATTCACCATGATGGACAGAAAAGTCTCTCATAACACAGCCTCTTTCTACAGATGTGAATTTCAATGGACTTCCTGTAAGAACATGAGAATCACCAGTGCTCTCCAAAACAGGTTCATTCCCTTCATGGCTAACTTCCTTCCTGAAGCCATCTTGCAGATTCAAAAACTAATAGCAGCAAAAACTAATGAGGCAATATTTCACAGGGGAAAACATGAAAGTGACATATTCATCTTAGAGATGCTATTTGGAATTTATCTCTGACCTGTCCAGATAGGTTACGTGGTTTTTGTGAAGTTCTAGATATATCAACTTCATTCAAGTTGTTTGGGACTCTCTGACAGCCACGTAAGTTCATCGAATGACGCATTTGATTCACAAATGAGGCCTCTAAAGAATTGAGATATAAGTTGTGCTGCCAATCTGTCCATCTTGTCGAGTCCTCCAGCTACAAATTTTCCATATTGAAGTTTAGTATTTCCTTTAACATAAAAAGGTGACAGGGTTCACCACCATTAGACAATCAGAGATAATTGTCCATCCCAACATGGAATTAACATTCCTATTGTCTATTCCAAACCCTATTTCTTTCAACAACAACAATAAAGCCTTATTCCACTAAGTGAGATCGGCTACATGTATCATACGACGTCATTGTGCTCTACCAATAACAAAATCTTTGGATATATTATTCACCAATAGTGAGACAATCACTACTGAGCAAATACAAGTTAACCCATTATGAAAGTACATTACACAAAAGAATATGGCCTGACAAGAGAAAATCTGCAAAAAAGTGAAAATCTCATGATTGATTTTGCTGAAATCATTATGAGAGTAAATTGTTGATCAGTATGCATTAGCCAGCATAAGTAACCAAAATCATGACCCAGTCAAGTACATTCAGATTAAAGCATTTATCTCAATCTTTCTTCTCCTTCACACTATCCTTGAGTCAATGCTGCCTCTGCAAGCCTTTAAGTTCTCAAATAGTAAACAAATTAAGTTTACTGCTTCAAGTCCCGAGATGTAAACTAATACTCCCTCCGGTCGTAAATATATGACCTAATTGACTTTTTCTAGAAAATCCTTAAAAAAGCAAAATAAGTTAATTATAAATTGATTTACCTAATTTTTTCCCATAAACTAGTTTATTTTACCTATAAACTAATGGATAATCTAAAAATATATCAAATATGTCATCATTTAATAACCTATTTCGCAACCTTAATCTCTCCAAAAAAAAGTCAATTAGGTCCTATATTTAGGACCGGAGGTAGTATAACCATAACACAGCTACCTCATGAAACCATCACATTCATTACAATTCCCCTTTCTGTTCATACACACTATACATTGAGTAACAAAATCAGCTGAAACGTTGTCAAACCTAGCCTAATGTATTCTCAAAATAAACAAATTGAAGCCACTGAATAGCATGCAAATCAAAGGTAAAATCAAACTAAAACTAACTGCCATAAACAAACCACAAAAGCGATCGAAAAATCCCTAACATAAAAGTACACATAAACACAGAGCCATACAGAAAATCAAATTACAACAATCCTTCCACAGGCCAGAAACTCAAAAAAAAATTAACAAAAAAGAAAGGAGCTATGAGTAAAATTACAGGAAACGGAGTCGCGCAATGACGTGGATCATCAGCAACGTCATCCAGAGGCATATCATAGGAGGAGGCCGAGTCAGTCTGAGTCGACTCAGTTAGGTAACGATCCTGTGGATCATTCGAAAGTAAATTTGGGCGACGATTTCGCCGGCGATTGCCTTCCATGTGAACTGAAACAACAATGAAGAAAGAAAGAAAGTACTGTAGCAGAAAAAATTTCAGAGACGAAGAAAACGAAGAAACCTCACTCATCTTTCTAAGAAGAAGAAGAAATGGAAGAAGAGAGGGCCCACATGGCGACGCTTTTACACGTGGCAGGGTGTACTCGGAGTGCCACGTCATCGAGCGGGGATAATATCCGTGGGCGATGTGAGCCAGATATTTTTCGAGAGAGTGAAAGTACGTGCTGAGTTATGCGCGTGGAAGGAGACCAGTGAAATAAGTGTGTTGGTAAGGACAGTACGCACGGCACATGGAATGTGTTGTTGCGATGGATTGGGATTGGCAATCTCTGTCAGTCGCGGAAATGTGCCGTGAACGTCAATCGCGCAGCTTGTTACATGCTTTTTACATCTCTTTCAACCAAAGCATGATTCACGCATCTCCTTCCTAAAAAGGCCCATTGGTCCGTCTTTTCCATTTTTGGGTCTTATTAGAGTAATAAAGCATTACCATAAAAAAATCTTTTCCTACTTTTAGTATAGTTGGATTGGATTAAGATTAGATAACATCTTTGATTGTTTTACCAAAGTTGAAAATGATTTCCCCTCAAAACAATTACACCATGTCAAAACAATAGATAGATTCTATTTTTATAATACTCACTCTTATCCTAAATACAAGACATATTTAACTAATTTGAGGGATTAAAGTTGATAGTTAAGTTTGGTAATTTGAGGTGTTTTTCCAATAATACCCCTCTCCCAAACTAATTGGTTTTATCAACATGAACCTTGACTCACAGTGGCAATCGGAATCCCGTTCACTCATCATTGCATGTGGCTTTGGATGTTGGAAACACTGAGGTCGCCACTGCTGATGGAACAAAGAAGAATCGGAGGAAGAAGCGAAAATCGTGTTTGAGAGGAAGGGGAAGCCCTTTGTCGTCGATGGAACTCCCTAACTCGTTTTCGATCTTGCATGAGAGAAGGGAGGTGTTTGTCGTCGCTGGTCATTTGTTGATGAAGGGAGAGGGCGGAGGAGGAACAGGTTGAAGCAAGGACAAAGAAGGAGTTTGAGAGAATAGTCACCTACACTCAATATTAACTTTCATGTGAAATCAGAGCTTCCCTCCGTCTGATTCTCACTGGTGATTATGGCTGGAGAAGCAGAGAAGACAGAGAGAGTGAGAGGATTCAAGGAAGAGTGGGGAGGAGGACAAGAAAGCTCGAAGAGAAGAGAGAATTGAATGGTAATAATGAATGTTGTAGAGGAAGAGAAGGAATTTTATGTGCTAAGAAGACGAGTAATTTTGGAAAAAAGTGATAAAAATTATAGTTAGGTCTTTATAGTTAGGATAAATATTAAGTCTCTAAATAAGTTTTACATTTAGGATTAGAGAGAGTTACATTATTTGTAAATATTAACATTGCATTCTTAATGCTGTGCTTTGGAGAATTATAGGAATATTTCGAAATATAGAAGTGTACATTGATAGCGTTGGATGTGATTGACTAGCAAGAGTTGGTCATACTCATAGTACAATGTTTTGATTGTTTAAGCATAATGATATAGCCTCGAATTGTTCAAGTAAACTATTTCCCCTTTCCTGATATATTAAAGTCATATTTCGTAATGTTTTTGTCCCTTTTTAAGAGCCCAACCGAATTTGTCAAAGTATTTCATAATTTTTTCCCACTTTACTAATATCATTAAATAGTTATATAGAAAAAAACTTATTGTATGCCATTTCTTAATTTGATTGGCTTCAGAATTGGTTTGTAATCAGAATTGTTGTGTGGATTGATGAGCAGCACATCAAAAAATTTAATACTTATGTTTTCAATAGTTTTTTATTTGACAAGTTGAAAAAAAATATCTTTATCAATTAGTTAATTTTTTAGTAGGATATCAAATCAAATTAAAATTCCATGTAAAACCGTATATATCTAATTATGTTTGGTCAAAAATGATATGTGCACCAGAGTCCACCACTTAAAAGTTTTTCTAGTTTGCTTCCCCTACATGCCTTAGAATATTAGAAACAAGAGGTCAAAGGCATAGACGTCTTAGCGGCTAAACGTGTCCGGTCTGTACATGCTGTAATATCCCTAAAAGAAATATCTCTTGCCTTTTTGTCAGAAAATGATTTAAGGAATCTTGTGGTGTATTTGCTAGATTAGTCTCTGATGGATATAAGGCCTTTATAAGACCCCTGAGAGAAACGTGGTTGTGTTTGCAACTTAGCTTCAATATCACACTTGAATTACGTCAAACACGAATCTGCCTGAGTTCTACATATATTCCAAACTCAACGCCCTCCCATATAAGCGAATAATTTTTTTTTGGTAAAAAAGCATCATTCATTCATCATATAAGCGAATAATTAACGTAGCTAAACTATTTCTAAATTTTACCATAACCATGAATTAGTAAAAACTAATACTCCCTTTCAGTCCTAAATATAATATATATTTACCTAATTTTATTATATTAAGAGTGTTAGTTGAGTTAGTTAACATGAAATTACCAATATACCTTAACTTCTACCTTTACCCTCACCCTCCCTCTCTTATTTGTCTGTTTTTGGGAAAACTTGATGTGATTAATTTGGGGAAAAGTTTATAAGAATTATAAATAGGTAATATTTAGGAACAAATGCATCTCTTTTATAGGTCTTATATTTAGGACTAGAGAGAGTAATACATTTGCTACTTAATTAGTATGAAAATTTAATAACCAAGTGCTCATTGTTCATTGGTTCAACTGGCGAAAGAATTGGATATTTGATCATATTGACAAATGTTCAATTTTTAGGGAGTATCACTTCGTTGTGATTCCAGTCACTGCGTTGGGGAGACATCTCCACAACTAAATGAAACTGGGTGAAATATACCTGCATGGACATAAATAAATTGCTTGCTTACTAGTCATGCCCCAAAACCCACAAAACAAGCTCCAATTAATCATAAGGTATGAGCACTGCTCTTAAATTGTGACTCACCCTTAGATTGTGAGTGAGTCAAACCCCTTAAATTTTTATACTAAAAAAATCCAAACAACCAAGTTGTGTGTGTATTTTGTAAATTAGTTTCGTTATCTATCTATATATAAAAGTAGGGACACTAATAGTCCCTCTGTTTGCCATCTCTGTTTAGTCTAATTTATTATTGACAAGTGTCCCTCTTTTCATCCCTCTTCTCTCCCATCTTTTTTAACTTCCTATCCTATGTTTATCTCTTCTTAGTTTTTTTCAACCATCTGACCCAAGCTTCCCTCTCTCTCCTAACCTTCAGGGGTCGTTTGGTTCGCTGGAACTGGGGGTAGGGAAGTGGAAGTGGAAGTGGAAATCACCACTTGGTGTCTTTGGTGTGGTGGAAAGTGGTTTCCACTTCCACTTCCACTTCCATCAAAAACCCTAAAATGGGTTCCACCCCAAAACCTATGGAAGTAGTGGTTCACTTCCATAGGAACCCATTTTTTTTACAAATATATCCTCAAGAATTTTGCTTATTTCCAACTCTGTCCTCACTTTATCTTCCCACACACTCTTCTTTCTCTCTCCTCCTTCCCTCACCAACACACTTCATCTCCTTCATTCCTTCCTTTCTCTCTCTCGTCCTTCCCTCACCCATGGTCGCCGACACACACAGCCACCGTCGCCGCCGCCGACCCACCACTACACCACGACGACGACGCAGTTCCGATCTCATTGATGATTCTCCATCACCTTCCTTCCTTCCTCACTTTCAATCTCAAAGGCACACACCATTCTCTTCTCTTCACCAACCTTCTTCACCACCACGCCGGCATCGGCTACGGCGCTCCACCACCGCAACGACGACTGCTCCGATGCAACACCACCACAACGACGACGGTTTTAGAGCTCCACACCGGCGGCGACGCACCGGCAGCAAAACCACACCGATGAGGTGATTCATCTAGCTCTGTAAACTCTTCATCTTTTTCTTCAGCTGAAGCTCACAGGCAACGCACCGATGTCACCTTCTCGTTGCAATGGTGATGGATGCTTTCTTACCTTCATTCTCCATCATTGATGATGAAGCTTGAAGTGGGTGTGGCGGTGGTGGCGGTTGGTTCGATGGTGGTGGGTGTGGTGGTGGCGGTGGACGTGGCGGCGGCGACAGGGAGGGTCAGTGATGATGGTGTGTGGTGGTGGTGAGTTTGGTGAAGGAAGAAGAAGAACATCTTTTCTTTTTAACTTTTTTCTTTTTTTAATTGCTAAGGGTAGTATAGGGGCATTTTAGGAGTTTTCTATTTTATTTACATATATAAATATTAAAAAAATACCTCACTTCCATCTACACTTACTACACACCAAAGACACATTAAAACCCCACTTCCACCTCCACTTCCACTCCTACATCAACCTCCACTTCCACTTCCACTTCCATCAAAACCTCTTTCATCGAACCAAACGACCTCTCAGTTTTTTTTAAAATCATTTTCAATTGAATTTGACATTACTTATTTTTCTTATTCCCTCTCCCCTAACTCACGAATTTGTTGCGAAGTTTTTTCCATTGTCATATATATACACTATTGAAAATTATAATTGTCCACCTATGTTAAAGATTATAACCGTCCACTCATGTTCTATCTCATCATTTCCTTTGCCACATTTTTCCTTTTACAACAATCTCATTATCCCAAGCATAACATTTACATGTTTATTTTAATTTCATGATGTCTCTCCTATATGTGTGTGCTGACAGTTTCAGATGATGATGTTTTCTTTCCTTTTTTTCCTCAAGAAGATGTAAACTTTGTTATGTGCGTTTATATATGCTCATAAACACATGAGTTTTTAACCTCGCGCATTTCTGTACTTGCTTTTTAATAATAAGTGTGAGTTGATTTATCTGAAATGGCCTCTTAAATAGTGTGATTACCTCCAACTCCAATGGAAACTCCTTAATTATTAAAAAGCAATAAGGATACTTCGAAAAACATTTATTAATTTTCAAATCAAATTGATCAATAATGCCTCATTAACACTAAAATAAACACTTTTTTTTTAACTGGTATGCCTAAAATGATAAAACCCCAATAGAATAGATGGAAAAAAAACCTTAAAGAGAAGATATTCAATGCTCCTAATTAAGTTCCCACAAATCGTCCCCCCTCTCACGTGCTGTCTAGCCATCCATGGCAATAAAATGTTCGGCTTTTCAAGAACCCTCTTCAAAGTTCAAACAGGTCTTTTCCTCCTTTTCAAATAAGTCAAACTATTTCATTCCCCCTAATAAAGTCGAATATAACTAATTCTCTAAGATCAATCTTCAGTCGGATACACATAATTATATCAAATCGAATTAACCATAACTAATATACTTTAATTTATATATCAACTCAGTCATAACTAAACAAATATAGAGCTGTGTACCAAAAAACGACAAATATAGAACCCCTCAATAAGTTTCTGATCAAATTAAACTATTGTCATTGTGCATACATAACCGTACGCACAGAGAGAAAGAAGCACGTATATACAGCCTAACGAAATACTCCAAAGTACATCAAAGAAAGCCTTTGACATCTGGTCAGGAATATTCTTTAGAAAGTGCATGCATATGCAATATGCGCTGCACCTAAAGTGATGATTAAGGATGAACGTGGTCCCTCATTGTTTGACAACTTGAAGATGATTGACGCACCGCACAAGCAACCACCTGGGCCCACTGCCTCAACTTCGTCTTCCTCATTCCCAAATCATCCCCTTCAACCATCAGATATACGTACAAATTAACTAGTAATCAAACTAATCAACAAACCATCTCACATATGTTTAAATATAAATTAACTCTCCATACATGTTACATTATTATATGTCTACCTAGCTATCACATAAGTTGTAACTTGTAACTGATGTCATGAAACTCAACTCATCATTATATACCTTAAATCATTAATATATCTATAAACCCGGCAATTATAGCTTACCTAAATCGATGACGGTGCCAGAGTTTGGACCGTCGCCTTCAAAGGGCAAGGAAGAGGAAGATGAGGATCTGGAAATGTTTTGACTATACTGCTTATTAACGGCATGGTAGAGTTCCAAAGCAGGAATGGTGTCTGAGAGTTTGGGATCGAGTTCAGGAGAATCGAACCCGAAACCGAGCTCGATGCAGGCTTTGAGTTCTTGAAGGTCGTCCTCGGAGAGGCTTTTGGAGTGACGATGGTGGACTTTGTTTACCTTTCGCCTTTCCCATGCTTCTTCTCTGAGAAGGTCCGGTGACCAGGATTGCTGCTTGTAGAGCAAACGTGGCGGCGCGTGCGGTGGTTTGGACATGGTTTCACCGTGGCGCCGTTTAAAGTGGGTGGAGACCTAGGCTGGAAGATTGTGGGAGGGAATGAGGGGATTTTATAATGAGAAGTGTTGTTTTCGTTTTCATTATTATTATTAGTTTAGTGGTTTCGTGCATTTTTGGTATGTAAGATTTAGTACTACCTTTTATATATTAATTAATCATAATGACATTATTTCTTGATTTGTAAAATGGTGAGAGGATGTATCTAGTCAAATAATCTAGGAAAGAAGACCAAAAAATACTACTCCCTCCGTTCCTAAATATAGGACCTAGATGACTTTTTTGAAAAATCCTAAAAAAAGCAAAAAATAAGTTAATTATAAATTGATTTCCCTAATTTTTTTCTCTTAAACTAGTTTATTTTACCTATAAGCTAATGGATAATCTAAAAAGATATCAAATATATCATGATTTAATAACCTATTTCGCAACTTTAATCTTTCCAAAAAAAAAGTTATCTAGGTCTTATATTTAGGAACGGAGGGAGTATTAAGTTTGAAACAGAAACCTAATAATTTTATAAACTATAATTTAGTGTACTTGTTCAGATTGTGCGAATATAAATTTAAAGGAAAAGTTGAAAATATTTAGTGAAATATTTTTTTTATATATTTGAGAGGTAAACAACCACCAGCCATTGCTGGAGCTCTACCATTGGCCTATTGATGGCGCCAACTGATGCAACTCTAATGTTGTTAATTCGTTAAAATATGTTAGTAATCCCTTTATCCAAAATTACTAAATTGGGATAATGACTTACCAACTTTGGATAAAGGATTACCAACATATTTTAACCAATCATTAATATTGGAGCTCCGATGGTCGGCAAAGTCGGCAGAGCTCTGATAGGGTGCGACTGATGGTGGAGCTTCGGCAGGCCGGGAACAGTTGTGACTAGACCCTCTATTATTAAAAAATAATTCATGAAAAAATCAGTATTTTCCTTTAAATTTATAGAAGGACATTTTGATCTGAGTCTTGTTTAGTCCAATTTAAAATTACTAGGACCAGTCCTTTTTTTTATAATTGAAGCATTTTTTTCGTCTTTTTCAATAATCTATGAAGTTAAGAAAAGAATCTTAAAAATGATTTTATCTTGTGCACCTTACTTGGGTTCGGATACTCTCAGTATCCATTTCTCCTTTTCTTCTCAGAATCCCCTCTTGGGGTATTATTTTACCCATTGAGATTCATCTAAGAGCTCATAATTTATCACTTGTACCATTAAAAATAAAACTAAAATGTATTATAATATAGAAAAAATTTAGCATAAAAAATTTCAACTATCTAGACCTATTTCACTTCAATATAAGGATCTATAAGAGATACAGACTTGTCCAGTTAACTGTAAAATAATTTTACAGTAACTGTAAAATTATTTTACAGTTAACTGGACAAGTCTGTATCTCTTATAGATCCTTATATTGAAGTGAAATAGGTCTAGATAGTTGAAATTTTTTATCACAAAAAGTGTTCAAAAATAAAAAAAAATTAAAAGTTCTTGATTTATTTTACATTATAATACATTTCTTTAATTTTTAATGGTACAAGTAGCAAATTATGAGCTCTTAGATGAATCTCAATGGATAAAATAATACCCAAGAGGGGATACTGAGAAGAAAAGGAGAAAACGGATACTGAGAGTATCCGAATCCCCTTACTTGTTAAGAGTTCTGAGACGTACAAGTCAATGTTCATTTTTTTATTACTGCTATGTTTATCTATATGTATGTATGTATGTATATGTCTATGTGTGTGTATAGCACCAATGGCAGATATACTGGCTTGGTTTGCGCTAATCAATATAATCTCTCTATATATGTGTGTGTGATGGTAATCAAGGAGCATATGATTGCTTGATATTAATATTAATATTTGGAAAGGATACATACTCTATCTTGTTCTTAACATAACATAGGTTTAAGAAAGAAAATATTTATTTAGGTTCAAAATATAAGATCTCGGTCATCTTTATCTTCTATCAGATTATCCTAATAATTCATTGTACAACATTGAAAATGGTGGATAGATTACCTTAAACAATGTTGTCAAACTTTCGAGTTGACCCTCATGTTTTTACCATTTTTCCCATTCTACTTAATCAAATTGTGTCACGAGTTACTTTAATTTGTAGTGCCTCTAAATTCAATAAAAACTCATAGGTTTACATGTCAGCTTTAACGTTTTTTCAATTTTAATTACCTTACGAAAATTGAGTTAATTTGCTCTCAAGCGCATTTTGATTATTTTATTTGACTATATTGAATGAATTTGTATATAAATCTAATAGAAATTTCATTTTTGAAGTTGATAAAATATGAATGTTACTATATCTAATACAACTATTTATATTCAAGTCAATTTTATGTTATTTTTGTATTTTTTTTATTTTATCATATAAGGGAAACAAATATTATTAATAAATGTAAACTCTTACGAATTTACGATTTGAGTTTACCATCCGATTATACGTTATTCTTAGATTTTATTTAAATTCACGAGTTGGACAACGCTAATGGTAGTTGCAAATTGCAATGAACAAAATTAAAAAGATTATGATAGGAAACTTAGCTCACCTTTGTTTATTAAATGAGTAGCATAACTAATATTTTTAATCCTCATAAATTAGTTATCTAATTTCTTTATTAATGACAAGTTCGATGGCAAGAAAAAATCAGGGGGTAAAATGTTTGGACCGAGAGAGAAAGGAAAAAATGATGCTTCTCAGTTCGTTCTCAATAAATTTGTAAATCACTAATGGAGAGTTTACCTCCATTTGAATAAAGATCGCTTGAATCTGAAATGACAGTGCGTATGAGATTCCAAATTAATATTAAAAAACATTAATATTGTCAAAGAAAAAACATGTAACTAATGATACTTATGTTTTTTGAAGAAAAAAATGAAGTAATATATAATCATATAATATTTAAAAAATTAACATAGAAACATAATCTTTGACTCTTATATAAAATGAAGACCGCGGATGGACCGATGGAGTGATCATGTGATGGCATAGATGTTTGTCAAATATTAAAATGCAAGTAATTTACCTGAGAGTTTGTGGATAATAGTGCAATGTTGGTTAAGGAAAAGGGTCGGTTGTATGAACATTATTAAATACTCTATATGCCAAATGATTCGGCACCTTTTAGTACTGGTTCATACACGCAAGTCCACACACCCTCCAATCTCTCATCCACAAGTCCATTATATTAAGTCATTAGACTTCACAGCCACATGATGAGATTTTTTTTTATACTATCAAGAAGTAGCTTCTTGCCTTCTTGACTTTTGGCCTTTATGGGATGACATTAGTCAGGATTTATCGGTTTTCTTTTTTCCAAAGTGAGCATTAAACTTGTCTCCTATTAGTCCTTGATGCCACGCCCTTGTTGGCCTACAAAATTATAAATGTTTCATTAATTCCTTCCCTCCTTCAATGCCGCTAATTAATATTAAATATAAATGATGGCATTATTTTTCAAGTATTCATCCCTTCAAAATATAACTTGGGTCTTTATTTATAGGAAAATTTTATAACGAATGAATAGTTGATTGAGTGGTAAGTTATAATGAAAATTTGTAAAACATACTCGTATTGTATTATGAGTATCAATGGATAATTTTTATTTCAAAAACGAAGTGAGCTTCTTAAGTAGTCACTTTTAACTTGTTTTCTTTAACTATATATTGTGAAGTTATTTGAACATAATCTGTATATCTGGATCTGATTGAAATGAGTAATCGCAAAATTAAGATACTAATACCAATTACACTCATATTTTGTACTCGCAAATTGTTTTCATACATTCTTGAGTGAAGTGATCAAACACTCAATTTTCCTGAAATAGCTTTTATCGTTTAATTAAGCAGCCAAGCAAAGCACCCTCGACATTGATGGAATAACTACAACCCACAAATTAGAAGTTATTCTCCAAAATTTTTAATCTAAACACACCTCTTTTACTTTCATTTCCTAAATTATTCTCAAAAATTAATCCACACCCCTAAAAATAGTCCTTCCACAACAATCAAGTTCAGCTGCAAAAACTATAAAAGTTGGGAGATGGTATGAACAGGTCTATCATATCCCTTTCCGGAGGCAAGTAAGCACTATATGTACAAACTACATACAACACGGTGAAATTTTGTAATTCGTAAGCCAAACCAAAAAAACTGCATGGAGGCAAGGGCAAGAATTATTTATTCAAGTGCAGGGAATCCATCAGCAGCACAGAACCATGTTTAAGGCTTGAGCATCCTCTCAATGGCATCCACATAAAAATCCTTTGGCATGGTGCCAATTACAGTGTCACATTTCTGGCCATTCTTGAACAACATAACCACTGGCACAGCCTTAATTTCATAGCTCTCAGCAATTTCCAAATCAGTGTCTGTGTTGAGCACAAAGCATTTCAATCTGCCACTATATTCAGTTGCGATCTCATCAATCACCCGGTGCACCATCCTGCACGGGCCACACCAACTTGCATAGAATTCAACAAGAACCGGAATATCACTGTTCAAAATCAAAGTTTCCCACGAGTCTTGGGTGATTGGTGTTGCTGCCAAGACACAACATTTCATGGTTAGAACTTAGAAGACCACCCAATAACTCGAGTCACAGATACAATGAAATACAACAACAACAACAACAACACCTTTACCCGGGCTGGGGACTAACTATGACATAGGATAGACATGAGGTTCGGCATAGGCGGAGTTACAGATACAATGCAATCATGAGACCTATTTCAACTTCGACTACGATGAGCACAGGCACTTAGAAATGATAAAAGAGCAAAGTTATTACAGTATAACAATTCACACACTTGGTATCAATAAAGATAGGGAGTGGCTTGTCAAGTGAAATGTAAAGCTGTGTTTCACAATATTTTGATCTCTTGGCTTGACAATGACTAATAATAATTCAAAGTCATTAAAAGGGTTTCAAAGTTCAAACTACTAAAGCATGAAGCAAGGGAGGTAAGCAATACCAGTGCTGGAGAATGGAGATAAATCAGAAATTTCAGATTGGGAGCAGAATGAGAAATGAAAATTTAAGCAAACCCAAAAGTATGGTGATAACAAGACATGAGAAAATGGTTGACAAACAACTTTTTCATGCATTGAAACCATAAAGCAAAATATTCATGTATCATGATTAGAAAGAGATATTGAATCAGCTACTCAAAAGATGAATCGTCACGACAAAGATGAATAAAATCAACCAACTTCCTGAATAACCAAATAAGAAAAGCATAGGCACATTCAGACGGATATTTCAGGTCAATAATGTATCTAATTATCTCTACATTATCTAGTGCTTCTGTAACTCAGCGAATTGAGAGGAAAAAATAATACTCAATGGAAAAAGTCAGATATATACAAAGAAGTAAAACTAACTAACTATGCTAACAATTTTTGTTAGTAACAAACAGAATATTAAATACACATGCAGATTAGTTATTCTAAACTTGACAGCTACTACCATGTCTATGTATTAGTTCTGCACATCAATGAATCAAAAGTGACCAATCATCCTTTCCTCCTCTTTTTTTTCTTATAAATACAATTAGACACAAGCACGCACACCACCACGTGGTGCTACCAAAGAGACAACTTATAGTTGACATGATCAACCATCAAGTGATTAGATTTTGTCCAACTGCTAAATCCACAGTGTATGTGGGAAGTGTAAAAGTTTGTTTTCAGATTGTCTTAAAATAAAGGGCAGCTATATTTGTATTAGTAACCACTAACCACTCCACATTCTACAGCTACTATAACTTTAGCACAGGCATAGAGAAAGAAGAGCACTTTGTGGCACTCAGAAACGTATCAAATTACTGTGTCAGTTCAATTTTCCTAATTTAGTGATCATTGAATTGGTGATGAGAGGCAAGAGTTAATTGGAGGAAGGAGAAAGGAAATCAATAAATACCTTTGGCGTGTTGGAGGCAGTGAATCTTGGGGAGAAGAAAGGAATTTCGAGTGTTGAGGTGCGTGTGGATCTGGAAAGGAAGGTTGGGTGGATTGGGTTTAAGGAGGGAAAGTGAGGGCAAAATGGGAAAGTGGAGGGAGGAAGAAGGCGTACAGGAAGAAGAGAAAGGAGTGGAATGGCAAGTATGAGACGCCATGGGAGGAAGAAAGGAGAGAGAAAGGAAGACGAGGACGAAGAACACGAGACAAAAATGGAATGAATCAACAAAAATATCTCACGTGACGACTATTTTGTATTGTAAACGTGGCTGAGAAAACTAGGCGACTTGTAAATGGGATAAAACACATTCTCAAATGCACGCCCGGTGGGACTCGAACCCACAATCGCCTGATTAGAAGTCAGGCGCCTTATCCATTAGGCCATGAGCGCCCCTCCTTTTTATAACCCATCGCAAACATAATGTCTTGATAGATTATATGCTCATCAGCAGATATTTTTTTTTTATTTCTCAAGGGTATCCCACCCGCGTGTCAAGTGGGACTAATCCTTCGCTGTTCTGAAGTCCCATGTAGGGGGTAGACAGCTGGCCTGTGAATTTGCTCCATTCGCAAGGGCTGGGGATCGAACCCCCAACCACTTGTTTAAGGGACGAGAGTACTTACCACTCACGCCAACCCGCCAGGTTTCATCATATTTGTCTAACATGCCATATGCTTTTCGATACTCGGTCAAGTTTTCATTGGTCATATAATCATAAATTTAGCCCTAAATTAACAATTGAATACAGCAATGATAAGTTAAATTAGTTTTTTTTTATTCAAGGACAATTATCAAATATCAAAGTATGTCAACGTTACATAGTTAAATGAAAATAAAACGAAAACAAAAACATATTTCATCATTCTATATGGGGTGAAAAACATGATAAACATGTAGTTCTCCCTTATAGAGTGAATGTGGAAATAGAGTCTTGTCATAGAAATGAAAAAAATTATATCCATGCAGCAGGTTTTGGATATCCGTGGCTATTGTGTCTTGTGAGGTCCAGTGGAGGTTGTGGAAGCTTGATGGCTTGTCTGAGAAGATCATGAGCGATTGGTTTGTGTTTCGGAATTCAGTGGATTCCATCCAATTCAGAGCCGCCCGCAAGCATCTTTGTGGGAAGGATGACAAAATATGGGTAGCTTTCCGAAAACATAATCTGGTAAGGAATTGTGATTGGTGGAAGATGGAAATGATGTAAGCTTTTCCTGAGGGTATGCGGTGTTTTTCCATGAGGAGGATCCAGTCTTTGTCTGATCCAGAAGACGTGGTTGGTGGCAAAGGCTGGCTTCTAGGCAAAGGGCTATCATCAGAGGGGTCTTCTGGCCGGTTCTTCATAGAGATGAGAGAGTGGAAGAGAGAAGCTTACTGAATGTACTTCATGTCTTCCACAGGAGAGCTTGATTTCCCTCGGTGGAGAGAGTTGTTTCTGGTCTCCCATAATCTGTTTAGTAGGAGAATGATCTGTTCCAAGATTAGTGTGTAGCCATCTTTTTGTAGGACCTGTAGTACCTGCATGATCCACATTTTGAAAGAGTCAAAATTTGGTCAATCGCTTCTTATGGTGAGAGTACACCACCAGAGGGCTTTGGCCTTTGGACAATCATAGAAAATGTGAGCCAAGGATTCAGAGGCATCGCAGCCGTTGAAGCATTGGTTTTTATTATGTAGATGATGTTCAGCCAGAACATCCCCAGCTGGCAAGGCTTTGTGGAGGAGTTTCCACGTGAGCAAAAGTCGTTTTGGGGGGAGGGAGATCGACCAAAGAAATTTCCAAAAGGGGTCACACGTGCCAGCTGGCTAGTTTTGACAGATTTGAAAGCCAGCCTTAGCTGTATATACGCCACTATTGTCACCTGACCAAATGATTTGGTCAGCAGTAGTGCGAAAACTGAGGGGAGTGGAGAGGATATTCCTTGCGATATCTGGGTCATAAAGAGCATGAACTAGGCGTGGATTCCAAGTCACTGGATTCCATGCATTGTTTGTATGCATGATTAAATCTTGCACCCGAGATGTTTGGTCATCAGGTGCCGATCCTGATTGCATAGGCCACCACAAAGGGTGGTTGAGGAAGATGGTTGATCCTGACCCAACACGCCATTTGAGCAAAGGGAGAATCAAAGAGGAGTCTTTGGAAATCCCTCTCCAAATCCAAGAGGTGTTGTAAGGTTGTCTGAGGTTACTGGGTGAGTGGATATCAATGTACTTGGCCCTAAGAGTAGAGCCAAGGAGGGAATCTGGGGGGACAGAGATGATACGCCACAATTGCTTGGAAAGTAATGATAGATTTACTTGTGCAGTATTCCGGAGACCTAAGCCTCCGGACCTGGCACTCTGAAAAAGTGTATCTTTTCCAAGGAGATGCATGCGTCTTTTGCCATTTGATTCCCCCCAGAAAAAATCTATCAGACGGCTATCAATTTTCTGGCAAATGTTCTGAGGAAGTCTGATGCAGGAGAGAAGATAAATGTTAGCAGAGGAAAGAACTGACTTGATGAGTTGCAGCCTAGATGCCTGTGATAAGAGCTGCAACTTCCAGGAAGCAGTCCTAGTCTGGATGGCTTGGAGGAGTTGGTCATAAACCATTTGCTTGTTCCTTCCTGGGTCAATGTGAGTGCCTAAATATTTCCCCAATTTCCGTGAGAAGCTAACCCCAAGGGCACCAGATAGCTGTACTCGCAGTGTGTGGGTTGTATTGGGGCTGAAGATGAGGGTGGATTTAACTTTATTGGATGGCTTGGATAAGTTAAATTAGTTTGATTGAAGGCATTTGTGACATATATTGGTTGGTTTTTCTGAAAATATCATATTTCAGGGTTACCATTCCAATTTGGAAAATGCTCTATCAAGCTAAAAAGATCTCTATCTTTCAAAACCTTCACACTCTCATGCTATTGGATTATTGAAAAATCATGCTCAAATTAAAACCTCTCACAATTGAATTTAGTATAAACATGTTTAACTAACCTTCAATTTGACTATGGTCATATTAGGTTGACAGATGAATTTCTTCTCCAACAAGATTATCTTTCTTAAATGGTTTTACCTAAGTTCTATAATAAAACATCACGTCTCAACTCTAAGAAATGCTTCATCAAGAAAGTAAACTGTTGATCACACACATTTTGAAATATAAACAATAAAACTCAAAGTTGATTCGCATTAAACAGTCAAAACAAAGGAAACAAATAAAATCAATGGGCAATGGTCTTATTTTGCCCTTCAAGTAACCACTTTGGACCACTGAGCACCCTAAACTAACATTGGGTACAATTTTACCCTTTAAATAATTAAAATGGTCCAATTTTACCGTCTAACGAATGTAATGTTGACACGTGACACGTGTCAAGTGTAAAATTGTACTTCAAGGGAAAAACTGTACCTAGTGTTAGTTTATATTTAGGGTGCCCAGTAGTTCAGAGTGGTTACTTGAAGGGCAAAATAGGATCATTGTCCAAAATCAATCCATAAATAGGTTCTAAAGAAACTCAATAGATACTAACTTTCGGCCATACATATTTGGTCAAAAACAATAAATATAGTTAAATCTCATGTCAAGATCAGAAAAGCAGTGTAGAATAGAAGAAGGGTTAAGGATCAAATCTAGCACTCTACTATTGCCAAAAGTTCACCCAACATAAACAAGAATTCGATGGCTCAAATGTATCACACATCTTTTAAAAAATGGCTCAAATCTAGCATTTTCGTCAACTTTAACGGATTTGACCGTTAAGTTTGACTTGACCATGCCACGTCACCCGCCACGTCACCCAGTTTTACCATGTGGCCTGCCACGTCTCCCAATAATTGATGGTAAGTGGGCCCATTGGGTGACGTGGCAGGCCACGTGGCAAAAACTGGGTGATGTGGCGTTAAGGTAAACTCGGATCGTAGACTCGAATCGTAAACTCGTAAGAGTTTAGAGTTTACTTTTATAAAAAAAACATGTATTTCTTTTATATAATTAAATAATAATACAAAAAATAACAATAAATATAGTTGAATTTCTTTTAAATATTATATTTAAATAAATCAATATTAATAGTATATCAACCTCAATAGATAAATTTCTATGAAATTCATATTTAAATTCGTTGAATTTTTTCAATTTAAAATAATTAAAATGAGTTTAACAGCAAGTTAACACAATTTTCTGTAAGGTAGAAACATAAAAACGGTAAATTAACAATGTAGACACGTAAGTTTCTACCGAATTTTCAAAGACAAAGTGGGATGCATGTGTATTGAAAGAAGTGAAGAGAAATGTCACGTGGGCATCCAGGTGGCATTTGCACAGGTGCCGCGTGGAACAAATATAACACGTGGGCGCCAAATCATCAAACTAACGGTCAAACGTTGAAGACCGTTGGTTGAGGGTATTTTTGGACCACTTTGGTTACTTTGGGTGTAATATTGTACCATCTGTTAGTTTATGGTGGTGGGTGGTCAAGGGTGGTTACTTTGGGTATAAAATAGGGCCATTGCCCTATTTGAAACAAAAATGATATACTATTAATTCAACTTCATTTATTTTAGGGATAAAACCATTCAAAATGAGAGGAAAGAGGAGAGTGAAAATATGAAATAAATCATCATAAGATTATAATGAATAGTTAAACCTAATATGTGTAAAAAGAATTTAAACCTAACCTCTCTACTATTTTAAAATAAAAAATTAATAAACTTCTCAAAATGAAAAATTATAATTACTACTTCTAATATATTTACGTTGAACTTTGATATCAGAAGATTATAAATTCATTTAACTATGGTATTTAAATTCTAGTTCAACTCAAAAAATGGTATCAAAGTTCGAGTATATTAAACGTATTTTAGTATCAAAGCGAATCTTCACTACATATATTAGACAAATTTTGTTTCTCTTCAATATTGTCTCTAGTTGGTTTACATTTGGTATCGTCGCAACACTCTCTTTAATCTGCATATATAGGTATTCTATGTGGCATGAATCAACCGTCCACATTTAGAACGATAGATTTATGTCATCTCCTCCGACTTAGCCGCTCCATGTTGGTGAGCTTGACGAGCTTACACCAACAAGAGACATTAAAATTGTTCGATAATTTCTTGAGGATTGTAAGTAGTCGAACAAATTGAATTGACATTTGCTTCAAATTATTTTAGATTGGTATCTAATTTCATTCTATTCTCTCTTATTTCAGCATTCTGGGAGAGATGATGTAGTTGGGAGATGGTTGAGCGAGAAAGGGTTTTCTCGTGGTAAGCAGTTATTAGATAACCTGGTTATCGGCTCCTTCTCAACTTAAGATGAAGGGAGTGGGCAGTCTTGTCAATAAGGAGCCTGATTGTGGGTGAGATTAGATCTTTTGATTGTGGGGCAGACCTTGCAAAATTTTAGCCTCTGTTGATGGAGGGGAGGCTTTCTTTCAATCGCAGTCTTTTTATTAGCACACACTTTTTATGTCTTAAACGTTTATTCTCAGAGAACGCTTCACTCTTAGACTTGACCCTCTTTCGCAGCATCATCCCTAGCTCCAAGCTTCCTATAGATAAAAAGAAATACTCCAACTAATATCAGTCGGTCCATTTGAAGAGGAAGCGCGCGCACACACACACATATGCCATTTAATCAGACCATATTGATTCACAAAGCATGGTCAAACACACAACAACATGTGGCAAAATGAAATAAAATGGAGACAAAAACCATTCCTTCTTCAAAGTTAAAAGTAAACACACAACAAAACCTTGTGCCTCTCCTTTAGCACGAAGAGAATGAAGTGGCTGAAAGCTGAATGGAGTTGGAGCGTTGGAGGGATGAGGAAAGTCAGTCGCGAGAAGGGGAAAGAAGGAGGCAGAATCTAGAAGATACTACTACTAGTCGCACTTGGGCAGGCTACAACTACATACAATAAATAAATTAAAATACTATACTATACTACTAGTAATAGTAATAATAATAATAATCCCCAAGACTTAAAAATAAATCTTCATTTTAGTACTTTTCTGATCCAATGGCTCAAATTATCAGTGATAATGATTCACGTTCATCTATGAAAGTGTTCCGCACAAGCCTTGAATACTAAATCTATTTTTTATCAACAATTAAATCTTTGACAATTGTTGTTAACTTGTTCGTTGAATTCTTTTTACCTTTATCTTTTTGAAATCATTAGTTGAATGAATCGTATATATTTTTACATCTACCCTCTCTAGTAGCATTTTGAATTTTTTGCCAAGCTTTACGAGGAAAATTATACTGCAAAATCATAAAATACGTGAATTATTGTGATCAATTTTGTATGATAATGTTTTTTTAAAAAAAAAGATCGAGAGTCCAGACTGTTGACTTTGTTTGGCAAGATTAATGGAGCCAAATGTGCAAGTCAATCCTAATCCTAATCCTAATATATTTTCTGATAAAAAAATCCTATCCTAATATATTTAATACTACTATCTCCGGTCATAAATATAAGACCTAGTTGATTTTTTGGAAAATCCTAAAAAAATAAAATAAGTTAATTATAAATTGATTTACCTAATTTTTTCCCTTAGATTAGTTTGTTTTACCTATAAACTAATGGATGATACAAAAATATATTGAATATGTCATAATTTATTAACTTATTTCGCAACATTAATCTCTAAAAAAAATAACTAGGTTTTTATGATTTTTTATATACAGGAGGGAGGTTGTATATTGTAGATGATGATTAGTTACAAATGGAGTAATTTATAGTAGGTGGGAGATATATTATGAGTAGGAACCCACCTACTATAATACATTGAGTAGGAACCCCTCCAGCTAACCATGGTATGCACACACGCATCAACAATCTTTATCCGTCAATGTGCAATTTTTCCCTCAAAGGAACTTAATTAGCCTTGAGTGCCCTGCTTTTGAAAGTTTCTTTATAGGCATTTCCCCCAGGAGGTGACCAAAACGCAAACAGTTTCTTAACTCTAGTGTTTGTTCCCTAGCTATTACTATTAATTACAACATACTCCCTCTAATCCTAAATATAAAACCTAATTGACTTTTTTTTTGAGAAGTTAAGGTTACAAAATATGTTATTAAATTATAACATATTTGATATAATTTTAGATTAGTCATCATTAGTTTAGAGGTTAAATAAACTAGTTTAAGGTAAAAATTAGGAAAATCAATTTATAATTGATTTATTTTGCGTTTTTTTAGAATTACTATTAATTACAACATACTCCCTCTAATCCTAAATATAAAACCTAATTGACTTTTTTTTTGAGAAGTTAAGGTTACAAAATATGTTATTAAATTATAACATATTTGATATAATTTTAGATTAGTCATCATTAGTTTAGAGGTTAAATAAACTAGTTTAAGGTAAAAATTAGGAAAATCAATTTATAATTGATTTATTTTGCGTTTTTTTAGAATTTTCCCAAAAAAATCAATTAGGTTTTATATTTAGGACCGGAGGGAGTATTTGCTCATTTTCTAACACTTGCCGGGCGCATTCCTTTTAGGAGAAGAATTTCAATGTTAATGAGCCACCCTTGCTACATTACCCCTTTTGTTACTTTGTTATGCATATAATTTTATCACATGGGACCCTCAGTCACAATATTTGTGAGTTGTCCGCACCAAGGAGACAATCGTGGGAGGCTAATGTATTTGCCCAGCTCCCTTGAGGAGCTTATTGACATGGGAGAGTAGAGCTGGGACTTTCAGCCCGATTTGGCGGCTTAACCCGACCCGCCCTTAAAAAAGCGGGTCGGGCTGGAGAATGTGAGCTCGCTTAATTCGGGCTGCAAACAAGCTCTCAGCCCGTATAATCGGGCTATATTCGGGCTAGCCCGATTTTTTTTTTTTAAAAAAAAGAAAGCATAAACCTGACTCTTCTCTTCCTGCAGTCTTCACTCTTCACTTTAGCAGTGCACGCGTTCCAAAACCACATCCACATTCCTCACAATTAAAAAATCACAATAATCCAATCCTCTTCTTCTCCTAGTCCTCAGTCGCCCTCAGTTTCTAAAAATTTATCTCTTTTCGAAAATTGATGATCCCTCAATTTCTAAAAACCTTTCTGTAGGTTGCACCAAGCCTTTCTTCGTAGAAGTATTATTTACACACCATTGTGAGTATCTGCGACTGCAAGATGAATTTTGAGTCTTTGAAATGGCAAAATGTTGACACCCATTGAATTTTTTTTTTTACCAATACACCCATTGAATGATAGTATGACAGAATAAGAAAGATTCAATTTTTATTAGACCCCACAAAATCCCATTGGATACAGAGCAAGTACCTGAGAGAATTGGAAGTAGGGAATGAAGGGAGTAGTGAATTTGGCCTCAAAATGCTCTTAGAGAGAGTAAGGCGTGGGGTTTATTATCTTACATGTTTTCTAACTGTTTACATGTTCAGTGTGTTTCTTTTGAAATTTGGTTTTGTGCTTCTTCAACATTATATCAAGTTCTTCTGAAATTGAAAAAAAAAACCATTGGAAAAATGCGGGCTGGTGGGCTGGCCCGCATTTACCCCAATTCGGGTTGGGTTGAGAAATCCCAGCCCGAATTGATTCGGGTTGGAAGCAGGCCAGCCCGCTTGTGAATCGGGTCGGGTTGAATCCCAGCTCTATGGGAGAGGAGGAGTACGGCTTCTTGGCCAGCAAAATTACCACCATGGAAGGGGCTGAAATCCAGGACATTAGTCTGAGCAAAGATGGAGACCGTGTTGTTCTTGCACGTGATAGGATAGTTGTGAGTTGTCCACAAAAAGGAGACCCTGATGGTATGCTCGTGTGGTCTCCCGAGTCCCTTGAGGAACTCATTGACTTCGGACTGGACATGTACGGCATCTTGGCCAACAAATTCATAACTAAAGAGGGAGATAGGATTGAAGATGTCCGTCATATCAGAGATGGGGATCATATTGTTCTTGCCACTGAATAAATTATTGAGGTCACTGTCCATTATTTCATGTCATTGTCCAGTCTGTTGTAGTTTGGTTATTTTTGTTTTAATCAATAATGTTTTTTTTTTTACTTTAATTTCTATCTATCCAAGAATGACATCTCGATGTCCAAACTTGTGACATTTCACTCAGTCGAGACTAATGAAAAATATATATACTTGTAGGTGATTTTCTTCTTTCATCTTAAAACAAATTAACAGCTGTAAAGAGTATTGAGTATTCCTTCCCATGTTATGATGAAAACAAAATTTAGATTCGTTATGTCATTGCTGATATGTTGCATTGCACGAATGTAAGATTCAATATTTTTCACTCCATTCATTTTAAAATGCAATAGGAGAAGGGAATAAGATACGATATCATATGTTATACTCACTGCTCCACCAATGAAAATTGTGCTGGACAATCAAAAATCAAAACCAGTCAATAGCCAACAATGCAAATGATTAATTCTATGGTCATTCAATATAATGCATCTTAATTAATAAAAAAAACAATTCATCAGTTTAGTTTTTATCCAGGCCAGTTCCCGTGCGTTCACGAGCGGAGGTCCATAAAAATCTTCATAAATCAATGCAATTATTCTGAATTGTCAAATAAGTTGGTTGAATCATGTATTAAGGGCTGGAAATAGTACTATCCTGAATGTAGATCTATCACTGGGATTCATAATGAAAAATATTATACCTCCATAATCCACATCATGTAATATCTAATTGGTAAGTTAATCTTGATATATTTCTACTTCTTATTAGGGTTGACCCTAATTATAAGCAATTTTTTTAACCTTTCTTAACATTAACATTTCCTTAAATCATCCATATTGATGGTCCTTAATTAATAGTAATTGTAGAAAAACCAAGACGATCGAATAGTCGACGATCGAATAGTCTTATAGAAATGTTTTACGAGGTTCATATTTATAACACAAAAGTTTCTTGAGGAAATATTCTTCTCCTATAGTTACTTTCTAATTAGGGGTGGGAATGGTCCAGGCCTAGCCTGGCCTGGTCACAAAATGGCCTGACCTGAGTTATAATTGATCGGCCTGAGTCTGGTCTATGGCCTATTAAAGACTATTTTTAAGCCTGAGTCTGACCTGTGGCCTGGACTGACCTGACTATTAGCCTGTTAGGAGGCCTGATTAATTTAACATACTCAATAAGAGGTTTAGAAAGATGAATGGTGGGTAACATCATTTGAATGAATGTTTTGGGAATGAGCGACAATAGACACACTAGAATAAAGGATGATATAATTGTAATTTTCTATTAAGAATTAGTAAAAAATAACACCAATTATATAGTAATACTCCCTCCGTTCCTAAATATAAGACCTAGATAACTTTTTTTTGGAAAGATTAAGGTTGCGAAATAAGTTATTAAATGATGACATATTTGATATCTTTTTAGATTATCCATTAGCTTATAGGTAAAATAAACTAGTTTAAGAGAAAAAATTAGGTAAATCAATTTATAATTAACTTATTTTTTGCTTTTTTTAGGATTTTTCAAAAAAGTCATCTAGGTCCTATATTTAGGAACGGAGGGAGTATAATTTTTTATTTAGATAAATATTATTTTACTTCTTAATAGGCAGGCCTTATAGACTAAAATAGGCTTTTTTCGCAAGCCTGAGACTGGTCTATTAAGCAAAACAGTCCAAAAGAAAAAGTCTGGGTCTGAGCCTGGCCTGGATATAAGGAGGCCGGTCCAAGGCCTTAACGGTCAAAGTCATAGGTCCCTGATAGCCGGCCTGAGCTATTCCCACCCCTATTTCTAATACTTAATATTCTTCTATTAAAAGTATTTCCTAACACCTTAACTGATATTTATGACTAAGATATCAAGATACTGCAAATATTCTAGTAATACAAATCAAATAGGAAATAATATTTTATTTTCATAATTCCCACGGTGATAAACAAACAAGGCAAAGACAAAAGAAGAATGAGGAAATAACGGTATATACCATGTAGCAGTGATGTTTCCATAATATCACACAATTTAACTAGTTCAACTAATATCATTAATCTAATTAAATTAGATAAGCAAGGTGAATACTTATTAGACAAAGTTAATAGTTTTTTTTCTCATAACACCCTCAGGCATATTTTTACATGAATAATGGTAAAGTAATAAGAGACAGCAGAGTAGAAAATAAATGATCATTCCAGGTGAATAAACCTTATTTTTACAACAAAATAAATGACCATTCCAGGTGAATAAACCTTATTTTTACAACATTAGTGTTGGGAGAAAAGATCACAAACTTTGAAATTAAATAAATAATGGGCAATAGCCCTATTTTATACCCAAAGTAACCACCCTGGACCACCCACCATCATAAACTAACAGGTGGTACAATATTACACCCAAAGTAACCAAAGTGGTCCAAAAATACCTTCAACCGACGGTCTTCAACGTTTGACCGTTAGTTGGATGATTTGGCGCCCACGTGTTATATTGTTTCCACGCGGCACCTGTGCAAATGCCACCTGGATGCCCACGTGACATTTCTCTTCACTTCTTTCAATACACATGCATCCCACTTCGAATTCGCACTTGGATTTCGCAAAATGAACAAAGGATTTTGCACTCCCTCCTCTCTGAATCGCTGCCCTAGGCTTAAAAAAAATTAAACAAAAAGCTTGTCATATATGCGTCTCTGCCCTAGGCTTGAAATATAACACGTGGGCATCCAGGTGGCATTTGCACAGGTGCCGCGTGGAAAAAATATAACACGTGGGCGCCAAATCATCCAACTAACGGTCAAATGTTGAAGACCGTCGGTTGAGGGTATTTGGATCACTTTGGTTACTTTGGGTGTAATATTGTACCACCTGTTAGTTTATGGTGGTGGGTGGTCCAGGGTGGTTACTTTGGGTATAAAATAGGGTCATTGCCCTACAAAATATGAATTAATATTAATAGTTGGCAGAAAAAAAGGAATTAAATGAATTTTAAAAACTTGATGATGATTATTATTTTTTTATAATAAAAACTTGAATCGTAACTGAATTGCATTAACTTATAATTTATTACTCTAATGAAACATGAGTGTCTAATTTTGAACTTGCAAGAAAAATAATTAAATCAAATTTTGTGAACAAAAGAGGAAATTACCCGCCGTTAATCTCGTTCCTTCTTCTCCCTCCCTACCAATTCAGTAGAATTAGTTTTTTCCCTTATTTTTGAAAGAATTTATTTATTTTTCTTTTTTTTTATTATAAGACATACTCCTATATTATAGCAGAAAGATTTTGCAGGTTGGTGAGTTCAGTTGTCTCAAGAATTCCCACAGGTTCCTTTCCTCTTGTATCTTCAGTTGCTTAGCAAATATCCCAATCGATTCATATGTATATATATATATATATATATATACACACAAACACTTGTTCATAATTACTAGACTATATTTCTCGCATGAGCTTGTTTGCATTGACTTCCCTGTTATTTTGAACTAAATTGGCATTGACTTTAATTTTGCTTTATCATGCCGTAATTCTTCAACAATAATGTTAGGTTCAAACTCAGAGTTGTTACAACTTCTTGAGCTTAGATAACAATTTTCATAATAGAATTCCGAGAATCCATGTTTGCTGTTGGCTTTGGTGAAATGTGAATTGAGATTCATTGTGATATGTTATGATGGAGTGGACAGATTGACTAGCATTATAGGGGAACATCAAATTTTTAGCATCATTCTGGATTTGAAATCTCAATCTTGGATTTCTCTTAGAATTGTTTTTTGGATAATGTAATCTGTAATGCAGATCATTGGTTTCAAAATTTCATTTAGAATTTGGTAGTCTTGTATATGCTGCACTGTGACTCTTAACCATTTTCTGCTAGAGCATCAAATATTGTACAGCATCTTTTTGTTTTCATTTTGTTCTTGCTTCCTTTTCCCTTTGCTTGTGCAGTTACAAGGATAAATGTGTGTTTGTGTGTGTGTGTGTGTGTGTGTGTGGAAATTCAGGTGAAAATTTTGTGTTTGATGATGTCTTTGAAACACTCTTTGCAGGAATTTTTGAGAGATGAATGATGGAGACCCCAAATAGATCTTCATCAGCAGGGGTTTTAGTCTCACCAGAGCTGAAGGAGAAGGATATAACTTGTTCCTTGGATGGCCCAGTGGCTATACTTTGGGATATTGATAGTTGTCCTATTCCAAGTGATGTGCGTTTTGAAGATGTTGCAGGAAATGTGACAAAGACTTTGCAAGAGCATCCATTAATTGAAGGAGCTGTTGTGACGTTTTCTGCTTATGGGGATTTCAATTATTTCCCCAGGCGCCTCAGAGAATGTTGCCAAAGAACTGGTGTTAAACTCATTGATGTTCCCAGTGGGAGAAAAAATGCTGCTGACAAAGCTATCTTGATTGACATGTTCTTGTTTGCTCTTGACAACCGACCGCCTTCTTCAATAATGCTGATATCTGGAGATGTTGATTTTGCTCCTTCACTTCAGGTTCTTGGTCAACGGGGATATACAATCATTCTTGTCGTCCCTAGTAGGGTGGCTATGTCAACTTCCCTTAGCAATGCTGCTAAATTTGTCTGGGAATGGCCTAGCATTGCTCGGGGAGAAGTTTTTGTGCCTTCCTCGAAGGCTGTAGTGCAACCTCATGTTCCAACTGAGGCTGTTGCAGGTCTTATAGGGTGCCATATCAATGACAACTTTGATCAACAAAATGAAGAAGCTATTGTCTATGAAGGGATCTCACAGAACTATCAAAAATCATTTGTGTTCCAATCTCTGCCTGAATACAGAATTGACACATTGAAGGCTTCAGGCTCTCCAATAGCTTTGAGGTCACATAGCCTTCCTTCCACTCTGAACAATGTTCCAGGAGAACCTATGGCTTTTTCTATTGACCAAAATGAATGCGCACCGTTGGTAGAGGATTTGAATGGCTTGAAGTGCCAGCTAGTCAAGTTGCTTGAAATGTCTGGAGGTTGTTTGCTTCTGGCTCAAGTTCTACCGGAGTATCAAAAATATTTTGGAAAGTCTTTCTCTCCATCTACATATGGGGTACGCAAAGTAATGAATCTTTTCAAGAAAATGGGCAGTCCATTTAGTGTAGAAGGAAACAGTCCTCGGATATTTGTATATCTCCGAAACTGTAAAGAGCGCCCTTTGTCTAAGGTGAGTGAAGATAACAAAGAGAAAGGGATTCAGGAAGAGAATGCAAATGTTGCCCATTCTGGTTTCTCTGTAGATGGAGTAAGAATACTAACGGAAGGACATGATGAGAGAAGCAGCTTAGAAAAGGTTCACCATAGGAAAGCAGCCAGAAGTGAAAATCATGACCAAATTCTTGAGAAATTCAAGCATGAGCTGCAAGAGATTCTCGTCAGTTATTCTGAGCCAATATTCATAGATTGTTTTGATGACATTTACCAGCTTCGATACAAGAAGCCACTGGAATACCAGAAACTGGGTGTGGACAAGTTAGAGGATTTGTTTGAGAAAGTCAGTGATGTGGTGGCACTGCAAGAAGAACCAGTAAGCAAGAGGAAATTTATGGTTGCTGTGGATGGTTAAATTGTTGTGCTTAGCTTCATTTTCCTAGCAACAGTCAGTGATTCGTTTCTCTTTATTAAACTAGTATTGTGAAGATGATATGCGGGAATCGCGCTGTTTTTGCTGTGGCCTGGCCCTGTGTATTGCTTATTTTAGTCCTAGTCACAGATGAACTATTTTCCAAGTGTCTGGTGTCAATGGTATTAAGACTCCCCTATAAGTGAGAAGACTCTATTAGTGAGAGGTCATAGGTTTTTTTTTCACATATAAAAATATACATGTCAGGTTATATACCAATTAAGTAGCATTTTGTCATTTGTACATCTACACATATCATCTATCACTCTTATATTCACATATAAATACAATCATTGATATTTCTGCACTTTCCATTTCTTTTGATTCTCACTATCTGTGTACAAATGTTCTATAAATGGTAATGCAAATCATATTGTATGAGATTCCGTTCTACCTGTGTCTTCACAACTCAACTCAACCAGACCATGCCACACTTCAATTAAATCCACTATTAGTAGTTGAGAGCTTACCAAAAAATTCTGTCATAGCAGAAGATGCTCAGTTATTGATCCAGATATAAAATACAATATGATCAAGCCATCAAGGCATTAGATACAACAAATTTATGTAGTGTTCGATTGAAATTCACAGCATCATGTCGTGCCTACTATTGACACAAATAAAAGGTCCGATGTGATATGAACACTACAATAAAACTATGTTATCAAGGAGCTGTTTTCAGTTCCCAAAAAAAGGAGCTGTTTGAAGAGTTAATAGGTTCATAGAGCAATGCAAATGAGGTTAAGCTCCCATTTGTAGTAGCAGTGCTTCCTATGTTAGCCTGATGAAAATTTGAAGCCAATGATTGTTTCAAACTGAAAAAATATTTTGAGGGGACTGTGGAGATCCTGTCTCAAGTAAGAAACTTCTACTGCAATATGACCTGGATGTACTTGAAGAAGAAGCTAGACATCTTCCATCCCCACTGTGATAATAATTTGGTTCATTTCTGTGTAATTTTCCCTTGCTTCTTCCAGATTGCTGATTTTCTCTATATTCTTCATCTTCAACAGCTTGTAAAAATCCACTGTGGATTGGTTCTGAGGTCTCATACAAAAGTCTAAGGACCTGTTTTATTGAAGGCCTTGCCCTGCCTTCTCTTTGAGTGCACCATCCTATTATAGAGACAACTGTTTGGAGCTGATCCAAATCAAAAGATTCCCTCACATTGGGATCCACTAACTCCATCAATCTCGATTCAAAATCCATGAATGGTTGTGCCCATTCTACCAAATTCTTATTATCTTGAATAGCTCGCCTTCCAGTTACAATCTCTAATAATACCACACCAAAACTGTATATATCGCTTTTCTCAGTGAGTTCTTGAGTAACAATATACTCTGGATCCATATAACCTGTAATGCATTTCAAATATAGACTTAGCAATATCCACAACGATTCTGTTCAGCAGTAAACATGTTTTCTAAAAGATATAGCAAAAAAGATCAGAGAGAAGCTTATAAGAGGGAAAATATTTTATACCTGGAGTTCCTCGAATATCCGTACTTACTGTTTCAAAGCATACAGAACCATCTTTTGAAGCGTGTGCCAGTCCAAAATCAGCTAGCTGTGAAGAAATGTAACAATTTAGATTTTAAATTTTTCACATGCATAAACATCTCATCTTTAGAGCTATCTGCTATATTCATATGATAACGATTTGATTCAGACAGTTACTAAACCTTTGCAACGAATTTCTCATCCAGTAAGATGTTGCTAGACTTGATGTCTCTGTGGCAAAGAGGAGGATCACAATAGAAATGAAGGTATTCCTGCATGTGAAACCAAAAATGGATGAACAAAAAACTGCAAGAAAAGTAGAAAACACTGAGAAAGCATCATGCTCAAATTACCAGTGCATTGGCCACGTCAATAGCAATTTGGATTCTTGTTCGCCAACTTAGAGGTGTTTTTCCAGGGGCTACAAAAAAATGAGAGCAGATTCAATACAATATATAAATGACTGTTTCATGAACTGTTTTGTGATATTTCAACAGTGATATTTTGCTAGGAAAAGTTAATTATTTTAATTTTCATTATTGCTGGAGTAACCCACTTTGGAATCAATGCTTCCTCATACAAAAGGTACACATGAGAGAATTAAATAGAGATTTTATTTGTAACCTAATCAAATAAGATTCTCACAATAAAACTTGAAAATGTGTACAACCATTACGACTCATAAGACATACAATGAAGATGATCTTTCAAGCTTCCTTTTTCCATGTACTCGTACACCAGAAACCTGTCATGAGATGAGCAGAAGGGTTTTGGTTCACATTTACAGTTGATTGAAAGGAACAATGCAAGCCAACACAAACAAGTACCTCTCATGTTTTTTAATGCAAAATCCTCTTAATGAAACTAGATGGCGGTGATGAAGCCTAGCAACGAGCTCTATTTCTCTACAGAACTCATCTCCCTTTTGTTCTGATGCTTTATCCATACGCTTTACTGCAGTCACTAAGCCATCACTAAAATGAGCTTTATATACAGTTCCGAATCCTCCTTGTCCGATCATAGTGCTAAAATCATCCGTGGCCTTCTTTATTTCACTATATTTAAATTTTCGAAATGTAGATGAAGGACCTATCCAAGACATAAACATATAAAAGAAAAAGAAAACTAGTGACAATTAGAAATCTGCCACACATATGCTATCTTTGAGAAAGATATTAAGAAGAATAGAAGCCAAAGGCATACCATCCTGGTATCTCCATTTAGCACAAGGGGGTAAGGATTTTGAGGAGGATTTACTTAATTGATCAGGCCCCTCTAGCTCACTGCTTTTTTGACGAATTAAAAAGATCAAGACTATGAGCATCATAACAGCAACAGCTGTGACGGCAATACCAATACCTGGAATTAACGTCAAGTGGTATCTATGGTGATTACTTTTAAGTGGTACACTTAACAGCAATGGATTTGGGCTATCAGCAACTGGAGGACTTGGAGAAGCCTCTGGAGTTGGTGAAGTGGATGGCTCTGAAGCTAGCATCAAAGTCACAATAAAATTAGTCAAGCTTTACTGTATTCATCACAATACAAAAACTCCAATATGCATGACATAAGAGTACTCAAATGGAAATAAAAAATAAGAGAGCGGTCATGATATGCGTTATTGGATAAAAATGGCTTGCCCAGCATTTTCCAAGCATAATTTAATTCAGGAAAAACACAAGAATATTGTTCCCATTTCATGCTAAAGCAAGATCCTAGATATACCAACAGCAAGTGATTTGTACAGCTTGTACAACTATTCTAGTATTACGTAAAGGCAATGGCATAAAGCAAAATCACCATAGACAAATGATCAAGTTGTATTGACTACATATCCCACATCAGTGAGAAACCAGCAATTGCAATGCATACACCTGTTTAGGCCTTTGCATAAACACATGGACACAATCAGGACATGGACAAAACCAAAACGCAAAAGCGTCATATCAATTCATGTTATTACCATTATTCATACCGGTAGGCCCGAGAAGTCCTTGAACCCCGAAGAAGCAGCTTGCAATTTCAACAGTAGACATATCATCTACTTGACTTGCCAATGCAGTAAAAGTGGCATCACGGCATGTACTTAATGTTATATTATCTTGTGCACCGATTATATTATGTAGGTAACCACCAATGGCAGAATTCAAACATTTCTTGCAACCACTTTCCTTGACAAGAGGCACTTTGCAATTTTCAGCAACTTCCCCAAATCCAGGAGATTGCAGCATCTGCGTGACAGTAGTTCGCCCTTTACACTCATAATTAACCGGGATTTTTGTCCCAAAGCCACAGAAAACAGCTACATTTGGCGTAACTCCATAAAGTTGCAAGGTCTCAGTTATGGTCTGAAGGCAGAAGACTGTGGCATCTGGAGGGACTCCAAGGTTGCCTGTTCCATTTGCATATCGAGCAACAGAAACAGCAATATTTGCATTAATGTAGCGACAACAGCTATTTCTGTCGCTTTGGTCCGAGCAGACAGACGATGCCATTGTAAAGTTTGAAGTACTCAAATCCAACGGACAATCTGCAAAAGCAGCAGCAATATGAGATAACAAGAGTTCCAGTCATTTTACAAATTAATTTCCACTCCAGAACATAGTCATAACAAGACTACATCAAGCAAGTTATAGAACTTAAATGGCATGAAACTTTCAACTATTGCAATACTAAATTTTATGCCACCATATTAGTGGTAAAAAAGTCTTGATAATGGTCACAAATTCATTAAAATGCTTCTCTTCTGCTCTCAAATCAAAACTTGGCAAATGACTGAAATTTTGAAGTACTGCCTCCATGCATTTATTAAGTTATAAGCACAAAAGAGGAAACAATCATAACTATTGCAAAGGAGCAAATGTGGCACTAGTATCAGATAAAATAAGGCTCACTTTCACATAAACAATACTACAAGTTCCCAGCTTCACCATCTCTTACCTAAGATGGTTCAATGAAAGGCAGCCACATTAAAAAAAAAAAAATTTATGAGACATGCCAAATCATTTCTTTCTCTTCTCAACTCACTGACAGAATAAGCTCAAGCCAAGAGGATGATAAAAAAGCACAACTAAGAAAGGAAAGAAATAATAAAATGAACTAACCAGCCATTATTGGAGGAAGCTGAAATCCAAAGATGACCAAAATCCCAAACAAGGAAAATGCAATCCCACTGAGCATAGTTGAGTTTAGAAGTTGAACAAGAAAAAGTTACTTCTAGGCAAATTACAAAGAAAGCTTAAATTTTTAGCCCAAATACAGAAAACCCATGAAGTAAAAACTCCCAAAGAAACATAAGACTACAAGAGTTGAGTTCAGGAAGACCAGAAGGCAGAAAAATCAGAGGCTGCGAGTGACACATGAGAGCGCGTGAGAGCGCGTGAGAGAGTGCATTTTGTTTTTTGAGACTGTGAACTGAGAACCACCACTGCAGTTGGGAGTAGAGAGACTAGTTGTAAATAAATGCACAAAGGATGGGACCCACATGCTTCATTGGGTGTTTGCTATTGTGGGGTCACCTTCATTACCTAAACTACACATGAATGTCCGATGCTCATCACACATTTGTTTGTTCGTCACTTTTCTTATTACCATAAATACACACAAATATATAAGCACATTGTGGTCTGAGTGTGTTTGGCTCGACTTATTTTGAAAAATAAGTCAGCTTCTTTTGAGTGTGTGACTTTTTTCTATGTTTAACTGAACTTATTTTTCACCCAGCTTATTTAAAATAAGTCAACTTATTCATAAGTCACTTTCGGCAGCTTATTTCAAAAAAAAAAACAAATTATTTTTCTACATGATTTAAAAAAAAAACCCCTTTTTTAAACAAAAAGTCATTCAAACATGTTTATAAGTCAAATGGGAAAATAAGTTTCTTTTTTCAAAGTTCATCCAAATATAAAAATAAGCCAACCTAGAACTTATTTTCTAACTGACTTAAAAATAAACCATTTTTCCACAGGTCTAGTCAAACATAAAATCTCTCTTCTATTAGGCCCACCATGTGCTTATGTATTTGTGTGTTTTTGTGTTGATGAGAATGTGATTAGCAATATATGAGTGATGGACACCGAATCAAAACCCCAGATTTGATATTCCCTAAGGGCATCATAGGGCATGCATGGCTGAGAAAAGATTCAATCTTTTTGTGGTTTTGAATGGCCGCCTTCACAAAAAATTTTAGCCACAGTAACCTTTATGTGGAATTTATATTCTTTGAAGAAGTTTCTTCCTTTTTGGACGAAGGTGGGGAAATTAAATTGTTACTAGTGAGTTTAAAGCAGGAGCATGAGGTAAATTATAGAAAAAGTCAAATAGATTAAACGTGAGTGTGAAGCTATATCATGGATTCATGGCTTCTTTGTCAAGAATAATTAATGAACATCCCATAATCAATTGGGAAGAGAGGCAATAAGCATTAATTTCAGATCTAGACAGATAGATCAGTTTCCTTAATCCTCGTAAATTGAGGTTTAATGATTGAAGACAGATTGACAATAATTGGATTTTGTGAGGTGTCTATACAATTTGATAATGAAGCTTCTTGAGTGATTGACATGACATGTCAATACTCAATACACATTCACATGACTAAACTTGAGTACTTTTAAATGGAGTATTCATGTCTAAACTTGAGTGTTACTATCAAATGGGGTATTAGTTGTAAGAAAATACCTAGGTAGAAGGAAGAAGCAAATATGTAATGAAGGTTCATGAACTGATCCGCATTTTACAGAATTTTGTTGAAAATCCTTAATTGAGACAAACAGAGAAAAGAAGGGATCACATTCATGACTCTAAATAATTGTTTATTAACTTCTAAATACCACATTGGACTGTGTGTGTGTGGCAAGTGCTATGTTTTTTGCATTTGAGAAGGGACCACTTCCCACTCCACTCTCATTTGAACACAAATGCACAATCATGTACGATCTCTTCAATCGCTGGGAGGGACCATTCACTTCCTTCTAGTAAAACGTTTGTATGGGTGCACATAATTTTACTGTGTTTTCTGTTTTCAAGCTCTGTAGTTGTTTTGTTTATATTTAACATAAATAAATAAAAATACTTACTTGTCCTATCTTTGGTGTTTTCCGCTTTTTGTCCTATCTACATGCTTTCACGTGACATACTTTTTCCTTGGGTATTTTTTACTTGTTCAACGAGCTTTTTAAGTAAAAAAAACAGAGAGAGAATTCACTGATTATATTTTTTTTTTCAAAGAATGCTAGTCTATCGTTGTTTGTCATATGTGTCTTAGAAATCCACTTGTTGCATGTTAAATTTTAATCTAGTGTTAATTCTCATCAATCTTGGGATTTGGAAATACAAATTGTATTGAAGACTAACATATATCTTGAAATTTTCCATTGGGCCTTGAAAATTCACTAGTTATATATTGAATGCCTAGTACAGTAGTACACCCTCTTATCATTATTATAAGTCATCAACTACTCATTTTTCACATACTAAGGAATGGTAGTTGGTCTTAAAATTCATGTTAAATTTGTTATTTTTTCCAATTCCACTCTTCATTAAATGATGTGTTTTACATTTTCAATTTTGAATCTCCATTAATAATAGGGGTAAAGTGGGAAAAAATATTTAATGATGTGGTTTGTGACTTATATTAAGAATCATAAATTATAGGTAGTTGATGACTTATAATAAGAACTTGAAGGAGTATACTGTTGATTTCGATCATTTTCTACACATAGAATTTCATTTTTTTTGGAGGCCACTACATATGTCTTAAAACTTCCACAGGTGTCTTTAAAATGTACTTATAATATGTCTGAGTGCTAGTTTAGTTTTGATTGATGTTATTTTTAGGACTTAGAAATACTCCTTTTTGGTTGAAGACCACCAAATATGTTTTGAAAATTCCATTTGTCTCCTTTTATATTCTACTTACAATCTTCTTTGAGGGCATTTTGTTTTTTTATTTGTAATCGGTCATTTTAGTCTTTTAACCAACTAACTTGATTTCAGTTTGCCTTCAAGAGCTAAAGTGAGGTTTCACTTTTATATGGGAGCCATTTGAAGTGTTTTTTTTTTCAAAACATATGTGGTTTAAAGGGAGGGGAGGGGATGCAGGTATTTTTAAAATATCAAAATATTTAAGAGGATAAAATAATTTTGGATTGAATGAATTTAAAATTTTGAGAAGTTGTGAAGGCAAAATTTAGAGTGCCACCTCCCCCTCGTAATAATCCCCTCCCCTCCCCTCCAACCAAACAAAATCTCAAGTGAGACGGTTTATTAATATTCTCCCTAAATTAAAATAAATTCTACTCCTAAATTTTTTCGTCCTTTATATAATTTATTTACTGATTAATATGCGACTATCATTTTGGTGTCCAATCAAATTAAAGGTGATAGCGACGGTATGATCCGATTTGAGGAGTAGTGTTTGTTTTTTTGGTATTGAATGGAACATTCAATTTGATAAGCTTTCATAAAGAATTTCGTATTTACAGTATGCGTGCGTGTCTGAATAATAAAAAGCAATTTGATAATGACATTAAGTGCACCGCAAATGGTATACTCACCCACATGTATTTTTTGGTGAAATATTTGTAATATCATCACATCACGCACGAAACGATTCATCCATTGACAAACCAACCATATTCATCCATTAGAATTTCTTTTAAAAAAATACCAATAGAATTAATAAATTTAAGACGGATAATATAAAGGTGTTAATTAATGTTATTACTTATTTAGTCAAAACCTTCATTCAAATGGTCAAAATTTCCTATTTAAAATATTAGGAATTCAAGTGGTATTTTTCTGAAATATTCTCTTTAATTTATTAAGAATGGTTTTGGGTAGTAGAAATATTAGGATTTGTTCAGTAGATATCAAGAAATAATCCCGTAGGAAATGCAAACTAATATCTATGATTAACAGAATGTTTCACCATGTGGGAGGTGATTGTGTCATATCTGTTGGAGAATGAGATGAAAATTGGAAATAAAATAAAAAATGAATGCAGCAAAAGTTATCTCATAAGCAACGGAAGTCAAAAAAATCCTTCTTGTTTATTCAGCAACATAAAACGTAGGAGTACATTACACAATAGCAAAAACACTATATATATCACCATCGTGTACATAAAAAATGGAAAACCGGTTAAATAATTAAATGACTAAAAAAAAGAACTAGTCATATAACTAATCCTAAATACGTGCCAAGGAAATGTAACCAAATAGCCACTAACAGATTTCCTAATTTATTAAGCAAATAATAAATCAAGGGAAAATGCCATTTAAATCCCTCCGAATACCCAAAAGGACAATTCAGGAACCTAAACTTCCAAAAGGACCGTGAAGGAACTCGGACCTAGGGGACATTTTAAATTTGTGTGAAAAGACAAAATTACCCTCATCCTTAAACACAAATTACTACCATTCAAAGTGTAAACCCTAGCACCCACTCACCTCTCCTCCCTGCTGCAGCCTCACGTTCTCTTCTCTCCCTCACATTCTCTTCGCCTCTTACCCTTCCACCCTACCTTAACAGCCGCCCGCCTCTATCGCAGCTTTGCGTGCCTCGGCGGCTTTCTGTTGCTCTCTATTGCGGCGGAAGCCGCGGCGGCGGCTTTGGGTTGTTCTTGTTCTTGTTCTTCTTCTTCAACGTGTTCCACTCCAATTCTCAGGTTTACTTTGTGTTTCTCGTTCTTCTTCTTCGCGCATTTTTAATTTCACTTTGTGTTTCACCGTGTTCTTGTTCTTACTTTTCTCGTCCATCTCTCTAATTATCACATAGCTACCCAAAATTACTGTATACTGATATCTGATCATGATTTATCTTCTGGGTGCAAAGTAAATTTCATGTTTTTTGGCCTATGCTTTAAGAAAGTTGAGAGCTTGAATTGATTTCAGATCTGGGTATAATATAATTTGATTTTTTTTATGTTTATGTACATATATATAGTTGAATGTTGTTGTTTGCAAGTTGTATGTCCAATCTTGAAGAATTGGTAATTGTTTGTGGAAGATTGTTACTTTTATATTTTAGTCAATTCCTTTGCTTCCTATTCTGTTTTAGCCGAATTGATTATTGTGGTTGGGAGTGTTCAGACTTGCAATTTAAGTCATTGTCCAAGTATAAAATGAATTTATTGGAAGATTAATGAATTGGTGAATGATTGTCTGATGTTGAGATTATACCTTATTAAGTTTCTATTGTGATTCTTCAAGGAAATCAAGTGTATTGTTTGGAAATGAATAAATAATTGGGTGACTGATATTAGTTTAAATGAGAGGTTGTGATTCCTTTTTCCTAATTCTGTTGATTTATGCGACATATATATACAAATATGTGTTGTTGTGATTGAGTTAATAAGCATAATGACTGATGTTATACTTGTATAAATTGTGAAGCATTAAACTTTGGATTTGTACTCCTCTGATGTGTGTGTAAAGTTCTTGAATTTGAGTGATTTACCTTATTGCCTTTGTTTTGATCATTCTCCTATTGATCTTTGAATGTATAGTCCATTTTGGTAATATGACTTACATTTGTCGTCCTATATACTACATCATGTTCTTAATATAAGATCTAGTTTTTAATGGCAAAAAAAGATCTAGTTTGTAGTGCGAATTACACTACAAGTTAGATTTCATTTTCAGAACTAGAGATAGTATTTGGTATTCTAAAATTTGTCTCCTCCCTACCTTTCAAATTTCTAAAATCTAAGTTTATGTGTATGTGCAGGTGAATGGCTACGTAAGTGAGATTGACAGTAAAGCAAACCATGTTGGGGTCAATATCGATGGCATGAACTCAAGTGTCAATGAACCAGCTGCTTATATTAAAGAGAGTTAGAAGCTCAGAAGGAAGAATTCAGCATGGAGGAATGTGATGTTGTACAAGCTTGGATAGATTATGATGGAGAAGAGAAAATTGTGGATGTGACTATAGCTCCTATATCATTGCCTAAAAAGCCCTCCAAACCACTCATATCTCATACTATTGACCTTCAAGAGGTTCTACAAGAAACCATGTTTGTTGGTTTCTTAGCTTCAACTGGAGAAAGTAAAGCAAGCTCCCATTACATTCTAGGATGGAGCTTGGGTTTATGTATGAGTGGAAAAAAATTATTGATAGTTTGGGTTTATGTTAGGACAAAAACATGGAGGTGTGTTTGTGGGGCACATTTTTTTTGTGTAATGTAACATTTGAACCTTATTTGCTTTTCAGCATAAATATTGCTTACATTTTCAGTGTGTCTATCAACATTTGAACTTTGGTGTTAACATTTACACAGCACCTGCTAACAATTAAACTTTAGTGATTAACAATTGAATTTTATTCATTAACAATGGAACTTCCGTCGTTAACATTAAGATCATAATGATTAACATTGTGAACATAGATATTAACTTCGTTAACAACATCACGTTGGTGTTAACATTTACACAGCACCTGCTAACAATTGAACTTTAGTGATTAACAACTGAACTTCGTCCATTGACAATGGAACTTCGGTCATTAACATTAAGATTATAGTTATTAACATTGTGAACAAAGGAATTGACTTCGCTAACAACATAACATTGGTGTTAACATTTACATCGCACCTGTTAACAATTGAACTTTACTCATTAACAATGGAACTTCGGTCATTAACATTAAGATCATAAATATTAACATTATGAACATAGTTACTAACTTCATTAACAACATAATGTTGGTGTTAACATTTACATAGCACCTGCTAACAATTGAACTTTTGTGATTAACAACTGAACTTTGCTCATTAACAATGGAACTTCAATCATTAACATTAAGATCATAGGGAGTAACATTGTGAACATAGGAATTAACTGAAATTCGTGGCTGTCACCCAAGAGGGGGGGGGGGTGAATTGGGTGAGGGAATAAAAACTTAAACTCTTTTCGAAAGACTGCTTGTGCTCGGTGATGATGATAATAAATAATGCTATGCACAAGTCAGTATGCTATGTGATGCAAAATAGAATGATCAAGTATAAGTATATGCACACATAAATTTATCCTGGTTCGGTCACCCAGACCTACATCCAGTCCCCAGGCTACACCTGAGATTTCCAATCCACTATTCTTGTTTAAACCGGGCACAAGAGAAGCCTTTACACTTTAGGTTTTACGAGCACGGGTTCACCTAACAACCCACAGGTTTTACAACGGGTTCACCTGCAAACCTTACCGCAAGTTTTACGGGATCACTTGCAACCTTACAAACGCAAGTTTTACGGGCTAACTTGCAACCTATGGAGATTTAGAAAACCTTCTAAATGCTCCCCCTTACAAAATGTAAGATTACAATTATGTTCACTCTATGAACTGATTTTGTTAAACACTTAAGCTCAAAACTAACTCTCTCAAAGAGTGGATGATGTTACTCACTTAAGTACAAATAAATCACTCTCTAAGAATATTACATACCAAAGTCCGAGAGTAGAAGATGAGAGGAATGTAGAATAGTGTTTTTCAGATAATAGCCCTGTTCTCTCTCTTTTTTTCAAGCCCCCCCTTCAGAAATGAAGAACATCCCTTTTATACCAGTCTCTGAATATCTAGCCGTTGGAGAGGCAATAAGATCGTTTGATTATAGACGTTGGGGCCTTGTTTACGTTGTCCTCATTAATGCACAGCAGGGTTGACTTTGCTTTATCTGAAAAGGTGCTCTGACCATGCTGTTCTGTCAACACTGTTCTGACAATACTATTCTGACAAAAGTCGTTCTGACATTTGAACACTTTGTACGGTCCGACTCTTGCTTGCTGTCAGAGAGGACTTCGTTCCTCAAGCATAAGTCCAGGATGTTAAGAGACTCACTATCGGAAGCTCTCTTGCTATCTGAAGCTCGTGGACTCTAACATTTTGCTTGCTATCACATAGAGGAACTTTGTCTTCCAAGCACTTGTCCATGAATGATAAGAGTGCTTTGCTATTGGATCCTCTCTTGCTATCAGAAGCTCTCTTATGGACTCTGACTCTTGTGGGCAGTATGAGCTTTGACACCTTGAGTGAATCTTCAGATTATGTTCTCATACTCCTCATGCTTGGTAGGTAACAATGTTGTTTGAATATGTCTGTTATCCTCTTGTTACCGTTGGAAGGAACATCTTCTTAAATGCTTCAGCAGGGTTGACTTGCTTTATTTCTGAAAAGTAGTCCTGACACCTCTGCTCTGACATAAGCATTCTGACACTGCATCTCTTGAACGTTCAGACATTCTTTTTGCTTGCGGAAGTAACTTCTCATCCGGAAGCAACCTTACTGAGTGTGCTGCACTTGAACGTTAGTTTAGTAATATAATCATATAGTCTCATGCAGTGGGTGATCCCTAAATCTAAGGGGTATCCGGAAGCACTTCTACATCCGGAAGTAAATTCGCTTGATGAGGGATTTAGTTCAATATGACTTGCTCTCGCTTAGTCTATTTAATTCCACCACTCAGCGCTAGTCACTGAGCTATCGGAAGCACTTTTACTTGACGTGGTGAATTCACTGACGCTTAGGGTGAAATCTATTCTATCAGTCTGCGCCAGTCAAGATCTAACAGGAAGCAACTTCACTTGATGTTGCATTTCCGCTGACGCTCGGGGTTATATCTAGTCTATCAACTTGCGCCAGTCTAAATCTAATAGGAAGTGCTTTCACTTGGCGAAGTAGACTTACTGACGCTTGGGGTAATAACTATTCTATTGCTCTGCGCCAGTCTAAGTCTAACAGGAAGCGCTTTCACTTGGGGAAGTAGACTCACTGACGCTTGGGGTAATATCTATTCTGTCGCTCTGCGCCAGTCTAAGTCTAACAGGAAGCGCTTTCACTTGGGGAAGTAGACTCACTGACGCTTGGGGTAATATCTATTCTGTCGCTCTGCGCCAGTCTAAGTCTAACAGGAAGCAAACTCACTTCCGATTGAAACATAGCTTAGTCTTAAGATTTTGTGTACCTAATTCTCATGGACTAAGTTATTTCCCAGTGATTTACTTGCTGATGCTGGGGGATGAAAACATTCATCCGCATGCGCAAGTCCTAATCTATCCGGAAGTGATCTTACATTCTCAAGTGATCTAACTCAGGATTCTAACCATGTCATCTAATCCTTCCTAAGTGCTGATTATGTTCTCTTAAGTACTAGATCATATCATACCTTAGTCACCATCAAAACTTAAGATTCTAACATTCTCCCCCTTTTTGATGATGACAAACCCATAGATGACTAGAGAACATAATTAAACTTAGATCACTCCCAGAGCACTCCCAGAGCTATAATTAAACTTAGATATCTTATCTTACCTTTCAGCTCTAGACATCTCATGTCTCATCTCATATCTCATCTCTAGACAACTCATGTCTCATCTCTCATCTCTCTCCCCCTTTTGGCTTCATCAAAATTCAACAAGTGCAAGCTAGCCTTAATAGGGATGGGGATACTCCTAACGTTCTCCTCGGAATGGGCTTTCTACCTAATATTTCTCCCTATGTATCGTTAATAAGGATTTGTTCTAGACTATTCAATACAACGTACGAGAATTATCAAGGAAAACAATAATGATTCATGATCCTAAATGATTGTATTCGCCCTAATCATTATGTAGGATAGCTAAACATGTTTTTCAAGGATTAAGTCAAGAGCAAAACATACAAAAAAAAATTCTCTTTTTGAAGGTGAAAATTCTCTCCAAATGTAAACGATATCAAAAGTAATTTTGATCCTCTCGATTTGATTAACGTGATATCAAAAATAATTTTGATGTGTTTAAAAATGATGATTATGATATCAAATGAAATATGTGATTTTAAATTCAAATGAGATGAAATCTGATACCAAATGTAATCAAATGAGATCTGTGAGTTTGAACTTGTGGTATCAAATGAAATAATTGAATGCCGAATGAAATTTGTGATACCATATGAAATGAAATGAAATCAAATGAAATTTGTGATTTTAAAAGTGCCAAAAATAATTTCCAAACAAATTTCATCACAGCATCTTAAGAGTTTATTATCGATGACAGCATGTGACTCTCTATTTTCAAGGAATCATTAACAAGTAATGTCCATCTACTTTTCTTCTATATTAAAAATTAATCATCATAAGATCAAGAATAGAAGCATATAAGAGAGGTATGTTATCAATTACTTTTCAGCGTGTCATATAAAGGATACAGATGTGTGAGCTGGGATGATTTTCTAAGGTAGAGGATGATTTTGAGGTCAATGCAGATTGAGAAAAGCATCTTAAATTGACACCCTTACCAATGCCATGTATGTATCATATATAAGAGATGGTAAGGTGTAGATATTACCACAGATGAGGGGTCCTCATACTCTATTAGATTCAGGAATCTGAATCATACGCAGATAAGCATGCTTCCTGACATCTTCAAGAGGTGTGCTATCTCAAGTGGAAACCCCTAGCGCAAGTGCTTTGATGATTCGCTTCGGCAAGCTGAGCTACAACCACAAGCAGACATGACTGGGCAGTCACTCTACTCTTCCCATGGTTCAATAGTTGGCCTGCTATCGAAGGCGCTGATTGTTGTGAAAGCAACCTTGCTCAAACATGATGATTGGTCCTGCATATTCTTGAGGAAACAAATGCTTTCTGATGGTCAGTGAAAGAACTTAAGATTTAACATTGAAGACCATCCTCAGGACATTCAAGTCAATCTGTGTTAATCAGCACAAGTTAATAATTTTAAGAAATCATGCTTGCTAATTGGTTTAAGAAAATATGAGCAATGATTATGTGAAAACTAATTTTGAAATTGTCTATACGTTCACATAGTTTCACTATCAAGACATGAACTCTATTTACTCTCATAGATAAATATCAATGTGATAGTACAAAGAGTATCAAACAGGTGGCATATTTTCAGAGTTTCATAAGCAAGTATAGTTCAATAAATATGCCTCAAGGATGTTCATGTTAGATCATGAAGACAAGTGAATTATTAACACTATGAAATTTTGAAAAAAAATCTTCATCCTCACAAAAATGAAATACTGGAAATTTTCATGCTCACAGAATAGTTTGATTTTAAGACTAAATTCGGTTTACAAAAACAATCAAATTTCAGCATATGATTACGAGAATAATTTCCAAATATTAGCTCGAGTTCTTCTAGATATGCTCAATGTGATCTCATTGTTCTTAGGATATCAACAAGCTTGAAATTAATACAGATTATAGCATGCTTGTGATACTATGCCATGTTTTACAGATCTAGCAGAGTTTAATTCAAGGCATTTCCTAAGATTTCTAATGCATGTCAGACAAGAGAGAGACTATCCATTTAATTTCACAACAGAATATGTAAGGGATAGAAATGCTCATGTGTATCGGCGAAAGTTTCTCAGGTTTGGTATAGCCATTCCACACATCTTGATAAGAGACATTTTCGTTGTCATTCTCTCTTGGTTATATTCATTGTTCAAGCTTCAATAATCTGTGTCAACATTCTTAAACCACAAACTTGAACTGAGATCATTAGTAGATTGAGAACTTAAAGATGTAATTAAGAGGGATGTATTGTTCTCGAAACCATAGCTGCTTATGCATTGAAAAAGTTGATGCAAGAGATACCACATGAAATGGAAAATCAGAAATAGCTTTTGAGTGCTATCATGAGGTACGGTTGTCATGTAGGTTTAAAGAGGATCAGAATCTGTTTGCATTATATCAGAAAATGAATTTGATATGATAGGGTCGTTTTTACAGAAAATAAGTGTTCATCACAGATAAGGGAAATCATATCAGTTTCAGAGAAATAAAAGCTGTTGAGCCCATCATGCATTTACTAGCCAAGTGATTATTCAAGTAAAGAGGAAGGTAAGAATGATATCACCATAGCTCCATTCGCATCTAGCAGTAGCTCGCTTGATTTTGGTTGGCAATGCATGGAATCTATATTTAGAGCAGTACCAAAATCTATGCGTGACGAATGCTTATCAAGACTTGACTAATTGTTCAGATGAGGTACAGTCCTGAGTCTTGCTGAGGCTAATAGGATGGATTGGAGCTGGTGCAGAGGGATGAATTTACTTTGTGATCACTACCACTGGCATCTCTGGCCTCTTGAACCCATACTCCATACACAGCTCTTCACTCAGATTGGGTGCTGGCGCAGAGGGAGACACAGGTTCAGCAGAAGGTATCTCCGCAGGTTGATCACTCAGCGCTATCTCAAGTTTGCCTCTGAGCTAGCAGATTGTTGGGGGCACATGAATCAGATGGCTCACTGTGGGGGGAGGAGATCTTCCTTTTAGCAAGGGTCTTCTTCACCCTTGTCTTGCTGAACCTTCGGATTGCCCTTCCTACAAAATACCAGATAGTTCCTTCCTTTTGTATCCAAGTCTGGATCTGAAGGTCAGTTTGTAGGCTATATATAGTTCACATGCATTTAGATTACGTCCTATGTGTATGGCATGGTGAATCTTTCATGACTATATGCACAAGGATATACAAGGTTTTTGATCAAGATAGTCATGGACAGTATGTAGATTATGAACATTACTTATTTCTTCAAGCTTTCTTCTATGATGAATATAATGTTCACACCTTAGGATGCTTAATGTAAAATCTCAATAAGTCCATCTAACATTAGCATAGGAGATTTTACTATCAAATGCTTCGTTGCTAAGTGATCCCTTGCTTACCCAAGGAGATCTTCTATACTTATCCTTGGTTCGAAGCACTTTCTTCTGAGAGGTAGGATTCAAGAGCCTTTTCAATGATGATAGAGGAATCCACTCTCTCTTGTTCTTCTCAGGATAATTGAATGGAACTTTGTGATAGCTCATCCTTGAGACAGAACCATTGTCCCTTGTGGTGGCCGACAGCTTCTTATGATTGTACCAGTGGGTTTCAGCAGTTGCATCACCACGAGTTCTCTTCTTTGGGATAAGAGGAACTCTTGATTTTTCCTGCACAAGTAAGGCACTAGGAGGATGTTTTGGTACCCATTTGTACTTGGGTCCTACATGGTTAGCACTGGACCTTACTTGTCCTTTAGGAATCCATACAAACTTATTTCTCACATTTGAATTTCTTCTAAGACTGCATGTGTGAGAAATATGTCCTAATCTACCACAATAATGACAGATAATGGAATGATAATCAAAATGAGGCTTCCTATCATTATCATGATTAGTTTTCTTTAGAAAAGCTTTTTGTTCCTTTGAAATTTCAGTTTCTTTTGAAAGCTTTTCTTTTTCCTTCAACACGTGTTCACAATCAAAACATTTTTCAAGACATGTTGAAGTTTTCCCTACCGATAGTGGGCTAGCTATCGGAACCACTAGTTCTTTAAAAGAACCCTCGGAAACTTTAGATGTAGAAGAAGAAATTAGTTTTTCAAGTTTCCTATCTTTTTCTTTTAAGCCTAGAAGTTCTTTTGCAAGTTTACAATATTCAGTATATAACTCATTGTATGCATCTTGCAAATCAGAGAGTTCAATTTCAGATCCAGATACCTCACTTTCTGAATCTTCTAGGCAGAGATGGATACTCTCTTCACTGAAGTCTGCTTCCTCAATATCAGCTTCCAGAAGCTCATCAGTAGATGATCCACAAAGAGCACGAGTTGAGCTTTGGACAGCTGTGCTTTCAAGAGATGGGTTAGAAGCATATATCACATCAAGAGTATTCCAAATATCTCTAGCACTAGAGCAATGTTTGATTTTCTGGAAATCATTTTCAGTTAAGCCTTTGTATAAAATTTGCATTGCTCTAATGTTTAAGGAAAACAAATTTTTCTCCCTTTCAGTCCAGTTTCCTCTTGGTTTGAAATCAAAATCATTTTCAAAAATATCCCACATTTTCAAACTAGTGGATTTTATAAAACTTTCCATTCTTGCTTTCCACCAACAAAAATCAATATTTTCTAACACAGGTGGAATGGTATGATCAAAGCCTTTGGAAAACATTTTAACCCAAATCAGCCAAGGTCTTTGCACTTGAGATCGTTTGATCCTTTAAACAAGTGACCTGCTCTGATACCAAATGAAATTCGTGGCTGTCACCCAAGAGGGGGGGGTGAATTGGGTGAGGGAATAAAAACTTAAACTCTTTTCGAAAGACTGCTTGTGCTCGGTGATGATGATAATAAATAATGCTATGCACAAGTCAGTATGCTATGTGATGCAAAATAGAATGATCAAGTATAAGTATATGCACACATAAATTTATCCTGGTTCGGTCACCCAGACCTACATCCAGTCCCCAGGCTACACCTGAGATTTCCAATCCACTATTCTTGTTTAAACCGGGCACAAGAGAAGCCTTTACACTTTAGGTTTTACGAGCACGGGTTCACCTAACAACCCACAGGTTTTACAACGGGTTCACCTGCAAACCTTACCGCAAGTTTTACGGGATCACTTGCAACCTTACAAACGCAAGTTTTACGGGCTAACTTGCAACCTATGGAGATTTAGAAAACCTTCTAAATGCTCCCCCTTACAAAATGTAAGATTACAATTATGTTCACTCTATGAACTGATTTTGTTAAACACTTAAGCTCAAAACTAACTCTCTCAAAGAGTGGATGATGTTACTCACTTAAGTACAAATAAATCACTCTCTAAGAATATTACATACCAAAGTCCGAGAGTAGAAGATGAGAGGAATGTAGAATAGTGTTTTTCAGATAATAGCCCTGTTCTCTCTCTTTTTTTCAAGCCCCCCCTTCAGAAATGAAGAACATCCCTTTTATACCAGTCTCTGAATATCTAGCCGTTGGAGAGGCAATAAGATCGTTTGATTATAGACGTTGGGGCCTTGTTTACGTTGTCCTCATTAATGCACAGCAGGGTTGACTTTGCTTTATCTGAAAAGGTGCTCTGACCATGCTGTTCTGTCAACACTGTTCTGACAATACTATTCTGACAAAAGTCGTTCTGACATCTGAACACTTTGTACGGTCCGACTCTTGCTTGCTGTCAGAGAGGACTTCGTTCCTCAAGCATAAGTCCAGGATGTTAAGAGACTCACTATCGGAAGCTCTCTTGCTATCTGAAGCTCGTGGACTCTAACATTTTGCTTGCTATCACATAGAGGAACTTTGTCTTCCAAGCACTTGTCCATGAATGATAAGAGTGCTTTGCTATTGGATCCTCTCTTGCTATCAGAAGCTCTCTTATGGACTCTGACTCTTGTGGGCAGTATGAGCTTTGACACCTTGAGTGAATCTTCAGATTATGTTCTCATACTCCTCATGCTTGGTAGGTAACAATGTTGTTTGAATATGTCTGTTATCCTCTTGTTACCGTTGGAAGGAACATCTTCTTAAATGCTTCAGCAGGGTTGACTTGCTTTATTTCTGAAAAGTAGTCCTGACACCTCTGCTCTGACATAAGCATTCTGACACTGCATCTCTTGAACGTTCAGACATTCTTTTTGCTTGCGGAAGTAACTTCTCATCCGGAAGCAACCTTACTGAGTGTGCTGCACTTGAACGTTAGTTTAGTAATATAATCATATAGTCTCATGCAGTGGGTGATCCCTAAATCTAAGGGGTATCCGGAAGCACTTCTACATCCGGAAGTAAATTCGCTTGATGAGGGATTTAGTTCAATATGACTTGCTCTCGCTTAGTCTATTTAATTCCACCACTCAGCGCTAGTCACTGAGCTATCGGAAGCACTTTTACTTGACGTGGTGAATTCACTGACGCTTAGGGTGAAATCTATTCTATCAGTCTGCGCCAGTCAAGATCTAACAGGAAGCAACTTCACTTGATGTTGCATTTCCGCTGACGCTCGGGGTTATATCTAGTCTATCAACCTGCGCCAGTCTAAATCTAATAGGAAGTGCTTTCACTTGGCGAAGTAGACTTACTGACGCTTGGGGTAATAACTATTCTATTGCTCTGCGCCAGTCTAAGTCTAACAGGAAGCGCTTTCACTTGGGGAAGTAGACTCACTGACGCTTGGGGTAATATCTATTCTGTCGCTCTGCGCCAGTCTAAGTCTAACAGGAAGCGCTTTCACTTGGGGAAGTAGACTCACTGACGCTTGGGGTAATATCTATTCTGTCGCTCTGCGCCAGTCTAAGTCTAACAGGAAGCAAACTCACTTCCGATTGAAACATAGCTTAGTCTTAAGATTTTGTGTACCTAATTCTCATGGACTAAGTTATTTCCCAGTGATTTACTTGCTGATGCTGGGGGATGAAAACATTCATCCGCATGCGCAAGTCCTAATCTATCCGGAAGTGATCTTACATTCTCAAGTGATCTAACTCAGGATTCTAACCATGTCATCTAATCCTTCCTAAGTGCTGATTATGTTCTCTTAAGTACTAGATCATATCATACCTTAGTCACCATCAAAACTTAAGATTCTAACATTAACTTTGGTGTTAACATCAACACCTTCTCATCAAACATAATGGTATATTTGATATCACAGTTATTACAATCCACCTCAAGTCATGATGCAATCATCTCCCTCAAACTTTCAATGCGAATAACAACTGTAACATACATAGTAACATTTGCAACATAACATTTAACATTTTCAACATCACTATTAACAATACACAAATCTCTGTGATAATAATTACAACACAGCTATGTTGGCACATGGCCAAAAATTGTACCCTTAACCAAAATACTACTCTACACAAGAACATTCAGATTGGGTGGCACATGGTATACTGAGTGTGGATGAGAAATTTAGTATTCTTCCAAACATCTTTCTCCTTAATTAAGAGGCAAGGGTGGAGCCCAACAAGATGAAGGACTATTCCTGCATATGCCATAGGGTTCAACACAAAAGTGGAAGTAGTTAATTACAGTTTCTTCAATAGGCATGAATGAAAAAGTAAAATCAAACAGACCAAACAGAATATCAATCCCATATTCACATGTTAATTTCATTCTATTTCTTTTCTACAATCAGCCATGTCAAAAGAATCAGAAATTTTCAAAAATTTGATTTTCAAAAATTCTCAAATCATAAAACCAAAGTCTAAATTTGATTTTTATAGGTTTATGAACTCTAAAATAAAACCTCAAAATCTGATTGGAATCCTTCCTCAAATTCACTCGAACCGCACAAGGGGAATAGAACAAAGGAGAAGGAAGTTTACCTATGGTCATTTGAGTGTCAAACATGGGTTTGCTTCCTCCATCATCACTGGTTGTTGTCGTTGCAGGGAGATGAAAAGAAAAAGAAAAAGAAAATGAAGAGTGGCAGATAGTGGAGGAGAGTCGTGAGAGAGAGCATAAGGAGACAAGAAAGAAAGGAGAGTGATGATAATGATGTGGAAGAGTGAGTGAAGAAGTGGGTGACGATGAAATGATGAGGGGACGGTGGTGGGAGATGGGCAGATGGCGAAGATGGAGGAGTGGGGGAGGTGAGGGCCTGTGAGAACGAGGGATGAAAGGGATTGAAGAGAAAGTGAATGTTTTGAATGGTAGTAATTTGTGTTTAAGGATGAGGGTAATTTTGTCTTTTCACACAAATTTAAAATGTCCCCTAGGTCCGAGTTCCTTCACGGTCTTTTTGGAAGTTTAGGTTCTTGAATTGTCCTTTTGGGTATTCGGAGGGATTTAAATGACATTTTCCCATAAATCAAACAATAATTAAAAAATTAATCCATCTTGAATTAATCTTCAACACTCCCCCTTAATTCAAGACTGCAAACTCCAAGCAATTTTTCATCATTAGTTCTTCATCTTCAACTAGAAGCACCATTCTTGGGTCAGATTTGAACTCCTCTTGAATATCAAAACTATATGCACTTGACCTAAAACCAAAAACTAACATCTGAATACTCAACACACAGACCAATCAAATATGTCAGAGGCACCAAAATAGAGCTTGTCGTATCCCAAACAAAACACAGATGCAATCACCACTAGGATCCACCGGAAACAGGATGACAACTCCAAAACATCTAATCATACCAAGACAAAATAGATCTGAAACAACCAAAATCAATTCCAAAGATTGAACAAACCAGGCCAAAGCATCAAAATCAGTCCAAAGCTGAACAAATAAGATCCAAATAAATGTCCAAAACACCAAAGAATAAACAGCAACAAACTCGCCAAAATCTGGCTATTCTTGCAACCCGTAGGTTTTACTGGTTCTCCTACAACCATCGATTTTACAGGCGAACCGACAACCTTAAAAAACCATCGATTTTACAGGCGAACCGACAACCTTAAAAAAACATCGATTTTACAGGCGAACCGACAACCTTAAAAAAGCTTTTACAGGCTTAACTTCAACCTACAGGATTTTGTTCCTGTATATGATTAGAACAACCACTATCAATAAACCAAACATCATCAGTTTGCTCCTTGTCACAAAATAAGGCCATGAATAGCTTATTTTCATCATCAACGTTATCTGCAAAATTTGCTTGATTGTTCTCATCATCCTCCTGTATCTTCCAACAGAAAGCCTGTTTGTGACCAGGCCTTTTACAACAATAACATATGATGACTTTCTTCTCTTCATTAGAATCTCCTCTGTCTTGACCTCTACCTTGGCCTCTGCCATGACTTGCACGACCTCGACCCCGACCCTGACGAGTAAAGTTTTCATCTGACTTTACTTGAAAAGCTTTCTCCTCTTCCTTTTCTTGTGATCGCTCCAATCGTTCTTCATGGGCTTGCAAGGAACTCATCAGCTCATCAAATGAGTATTCGGATAGGTCATGAGCTTCTTCAATTGCGGCAACTATGTGATCAAATTTTCCATTTAAAGTTCTCAAAACTTTACCAACAACAATTTGATCAGACATAGTTTCTCCATAAGACTTCATCTTAATAACAAGAGAGAAAACTCTAGAGAGATAAGTCTGAACAGATTCACCCTTTTTCATCTCCAAATTTTCGAATTCACGACGTAAAGTCTGTAACTTTACCGTCATTACTTTTGAGGAACCTTGAAACTCCTTCTTCAAGGTCTCCCAAGCCTCAAAAGATGTCGTTGCTGCTGCAATTCTTGAGAAGATCGTCTCATCAACAGCTTGTTGAATTAAGAATAATGCTCTAGCATCCTTCTTCTTAATCTCTTTAAGCCGTTCTGCTTCATCCTCGGTTGGATCAATAAGATCCACAAACCCATCGCTCACCAAGTCCCAAAGATCTTGAGATATGAAGAGGGTCATCATTTTTATACTCCAAAATTCATACTTTTCTCTAGAAAAGATGGGTAGAAAGGGCTGTGAAGAGGAAGAACTGTTGTTCAAGTTAATGGTCATTCTTACTCTCTCACTCAAGTGTTTCCCGTTTCTCACCCACTCAAAAAAGCAAAAAAAAATGTTTGCTTTAAACCCCAAAAAGTGTTTCTCACAAATTCCCAATGGACCCAATTCACTTGGCCAAAGGATCAAGATGGCTCCGATGCCAATTTGTTGGAGAATATGATATGAAAATTGGAAATAAAATAAAGAATTAATGCAGCAAAAGTAAAAATGCAACGGAAGCCATAAAAAACTTCTTATTCAATGTGAAAAAGTGGGAGTACATCACACAATAGCAAAAGCACGATATATATCACCATCGTGTACATAAAAAATGGAAAACCGGTTAAATAATTAAATGGCTAAAAAAAGAACTAGTCATATAACTAATCCTAAATAAGTGCCAAGGAAATGTAACCAAATGGCCACTAACGGATTTCCTAATTTATTAAGCAAATAATAAATCAAATAATAATTAAAAAACTAATCCATCTTGAATTAATCTTCAACAATATCATGTTCTGTCTTAGCTTGTATGCCTAATTTGGGCAATGAATTAACCAAAGACAACCGGGACTTCGCTTCTTCCATGGTTGAATAAAACCAGTTTATTATTAAGGCAACACTTCTGAAATATTTCATGATTCTATATAACAAGTTTTTCTGCGGAATGATGGGATCAGTTTATTTTAAGTAATTTTGTGTGAAGATAAATTTATCAAATAGTAAGTTTTATCATATAAAAATAAAATGCAAAAGTATTTCCAGGTCCAAAATACAAAGTTCCGATTGTCTTAATTCACGTAAATCAAGTAACATTAGTTAAGTCAAATAATTATATGTGTCTCAAATTGATGGTAAAATTTATTCATTTTATCCATATAAAATAGTGTGAATATAAATATGTATTTATTTTTGTCATGTCTATACTCTAAGAGATAAAAACTTGTCATATTTTATATTGTAGAGGCTACTTATTTTCATGACTCCCTTAGAGAGATCGAACTCTCTATTGGGCACTTTAAGTAAGGGTGAAAATATAGTGTAAGAACCGTCCAAAATCCAAACAAACTTCAAAACTAGAAGACTCCGTGGTTTAACCTAAGGGCCTAACACGTGGCTTAATTAGTTATAGAAAAGACTTCAGTTCCAAAGGCCAATGCTTTTACTTCTAGAAGCCCATCAAAGGCCCATTAAATCCATTTGCATACAAATTAAATACTTCCCTTGTTCATTAATAGTGTAAATGCATGGTGGAAATAATAATGTAAAATATAAGACTGCCTATGATTGTATGTAAACTTTTTGGGTGCAGGGATTGCACCCAGATCATAAATAAGAAATTTAATTTCAAATAATTCTATTAACAACTCATTCACTTGTTAATGAATGTTATTATTGTAGTTGCTAATAGTATTGATTAACAACTCCTTGGGACTTCTTTAAAATTAAATATCTTGCTTGGGACTAGAGTGCAATTGTACCAACTTCTTTAGATATGAACTTGAGTTTCAAAAGGCTTGAAAGTCTATTTAAAAGTTTACTTACTTTTAAATAAGTTTAAAAGTCTATACTTAATTATAAGTATGTCTATTAAAATATACTAATTTAACTAACTTAATTATTATAATCAAATAAAAAATATGTGAATAAGACGAGAGAAAATAATTGTTTTATGAGTAATGAAAACAATATTCATGTCCCACATACGTAAACCTACCTGCTCCAAAATCGAGAGTAATAAGGCCACAAGTATCCAAAAAAAATTTTCTGGACAGAACGCAGGTATATCCAAATTGAATGCTCCAAAGAGGACTGAAATCTTAATTACTTGACCGCTTTTTCCTTCTTCTATATACAGATGCGTGTCTTGTAAAAATATGTTGGAGAATATAGTATGTTTTCTGTGTGCAGTGGCAGAAGTAGTCTATACTTCCCAATTTGTTTGGTTTCAAGATGTGTGATACTTTTTTTACTTTTCCATCTCAAGATATGTGTTATCAACACATAATATTCAAGAATACCATTTAGTGAAGTGTTAAGCATGAAATAATAACTTGATATCAATAGTATCATTGATACTCTAATATTTAAATTTAACTAATCCCTCCAGTCTTATAAAATTGTTTAGAGTGGTATAATCCGAATTTATACGAGACGGAGAAACACTCTAAGGATGTCTTATGACAAATCTAATTAAGCAGTGTTTATGAAAAAAAACTGAGAGACAACTTAGAGAAAAATATTATTGATATTAAGGAATGAATACATCATAACATCTATAGACTTTTATTGTGGTCTATATTTATAATCAAACAAATACAAAGAAACTGGACTTCATGAGCTCAGTGTATCTAGCCCACTTAAAGGGCCCAGCACTAAAACCTATACAATAAACTCTATAAGTACACCAAAATTAAATCCTCTCACTAACCCATACACTTAAATAAAATCTAATTTAAATTCTCAACAATGTCTAACCTTTTTTTTACTAATTCTGTTTCATTGCTATCCTGCCCCATTAGTTATATATTATATCATTGTATTAAAATTATATATCACAACATATTTTTGCTACTCATCTTCTCTGCCATTCATTTTCCCGGTAAACAATGGTACTTTTTTAAAAGGGAAAATTAATTTGAGGTCCCCCACAAGGGACTTAATACTAGAAAAGTCCTAAAAGTTGAAATAATTAATGTAGGGTCCCAAGGGACCTCACTTTAATATACTTGAAAATTGAAAAGACACTTTTGCCCAACAAGTTGTCACATTTGCCCATTTAGTTGTCAAGTTATGCCCATCGAGTTGTCACGGCTGCCCATTAAGTTGTCAGGTTTTTCCCTAACTTAAGAGTTTGGGCAATTAACTTAAAGCACATGCCCAACAAGTTGTCACATTTGCCCATTCAGTTGTCAAGTTATGCCCATCGAGTTGTCACGGCTGCCCATTAAGTTGTCAGGGGCAAAAGTGTCTTTTCAATTTTCAAATATATTAAAGTGAGGTCCCTTGGGACGCTACATTAATTATTTCAACTTTTGGGACTTTTCTAGTATTAAGTCCCTTATGGGGGACCTCAAATTAATTTTCCCTTTTTAAAAAGATAAAACATTGCCTTAAGTTGATATAAGAACCAAGAAGAGCCTAGAATTGGTGCAAAATATAAATCCTCAATCCAATTGATCGGTTTTATATTATCATTTTTCAAATTAATTTAACTAACTTATTAACTTGCATGTAGATAATGTAGTTCCACATGGATGTTTCAGTGAAACACGTTGATTCAAATTACTTTAGTTTTTTTAATTTATCTACATTACTTTTGTAGATCTTATATTAGAAACATAATAAAATACATTTTTACACCCCAATATTATCCAACTTTTTATATATATGTATAATATAAGCCAGTCATTTAATCATTTAATTTGTATTATATATATATATATATATATATATATATATATATATATATATATATATATGATCATATGATCGGACGGGGTATTATTTAAAAATTTCTCGTGCGTAAGAATGAAATCATTGAAAGATATAAGTCGAAGATGATATTTTGTGGGGAGGAAAATGAACAAGAGGAAGATCAAAATTGACAATAGACAGAAAGGTAGAGTATCCAGCGAATAATTGACAATAGACATCAAAATCAGTGTCACGATGGTTGCAATGTCCTTTATCTTTGACTCCTTCAAAACCCTCAATAATCCTCTCCCACCTCTCACTTCCCACTTGTGCCCCCTTTGCACCCTCGGCTCCTTTTCATTCATTTTCTTGTAATTTTCTTATTCTTCCATCATTTTAGCCAACGACATCCGTTTTTTACTTTAGAACAATTGGTGTGTGTTCTTTATAGTCTGGTAATAATCAAATGTTTTATTTAATAAGTTGAAGACTGCGGATTCAAAGCTACTTGTGATCTTAGCCTTTCACCTCGCTACTCTCATTCATATAAAGACGAGGAAAAAAGAGGATATTATTAGAACTAACAATATGAGGCAATAAGTGGAAATTAGTCAATAGTAATCCGTTGTCAAGAAAGCTTTAATGTCACTGCGTATTAGAAGATAAAATTGTTGTCAAAAGTCAATGCCTTACATAACCCATTAATAATATGCTGTAACTCTGTAAGCTCTCCTTTCAATAGGAAATTGTAAATTTCATCTCGCTTATGGTTTTACATGTGTATATGTGGTTAATTCTATGATATTTGTCAGTCTCATCTCTTCAGATTTTTCTGTTGGTCATGCTAGCAAATAGTAACATGCAGGGTATTGATAGAGATCTTACTATTGCACACATTCTCCACCACTTGTGTGTGCGAATGTGTGTAATTAGAACCTTTTCTTTTCAATTATGACTTCGTCAAACTCAAAATTAACATATATAGCTATTAGCCTATTAGTATATAAAGAAGGGTTTGTCAAGTTCCATTATTATTGAACACTACTTTATAGAGTAAGGCTTATTGCTATTTGATTCACTTACCATTAAAGCGTAAAGTAGAACAATACCGGATAAAAAGAGAATAAAATTGTTTGGTGTGCTTTAAATGATTAATCACAACTGGTCACCTCCAATTATGTACTATCTATATTGTATATAACACACAGAGATATATACATATAAATGTATATGTGTGTGTGTACTCCTATGACCCTATTTATAGGGGTAAAAAGAGAATATTTCATTTATTTCTGTTTTATAGGATATTTCATTAAATTTTTTTATGAATTACAATTTTACCCCTTTATCTATTGTATGTTGACTTTATTTGCATGTGGTGTAATAGATTTAAATGTAGGTAAAATTAAAAAAATATTAGATTTTAAGGATATGATAATGAGATTTAAAGTTTTACTTGGTTGATATGGAACATTGAAAATGCATTATGAAGAGGACCAAATGAGTATATATATACGCGGGTATTAAAATGATTGTTTTGTAAATTAAGGAGGTAAATATGGATGAATGCATGTAAGTGACTAAATCAAAATAGATTGTGAAGCAGGATGTGTAGTGGCGCGAGCATGAGTGAAGGACATGAATGGAAGGACGTTAAAGCTGGAAATTAAAAACGGCCCTTCATCGAAACGTTTCTGTTTCATCAAGGAAACTCGCTTTAAGCTGCTGCTGCTGCTGCTTTTCCATGAATATCTAATCTATTAGAAGCTATTTTTTTATGTTCAATCAAAAACACGATCAACAATAAAATTAAAGTGAAAGTATTTTCCAACGATTTCACTCTTATATTCATCAGTTGTCAAAACTCAAAAGGATTATTCATTTACTTGAATTGAGATACACCTTGTATATAAGTTGAGTTATATATATATATATATATATATATATATATATATATATATATATATATATATATATATATATATATATGAGCATATTAATCATTCTGTTTTCTTAATATGAGGTTTAGTTTATTTTGTTGAAAAATTCTCATAAAGTTAAATGAAGTAGGTTTAAATCGATTTACCTGAGCTGTCTATTTAAATTAATTTATTTTAATTAAAAGTAACATATAATCCTTTTTATACATTAAACACATAATTAAACCATATGTTATTATTAAGTGACTTTTTTTATAATAAGAAAACACCTCAACAAACTCCCAGTGAATTAGAACAACTTTTGCAATCCAAACATAAAAACTGCATTAGTTTTGGGGAAGTTCTTTGGTAATCAACCGGAGCAGTTAGACCACTTTTAGCAAGAAAATCAGTAGCTTTCAAAAAAAACAACTAGACTTAATATTTTCTATAACACCCTTAACCGTTTTCCTTAACTTTCTTCGTTCTCATCATTTCTAACTTTGATGTTGTTGAAATAGTATTAATAGGATTTGGAATAAAATGCAAAAAAAAAAAATAGAGAGAAATATGTCTATGTTTATCACTGCCATCAATTTTTAAATAGTAAAATTTTAAGAAAGAGGTTTGCATCACCCACAATCCAAGGGTAGAGCCCCTAACTTGTGATCTACTATGACCTATTCCGTTGAGCTCTAGAACATGACAAACAAACTCTTCATTTCTCTCTAGACAAGTAAGTTTCATCCAACTTCACTTAACCATGGAAAACTTCTTGAAGTACCACAACTGGAATCATAATAAACAAATAATACTCTTCATCAGGTTGATTATTATTTAACATAATAAACAAATGATACTCTTCATCAGGTTGATTATTATTTAAGATCAGAAGAATATTACATTTATAATCAAAATAAATCCATGCATTTTGTTATTATATTCAGGGGGAAAAGATAAAAGGGAGGCATGTCGACAATATGTTGGATGGGTTGAAACGTGAAAAGAAGTTTAAAATCAAAGTGACGGCTGTGTACGGTATTAATTAAGTACTTGTTATTTTTCTTCTTCTAGTGGATGCTCACTGTTATATGTCTAACTTCTTTTACGTTTTTTTTTTCTCCGTTGTCCAGTTGAAAGTTGCATGCATGCCATTAGTTATCACTTATCACAAATAAATAATTCTGCCTCGTTTCTTTTAATGAATACTTCACCAACTTACATTTATTAAACTACTACAATTAATTTCTTTCGTGAAATTCTTTTTAATAATTATTCTTATCTTTCTCATGCGTTTACACTTAAATTGTTTGATATTTATTATTGTTATCCAACAAGTGTATTATTTGAATTGCAATATCGCCTTTTGGCTGTTTAAAAAGATGAGAAGAAAAAAAATGTCAATTAGCTTACTAGTCATATATCATATTATTAAATGTATAATTTGTTACAATAAAATAGATGTAACATGTAGCGTAAAGATATCAATAGTTGATTGTTGTAGTCAATGTCTTATATATTTTTTTTCACTCTATGGATGGTAAGCTCGTAACATTATTATATTCTAAAATCTAATTAAATATGATGAGATATGTCTCATCAGTAAAAATATAAAGGACTACTACTTGTGGATCGCTCCATGTGATTAAAATGTAAATTAAAATGCCAATTTTCCTCTATGAATATATTTAAAGTACAAGATTCTCTTCAACTTATAAAAACAATATGAAGTTAATGGTTAATTAACTTCCATTTCACCAGAATGATTGCACAATTTCGAAAATTGAAGGATGATATTACTCCATTGAATGATTTGGGATGACTAATATTCATCAAGAAATATAGTTAAATGAGAAAATGACTTCAATAGTTGATTGTTGATTGTTGTAAAGATATCAATAATTGATTGTTGTAGTCAATGTCTTGTATATTTTTTTCACTCTATGGATAGTAAGCTAGTAACATTATTATATTCTAAAATCTAATTAAATATGATGAGATATGTCTCATCAATAAAAATATAAAGGACTACTACTTGTGGATCGCTCCACGTGATTAAAATGTAAATTAAAATGCCAATTTTCCTCTATGAATATATTTAAAGTACAAGATTCTCTTCAACTTATAAAAACAATATGAAGTAAATGGTTAATTAACTTCCATTTCACCAGAGTGATTGCACAATTTCGAAAATTGAAGGATGATATTACTCCATTGAATGATTTGGGATGACTAATATTCATCAAGAAATATAGTTAAATGAGAAAATGACTTTTAACCCTGTAATAATTATTTTTTAAATTAATAAGAACAACTCAAAAATTAAACTGCTTCGTAAATATGAGTTTTGAAAAGTTTGTAATATCAAATACTCCTATGTATGATTCAAAATGTGGATGATGAGATTTGGCCAAAAAATGTGGATGATGTGGGTGTTAGTGATTGAAGAACGTGGCCGAGATGAAGGGTCCACCACTTAATCAATGACACTATAATTAATGTTATCCACATGAAGCTCTTTGGTTATGCCCCACCATTTCAATATGGAAAAAACTTACCTCAAGTACTTGACCTAAATTACATCCATTACCCAATAAGAATTTGACACATGTTCAACTAACCCCATACACAACTGACACATGGATGAGAGAGAAAAGGAGGAGAAAGTGGTGTGGGTTAGTTGGACATGTGTCAAATTCTTATTGGCTTAATGGATGTAATTTAAGTCAAGTATTTGAGGTAAGTTTTTTCCTTTCAATATATCAACAAAATAAGTGACCATATACCTGGACGTACTCTAATTTGACTCTCCGCCACCTATTTCACCCCTTTTCACACATTTGTTCATCAATTCTTACATTTGTATAGTGCTTATGTGTCTTTAAATGCTAATTCAATCCAATAACAAAACGATAAATGAACATCGATTATTGAGTTAGTTACAATGATTCATTCTGTTATTTAAAGGTATTTTATCAACTGTGGCGGCATACCTTTCATGACTTTGTACGTAATATCAAGTGATGATTTATCTTTAATATGTTTCGGAGCCGGATATATTTTTGTAGTATTCATTGTTTATAATGACAGAAAATATTACTCCTTCCATCCCACAATATAAGTTAATGTTTATAAAATTGTTATATTCAAGAAAAATATTAGAAGTTATATATTGAAACCAATCGATCAGTATGTTTAGAACAAATTTTTTTTCCAACTTTGACCCTCCTATTTATGAGGAGAATAAGCAAGATAGTGATTGATGAGAAAAAAATAAGAGCGTGTATATATGGGATGAGAGATATAATATTGTCAATAAAGGTTAAAAGTGAAAAAAATATTATAAATACTCAGACAAAGAGTACTAACTAAGAATATATTATCATAATTCTGTTTACTAAACCACAAATAATATGCATTTTGCTATTATGAAATGATCAGGAGCAAATCGTAATGATGTTTCCTTGATTCTTCATTGTAAAAAAATCCGAGTTATATTACGTACAATGAGGGAATGCGTGTAAATTGAATTGGTCTTTCATCTTACAGTTGTAATCACCACTGATATAGCCCGCAATCACATACAAGTTGTTTTCAAGAGCTTGACATTCTATATGCTTTTTGATAGACTGCCACTTTAATAATGACTTTTTTGCTACTATTTCTTTTTTATTAATTAATTAGAGCAATAGTTTTCCCTAAAGGAGTGACAGCTGAATCTTTTTAATTAGTCAAGCAAGCAATCAACTTTTTAACCGACTCTTTAATTTATCTCCATTAATTCTGTCAAAATCTAAAAGCTTAGCTATCTATCGAGAAAAAAAATCTAAAAGCTCAGCTACCAGGAAGAAACATGCTATCTATATGCCCTTCCAGCCATCACACAGCTTTCTTCCATGCAACACTCGCCCGTACGTCCAGGGCTCAATAAACAATATATATATTACAAATAAAATTTAGTGAATATGAAACAATCGTCGACATTACTTGACTTAATTAATTAAACGTATATAGATTTTAGAGTAAGTTTTAAGTTTTCGTATCCGGTCAAACAAAACAAGTTATAAACTTATAATGTTTAAACATGGAGAGTGACAACATGAGAACCATGGCATAGATGGCACACTATTTTTACAACTCTTTTCAAAATAAATTTAATGATAGTAATCAATGTCAGTATAAATATATTTGGTTAAAAAAATTAATACTAATAGCAAATGTAATGTTATGAGTATATTAAATGAAATTATGTTGATTAACCTCAACAAGATTCATCATTAGATTAGTATCCATAGTTCAATAGGTTGGTAAAACTCAATTACCTATATGTGTGGACAAAAAATATGTTTACTTGTCATACTCTATTACACCTCCGGTCTATAATATAAGAAAACAAAATTTAAATTGATTTAGTCTAAAATATATATGAATTCAATTTTACATTTTTCCATTATTTAATGTGTTTTTTCTACTTTGCCGTGCAATTTTGTTTCATAGTTATTAATGTTTACATATTTCTTTTTTTTAATGATATCATAATAAATAAGTAGAGTAATATTTGGAACCAAAGAATTAAATTCAAACACCCAATTAACTTTTACATGTTTTTTTAAGATACACAACTAAGTTCTTATATTACCTATAGGATGGAGTAGTTTATAAGGAAACCTCCACTGCAAAATAAAAGAGTGTTGAAACCATCCTAAAATTGGTTTATGAAAGAAATAAATTTGTCATTCACTATTTTAGGCGGCATAGGTGGGACCAGCATACCATATGTTCAATTGACCAATCGCATACCTGCCCGGCACCAAACCAAGGTTAGGCTCCAAGGTTTATCCCACACGGCACGTGTGATTTTCATTCATCTATTACACACATCCCCTCATCTTATACTTCATTATATATCAACCCACAAAGCACCATCTCCTTCTTCATCCTCATATCACACTATACCAAAGTCCCAAACATACCAGAATTTGTACACCCTTCTAGCAGCTTCATCATTCCCCTTACTATTACCACACACACAAACTAAACCATATTCCAATCTCTTCCCTCTAAACCTGATTATGTCCGTGAATAACAATTCAGAACCCTTGGATATTTCACTAGTTCAAATTCCACACCACTTCAGATGCCCCATTTCCCTCGAGCTCATGACCGAACCCGTAACCATATCCACGGGTCAGACCTACGATCGAGCCAGCATCGAGTCGTGGCTCGCCGCGGGCAACGCCACGTGTCCCGTGACCCGAATCCCTCTCTCCGACTTCACCCTCATCCCCAACCACACCCTCCGTCGCCTCATCCAACAATGGGCCTCCTCCAATCTCACCTTTGGGCCCAACCAAATCCCAAGCCCAACCCGGCCCACCAACCCGACAACAATTCGCACCCTCCTAAACCAAGCCACGTCAGAAAGAACCACTCCTCACTCGCGCCTTAACGCGCTGAGTCAACTCCGAAAACTCGCTAATGACTCGGACACGAATCGTTCGCTCATTAACAAATCTGAAAACCTCCGCAAAACTTTACTTCATCTCCTCTTTGATTCAACCGATTCTGAATGTTTTGATTTGAAACACGAATCACTAGGGCTATTAATTCGGTGTTCACTCTCCGAATCTGACATTTTCTCGGTCGTATCAAAGCCAGAGAGAATCAATTACTTGTCGAGATTATTATTCCATTCTTCAATCGAAGTCCGAGTCAACTCGGCCGAGTTGATTGAGTCCGTACTGAGTCAAACTCGGTCGCCGGAGATGCGCTTACAAATCTGCAATGTGGGTGAAATATACGAAGGAATTGTTAATATATTGAAGAGTAGTCACGCTTCTTACCCACGTGCGTTGAAAAATGGAGTTAAGGCCATGTTTGGATTGTGTTTAATGAAGCAAACAAGGTGGAAGGCGGTGGCGGCAGGGGCAGTGGAGGTGTTGATTGATAGGATTGGTGAGTTTGAGAGGTGTGATTGTGAGAGGGCATTGGTGGTAGTTGAATTGTTGTGTAGGGTTCCGGCGGGGTTGGCGGCGATTGTAAGGCACGCGCCGGTGGTGACACAGCTAGTGAAGGTGGTGATGAGCGTGTCGGAGAGAGCCACGGAGAATGCGGTTGGGGCGTTGTTGGCGGTTTGTTCGGAGAACGAGAAGTGTCAGAGGGAGGCGGTGGCGGCACGTGTGTTGACGCCGCTGTTGTTGGTGGTGCAGAGTGAGTGTTCGGAGAGGGTTAAGAGTAAGGCAAAGATGTTGTTGAAGCTTCTTAGGGATTCTTGGCCCCATGATTATTGTGTTGGGAATTCTGATGATTTTGCATGCAGTGAGCTTGTGGTTCCCTTCTGAGTTTTTTTTTTTTTATTTCTCAAGTGTCGCAGAGAAATTTATCTGTAAATAGGACCATTTTAGGTGGCAACCCTTACTATACGAGGTTTAATCTCGAACACGAGACTTTCAAGTACACATACTATTCTGGAGAAACTACTTAATCTGGCCTAAACTAATATGGGGGACACTTTTGGGTGGCAATTCTGGCTACACAATCTTTAATCTCGAACTCTAAACCTTTAGACCTGGGTTGCCAGCTGATTTAAGCACATAAATAAGAAAATCCTGTTTCTTTTCTATATAGATTAGATCATGATTCTGTTTTTTTTTTCATTCATTCATTTTTTATGTAATAATTTTGATGGAAGTAAAGAAAGGTTTGGTTTTGTAGAGATTGATGAAATTGAATTGGGATTTTTTTTACACCTACGTTTTCATCATGATGATGATGAATAGATCTTACTTTTTTTCCTTTTGTTACAGACTAAACGGGACTAGATTAGTTTATTGGGGTTAATGAGATACTTTTTGCAAGTTTAAACTCGAATTCAAGACCTTGTTGAAGTTAGATCAACATTGATATCAACTGATCTAAAGGTTTAGTATTTAGTTTTTCGTTTATTCATTCATTTTATGTAAGAATTTTGCTGGAAGTAAAGAAAGGTTTTTAAATTTTTAGAGATTTGGCTGAAAAAAGAATTGAAGCGGAGTAGTGTTTTTGCTTGCCAGTCATACCGGTCAGTTTCTTTAGCCAACCTAATTCGAAATTAGGTTGACCCTTTACGTGTTTATCATAATGATGAACATGTAATTTATTTTCTTCGCTTTTTGTATAGGCTAAACAAATTACTATTACTGAAAAAAAAAACAAGTTGATATGAACCAAAAAGCTATTATATGTCACTTTACACAATATTATACCGGTTAACTGAAAAGATTGTAAAGGTTCTGATCAAAAAGAAGAAAAGATTGTAAAGGAAGTGTTCATATCCAAGAGGCTTTGTGATGTATATTTGAAACTTAACCCAATATACTGGAGATCAAAACACAAATAGGAACTTGAAAGAGGCAAAATGAGTTATAATTAATAATCCTTTGTATATTATTTAGGTTCAGATTCATATTGTAAAGCACATGCAAATAAAAATTGAAGTTATTATATATACGTACTTAGTGCATGGTGAACTCTTAATGTTGATTAACTTGAAATCCAAATCGGCAAATACACATAATAACCTCTTGAATGTATCTCTTTCTTTTCCATTTCCTCCACACGACCGATATAATGTGAAGTGAAGGAATTTCCTTCTGAGTTAATTTTCCATATTACAATCAAAATTACTCAAGTTAGTTGTACGTGGTGTTACGGGGGAGAATTTTTTTTGAAAGGTTTAATTCGATTAGATTGGTTCTCATTGCGATGGATTCATGTTTTTTTGGATACTCTTACCATCAGTTTAATTTAATTTTGTAAAATCTACATTCTTCTTCCAATTTAGTAATGTTGAAGTTATAAGTTCTAAAACAAGAAATAGGCAACAAAATGTAAAAAAAGATTAATTTGTACAGCTTGACATGGGAATAGTATTGCTTGGACAGGATGATTTAGCTATTTTTTATATTTGATCATTTGAGTGCTCGAGTAATTCAAATTTGAATAATTTCGAGTCAAATGTTATAGTTATGAACCTCAAACATAGTAGTCCCCCACCCCATTTAGTAATTACTACCCAAAAGAAACTTATGCAAGGGAATATGTCATGTGGGATGGTCTCATCAATATTTTTTGGGTCTAAATGTGGTATTAATTAATTGCAAATGTAGTAATCAAGAGACGATATTAAGTGACACTGTAACAAAGAAATACTAGTGCTAATGCAGCACCATAATTGCCACATTTCCTTTTCCTTCAGTCATGTCACTGCACTAGTGTTGACCATTTCAAATAACCCAAAAAATAATCTATTTAATTTCATATATTATTAGATTGTTGCCTATCGAAAACTCAATCATAGAGGGACCAATTAATTAATCAATCAATGGACTCTGATTATAAAAAAAAATCAATTTAAAGTCTATAATTCATTGAAGGAGATGCAAAAATGAAATTCACTTGTATGATACATGCACATATAATTCTTGGCTGTAAGATTTTGTCGGAAACTCTATGATTTTTGCGTGCAATATCCCTGAGTTTTAGACAAAGCTGCATTTTTTACCAATATCTCAGACAAACCCGGATTCATAGAACCTCAATGGGCGTAGACTAATTTAGACTCGAGGTAGGTGTGATACTTTTGGATGACAACCTTAATACTCTCTCCGGTCCTAAATATAAGACCTAATTGACTTTTTCTGGAAAATCCTTAAAAAAGCAAAATAAGTTAATTATAAATTGATTTACCTAATTTTTTTCCTTTAAACTAGTTTATTTTACCTATAAACTAATGAATAATCTAAAAATATATCAAATATATTATCATTTAATAACCTATTTCACAACTTTAATCTCTAAAAAAAAGTCAATTAGGTCCTATATTTAGGACTGGAGGTAGTATTAATTCTTCTCTAAGCTCGAACTCAAGGGTTTGAATATGCTAGAAAAATACCTATTTCATTTAATAACCTATTTCACAATTTTAATCTCTCAAAAAAAGTCAATTAGGTCCTATATTTAGGACTGGAGGTAGTATCAATTCTTCTCTAAGCTCGAATCAAGGGTTTGAATATGCTAGAAAAATACCCATATGAACTATGGTATGTTGCTTCTTCGATTATTTCTATATATATATAGATCATGACTCAGTGTTTTGTTTCATTTATTCCTTTGTAATGTAAGAATTTGTTGGAAAGTAACGGAATAATTTTAGTTTTGTAGAGAGATAAATTAATTTGAAGTGGTTAACTTTTTTTGCATGCATCTACATGCTTAGTTAAGAATATGAAATTTATTTACCCTTTCTATATAGACTTAAAAGGTTGATATGAACCAAAGGCAAATATTTCGGTTTATATTACACAATACCGGTTAATAGAATGGAATGCAAAGGAGAAATAGTTTATATTCAAATAAAGACTGTGTACTATATTTGGAACTTAAGCCAATAGAGGCCCGAAACACAAATAGGCACTTGAAAGAAGCAAATTGAACTACACACACACACATGTACCTATATTTAGGTATCACCTTCCAATTTAATAACTTTGAAGTTATTTAATAAGTTAAGAATCAATAAATGGCCAAAATAAGTATAAGAAGGTTAATTGTGAAGCTTGACTTTGGAATATATAGTATTCCTGGGACAAGATGATTTAGCTCTTATATTTATATTTTATTATTTGTGTTCGGAGTAATTTAAATTTGAATACTTTCAACTATTACATAGTATAATATTTATTAACGTCTAACATAGTTGTACACCACCCACCAAAAAAAAAAAAAGAATCTGAAATGGAATATGTCATGTGGTCTTAATTAATTGCAAATGTAAAAATCAAGGGATGATATTAATAGTGACACTGTAACAAAGAAATGCGAATGATGATGCTAATGCATCACCTTAATGGCCACATTTCCTTTTCCCTTCAGTCACGTCGCTGCACTAGTGTTGACCATTTCAAACTAACCCAAAAAATAAGCTTTATTTGATTATACATAATAGATCGTTACTATACCCATCGATCACTCAATCACTGTGGAACCAAATTAATCCATCAAAGGAATCTGATTATAAAAAAATCAATTCAAAGCCTATATAGTTCATCAAAGGATGCAAATGAAACTCACTTGCATGATACACATATACATCTGTATAAAGGAATCTGATTAATATATTTTCTTATATATGATGGCTTTAAGAAATGGGAATGGGCCGGGATTGCTGAAATACACACATCATCATATATGTGTATGTAGCTTTGGAATAAAAGAAATTAAAACTATAAATGTATATGTTGGAATAAAAAAGAATAAGGGCAGAGGGCATGTATACTCTTTCAATAAGAAGAGGAATGAAAACTAAAGATATATATGTACTCTTTGTATTTATTTTCTTTAGCTTATTTTTTTAAGAGTTAATGATGTAAAAAAATTGCTTTAAATTATTTTTATTTATTAATTTTTAAAATTAATTTATCTTGTTTATAAACTAACTTTATTCTAATAGCATGTAAAATTTAGTAAATTAAGTAATATATTTGATTTCCTTATTAATTAAAAAATTTAGTTGATCTTATACAAAGTATTAGATTAGGTGAAATTGTGGTGGCTACTGTTCTAATAGGCAAATAGCCTAATACTGCTCTTTCACCTTTTATAGAGTTCATATTTCCACCATAAAGAAAATGTATTTGTGATATTGATTATAGGAAATACTCCTACTACAGACAAGAGGACAGATAAATAAATGGATAACTATTAATACACTTGTATGTATACTTACATAATTCATGTTGTTGATTTATCGGATAAAAACATTCACCAACAAATTATGACTTTTAAGAGGCACCGGTACAGTTTGGGTGATATTGCCATGGATTATTCATAACATTTTTATATGTTATGGTTTTCTGGTCTTAGAAGGTACCACGTCACATTTCAACCACATAATTGAGATGTCGTATGCGGCTTTAATTTCGGCTCCATCAGCATGAGTTATCTTTGGAACATTTATTCCGTAGCTGCAATGCTTCTTTTTAATCAAACCAAATTCATTGTTCATCAAATGGTGGTCTTTTATTTTCCTTACAGTTGATTCATCCAACATACCTCTTTGCCTCTGGTTTGTGTAGTCGCGGTCTTACTCATGTGGGAAGTTGGTTGGAGTATCCTTTAATCCTTCAATTTGTCTGACGCTTTAATTTGACTCTGTTTGGGTAGCTATTTTAGTTATATATAAAGCGTTTATGTTCTTTTTATTCGATAAATAAGATGATTACATTAGATACTTTTTTGATTACATTATTACACTAGATACTATTTGATAAACTAATAGCCTTTTTAGCTAAGAAGTCTGCTATTACATTGCACGAAAGTGGAATAATATTTAGGCTAATCTCCCAATTACGCTATAAGTCTATAACCATGATCTTGCCTGTTGAATAATGGAGAAGTAATGTTGATTACTCATAACACATTGAGACATCACTTGTTGAACATTAGAAGCATCAGACACCACAAGAATGCAACACATTCCTTTAAACCATGCTAATTCCAGACCAAAAGTCAAAGTTCTAAGCTCTGCTTCGAAGCAATCATCATCAGAGGTTTTACACATGAAGTTTCTGATAGGTGTATTCTGTTATGTTCTTGTATACCTTTTTCTTTAACTCGGTTATGTATGCTGTTCTCCTATGTGTAGTCATCCCATTCCATCACAAAATAAAGGATTGTAATGTTAAAGATTAATTTCAATCGATGAACAAGTTTTCCTACGTTGAAATTTGATGCATTAAAAATGATTGGAAGGTGAGATATAGCTGTTTAGTGTCCGCTTTTGGGGGTTAGTAGAGCTGAAGGGTCATATTAATTTTCTTTGGTTAATGGATTGCCATCATTGGTAAAACGTTCAATACGTTTTAATGTAATCTATTCATTTTTTTCCATCTCTTTCTTTCATTTTCATATCACAGAACACATTACATTCTACCTATAAAATAACCTACTGATTTGGACGTATCATGTATGTGAGTTGAATATAAACATGGTGGATGTTTGAATTAATGAATTATTCAGTCCAAAAGAAACTACTAATAAATTATTCATTTCCACGTTTTTTTTTGCGATTTCGTTTTCTATTTTATATGAGTATTGATGATATGATATACACACACATTTTATATATATATATATATATATATATATATATATATATATATATATATATATATGAGTTTAAAATTATGCAAATAAAGAATCCAATGTGTTTCATTTTAGGTTTTAAAAAACTTACTAACCAAACTCATGCCCGGGCGCGCATGCTTACACTCACACTCACACACACACACACACATATATATATGAGTTTAAAATTATGCAAATAAAGAATCCAATGTGTTTCATTTTAGGTTTTAAAAAACTTGCTACAAACTCATGCCCGGGCGCGCACGCTTACACTCACACTCATTTTAATCAAGCATTTACATAAAGAATCAATCTAACAAAAAAGGATAAAAGATAAAAACTACCTTAAACTTAAGAAATAACCTTGATTATCGAATATATTTGTTTGCACTAGTGATTCAGCGATTATTTGCATTAATTAAAAGGGAAAAAGACAATAAAGACACTCAAATTGTAAAAAGAACAGATTGATCCGAGTAATTTTAAAAAGGACTAAACAATACACTTGCTCAAAATGTCATTTTACAAATTTAAAGGAAGAGACCGAATTGCCCAATGATTATTTTTTTAATAATAGAGGGGTCAACCACCACTGGTCACCAGCCCACCGGAGCCCCAACTTCGCCGACCGTTGGAACTCCAATGTTGGTAATTGATTAAAATATGTTGATAATCCTTTTTCAAAGTTGGTAAATCATTATCCTAATTTCTTAATCTTTTACACAATTCTTGGAACAAATAAAACAAATTGATAATTAGATAAAAATATGTTGGAAATCCACTATCCAAATTTTGTAATCCATTACCCTATCTTGATAATCCTTTACACAATTCTGGGACCACTAGAGCTCGACCACCGAAAAACCCTTGTTTTATTTGTTCTGAGAATTGTGTAAAGGATTACTAAATTAGGGTGGTGGATACCAACTTTGGATAATGGATTACCAATATACTTACCAACATCTTTAATAAAGTTCCCAGAATTGTGAAAAAGATTACCAAATTAGGGTAGTAGATAACCAACTTTGGATAATGAGTTAGCAACATGGTTTATTTGGTGCACGATAGCGTCAATGACGAAACTCGATCACCGGCGCCAACTTCTTATATTTGTTCTCAAAATTATGTAAAGTAATGAATTACCAAGTTTGGATAATGGAATATCAACATGTTTTGTCTTATTACCAATCTGTTTTATTAGTTCCCAAAATTGTATAAATGATTATCAAATTAAGGTAATGGTTTACCAACTTTTGTATAAAGAATTATCAACATGTTTTGACGAATTACCAACATTCAAGCTCCAATGGTGGGTGACATTAGTGGCCGACGGGCAGAGCTCCAATAGGGTGGCAGCAAGTGGTGGTTGGCCCCTCAAATATAAAAAATATCTCAAGGGTATTTTTGACTTTTCCTATAAATTTGTCTTTGGACAACTTGAACAATTGCACTAAATAATCCTTTATGAAATTACTAGGACCAAATGGTCTATTTTCTATTTGAAAGGTATTTTTTTGTCTTTTTCCTAACTAAAACTTAATATTCCCTCCGTTCCTAAATATAAAATCACTTTGGTTAATTTGGGGAGATTAAGGAAGACAATAAAATTACATGATCTTCCCAAAATCCCTTCAATTAGGGGTTTTCAATTGAAAGAGAGAGTATAAGGGTAGTTTGAGCAAAACTTGAGATAAAAAAGAAAGTGATCTTATATTTAGAAACTTATCCATTTCCCCAAAGTGATCTTATATTAAGGAACGGAGGGAGTAGTAGCTAAAATTATAAATTTATGTCAGACAATCTTATGGAATGCAAGAATGAGTTTCTAACACCAAAATCAGATTTTCCACCACATTGAACTTAAAGACGCCAACAGTCACATGAGAACAGTATTTCTTCATTGTAGCAATGCATTGGCAGAATTGGTAAACCCGATCCATTAAGCCAACTTCTTCAGAACATTACTAAAATACTCCCTCAGGTCCTAAATATAGGATCTAGATAACTTTTTTTTGGGAGATTAAAGAAGACTTAATTTTAGATGTCTTTCCAATAATACCCCTCCTTAATTAGTTTAATTCCTTAAGGTGTTGGTGAGAGGAAGATTGTGGTTAAGGAGTTGTTAAGAAGAAGAAGGGTAATTTAGGAAAAATGTGACCAAAAATGTAGTTAGGTCTTATATTTAAGACCAAAATGAAGTCTCTATCTAGGTCCTATATTTAGGACCGGAGGGAGTATAATGGTTTAAGTTAGGTAACGCCCCTGGATGATCCAAGGATCAATCATAAGGACCTACTTGTAGTGATTAATATCTGTGAAACACACAACAAAGATGGGTCCCTAGAAAGAAATTCTGAAATCTATATTCATGTAATGATGTACATTCAGAAGTTTGAGCAAAACAAAAACAATTTCACATTCTTGCCTATATTCTGTATATGGACATGTAGCAACCTGTGATATACTCTTACGGATCTACTTAGTTTGTTCTCATATGACTATAACTAAGTAGAATACTAAGAAACTGATTTGGGAGGAGTAGTTTTCCCTTGCAGAACAGACCATGGAGGCCGCTTGTTGTGTTCCTGCACATTAGTCATAACCCAAATTAATGTTCATTGTTCAGTTTATTTCAGTAACAAAATCTCGTGCATAGGAAGGGACTTCGGATTGGATCTCACTATGAATGTAAATGAGTATGTTTATGGACACAAAAGCTGCAATTCCCACTATGTACAACTGTATTGGATCAAGAGAACAAAGCTCCTATTATAAAATGAAAAAGTTTCTCACGGAACTAAGACGAACAATCTTCGTGCTGAAAAGTATCACAAAGGAAAGGTATTTCATAAATGGTTTATAAGTGTTTTATCCATTTCAAGCAAATCATGCAATGTTAGCAGTACATATGTTGTCCATTATTTCATTTCTTAAAAACTGTTATGAAACATTTGACAATCACACTTTGAATACTTATCCTAGGGGAACTTTTACATACTTCAGGTTGGGTATGGGGTGGTGACCGCACTCATAAAAAAGGGTCAACCCAGTTCAAGTCCCCACTTGGTGGGGGTGCATAGGAAGTGAACATAGTAGGCAACTTTACCCCTATTTTTTTTGCAGATAGAATGATTTGAATCCACGACTTTAGAGCCCATGACAAGCTTACCGCTGAGCCAAGCTGGTCTTTCCAGTTTATACTAAAATGGGTATAGGAGTGATGACTACACTCATCTATCAAAACAATATTTTTCAGATTAAACACCCATATTATATACTATAAAGTTAACTTCCAGATAATTAAATTACATTGCCTAGCAACAAGTACAGAAACATAGCAAATTGTACCGTAATAGAAAGATTGCATTTAAAGCTATGAACAATTATCACACCTCAATTTTTGTGACAAACTGGCAGGAGCAACACTTAACTTGAGGAGCACCAGACGGGTACATCAACAGAACTGCGCAGCTCCCACAATTGACTTGCCCAACTTGCTCAGCTGTAATAAAGGATTGTCTTACCAATATCAGATTGCCACAGCTAAAAAAACTCAAATCTAGAATAGAGTATCACGAAATACAGCTTAAAAGTAAGGAAGAAAGCATGTATGATACAGTGAACATATTATATAAATGTTCATGGCATGATTAATGTAGCCAAAAATGCATAAAACCAAAATCAAAATGAAAAGGCTGGACTTGCAGAAATGATAGAGAAAAGGAGCAGGAAAGAGAACCAACCTTCTAACACAAGGTTTACTGTCTGACAGCAAGAACACTTAACATGCTTGGCACCTTGTGGATATGAAAGAAGGCGACGGCAAGAGCCACAAACCATTTGAGCCATTTCTGTTGGAATAGCTTGCTCATGAGAAATATACAAAGTTTAATCCATTAAAAATGAGGAGAAAATTATAAAGTTCCATTATTGCTCAATTCCATAAATCTAACGATTCGGTTACACAATGACATCGCGCGATCCATGAAGTTGTCCCACCTAATGGGATAAGACTTGGTGGATATAATTGTAGTTGTAATGCTAAATTCCACATATGCAGTCATATATTCTACTTTCTCCGGTCCTAAATATAAGACCTAGTTCACTTTTTTGGAAAATACTAAAAAAGAAAAATAAATTAATTATAAATTGATTTACCTAATTTTTTCCTTAAACTAGTTTATTTGACCTATAAACTAATGTATAGTATAAAAATATATCAAATATGTCATAATTAAATAAACTATTTCACAAACTTAATCTTTCCAAAAAAAAAAAAGTCAACTAGGACAACAGGAGGGAGTATAACATTAGAGATAGACAGAACAGATTGGGCCACAGTGACTTGATGGGCAGAAAGCCAAAGATTATAGAAGCTATGTTATAAGATGGGTTGTCTTTGAAACTCTCAGAAAGTGAAAACAAACTCACATTTTTCCTTCCCAACAGTACATCCACAACATTTGACACTAAAATCTAAGAAACCATGACAAAGATGGCATTTTTATATAAATTTGATCAAGTTCCGCCTTAATTGATGAAAAGCTGAAAGCCCTCTTGTTGTTATTGACGAAACGAAACTTTTGAGTTAATATTTCCCAAAAGAGCACACAGTGTTGTTCATGGGAAAGTGAAATTAGAATATTAGAATGAGAAATTGGGTGAAGAGAAGAAGGTACCTTGGGAGAAAGAAGGAGAGAGGCGGCGAAGTTGGAAGAGTGAACACAAAAGGCACAGTCTGTTATGCTCTGCCGCCGCAAAATCGACCGCCGTCACAGCATTTATATTTATATGGCAATGACCCTATTTTATACCCAAAGTAACACCTTGGACCATCCACCACCATAAACTAACAGGTATTACACCCAAATAACCAAAGTGGTCCAAAAATACCCTCAACTGACGGTCTTCAACGTTTGAACGTTGAAGACCGTCAGTTGAGGGTATTTTTGGACCACTTTGGTTATTTGGGTGTAATATTGTACCACGTGTTAGTTTATGGTGGTGGGTGACCCAGGGTGGTTACTTTAGGTGTAAAATAGGGTCATTGCCCTTTAATCACACATAAAATATGTAGCAAAAAAATGTTAAATCTAGTCCTTTAATATTTTTTCTTAACTTAATTCACAAAAAGTATAATGGGTGATAAACCCATAATTTAACATCATTAATTTAGGTTAATTTGAATTAGTTAGAATATATTTATGTTATTTCATCAAAAAAACTATATTTATATTATTAGTCAATATCAAGATATATTTTAAATTTGAATTAATTTTGATAAATTTGAATATACTTTTTTATATACATAAAATTGAATATATTTTGTTTAGACATCGTGCGATTAAATTAATATGTTTATATTTAGGCATCTAGCATATTATATAATTCTTGTAGACATTTCTAGCATATTATCTAATTCTTATAGACATATTTTTGAACGGAATAATTCTTGTAGAAATGGGTGAGAAGATAGGAATCCAATAGAGCAGCTGAATATTAAAAATTGAAGATAAAATGTCATTAAAAACACACACTTACCCCGCCCTCACAAAACACATCATTTGATTCCCAGTCCACCCTCTCCAATCTCAAGTTGTTAAGGGCATTTGAATCTTTTCTCACAAATTTGTTAACGTATATTAGGTACTTATGACCCAATTTGTCCTTTTTACAATTTAGCAACTTCAATTATTCTTTTATCAAATGGGAAGACTTTATTTGTCTTTTTCCTTATTTTTATCTCAAAACTAATTTACTTTTCTAATAAACTAGTAAGATATAATTTAATCACGAGCAATGACCCTATTTTATACCCAAAGTAACCACCTTGGACCACCCACCACCATAAACTAACAGGTGGTACAATATTATACCCAAAGTAACCACAGTGGTCCAAAAATACCCTCAACCAACGGTCAACGTTGGAGACCGTTGGTTGAGGGTATTTTTGGACCACTGTGGTTACTTTGGGTATAATATTGTACCACCTGTTAGTTTATGGTGGTGGGTGGTCCAAGGTGGTTACTTTGGGTATAAAATAGGGTCATTGCCCAAAATTTATTTACATCTTTATTTTTGAAAAATTTGCTAATATAGGGATTGGGCTTTGTTTAGTACTTCCAATTTGTTTCCCGGGCCAAGGCTAATTCGTGTTAAGGATAAAATATACTTTTAGTCCCTATATTTGTATCAAGTTTCAATTTAATACTTTATATTTGAAAAGTACACTTTTAGTCATTTTTCTTAATACCATTAGTTTCACTCAAATTCAAAGCTAAGGATTATTTCATAATTAAATTGGGTCAAAAATGATAAATTTTGAAAATATAAGATTAATTATAACAAATATTTTAATCTAAGCATTTTTTCAATATTTAATAATCATTTAAAATTGTTAAATTAACATTTTCCTTTAAGTGAAACTAACGGTGTTAAAAAAGACTAAAAGTGTACTCTTCAAATAAAAAGGACTAAATTGAAACTTGATGCAAACATAAGGGACCAAAAGCGTACTTTAGCCTATTTTATTCTAGAACTTTAACATCAAGGTTTGATCCTTTAACTTAAATTAAACTAGGGTTGTAATAGGTCATACCTTAAACAGGTGGTCTTCGGCTTGTCATGGTCTATTTATTCACTAGATTCAATCAAGGCCTATTTACAAACATTATTATTTAAATAGGTCAGACCTACAAGCCTTCAGGTCTGACTTGTTTAGTATTAAAAAATAATATAAATTATTTTATTAGCTATTATGCACATATTATATTATTTGATATGTTTTTTAAGCCTATGAAAAGTCTTTGAGTGTAAATATCTAGACTTTGAGGCTTATTAAAAGCTCAAATTCAAATCTAATTATGAAATGTGAAAGCCTTTTTAAAGGCCTACATTGTAAGTAACCCTTTAAAAAGGCTTAGGCCTTGTGAAGCCTCAAGTCTAAGGCTGAAAAAAACCCTATATTCAGGCTTAAATCAGATCCAATTTTCATTTCCTTATTTCAGGTCTATGCCTATTTAGTAAAAGTCCGGTCTAGTCTAGTCTGATCTGGCTAATTCTCGTCCCTAACATAAACTTAATTTTGGCTTTGGTATTTGCCTTTATAAAATATGTATTTTTTGGACTAAAAACAAAATTGAGTAAAAATTTAAGACCAATATTACCGATTGAAATGTTTAAGGATTAAAATTAATAGTGAAATAAAGTTCAAGAACTAGAAGAGATAACACTACTTTTTTAAAAAAAAAAACCCAAAACCGAAAATCAAACAACTTTTGTTCCAAAATGTCAACCATATTTGAATCCTCATCTTGATTTATGAAAATATCAACCATCGCTTGCAACAAATAGTAAAATAATAAACCAAGATAAAAAAAATAATTAATCCAACAGGCCTTTTAATGCCCCTCTTTCTAAGAAGCTTTCAACTATTGCTTCAGACCTTCTATATATGTGTTTCCAATTTTCCATGGCATTACAGTATCTCACGATTGATTTTGTAGGTATGCTTAGGTATGTTTTTTTTATTTTCGTCTAGATTTGATGGAAGCGTTCCGTTTTATTTGCACGTCTTGCGTGTTTCTCAAATGGCCTTTAAATGAGACTCTGATATTGTAATTTTCACTTTATCTTGGGGGGACATTGATGCAACTAGGATGATCTTTTTCCCCGAATAGTCAGTCTAACTGTGTTGGATCTAAGTATTCATTTGAGTAAAGAATGTGTCTCGAGTTCAAAGAGTACCTACGAATAACCTATCAATAAAGTTTGCACATTAATAATGAGACTTGAACTCACAATTTTATAGGTTATAAGAACTAACTATTTAGCAGCCGAACGTTTATTGGGTAAAGAGGATAATTTCTTGTACACTAATTCTTAACTATAATTCTCTCTTCATATACAAACTATTCAATTTGTTCATATACAAACTATTCAATTTGTTCATATTCAATTTGTTCTTAACTATAATTCTCTCTTCATATACAAACTCTTCATATTCAATTTGTTCCTATTTATAAGATAAATTTAAAATTATTCTAAACTTTTTTCCAAATTAACTCTACTAATACATACCTATTAATAATAATAAACAATGAAGAGTTGAGAGTGAGATAACCGTATGTGATATTGGTAAATTGATAATATTATGTGATAATAATTAACTTAACTAATATCTTTAATATAATCTAGTAATCAAATTGGTTAATGTGCTCTTATATTAATGGACTGAGGGTGTTCATGATTACTTCAATTTTTTCTTTTTTGGGAAATATTTCCCGTTGACAGAAGTAAAGATCATTAGTTTCTTTTATATATTAATTGGCAAATTAGGACCTAATTTGGATCTTATTACCACATATCCGAACAGTTGACTAGTTTTAGAGTTTATGGTTTTCTCTCTCGTGACTCTAAGCGATCTTAGGGGCCTTACACCATACTAGATTATCAACTATGTGCTAAAAGTGAAGAGTCATCGGATACTACTATCACGTTATGCTCGCGAGGATGAGGCAAATTAAAACGTGCGTTCTAACACTGAACAACTTGAGTCGTGTGTGTGCACGTGTGTATGAAAAGCATAAACTCTTTAGGGGCTTAAGTTTTAAATTTTATCTCAAGGGCTGAAATAGAAATAAAGCTGCTGATTATGTTGTAGCTAGTGTAATGAAGGGTATATATGGTGGCGGAAGGTTGGCTTGACAGATTGTGAAACTGACTTACTGGAGAATGTATTTAGCATAGGCAGATCACCAAGTGAACACAAAGGTATGGTTTTAGACCCTGTACCTGATTTATCTCCACACTTATCAAAAGGAAAATCTTCTTCATTGAATACAACATGACGTGACACATAAATCCTTCCTGAGGGACTCAAACATTTATATCCTTTATGACTGCCACTAGGACCCAAAAAAGTGCATTTTTCAGATCTATATTGCAGTTTATGTTTATTATAAGGGCGGAGACAAGGAAAACATGCACACCCAAACACCCTCAACAAATGAAAATCTGGTTTCTTACCAAACAAAGCTTCATAAGGTGAGTTATCAATTGCAACAGTAGGTAACCGATTTATAATATGAACAGCCATTGAGAAGGCTTCCCACCAGAATTTTAACGGCATACTCGCTTGAGCTAATAAACTCAATCCACACTCAACAATGTGCCTATGCTTTCGCTCGACACGACCATTTTGTGCCGATGTATATGGACAAGAATGACGAAATATAATACCAGCATCATTTAATTGTTTCTGAAATACACGATACTCTCCTCCCCAATCACTTTGCAAAATTTTAATTTTCCTATCAAATTGATTTTCCACCATAGCTTTAAAATGAACAAAAGCAGTAAGAGCCTCAGATTTTGCACGCAAAGGATAAATCCAACTGAATCTACTGTAGTCATCCACAAAACAAATGTAATAGCAATATCCATCAGAAGATAGTACTGGAGCTGGACCCCATAGATCCGTATGAACAAGATTTAAAGGTTCAATAGCCCTTGAGCTAGACCTAGGAAAGGGAAGCGCATGTGCTTTGCCTAGTTGGCAAGCATTACAAAAATGAGAGCAATTCTGTTTTGACAAAGAAATATTACATGCAGCTAGCACCTTTTTGACTGTATTTATTGAGGCATGACCAAGACGTCTATGCCAATTATTTAAGATAGAAAGAAAAACAGTACAATCAACATTTTTCTCAGCCTTGGCAGAAGGAAAGCATGGTCCTTGAGCCATCTTGTAAAGTCCATTATGCTTCTTCCCTTTGAGTAAAATTCTGTTGGTTTTCTTGTCCTTCACAAAACATGAAGAAGAATCAAACTCAACAAGAACATTATTATCATTCGTCAATTCAGCAACACTCACAAGATTTTTCTTGATATCCGGCACAACTAAAACACGATTCAGATTAAGACTTCTTGAAGTAGAACTATTAAAAGAAGCATGTGCAGATCTTGCTACTTTTAATCTATGACCATTACCAACAGAAATATTACCTGCTTCTATGATTCCAGGCACATTCTGGTGAGTTATATGATTTGTGGCTCCACTGTCCATATACCAGTCCGGATCCTCAAGAATTGAGGGAGTTGCAACATAAGCTGATGAATCATTCTGACCAGCAGATTTTAAATTTTCTTGTCCATGATAAGATCGATCAAACCTGTAAAAACACTGAACAGCAGTGTGACCTTGACGGTTACAGACCTGACAAGTCGGTTTTGATCGTCCACCTCTGCCACCTCGATTACCACGTCCATCACGACCACCACGTTGTGAGCGTTGGCCATTAGAGTGGTTATTAAAAGAACGTTGGCCATTAGAGTAGCTATTAAAGCCACGAGAACCTCCATTAGAGTAGCTATTAAAGCCACGAGATCCTCCATTCTGTGAATTAGTTCCAGAACCACCAGAATTTGTACTAATAGCCACGTTAGCAAAAGATGCACTCACACCATTGACTGAATTCAGATGTTCAAGATGCTTTTCAAAAGTAAGCAAGCGAGTATGCATGTCAAACCAAGAAAGATTATCTTTATCAGACAAATACACAACAATCGGTGTAAATTCAGAATCTAAACCAGCAAGTGTCTGAGTTATGAGATCTGATTCTGGTATAGGACTACCAGCCATGGACAAATTGTCAGATAATGTCTTCATTTTTGACAAATATTCAGTAATACTATCTGATCCTTTACGAGTTCTTTGTAACTCATACCTGTACATTGTAATTCTTGAACGCGAAGTCGCATTCATCAATTCTGTGACAGCTTTATAGATCTGAGCTGAGTTTATGCAGTGCAAGAAATCAGACGCAACTTCTGGCGTCATTGTGCTCAACAGCCAGCTGTAAACAATTTGATCAGCGGCGAGCCATTCTTCGAAATCAGGATTCACAACTCTGTTGTTGTTGCTATCAGTAATATATTTTGGAGGAGCAGGTTTTGCTCCAGAAATGAAGCCATCCATTCGATGACCTCTGAGAGCAGAAAGAACAAGCGAATGCCATAGCAGAAAATTTGTTCGATCAAGCTTAATCGAACTTATCTGATTCAGACTGTTGAGAAGAGGAATTGTCTTCGTCTGAAGAGAGGCTGATTCACTCGAAGAAGAAGACATGGTGAAACCCTAAGTTTCTTGATGATGAAACCCTAAGATCGTAATTAGAGCTCTGGTACCAAAATAGAGAAATTAGGAACTTAAGCTCTCAGTCACTTAATGATCTGAGGCTAATATGCTTGTATTTATACTGATAAATAGCAGAAAGTCGGTTACAAAGTTTCTTACATTATAGCCAACTATATACATCCACGTGGCATAGTATCTACCTAATTACATACTAGGTAACTTCCTTATTTACACTAATAAGCCACCATCCCTTCTGAATTTTTTGATGATGGGTGACTGGAATAATGGGATAAGGAAGGTAGAAATCGAGATGGTATAGATAGTGGGGATGTGAATAGGAAAGGTATATATAGGTTGATAGAAAGTATATATATGGAAGTATATATGGTGCTGTAATGTAGTATTAGGAAGTATATATATGTTGGATTTCTTAGATTGTTTAGAAGCTGTTGTTATAGGTCTTTCGTTTCTTTTCTGATTTTACAAGGTATTAGTGAATGTAACAGTTGTTTTTGTTTTGAATAATAATATAAGGTTCATTTTACATGATAGGGACTTCCATTGGTAGGTATAAAAATTCATTTTACATGAAGGTTTGGACTATAACTAATCCAAAAGCAAAGACATTACTCAAAATGAGAATTAATAAAGCTTACATATATATAGGAGAACATTGTACTCAAATTAGTCCATGGAATCACAGATCCTAACAAGTTGACATAATTAAAAAGATCGAACACGAGAAATAAAAACGAGATGGATATTAAAGGCATCAACTAAATAAACATAAGGAAGAGTTTGATTGCTGGGTTTAATTAAGATTATCGATCAGACGACAATCTTAAGAATTTCTTCTGCAGCTTGCTTGTATATATCCTCAGCTGATAACATTGCCACAGGAAGCTGAGCCGAATCTTTCTTCACCTGCAACATTATTCATTAATAAAAAGCGTAATATCATCATTAATGTTAACTTGGACATACAAGGCATCTTTCCCTCTATTAACATAATGTAAATAAAGCCATAAATATGATAATGCAAATATTTATACTAACAAGAGCTTGAACCATATAGAATCTGCGCTTATTATCATCACATGAAATGTGAGCAGACAAAACCTCAATCTTGTACTTCTCGAAAACACAGCAGATAGCGGGCATCACGTCGCGGGTCTTGGTAGAACAAATACTGAAGTTAGCTTCTTGACCAGTAATGTTGACAACCACATTTGAAGAAGTGTAAGTTCGGAACTTTACTTCTTCTGGCTCATTACTATTACAGTTATTAGTTTCACTTGAAGTGGAGGATGATGAGTAGGTATCAGCTAGTTCGAATTCTTTTGCATCTTTAAATCTTTCCTCCTTCTTCTTTTCCAGGTCCTTCAAAGTTTCCTCCAATGTTTTTATGTAGCTCAGTGTTTCATCCACTATTGTCACCCTGTCTGCCTGCAATACACAAGACACAAACATTGATAGCATTTTTTTCTTTTGAGTTTACAAAGTGATACCATATAAGGTTAAGAGGCATCAACAAGAGCAATTCTTAAACATAATACCACTATGCTGCTAAATGCAAGAACTATATTTGAAGAGTTGAGTTTATCTTAAATATGCAAGAATAATTGTTCACATTTATCAGTCTTTTCCAAAATTATTCTTAATTTTGATGCTCCATCAAATAAGGGAGAGACCGCTGAGAGAGTTAAATCATCATATAATTAATGTGGTGCTTTTTTTTTAAAAAAAATGAACTAATTAATTTGACTAATAGATAAATTGTTTATGATTAGAGAGAAGTAAATAGGAGCTTAAGGGTTGAAGCACTTGATAAATGTACCTGAGGGGGAGCATTAGGGAGCATAGCATGTAGGTCACCAAACAAAGCTCTGATTCTGTTGCGCCTCTCCTTATCTGTGTTAGCATGAGAATTATTGTTAAGCAGTTCATCATCACTCTCTCCAGGTAGCCTTAGGGTTAGGCCCAACTTGATTTTGTGAGACATTGCTGTAGAGAGAAATAAAGTGTGTCATAGGTTGGGGGTGAAACAGCCTTATTTATAATGAAGCAAATGATCATAGCCAGAGCCGTTTATTTTATTTTTTCTCTCTCATATGTGGGACCTACCAAACGTGGGCCCTGATACATATAAGGAGCAGTCGTCTTGGCCCTTGGGTTCTTACATCCTTCACATGGTTTTTCATCTTCGGTTCGAAAGCCAATATATGATCCGTTGTAATAATACAATTATGGAAGAGACTGTCATGATGAACATCGTGGTTAGTTGTAACAGACCTGGATACGAAATGATTATTATTATAAGTAACTTCTTCCTTCACACGATTTTCCATCTTCAAGGGTTTAATTATACTAATTTTATTACTAACCATTAATATATGTCTAATAAAGGTCGGCCTACTTGGTAAAAAAATATTGATGTTTTATTGGTGAGTAATCTATAAATATCTTAGAGCGAATGTGCATTTATGATACTCAAATATTGTTATTGGAGCAACAATAATACATAACTATTTTGAGCTTTAATTTAACAATGATACTCAACTATTACCATGAGTTCATCAATGAGATTTCCTTTAAATTTGAATCAATTCCGTTAAGTTGACACTTAGGGGCAATAAGATTAAACGTGAAAAGACTAAAATGACCTTGTATTATTTGTGAGATTGTTATAATGAAAGGTGTTCAACTAGTTGTGTTCTTGGGGTCGGTGGTGGTGCTTAGATGAAGGTGATAGGAGCTCAGAAGTTCTTCATCAAGTGGAAGATTACAATAAGGATACTTTGACTTCATGTATCAACTTAACGGAATTCATTTAAGATTAAAAGGAAATCTCATTGTTGAACATAAGGTAATAATTAAGTATCATTTTCAAACCTCAAAATAGTTATGTATTATTATTGCTCATGTAACAATAGTTTTTTTAACCAAAAAGCATACTTTGGCCATTGAACCCTGAGAACCAATTAGCCTAAACTTTTCATCAAAATATACATGTACACAGTTAACACATGAACTTAGTGGTTATAACAAAATGGGAGAAAGTTATCATAACCTATATAACTTTAATCTGTTGAGGTTGCAACAAATAAACTAAAGTAAAATGAGTGTTCACATGGGAAAGCAAGGCCTGTGTATGAGTATGAATGGTGTGAACTCCCTCTACAATGTCACATTCTACAATGTCACAGTCTGGACTGGGACAAAGAGAGAGCCTCACATGGAAAGCAATATATGAATATCAGTTAAATCTCTTTGCATTGCAGTTTTTACGGAAAAAGATTACCAGATGAGTAAGCTAGCCCATAAAACGTGGTTAGTGCGCATCTGTAATTTTCAAATTTGATTTAAACTGAAAAGATTTAAACTTTTTAACACATATAATTATTTACATAACATGTTTATACTTTTTTCACCGCATGATAGTAAAGCTATAGAGATATTAAAAAAACAACTAAAAGAAACCGATGAAACTTTTTAATAGCAAGAGGAAAAGAAAGCAAAAACGATCACATATATAATAGCCGCGAACGAAATGCGACAGCCTAAACCGTGAGAACGAGGTTGTGGGAGAGAACAATATATATTATATATAATCTGAAGTGGTGGAGTTGTGTTGCGCCCTAGATGGCTAAAGTAAAAAAGTATATTGATTCTTTGACGACATTTTTTCTTAATGATATTATCAATTATTTAAGCAAACAGTTATTACGGTCCGTGTGAGTATTGGATCACAATAAATACTCATTGTTACCTCAAAATAATTATTTTAGTCATATGACATGACTTAACTATATATAAGATCATCAATTAAACACCCCTTCCCAGCTTTGTGGTTAAAAAATTATATTGATTCTACACCATCCAATTTTAATACTGACTGTTCAAATTTGGTTCTTAAACATGGACTAGCTAATTCCAATTAAGTAAATAATATAATAAATGTGCCTGAATTTTTTTAATTGGATATTTTGTTCGCCTTTAAATGTGCTAATCTTAGAAGAAAACTTTATTACTGCTGCTCTAAATTGTTTTCATAGATTTACGTATTTATGATATTTATTTCAGATCTTTTTTTATATACATTTCAGATCTATTATGAAATACATTTCTAAATTTTAGATGTCCTGTACATAATTGTCTACATTATTATATAATTCAAAGCTTAGCTTCTCGCACGTGGGTTAACACGTATGATTAGTAAAATATTATTGTAATAATCAATATTGTCTGGTTCTATGTGATGGTGGTTTAAGTTTCTACTAGATTTTATCCATGGCATAAATATAGTGAAAATCCACTTTTTGTGGTATTAATGGCAAGGCATTTAGATAACTGGAAATTGAAATTCATTGAATTTGGACCAAACAACAACTGGAGATTACATTAAAATTTGAAAAAGCAAGCACGAATTCAAAGCAGACAACACCAGAAAACACAACAAATTAAATCACAACTCTACTCGCAACCACACACTCCAAAGCTTGAACTTCTTGCAGCCACCATCAAGAACACATATACTCCAAAGCTTGAACTTCACATAGGACAGAGAAGATAAAGTTCTCTTGCCGCTCTCTTGAACATTTCCTCCAATGCCTTGCCATAAAGACTTCCATCCGAATTCTCCTCCCCATCATATGCCTGAAAATTCACCAATACAATGTTACATATTAAGTTAAACAATATTGTTAATCAAACACCTAAAAAAAATTAACCAGTTTTATAGCTAGGGGATTAGTTGATCCACCACACACTTACATAATGTGCATGAAGCTTATACATGGTTTTATACTTATCAGTTGTAATGGTGACACACGAAATCTGAATATTAAACTCGAGAAGAGCATCAGACATTTCGTTGTACAAGTCACGCTTGTCGTTGTTATTGGGAAACCATACAGTAAACAAAGCCTTTTCCCCAGAAACGTCCACAGACATATTATTTGGAAAAACCCAACTCTTATCAAACCCTTCCGGACTCTGTGGAAGAGTTTGGGCAACAAGAGCCTCCCTCCAGTTCAAATTCAGCATCTCTTCAACACGGTCTTCAAGGAACTTAATGTACTTGATAGTTTCTTCAACAATGGTCACCTTGTCTGCCTGCACAAACAAGAAGAAAAAAAAATCAAGTAAAGAAATTAAAAAACAAGAAGAAAGTGTTAGTAAACAATTATATACTCATATTATTTATACCCTAATGTTTTGAACGGTAGGGACCATCTCTTGAAGTTCAGAGAGGTGAGTCCTCATCTTCTTCCTTCGTTCTCTCGCTGCAGAGGCTTGAGCCTGACGACGACTACTTTCAACTGAGCTGAAATCTCTCTTGTTGCCTCTCAGGGATTGCTCCAGAGTGACTTCTGAGCCTGAGAGATCAGAGGAGGAGGAAGGCATGATTGCTTATGATGAGAAGGAAGAAAGTGTTTGTGAGAAGAGGTGTGGAAGGATGGGGAATGGGGAGGGCTATTTATAATAACGTTCAGAGGCTAGTGATAATGAAGGGACTAGTGACAAAAATGTGAGCATGGCTTAAAATAATGCAAAATCATATTAACCTCAAGGAACACGCACGCATGTGTGTGAAATTAGCTGGATACACACACACATTTATATGGATATTTTGATTAGATTTTTAAGTTATACTTTCTTTAATTTGTTCCTAAATATAAGATCATTTTATCTAATTTGATTAGATTAAGGATGTTAATTAAGTTAGTTACATGATATTGCCAATTTATCTTAATTATATATCTTTATCCTCACTCTTCATCTCTTGCTTAGTATATAGATATATTAGCATTATTAGGGTTGATTTGGGAAACAAATTGGGAAAATTAGAAAATGATCTTATATTTAAAAATAAATTAAAATTTAAAAGTGATCTTATATTTAGGAACATAGAGGGAATAATGTTTTTATTAATTCGATGATAAATAGGAAAACAATATCAGAACTATTGGTTTCCTACTTCAAAAATATGAGTAGACAGAGAGTTAGACATATAAATCGTTTATATCTCATTTGCAAAGTTGAATTTTGATTTTAGATTGTGTCTAATCGTCTAAAATAAAATTCTAATCGTCTAGACGAGATTTAGACGGTTTAGATGCACCTATCCACTCGTTTTTTAATATCCTTAACCTACTCTAATTAGACAAATATGTCTTATATTTAAAAGTGAAGAAAGTAATTTATAAATATAAAAAATTTTGGGTGTGTCAGCAAAAATGGCTTTCATCATTTCAACAAATAAATCTTTTGTAAACTGAAGTTGTAAAAACTGATTGCTTTGAAGTAATAAACATGTGTCGTCCACATGTCAACATTACATTCCACGTGTCAACATTATATTTGTCAGAGGGTAAAATTGGACCACTTTGGTTACTTCAGGAGTAAAATTGTATCCGATATTAGTTTAGTGTGCCCAGTGGTCCAGGGTGGTTACTTGAAGGGCAAAATAGGACCATTACCCAATAATTTAATAGAGCAAACGTATTTGCATAATATATTGAATAGTCACTTTTAGAAAGCTTAAATATGAGAAAATACTTCTAAACAAAAAAAACATTATATTCAAATAACTTCTTTTTTGTTCCTTTCTAACTTGTATTCGAGTAAAACACTCTAACTCTCTCTCTATTTTTCTTAATTACACAAACATCCACCCTATCTTCAAAACATATAATCTATTAACACCACTAAGGAATATTCTAAAAAATTATGAAAATATGTATTTTTGAAATTAATTTTTTAGAATAATTCTTTGTACTAGTTTACTCTTACAATAATAAGTCTACGATTTATCTTTCAATAATTAATAATATTTTATCATATATGTTTAAGAATATAATATGTGAAAATTATTAACAATTTGACCAATACAGTAATTTTTATGAATTTTGGTTTAAGAAGATATGCTTAAGATTTATTAATTATAGAACATACATTTAATTACAATATTAACAGAAGTAAAAAAATTTTAAAATTTACAAATAAATTATATTACATATATAATTTGAAATCATTTTCCATCAACATATGTATTTTAAATGATTATAATTTCTTCCTAAATTATTTTTTGAAAACAAATGGTGTTAAAAATCAAAATTATTGAAAATTAACATTTATAGTTATAAAATGGGTTAAAACTTGTCATATTAAAATTGATAAAATTGATGATATAAAAATACGATATTATAAATTAAAATTAATGTAAAAAAGATGTGTTTAAAAGGTTATTAAATATTATTTAGTTAATCTTGGGTGTTTGTGAAGTTAAAAAAATCTTCCGCGTTTTGCTCATAAGAATGCATCATCACTCACAATGTGATTTAAAGATCAACTAATAGTTGTAGACTTGTAGTGCATGAAAGTTCAGTTTTAAAAGTTAAAACTAGAGAGAAATTTTTGCAATATACTCCCTCCTTTCCTAAATATAAGATCAATTTGGGGAAGTGAATAAGTTTCTAAATATAAGATCACTTCCTATTTTATCTCAAGTTTTGCCAAACTACCCTTATACGCCCTCTTTTCATTGAAAACCCCTCCTCCTTTTAAAGTTAAGTAATTGAGGGGATTTTGGGAAGATCATGTAATTTTATTGTCTTCCTTAATCTCCCCAAATTAACCAAAGTGATCTTATATTTAGAAACAGAGGGAGTATATTTTAATATATAAGGAGATTCACATATATTTTCACAAGAAATTAATAGGATGTCATCGACGATTTTAATCACAGTATTATGCACAAAATTAGTCAAATTACTATTTGTGAGAAATGTCTCTTTATTTCCTAAAATATTCGTTTAATAATATGAAATGAAAAGTATTTATAAATAAAATGTGTTAATGAGTGTAGTTGATATGATAATTTAGAGGAAAAGCTGTCAATAATTTTAAAGGTTAAATTATATTTTTACTCCTTTAACTTTGGACAAATTCATTTTTTAGTCCCTTAACTTTAGAAAGTGTGTTTTAGTTCTTTTAAATTAAGACGGTTAACTTTTCTAATGAAAAATGATGAGAATATAAATTAAGATCTTGACATGAAAACATTAAAATGTTGACCTACTATTATTAAATTAAAAAATATTACAAATAATAACATAAATAAAACCCTAAGGTTTTATAAGCATTTTAATTTTTCCTAGTAAGTATTTCCTGTTAGATAAGTTAACGGCGTTAATTTAAAATAACTAAAATTACTCTTTTCAAAGTTAAGAGATTAAAATTTGATATTGTCCAAAGTTATGGGACCCAAAACATAATTTAGCTTTTTTTAAAAAAAAACTGGATTTTTTATTATATAAGAGACTAAATGCTATTTCCAAAATGCTTCATACATATTACTATTATATAAGATATTTGATTAATTAGCAACGATTGCTTTCATGTAGAAAATGATAGAATATTGTAACCAAAAAAAAGAAAAAATATATTGGAAATACACATTTTTTATTTCCCTAACTTTAGACAAGCAGAATGTCTTGTTTATTTATAATCTTGTTTATTGATTTATCTGTCATGTGTACAGATTTATGCCAAGTACGAAGCATTTCTAATATACTCTTTCATTTTCTACTTGAAAACAATCATTGCCAATTAATCAAATATCTTATATAATAGTATATGTACGAAGCATTTTGGAAATAGCGTGATTTAGGAAACAAATGAATTCATATAATAATAATAATAATAACAACAACAACAAAATAATAATAGTAATAATAATAATAATAATAATAATAATAATAATAATAATAATAATAACCAGGTATACATAGATGATAGGACCTTTGCCCTTGGATTGTGAGGTACCCAACTTCTGCCCTTAATTAGATTGTGGGTCCACCCCACCTCTTTCCTAGAATTTTCCTATAAAATTGAACACTACACAGGGAGAAGTTTCTTAAATTCCACCATGGAATCACTTCATAAGTTGAAATATTAAAATAAACTAAAACACAAAGGAAATAAAAATAAAGATATCTAAGGCATCAAATGAACATATAAAGCAACAGCTTAAATCTGGGTAGGATTCAAGAAGTAAACTGAATCATTTCAGCAGCAGCTTGCTTGAATGTATCCTTTGCTGACAATTCCCCACCTGAATCGTTGATCACCTGCAAGATTGATCACATGTATAATTAGAAATCCTTTAATTTTCATGTACCATGATTCAATCATGATTCAATAATGTAGACATTTTTCTTGGAAAAATTCAATACATTCGATATTGCTTAATTATTCCCCCATTACTCTATATTCTTTATTATTGTACATATTGGTCCAAATGCGACATACTACTATTGTGCTATTATATTATACGATATTTCCAACATATTTCATACATACCAACCAAGAAAAACGTTAAAACATATTGATCTTACCTTAAAATTTGATAACTTTCAACTTTATCCTTATTTTAATATCCAATACATTATGAAAATAAAGTTAACACTAAATAATTTAATAGTAAATGTGTAAATTCATACATATAAAAAATTTAATAACATAGCCAAAGCATTAAATTTTGTCAATTTTCACTAAACACACTTATTGATGTTATCTCATTCTCAACAATAATCACGCAAGATCGAGAATGATTGGTTAAGAGAGATCATTGATTATGATTATTTAGAAAAATATGATATAATAATCATCTTGATTAACATATTTAATTTAATCAAATTAGATTAATAAGTCATACATCTATATGAAGAAAGAGTACTAATGAAATTAATAGATATATTTGAACTAGAAGTACTTCACAAATACACTTCACATTGAACTAATTTACCATGTAGTTCACACACACATATAGATACACACATATTACTTACTTTTGCTTGAATCATATAGAACCTGCGATCAATACTGTCGCGTGAAATGTGGGCAGACAAAACCTCAATCTTATACTTGTGGAGAACACAGTAGATGTTGGTGAAGAGGCCGCGATTATTCTTGGAAGAGCAAACGTTGAATTGAGCTTCATAACCACTGATGTTGACCACCACGTTTGGAGAAGACCAAGTTTGGAAAATTACTTTTTCTGGCTTATTACCATTATTATGTGGAGTTGAAGGACCTGTAGGGGATGAGGAAGAAGCTTCTTGTTTAGCTTTGAACGTATCTCTTGAAGTACCACTGGGATTCCCAACATAAGAGACAGACGATTGAAGTCTTTCCATCTTCTTCTTTTCAAGGTTTTTCAAAGTTTGCTCCAATGTTTTTATGTAGCTCATTGTTTCATCTACTACTTTTACTTTGTCTGCCTGCAAATCAAATATAAGTTCATTACAAAAATAATAGTAGCATTTTTTAATCTGTTTAATTTACATACAAGAGATAATTACGTGAGATTGAAATCAGCGAAACAGCATAGTATTTGATAATGATTAAGATCCTTTCACTTATTGGCTTGTTTACAATAGCCTTATGAAGCCTCAAAAGTCAATTGGGACATAGCTAGTTAGTTCGATAAAATTTGCACATGGTTTTGAGGCAAAAAACTTTAAGCCTGAAAATCAAATTAAAGTGGAAGCATCTTTTCATAGCTAGCATCTGGTTTTTAACTTTTTTCCATATTTAATTTTTTTGAAACTGTGTTTCAACATATCATCTAAATAAGATAAATTTACGCTTTTTTATAAAACATATCCAAATATATAGCCACGTTATACTGATTAACTTTTACCCCATCTTTATTTGTAAAAGTAAGTTGTGACAAAGATTAATCATTTTTAATGACATCAAGTCCAAACAAGTCCTAGGCTAGCAAACAAAGATCTAATTTTCTTATATAAGTATTACTATCTCGGAATTAAAAGAATTATACTAGTATATTGAAGCACTTGATAATTGTACCTGAGGTGGAACATGAGGGAGCATAGCATGAAGGCTAGCAAACAAAGATCTGATTTTCTTACGCCTCGCCCTCTCAGCAGTATCTATATTTTTACTACCACTATTATTAGTACTATCATTAACACCCTTCTCGTTATTCTTCTCCTTCTCCTTCTCCTTCTCCTTCTCCTTACCTCTTGTTGTTGCTGAAGAAGGGTCGTAAGAACCAGAATTACCCTCCCCCATCTTTTGTTCACCATAGGAAGACATGGATTCCGAGAGAAATTAATGTGACAGGCTGATGCTGCCGAAAGAAACCTATTTATAAGAGAAAATAATAAACATGAAATAATAGGCTTAAAATTACAGTGGGCTAAAGAAGAAACAGTCTTCTTGGGTTGTTACATATCCTTCACATGGTTTTTCATCTTCATCAAAAGCTTCACTTGATTACTTTAGTATTGAGTGTCATGAACGTCGTGGCTATTCGAGGATGAGTTATAACCTCCTCTGGCGTTAACTTATGATTGTTTTTTTTAGAGGTTGCAACAAACTAAAGTGGTATATTATTGAGTGGTCACATGAGAAGCAAGCTATGGAATATGTACAAGTAGAGTATGAGTTGTGTGAAACAGAACCTCACATGGAAAGCAATAAATGTGAATATATCAGTTTACCCTTTTTGAAAATATAACTCTAAGAGGGATATGATGCTAAAAACGACTGTTAATCACACTTTCAAAAACGTCCAAACAGCAACTTCTGTAGCCTCACCATCAGAACCCAGCAAAATATGAAAGGTAGGATTATACTACCTTCGTTCCTAAATATAGGACCTAATTGACTTTTTTTTTAGAGATTAAGATTGCGAAATAGGTTATTAAATGATGACATATTTGATATATTTTTAGATTATCCATTAGTTTATAGGTAAAATAAACTAGTTTAAAGGAAAAAATTAGGTAAATCAATTTATAATTAATTTATTTTGCTTTTCTAAGGATTTTCCAAAAAAAGTCAATTATGTCTTATATTTAGAACCGGAGGGAGCATATAATAAGGGTTTTGAAGAGAGAGAACTAGTTCCGTTTATTATAATACTCCTTCCATCCCTATAACTTATAAGGCCACTTTACCTAATATAGAGAACTAAAGAAAGTAGTTGAAGCAAGTAATTATATGTGCTTTTCAAAAAAATGTCACTCTTTATTCCTCCTCCCACCTAAACTTTGTTTGTAAAAAAAGTATACAATAGGGTAAGTTTGGGAAACATAGATAAATGTACAAGACAAAGTGAAAAGTGGCCTAATAATTGACAAATTGAATCTCAAAATTGGTGTTATATTTAGGGACGAAGAGAGTAATTAAAATCTTATTAGGTTGGTATCCAAAGTTAAACTTGATATAAGTCCAAAGTTAAGTAATATATATATATATATATATAAGTCACCACTTAAACTTGTTATATGAATCTCATTACTAATTTGTATAATATTCTTTTCACGAAAATGTGTATATTGAGGAAATTTAGTCTTTCGATTCTTAAACTATTGACACAATTCTAGCTTATTAGTCCTCAGATTATGATTCACTCAGACTCTTTCCAATTTTTAACACGCCTATGACTCAATCCTTGGACTTTTGCCTTTTTTAAATTGAAATATTTATATTTTCCAACTCATCTCGAGTCATCCTATGTGGCTTGCCACATCACCAACAAGTCAGCAAAGAAGGGAGTATATTGGAGAAGAGGGTAAAAAAAAGAAGAAGCGATGAGCCAGTACAAACGGGCGATGAATCCACTCATGTCCCACTCGTTTGAGTCACTATTGTTTGCTCATGATTTTGGGGCAAAGGGTGGGTACAAATGGGAAAGAAAAAGGTGAGAAGTCAACTCCGTAAGTAGTAAAAAGAGTATAGGTTGATTTCACAATGCAGATTTTTAATATTTCAATCTCTTTGTGCACAATTTTTTTAATTAAATTTATCTTTCTTTACATAATTCATTTGGAAACAAGTGTAAGAAAAATATTATTTTTTTAAATATTTGTCATTATATTAAGGAAATGTTTACCATTAAAAGCGGCACTGATAATAGTTTATTAAACAACTTTAAGTCCTACTAAAAATGGAATAGGAAGATTAATGAGAACACTAAGTGAAGTTGTGAAGTGAGTTTTTTTTACTAACAATGTAATTAAAGATTTGGTTACTAGTAGAGTATAATGACATTATATTATCCATTTACCAAACCCACTTAATGGGGTATGTTGTATAGTTATCCAATATATTATACATGTAATTAGAGCAATATGTGACACCAACAAAGGTTGGCCTAATTGGTAAAGAGATTTGGTTCATAACTATATATAGTTGTGGATTTAAATCTCGTCGATATAAGGATCTTGTTGGTTAGTGATATGTATTTATGTAAGCCCTCTTTAAGCTTGGAAGTCTGCACTAACCTTGGTAAGCACCCGAGGCCCTGACATACTAACTCACCTAAACTTTTAATATATATAAAAAAGAGCAATATGTGACACCAACAAAACAAACACGCATCTTCCAGTCTACTCTCCATGCCCTGCTTTCTCAATGGCTTCTTTTGCTTTATATCTCAGTGGGGTGTTGTGCGAAGAGAAAGTCAAAGCAAGGTTTGGGTTTGAGTGATTGATGTGGGATAAACCATTTTCTTTGTATAGCATTAAATACTAATATAGATTCTTCGCATCAAGGAACTAAACCCTTCTGTTATATCTAACTCCATCAAACTTTGAAATGCTGCTAGATTGAGAAACCTTTGGATTAATTCATACTTGTGTAAAACATGCATGTTTATTCATAATATGATTGCCTTGTCCAAAAACTCTACTCAAATTCTGACCACACAGCTCCACCAATCTATTCTTTGATGAAAATTATTTGCCATCATGTTTTCGTTCTGCAAAGAAAATTCCCAAGGGAATTCACATACGGTCTTATTAATAGGTACCTACAATTTTCCTATTTAATTGTAAGTTCAGACAATTTTTTTTTTTAAAAAAAAGACAAGTGCAACTCGTATAAGGCATTGCTTGAACTTGAATTAAAGCAGACTAATCTATCACAAGCATGTCCAGTAGAAGTAGCCAAGGTATCTTACAGCATCCCATCAACAAGACATCAATAATAAACCTACACTTGATATGACGGTTCAAGGGTTTTTATATCATAAATGAACTGTAATTATCCATTTTTAAAGAAAATATAAAAATAGTATAAGCAGAATTCTTCTATTACCCAAACACCAATTTCTTTACTCCATTTGTCTTTTTTCACTTTTTTTTAATTTTGGGTTACCTTTCCTATCCAATAGATGGACATACCGAGTCCTTAATAAGCAGAGCAGCAAATTCAGCAAATGAAACAAAGCAAAGGTCTAGAGTCTAAAGACGGTTCCTTCAAGTTCAACCGTCCAACTGACAGAATTTCTGTATCATGTTGATAGGGCTGTTGTTTTGCAAATGGGGCACAGGTTCTTCTGCATTAGCCACTGCTTGATGCAGTCGGTGTGGAATTCATGTCCACAATCCAGTGAGGCCACATCCTCCCCATCAACATAGTGCTCCTGCAAATGCACAAATAAATGCAAGTCATTGAAAGGTAAATAACAGTTGTGAATTATGACTTATAGGCACTATTTCCCGCCACTTCTTCCGTAACAAACTGAGAAAATCACGGTAAATACCTGACAGATACAACAAGGTTCCAGATTTGTAGAAGCCTCAGTCATGAAAAACATGAAGATCCGATGTTTCAACAACTTCATGATGGTATCCTCGCTCAATCCCGTGTTCACATCTCCAATGCGCTCCTCCAATGCCAACAATTCCTGAAATCCAAGTAACACTTGAGAAAAACAACACATGGTTAACATATACAATCTTCTCCCTTCAGGGAGAGCTTAATTACCCCGCCTCTCCTCTATTAAAATATAAACCACAGGCCCCTCTCGACTTGAATATTATACTACAAGTTTACAAGTACCACCAATTGACCAAGGGTGGCTCCAAATTCTAGTGGCCAAAAACCCAATGCCACAAGTTTCCACTAAAACAACCTTCATTAACATCTTCATATGTTGAATGAATCTCTTTACGGGGGCAAATGAAAGATTTGTGACAATAAGAGTACTCTTTTTACTCAGACTTACTTGAAGCATCTTTCTCTTTAAGAAAAGTTAGTGCACATGATTATATTAGACAAAGTATAGTGAAATCCTCTCAATGAAGAGAAACGCATTATACCCATAGAGAAAGCCAACTCTTTATAGAATGGAAATCAGGAATATCATCTCTCTTCAGTGAAATATGTAAAGAAATTCAATCTTTCTTTTACCTCATAAGACATGTTATCAACATCAAGGCGCATGTCCCTGTGCCTATCATGCAGTTCAGCCATACCATGATATATGAAAGGGTCAAAGAGCATGTAATCCTGAATCAAAAGTAACAAAGCAATCATTTTCAAGTTAATTTTCTCAATTACAACCGAAGAGTATTACTAAGTTCAACTTAAAGATTGCGCTTAACTACCAGATTAGAGTTTACTTCATGCGCAACATAAAGATTATGTCATTTTTCTAGACATTCGCTTCCACTCAAGCTCAGGTGAAGGGGTCAGATTGTGAGAATTACATACCCATTACTAGGTCCAAACCTAAATTAATATAGTTCAGAGACATGAGACATATATAATACTACCTCCGGTCCTAAATATAAGACATATTTACCTAATTTTAATTAGATTAAGAATGTTAGTTAAGTTAGTTAAAATGACATAATATTACCAATATACCCTAACTATCCACCTTCACCCCCACACTCTCTCTCTCTTTTTATCTATGATTAGGGAGCATTGACTCCACCCTTCCTCTCTTCTTGTCTATCATTAGGGGGCATTGACTTCACCCTCCCTCTCTTCTTGTCTATCATTAGGGGGCATTGACTCCACCCTCCCTCTCTTCTTGTCTATCATTAGGGGCATTGACTCCACCTTCCCACTCATCTTGTCTATTATTAGGGGGCACTGGTAAGAATATTTTGGGAAAAAGTTGATAAAAGTTAGAAATAGATCTTATATTTAAGACCAAAATCATCCCCACAAATAACTCTTATATTTAGGACCGGCAGGAGTAGCTGCTAAGATCAACATCTGAACTAAGCTAAGGATAAAGTCAAATTTGCCAAATTTAAAACCTTTACTTTAACATATGTTCATGTTTTCCTAACCAGAAACAAAACCCAGCCAACTCTACTCGAGATAGCAGTCAAAACCAAGCCTCTATTATAAGAAGGGCATGAACTACAGCTTTAGCTGCAATACCCAACAAAAGGAAAAGCACAGTCACCTCAAAAGCTGTAACTAAAAGCAAACTTATCTACTCTAAAAGAAAGCCTAACATGGGAAGATGATTATTCCCAACTAGACATTCCCATTCTAAGATTTACTGATGTTTGAAAGAATGGAAAATGAGAAGCATGCACAATGAATGCATCATCAACATCAATGAACCAATGCTAATAAGTCCTCCAATACTAATTTTACAACACAAAAGGATGTCAGCAACTGTACATATATAAGCTCATAAGTGAAAGCACAAACCTCAGCTCGTAAGTTCTCACCCCTACGCATTGCACTTAAGACTTGCCGAATCTGGCACAAGAAGCAACAAATCAGTTCAGGCATGACCAGCACAATACCAAACTCATATACTAGCTCCATATGATCTATAAGATTTCAAATTATCAAAAAGTCTATAAAATGGTTGTAAGTTGTAAGAAACTAATTCGAAAATAACACTACAAAATTAGAAATTCATTAGGAAGCAACCAGAAATTAGATGACAACTTCATGGAAAATGCATGCCCAAGCAATGGTACAAAAGAGTACTAATCTACACTATGTGATCGCTACTCATATTTCCTGCCTCCATTTGTCTTGTATAATACGAACACAGCCTTTAAGTAATAATGCAAGCTATTCTGTCAAAAGGAAAAATATCAACATAACAAGTATATAATACCTCAGATATCAATCGGCGCCTCCCCTCAATGTCGACAGCCAAATCCCGCAATGAGTGGGATGAACTAAGAACTTCATCACCTCTTCTCTCCATCAATGACGCTAATCTTGAATATGATTGATGGTTGCTCATGTCTGGAGTAAAGGGAGGAGGACCAGAAGAAGTAGAAGATGAGGCAGAATGAACATTATGAGCACCAGACACAGAGTTCATTGATGGAAAAAAGGACCAAGGACTGAACTCTGGTAATCTTTGCAGGCCCTGCGTTTGAACTTCAGGGGGAACAATCCAGCTCGGACTAGGTAATGAATTGACATTTGAACTGGATCCAATCCAAAGTGTAGGAGGTGCACTTCCAGAATTGTTCATATTTCCAGATGACACATGCCAACCTGTAGGTTCAAGTCCAGATGATGAAGATTCAATAATGGGGAGCTCTATATTGTCTCTTGGAAAAATCCTCAAGTTCAATTCATCCCGATGTTCTCTCTCAATAGAGTTATAGGAAGTTGATGAACTGGCTCCTCTTGAACTAGAAGCTCCACCCCAAGGAAAAGAATGTGAGTTCCCTGGCAAACCAGGGATGTGAGTAACATGTGACTGACACTGAGGGGCACTAGAATTGGTTGCTGTAACTCCAGCTGTTAACCTTAATTCTAGAGAATCATTAACCAGGTGAGACGTAGATGTTGGGCGGGAAGAAGAATGATTAGCATGGCTAGATTCCTGTCGCCGTGGATAATTCATCCTCCTATCAAAGTCTCTCAAAGTCAAAGGCCTGTTCCCATTTGCCCTGATTCCAATCAAAGGAAATGCATCAGAAGCTATCTGCCTCATCTCATTTCTCGGGTTCAGCACTACTGGAGGATTAGTAATAGGAAAACCCTCAGAAGGTCTAGACACATTTGAAATGCCAGAAGAAATATTAGAATTGGAAGTGCCGGTAGGCCGACTACTGCTTTCAGCTTCTAGAAATGAGCTTGAACTTCCCCCATTAGACAGCTGCCCCGCAGTACTTTCAAGTGCCTTTCTCTTGCAGGAAGAACCCCAATTGACTAAAGAGCTTGGATTATCATCATCTCCCCCAACATAACCAGAGCTTCCAGATGAACTTCCTGTATGATCAAATGAAGCACCACCAAATGATGTATGCTTATTATTGAGTCCACATGTATTGTGAATACTATCACTGCTACAAGGTTCTGTCCCTTTCCCATGATTGGAAGGGCCGGCAACAGAACCCATATTTAAAGCCACATTCTGGTTTCTGTGATTGGAGCTAGAACCTTGCAAGAAGAATGGCCGAACTCTGGATTGATTTCCACGTAAGTCAGTATTCAAGCTGCCAGGGAAAGTTACATTATCTGGATCAAATTGCCGTTCTTCTGGCCTGAATACATCTTCAGTGGAAGCACCAAACGAAGACCAACCATGCTCAGCTTTTAACCCATCATTAGTGACTTGACTGTGAAGATGTACACTAGAACTAGGTTCACCAGCATTCCACCCATCAAAGTTCTGAGCATTAGGACCACTCATGCGTAAACACGCAGTCTCACCAGAGGGTCCCAGAAAATCCGACAACCGAGTATCAACTGGACTTTGCATGTGATTCAAAGAGGTCGGCTGATTTATATCAGTGCCACTAGAACTAGGCTCCTGCAGCATACTTACAATTGCCGGGAAGGACCCAAGAGTCCTTCTGTTACCTTGCATTGGAGTTCGATCTATCCAATTCCAACCTGATTTATTACCAGATAATCAGTTTCTCAACTTTCGAGCTAATAAGCGGTAAACCACCAAGGTCACAGAAATAACCTGCACAAAACACCACTGGCATTGAATGAAACTTACAGAAGTTTTCCCTGGAAGAAACTTAAGCAGATTTCTTTCCAGTGAATGTAAAGCACAGCCAAATCTTAAACACAAGATACTGAACAAGAATATCGCCTTCAGCAACATCAAATAAGAGAGATATAATAAAATCTCAAAAGCCATGGTATAATCTTTCAAAAAATAGCATCTAATTAAGAACCCATTACATGGTTCACAACAACAAGCCTGGTTTAAGATTGAAACCATAAAACAAATCCAGGTTCAACGCTAAATTCTAGGTTTTTGAGGTTCCAATGTGAAATCCAACAACAAAATCAAAACTTGCCAGATTCAAACAACAAGCATACCATCAGAAACAAATCAAACTATAAAAATTCCCATAAAACACAACAAGGCTTCAAATCAATCGAACAAAAACAAAAGGGGATAATAATAAGCAAACCTAAAGGGTAGTAAAAGTAAAACCTAGCAAATTATACACGATCCCTCAAGGCCAAACAAAAGAAAGGGATAAACTTACAAATAGGAAACCCAATCCAGAGCTATGTAGAGAGGAAAAAGCAACAATATGAGAGAATCATGATAAACAGAAGCAATAGGGAATAAAAATGGAGTGAGATGGAAGCAAATGAAACAATAGAGATAGAAAGAGAAAGAGGGAATTTACGTGACGAAGAAACTGTGAATCCAAATTGGTGAAGATGAAATCTTGTGTTCGTTTTCAGATTTTTCTCACCGATTGAAATTGAGGGTATGATTTTGATTTTGATTTTGATGACCAGAGAAGAAGGTGACAAAGGGGAGGAAGAGAGAGAGAAGGGGAAGAAAATGAGGGATTAATAAAGGAGGAAGAGTAAACAAGCGTGGTTGGTGGTTGGTGCAGTGGTTACCTCACTTCACCGCTTAACCAGAGGTCTCGAGTTCGAGCTCTGGGAATGCAGCCTGCCCCTTGGCCAGCACTTTACCCTTAAGTGGAGGCCCTGGTGCGGATCTGGATTAGTCTGAGCCCGTTGAATTCCCCGTGACATTGGGCTGGCTCAGGACACCGGATTAAAAACTCAAAAAAAATAAAGGAGGAAGAGTACAATACAAAAGAAGCATAGTAATAATGTAATAATATTAAATATTGTCCTAATGTTTAATGATCTGATTTTTTTTTTGTCTGAATTTAATTTAATAATCTAATTTAAGACTTTAGAGTTCATTTCATTTTTCATTTTCAGAGAGGGAGGTGGGGTGAGAGATAGGCGCCACTGATCGTACACGTTGCTCGCATGAGGCCATGTGGGGCCCACGTGAGGTGAAATTGGGAGGGGTGATAGTGAATTTCCCATTTCTTTAGATTCAGGATATTCCCTCTATGCCATTCCTTCCGCATCCATCATCACCATTATTATTCATCAATTATACCTTTTCCCATTATATTACAGGATTAGGAGTATTACATTCACTGTATATTTTAAATACTCACTCCAGTCCCTAACATAAGAGTTAACAGCCAAAAAATGTTTCTTAAGAAAACATGTGAATGTTAATTGAGTGTATAGAGTTAATGCTTCTTTTCCAATATTGCTCATATTTGTTATGATACATTCAAGAGAGAGAAATACATAAGCATTAATAAATATGAAAGAGAGTTAGAGGCAAAGTAGGAAAAACATATTAAATGAGGAGAGAATGTGAGATGACCTCTTATATTAGAGATTAAAATCATTCAAATTTTGCGTTCTTATATTAGAGACCAGAGGGAATATCTAATACTCCTATAGTCCTATGTTTGTGTCCGAATAGTTTCCAGAATATGCCATTACACGACCACGATTAAGAATTAAAATTGTATCTTTACACCTCAGTTGATATTTGATAAAGTCGTATTACATCCTAAAACTTCAATTGCAAAAGTAACTAAATCAAGGGCTCACTGGATGCAAATCATTGAAAATTCGTTAATACAGTATATTTTTTATTTTTTATACGTCAATATGCTACATTCGAAGAAAACTCGATTGTGAATATCTGCCTGGGCTGCTCGCATCTTTTGTCAGTGATTTTCTATATGATATGCTACATTCTAAGTAGATTTTGTTTTATATATGGTACAATACAATAATTTTCAAGCTTTTTATGGAATTTGAAAAACAGTTGGAATGACTGGCTTCACATTGAAAAAAGTGTGGCGGATAAATGGTTCACCCAAAGAACGTTCGGCCTGTCATCGAAGTAAGATGTCAGCTTATTTGAGCCAATTTCTCGAACTATTCTGGGCCTTACTCGATGAACATAAGTTGAGTCATATAATGACCTGGCCCAAACGTATGTGTTGTGCATTGTGATACTACCAAACAATACTAAATAAACATATAAAAGGAGCATGAATATGATTATTATGTATGATTTACTTAGTTTATGTCCATTTTTTGAATTTACCTCTCATATGTATGCAACCACTTCATAAAAAAGAGAGATAATATTTCATTTTAACGTATTATGCACGTATAGTTTACTATAAACATGTCATGCATTTACTTATTAACCCCCCATGTTGTGTTTTTGTGTTATTGAGGTTATCTTCTTACATACTACCTTCGGTCCTAAATATAAGACTTAGTTGAATTTTTTTGGAGAGGTTAAGGTTGCGAAATAAGTTATTAAATCATGAAACATTTGATACATTTTAGATTATCCATTAGTTTATAGGTAAAATAATCTAGTCTAAGGGGAAAAAATCACATAAATCAATTTATAATTAACTTATTTTGCTTTTTTAGGATTTTCCAAAGAAATCAACTAAGTCTTATATTTAGGACCGGAGGGAGTATCATTTTTCTCCACAAAATGGTACTCCCTACGGTCCTAAATATGAGACCTATTTTTTTTTTTCTCAGAATATGAGACCTATTTGGGGATATGTATTTGGTCTTGAATACAAGATCTCTTTCTATCTTCTCAATTTTCCCTAAGTTATCTTTATTAACGCCCTTTAATAATAAACAAGAAAGAAATGGACGGTGATGGTGAAGTAGATGGTGAGTATACATTGATAAGATCATATGATTTTGACTAACATAACTAACATCCTTAATCTAAGCAAATTACGTAAATAAGTCTTATATTTAAGATCAAATGAAGTGTAAGTAATAAGGTCGTGTTAAGTATGAGTGGGGTCCTTCTAACGAAGATTGGCAAAAACAAACCTAACTTTATTCAATATGAATGAAAATGAGAGGGAGGATGAGTAGTAGCTAGACCTCTCACATGTGTGTGTCCATATATGTGTGTTTAATTTGATTGATTAGTTATAGTTAGATTGATCTACATGTGTTGTGAGTAGTGTGTGTGTGTTATGGATCTTTACACATATATTTGTTTTTAACTGAATGTCAATCAGGAACTAGTACAAATGAAAGATAAGGTAAATTAATGTCTCTTATCAAGAAAACAAAATGTTATTTCTTAGAAACGATGTCTCCAATTATATATTAGAGGATTTTTGTTCTCTGACTAAAGAAATGAGAAGTCAGTTCTTAGAGAAACATAGTCTCTTTTTTTATAATTTATGACATTATTAGAATTTTGACATTCAATGCCTATTATTTATAGTCGTGTTTAAAGTTTAATTTTCCACTTCATTTATATTGACGTTTTGCAAAAATACATGGAAATTTAAAAATAAAGGACATGAAAACCATTTTCTACAAATAATGATGAATACGAGACTCTCCTCTCCTTGCTTAACTTTTTAAAAAAGGAGAACAAAGGAGACAAGTTTCGGATGAAACTATCATCCTATCACTCTCCTAAAGGGATGTCACTTATGTATACCTTGTTAAAACAACTTCTTCTTTTTTTATCGAGATATAAACAACTTCATAAACCATTGCTCTTTCCGTATACCACCATTTTTTGCCATTTATTATATAATATAAAAAATCGTGTAACAGAAAATTTTATTAACATGAATGATATGGATTCTCATCATTATTATAAGTGTTTGGAATTCATATCTCTACTCTTGTATATAAAATAAATCTAATTTTGGTGCTTGCACATTTTCCCTCCATATGTCAAAAGGAGAGTTATATCGGTTTCATCAATGACTCTTTAAATATTCATGGTCCTATTTATAGGGTAGAAAGAGAAGGTTTTATTTGATCATATAAATAAGTCACATCATTAAATATTTGATTTGAATGTACAAGTTTACCTCTATTTCATTTATTATATGTTGACTTTAATTTCATGTGATATAATAGATACTCCTGTGGTTCTATTAATAGGGCACAAATTAAGTGTAAAAAATGTACTATTTATAAGATACATGATTCAATTTTTATATAGGTGTACAAAATTACCCCTCTTAAATTAATGATATTATTTTAGGAAAAAACTTACCTCCATTTCCTTACCTCCATTTCCTCCATTTCCCCAATCAAAATTTGACATGTGTCCAACTCAACACATCAACATCTCTCTCCTCCATCTCATCTCTCCACCTCACCATTCCCAAACTCATCTCTTTCATTCTCAATTGGAAAAAAAAGACCTCCCTCCTCCCATAGCAATAGGGACCCTCCTCCCTATCGGTCCAAAAATTTTTGTTACATCAAAACACACAATTGTATGCATTTGCACTGTACACTGTACAATGATACGAATATAGAGTACTTGCTTTACCGTGGATCTTCCATAAAATCATAGCATCTCAATTTCAAAATGAGAAAAACATAATTATACACATGACTATACACTTGGTTGAATAAATCTGGTGTATAGTCAAAGCAAATAAATCCAAGAGGTGAGGGAAGGGTTCAATAAAATACATCTCAAGTTCGCATAAATCTGGTTCAATAAAATCCAAAGAAATCCGAGAGGTGAGGAGGGCCGTCGAGAACTCCGGCCGCCGCGGGATGGGTCACGCTAGCCGACGGGATAGGGAGGAGGGTGCCGATTGTTATGGGGAGGATTGATGTCGTTTTCTTTTTCAATTGTGAATAGGGTTTGGGAATGAAAGAGATGAGTTTGGGAATGGTGAGGTGGATAGATGAGATGGAGGAGAGAGATGTTGATGTGTTAAGTTGGACACTTGTCAAATTTTGATTGGGGAAATGGAGGAAATGGAGTTAAGGAAATGGAGGTAAGTTTTTTCCATTATTTTATGTGTACAATTTTCTCTCTCCCATGTGACTTCAAATTTGTCATTTTCCGTAATTCTTATTTCTCTTCATCTCCCTAAGTTTTTATTCCCTATGTCCTTTGGACTTTTAAAAACTTGCAATCGTCTTTTCATGTTTTATCCGAAGTTTCTGCATGTTTTAGATAGCCATTTATATTGTTGTAATTCTCTTGAATCAACCCGCCATTTTTTATATTCTATTTGGTTCCCCGCCTTAATACTTTTTGAAGCCGTGTTTCATAGCATGATCTTTGACATCATTAACTTGATCAATCATCGATTGATTTGTTAAGTATATTTAAGTCATTGGTTAGCATAGCAAGAAGTAGTGCATTGGACTTTTGTTTTATATATTACTTATATATCACTCATCAAAACACGTTATAAATGTATGTATTTATTTGCCCCTGTGTCATGACGAAGCTACAGAGAATGATGAGTGAAATAATAATAATAAAAATTAACGGTGAATGACACTTTTGCCTCAGTTTTGAAATTTTATGAGTAGTTTTCCTCCAAAAACATTTACATATATAGGTTTTTTTGCATCATCGTAACAATTACATACATGAGCATTTTGACACTTTAAGTCTTTAACCTAAATACTCCTATTAATTAGGGTACATTTGGAAAGTTTCTATATTTTAATGTAGATTTAATGAGGTTTAAGGTTGTTATTGGCATGTGTGAAACCTCTATGAATGTCCTATAAATAGGGCATAAGGAATATTAAATATGAGTAGAATAATAGATTTATTGGATTTTAATAGACAATTAATGAGATTTAAGATTTTCCTTATTAATGTAATGTATGTGAAAGATTGTAATAAAAAAAATGTATGTGAAAGATATTTGAAGTAAATAAACCACGATCTAAATAAGACTAGAGAAGTACTAATTAAAGGATGTTATAATAATAAAAACAATGAATTAATGGTCCAAAAATAAAGGCATTGGTTTATTTTTTTGTAACAAAAAAAATACTATTGAGATGTTTTTTTAATTTTCTCTATAAAAAAAACGTTTGACTATCAGAAAAATGAAAATAAAATCTGAATAAAAGAGAATCGATCCCACTCCCACATTTAACAAGTTTTTAACCACTGAGATGAGTATAATGAGAATGTTCCATGTTTGAGCACAATGCGAAAATATAATTTTGATGGTATGTTAACTAACAGTATATCTGTGATATATATTTAAAATCAGTAACAATTTAATATGATACTAGAAGTTTAGTTGAATATTACCTTTTTTTTAAAAAAAAAAAACAGGCACATGCCCGTGAGGCCGTGCTCATTTAAGACTGGACAAGTTTTGTCATCCCATTCGTTATAAGTTGTGACAAGCATGGGCTAGCCCGTGTCCATTAAGAAGAAAGTGAGTGGGTTGTTGGCTGACCCAAAAAGCTCATCTAACCCAATGCACAAACATACTTTGCATAAAAAATCCATTTCCTTCCTTTGTCAAACCAAATAGAACTTACTATACCCTTAAATAGGGTTGTCTGAATTCCGGGTCCCATTCCCAGAAGGTCGGGAATGGTTTCTTTCCCAGTCCTAGGAATTCTGGCTCCCAGCAGGACCGAGAAAGGGACTGGGAATTCTTTTTTTGATAATAGAATTTTACGAAAGGGGTTGAGCTCACCCACAATCCAAGGGCAGAGAAATTAACGTATGACCGTCTGACTCAACCCATCCCAGCGCTGTAGGCTTGAACTGAGATATTTTTTTACCGTAGACAACCTGCACTGCGAATATACCTTCCCAAGCGCCGCGATGAAGACACAACTAAGTGCACTTCCTAGGATCGAACTCGCGACTAGGTGGACAACCCGACACTCATTGTTCACTCCCTGCCACTGAACCCACAGAACGATGGGTAATGGGACTGGGAATTCCCCATACTACATATTACAAGAAATTAAAAAAAAATGTGGGCTGTTTTCTGTTTTTCCCCCAACCTGGCTAAAAAGAGAATAAATTTACAAACATATGTCATACCGCAGCAGATATATAAAGATGATGCTCAAAAAACTTCCGTTGTTTACACTTTTTTGTGAATGCCAGCAAGATCAAAGTAACTTCAATTTTCTTAACCCCTATACTAGATTTGAGATAGACTACGAACTATGACACATAATTTTCCATTAATATCATTTTGCTTGTTATAAGAATAAGAAATCATGATTTGATGCTTTTTTTTATTGGGTATAAACTGTATCTGATGTATAATGTCTTAATGAACATGGCGTATCTATTTGCATGGGAAGTTTGTTATTTTAGTTCAGTTTTACATGGACATAAAAATAAAAATAACATGACCCTCCAGAACTATTTCATAATGTATCTTTCTTCACTGCTCAGTAAGATGAAATTAACAACCACTTAATAATATATGAATTTTGAAATACATATAATTGATTTGCGAAAGGGAGTGCATGCTGGGCTGCCTGTGTTATATACCGTCATGTCATAATGGGCCTGGGCCTTGGCAGAGGCCCAAAAGCAAGATGGACGCCTGTAGGACGTCGGAAACAACACTACCAACGGCTATGAAGTGGAGTGACTTAGTCGCCCACCCTTTTCGGAGTAGTCGCCCACCTTTTTCGGAGCACGTGCAACGTCCCTTACCAGTAACGGTCGCCTATAATTTCGCAACCACCAAGACGAAGCTTCAACTATAAGAAGGCCACGAATTCATTCAAGAGGGTACAAGCAATTCTCTGCGATCATCTTCTCTCTATCTCTCTTTTCTCTCTGTATTCTCCCTCTCTGATTATCATTGTATTCTGGATTTAGTCTTTGTGATCAAGGCATTAACGCCTAGTTTGTAACCACCGTTGCCGGTGACCCCGTTTATTGTACTCAATCTTATTATTAATAAAGAAGCCTTTATTATTCATTCATATTCTATAGTTCCCCTAAACTGTGCATCAACATTTTGGCGGACTCCGGCAACATTATTTTCAAAAGCTTCACGTTCTCTGAGTGAGCGACTAAGATTTCAAGATGGAACAGCAACCGAAAATTGTTTCCAAGCCAACCAGCCCTTCTACTGATCTCCAAAAAGTCTTAGAAGCCTTAACCTCTCAGTCTGAACAAATGAAACGTCTAGAGCAATCTGCAGGAATTCAATCTGAGAGGATGAAACTTTTAGAGGAAGAAAACAATGAATTAAAGTTGCACCTAGCAGGCTTAGAATCCAAGAAAAATAAAAGAAGGCAGAGCGGACCTGAAAGGGAGATTCGCCAAGTGCCCAATACAAATGACCATGAACGCAATCCAAACGGCGATAAAGGTAATAAGGGTAAGAATACTGACGATAATGTTATTCCTAATGATGAAACAGGTCGCGAGGACGAAGAGGGCTATGATGATTCTCAGACATATGATAGTCGAGAACAAGGTGAACAGCAGTCTGCTCAAAGGTCACAGGCAAAAATCCCTCACAGTCATGCACATGGAGGACAAAAGAAAGACGATGAGATCCTTTCTTTTGCTCTCCGAATGGAGAAGGAGGTTGCTGAACTAAGGAGAAAGATGTACGAAATTCCAGGTGTCCAGAGGCCCCTTGATGCAGCGCGCATAGGAAGTTATTCAGAGTCGCCCTTCATAGACGACATAGCATCCGCGGACTTACCTGAGAGATTTGTTTTTCCAACTATGCCCAAATATGATGGAAAGTCGGATCCGGATCAACATTTAGCCCAATACAGGCAGATTATGCTAGCAGCAGTTCTCCCGGCCGACAAACGACATGCAGCTATGTGTCGTGGGTTCGGGATAAGCTTGATTGGCCCCGCCCTGATGTGGTGGACCAATCTCCCTCAAGGTAAAATAACTTCATTTAGTCATTTAACTGACATTTTTGTTGAACAATTTGCGAGCAGCAGAGTCATGGTCAAGACGTCAGACGACTTATATCGAATCGTCATGAGGCCAGACGAATCATATAGAGATCTTTTGAAGAGGTTCACGGCAGAGATGGTAAGTATCCCAAATTGTGATCCTAATATCGCTGTGCAGGCATTTAGAAGAGCATTGCCGCCCACATGTGGCCTCTATCAAGAGCTAGTGTTGAAACGAGTAACGACTTGGGCAGAAGTCCAGTCTTACACGTGGTCCCACATCAATCTTCAAGAGGACGACGCCAGTAGAAACCATGCCATTAAAATGAATCAAGGACTGGCAACAATCAATCTCCCCGCAAACTCAACGACTGCTACAAACGCAGATAAGCCTGCTAATCAACAACAAAACAACTTGGGATCCACAGATCGCCGTTCTAAACGGCAACGAGGTAGAAATTTTCGTTTTCACCCTTACACTAACAATAATGAACAGGGCGACAAACAGAGAAGGGATCCACCCCCTCCTAGATATGAAGAATTCAACATGTCCATTGGACCAGCCGAAATGGTAAGTGCACTTGAAAAGATGGATAGGGTGAAATGGCCTAAACCTATGACGACGCCTATCAATGAGAGAGACGCCACCAGATACTGTGACTACCACAAAGACGTCGGCCATCGAACAGAAGCTTGTTGGAGGTTCAGAAAAGAAATAGCCTTTCAACTTAAACACGGTAACTTGCAACACCTTCTTGAGAATAATGCTACTAACAATGCAGGCAGAGATCAGAGGCAGAACGCCCCAGCTCAGCCCCCACAGGCCGTCAGAACGATTAATACAATCATCGGGGGGGTCAGCGATAAGCGGGATGTCCTATTCCGCTGCAAAGAGGCATGCCAGATCTTTACCAAAAGAGGTAGAGTGGATTGCTAACAATGTAAGTAACGATCAGGCTGTTGAAGGTCCAATAACCTTCAACGACACTGATATTCAAAACGTCCAGCTGCACGACGACGCCCTGGTAATATCTTTACTTATTGCCAATTGTTTGACCAAAAGAATATTAGTTGATGTTGGTAGCTCCGTTAATATTATTTACCTTCAAACTGTCAAAGAGTTACAATTAGAATCCCAAATAATTAAGGCTCCAACTGTTTTGGTGTTTGGGAATGGAACGCCAGACAGGACGATTGGAGAAATTTCATTGATGACTTTTGCTGTCGGCATTAATGCTTTAGTCAAGTTTCAGGTGATGGACTGTCCATCCACGTATAATGCTTTGTTAGGACGTCCTTGGATCCATGAGATGAAGGCAGTCCCCTCGACGTTACACCAAGCGATAAAGTTCTCTACACCTTGGGGTGTCAGAGAGGTCAAAGGCGATCAAAGGATGGCAAGAGAATGTTACCAAGCAGCGTTGAAGGGCTTGGAGCAATCTCCTTCATCAGCATAGCAACTACAGGCGTTCATTCCTATGGACAGGGCGACAAAGGAAGAAGACGATAATTTAGAAAAATTAATTTTAGATCCTGAAAATCCTGAAAAACTCTTGTCCATAGGAATGGACCTAGCTCCTGAGGTAAGAAGGGAGCTAATTTCTTTTCTAACAAATAACCTGGATTGTTTTGCTTGGTCCTATGATGATATGACAGGTATAAGCCCGGACGTCATTGAACACCAACTGAACGTCGACCCCACATTCAAGCCGGTCAGACAGAAAAGACGGAAATTTGCACCAGAGCGGAATAGAATTGTTAATGAAGAGGTTCAGAAATTATTGAAAATTGGGTTTATTAGAGAGGTAAAGTATCCAGATTGGCTTGCTAATGTTGTGGTCGTCCCAAAGAAAAATGGTAAGCACCGAGTATGCATTGATTTCACCGATTTGAACAAAGCTTGTCCGAAAGATTCTTTTCCACTGCCACACATCGACAGCCTAGTAGACGCAACATCAGGCCATGAATTGTTAAGTTTTATGGACGCCTTCTCCGGGTACAATCAGATATTGATGCATCCAAACGACCAGGAGAAGACGTCGTTTATCACAGATCGTGGAACCTATTGTTATAAGGTAATGTCTTTTGGGTTGAAAAACGCTGGTGCTACATACCAAAGATTAGTCAATCGCATGTTTGCCGCCCAGCTTGGGAAGACGATGGAAGTTTACATAGACGACATGTTAGTCAAGTCCTTGAAAGCGGAAGATCATATTAACCATTTGCAGCAGACGTTTGATCTTTTGAGAAGGTATAACATGAAACTCAACCCCGAAAAATGCACTTTCGGGGTGCAGTCTGGCAAGTTTTTTGGATACTTGGTGTCAAAGAGAGCAATTGAAGCAAACCCATCACAAATCAAAGCTGTGTTAGACATCCCGTCGCCCAGGTGTGTGAAGGATGTCCAGCGCCTGACGGGCAAGATAGCTGCTCTGACCAGATTTATATCTAAGTCCTCTGAAAAATGCCAACCATTCTTTGATATATTGAAGAAGAATAAGGAGTTTGTATGGAATGACGCCGCTGAAAAGACACTTCAGGACTTGAAGGAATATCTCACGAGCCCCCCTTTGCTTTCTAAGCCAAGTCCAGGTGAAACCTTGTATTTATACTTGTATGTTGCCTCTAATGCTGTGAGTTCAGTGCTTGTTAGGGAAGAAGATAGGCGACAGAGCCCAGTATATTATGTTAGCAGAGCTTTGTTAGATACGGAGACGCGATATTCGACGATGGAAAAACTTGCTTTGGCCCTAGTAGCGTCTTCCAAGAAGTTGAGGCCGTATTTTCAATGCCACCCAATTGTGGTCGTCACGACCTACCCTTTGCGGAACATCCTCGACAAGCCTGACTTGTCTGGGAGATTGGTGAAATGGGCGATTGAGCTGAGCGAATTTGATATCTCTTATGCCCCAAGAACAGCCATCAAATCACAAATTCTAGCCGACTTTCTGGCAGAATTTAGCCCCAACCTTCAGGTAACAGCTAACAATGAATCTTTTTCTATTAAGAAACAAGTGAACTTGTCGCCCTGGACCCTCCACGTAGATGGATCTTCCAACGTGAAAGGAAGTGGACTAGGTATCGCACTTGAAACCCCCGACGGTGAACAAATTGTCCAGGCGATAAGATGTGGTTTCAAGGCGACGAATAATGAAGCTGAATATGAAGCCCTCATAGCCGGACTTAAGCTAGCATCAGAATTGGGTGCCAAAGTTCTCGAAGTAAAAAGTGACTCACAGTTAGTATCAAAACAAATCAATGGTTCCTATCAGGCAAAAGACCAAAGGATGAAGAAATATCTGGATGTAGTGTCTGATTTGACCACGCGATTTGACGCCTTGAAGATCACCCAAATAGGCAGAGAAGACAATCGGAAGGCCGACGCCCTTGCCAACATTGGATCTTCCATAGAAGTTGTAGAGACAAAACAAATCCCATTGTTTTATCTGAAAACACCGGCGATCGAGGTAAATAACCGAATTGTATTGAATAACAGTTTGACATGGGACTGGTGATCCCCTTTGCTTTCATATCTGTTGCAGGGTAAATTGCCTTCTGATAAGAATGAAGCGCGACGAATAGTTGTTAGAGCTGCTAGATTTACTACTATAGGCGACGATCTTTATAGACGTACTTTCACTGGTGGACCCTTGTTGAAATGTGTCTCTCCATCTGAGGCAAACTATGTATTAAGGGAAATTCATGAAGGTGATTGTGGAGACCACAGTGGAAGTCGATCATTGATAAGGAAGGTAACTAGAGCAGGTTATTTCTGGCCGACTTTGCAAAAAGATGCGGTAAATATGGTGACTAAATGTGAACGATGCCAAAAATTTTGCACCGTGGCAAGACAACCCCCTGAACTGTTGCATGTAATAGTGCCGTCGTGGCCTTTCCTTAAATGGGGAATGGATATTGTAGGCAAGTTCACCCCAGCACCTGGACGACTAGTCTTCTTGTTGGTTGCCACAGACTACTTCACCAAATGGGTAGAAGCCGTCGCCCTGAGCCAGGTACAAGAACCCCAGGTAATTGATTTTGTTTGGAAGAACATAGTGTGTAGATTTGGTCTGCCCCAGGAAATTGTATGTGATAATGGATCTCAGTTTATAGGAAGAAAATTTAGAAAATTTTGTGATAAGTGGCATATTAAGCTTAAATTTTCCACCCCTAGAAACACACAATCAAACGGACAGGCTGAAGCTAGCAACAAAACCATAGTTACTTCTTTGAAAAAGAGGTTAGATAAAGCCAAAGGCAGGTGGGCTGAAGAGTTGCCCGCCGTCTTATGGGCGTACCGAACGACGTCTAGAACGTCAACTGGTGAAACGCCTTTCTCTCTAGTTTATGGATCTGAAGCTATGATACCTGTAGAGGTAGGAATTCCATCTTTAAGGAGACAATGGACTAGAGAAGAATCTAACAATGAACATTTAGCCCAAGATTTAGACTTGCTAGATGAACGTAGGGAACAAGCTCTTGTTAGAATTGCCGCCTATCAACAAAGGGCGACAAAATTTTGGAACAAAGGTGTTAAGGAGCGCCATTTCCAAGTAGGAGATTGAATTCTTCGAAAAATCTTTCCTAATACACCTGAGCATAAAGATGGAAAGTTAAATGCTTCATATGAAGGCCCTTATAAGGTAATCGAAATCATTGGTCCAGGTGCTTACAAGTTGATTGACGTCCATGGTAAAGACGTCCCAAGGAGTTGGAACGCCATCCATCTCAAGAGGTATTATTTCTAAGTTATTTGATTATTTGATTTAAAGAACGATGATACTGACACGATTATTTGAGAAAGAATGCAAATGATGAGAAACGCCTGTAGGCGACGAGCCCAGCTAGAAGACCTAGTGTCTGATGATACATTTAGCTGTGGTCGTGACAATCTGATGCTACTTAACCTTATTTTTGAGTTGTTTTGTTATGAGATATCAATTCCCAGATAATGTGATGAATTGACGCTAAAAGAACTTGATGGTAAGACGACGTCAAGATGGCATGATGACATGACGCCCTGGGAGGCTGATGAGATACTATGAGTAATTCAGTGATTAATGGATGACAAGTTGATTTGAAAAAGGTATATATTGTCTGAATTATTTTGAGTGATTTTTATTCGATCGGTTGATAGTCGACATTAGACTAATGTTTGATAGTCCCTTGGCAGGGCCGCTAACGTTTGATTAAGGTAAGAACAACCATGTTTTAAATTGACAGTAGATGATTGTGATTTTAAAAGATTCTTTTAATGATGGATAGAATTTTTTTCTTTTCAAGGTTATTGCCCACACCTGTTGGAGGTGTGGGTGTTAAACGAGGAAGACGTTGATATGGCGAGAAATAATGAAATAAGGTGATATGAAGAATATTGGGTAAGAAGATAAGAAACATAATATGCATTGAAGTTGAAGAAAATTACATAAGTGTTCAAAGCCAGAAATTAATTAATACAAGGATTAAGCTTTGCCGCCGCCTTGGTCGCCGTCGCCATGGTTGCCGCAGCCTTGGTTGCTTTCGCCCTGATTGTCACCCTGAGCCCTCAACTCATTAATAGTCAGATTATCCTCTTGAGATGGATTGGAGCTAGGTTCGTCTTCAGGAAAGAGCTCGTAGTAGTCGTCTATGACGTCATCGGGTTTCCAGTTGACGTGCTCGCCACTCTTGTATTCTTTCATGAGCTCCATCCGAGCGCGAGCATCGACTTCTAAGATATGAGTCTCATAGCTTTCAGACATCTGACTCATATCCTTCTCCAACTGGTGATAGGCAACTTCCCACTTATTGCTGGCCGACTTGAGAGCCTCGATTTCCTTATCTTTGGCAGATGACTCGGCTCGAGACTGATTGATGTAATCCTTCAGTTTTTCGACGTCATTATGATGATCGGCTTTCAGCTTCTTAATGAACGCCTTTAATTCTTCTTGTTTTTTATCAGATTGTTTCATCAGCTTTTCCGCCCTCCTTCTGTCTTCATTAGCTTGTTTTTTAAACTGAAGGGCGGACTTCAAGTCAGCCAAGATTTTGTCCTTGTCGGCCATGGCTGCATCCCTTTGGGCAACGAGCGTCGCCGTGTCATCTTCATTCTCCTTGGCGTGGTGAAGAAGAACTTGTAGGGACTGAGAATAAAAGGAATGAGAATAATTAGAGACGTCCAGTGTTAAAAAGACAGAATAGAATTAATAAAAGATTAAGTGTGGATACCTTCATTTGGTGGCGAACAGCCTTCTTGAAAGCCTCTTTCCTCCCAAGAGATTCTAGGGCGGCCTTGTCGTACTCGAATTCCAGTTTATTTAATTCAGAGTAGACGTCGTCCCATCCCTCTTTATTTCTGACAGATGAATTGGGAGGAAAGGTTAGAGTGACTTCGCCAGAGTCTTCTTTGCCGCTCTTGGCCTTGGCAGATTTAGAGGACTTGGAAGTCCTGGATTTCTTGGTGACAGGTTCCTTGGCGGGCACCTCCGCAGGTCTTTTTCCCGATGAGACAGCCTCTTCGTTAACTGGAGGTGAAGGTTCTTTCTGTTTTGATGGTTGAGGAGGTTGAGGAGAAGGAGCTGTAATGGATTCAGGATTAGAGGGGGGGCGCCACGGGGGTCATGTCCTTCTTTTCTCGCCTCGGCGTCATACTTCCCCCTCTTTGCTTTGAGCTTCTCCAGCCGCTCAGCCCTGGCTCTAATGAGAGCTTCCTTGTTTATTTTTTGCTCCGTCGCCTTGGGAATGATTTTCTTTCCTGGTTGACAGAAAGAATATAGAATAAGATAATGGAGACGAAATCACTTGAATTAAAAGCAGAGTATGGGCGATGAGAAACTTACTTTCCATCATGACTTTGAAATTCCGCTGGTCTGCTGGAATTTGGAGGATTTTCTTTATTTTCTTTTTGGTGTCGCTGTTGAAGCGCGGAGAGATCCTCAACTCGTACGCACCTACAAAAAATGTAAAACATTATAAATCAGATAACAAGTGCAATGAGAAAAATATTATTGAGACGACGACTTACTTAAGCGACGCCACATTGGAGACACATAATCCTCCTGGGTGACTGATTGGAAGGGCACCATTACAAATCGTGCATCCCACTGACGATCATTGGGCAACGACCCATGCGTCCAAGTTGGTAGCCCTTCCTTGGCTTGGATGAAAGAGTAGACGCCCATCCTGATTTCTTGGAGTTTATAGGAGCCGAATAGATCAAACATATCTAAGTCGACTCCTATCTCGTGGTACATTAACTCAGCCATGGCGATGAGACGCCAGGCGTGAGGGGAAAGTTGAGAGGGAGAAATTTCATAGAAAACACATAATTCTAAGGCTATGTTAGGTAAAGGAAAGGGATTGACATAACGAAAGCTCTCGAAACTCAGGGCGATTGTATCACTAGACCAGGAGTCGAGAGCTTCCCCGTCTTCAGGCAACCTAAAGGGTACTCTAGGATCGAAGTAATAGAGTGATGGCATTTTTGAGATTTCTAAGACCCTGAGATGTGGTTCTTTGACATCATTAAGGATGTCGGCCCTAGACGTCGGTAAGCCCCCAGTTTCACAAGCATATGGGGCATTTATGATTTGGGGGTTGGATTTCCTCCCAGAACTAGTTGAGGGGTATGAACCAGCATCAACCCACTCTTGATAACGACTATCGTAAACCTTCAAATATTTACCAGAATGTTTGGGTTTCCTAACCTTTGCAATTTCCTTTCCCTTTTTCGATGGTTCGACTAATTCTAAGGGATTTTTTCTAGATGTATCTGGGTATTCTAAGTCTATAATAACATTGGAGTTACGAGGGGAAGAAGAAGAAGAAGATTGGGCATTATCGCTAATATACAAATGTTCAGAGGCAGTTCGTTCAGAATCAGATTGAGATGACGACATAACTACGAAATTTCTCATGAAAGTAGTAAAAGATAAGATTTTTGGTAAGAGGATACCTTGAAGAAAATGGGATGACCCGTTGATGTGAGCGAATGAACAAAGTTTTGATTTTTTTTTTTTTTGGAAGTGTTGGAAGAATGGAGAAGAAAGAGCGTCAGCGAAGGAAGATGGGAAAATGAACAGTCGAAATGGAGTATATGCAAACTGTTTGACGTCGTTAAGTTACGGTGTTACTTTAGTGAAACCATCCAGGCCGTTCGTTTGAGAGGGAACAAAGAGGAAAAATGTCTGCAAGCATCTGGGCCGTTGAAAATGGAGAAACCGCTACTTCCCAATGTACGCTGACGTAAGCATTGAGAAGTGGGGGACTTAATGTTATATACCGTTATGTCATAATGGGCCTGAGCCTTAGCAGAGGCCCAAAAGCAAGATGGACGCCTGTAGGACGTCGGAAACAACACTACCAACGGCTATGAAGTGGAGTGACTTAGTCGCCCACCCTTTTCGGAGTAGTCGCCCACCTTTTTCGGAGCACGTGCAACGTCCCTTACCAGTAACGGTCGCCTATAATTTCGCAACCACCAAGACGAAGCTTCAACTATAAGAAGGCCACGAATTCATTCAAGAGGGTACAAGCAATTCTCTGCGATCATCTTCTCTCTATCTCTCTTTTCTCTCTGTATTCTCCCTCTCTGATTATCATTGTATTCTGAATTTAGTCTTTGTGATCAAGGCATTAACGCCTAGTTTGTAACCACCGTTGCCGGTGACCCCGTTTATTGTACTCAATCTTATTATTAATAAAGAAGCCTTTATTATTCATTCATATTCTATAGTTCCCCTAAACTGTGCATCAACAGCCTGCTTAATTTGTGCATGTGCGTGGGACTATGGGAGCTCAAGACTGAGAGAAGGGAGAGAGTATAGACAATTTGGTTTAAGATAGGAAGGGAATGTTGGGCTGGAAAAAGTTCGGCCGTTTTTACGCTCTCTTTTTTTTTGTAAGCATGCAAGACTATGTAGATTAGACCAATGTCTTTGAAAAAAAATAAGCATAGTCTTCGGAACTCAGTCTTGGTCTTGGACAATTCTCGATCCATGTCTCAGGAATTTTTCTTGACCTTCCGGGGACGAGAAATTCCCGATCTCAAACCATTGTGACCAGGACTGGCCTGGATCACCATGACAGCATCTTTATGATCTAAGCTCATCATGGAACAAGGTCCGATGCCGATTAGGGCATTAAGTCGGTGATCAATCGCTAGATGCTCTGAAGTGGATACTTTTGGGACAATTTTGCCCCTTTTCCTTGAGTCCTTATATATTTTTAGTCTTTCTTAGTAATTGTTTAATGAAAATACTTTTTCTACACCAAGAAATGAAAATACTAAATGAAAGTAATTTCAATAAACTTATTGTAAGCTACTAAAGCCATAAATATATTTGTACATATTCAAGAAAAAATAAAATTATCCAAGTAAGTTATCTTGACATAAAGGAGAGGAGTAAAGAAGGAGAATAAAAATAGTACGACTGTTACGTCTCATTAAGAAAGGGTACGACACGATCATATAAATTCATTCACACGTGCGAATAATAGAATCTTCGAAAAGCCTGCAAATATCACTGACACCAATCCAAAAATGGAAGTTTCATCAAAACGAATGAAAAAAAATTCACAAAATTGAAAAATCATCCTTCATAGTACAAATCAATACGCCAGATGTACCCCTCCATTTCGCTCTTTCCCTGATCCCATAATATTACCCCCCCCACAACATACCTCGATTTCCTCAAAACCCCAAAAAACAAAAAACAAAAAATCCCTTCTCTCTCTCACTCCCTCACTACACGACAAAAAAGCCGCCATGGAATCTCGCAAATTGGCAGCTTTACTTTCCTCTCTCATCTCTCAACTTCTCCTTCTCATCCTCCTTCTCTTCCCTTCTCTCTCTGATCCCAATAATCCCACTTTCAATTCTTTCCCTTTTGCCCAACACTTTCTTCTCACCCAAGAAATCGCCGCCGCCACAGCCACCATCTCCAAGAAATCCAAGAAACGCAAACGGGTCGACCCGGAACCCAACCCACTTCTCAAAATCGGGTCTTTGCTGCCATCCCCTGATTCTTTCAGGACCTTTTTCAGAATGAAAGCTTCCACCTTTGAGTGGCTATCTGGCCTTCTTGAGCCATTGTTGGAATGTCGTGACCCTGTTGAGCTTTCGGGACTTAATCTCTCGGCCGGGGTCCGCCTTGGGATCGGGCTTTTTCGCCTTGCGAATGGGTCGGATTACGGGGAGATATCGACCCGGTTCGGGGTTTCGGTGTCGGTGGCCAGGTTTTGTGTGAAGCAGTTGTGTAGGGTTTTGTGTACCAATTTTAGGTTTTGGATTGCTTTTCCGAATTCTAATGAGATTGATTCTGTTTCTAAAGGCTTTGAGGGTGTCTCTGGGTTGCCTAATTGTTGTGGGGTCATTGACTGTGTGAGGTTTAATGTTGTCAGTTCTGAAACATCATGTGAGGATGTTGTAGCTGCCCAGATTGTTGTTGATTCAAAGAGTAGGATTTTGAGTATTATTGCTGGGTTTAGAGGGAATAAGAGTAATTCTAGAATTATAAAGTCTTCAACTTTGTATAGAGATATTGAAGATGGGAAGTTGTTGAATTCAAAGGCTGTTGATGTAGATGGGGTTGGTGTGAATCAGTATTTGATTGGGGATTCGAGTTTTCCTTTTCTTCCTTGGTTGATGGTTCCTTTTGATGAATCTTTTCCCGGTTCATGTGAGGAGAGTTTCAATTCTGTTCATAAGGCTATGCGTGTTTCAGCTCTGAGGACTGTTGATAGTTTGAAGAATTGGGGTATTTTGAAAGGGCCTATAAAAGAAGAGATGAAGATGGCTGTGGCTTATATTGGTGCTTGTTCTATACTGCATAATAGTTTGTTGATGAGGGAGGATTTTTCTGCACTTTCTGGTGAGGTTGAAAATTATCAATTTCAACATTCGAGTGGTAGAGATTTTAAGGAGGAAAGTTCAAATAATAGAAATGCTTGGATTGTACGCAGTGCATTGGCTGCAAGAGCCAAGAAAAGCAATAATTGAAGTACATAATGGATCTTTGGTGGTTTATTTCTCAGGGGACATAAACAAAAGGATTGGCACATGGAGACAAGTAATTGGATTCATTTCTTCATTTTATTTTCTTTTTTCTTTTTTGGAAAATAAATTTTTTAAGTTGTCACAGAAAGTTAAATGAAGAGATTCTTTCTTCTATTTTTCTCCCAGTTTTTATGTACTTTTGATTGGAAGAAATGATGGGCTATATGTAGGCTTTTTCATTCATGAGTTAATTTCAGTTTTGCAAATTACATTTTTGTTATAGTGCACATGCAAATGTAAATACTTTCTTTTGATGACGACTAAGGTTTTGTTTTCTTGTTAATCAAAGATATTGTTCTCCTGTTTAAAGCTTTTCAGCTCCATTCTATTTGCTTATGGGGTGAGAATGTGGACTTGGAAACTTTGATGAACCTCTATTCTTCATTTTGCTTTGTCATCAGTTCTGATGAAACTAGTTAGTTTTTTTATGGCTCTCGGAAAGCAGGATTAAAAAAATCATAGATTTTATTTTTTTTATATAGTAACAGGACAAGCACTCTGTTCTTCGGTAATCATGTTGCTTTTATATGACAGGTTAATGAAACAATATATGATCAGCTAACATGACCATAGAGCAAAATAATGGAGACAAGATATTTGAAAGTTCCAATAATTTAGTTTTGGCCTCTCATGTTGGTTTTACCTGCATTTCTAATAGAGAAAGACTTTAAGGTTCTTGTCTGTTGTTTAAGGTTCTAGCTATTGAGTGGTTCTATAGTTTCTTTTCTTTTTTTACATTCAATGACAAAAACTTGCGTTAGTTAATTGGCCCCTTTTTTCTGATAAAGAAAATTGGGTCTTTTTTTAAATGAAATGATTGTGCTCATGTTCACTTGAAAAACTAGTAAGCATTGCCACTGCTTCTTGTTATCAAAATAGTCTGCAGCACTCACTGTATGCTGATAGGTATTTTTAGTTTACCATTCTCTATCTTGGCTGAATTGATATATCCAGTTCTTCATCATGGCTGTGTTACATCATGGCTGTGTTATGCATCGAAACTGAAAACAGATGAGCTTAATATATGGTCCTTGTGCCTTTATATGGTTTCCTGTAAATATTAGAGGTTACTTGTTTAATTTCACTTTTAACTTCGATTCAGTAGTTCCTACCCTTTAAATGTAGAAATAATAATGGAAGTTCCAGGCTGCAGTTTAATGCTGGTCCGCATAAAATGTTGTACCACCATTTACTTTCAAAACTGCGTGTTATTATATTTGATGTTCCAAAATCATGTATTTTAATTAGATGGGCAACGTTGTTCCTGAATGTATCGTACAGAGTCTTAATTCTTGTGTAGTTTTTGCTGCCGTGAGCTGTAGGGGACCGGAAAGCGATGCAGCTGTAATTGATTCTATGTAAGCAATAATGTTGTTTGGTACGAATCACTAAAGTAATTTATAAGAATGTTGTGAATAGTGTATATTCCTGAGCATCAACTGCCAAATGTTTATTTGTTGAATGAGGGTTAGTTGGTTTGAGATGCGTATATATTAAGTAGGCACTAACCACAGGGGACAGATAAGTGATTAGGCGTTTAGCCAAAGAGAAATACCTCGAGGATTTATTTGTTAATTCACGTAAGTTTTCATCTTTTCTCCCCAGGTTCATATTCTTGTGTTGGATCTGGAGGTAATTTTTTTATTGAAAGAGAAGGTTTTGTGGAGAAAAGTCATGGTAGTTTATTAGGGTCATAACAAATTAACAAGCCTCCAGCTCTTAGTGCTTACAAATCTAATTATGCAGCACTCACCAATTAGATTGTCACATCAATAGGACTAGAATTCATAACTCAATAGCTATAATCATTAGAGGCATTTAGTTTGAGGTATTGTTAGATGGGCTAAGCTGCAAAAATACTCATGTGATTGTAACCAATATGCAAAAATCTTCATGTGATTTTTTTAGAGCAAAAGTAACTACAACATTTAAAAAAATATTTGCAAAAATATCCGTTACATTTGAAATCAGGGGCAAAAAATATATATTCACTATCATAAATTTAAAATAGGTACTTCTACCCCTGTTTTAAAATATTATGGTTACTTTTCTCTAAAACAATTACATGTTGGTTGCACCTTGATCAATCACACGAGTATTTTTATATTTTAGTCCTAAGAAAATTAAATAAGGTACCTCATTAAACATTAATTCGAATTTTCAAGCCCCTATTGCGAACTAATTAACCCTTTCTATTATATCTAACTTAAAATTTATAGCTGGTTTTATACACATTCAAGGGTGGTATGTTGCATGTGTGGATTCATATAGAGCAGCAAAAGGCATTATTAAGTGAACCAGTGTTGGCCCAACGTGATTACTATCTCTTCGTACCTGGAGGAGCTGGGGCCGCCGTCCAGTGCTAGAGATTACTACACTTCAAGCATAAACAAAACAAAACAAAACAAAACAAACCTTCCTTCTCTTAAAAAGACAATGATGTAACGAACTCAAATGCACGTTACCATTTTGAATTACAGATTTCATCAAAGAAATTGACACGTATTTATTTGTGTGTGAGAAAAGAGAGGGGCGTGTTGTTGAATTATCCATTTATCTCTTATAGAAAATTAAATTGATCATTCTTGTTGAAAGATGTATCTATGTTTAAAATTTAATAAGCAACATTAAACATGATTTTTTTAACATAAAGATACATTTGTTTAGAGACACAACTAAATGAGTAAGTAAAAAAAATTGTATTATTAAAGACAAATTACTAATGGGCATATTAGTTATAATTATATCGAAAACAATTCAAAACGGCAGAGAGTTTATAATTACAAGTCGTTGAGCTGTCAGCACTCATCAATACAGTTGAGTGGGATTTTTTCTCTCTTTTTAAATAAAAAATATATGTAGGAATTAATGACACTTTCAAATTCTAATTATTTATTGTGACCTCACGGCTTCATCTACTAATTCATAACATTTGTATTGGCTTAGCTTGAATGATTCATTAAGCCTCACCAAAAGTATCTTCTGAAATATGACTTCCAATAAGGATTGTTTATGAAATCTAGCCTACTTAATGGTAGTATATGAGTATTTGTATGGCGATATATTATATTTTTGTTAATCCGTGGCATGTTAATTTTTTAATAAGAATCACTTGAATAAAATAATAGAAATTATTTTAATAAGATATACTCCAATCCATATTTATTACAAGATTGAATCACTGAATTAGTTTACATGTTGCGGAGATTACAAAGTATACTAATATATACTCCTTCTGCATAATATAAGAGTCTAAAATTTGAATGGTTTTGGTTCAAAATATAAGAGCTCACACTTATATTCTCTCAATGTATTTTTCCTACTCTGCTCCTAACTCTCTTTCATATTTATTAATGCTCACATATTTCTCTCTCTTAATAGTTCCATAATAAATTAGGGTAAAATTGAAAAAAAAAATTAACTCCATACATACAACTAACTTTTACATGTTTTCTTAGGAATTGCATGTGTTTTGACAACTAAACTCTTATAATACAGACCGGATGGAGTAAAATACAAACAAGGAACGGGCAAATGAAGGAAAGAGAACCATTCAATAATAAGGTGCACCATTCCAATCGGACGCCCTTATGTGGGGTTTGTTCTCTGTCGCCTCTCAACACAATATGTCAATATCTATCCCATCTCCTTTCCTGATTTCTTAATTTTTCTTTTCTTTTTAATTTAGTATAGCATTTTAAATGGAACTTCCACTTGCCACGTCCATTTGTCTTTGAATCCAAGAACTTCATTCATTGTTATTCTTCACCTACTCCCCGATTTTATTAAAGAGATTGTTTCTTTTGCTTGTCGTTTATTTTAATGACTCGATCACATTTTAATCAAGATTGTTATCCTATTTTTCCCCAAAAGATTGTATCCTATTTGAATACTATATGTTTTAATTGAGAAAAGCCTTAATTCTTTTTACTGGTTTGTAGTTCCAATATCGGAGCCACGTTCTTAATCTCATCATCGTTAGTGACATTAATTTATAGCATGATATGAAGCTAATAAGTGCATAGTGGTGGGAAACTTCTCAATCTTCATCAAGAAACTGAACAAATTCTGTTCGAAGAAGAAAACTTTGTTGTATTGATCCAAAGGCCCTTCTCAAACTATTTAAAAGAGATAAATCATCTTTACAAACAACTCTTGCTCTATATTTGGATGGGAAAAAATTAGGAGAAAATAATATATAAAAAAAAGCTCTCTAAAATATTAAAATTGCATACTGTTTTTTGGAAGTTTTTCGATCCCTTTTATGTACCATTCTCTTCTCCTATTTATCTGTCAGTTTTTTCTCCATCCATGCATATAGATACTCTCATCATCAAGAGGATTCTTCTCCAAATTACTCCCGTATTAACACGATGGTCGATTTTATATAGTAATCTTATCACAAGGGATTGTATATTATTAATTATTCTTGATCATATTTTTAGAGCGTGATCTATATATATAATTGTGCCGCAAACTTGGTTGCTAATTAAAATTATATATCATACGAAACAAAAAGAGATGACACTCGCTGATCATGTCCCATATCACACAATGATACTGTTTAATTACCCACGTTAAGAATCAAGAAGAGTTGACCAACCAACTCTTGTATATAATTAGATCAAAGAGAATAGTTCCATTTCAGTTTAAAAAGGGAGAGAATAGTTGCATCAAACTATTAGTTCTTTTTGAGTCCCACGCGCCTCATATTTATGGCTCTAATATCCACATGCCACATTATTTATAAAAATATTTCTTCTTTAATTTTAACATCATTGATCAAATATTTCTAATACCCTGTTGAAATAGGTCTATTTGGATTAACTTTTGGAGAATAACTTCTGCAAAAAAGTTGAATAATCTCTTTTTGAAAAATAGATTATGGATAATAGCTTATGTAAAAGCTAAAAATATAGTTTTTGGCAAACCTAGTTTTATGATCTAAACCTAGGTTTTTAGTTTAAACTTAACTGAAACTTAGGTTTTGATAGAAAAAACTATTCTGAAAAAACTGAGAGTGTTTGTCTATACTAATTTTAAAACCTAGATTTGAGAGTATGTCAAACAGGTGCACACACACACACTACAAAAAAACGGGTCATTCCGGTGCACGCTTACCGGCGTTTTGGTCCTAAACGCCTATATGAGACGCATACCGGCGTTTTGGACCAAAACGCCTATACGCAAAGGCCGATAAATTTGGCACGCGCTTCCCGCCATATTTCCCGCGTTTCCATATCGGCGTTTTGGGGTATAGGAAACGCCGGTATGGTTTTTAAATATAAAAAAAGGGGCTGGCTGGTTTTTTTTTTGTTTTCAAAAAAACCGCACATCGGCGGTTTGGAAAACGCCTATGTGCGATTAAAAATAATATTTTAATCGCACATAGGCGTTTGCCAAAACGCCTATGTGCGTAACGTGCATTAAAAATGCACTTAATGCGCAGACCGACGTTTTGCAAAACGCCTATCTGCGCATTAAGTGCATTTTTAATGCACTTAATGCATATAGGCGTTTCGCAAAACGCCTATATGCGATTAAAATATCATTTAATCGCATATAGGCGTTTTGCAAAACGCCTATATGCGATTAAATTAATACTTTAATCGCATACAGGCGTTTCCCAAAACGCCTGTATGGTGTCCCAAAACGCCGATATGTGAACGCCTATAAAAGAACCGCCGATGTTCATTTTGGCGTTTTCGAAACGTGAAAAAGTGTAAGGGTCCCACAGAAATTATCTTTTTTCTTTATCTTTTCCTATAAATATTCCTCTTCGATAGATCATGTCTCGTCGTACCGGTAAAGCTCCAATAGACCCCGAAGAGCATCAGCGATTGCGAGATGAACAACAGCGATTGTGGGACGAAGCAGAAGCCAGGCGTATAGAAGAGCGCCAGTTACAGATTGAGCAGCCGCCTAATCCGCCAGAGGTGTTGCAGTACGCCAGCCCCCCCGCCTATTGTGAGCCCTCTTCAGGCGCCACCTTGGACTCCTTTCGGGTTTGGTGGTAACCCGGAAGTCACGCAGGAGGAGCTCTGGAGAGACTTGAACGTCCACATCAGCTACGAAGAGATGCAGCAGATTTTGAATGAGGATAGGGAGAGGGCGGAGAGGGAGAGGGCGGAGGGGGCGGAGGGGGAGGAGGGCACCGGCGGTGGCGGTGCGGGTGGCGAGTGGGACATCTCGGTGCCGGAAATTATGATCAAAATGCAGCGCGGGAGGAAGTCTTCGAGTACTGGTCAACTGGTGGATGTCAGAGGTAATTGAATTTGATATTAATTAATAGTTACAAATTTAATTTCTACAATATATATTATCTAATATATTTTTCTTACCTACAGATACCACTGGCACTGTCACCAGGAGGAGGCTGACGGCGAAGCAGGCGCATGCGCTTCCGCCGAATGAGAAGATTGAGCTACCATATTACAGCACCACCGGGCAGCCAACAACGGATGCTGCCATTCTATTCCGCCGCCATTGCCGACTCCTCGGCAAGGACTTCCGACGCTTCCCGATCGACCCGACCAGCTGGAGGAAAGTTCCGGATAGCCGGAAAGAGGAGGCTTGGGAGATTATTAAGGTAATACGTATTTCAAAATATTATAATACGTATATAATTGTTATTATACTTATTATTAAATAATATGAAAAAATTTCTTGTTCGTTTTTGTCAAAGCAAACCGAGCCGGCGCAAACTTATCGTTTTCGTCCGGCCACGCGTCTTGACGTATCCCCATGGCCTTTAGATCTTTCCTCGCTCCAAGATGATCCTTCGACTTTCCTGCCTCATTCAGAATGGTGTATAAAACATTCTCGCCGACATTCTTTTCAATGTGCATGACGTCCAAACAGTGGCGCATTAAGTTGTGCTTCCAATACGACAGACAAAAAAATATGCTTCTCTTTTTCCATTGAGGTGCTGGGCCAGTTCTACGGGCCACAGGCGGTGGCCTCCGCTGAGCCAGCCTTCCACCGCGGCTAGTGCTTGCCAAATTCGCATTGCACATCGCATATCTGCTCAAAGATCTCAAACCCAGACATCTGTAGAGGGGGATCTCTCCGTTCCTGTGTCCCGTCAAATTTCTTTCTCTGCAACTGTCGATGACCAATGAAACATGACTTCCTGCTGTGCGGCAGTCTGCGGGGCACCTGGTCCAAGTTGCAGAAGGGACATGCCATCGCTGTATACGTGTTCCAGCCAGATAACATGCCGAGTCCGGGGAAATCGCTAACAGTCCACATCACAGCGGCGCGCAGTGTGAACATCATCTTGCTTGCGGCGTCAAACGTCTCGACCCCATCGCTCCATAACTCGTTCAGCTCCTGTATCATCGGCTGAAGGTACACATCGATATCGTTTGCAGGAGATGTCGGCCCTGGAATAATTGTTGATAGAATGAACGAGCTGGACTTCATGCACAACCACGGGGGGAGGTTATAACTGGTCACACGCTGTAATGTTGGTTGAAGGAGCCGAATGGGTTGAAACCATCAGAAGCGAGGCCTAGCCTGACATTTCTTGGCTCCGAGGCGAAATCAGGGAATGCGCCGTCAAAAGCTTTCCATGCATCACCGTCTCGAGGATGCCTCATCTTGCCGTCTGGGTTAGCTTCTGTCGCGTATCACCGCATTTGCTCAGCCATCTTTGGGGACATGAATAGCCTTTGAAGCCTTGGACGGAGTGGAAAATATCTCATGCTCTTAATGGCACGTCACCTCTTCTTCTTATTATGCCCTTCACCCTCCACCTTATATCGGGCAGTACCACATCGTCTGCATTTATCTAACGTTGCGTCAGGACCCCAAAACAACATACAGTCATACAGGCACGCATCGATTTTAATGTAATCTAACCCCATCTTCCTGACTGTTTTCTTTGCCTCGTAGAACGACGACGGTAGCTCGGCTCCAATGTTATAAAAGGCGTCTGAAAGCAGCTCAATCACGTCCGACATGGTCGCATCAGATGCGCCACGTTTACACTTAATACTGTACAACTTGGTCAAAAACTGCAGTTTAGAGTATCTTTCATTCCCTGTGCAAACACATCTTTTGTCATCGCACGTACATAATATACATATATAATAAACAGTTAGAATAGATTAAACATTTATACATACCTGGGTACAACGGTTTGTCACCTTCCGTCATGAGCTCAAAGAAATCTCTGGCCACCTCAGTGCGTAAGTACTCTGCGACTGGTCCGTCCACCACTTCATCCCCGCCAGCGCCTGCTGCTTCCTGCATACCAAATGCTTCCCTCACAGTGTTGTTACCCGGATTTGTTGGCTGGCCGCCTCCTTCACCGTCATCGTCACTGTCTTCGCCTTGCATTCGGCCAACGTGAGAACTCGAGCCGACTTCTAGATCACCGTTAGTGTCGTGTAATCCATCCTCTCCATGAAACGCCCAAGTGACATAATATCTGGGAAACTGCTTATCTAGACAATGAATAACTACCTCATCTCGAGTCTTCCATTTGTCGAACTTACACTTTTCACACGGACACCGTATCTTACCCCGAACACTACTGTGCATAAAAGCACAATCCAGAAATTGATTCAACCCCACCAAGTATTGCGGAGACGATCTGGGTAAAGAGATCCACGATTTATCCAACATTATTGCTTTTGCTGTTTCACAACAAAACGACAGATATATGTAAGAATGAGAGGTTTGAGAAAGAATGTGGCAACTGACTAATGCTCTAGACGCATATTTATAACCAATATATCTTACTTTTCCGCGTTTAAGAAATGTAGGTTGTCTGAGGAGTTTTTTTTTAAAAAAAGCCGTACCGGCGGTTTGCAACACGCCCATATGCATTTTAAGATTAAATAATTCATATAGGCGTTTTGCAAAACGCCTATATGCATGTTTACATTAAAATAATGCCTATAGGCGTTTGGAAACGCCTATAGGCATTATTTTAATGTAAACATGCATATAGGCGTTTTTGAAAACGCCTATATGCAATATAATATAAAAAATAATGCATATAGGCGTTTCCCTTAAACGCCTATATGCATTAGAACGCATATAGGCGTTTTAGAAAACGCCTATATGCGTTATTTTAATATAATTATTGCATATAGGCGTTTGCTAAAACGCCTATATGCACCTCCGTTCCCTATAAATAACACCTCCCTCCTTCAGCGAAATTGCTCATTTTCTCGTTTTCTTCTATTTTTCTTCTCTTCGTCTCTCTTTCATGTTGCTGTTGCTTTGTTTATTTGCCTTGTTGCTTTGTTTTTTTTGCCTAGTATTGCTGATCTTGTTTTTTATTTCGTGTTTTATGGTGATATTTGATTTTATAATGTTAACATGATTTTATTGCTTTTCTTTTCACATATTGCTTGTTGTTTTGATTTTATATATTTAAGTATCTTGTTTTATGAATTACTCTTGTTATTTCATATATAATATTCTATATGTGTATGTAAGTTTGGGATTATCATATTATTCCTTATATATGAACATTTTTCTTCCTGGTTCTAAACAATCAGGAAGAAAAATGTTTTTTATTTTTTTTGGAATACTCATACCAGCGTTTTGGAAAGCGCCGGTATGAAATATTATTTTATAATACCGCACATAGGCGTTTTAGAAAACGCCGATGTGCGGTATAATAAAAATATTATTTTTTTACCGGCGTTTCGATAGAACGCCAATGTGCATGAATTAAAAAAAGTTTTTCTATGTCGCACATAGGCGTTTTGCCAAACGCCGGTGTGCGTGACTAAAAAAAATTAATTATTCCGCGTATAGGTGTTTTAGTATCCGCCTATATGAGGTAATAATAAAATAATACGCGCATAGGCGTGTTGCGAAACGCCGGTATGAGGTAATATTATATTATTTGTTTTAACCCTGATATCGGCGTTTCTCCCTCGCCTAGGCGTTTTGCAAAACGCCGAAATGTAGCATTCCCACGGCACATTTTTAGGCGTTTTACCAAAACGCCGTAGCGCGATTTCGCCGGAAAATTCCGCCGATTCGAGGCCCTATAAAACGCCGATATGAGCCCGTTTTTTTGTAGTGACATGCATTGTAATACTTATCAATCATCGATTCATTGCACCCTGGATTTTAACATCATTTATTTTAAAAGCTTAAACGAATGTGGAAAAATTCATCTTAACACAAACACATATAACCATTAATGCATTTCTCATTCTTTCCATGTGGGACCGTATACCGCTCTTTTAATTATCTCTATTAAGTGGAGAAAGCAGGTGAACATGATTGAGCTGAGTGTGGGAGTAAAAAGTTCAGAAGAATAATCCTTAAAAAGCGGCGTCTGTGAGAAGAAAAGAGAAAGACGAAGGACTGACTGGTTTAAAAATGATTATAAGTTTTGAATTCATTCATTTTCTTCTTTCCACGTTTTCGTTTTCATTTTCCCAAACAATTACACATTGTCAAGTCACTCACGATTTCAAAATCCTAAGAGATGACGTCATTTATACGACCTCTTGTTTTAATTATAAGATCAATCAGGTCAATTCTTGTGGAGATCAAGGAAATAAATATACACTAAATTATACCACTGAACATGCTTAAGACTGAAAACACATATTCAACATATGCTACACATAATGCAAGAATTTTTCTCTTTAGCGGATTGAAATGAAATTTGTTTTCGATGTTACGGTGGGAACTCTTTGTGTGTCAAATGAAGGATAACAATGTCATTGAAGTCAGGCATGCATTTCACTCAAACCATTCGAGGCAACATCGCAGTTGCATTTAATCTATGAGCTACGAAGTATGAAAGATGCACAATTTTCAACACAACTCCTCAATGATATTATTGATGTTCACCAACTTTCTTTGCTTCTCTTTCACTTCTCAACTCCTTTGTGGTATTTATTATTACCAAACTAAATATGATTCCACGCATTTATATATTTCTCTAATCAAGTCCACACATTTTATGTCCCGCAATTTATTTTATATAAGAGACTTATAACTAATGTACAATAATAAAAAAGTATAATGAAAATCAAATTAATAAAATATTAAAATACAATTTTTAAATAATGCTTATTTAATAATTGAATGGTGATTTTAATGATTTATATCATTAATAAATCTTTTATAATGTAAATAAAAAATCTTTAATAATGAAATTATAAAACGAAAATTTAATACTCTCTCCATTCCTAAATATAAGATCACTTTAGCAAATTTGGAGAGATTAAGGAATACATCCCAATAAGTTAGGATTACATGCAATTTCCAAAATACCCTCACCTAAGTTTTAAAAATATCCACTCACCTTCAAACCACTATTTTTGGGTGAATGAAGTATAGGGTAATTTGGGGAAAACTTGAGTCAAATTAGAAAGTGATATTATATTTAGGAACAAGCTCTTCTCCCTAAAGTGATCTTACATTTTGGAACGAAGGGAGCACATATTTTATATGTGGATTATTTTTTATTACTAATTCTAAATAAAATGTTTAAAAACAGGAGATTAATAATATATTTAGGGGGAATTAATTTGAGGTCCTATAGAGTATACATAATATTAAAAAGATTTCACTCAATGACCAAATTAAAGTGGGTTCCAATGAATTTTTTTTTCTATTACCTTCCAAACTCAAATGACAATTATACTCTCCTTAAAAATTAAAAGACTCGCGAATGATGCCAAAGAACTTATTACGTTTGGTAAGAAATTTATTACACAAGGTCTAAAGATTGATAGTAATTAAAATCTAACATCTTGTGAATTATGCTCAAACACTTGTTAATAATGGTTAGAAATTTGTTATTCATAACTCAAAAGTAACAAAGGTGCACTCTATTAAAATTAAACTAAAATACATTAAAGAAATTAAAAAATTTATGATAGGTGTCTAAGAACTTGTTACGTGAGCAACTTATCACACAAGATTTAGAGATTATTAGTATTTACAATTCAACACCATGTAAAATGTGGCCAAACACCTGATAATAATGGTTAAAAAGTTATTACTCAGCCTAAAAGTTGTGACGAAAACCCAAAGAGAAATTGTCATTTTTTCATGGAAAAGAAATTGCCATTTTGATTTGAAAGATAATAGAAAAAAAGGTCCCTTGAGACCTTACTTAATTTTGGTATTTAGTGAAATCTTTATAATATTATGTCGACTCCAAAGGACCCAAAATTAATTCCTCCTAATATTTATGCATGAGTAATCAAATTAAATTAAACTACAAATTTAGTAATTTACCATACTCTATTTGTTTTAAACCTCACCAACCCCAAAACCAACATCCATTGACTTGTGCCTTTTTTCTGACCACGCACTCTGGGCCCACCCATCACAAATACCATACTGGAATCTTTTATTTTCTAGCCCGAAAAATTATAGATGCATGTTGCATCCATTTTCCCCCTACCGCTTGACTTTTCAAATAAAAATACAATTCAGCATACTTTATTGGACCGCAAACAGGTATGGAACGATAATTGAAAGCTTTCCAAGTAGCTTATCCGTATAAATTTTATTATATGTTAAATGGACGATAACACGTTTTTTTTAGAAAATAATGTAATTCAAACCCACACTCTCATTGTTGGCAAACAAATTCACACTCCCATTATCAACAGAATTTAATTTTTAAAATTTAATGATTTTTAATCTAGTTTAGTTTTAAGGTAGCAAAAAAATCTGATATAGTATTGGTATTATATTATATATAATCTTTCTCAAGTTTTCTTTTATTTTGGTTTTAGTTTCTCAATATTAAATTAGAGGAGGTTTCGATCCTTTAAAATAAAATAATTTAAATCACTAATATTTTTAAAAATTAAAATTGAATGATCAAAGCCATTTATTTAAAACTTGATGGACTTAAACAAAATTGTTCGAGTTTTATCTTATTTTAGGATTTAGTTTCTCAATATTAGAGTCGTAGATTGGGAGGTTTTGATCCTTTCAAATAAAATAATTTAAATCACAAATTTTTAAAAATGAAAGTTGAATGATAAAAGCTATTTATTCAAAACTCAATGGACTTCAACAAAATTGTGTAAACTCAAAGAATGGTGATATTATTATTTATTTTATTCTAACTTTTAGCTAAAACTATATTAAAGAAATTATGACAAAAATACTTTTATTAAAAATTTACACAAATCCTATTTCTACCCTTAAGGAGGGTGGGACTTGGTTCACGCATCACAAGGAGTTCACCTACCCCAAGCCGGAAAGTGACCGGTTCAAATGTCGCAACGGTTCAACTCGGTCTAGTCCTTGTCTTATTATACACCCACCATCTTTCATCTTCATCTTCATATGCAACCTCTGTTTTAACCACCAGACAAGGCAGAGCATCATAGTCAAGCAACGTTAGAGGTTTTAGCAGTGTTAATTAATGGCTTCAAACGGAGAAGTGAAGAATCAAAACGAAGCAGGAAGGCACCAAGAGGTTGGTCACAAGAGCCTCTTGCAGAGCGACGCTCTATACCAGGTAACGTTACAATTGATTTGTTTCTCCTTACAATTAATTACTACTACCAAATATAATTATTTAAACATGTGGTATTACATTGATGATGATGATGATGATGATGATGATGCAGTATATTTTGGAGACTAGTGTGTACCCAAGAGAGCCAGAACCCATGAAGGAGCTAAGGGAGATAACCGCAAAGCACCCATGGAACATAATGACAACATCTGCGGACGAAGGGCAATTTTTGAACATGTTGTTGAAGCTGATAAACGCAAAGAACACCATGGAAATTGGTGTGTACACTGGCTATTCCTTGCTTGCCACTGCCCTTGCCCTACCCGACGATGGCAAGGTACTTTTTCTTCATTCATTTCTTGGAAATTAAAACATAATAGGTGTTTGAGGATTAAAGTTTTGTAAAACCAAATCCATGAAACAAAGTTCATTCCCCTTCCCCTGAACTATTTCGTCTGCCAAACAGATCCTTAACAGTAGGTACCTAAAAAAACAAAATGCAATCATTTAACTTCAAACACTTATGATATTTGAAGGCCGACAGAAAAAAAAGATATACTGATATTTTAAGTATAGTTACTTTATTAGGAAATTACTATAAACTCCGTTACTTATTGTAAGCATGAGAACGGATACCTCTATGACACCTTTTTTTGATACATCCTCTATGACACTTTTTTCGCTATGAAAGTTAGAAATATTACCGTTATAATTGCAGCATTATGACGTCAATCAACAATAATGACTACTGTGAAAATCAAATCAAAATCAATCAGGATCAATCACATATTAATGTTGATTTATCGACTTTCTGTTTTCCTAAAATCCGTTGGATTTAACACTTTTTACATTCTTACCTCAATCAGTTATGTGTTTATTTAAAAATCTAATGCACATTTTACATTATGTTTTATCTTCTCTTCTCATGTATTCCTTTTAAACAATTATTTTGGTGGAAAAAATATTGAGTGATTTGAGAAATTATTCACTTCTCACAGATCAATATGCTTTTTCTAATAAAAAAAGATCCAGATGATTTGTCTTTAGTCGGGAATAAATATGAATCATTATTATGATTATATATATTTATTTATTAGATTTTGTGAAAAATTAAAGAAAAATGATAAAATTTCTAACTTAAATTCAATTAAATGAGTAATTTGAGAAAGAATTTGCCCAGATTTTGTTTTGGTCAAAGAGAATTGCATGGGTTGAGACTGCTCCCTCCAACCTTTGTCCCTAAATGTAAGTTTAACTCAACTTTTATTAATAGATGTGTCGCAAAGTATAAGTTTCACTTTATGTTTGTTTGGACATCCATTTGGACTTTTTCAAGTTTTACCGTTTGTTTATCTCTTCTTCATTTTTAATATTTGTAAACTCTTATTTGTCATTTCCTTTTAAATGATCTCATTTCTACAAATTATCTTCTTCCATCTCTAATAATAAGGGTAAATTTAAAAAAGAAGTTACATTTTTAACATATTTATTGCTTCTAACTATTTTAAAGTTTTCTTTGTCAACATTAACTTGTAGCCTATTTGAATTGTAATTTATAACTAGAGTAGTACTTGTAAGCACCGCCGCTTCAGAAGTGTCAATTTGTCATGACTCATAAGTGTTTCAGTTCAGGAAAATTGTATTGGAATGCGTGCTTCCTTCTTTACCCACTTTGTTTGTTTCTATTATCATTTTAATATTATGATTAAATGACAAGAATTTAATGTTGTTTCAGGTCTGAGCTTTACAGTGTTAGTACATTTAATTGTTATGTTCATTGTTTTTCGGGGACCAGATTGTTCAATTCTTGACTTATAAATGTAGGCTGTAATGTTCAGTTCAATTCAAAAAAAAATGTAGGCTGTAGTGCACTGTAGCATCAGTTTCTGATTTTTCTCAACTGGATATCTGAAAATGGGTTTGGTGTTAAAATGCAGATACTTGCTATGGACATTAACAGGGAAAACTATGAATTGGGTCGGCCCACACTTGAAAAAGCCGGTGTGGCCCATAAAGATGATTTTAGAGAAGGCCCTGCCCTTCCCATTCTTGACGAACTCGTCAAAGACGTAAGCTTTCTGTAGCCTCCACTTAAAAGTTTCACTCTGTTTCATCGTTATTTAATTAATCTTCATGGATCAAAGAGTGAGTGTTATACCATAAAATGACTAAAATGTCAAAATAAGAAGTAATATCTTATACACCATCTTCTACATATATCTACTTTCTCTCATTTTCGCTATTTCCAACACATTTAATAAGAGTGAAATTGAAACGATCACATTAATTCATTGTAAAATGGACGTACAATAAAGTAATATTTTTTTCACAAAAAGACAGATGAATGGGGAAATATCATAAGACACAGTTAAATTTCAATATCATTTAAATAGAGTAGCAACATTTATTACTCAAAATCTCCTTTTTGAGATTTTGAAATTCAATTGTTTTTTATTTAGAATTTTCCCAGGTAAATATGAATATTCCTATTACTAATCCAAAACAAAAAGAAAAAACTAAAATTGGAGAATGAATACAGGAGAAAAATCATGGGAGCTTTGATTTTATATTTGTGGATGCTGACAAGGACAATTACCTAAATTATCACGAGAGGCTCCTTCAACTGGTGAAGATTGGGGGTGTGATCGGCTACGACAACACCTTATGGAACGGATCTGTGGTGGCACCAGATGATGCGCCCTTGAGGAAGTACGTTATGTACTATAGGAAATTTTGTGTTGCAGCTTAACAAGGCTCTCGCTGTGGACCCTAGGATTGAAATCTGCATGCTTCCTGTTGGGGATGGAATCACTATCTGCCGTCGGATCAAATGAAAACTCCAATAGTAACTAATCTACTCAAGATGTTTGTTTATACCATGGGAAATAGAATGACTGAAACATGTAGCGTGTTGCCGCGGATTTCAATTCATTTTCGCTTCTAGTTTCATGTGATGATGCCTCTTGATACAAAATGAGGAGTCTTGAAATAATACGAATGTTATAAACGAAGTCATTTCATGCTCTTACATTAAAATTAATTGCAGGTGAGTGATAGTGGAAAAGAGGTTTTATTGTAAGGTTTTGCCATCATTTCATTTAAAGGTTTCGTATTTTGGAGAGAGAGTAAAGTGGCCAAGTTCATTTTCTTCAGTTATATGCACTTGATTTTTTCCATCACATCTTGAGTCTTGACTTCAAAATCACTCTACAAAAGCTTTATTAGTAAAATAAAAATTCAAAAAAAAATGAATTAGAAAAGAAAGTGCCTCCTTCCTGAAGACCATATATTATAAGGATTTCGATATTTTGAAGACACACACACACATACTGTGTAGTGGATGAAATTCACTCCATACATATTTTAAAATGTATGATCATATATATGTTTTAAACATATTTTAACTATGAAAGATTATTCCATCTAGTCCTATATATGATGTCTAAAAGATCCTATCCATTAGTTCTTAATACAAAATCCTTTCCAAAATCTAAGGAAAGATATATGACTAATCTCAATGTGACTTGTCTTCTTCTCTTTACAATAACACTTGCATCCTCTTTCATCGCTAATTATATATCACAATCAACACTAATTTTGAAAAGTCGTGAAAGAAATTATTATCAATTAATTTTCTTAATGTAATAAAGTATTTAGTACAATTTGATAGAACAAATGGAAGGATCAATAGCTTAAAAGAGCTAGAGAAGATTCAGATGATTCTCTTTGGAGCTATGTTTATGTGGATTTTTTCAAATCACACCCTCATCTTTAACAGGAGGCGTTTTGTTATACTACAATGTCACCATTTCCATTCTTACCCTCAATAAGTTGAACATTGTTCTCGTGAATTAAGAAAGGAAGATTCTGTCTAAAAAAAGATTTAAGAAAGGAAGATAATTTTTTTAACAAGAAATCAATGCTAGAAAAAGGAGAAGATCAAGTTTAGTTGGTTACAACCGTTAGTCTGATTGCCAACAATATGAAACCTAGTTTTGGGCACAGACTTAGGTTCAGAATTAGGGGAGACAATCTCATCACTCTCAAATTATTTAAAATTAAATTTCACCCAAGTTAGACAAAAAACCCCAACTTTTTTAGAATTGTTTTGCTTGAAAACCTAGGCTTAGGGTAGAAAATCTAGGTTTCTGAAAGCTATTTTTTCTACAATCACATGCGTTATTTTCAATAGTCTATTATCCTTTTGTTTCTATGACTCAGAATCTATTCTCTAAAATGACTTTTCAGTATTTTTTTCAAAAACTATTCTCCAAAAACTAATTCAAACATACCCATCAAGTTTTCACCAAGTTCGCATAGTAGCTTAATAATCCTTATAAAAATGACAACTTTATGGGTTTAAAAATTTTTTGATATATATTGATTGATTTTATTTTGCTTTAAAATGTCAAAACATATTTTTCAAGATGAATTAATTTATCCTGGTGATACTCACGTTTGAAAAATTGTCGAATAATAATGAATATAAATCATGAAAACATATTATAGAAACGAACACTACAAGAAACTTTTCCTGTAGTCGTGGAAATAATGCAAAGGCTGTCGAAGATTATGGCACGACATATGGATATAGATATTTTTTAAACAAAAAAATGCAACGGAGTTTGTCGCACCAGAAAATCGCAACATATTCAATTTTCAAAAAACAATAATACTCGCAACTTATGTCGCACTAGCTAGTTCGACATAAGCTGTAGGTATTAGTTTTTGAAAAGTTATTTTTTAGGCAAAAATATTATTGTTGGTTATTATGTAGAAAGAGTAGAAGATTATTGAATAAAAAAGAGTAGAAGGATCGAATAATGAAGAAACAAATATAAGATGATGAAATAATATACTTGGAATTATAGTATTTAAAAAATAGGTATAAAAAAATACATACCTGATAGGAAAAATAAATAGTGGGGATAGAAATTATAGTGTTTAAACTAATAACGGCTTGCAAAAAAGGATAATTAGTTATATGAGAAGGAAGAAAATGGAAAGTGGAGGAGGAGGAAAAAAGAATGTGGAGAAGGAAGGAAAATGAAAATAGAGTTGGAGGAAAGAAATAAGAGGAAAAATGGAAGTGGAGAAAGAGAAAAGTTATGGAAAGGAATGTAGAGTTTATATAGATGATTGACGCGACATTTTTTTAATTATTAAAAATGTGGCTTTTATATTATAACATGTCGCACCACATGGTGCGATAAGGGTTTCTAATATAAAAAACCTCCATCATATCACGACACCACCAGACGAATAAAAATTCCATTCATCAATACCATGTCACGCCAATATTTTTAATTAAAATGTGCATGTTGCTCCAAAGGGCGGGGACATGTGTTTTTAATTAGAAAATGTATCATTATAAATATTTTTAATTAAAATATGTGTCTCAAACCGGCCACCAAGTGCAACATGTATTTTTAATTGAAAAAAATATGCTTCATGCTGCGCCTGGTGGATGATGTTTGATTAAAATATGCGGGTGTTCAGACTATGCTGCACGAGGAATGCGGGTGTGTAAAATACGCCTGGTGGATGATGTTTGATTAAAATATGCGGGTGTTTGATTAAAGTAGGCCAATATGTATTTTTAAAATATGCTGCATGACGTGGAGTAGATGTTGTTAGAGGGAGGAGGGAGGAGGTGGAGGTAGGAGGAAGAAGAAGTGTTTTAATTTTTTAATTTTAAAAAGAGCATTTTAGTATTTCCAATAGTCCATTGTTCAAAATGGACCATTTTATTTGTTTAATGATCAGAATGAGATCCTTTTTTGTTTGTAGGTCAAATTGATATTTTAGAAATAGTTTGTTAGTGAGAATGATCCTAATCGAATTCCTTTTGGACGACATAAATACATATATTTGATGCTCAATTATAAAAGATATTTCGGCAAAATAATAATGATTCATTAATCAACTTTCCTTTTCATAAAAACAATTAATGAAGTTTATTCCGAAATTATTTCTCATTTCTTTCCTTTTCAAATATCTTTCTCTAATCTGTCTCTACCCCTCTTAATTGAAAGCAATTTTTTAAAAAAATCATAATACAAAATTGTATCGAATTAAATTTATTGGAATTCCCAATTTTGTTCTAGAAACTAGAAGGTCTTCAAAAAGAGGTGGGAGCAATTCTATTAAGATTGGATCTTGACTCTGGTATAGGCGTATAGCAGACTTGCAGAGATGTTTCCCTCCTCATATAGTTAAAATTTCCAAATGAATATAAAAATGCTGTCATTAATTTTTCTTCCAGTGTGTTTGGGTTGACGTTGTGGATAATGGAGGAATTTAAATGTTACTTTGCTTGGTATTAATTACATGGGAGGGACAGAAGCGTTTCACGGGTTTTTGTCGAAATATATTCCAAACAATATATAATAATTTAAGAAAGCATTGAGGAAAAATAAGTCAAAACATGTTAAAATGTTAAAATGTGACATTTTAACTCGAAATTCTCCACTTTTGGAGAAATCTTTCTCATAAAAAAAGCAGCCCCTTCTAACAAAAAATAAAATAATATAAACAGCCCTTTAACAAAGCCCTTTAACAATGGGATGGAGAGTGAAATCCCCTCATATTCCCTCCCCTCCCCTCCTATACCACTCTAATGCTAAGTTATAAAGTTGTAAAATAAGGGTAGAGTATGTATCAAATTAGGGTAAAGATATAAATAAAACTGTAAAATTACCTATTTGTCCATAAGTTTATTTGGTGACAATGTTGACCATTTGATGAGTAGTAACCGATTCCTAAGAAGTACTTGCAAGTTACAATCACAGCGTTTGGGGAAGAATTTCTACAATTAAATAAAACTGTGCGAAAACTATATATTAGTGGTGTGAAGAGAAATAAAGAGCTACATTTCAATACATAAGAACTCATAGGAACAAGTTCTAATGGATTGAGTTAAAGGTCAAACCCCTTAAAATCTCTTAGAAATCCCTCTCTTAAAATTTTGTAGTGGAAAAAAGTTCTTATAAATATAATGTTAGAGTAAATAAGGGTTGCATTTTTATTTATTCTAATAAAACATTTTGAAATTGATTTATAAATAAAATCTCAACAATATGCATAATAGTAATATTTAAAATTAGGGCAAGTGGATTTAATTAATGATGAAATGAATATTCTAGCTTCTATTTATTATTCCTTCCGTTCTTAAATATAAAATCTATTTATAGAGATAAAATTATTTTTAAATATAACATCTCTTTCTATTTTTTCTCAATGTTTCCATAAATTATTCCTATCCATCCTACAAAATAAACAAGAGAATGTGGGTGATAATAAATGTAGGTGCGTTTATAATAAAAAAATAAATGTAGGTGCGTTAAGGTGTTTATTAAGTAATATGATGTAACTTTAAGTAACAGACTAACTTCATTAATCTAATCAAACTAGGTAAAAACCTCTTATATTTAGGGTTATGTATAAATTAAGTTGGAAATAAAATACTTGGGGCAGGAAAAACATATTTGGATTTTCCCCAAGTGTGATTGAATGTCTAAGCTTAATGACACACCAACTCCTCTGCCCAACCCGTTTTTAACGAGCATGCATTTAAACGTACACTCTTAACTATCCCGATCTCATTTCATTCTGGCTTTCATATAATGGTCATATTTTCATTCATCTAGTCATTCCAATCCTCTCCGATCTTCCTAATTGACTTTGAAATTGCAGAACAAGAGAGAAGAGAGTCTATTTAACTTTTTTTTTAGTTTAAAGCAACTACGCATATGGCATCCTCACCAACTTTTATTGCTTCTTTTTCACTTCTCCATTCCTTTGTGGTATTTATTATGTACCAAACAAAATATGATGCCACACATTTATATATTTTTCTAATTAAGTCCACACATTTGATGTCCCGCCATTTATTTTATATAAGAGACTTGAAATTAATTTACAATAATAAAAAATATAATGAAAATCAAATTAATTAGAATATTAAAATACAATTTTTAATAATGCTTATTTAATAATTTAATGGTGATTTAAATGATTTATATCATTAATAAATATTTTATAATGTAAATAAAAAATACTTCCCCCGGTCCTAAATATAAGACCTAATTGACTTTTTTTTTGGAGATGTTAAGGTTACAAAATATGTTATCAAATTATGACATATTTGATATATTTTTAGATTATCCATTAGTTTATAGGTTAAATAAACTAGTTTAAGGGGAAAAATTAGGTAAATCAATTTATAATTGACTTATGTTTTGTATTTTTAGGATTTTTCAAAAAATTAAACTAGGTCCTATATTTAGGACCGGAGGGAGTATTTAATAATGAAAATATAAAATGAAAATTTAATGCATATTTTATATATAGGGTTATTTTTTATTACTAGTTCTAAATAAAATGTTTAAAAATAGGAGATTAATAATATTTAGGGGGAATTAATTTGAGTTCCCATGGAGTATACATAATATTAGAAAAGTTTCACTCAATGCCCAAATTAAAGTAGGTTTCCAAGGAATCTTTTTTCTATTACCTTCAAACTCAAATGACAATTATATCCTCCCTAAAAAATTAAAAGAATCGCGAATGGTGCCAAAGAAATTGTTACGTATGGTCAACAAATTATTATACAAGATCTAAAGATTGTTAGTAATTAGGATCTAACACCTTGTGAATTATGCTCAAACACTTGTTAAAAATAGTTAGAAATTAGTTATTCATAACCCAAAGGTAACAAAGGTGCACTCTGTTATAATTAAACTAAAATACATTAAAGAAAATAAAAAATTTGTGATAGGTGTCTGGGAAATTGTTATGTGAGAAACTTATATCACGCAAGATTTAGAGATTGTTAGTATTTACAATCTAGCACCTTGTAAAATGTGGCCAAACACCTGATAATAATGGTTTGAAAATTATTAATGAGCCTAGAAGTTGTGACGGAAACACAAAAAGAAATTGTCATTTTGATTTGAAAGATAATAGAAAAAAAAAGGTCCTTTCAGACTTACTTAATTTTGGCGTTTAGTGAAATTTTTATAATATTATGTCTACTCTGGGACCCAAAAGGAGGGTGGGACCTGGTTCACGCATCACAAGGAGTTCACTACCCCAAGCCGGAAAATAACCGGTTCAAATATCGCAACGGTTCAACTCGGTCTAGTCCTTGTCTTATTTATACACCCACCATCTTTCATTTTCATCTTCATATGCAACCTCTGTTTTAACCACCAGACAAGGCAGAGCATCATAGTCAAGCAAAGTTAATTAGAGGTTTTAGCAGTGTTAATTAATGGATTCAAACGGAGAAGTGAAGAATTAAAACGAAGCAGGAAGGCACCAAGAGGTTGGTCACAAGAGCCTCTTGCAGAGCGACGCTCTATACCAGGTAACGTTACAATTGATTTTGTTTCTCCTTACAATTAATTACTACTACCAAATATAATTATTTAAACATGTGGTATTACATTGATGATGATGATGATGATGATGATGATGATGATGATGATGATGATGATGATGATGATGATGATGATGATGATGCAGTATATTTTGGAGACTAGTGTGTACCCAAGAGAGCCAGAACCCATGAAGGAGCTAAGGGAGATAACCGCAAAGCACCGATGGAACATAATGACAACATCTGCGGACGAAGGGCAATTTTTGAACATGTTGTTGAAGCTGATAAACGCAAAGAACACCATGGAAATTGGTGTGTACACTGGCTATTCCTTGCTTGCCACTGCCCTTGCCCTACCCGACGATGGCAAGGTACTTTTTCTTCATTCATTTCTTGGAAATTAAAACATAATAGGGTGTTTGAGGATTAAAGTTTTGTAAAACCAAATCCATGAAACAAAGTTCATTCCCCTTCCCCTGAACTATTTCGTCTGCCAAACAGATCCTTAACAGTAGGTACCTAAAAAACAAAATGCAATCATTTAACTTCAAACACTTATGATATTTGAAGGCCGACAGAAAAAAAAGATATACGTACTGATATTTGAAGTATAGTTACTTTATTAGGAAATTACTATAAACTTCGTTACTTATTGTAAGCATGAGTCCATGACATTTCTTTTTTTATACATCCTATGACACTTTTTTTGCTATGAAAGTTAGAAATATTACCGTCATAATTGCAGCATTATGACGTCAATCAACAATAATGACTACTGTGAAAATCAAATCAAAATCAATTAAGATCAATCACATATTAATGTTAATTTATCGGCTTTCTTATCTCAATCAGTTATGTGTTTATTTAAAAATCTAATGCACCTTTTACATTATGTTTTATCTTCTCTTCTCATGTATTCCTTTTAAATAATTATTTTTGTGGAAAAAATTATTTTGAGTGATTTGAGAAATTATTTACTTCTCACAGATCGATATGCTTTTTCTAATAAAAAAAAGATCCAGATGATTTGTCTTTAGCCGGGAATAAATATGAATCATAATTATGATTATATATATTTATTTATTAGATTTTGTGAAAAATTAAAGACAAATGATAAAATTTCTAACTTAAATTCAATTAAATGAGTAATTTGAGAAAGAATTTGCCCAGATTTTGTTTTGGTCAAAAAGAATTGCATGGGTTGAGACTGCTCCCTCCAACCTTTATCCCTAAATATAAGTTTAACTCACTAGATGTGTCGCAAAGTATAAGTTTCACTTTATGTTTGTTTGGACATCCATTTGGACTTTTTCAAGTTTTACCTTTTGTTTATCTCATCCTCATTTTTAATATTTGTAAACTCTTATTTGTCATTTCCTTTTTAATGATCTCATTTCTACACATTATCTTCTTCCATCTTAAATAATAAATAATAAGGGTTAATTTAAAAAAGAAGTTACATTTTTAACATATTTATTGCTTCTAACTATTTTAAAGTTTTCTTTGTCAACATTAACTTGTAGCCTATTTGAAATTGTAATTTATAACTAGAGTAGTACTTGTAAGCACCACCGCTTCATAAGTGTCAATTTGTCATGACTCATAAGTGTTTCAGTTCAGGAAAATTGTATTGGAATGCGTGCTTCCTTCTTTTTTTTTTTTTTGCCAGAGCGTGCTTCCTTCTTTACCCCACTTTGTTTGTTTCTATTATCATTTTAATATTATGATTAAATGACAAGAATTTAATGTTGTTTCAGGTCTGAGCTTTACAGTGTTAGTACATTTAATTGTTATGTTCATTGTTTTTCGGGGAACAGATTGTTCAATTCTTGACTTATAAATGTAGGCTGTAGTGTTCAGTTCAAAAACAAAAATGTAGGCTGTAGTGCACTGTAGCATCAGTTTCTGATTTTTCTCAACTGGATATCTGAAAATGGGTTTGGTGTTAAAATGCAGATACTTGCTATGGACATTAACAGGGAAAACTATGAATTGGGTCGGCCCACACTTGAAAAAGCCGGTGTGGCCCATAAAGTTGATTTTAGAGAAGGCCCTGCCCTTCCCATTCTTGACGAACTCGTCAAAGACGTAAGCTTTCTTTATCCTCCACTTAAAAGTTTCACTCTCTTTCATCGTTATTTAATTAATCTTCATGGATCCTCCACTTTTCTGTCCTACAAAAATGTAAATGTCAAAATAGGAAGTACTAGTATCTTATACACCATCTTTCTACATATATCTTTTATTTTTATTACAATCTTTCTACATATATCTACTCTCTCTCATTTGCGCTATTTCTAACACATTCAATAAGTGTAAAATTGAAGATCACATTAATTCATTGTAAAATGGACGTACAATAAGTAATATTTTTTTCACAAAAAGACAGATGAATGGGGAAATCTCATAATATAAGACACAGTTCAATTTCAAAATCATTTTAAATAGTTGAATAAAAATATTAACTAATGGAGTAGCAACGTTTATTACTCAAAATCTCCTTTTTGGGATTTTGAAATTCAATTGTTTTATATTTAGGATTTTTCCAGATAAATATGAATATTCCTATATACTACCTCCAGTCCTAAATATAAAACCTAAATGATTTTTTTTGGAGAGGTTAAGGTTGCGAAATAGTCTATTAAATCATGACATATTTGATATATTTTTAGATTCTACATTAGTTTGTAGGTAAAATAAACTAATCCAAGGAAAAAAATTAGGTAAATCGATCAATTTATAATTAACTTATTTTACCTTTTTATAGGATTTTCTAAAAAAGTGAATTAGGTCTTATATTTAGGACTGGAGGGAGTATATATATATTAATCCAAAACAAAAAGAAAAAAACTAAAATTGGAGAATGAATGAAGGAGAAAAATCATGGGAGCTTTGATTTTATATTTGTGGATGCTGACAAGGACAATTACCTAAATTATCACGAGAGGCTCCTTCAACTGGTGAAGATTGGGGGTGTGATCGGCTACGACAACACCTTATGGAACGGATCTGTGGTGGCACCAGATGATGCGCCCTTGAGGAAGTACGTTATGTACTATAGGAAATTTGTGTTGCAGCTTAACAAGGCTCTCGCTGTGGACCCTAGGATTGAAATCTGCATGCTTCCTGTTGGGGATGGAATCACTATCTGCCGTCGGATCAAATGAAAACTCCAATAGTAACTAATCTACTCAAGATGTTTGTTTATACCAATGGGAAATAGAATGACTGAAACATGTAGCGTGTTGCCGCGGATTTCAATTCATTTTCGCTTCTAGTTTCATGTGATGATACCTCTTGATACAAAATGAGGGGTCTTGAAATAATATGAATGTTATAAACGAAGTCATTTCATGCTCTTACATTAAAATTAATTGCAGGTGAGTGAAAGTGGAAAAGAGGTTTTTTTTTTATAATAAGAAGAGAAAAAGAGGTTTTGTTGTGACTTGTAAGGTTTTGCCATCATATCGATCATTAAAAGGTTTCCTATTTTGGAGAAAGAGAAAAGTGGCCAAGTTCATGTTCTTCAGTTATATGCACTTGAGTTTTTCCATCACATCTTGAGTCTTGACTTCAAAATCACTCTACAAAAGCTTTAGTAATAAAATAAAAATTCAAACAAAAAAATGAATTAGAAAAGAAAGTGCCTCCTTCCTGAAGACCATATAATAAAATCCTTTCCAAAATCTAAGGAAAGATCTATGACCAATCTCAGTGTGACCTTTCTTCTTCTCTTTAATTACAGTAACACTTGCATCCTCTCTTTCATCGCTAATTATATATCACAATCAAACACTAATTTTGAAAAGTCGTGAAAGAAATTACTTTCAATTAATTTTCTCAATGTAATAAAGTATTTAGTACAATTTGATGGAACAAATGGAAGGATCAATAGCTTAAAAGAGCTAGAGAAGATTCAGACGATTCTCTTTGGAGCTATGTTATGTGGTGTTTTTTAAATCACACCCTCATCCTTAACAGGAGGCGTTATTTTGTTATACTACAATGTCACCATTTCCCATTCTTACCCTCATTAAGTTGAACATTGTTCTCGTGAATTAAGAAAGGGAGCTAATTTTTTAACAAGAAATTAATGCTAGAAAAAGAAGGGATAGTTGGTTACAACTCTTAGTCTGATTGCCAACAATATGAAACCTAGTTTTGGGCACAGACTTAGGTTTCGGAATTAGGGGAGACAAGCACTCTCAGAAAATTTAGAATTAAGTTTCACCTAATTAAGTTAGACAAAAAATCCCAACTTTTTTAGAATTGTTTTTGCTTGAAAACCTAGGCTTAGAGTAGAAAATCTAGGTTTTTCCCAAAGCTACTTTTTCTACAATCGCATGCGTTATTTTCAATAGGCTATTATCCTTTCGGTTTGATGACCAGAAACTATTCTCTAAAATGTCTTTTCAGTATTGCTTTCCAAAAATTATTCTCTAAAAACTAATTCAAACATACCCATCAAGTTTTCACCAAGTTTGCATAGTAGCTTAATAATCCTAAAAATGTTAACTTTATGGGTTTTTTTTTTAAATTTTGAAATATAATGATTGATTTTATTTTGCTTGAAATTGTTCAAAACATATTTTTTCAAGATGAATTAATTTCTCCTGGTGATAATGATGGTTAAAAAATTGTTGAATAATAATGAATATAAATCATGAAAACATATTATAGAAGCGAACACTACAAGAAACTTTTCCTGTAATCGCGGAAATAATGCAAAGGGTGTCGAGGATTATGGCGCGACAATAGGCTGATATCGCAGTTTTCGTTGTGCGATATAAACGTGCAAGACAAAGTCATATGTCACGTTTTCAGATAACCACATCAATAAAGATAAACACAGTGACATATGGATGTATATATTTAAACAAAAAAATGCAACGGAGATTGTGACAACAGAAAACCATGAAATATTCATTTTTTAAAAAAACAATACTTGCAGCTATGTCACACTAGCTAGTTCGACATAATCTACAGGTAATAGTTTTTGAATAATTATTTTTTTAGACAAAAATATTATTGTTGGCTATAATGAAGAAAGAGTAGATGATTATTGAATAAGAAAGAGTAGATATATGATGATGAAATAATACACTTGGAATTATAGTATTTAAAAAATAGGTATCATAAATTATATACCTGATAGGAAAAATAAATAGTGGGGATAGAAATTATAGTGTTTAAACTAATAACTTGCAGAAAAGGATAATTAGTTATATGAGAACGAGGAAAACAAAAAGTGGAGAAGGAGAAAAAAGAATGTGGAAAAGGAACGAAAATGAAAGTAGAGTTGGAGGAAAGAAATAAAGTGGAGACAGAGGAAAAATGGAAGTGGAGAAAGAGAAAAATTATGGGAAGGAATGTAGAGTTTATATAGATGATTGCGTGACATTATTTTTAATTATTAAAAATGTGGCTTTCATTTTATAACATGTCGCGCCACATGGCGCGAAAAAGGGTTTCTAATATAAAAAACCCCGTCATGTCACGACACCACCAAAAGTAATATGAGTTTTTAATGAAATAAAAAATTCATGCATTAATATCATGTCGTGCCGATATTTTTAATTAAAATATGCATGTTGCACCAAAGGGCGGGACATGTGTTTTTAATTAAGAAATGTATCATTATAAATATTTTTAATTAAAATATGCATGTCACACCACCATGTGGAACATGTATTTTTAATTATTAAAAATATGCTTCATGCAGCGCCTGGTGGATGATGTTTGATTAAAATATGCGGGTGTTTCAACTATGCTGCACGAGGAATGCGGGTGTTTAAAATACGCCTGGTGGAAGATGTTTGATTAAAATATGCGGGTGTTTGATTAAAGTAGGCCAACATGTATTTTTAAAATATGCTGCATGAGTAAGGTGGGTGGGGGAAGTGACGTGGAGAGGTTGTTGGAGAGAGGGAGGGAGGAGGGAGGAGGTGGATGGAGAGTGAGAATAAGTGTTTTTTTTTTTAATTTTAAAAAGGGCATTTTAGTTTTTTCCAATAGTTCATTGGCCAAAATGGATCATTTTATTTGTTTAGTGGCCAAAATGAGACCGTTTATTATTCGTAGGTTAAATTGATACTTTGAAAATAGTTTGTTGGTTAGAATGATCTCTAACCCAATTTCTTTTGGACGACATAAATACATATATTTGATGCTTCATTATAAGAGATATTTCGGCAAAATAATAATGATTTATTAATGAACTTTCCTTTTCATAAAAACAATTAATGAATTCAAGCTGAGTGGTATAAGTGGAGGAAATTCTAATGGATTGAGTTAAAGGTCAAACCCCTTAAAATCCCTTGTAAATCCCCCTCTTAAAATTTTGTTGTGGAAAAAAGTTCTTATAAATTTCACGTTAGAGTAAATAAGGGTTACATTTTTATTTGATTCTGATAAAACATTTTGAAATTGATTTATAAATAAAATCTCAAGAATATGCATGAAAGTAATATTTAAAATTAGCGCAAGTGGATTTAATTAATGATGAAATGAATATTTCTAGCCTCTATTTATTATTCCCTCCGTTCTTATATAAATATAAAACCTATTTATAGCGGTAAACTTATTTCTTAATATAACATCTCTTTCTATTTTTTCTCAATGTTTCCCTAAATTATTCCTATCCATCCTACAAAATAAACAAGAGAATGTAGGTGATAATAACTGTAGGTGCATTAAGGTGTTTATTAAGTAATATGATGTAACTTTAAGTAATATATTAACTCATTAATCTAATTAAATTAGGTAAATAACACTTTTATTTAGGGTTATGTATAAATTAAGTTGGAAATAAAATATTTGGGGCAGAAAAACATATTTGGATTTTCCCCAAGTGTGAATGAATGTCTGAGTTTAATGACACACCAACTCCTCTGCTTAACCCGTTTTTAGCGAGCATGCATTTAAACGTACACTCTTAACTAACCCGATCTCATTTCATTCTAGCTTTTATATAGTGGTAATATTTTCATTCATCTAGTCATTCCAATCCTCTCCGATATTGACTTTGGAATCGCAGAACAAGAGAGAGTCTATTTAACTTTTTTTTTTATTATTTTAAAGCAACTACGCATATGGCATCCAACGGAGACCACCAAAACCAAGGTGAAGCAGCCGCAGCATCCAAGGACCAATTCCTCAAACATATTTTAAGGAGTGATGCTCTTTACCAGGTACAAATCAAACCCATCTCTTAATTTCCACGCATGTACAACAGTACTTGAAAAATCGTTTGATGATGTATATATGTTGCAGTACATATTGGATACCTGTGTTTATCCGCGAGAACCAGAGCCCATGAAGGAGTTGAGAGAGATCACAGAAAAGCATCCAATGTATGCACCCTTAATTTCAACTTCTCTCACACACACACACACATCTGTGTGTGTGTATGGGTTTGATTTGTATTGTTTGTGGATTGACGACGAGGACGTCGATTTTGAAGGAGCGTGATGGCGTTAACGGCAGATGAAGCGCAACTTTTGAGTATGTTGATTAAAATGATGAATGCGAAGAACACTATGGAAATTGGCGTGCTTACTGGTTACTCTTTGCTTGCCACTGCCCTCGCTCTTCCCCATGATGGCAAGGTAACCTCTCACTCATATACTACATATCTTCTCACTTTCTTACATGCAATTCTTGTTTATCTCTCATACTCCAACTCATAAAATTTGTCCTGCTATTAACTGATACTAAAGCCTAAGTATGAATTGCAACTGAGATTTCCCTACCTTTTTTTTGACCAATTACTGAGATTTCCCTACTTCACACTTAGCTTGATGGGAAATAAAACCTATCAAATTTGGACCGTCATGATCTGAAATAAGCAGCCAATTTTAAGTTTTTGAAAGTATGCATATATTTTGCTGTTGTGTGTGAGTATATAAGTAGGACATTCGCACTTCAGCTTGCCAACCGCGTTAGTTGGTTTTGCTGTTGTGTTTGGTCCGAAAATGTGTTCAAAAAAAGTATGCATATATTTTCAAAATTATTTCATTTGGCCAATTTATTTGCTGATTAGCTTGTGCTTAGATAGGAGAATTATTCTCCTCTATGGTGTATGAATTGTTTCAGTTGGATGGATGAAAATTCTATCTAATTATTAATTATTATTGATAATAATAGATTTGCACATTTCACAAAAAGCTATTACTATGTTCTCGACTAAATGTGCAAATCTAATAGACTAGTACTCTACAATGTCATAAAGTGCGCCGAATCCGGTCCCTAATATAAGAGCCAAAATTTGAATGGTTTTGGTCCCTAATATAAGAGCTCATCTAATATTCTCTCCTCATTTAATGTGTTTTTTCCTACTTTGCCCCTTACTCTCTTTCATATTTATTAATGCTTATGTATTTCTCTCTCTTAAAAGTACCATAATAAATATGGGCAATATTGGAAAAGAAACATTAACTTCAGATACTCAACTAACATTTAAATGTTTTCTTAAGAATCATTTTTTTAGCGACTAGCTCTTATATTAGGGACCGGGGGAGTATCAATTAATTATGTGAAATGGTGTGCATATATATAATATTACCGTCAAATGGAGATAACCACATTAGAATTGGATGATGCAGCAAATTATTTTTTATAAAAATGTATATATTTTTAAAAAACAATACTCCCTCCACCCGATCTGTGATGTAAGAACCCAAAATTTGAATAGTTTTGGTACAAAATATAAAAACTCTTTCCACATTTTCTCATTTAATGCATTTTTTCCTACTTTGCCTCCAACTCTTTTTCATATTTAATAATGATTATATATTTCTCTCTTAAAAGTATAACAATAAATATGGACAATATTAGAAAAACCATATACTCCCTCCGGTCCTAAATATAAGACCTAGTTGACTTTTTTGGAAAATCCTAAAAAAGCGAAATAAGTTAATTATAAATTGATTTACGTAATTTTTTTCTCTTAGACTAGTTTATTTTACCTATAAACTAATTTATAGTCTAAAAATATATCAAATATATCATAATTTAATAACTTATTTTGCAACCTTAATCTCTCCAAAAAAAAGTCAACTAGGTCTTATATTTAAGACCAGAGGTAGTATTAACTCCAAATACGTAACTAACTTTTACATGTTTTCTTAAGAAGCGTTTTTTGGCGGCTGACTCTTATATTACAGGCCAGAGGAGCGAATATACATTAACCATTGCTCTCTCTTGCTTCCCATTTTCACTTTTCCATGACATAGCTCCAGTGGGAATCGGCCATGGAAGCCATTTCCCGGAAAATTCGAATGGTTGATTTGATCAGTTAATAAAAGTGGCAGCTTGGCCAGCAATTTTCTGATAAGGTTCAAAATACCAAAATTTCTCCTTTTCAATCTTCCCACAACTACTACTCGTATAAATTGAATGCCATGCAGCCGTATTAAGATTTTTAAGCTTGGCAAAAGGATAATCATCCGAACCCGCATCATATTTGCCAAAACTATTAACCGTTGTTCTGTAGTGGCTTTCGTATATAGAAAGGATCAGAAGAATTGTGATCCCAAAAGACAATGAGATGAAGAAACTCATAAATGGGTGAGTTGAACAAGTAATGAAGGTGACACCAAAATGATTTGATCATTCTGATGGGATAAAGATCCAAGCTTTTCGACTTTCGAGATCGTTTTATGGGTTTTCCAAATTGAAGGTCAAAGTCGATTTTTTTTAATCACCTCCTCCTAGCCTTTGGACAAATTGCCATGAACAAAATGAGTACAAATTTTCATAGTTAATTTTAATCAAAGATTGACTAGGATAAATAAAATATCTCGATAATTTTCTCGAAACTGAACTATATGATTGTTGTAAAATTCAAAATAACTTCAATTTTTATGAGAATAACTTCAATTTTAAAATATAAACTCGTATGTGTTATGTGGACGTAATTTTTCGGACTTTAATTACTTTCCTGTTTCCTCTAGAATCAGCCCATATATCTAGAGAGCATGCTCTGGAAAAATTGTGCCGTCTACAAACAAATGAGTGTGGATTACATATTAATTTGAATAAAAAATTAGACATATTATAGATTTAACTATTTCATCAATTTGAATTATTCACAAAATCATTGAATTGTTATGATATTTGAGTGGCCTTAATTAATTTAACAGTACAGTTTGTATATAATTTCTTAAAAAAAATTCCTTTTCGTCCCGTGAAAATCCTTTGTGTTTATTATTTGTTTATGCAGATATTGGCCATGGACAGTGACAGGGAAAACTATGAAATGGGACGTCCAATATTAGAGAAAGCTGGTGTTACTCACAAAATTGACTTTCGAGAAGGCCCTGCACTTCCTCTTCTTGATCAACTGCTTCAGGATGTAAGCTTTAATTTTTCTTCTGAAAAAACATAACAAAGATATTAAAAGATTTAAATTTGAAAATTAATGCAAATAATACGTATATTTATGCACGCAGGAGAATAATCATGGAAGCTTTGATTTCATATTTGTTGATGCCGACAAGCAGAATTATCTTAATTATCACAAGAGGGTGATTGAGCTAGTGAGGGTTGGGGGTGTGATTGCCTACGACAACACCCTATGGTATGGCTCTGTAGTGCCTTCCCCAGATGAGTTCATCATTGATGATGAGCACATCATGTGGCATAGAGGCTTTGTGTTGGAGCACAACAAGGCACTTGCCGTGGACCCTAGGATTGAAATTTGCATGGTTTCTATTGGTGATGGGATCACTCTGTGCCGTCGGATCAAATGACAAGTTCACTTCCGCACGATGATGCTATCTTGTTCTCCCCAACACACCATGCAATCCCTCTCTTCATGTTATGAAATCCACCTATGTTAACTTTTTCATGGTTTTAAAATATGTCTTATATTTTGCTGGAAAATAGTCTTTCTTTGTCCTTGAATAATAGTAGTAGTAGTGTACCCGTAGCTGGACTTTTTTGAGAAATAAGTCAGCTTATTTTGAATAAGTCAGTTTATTTTGGGTGTGTGGTTTTTTTCTATGTTTGGCTGGACTTATTTTTCACCTAACTTATTTCAGAAAAAAAAAATCATGCCAACTTATTTTTCTACATGGCTTAAAAATAAGCTCCTTTTAAACAAAAAGTCATCAACATAAGTCAAATGAAAAAATAACCAATTTTTTCAAAGTTCATCCAAACATAAAAATAAGCCAACTAGAGCTTTTCTAACTTGAAATAATAAAAAAAAGAGTTTATTTTCTAACTGACTTAAAAATAAATCAGCTTAAAAATAAGTCATTTTTCCACAAGTCGAGCTAAACACACCTTTAATAATCAATTTTTATTTTGGTGGATAAATAAAAAGAACCATGTGTTTTTGCTGTTTCTTCATAATATTCTTTTCTCTCTTCTGTAAACTATTAACCACTATCCAATATTTTTCCCTGGGTTAGTCCTAATTACTCTTTTCACTATACACATATTTTGTTGGTTTATATTACAGAGGATCATTCAACCTCACTTGAAATTTGGAATTAACGAGCGAGGAAAGATGTTTACGTATTTCAAGAGGGCCAACTCTTTCTATTTTTTTTAGGGAAAATTAATTACAAGTCCCTTGTAAGGGACTTAATATTAGAAAAGTTCCACTAATTAGTGAAATTAAAGTAGAGTCCCTTAGAACTTTACTTTATTTATTTCTGAAAGCTTGGGCCCCACAGGAAATAATAAAATATTCTCCCCCACCCTCCCTTCTCTCTCCTCTTTCCTCTCCCCCATCTCCTTCTTCTTCCACGGGCAGCCACCACTGATGACTCCCCATATTTAGTGGATTTTTAGAAATATTTTATTGTATTTGGGGAGTCATAAATTAAATAATTAAGTGATTTTGATGTGAATTGGAAAGAAACTAATTTGAGGATTATATGAGTGATTCTTTTGGAGAATCTGAAATTTAGTTGAAATAGGAAACTTGAAATAATAAGAGAAATATTTTAAAGGGAAGTTTCATATTAATGAGATTATGTGATTGAGCTATTGTGATTATTTCCTATTTCCTTCTCTTCATGAATGCAGAATTTAAAAAAGGAAATAAAGAGAAAGAAGCTTATTTGATTATGTGCATTCATCATACAAGAAAAGGAAAAAAAAAGAAATTTAACATGCAAGGCAAAGACAATATGGTGTTGAGCTATTTTATTATATATATACACATGCAATTAATTAATGAGAAGAGGAGGCTGGATATAATTCTTTCAACTCTAAAGCCTAAACACAAAGGAATTCGCGCAGCAAGAGACAAGGAACCAAATCACACGCTGAAGGAAGGAAAGAAAGAAGGTGTTGTTGGGGAGTCTTTGATTATACACACACTGACACACGCTGAACGAGATGGAGGAATTGTGTTGATTCAATCATCATGTAGGCAGGACCCACAATAATTCCATTCACAATCAGCTTGGCCTCTGGAGGAGCAACGACGAAGGTGTATGAAGGGAGGCAGAGGTGGGGGGAGAGATGGAGGAGGCAGTGAAGAAAAAAGATGGAGGAGAGATAGGGTGGATGGAGGAGAGAGAGGGTGGGGGTGGGAGGATTATTTTAGGACCTTACTTAGGTCAAGTTCCTTTCTCCAGGTTCTCAAGTTATTTTAATATAGGAGTGACACATGTCCTTTTATAACAACCATCCATTCAATCTAATGGCCAGCTGTCACTCCTATATTAAAAGAACTTGAGAACCTGGAGAAAGGAAAAGGAACTTGATGTAAGTTTTTCCCTTATTTTATTATTATACGTGGGGCCCGCACCTTCAGAAATAATTAATGTGAGGTCCCTTAGAACTTTCCCAAGTTAGTGTGACTTTTTTAGTATTATATTTATGTCCCTTACAATGGAACTGTAATTACTCTTCCCTACTAAAATTATAAATAAGGAAAAATAACCATCTCCCTTCATAATTGTGAGTGAACTTATCCCAAAATCTAAACTTCCTTTTATGATTGTTTAAAAATTTTTCGTATTTTCCCAATTTTTTCCAATTCTGAGTCCTTTATCTTTTCTCCATAATTCTTTTTCATCATTATTATCTCTTACTATTTGCCATCCTCTTTTACCTTTAATAGTAAAGGTAAAGTTAAAAAACCAGTCACATTCTTCACATAACTAATGCTTTTTGCCTAACTTAAATAATTTTTAAAAAATAAAACAAAATAGTTATTTGAAACTTATATTTTGGAATAGAGGGAGTACTTAAATTATAAATATGAACTTATAATTATGTCTATTATGTAAAAATATTAAGTAGAGAAATCTAATGAAAGGGAAAAAATTAAATAAATTTTAATGTAATTAAAATCACGCTTTTTTTTGGTCAGAATTAAAATCACGCTGATACTCAGATAAGCGAGTTCTCTCTTATAATGAACCAAGCTTGTGATTATTATTGGACGCTTTTCATGTCAGCATATGTGCCATCGTATTTTGAATTATCACTCTAACGACTCTTATGAGTATGTCCTTGTTTTTAACAGCACTCTATGAACTACTCCTACAATACGAACCACAGATACGTGAATATATGATAAGTATGTTCGTAATGTTTCAATCCAAGTCACTAACAAATGATTTATATCTTTTGTATGATTGTTATTGTACTAATAAAGATTCATATCCAATATTTTGGCAAAAAAAATATCTATTAACTAAAAAATTCTGAAGTTTAATAGGTATTTACAGAATTTCAAATAATGTAAAAAATACACCGTTAGTTTTTTTTTTAAAAAAAATACTGTAAATAATGTAAAAATACATCGTTAGTTCTTTTTTAAAAAATACCTATTAAACAAATGATTTACAAAAAAGGATAATTAGTTATATGAGAAGGAGGAAAAAAGAATGTGGAGAAGGAAGGAAAATGAAAGTAGAGTTGGAGGAAAGAAATAAAGTGGAGATTGAGGAAAAATGAAGTGGAGAAGGAGAAAAATTTATGGAAATGGATATAGAGTTTATATAGATGATTGTTGCGTTATTTTTTTTAATTATTAAAAATGTGGCTTTTATATTATAACATGTGCCACATGGCACGACAAGGGTTTCTAATAAAAAAACCTCCACCATGTCATGACACGCCCCACTAGGCGCGATATGAGTTTTTAATGAAATAAAAAATTCATGCATCAATATCATGTCGCGCCAATATTTTTAATTAAAATATGCATGTTGCACCATAAGACCGGACAAATGTTTTTAGTTAAAAATACATCATCATAAATATTTTTAATTAAAATATGCATGTCACACCACCAAGTACAACATGTATTTTTAATTAAAAAATATGTTTCGTGTCGCGATTGGTGGCATGACATGCATATGTTATTTAAAAAAACAAAATAATCTGTAGTATTTAGCGGCTAGGTGAAAAAACACGACCATATTCTTTTCTATATCGTGGTTCCTTTTGGCGTGACATCGGTTGTGACCACAAGTCCACAACTTTATTTTCTTGAGTGGGAGACTGGGAGTGTGTGTATATGTATCAATGTATGCACGTATGTAATGAATGGGCCTTGGGCCACTGAAAATGACTAAAGACCTATCTGTTTACTTGAGTGGGCTCAACAGAAGTGGATTTGGTGAAGAAAATGGAGATAAAATGATACAAATCACTGGTTGATTGGAAAACCTTGTGTGTATATGCATTCGATGGTATTAGTTTTGTGGATTTCGTTAATTAGTAAATGTAAATCTCATAATCAGTAAATGTAAATTTCGTTAATTTTTTTCTCGCCACTTAAAAGCGATATTATCATTTTTTTGGACTGAGATATTATTAATAATAACCAAGGCTAGCAATACAAACATCAAAACAAAAGCCTGGCAAGACGAATTAACAAAGTTCTATATTACAATCACCTACTGACCTACCTGTAAAGCATTACTATCGAAATCGTATGCGTGTATTTGATCCATGCGATGTTAGGATCCATAGCTGCACAATTCCATAAGTTCAGAATTCCTTTTGGACGACATAAATACATATATTTGATGCTCCATTATATGAGATATTTCGGCAAAATAATAATGATTCATTAGTGAACTTTACTTTTCATAAAAACAATTAATGAAGTTTATTCCAAAATTATCTCTCATTTTTTCCTTTTCAAATATCTTTCTCTGATCTCTTTCTGCCCTTCTTAATTTTAAGCAATGTTTTTGAAAATCATGATACAAAATTGTATCGAATTAAATTTATTGGAATTCCAAATTCTGTTTTAGAAGGTCTTTTTTTTGGACTGACCTAGAAGGTTTTCAAAAACAAGTGGGAGCAATTCTATTAAGACTGGAATCTTGACTCTGGTATAGCAGACTTGCAGAGATGTTTTTCTCCTCATATAGTTAAAATTTCCAAATGAATATAAAAATGCTGTCCTTAATTTTTCTTGTGTTTGGCTTGACGTTGTGGGTAGGGGAGGGATTTAAATGTTACTCTCTCCGGTCCCTAATATAAGAGCACAAAATTTGAATGGTTTTGGTCCCTAATGTAAGAGCTCACCTCATATTCTCTCCTCATTTAATGCATTTTTTCCTACTTTACCCCTAACTCTCTTTCATATTTATTAATGTTTATGTATTTCTCTCTCTTTAAAGTAAAATAATAAATATGGGGAATTTTGGAAAAGAAGCATTAACTCCAGACACTCAACTAACATTCACATGTTTTCTTAAGAAGCGTTTTTTTTACGGCTAGCTCTTATATTAGGGACCGGAGGGAGTACTTCGCTTGGATTAATTACATGGGAGGGACGGACACGTTTTGCGGGTTTTTCTAGAAATGTATTCAAAAAAAATATATAATAATTTAAGAATATAAATAAATCAAAACATGTAAAAATGTTAAATGTGACATTTTCTCTCGAAATTCTCCACTTTTCAAGAAATCTCTAATAAAAAAACAGATGTTTAACAAGGGAAGGGAAGCGAAATCCCCTCATGTCCCCTCCCCTCCCCTCCTATACCACTCTAATGCTAAGTTAGGAAGTTGTAAAATAAGGGCAGAGTATGTATCAAACTAGGGTAAATATATCAAGTTGTAAAATTACCCATATTATCCGTAAGTTTAATTGGCGAAAATGTTGACCATTTGATGAGTAGTATTTGATTCCTAAGAAGTACTAATTAGTTGTGGTTACAATCAGAACGTTTGGAAAAGAATTTTTACAATTAAATAAAACTACGCGAAAGTGTTTTAATTTGGTGTGATGAAAGAAATAGAAAGCTACTATACATTTCAATGCATAAGAGCTCATAGGAACAAGTTCTAATGGATTGAGTTAAAGGTCAAACCACTTAAAATCCCCTGGAAATCCCCTGTTAAAATTTTGTTGTAGAACAAAAAGTTCTTATAAATTTCATGTTAGAGTAAAGAAGGTTTACATTTTTATTTAATTCTAATAAAACATTTTGAAATTGATTTATAAATAAAATCTCAAGAATATGCATAAAGTAATATCTAAAATTAGGGCAAGTGGATTTAATGATGAAATGAATATTTCTAGCTTCTATTTATTATTCTCTCCGTTCTTAAATATAAGATATATTAAAAGAGGTAACATTATTTCTAAATATAATATCTTTTTCTATTTTTTTTCAATGTTTCCCTAAATTATTCTTATCCATCCTACATAATAAACAAGAGAATTATGACTGATAATAAATGTAGGTGGGTTGAGGTGCTTAAGTAATATGATGTAATTTTAAGTAACATAACTACTTCATTAATATAATCAAATTAGGTAAATAACTCTTATAATTAGGGTTATGTATAAATTAAGTTGGAAATAAAATATTTGGGGCAGAAAAACATATTTGGTTTTTCCCTAAGTGTGAATGTCTGATCTTAACGACACACCAACCCCTCTGCCCAACCCGTTTTTAGCAACCATGCATTAACTTTCACATGCTTAATTAACCCGATCTCATTTCTTCCTGGCTTTTATAATGGCCATATTTTCATTCATCTAGTCATTCCAATCCTTTCCGATCTTCCTAATTAACTTTGGAATCCCAAAAAAAGAGACAAGAGCAAGGCTAATTAACTTTTTTTTTTTATTTTAAAGCAATTATGGCATCCAAGGGAGAGCATCAAAACCAAGGTGAAGCAGCCGCAGCATCGTCCACGCACCAAAACGGTGCCGTCCCAAAAAATATTTTGAGGAGTGATGCTCTTTACCAGGTACAAACAAATCCATTTCTTAATTTGCACGCTTGTACAATAGTACTTTTTTTTTTTTACCAAACTTGTATTATAGTACTTGAAAAATCGTTTGTTGATGTATATATGCTGCAGTACATATTGGATACCTGTGTTTATCCGCGAGAACCAGAGCCCATGAAGGAGTTGAGAGAGATCACAGAAAAGCATCCAATGTATGCACACTTAATTTCAACTTCTCATATACACACACACATATATCTGTGTGTGCGTGTATGGGTTTAATTACTCCCTCCGGTCCCTAATGTAAGAGCTAGCCGTCAAAAAAACGCTTCTTAAAGAAAACATGTGAATGTTAGTTGGGTGTCTGGAGTTAATGCTTCTTTTCCAAAATTGCCCATATTTATTATGATACTTTTAAGAGAGAGAAATACATAAACATTAATAAATATGAAAGAGAGTTAGGGGTAAAGTAGGAAAAAATGCATTAAATGAGGAGAGAATATGGGGTGAGCTCTTACATTAGGGACCAAAACCATTCAAATTTTGGGCTCTTACATTAGGGACAGGAGGGAGTAATTTGTATTGTTTGTGGATTGACGAGGACGATGACGTCAATTTTGAAGGAGCGTGATGGCGTTAACGGCAGATGAAGCGCAACTTGTGAGTATGTTGATTAAAATGATGAATGCGAAGAACACTATGGAAATTGGCGTGCTAACTGGTTACTCTTTGCTTGCCACTGCCCTCGCTCTTCCCCATGATGGCAAGGTAACCTCTCACTCATATACTACATATCTTCTCACTTTCTTACATGCAATTCTTGTTTATCTCTCATACTCCAACTCATAAAATTTGTCCTGATATTAACTGATACTAAAGCCTAAGTATGAAATGCGACTGAGATTTCCCTACTACACACTTAGCTTGATGGGAAATAAAACCTATCAAATTTGGACCGTCATGATCTGAAATAAGCACAACCAATTTTAATTTTTTGAAAGTATATATATGCATATATCTTTAAAAATTCTAATCTATTTGGTGCTTAGCTTGTGCTTAGATGGGAAAATTATTCTCCTCTATTGCGTTTTAATTGTACTTTCAGTTGGGTGGATGAAAGTTGCATCTAATTATTAATTATTATTATTGATAATAATAGATTGTATCATTTGTATTCTTATAATTTATGGTTACTTTACACAAAAATCTATTACTATTTTATTGAGTAAATGTGCAAATCTAGTACTCTAAAATTTCCTTAAGTGCCCAAAAATAGTTAACAGTTTCGGAAAGCATATGTAGTACCGATTAATTGCAAAATGGTGTATATATAGTATTTCCGTCAAATGGAGATAACCACCATTAGAATCTTCGACCCCATTATTTTATTATTTTTATAAAAATGATTTTTTTTAAAAAAAGGGGAAAAAGACAAATAAAGGCTTCTGACTATGTAAAAGGACAATTAAAGTCACTAAATTTCTAAATGGAAAACCAATGTCACATATACTAAATTAACAATGCTCTAGTTGTTAATGAGAATGTTGTTGTGGTTTATGAAAATGCTGTTGTTGTTAATCGCTACACTCTACTTATTAATTGTGGATGATGCAGTTGTTAAATATACATGTGGTTAGTGGGAATGCTGCAATTGTTAATTTAGTATATATGTGACCTTAATTGTTCTTTTGGAAATTTAGCGACGTTGATTGTCCTTTTATATATTTCGGGAAAAAAAAACCTTGATCATTCCTCTCTCTCTTACAATTTCATTTTCCCACGACATATAGGGCAGCGGCCATGGAAGCCATTTCTCGGTAAACTCGAATGTTAGAGTGGTAGAGTTAATGAAAGTGGCAGCTTGGCCAGCAATTTTCATATAAAACCGGTTCCAAATACCAAGATTCCTCCTTTAATTTTCAATGTTCCCACAACTACTATATATTCGTTTAAATTGGATGCCATGCAGCCATGTTAAGATTTTGAGCTTAGGGAAAGGATAATCATTCGAACCCACACCTTATTTGCCAAAACTATTAACCAAAACTCTCACAACATTACCATCCTTACATCTGAAAACCCATTAATAAATTATAGCTCCTGCGACAACAAGAACAACAATAATAATGGAGCAGCAACTTCAATATCAGAAACAATGATGTCAAGTACAAGAGAGTTCGGTGATGTAAAGGGGCAAATGGGTGTTGGAGATTCGTGTTTTGGGGTCCCAAGAGCGATTATGGTTCGACACTTAGGCGTTGCCAGAGGCTGCTGAAGTGGCACAAATGTGGCATTCTATTTTGCCTGAGGGGCTGCCTACATTGGAGAAGCTAAATTTGATCTTTTTTAAAAATAATTAATATTTTTAAATATATTTGCCACAACAGTATCCTAATAAGTCTGTAAAGTTATCCAATTTAACGGAGTCAATGCTAAGTAGGGGGATTTAACAGAGTTAAAAGGTTTAGGGATTAATCCTTTTAAATTTAGCAAAGTTCAGAGACTAAAAGTAAAATGAGGTGAAAGTTTAGCCAAAACTTGTTTTAACTCGATAACAATTCAAGCTTTTCAACTTTGGAGATCATTTTATCGTTTTCCAAATTCAAGGTAAAAGTTGATTTTTGTGTAGGGCTTTAGACTACCATATCCGAATGGAAGATTATTCATTGTAATTTATGATAATAGTAGAGTAATAGATCTGCATCTCAACCCTATTTTCTTCTCTTATAAGGCATATATATAGTCAATAATACCATTAAAACGATAACTTTTCTAGAATAAGTATACTTCTTAATATATACATTTATCTGATCATTTCAAACTCTTAAACATCATATATGAAATATGAAATGCGAGAAATTGACATCTCAGACTTAATGTGACTTACAAGTTTTTGGGTTGCTAGTCCAACTAACGTATATGTAGGTTACTAATTATCGTTGATAAAAATAGAACATCATAGTATTATTCGTATTATCATTTATTGTCACTTTACCTAACAAGTTATTACCTTTTTCGTCTCTTATTTATTTATGAAGCATGCATGGTAAATAATACTACAAGAAGTAAGAAAAATATTAATGATAAATTTTCTAGATAAGAATACACACACACACACACACACACATAAACTTAGAAATCTAGTTTTTTTTTCTGATTTTAATACTCTCCTCTAGTAGAATTAAAGTATTACTACATCACCTCCTAGCCTTGGGACAAAATGCCATGAACAAAATGAGTACATATTTTCTTAGTTAATTTTAATCAAAGATTGACTAGGACAAATAAAATATCTCAATAATTTTCTCGAAACTGAACTCTATGAATGTTGTAAATTTCAAAATAACTTCAATTTTAAAATATAAACTTGTATGTGTACGTATTGTTTCGGACTTTAATTACTTTCCTGTTTACTATAGAATCAGGCCATATATCTAGCGAGCATGCTCAGGACAAATTGTGCCGTCTACAAACGAATGAGTGTGGATTATATATTAATTTGAATAAAAAATTAGATATATTATAGATTTAACCATTTCATCAATTTGAATTATACACAAAATTATTGAATTGTTATGATATTTGAGAGGCCTTAATTAATTTAACAGTTTGCATATAATCTCTTTTAAAATAATTCCTTTTCGTCCCGTAAGAATCCTTTTTTTGGACATGTCCCGTAAAAATCCTTGCTTATTATTTGCTTATGCAGATAGTGGCCATGGACACCGACAGGAAAAGCTATGAAATGGGATGTCCAATATTAGAGAAAGCTGTTGTTACTCACAAAATTGACTTTCGAGAAGGCCCTGCTTTTCCTCTTCTTGATCAACTGCTTCAGGATGTAAGCTAAGCTTTCTCTTCTAAAAAATACTATAACAAAGATATAAAAATATTTAAATTTGAAATTAAGGCAAATATATATGTATATTTATGCACGCAGGAGAATAATCATGGAAGTTTTGATTTCATATTTGTTGATGCTGACAAGGAAAATTATCTTAATTATCAAAAGAGGGTGATTGAGCTAGTGATGGTTGGGGGTGTGATCGGCTACGACAACACCTCTATGGTATGGTTCTGTGGTGCTTTCCCCAGATGGGTTCATGGCTGGGTACATCATGTCGCATAGAGGCTTTGGGTTGGAGCACAACAATGCACTTGCCGTGGACCCTAGGATTGAAATTTGCATGCTTTCTGTTGGTGATGGGATCACTCTGTGCCGTCGGATCAAATGACAAGTTCACCTACGCACGATGATGCGATCCTGTTCTCCCCAACACACCATGCAATCACTCTCTTCGTGGTTATGAAATCCACCCATGTTAGCTTTTTCATGGTTTTAAAATATGTCTTATATTTTGCTGGAAAAATAGTCTTTCTTTGTCCTTGAATAATAGTAGTAGTAGTAGTAGTATGTGCCCGTATCCGTGTCCTTGTCTTTCTTAATAAGCAATTCTTATTTTGGTGGATGAATAAAAAGAACCATGTGTTTTTGTTGTTTCTTCATAATATTCTTTTCTCTCATTTGTAAACTGTTAATCACTATCCAATATTTTTCCCTGGGTTAGTTCAATTTTACTCTTTTCACTATACACATATTTTGTTGGTTTATATTACATAGGATCATTCAACCTATGTATTAGTAGTATAAACCAACAACCCAACTTTTTTTGACATTTTGGTCATTGTAATAGCAAATTTGTAATTTTGAGCTGAATGCTGGAAAAACAACGCCCCAACTTTTTTGACATTTTGGTCATTGCATCTTCAAGAGAAATGAAGGCTAAAATTTCAAAATGTTTGGTCGCTGTTTCTCCAAAACAACAAAAAATTTGAAAGTAAGTTTGGTTGTTGTTTTCCCAAAAGAAACAACCACCGAGAGTGCATATAAGGTTGGTCATTTCGCGAGCATGTGACATATATGGCGCGGGCACAAAACTTTTTTTCTAGTAGTGACTAGACTGTTTTTGGAATTATAAAGTTAAAAGAAACTGTTTGAATTCAGAATGCATGGTTGTCTCAAAAAATAAAAATCAGAAGACAGATTTAGCCAATTGCTTATAGTTATATGCCAGATGTAACATCTAATTAAGAACAAATTATAGACCAATGAAATGTTATCTTAGTGAACAATATATGCAGAACCGCAGTATCATACAATGCAAAGTCATTTAAAAAAAAATCATAAAACATAAACACACACATAACACATCCCAAATTTATGTAGATTATTGTTGTCAAATTCGCGAGTTGACTCTTTAATTTTACCGTTTTTGTGGTTTATCCTAACCAAATGTATCACGGGTCACTTAAATTCATACTATTTGTAAACTTATAAAAACTCACGATTTTACATGTCAATTTTTTTTTTATGTTTTTATCCTACCGAAAATTGTGTGAACTTGCTCTAAAACTCATTTTAACTATTTTTATATAAACATATTCAATGTGCATGTGTAATAGAAAATTCTTTATTGAGATTGATAATTGTTGTTAATGTTGATATATTTAATACTCCCTCCGGTCCTAAATATAAGACCTATTTATCTAATTTGAGTAAATTAAGAATGTTAATTAAGTTAGTTGATTTGATATGTTTTTCCCAAAACACCTCAATCATAACTTAATTTGCCCTCCCCTCTCCTACTAGATTGCCATTGAGGGGGCATCAATGAGGATAATTTCGAAAAAAAATGGAAACATTAGAAATAGGTCTTATATTTAGGACCAAAATTGTCTCTTCAAATATGTCTTATATTTTAGTCGAGAAGGAGTATCAACTATTCATATTTAAGATATATTCAATTCAAAATTTTACTAATTTTGATGTATTTTTGCTTTATTATATATTGAAAACATGTTTATTAATAAAGGTAAAATTTTATGAGTTTACGGTTCAAGTTTAGGTTTGAATTTTTACATATTTCTCACGAGTTAACTTGAATTCACAAGTTTGACAACATTGTCATAATTTCAACCCAAGACTATGATGAAACCTCATGAGAGAATATCACGAATTGCAATACTAAAATTTTAAATAAGGAAAAGTAACCCTGTCACTTCATGTTTGTGAGTGAGCTTATCCCAAAATATAAACTTCATTTTATGACCATTTAAAAAATTTTCATATTTTCCCAATTTTTTTTTAATTCTGAGTCCTTTATCTTTTCTCTATAATTCTTTTTCATCTTTATTATCTCTTACTATTTGCCATCCTCTTTTACCTTGAATAGTAAAGGTAAAGTTAAAAAACCAATCACATTCGTCACATAACTAATTCTTTTTGCCTAACTTAATTTTTAAAAAATAAAACAAAATAGTTATTTGAAACTTATATTTTGGAATAGAGGAAGTACTTAAATTATAAATATGCACTCATAATTATGTCTATTATGTAAAAATATTAAGTAAAGAAATCTAATGAAAACTATAATAAAAAGATGGTATTTGTGTTTGAATTTCTAGAAACACTCTTATTGGGAGAGGGAATAGCCATACCTATATTAGTAGCACTCCAATTCTTCAATTTCGAATTATTCGGTTGCTAACAGACACCAGATTAGTGGGCAGTGTTTAAAAAATTGTACTTCTAACCCGTAGGCAATCAAACACTTTTACATATACCAATCAAAAACATGTTTAAATAATTTATTATGAATACATTTTATAAAGGTTTTCATTTTCACCCACACTAAATTATTATACAATATACACAATATCTCCTTTTATTATTTTATATAAAGGGCATAAGTGGAAAACATTATTATTGTGACTTTTGCATGCTTATTTTGGAGGGAGTACCATCATCCGTTTGTCAATCACATATATGACGCATTAAGAAAAAGAGTTTATGAAGTAGAATAGTATAAAAGCAAGGGAAAATGTGTAAATGCAGGTGGCACCGCACAATCGATTAAATACATATCGGACTGGGCGTGGCCGAATTTGACTACCAGTCTACAACCCAATGTTCAGCCGGGCCTGATCAGCTCTAGGCTAACCCAGACATTCCAAATAAGACCAAGGTTAGAAGATATTTGGGCTGTTTAATACTAGTAGCATATTTCCAGTACATTATTTTTCCTGTTTTATAGAAAGAAAAAAACAGAAAATCCTACTGGGAACTTATTCTTGATAAATTAATTTTAAATCAAAAAATAGAAATCTATATATTTGTATTATAAAGCAGAAATCAAAAAACAAATTTGATATGTTCTCTAAACTTTTTTTGGGATCTTATCTAATAGCTTTTCAAAACTTTTATTACAAAGTTTTTTTGAGCAGCTTTCAAAAACAAAACACAAAATCAACCAAAAGCTATATTTTCTGATTTTCACTTAAAACTTTTAAAGACCACATTTAGGCGTAAAAAATGAAACCGATAAGAATACTGCAAAATGATATGCTGGGGGTCTATTACTGTCCAAGTAAACAAGGCATATTACTATAACAAAAAAAACGCATATGGGTGTAATCATGTACTCAATAAGCATTCTACACTGATCAATGGATACTCGGTTGAGCTAGTAAATGGGCTACAACCCCATAAGGATGAAAACATGTGTTCGAATATCGGGAAATACTCTTATTGAGAGAGAACAACCTTACCTATATATGGACAACACACCCCTCGAGTCCGACTTAAACTGGACAACGATTAACAAAAAAAAAATCCGCATACTACACTTCTTTTCGTATAAAAAGTGTCTACATTTTTTGCAATTAGTGGAATAGTCACTAGGCAGTCACACATCAAATTCATCGTTTCAAAATCTTATTCCCAACCACTTAAGAAAAGTCTTAATGAGAGCTTGCTTCGATTAGGACAATGCTCAAATATGACTCTAAAACTCATTTGACTCCGATCGTGATAAAAATACTGTTGAACTTCACACCAAACCAAATAGTTTGATTACACCAAATATAATTATGTTTGCTACATGACAACATTAGGAGAGAATAAATACATAATATTTTAGTCAATATATGTTTTGGTCCTTTAACTTAAAAGTCATAATTTAGGACCATGTGATTTTAGTCCTTTTTAATTAACACCTCTAACTTCTGATCAAAAAATTAACACCTCTAACTTATTTAACGAAAAATCCTTACTAAACCAAATCAAAATGCTTAATGAACATTAGGGTCTTTTCATAGGGACCGAAGCCTGTAGCAAATGTCATTGAAAATGGAGTGTCATTAACTAAATATTTTAAGGGGTGCTTGTCATCAAATTCAGTCCCAGCATTAAAATTGCAATACCAGGGAGAGAGGTGGTTTTGCCCATTCCCAAATGTGGGAATGTTCAATGCCAAGATATTGCCAGTACCACCTACCAAACAACACAAATTTCGCATTCCCAATACGTGCCCATTCCCATCTACCAAACATAGCCTAAACGTCATGATAACATTCTTCTAAAGAACGGTTACCCTCCACAGAAAATTGCATTCGGTGGTAACACCCAAATGGATCTTCACAAAGTTTGAAAAGGTCTTACCTTCTGAGGTCCACATAACGAGACATCCATAATAAAGACCAAATGATATAAGGATATAAAGGGCCAGATCAAGATAGATGATGCAAGAAAAGGTTGTGTTTATAATTCCAACGTAAGATGACTCAGTATGCCCGCCAGAACCATGGCCACATAATTCATAACCACTACTTAACAAAGTAAGCCTAAAAAATTGAATTGTAGATGAAGTTCTACTTGACAAAATTGCCAAAGCGGCACCAAACTACATTAGTTACTCTAAGCGTATAATATCAAAAGGATCATCAACCGCAGATGAAAAACATCAGAAAAAACCACATGAAGAAATGACAAATCCCACTCAAAAAAAGGATGAAACACTAGACCTGAAAGCAAGTTTGTAACAAGCAAAGTTGCCAAATTTCACACGAAAACTAGATCATACTTGACACCACGTTGAGCAGTGAATAACTAATCAAAATGCCGACTTTTATCCAACATAACAGCTGAATTTATATCAAACTTCAAACATACAACCATCAGACCCAGATGAAAGTCATCAGAATAGACCTCAGATACACGAGAACATCCCAATCAAGAGGGATGAAACACTAGACCTGAAAGCAAGCTAAATGCACATTGAAACACATTGCACAAGAAATTATATTAATGTTGAGCAGTGATTAACAAATCAATGTCAACTCTTATCCTACAAAACATCAGAATTTGTAACATACTGTTATAAGAGCTAGTTAACTCTTTAAACAAACCACCTAATCATAGTATATTTTTAGATCATTCCTTAGCTTATAAGTCAAATAAACTAGTTTCGAGAAAAAAAATTGGGAAAAATTGATTTTAAATTTTGCTTGGAATACTTTCATCATAAAAAGTATCCTTAAATCCAGAAACACTTCTATCTCACTGAGCAAAATTAACTAGCACCATTCATAACCATAATATAACCTACATTAAGCAGTAATTAAAATATCAATACTTATCCAACAAAAACACTGCTATCTCACTGAGCAAATTTTACCAACACCATTCATATCCATAAAATTCCATATAACAACCTAAATAAAAAGGCTCAATCAATATAACTTAATCCATCTCAACAATCCACGAAACAAAAAACATCCAAAATCAAACACTAATAGTCGATATAATATAAAATAAAAAGTCTTCCACAGCAGGAAACATGAACCGAAAATCGAAACACAACAAAATCGAGAAATGACCTTTTCGACCTTCTCGCCTTCCTTCTTAACGGTAAGACTTCTGGAATCTCGCACGTGCGCCACGGCCGCCAAACTTCTTCGGCTCACAGCGGCGAGGATCAGCCACGAGCAAAGTCCGATCATACCTCACGAGAATGTCCTTTATCTCCTTCTTGCTCTGCTCGTCCACGTACTTCTGGTAAAACGCGACAAGCGCTTTCGCAATGCTCTGCCTGATGGCGTAAATCTGCGACGTGTGGCCGCCGCCTTTGACGCGGATTCTCATGTCGACGCCGGCGAACCGGTGTTTGCCTAAGAGGAGGATCGGTTCGAAGGCCTTGAACCGGAGAATCTCCGGCTGAACCAGCTCGATCGGGCAGCCGTTGATCTTGATGAGGCCGCGGCCTCGCTTGCAGTAGGTGACGGCCACGGCGGTTTTCTTGCGGCCGAAGCATTGCACTTGCTCCAACCCTTGGCTCTGTGCTTGCTCCATGCTTGCTTCCTTTGCTTTGCTTCAGTCGCCGAAATAGGTGAAACCCTAATTTGATGCTCTGTGAAGAAGATGGAGGATTTATGTTTATATAGGGTTTGGATTAGGGCTTCGAATGTGGATACCCGATCCGTCAGATTGGGCCTAAATGGGCCAAGCCCTATTCGGCTTGTTTATAAAACAACGAGCTTATTTCATGAAAATGAGCTGATATGTAAAATATTTAATTTCTAAAATTAAAGGGAAAATAATAAATAAATATCTCCAAATGTTAACAAGGACAAGTAAGGAACTGAAATAGAAAAATAACATACTGATTGTAATATACTCCCTCTGTTCCTAAATATAAGATTACTTTAACAAATTTGGAGAGATTAAGGAAAACATTTCAATGAGTTAGGATTATATGAAATTTCCAAAATATCCTCTCACCTTCTTCAAACCACTATTTTTGGGAGAATGGAGTATAGGGTTAATTTGGGAAAACTTGAATCAAATTAGAAAGTGATTTTATATTTAGGAACAAGCTCTCCACCCTAAAGTGATCTTATATTTACGAAAGGAGGGAGTACCTATTAACAACTGTAATATAAGTACCTGTTAGCAACTGGAACATACTGATTAGCAATTGTTTGGTTCTTTAGCTGTCTTTCTGAAATTCGGAGTTCCTTACTTTTACTTTTTGGAAATTTGAGTTACTTAGTTGTCCTTACTTTTACGTTGAGTGGTATTTATTCGTCTTTTTCCCTAAATAAAACAGTTGACTTGGCAGATAAAAATAGATGAATATTCATAAAGGTACACTCGTTCCTTTTTAGTGCCCATCTACTTGTGTCCATCTTATGTTATTCTCTATGTTATAAATATATAAACAGATGTGACAACAAAGCTAGTGAATTGTTCTAATAAGGCTACCTTATTTATGCCCTATTAGGTAAAACTTTTTCATGAATAGTTTTAAGTTTCTTTTACTCTTCATTATGCGTGCAATATAAATTGAGGTTATAATATTAAAACTTATGGATAGAAATATTGTAACTTAAATGATTATTTGTTTACTCATAGACTACTACTATGAGTTACCTTGAAATGACTATTATAGGTTTAGCAAACTACTCCCTCCGGTCCTAAATATAAGACCTAATTGACTTTTTTGAAAAATCATAAAAGAAAGCAAAATAAGTTAATTATAAATTGATGTACCTATTTTTTTCCCTTAAACTAGTTTATTTTACTTATAAACTAATGGATAATCTAAAAATATATCAAATATGTCATCATTTAATAGACTATTTTGCAACCTTAACCTCTCCAAAAAAAAGTTATCTAGGTCCTATATTTAGGACCGGAGGTAGTACAATAGAACCTCTGAACAAACATATGGTTTTTTGTCAAAAAAAAAAATAGAGGCTTTTAATTATGAATTGTTGATTCTTTTTTTTAGAGTTGCTAAAAACCCTAATTCTCTGAAAAGTATGAAGTGGCAAAACGAAGGTCTATATAGTTTCGGGTTAGGGCTTTGAATCTCTAGGATGGCCTATCCAAAAACACGAGTTTGGGCTTGTTAGTATAAATGCTGCCACAATTCAAACCCAAAAACAAAAGAAATCATTAGTGTTGATTGCTAAGGTATATTGGACTGCATAAAATTTCTAGATATTCATCCAAAAATATATTTAGGTGAATTTTTCAAGAATGTTCAATCTATTTTATTCATTGATGTTTTCTTTCAAAATGTTTCCACTTTTTTTATCTAAAAAGAATAAGTTTTTTTTTAGTTTTTAAAGTGGTCATGGAAAAAGAAATTATGAAAAGGAAAAACCCAATGAAAGGACAATTGAATATAAAAAAGACAAAAAAAAAGTCACAAATTTAAAAAAGGATAAAAGAGAGATTGTTTCTTATTTGAGATAAAGAAGTCTAACATAATTAACTAACGGGAAGTGTGAATAACCACTCTTGCGGATGATTAATTACTTCTGTTTTTTCACTACTCTACAGGAGTCTTATTTTTTTGAAATCATATTAACTACTTCAATAACACAATTAACTATTATTGCCACATCTTGTTTATAACAAGCCAAACACATTAATGTTACTCATTGTTGCATTATACATTTTATCTCATTGTATTGTTAAGAGGGTGTGCAATTGAACTAAAAATATTTGTGGGAATGTAAGTTTATAATGGGCGTGCCTCCAATTTATTATCTTGATTGTATATCTAAAGCTTGAACTCTATACCATTTTATTAAATTTGAATTACCTACAACAATTTAATCTAAGCAATTGATGGTCGTTTTCCTACACAAGGATGACACACAAACCCATAAAGTAGTTCATCCTTGAGGTTATCTACTATCCCTGGGAGTGTTCATGTGACGTGACAGGAATAAGACAACTCAATCTTGCTCTTATACTGAAAAAAGGATCCAGACAGAATATGTGTCACATAACTAATTTTGTCTTGAACTTTGTCCAATCCTAATCGAAATCGGGACAAGACAAACAGATCCCAATTTTTTTGTTAAGAATAACTACTTGTAAAAAATTAGCCCTTTGAGTTTGCAAGCAAACAGAGAAATCAGCTCGGTATTGTTTCTATAATACAACTTATATAACATAATAAGGCTACAAATTTAGTTAGGTTTGTATTTTTCAAAAAAAGTGTCATATACTTACACATGATAGAAATGTCACATGTATTTTTGTATACACACACATACGGAACAAAATCGGGACAACCTACAGTCATGAAGATGATTTTTACTGTTGCCAAAAAAATTTTGGGGTGAACAATTTTTGGGACAGGAAATGACCGATATTAGACAAAGCGAATTAGGATTGGGAAAATGTTTAACATCCCTAACCAAGGTTGTCAAACTCGTGAGTTTAAGTAAACTCGCGGAAAGAAGGTAAACTCGGATTGTAGCCTTGAATCGTAAACTCGTAAAAGTTTACATTTGTTAATAAACATGTATTTCTCGTGTATAATTAAATAAAAAATACAAAAAATAATAATAATTTAACTTGAATATATTTCAAATCTAGATAGTATATTTCAATATATTAATATTCGCACTATATTAACCTCAATAGAGAAATTTCTATGAAATTTATATGTAAATTCATTGAATTTAGTCAATTAAAAATAATTAAAATGAGTTCAGTGGCAAGTTGGCACAACTTTTTTGTAAGGTAAAAACGTAAAAACGGTGAATTCACAATGTAAACACGTGAGTTTCTAGCAAATTTTTATAACAATTGAAAATTTAAGTCACTTGTGACATGCTTTAATTAGATAGTGCCGCACAAACGGTAAAATCAGTGTGTTAACAACAACCCGTGAGTTTGACAACAATATCCCTAATTATCCTAAGTCCCAACAGAAAAAAGAGAAGGGTGGTGCTTACCAAACTTGGAGTATCGCATCATGTAGTAATTTTCCTCGTATGGAAAAGGAAACAGCCATAAATGAGAAATAAATACAAGAAAAAGACATATGCTAGATCTTTTTCGGGTTTTACAGGACATTTTTTTTACAAATTAGTATGCAAGAAGCTTCAGTAATTCGTAAATCTTAAGTATTTATTGACGTAATTGCATTTGAAATGACTTGCCATTCTAATATTAAACATTCATTTGCAATACAACATCCTCCCTTGGTTCATATATATATACATATATATATATATATATATATATATATATATATATATATATATATATATATATATAACATATTTGAACAATGAGTTTGGTCTCAGACATCTTTGTAATTTTTCCTAAATTAGCCTAATAATGCATATTAATTATAAACAAGCAACAAAGGAGTGGGTGTAAGGATAAAGGTGATGATTAGAGTGAATTGAGAATATCATATAATAATAATAGAACTTTACTAACATTATTAATTTAATCAAATTAAATAAAATGTCTTTTTTTTCTTACAAAATAAAATGTCTTATATTTTGTGATTGGATGAAATAATTTTTTTATCAAAGCAATACAAGATACTTCAATTTAATTTATTTTAATGATCAGTCTCATCCCATTAATAAGTTTGAAGCCCTACTTCTTAAATTTAATAAATGCATTGTATGGTAAAAAAATGAATTCGTTGGCAAAAAAGGAGAATTAATTAGAGCTTCAATGGAAAAAAATAATTAAGATAAAGTTGCACAGGTTATAAATTACAACTTTTGACTTTTAGATTATAACTCGTGAGATCTCATCTTAACTATATTTATTCTATGGTACCTCTAATTAATTTTCTCAAAAAAATATTAATAAATTCCGTGATACAATCAACAGTGTATTGCAAGTTATTTTGATCATAACATCTCCATCTATAATGGCGGAAATTAAAATTACAGAAGTACCAAATACTCTACTAGATATTACTACTACATGTCTAAAATTTCAAATGGACCGTTTCCCATTTTAGCCCTAGACCAAATTTCTCCAACACATTCAGGGTAGATAGATTCTTCTCCTATCTCTCACTATTCCAATTTTCTTCCCATCATCATCCCCCCTCATTATAAACCCCCCCACTCCACTTACTTCAATTATGACCACATCCAAAGATTCACCGTAACATTTCTCAAACGACCAAGATTTTAAGCTAGCTAATCAAGATCCTCCCTTTCTTCAAATCCCAAAGAAAGAAACCATCCCCCCTTCCCCCTTCCCCCATGACCTCCTTCCCCTTTTAGACATAAACCAAAAAAGTCCTCAACACATTCAAGGGTAGATAGATTGATTCTTCTTTCATCCATCCCGATTTCAATTTTCAACCCACCACCTCTCACTCTCCAATCACCATCACTAAAAATAAAAAATCATCATAAATAATAAATCCCCCACTCTACTTCATTCATTCACTCCCAAACACCCAAAGCCTTACACATTTTATTAGTCTCACATTTCACAAACCACCAAGAATCCAAGACTGTAAGCTAGTAGCTACACGGGATTCTTTATTTCTTTACCCTATCATTCCCCAATGACCTCGCCGGCGGCGACCAACTCCGACGAGCCCCTAACTCCGGCGGGCCGCCTATTCCTACAGCCACACACAAACCAAATAATCCACAGCGTCGTAGGCCTAAAAAACCCCATAGACGTTGACTCAATCAAACCCATAATCCAAAACTCCCTTTTACTTCAACACCCACGTTTCACAAGCCTCATGGTCCTTAACCACCGTGGCATCGAACACTGGCGCCGCACACGAGTCAACATCGACGACCACCTTAAAATCATCGAAACACCCATCTCCATTACCACCGACGGCGAATCAGCCATCAATGAATATTTAGCTGACCTATGCATAGAGGATCTCAGTAGGGACAAGCCCTTGTGGGAAGTGCACCTTTTGGTGCCACATAGGTGTGTGATTTTTAGGATACATCATTCGTTGGGAGATGGGATTTCGTTGATGTCGATGTTTCTTGCGAGTTGTCGGAAGTTGGGGCGGCCGGAGGAGTTGCCGGCGATGGTGGGGTTTGAGAGGAAGAAGGGGGGAGGGAAAGGTTGGAGTTTTGGGAGGGTGTGGGGGTTTTTGGTGGTGGCGTGGTTTTGTGTGGTGTTTTCGGTTGAGTTTGTGTTGAGGTGTTTGTGGGTGAGGGATCGGAGGACGGTGTTGAGTGGCGGCGCCGGCGTGGAGCTTTGGCCGAGGAGGATGGCGACGGCCAAGTTTAGATTGGAGGATATGAAGATTGTCAAGAATGCCGTGAATAATGCGGTGAGTTTTTGCAAATTCTTTAATGTTTTTCTCACTAGTTATGATTTTGAAAATTTGAAGGTTTTACTTATACTATAGGGTTTTTTCAAGGGAGAATTATTTAGGAGTGGAATGAAAGATAGATAATTAAAATGAGGTCTCATGAGTTGTAAATTGCAACTTTGAGGGTTAACAATAACAAGTTATTGACATCACATAACAACTCGTGAGACTTTATTTTAATTATGTTTCTTCCATTGGACCTCTAATTAATTATACCTTTTTTTATTTATAATGAAAAAAATAGGTTCCAACATATACAATCAACATGTCTTTACTGTTTTGAGTTGCTATTGCTTACCTACTAAAGTGATGGAAAATCCTAATGGCAATTGAATGTGTGAATGAATAACCCTCTCTTTTGTCCTTTTACAAATATGTGACCATTTTTATACTTTTGATATTCAATTATCATTTTATTGGGATTTTCCTTAGTACTCCCTACGGTCCTAAATATAAGTTCTAATTGACTTTTTCTGAAAAATCCTTAAAAAAGCAAAATAAGTTAATTATAAATTGATTTACCTAATTTTTTTCCTTAAACTAGTTTATTTTACCTATAAACTAATGGATAATCTAAAAATATATCAAATATGTCATCATTTAATAACCTATTTCGCATCCTTAATCTCTCCAAAAAAAAGTTTCTATATTTAGGACCGGAGGTAGTACTTACACTAAATTTGTAGATGTAATTTTGGGAAAATAACAATTAAATCCCTCTGAATGTCTAAAAGGACAAGTAAGGAACTTAAACTTTCAAAAAGACAATTAAGTAACCAGGTATTTACTTGACATTTATAATTGTTGTGAAAAGATTTAAATGCCCCTACCCTATTAACAATTGCAACTTACCAATTAGCAATTGGAACATATACATTAACAATTGAGCTATTTGAATTAACTTCCCTATTAACAAATGCACATTCCCTATTAACTATTAAATCTTTTGGAAGTTTTAAGTCTATTCAGAACGATTACAAATGTCAAGTAAGTACCTGCTTCCTTAATTGTCTTTTTAGAAGTTTGAGTTACGTATTCTGAGAGATTTATTTGTCATTTTCCCATGTTTTTTTGCCTTCCCCCAGTTTTTTAAAAAGAAATATGAAATTGCTTTATTATTATCGGTGCTTTGAATTGAAAATTAATGGAATTGATACTTAAGATTGGTGGAAGTATTGTTTTAGGAGATAAATACTCCATCCGGTCCCTAATATATGAACTCAAAATTTGAATAGTTTTGGTCCCTAATATAAGAGTTCATCTCACATTCTCTCTTTATTTAATGCATTTTTCCTACTTTACTCCCAACTTTCTTTCATACTTATTAATGTTTATGTATTTTTCTTTTAAAAGTATCATAATAAATATAGGTAATATTGGAAAAGAAGCATTAACTCCATACATTCAACTAACATTCACATGTTTTCTTAATAAACTTTTTTTTTGCTGCTAGCTCTTATATTAGGGACCAGAGAGAGTATCTGATAATGAAAAGGATTTATGTGGATTGTGGAATCATGTATCCATATGTCTATATCCATATAAAAGACCTAAATAAATATGCTCCTTTTCCTTGGTTACTTTCTTAATATTTGTATCCGCCGTGTTATTTTCCTTCCTTTAATATGATTGTAAAAAAAAATCACCACGTCAAAAGAAGAATAAGATTGTCGCCCGCCATTAATAGTTTGGTGGAATTTATTATTAGGCCACGTTGAGGTTGCCCTTCATAAATAAAAAATCACTTTAAAAATAGTAATTATTTATGATTAGGGTCAACTACCAATGCAACTCACGAGCGAAAGTTCAATTCTTTGACCCGATTTCTTTTTTTTTTTTTAAAAAAAATATTTTTAGATCACTCATTCAGTTTAGAGGAAAAATATGCAAGTGGAGTTTTTTTATGCCAAATTGTTTACTTGTACATAGCCATGTGTCCTATTTATGTTATGTAAACGTAGAGTTAAATAACAATATTTTAAAATTAAAACAAGTGAACATGTGAATTTGGAGAACGTACTGTCACGGACCTAAGAAACTTATACAAAGAAGTGTCTTTTTTATAAATATGGCATGAGAGGGCATTTAATGATGGCAAAAATGAAAGGGAAGTTATTGGATAAAAATTTGGCATATCAGACAGGGAAATGTCTCATTATGTGAGGAGTTGATTTCATTGTTTTAGCAACTGGAGGGTGATAGAACCGTGGTCGTGTTGGATGATCAAGTTCCCTTATATCATTAATATGTACAAAAGTCATTGGGCAATTTTTCTAAGTTTAGACACTTGAGCCGTGTACGTCTAAGCCATGGAACCACTTTGGAAATGCCTTCATCCTTATGCCATTGTCCTCTTCTATGACAGTCATGTTTGTGAGTTTGTCGGTTTCAAGTTCCTCAATCAATTGCAATACCAAGTAGCCTTACTTGAGAAAATATTTGCTCTAATATAGAAGTCTTTGACCATGATGTTTTTAACTTTCCTATTTTATATAGTAATATAATTGTTTTTCATTAAAAAAGTGCACGCCTAAAAATAAGGGTGCAGGAGTTGTGATTGCCCAAAAATAAGTGAAAAGAGAGAAATATGATACATCTGATCCAATTTTTTTAAAAAGGTCTATTATTTGTTTTCTATGATACCATCTTTATAAATATACAGTAAAAAGGCGGCCTAATAGTTAAGGCTTCCATCATGTGGAGTCTAAAATGTGGAGAGACTACTTTCTTGTGCCAATACAGATTTTTGTAGGGATATGGATACTATATGTGGAATATGGAAGACAGAGCTCAATTTTTTTCTTTACTAAAATGACAGTGCCATTTAACTACCCTCAGTGTGATTGATTTTCTTATAGAGAATATGCGGAAAAGGATAATCCGTCTACTCTTCCCTTTAGAAATAAAACTTCATTTTTACAAACTGTTTTTCAGACTGAACCTTCCATTTATCTTGTCAAGAAAAAGAGTGGTGCATGTAGCAGACTTCATATTTAGGTCTTAATGGGCTTAACGCCTTATCTTGATCATACATAGTTATTTGCGATATACCTTGGCCTAAAACTCCTTCAAAGGTAACTTTCTAATAATAAGGGGAAGAAAACTCTCTTCATCACCTTTTTGAAATAAGTGGATACAAAGACGCAAAAAAGGAAAAGATACTACTAGGATATGTGATAATGTAGAAATTTCACCTAACACCAGTATACAGTATTATTTACACATGTTAGGAAGCATAACTTTGAATAAATTCTTTCATACCTGATTCGTTGATCTATATATTTATTCTGCAGACCATAAATGATGTTCTATTTGCAATCATATCGTCTGGACTATCAAGATACCTGGATTATCGATCATCAAATGGTAAGTCATTTATGCAGCTGTGTATGCATCTACACAGTCACAAATTCACAATATATTGCTTTCTTTCTTTTGCTGTCATCAGGGCTGAAAAATGGGATACAAATAACAGGAGTAGCCCTGGTCAATTTGAGACCGCAGCAAGGCTTGCAGGTCTATTATTCTTAAATATAATATACTTTTGTGCATGCTCTCTATTTATTTTTTATTATTCAGGTTTGACATAGAATATAACGCTAAGGATGTATAAATATGCTTGATACTGATCAGGATATAACCAATTTGATGAGAAGCAATTCCGGAGCAAGGTGGGGTAATAAATTTGGCATGATTTTGCTGCCTGTATCGTATATTGGAAGTAATTGTCCTGATCCTTTAGAATATGTGAGGAGAGCTAAGGTGATGATTGACAGAAAGAAACAATCGTTGGAAGCCCATTTCTCTTACAAAGTTGGAGATTTTGTGATGTCAACTCTTGGAGCAAAGGTACGTTTTATTCCCTTCCCAAAAATTTGGACCATGTACACACAATCTTCTTGACCTTTAAACCTCAACAACAAACCTACTTGAGTTTTCAAATCCCTGTGAATTATCAATTATATTCGTTCAAAAACTTCATTTTTGTGCGCATATAACCTCTTTAAATTTTTATTGATATGTAGATGACCTCCTAAACTCTGCTATGCAAAAATGAGTAGTAATGTACAAAATTGATTGTATGGGATTTATGTGCTTGAATACAAGACTTTTAGAAGGTTTAATTGTGAAGTTTCAAAGGTTTGGGAGGTTACTCCATAATCCAAAGTTCACGAGAGTTAGGTATAATTTTCCCATATGAACGTACTAGTAATAGAGATATGAACGTATCCAAATTAAAGTGGTGTCCACTATAAAATGCCAACATGCGTACACGTCTATGTATAATTCTTTCGATCTATCAGGGTCTACATATTAATTCTCCCCCACCCTCCATAAATGCAAACATCTTTAGTACATTGAATTTTCAACTACCATACGAATCCTGCTAAATTAATGATGTATATGTTGTAGGTTGCTTGCTTGCTAAATTACAGGATTGTTTGCAACACTACATTTACAATCTCAAATGTGGTTGGTCCTCAAGAGGAGATTATGCTTGCAGGCAACCCTGTAACTTTCTTGAGGGCCAATAATTCTGCGTTGCCTCATGTACGGTCCCTAATTACCCAATTGACTATCTTTTTGCATTCATACCTTTCCTCATAAAATATTAGGATTATAGCTTTATGTTCTTGAAGTTAAATACCCATGGTTTGTAATTCAGGCGCTCACTTTGAACATGGTGAGCTATGCTGGAAGAGCTGACATGCAAATCCAAGTAGCTAAAGAAATCATTCCCGATCCAGTGTTCCTTGCTAAGTGCTTTGAAGATGCATTACTAGAAATGAAGGGCCATGTCATGGCTAAGAGCTGACTTCTGTATGATTTGTCTTTGTTGAATGTGCAATATTAAAAAATTGAATTGTAACAAGTCATTCCAATGCATTTGATCATATGTATAATATGTATTTCAATGGAACATTTTTTTTTGCTGTGATTTCAGTTTTGCTTTTGCTCTACTCTGTTTATTTAGGTGATGACATGACATTATAGATTGACATGTTCTCTGAAAAAAATTGTTGCCGGAATCCAGGAAAAAATGCGAAGAGTAGAGGGTTTATTTATGGAGCAAATAAGATCACCGTGGTAATATAATAAACAAAAAGAAAAATGCCACTGTTTAACTTGTTATCAGCAAAATGTTATGTTCTGCTCTAATATCCCAAATCTACAGTTTTATGATTGTCGTGTGAGATCATGAAAGCTTTTTAAATTGTCGAATATTTGCTTCATTTGTTTTGTTTCAGTTTTAGTTAGTTAATATTCAAGTTCAATGTTTCTTTGTCAAGAATTCTCTCAACTTCATTATAACTACTTCCTTTGATACTATATATAAGACTCAGTTGACATTTTTTTGGGGAGATTACGGAAGCAAAATATGATATTTGATTATGACATATTTGATACAGTTTTACATTACATATTAGCTTATAGGTTAAATATACTAGTTCAAGGAAAAAATATTAGGAAGATCAATTTATATATGACTTATTTTATTTTCTTAGGATTTTTCAAAAAAGTCAACTAGGTCTTATATTTAAGACCCGAGGTAGTATTTATGTAGACCAAAGATTTCTTGAAACGTCAAGATGATGAAGGTTTATGCACAACCAACTAAGCTATTCCACAGCTACTTGTGTGTGTATTCATCACTGCATGCATTTTTTGTGCAACTCATCAGTACTGAAAATCTTAGAAAAATGCATACAGAACCTGTTCCAAGAGTTTGCAGGGCTGACACAATTATTTATGCTCCAGTCCAAAGCAAATGCTACTTCCTGTGCAAATTCTTCAAGAATAGCTCTTCCAGTTAACAAGTCCTTCCAGGTATGAACAAGTTGATGGAGCCACTGGAAAACATGAACAAAGTATTCTTTGGATGTTGGTGACTGAGGTATTCTGGAATGCTGGTTCTTCAAGCAATCATCTGGGGAACTGTTGCTGACTAATGACACAGGAGAAATGTCGTCAATCAGTTTGATAATTTTACTGATTGAATTCCTCAGATTAGAATTGAGGTACTGGTTGCCTTTTCCTTCTTTAAAACTGTTAAAACTATGAGTATCTTTAGACGTTTGAGCATTACCAGATTTACATGAAGTTGGGGGAGTTATACAACCCAAAGCAATTCTTATGTCCTCAAAGAGTTTAGTGGAGAGGGGAGGAGAAGTTAAATTAGTGATTTAGAGGAGAGGGTAGGAGAAGTTAAATTAGAAGTAGTGTTGTCGTATTTTAAGAAAAATAAGATGTAAAATATAATAATATTAAATATTAAGTTAGATTTTTTTTGTTAACCACCGCCCGGTAATCCGGCATTTATTTAGAATTTTGTTAATTTATAATTTTCAATCACACTTCTTAAATTTTTGTAAATTCATGTCATAAAATTTTACTTTCCACTCATTTTCCCTCCTCTCCCTCATACCAAACAGGCTCCAAAGTCGAAGACCAGGAATTAAGAAAACAATCAGTCTTCTTTCATTCATCTTTTTCTTTTTTCAATTGAACCTATCATTCAATGTCATAAAACATCCTCCCTCCACTTTTGCGATGATGTTTCGGTGGTGAAGGGACTGGAGAATGGCGTTCCCGACTTACATGAGAATGCTGATTTATTTGTTGAGGTTGATGAATTATTGCGACATCAATGGATCGTAGTGCTTCGTGTGATTAGTCGGGATGATAATGTAGCTGCAAATTTTTTAGTAAGGAGCAGTTTCAACTATAGCGTAAGCATTCACGTCGCGTTTAAAGCTGATGCAGTGCATCTTCTCAAGGATGTAATTGGTTATTAGTTTTATTTAATCTTATTTTGTTTCTTTTTATATATAAAAAAAGATACTCCCTCCGGTCCTAAATATAAGACCTAATTGACTTTTTCTGGAAAATCCTTAAAAAACCAAAATAAGTTAATTATAAATTGATTTACCTAATTTTTTCCCTTAAACTTGTTTATTTTACCTGTAAATTAATGGATAATCTTAAAATCTATCAAATATGTCATCATTTAATAACCTATTTTGCAACCTTAATCTCTCCAAAAAAAAGTCAATTAGGTCCTATATTTAAGACCGGAGGTAGTATTACTATATGTCTAAAATTTCAAATTGACCGTTTCCCATTTTAGCCCTGGACCAAATGTCTCCAACACATTCTTCTGCTATGTCTCCCTATTCCAATTTTCAACCCGGACATAACCCAAAAAACTACTCCACTTCCTTCAATTATTACCTTATCCAAAATATTCAGTGTAACATTCTCAAACGACCCATTCAGAGCTAGCTAATCAAGATCCGCCACCTCACATCCATCCCGATTTCAGTCTTCAACCCACCACCTCTCACTCTCCCATCACCATCACTAAATATAAAAAATCATCATAGTAAATAACAAATTCCCCCACTCCACTTCATTTATCATCACTCCTATATAATAGCCAAAGACTAACACATTTATTAGTGTCACATTTCGCAAACTCCGAAGAAACAATCCAAGATCGTGACATCCATCATTCCCCAATGACTTCGCCGGCGGCGAACAACTCCGATGAGCCCCTAACTCCGGCGGGGCGCCTATTCCTACAACCGAACACAAACCAAATAATCCACAGCGTCATAGGCCTCAAAAACCCCATAGACGTTGACTCATTCAAACACATAATCCAAAACTCCCTCTTACTTCAACACCCACGTTTCACAAGCCTCATGGTGCGTGACCACCGTGGCATCGAACACTGGCGCCGCACACAAGTCAACATCGACGACCACCTTAAAGTCATCGACACACCCATATCCGAAACCACCGACGACGAATCAGCCATCAACGACTACTTAGCCGAGCTGTGCATAGAAGATATCAGTAAGGACAAGCCTTTATGGGAAGTGCATCTTTTGGTGCCACATAGGTGTGTGATTCTTAGGATACATCATTCGTTGGGAGATGGGATTTCGTTGATGTCGATGTTTCTTGCGAGTTGTCGGAAGTTGGGGCGGCCGGAGGAGCTGCCGGCGATGGTGGGGTTTGAGAGGAAGAAGGGGGGAGGGAAATGTTGGAGTTTTGGGAGGGTGTGGGGTTTTTGGTTGTGGCGTGGTTTTGTGTGGTGTTTTGGATTGAGTTTGTGTTGAGGTGTTTGTGGGTGAGGGATCGGAGGACGGTGTTGACTGGCGGCGCCGGCGTGGAGATGTGGCCGAGGAGGATGGCAACGGCCAAGTTTAGATTGGAGGATATGAAGATTGTCAAGAAAGCTGTGAATGATGCTGTAAGTTTTTGCACATTTTTTTAATGTTTTCCCCACTATTAATGATTTTGAAAAAGGTTTTATTTTTTGTTTAAAAAGAAATAAGAATGATAGTTGTTAAACTAAGTTTTTTTATCAGGAGTTGTTAAACTAAGTTATGATTTGTATATTATAACACATCAAAAACATTTCATAATCAGAGAAATAACAAAATTGGTTTTAAAATTTATAATCATCCTAACTCTATTGTTTTTAGTTGTTAATACTTATGTCCATGGTTATCAAACTTATAAGTTCAAAACTAGATAGAAACTCACGTTTTTATATTGAGAATTCACCGTTTTTACGTTTTCTATATCTTATAGAAAATTGTATTAACTTGTAATTCTACTCATTTTAATTATTTTTAATTGATCAAATTCAATAAATTTATATATATATATATATATATATATATATATATATATATATATATATATTTCATAGGAATTTCTGGATCGAGGTTGATATAGTATGAATATTGATATATTTAAATCTATAGCATGAATATTGATATATTTAAATCTATAGCATGAATATTGATATATTTAAATCTATTATCTATATATTTAAAATGTATTCATGTCAAATTATTATTATTATTTTGTATTTTTTATTTAATTATATACAAGAAACACACATTTATTAATAAACGTAAACTCTTACGAGTTTATGATCCGAGTCTACGATCCGAATTTACCTTATTTCCACGAATTTACTTAAACTCATGAATTTTACAACCTTGCTTATGTTGAAGTATTATACAAAAAATAGTTATTGGGATTTTAAAAGGTCCTTGCTTTGAATTGGAAATTAATGGAACTCATACTCAAATAAAGATGGGGCAATCTTAAATATTTGAATTTTAGAATTATTTAAACTAGTTGAATGGTAGAATTAATTAGCAGACTAGTGTCATTTAATATTTAACAAAAGTCCCTTTTTGTAAATTCAATTTTCATCTATATATATGATTGTTAAAAAATCACCAGGTCACAGAAGAGTAAGATTGTCGGCCGCCATTAATAGTTCGGTGGAGTCAAGCTAGGTTATGATAAATATGTTATAACACATAGTAAAGACATTTGATAATCAGATAGTTCGGTGGAACTTGTTAAGTTGTTAGGCCACGTTGAGAGTTGTCCTTCATAAATAAAAAATCGCTTAAAATAATATTTATGATAAAAAACTATTATTTTCCAATGTGACTCACGGGCGAAAGTTCGACTCTTTGACCCGACTTTTAATTTTGGGAAAATTAAATACAAGTCCCTGGTAAGGGACATAATATTGGAAAAGTCCCAAAAATTGAAAAAATTAAAGTAGACTCCCTCGGAACCTCACTTTAATTATTTCTAAATGTGTGGGCCCCACTTTTAATAATAAAAAAAGGAGAATGAGGAAGAAGGAGAGAAGAAGAGAGGAGAGAGAAAAGGTGAGTGAATTTTTTTATTAATAAATGTGGGACTCACACATTCAGAAATAATTAAAGTGAGGTCCCGAGGGACTCTACTTTAATTTTTTCAATTTTTGGGACTTTTTCAATATTATATCCCTTACTAGGGACTTGTATTTAATTTTCCCTTTAATTTTTTTCTAAAAAAATATTTTTAGATCATTCATGATTCAGTAGGAGAAAAAAAATCAAGTGGTGTTTTTAATGCCAATTTGTTTACTTATACATGACCACGTGTCCCTTTTATGTTATGTAGACCTAGAGTTATATAAGTATAGAACAATATTTTAAAATTAAAACAATTGAACACGTGAATTTGGAGAGTGTACTGATCTAAGAAACTTATACAAAGAAGTGTGTTTTCTATAAACAAGTAGCATTACACGCGTGATGCGTAAAAATTGGATGCATTGAAATGAAAGGAGAGGGTAGTTATTGTTGTAAAGCTGCAGAAAAAGTGGGAGCACAACAAGGCTAGATTAAGGCAAAACACTTTAAGCAGTAGCGAGCGTAAATATTTGGCAAGTGTAAATCAAAGAATAAAAAGACAGCTAAAGATTGTAAATAAGACGTGAAATTACAAGAATACAAAACAAACACAAGATAAAACCTTCTCATGTGTATGTCTTTATAAGAAGGTAAAAGACAACTTTTTAGAAGCATAAAAAAGAAACAACTATACACAAAAGGAAAATTCAAAAAAAATTAGGAATTGACAAATCTTTGGTATCACGCATAACATTGGTGAAACTAATTGTGTTAACAAAAAAAAAGACTAAAACTGTACTTTTCAAACATAAAGGACTAAATTAAAACTTGATACAAATATAAGAAACTAAAAGTGTACTTTCCAAACATAAATGACTAAATTGAAATTTGATGTAAACATAAGGGACCATCAAAAGTATACTTTAACCTTAATTTTATATAGTACTATAATTGTTTTTTATTAAAAAAGTGTGCGCCTAAAAATAAAGGTGCAGGAGTTGTGATTGCCCAAAAATAAGTGAAAAGAGTGAAATATGGATACTTCTAAGTTCTAACCTAATTTTTTAAAAAAAGGTCCATTATTTGTTTTCTCTTATACCACCTTTATAAATATACAGCAAAAAGGCGGCCTAGTAGCTAAGGCTTCCATCATGTGGAGTTAGAAGAATGTTAGGTATACACATCCTTGTACATCATGTGGAGAGACTATTTTGTCGTGCCAATACAGATTTTTGTGGGGATATGGATACTATATGTTGAATATTGAAGACAAAGCGCAATGTTTTTTTAACTAAAATAACAGTGCCTTTCAACTACCCTCAGTGTGTGATTGATTTTCTTATAGAACAGGTGGGGACAGGGATTATCCGACTCTCCTATTGAAATAGAACTTCATTTTTAAAAACTGTTTTTCAGACTAACCCTTTCATTCATCTTGTCAACAAAAATAGTGGTGCATGTAGCAGGCCTTGTATTCAGGTCTTAGTGGGCTTAACGCATTATCTTAATCATAGTTATTTGCGATATACCTTGGCCTGAAACTCCTTCAACGGTAACTTTCTAATACTAAGGAGAATAAAACTCTCTTCATCACCTGTTTGAAAAAAGTGGATACTAAGAAAAGGTACTATAGGATATGTGATAATGTAGAAATTTCACCTACCACCACTATTCAGTATTAGTTACACATGTTAGGAAGCATAACTCTGAATAAATATTTTCATGCCTAATTCATTGATCTATATTATTCTGCAGACCATAAATGATGTTCTATTTGCAATCATATCGTCTGGACTATCAAGATACTTGGATTATCGATCATCAAATGGCAAGTCATTTATGCAGTAGTAGTATGTGCATCTACACAGTCATAAATTTACAATATACTCCTTTCTTTCTTTCTTTTGCTGTCATCAGGGCTGAAAAATGGGAGTCAGATTACAGGATTAGCCATGGTCAATTTAAGACCGCAGCAAGGCTTGCAGGTCTATTAATCTTAAATATAATCTACTTTTGTGCATGCTTTCTATTTATTTTTTATTATTCAGGTTTGACATAGAATATAACGCTAAGGATGGATAAATATGATTGATATTGATCAGGATATAACCAATTTGATGAGAAGCAATTCCGGAGCAAGGTGGGGTAATAAATTTGGCATGATTTTGCTGCCTGTATCGTATATTGGAAGTAATTGTCCTGATCCTTTAGAATATGTAAGGAGAGCTAAGGCAATGATTGACAGAAAGAAACAATCGTTGGAAGCCCATTTCTCTTACAAAGTTGGAGATTTTGTGATGTCAACTCTTGGAGCAAAGGTACTTTTATTCCTTTCCCACAAATTTGGACCATGTACAAATACTCTTCTTGACCTTTAAACCTCAACAACAAAACCTCCTTGAGTTTCAAATCCCTGTGGATAATCCTCAACTATCAATTATTGTGCGCATATAACCCCTTTAAATTTTTGTAGATATGTAGATGACCTACTAAACTCTTAAGCTGTGCAAAAATAGGTAGTAATGTACAAAATTAATCGTATGGGAATTATGTGCATAAATACAAAACTTTTAGAAGGTTTAGTACGAAGTTTCAAAGGTTTGAGAGGTTATTTATCCATAATCCAAAATTCACGGGAGTTAGGTACTCCCTCGTTCCTAAATATAAGATCATTTTCTCTCATTTGATTAGATTAAGGTTATTAGTTAAGTTAGTTGTTAGCACATGATATTACTAATCTACCCTAACCATATTCCTTAATTCTCACACTCTCTCTCTCTCTCTTACTTGTTTATTATAGATAAGCATTATTAAGTTTTATTTGGGAAAAAGTTGGGAAAAATTAGAAAGTTGCTTATACTTAGAAACTGATTGAAATTTGAAAGTGATCTTTATATTTAGGAAGGGAGGAAGTATGATTTATTTGGGAGGAAGTATGATTTTGCCATATGATAAATAGAGATATAGATATGAATGTATCCAAAGTGGTCTCCACTCTCCACTACAAAATGCCAACATCATACACGTCTATGTGTTATTCTTTGGATCTACCAGGGTCTACATATTAATTCTCCCCCAACCTCCATAAATGCAAATATCTTTAGTACATAAACTTTCAACTACCATACGAATCCTGCTTAAGTAATGATGTATATGTTGCAGGTTGCTTGCTTCCTAAATTACAGGATTGTTTGCAACACTACATTTACAATCTCAAATGTGGTTGGTCCTCAAGAGGAGATTATGCTTGCAGGCAACCCTGTAACTTTCTTGAGGGCAAATAATTCTGCTTTGCCTCATGTACGGCCCCTAATTACTCAATCAATGCTCTTTTTTCATTCATACCTTTCCTGATAAAATATCAGGATTATGGGTTTATGTTTTTGAAGTTTAATACCCATGGTTTTTAATTCAGGCGCTCACTTTGAACATGGTGAGCTATGCTGGAAGAGCTGACATGCAAATCCAAGTGGCGAAAGAAATCATTCCCGACCCAGTGTTCCTTGCTAAGTGCTTTGAAGATGCATTACTAGAAATGAAGGGCCATGTCATGGCTAAGAGCTGACTTCTGTATGATTTGTCTTTGTTGAATATATGTTGATGCACGAAAAATAGGGAAGCTAAATATAAAGAACAAGAATATGTTTATATTGAATATATCAATGGGTCACCAACAATAGTGGATACAATATGACTTAGTCGACTAGACTTAGTCATCTGAGTATTGAAGATAGAGTAATTCAATCATACAAATTTTGAGTGGTTAGCTCATCCCCTTTCTATTTGGAGCCTTTTTATAAGGTCTTCAACACAAATGACCGTTTATAGGAATCAAAGCGTCTTATTATTTGGCTTTGATTTTGAAAGCCATTATGACTATTAAAAACCTGTTACTAGTCGTTGAAGATCCACCGTTAAGCAAGACGAGTAAGGAGTATAATTATGGAGCATCTAATTAAGATCACTGTTGTAATATACTACCTCCGGTCCTAAATATAGGACCTAGTTGACTTTTTTTTGGAGAGATTAAGGTTGCGAAATATGTTATTAAATAATGACATATTTAATACATTTTTAGATAATCTATTAGTTTATAGGTAAAATAAACTAGTCTAAGGGAAAAAATTAGGTAAATCAATTATCGGTAAGTTGTTATCGGTAAAAGTTATGTGCTGCTCTATTATTCCAAATCTATAGTTTTATGATTGTAGTGTGAGATCATGAAAGCTTTTTGGATTGTCCAATATTTGCTTCATTTGTCTTGTTTCCGTCAGGATAGTTAATATTCAAGCTCTGTTTCTTTATCAAGAGCTCTGTTTCTTTATCAAGAGTTCTCTCAACTTCATAATAACTATTATTGTAGACCAAAGATTTGTTGATAAGTCAAGACGATGAAGGACTTTGTGTACTGCCAACTAAAGCAATTCCGCAGCTACTTGTGTGTGTATTCATCACTGCATGCATTTTTTGTGCAACTCATCAGTACTAAAAATATTGGAGAAATGCATACATAACCTGTTCCAAGAGTTTAATCATCTTTAATACAACTTGTATATACACCAACACTATTTACAAAGAAAAAATGTCTCTCACTCAGGAGAAACTTTGATAACCTCCAAGCCCAATTATCAAAGACGCAAGCCAAGCCTATAGAAGTGGAAACCATGTCATACTGAAACCAACCAATCCCAACTTTCAAACAGAACAAATGATTGTCACGGGAGGCAAGTAATATTTTAAACACAAATCTTGTGCTTCGTCCCAGTAAAAGATTCTTAGGAACACTGCTTGGTTGAAGATTGGTGCAAGTAATAAAAACTCTTCCAAGTGGTCGTTTTTGTGGTGAAATCCACCAACTCAATTTATCAAGTTCTCAAGTTCAAGGAGCAAGCTTAAGAATCACTGCAGATTCAATTCCTTTCCGAAGAGTCATGCTTTGGCTAAGGAGTGGATTCCTTTACTCCTCCCTCTCTTCCTTCTTAGCAGCAACTTCCTTAGTAAACCAAATCCTCCTTGTTTTTTGGCTGGCACAATAGCACCAATAGTAATGTTGCTTCCATAATTTTGATCTGAAGTTTTTGTTTCCTGAGCATCACGAACTTGAAGAGCATTACTGTTATCAGACTGAAGAGGAGAAGGCTTCTCAGCACCACCAGTAATTTTATCTTCTTCTTTATGGGAAGACTGAAGGATCCCTGATTTAGTGTCATTATCAGCTAACATTTGACTGCGCAAAGAGGACCGTTTGAACATTTTCTTCTCATGAGTTGGATTGTCCACAGCATTTGTTTTCAATAAAACATCATCAAAAACTGCACTGTCACTCGTCGAAGCAAGCGCCTTCAGTTGTTTTCCAAGGTTTAATATGGTTTCTTGGCACTCTGCCAACTTTGATGAAGCTGCTGTGATCTCCAGGCCCTGAAATTTTGTTTGTTTTTTCATTTATTTCCGCTAGCATTTGTGATTTCATTAAGTGATATAAGTTCTTACTTCATTAGTTTATAAAAAAAGGTTTTGACTTCATTGGTAACTGAAACAAATTGAAAATGTCAACTCATGTCAAGCCAATACATTATAATTTCGCATTGGTAATGCAACTTTGTATCGTGTAGTCGCCAAGATGTAAAGAACTTACAGTTTGATGCATCTTTTCCACTTCATGTCCGCCGTGTCTTGGAGATTCTTTCTTTGCTATACTGTTCAATTTCATAATATCAAAATCAGAATATTTATCCAGAAAAGAAAATAAAAAAATTTAGCTTAACATGAACAGCAAAAGCATTACCTTTCTAGCTGGAGTTGAAGTTCTAGACACGTTGCTTCCAATTCTTCGCAAGAGTTTTTCTTATCCTCCAATTCAACTTCTAAAGATGATAATTTCTGAAAAAAGTCATTTAGCTTGGCTTGTGATATTGTTAACTGAGTATCAAGATCTTCATTTATGAGCTTCTGTTTTTCAATCTGATCAACAATTATTTCATTGGATCCCTTCTGTGTTTCCAATTCCAATTGTAGCCCCTTAATGTTATTTTGTGACTCCAGGAGCTGTTTCTTCAGACCTTGACACTCCTCCGTGACTAACTGAAGCTTCGCTTCCAAGTTATATTTTGCAGCTTCTGTGCTCCTCAGCTCATCTTTCAATTTTCTGTTTTCTTTTAAGAGATCATTTTGATTATCCTTCTTGCTAGAGACCACACATTGATCATCTGGGGAAGCAACTAAAGGTAAACAGAAAGACATCTTATCTTCAACAATCTGATTTTCATTTCCATTCTGTAACTCATGGCGATTAAAATGCCTCTTGATCTTATCCCTTGCAACTGAAGAATTTGCAGGGCTGACACAATTATTTATGCTCCAGTCCAAAGCAAATGCTACTTCCTGTGCAAATTCTTCAAGATCAGCTCTTCCAGTTAACAAGTCCTTACAGGTATGAACAAGTTGATGGAGAAGTGGACTCAAGTCAGCAAGCTTCCACTGGAAAACATGAACAAAGTATTCTTTGGATGTTGGTGATTGAGGTATTCTGGAATGCTGGTTCTTCAAGCAATCATCTGGGGAATTGTTGCTGACTAATGACACAGGAGAAATATCTTCAACCAGTTTGATAATTTTACTGATTGAATTCCTCAGATTAGAATTGAGGTACTGCTTGCCTTTTTCCTCTTTAAAACTGTTGAAACTAGGAGTATCTTTAGACTTTTGTTCATTATCATATTTACATGAAGTTGGGGGAGTTATACAACCCAAAGCAATTCTTATGTCCTCAAAGAGTTCAAGGGTACTACTTTTTGATATGCGCTGTTGCTCCAAGATGGCTTTCAAAACAATCTGAAGCCAGTCAAATGAATACTCATTGGTTGCAGATTTGAATGGCGTCTCCTGTTTCACCTCACTAATGTCAAATTCTCGTTCAATTGGCAGAAGCTCTCTGCCAGTTAAATCAGAGAAATATTCTCTTTTAGGTGTATCAACTGAAACTATAGCTTGTTTCTCCATCTCGGTGAGATCATTCAGCAAACTCATCTCTGAAACTTCAATGGCCTTACTTTTCCTCCAATCTTTAGTCTCTCCAGTTCTCAAATGTTCCAGTTCAGAAATAAGTGCATTTGCCCAGGATCCTGAAGAGCTAATCTCACCCTCATCATCACTAGCAATATCATACTTTGATATAACAGAAAGCTCATTTGATACAGCATAACACCTTGTTAGCTCCATGGACTTGTGATCTTGAGATAGCTTTCTAAGTAGAATCTCAGCCTGTGACAATTTGGTAGCTGTTTGAGCATACATATTCTTTGAAGATTCCAGTTCAGAGTTCTTCTTGGTGAGGATCCTTTTGAGAGCCTTGTTTTCCTCATCTAGATCCTGCAAACGTTTGATCATCAAGTTGAAGCTTTTGTTAGATACTTCAGGAGAGTTTCCTCTACAAGTTCTGTTGTAAATCAAATCTCTGGTAGGATTTATTCTTCTTCTCATGTCTTTATCTCCTCCCATAACTCCAACTTCATTCTTTGCATTCACCATAGCAGGCTGCGCTGACCTTTTCTGCACCTGAAGACGAAGCCTTTGACACTCAACTTCTAATTTAGAGACTTTCTGAATAGTTTCTTGATATTGTTTATGAGAAGCTTCTGCATACTGACGACTATATTCCGTCTCTTCTTTTCGAATCTCAAGTTCCTTCTCAAGCATGTGAAACTCATATTTGAGGAAAGCATTTTCCTTCACTGTGGAATCTAATTTATCAATTAGTGTACTGCATTCTTCATCAATCTTACGTTTATGATTTAGCAAGTCTCCAATAGATTTCTCTTTGGCTAGAAGAGCATTAGTTAGGCTAGTATTCTCAACGGTTAGGTGAGCTAGCATTTTACAATTTTCCTGCAACTTTTCTTCTAACTCTTTCTGAATCTTCTCTTGTTCTGATACAGCACTGCACATATTTTGAGCTGATGTTTCTTTGGTCAAATCTTCATCTGCTTCCATTTCACAGGACTCCGTTTCTTCTGTTGCTTTATCTTCGCCTATAATTTGATTAGAGTTGATTTGATCAGCCAAAACCACAAACCAGATTGGATATTCAGAATACAGAAGCAATAGCATGTTCAGAAAAAGCATGTGTTGAGGAAATAGTCTCCAAATTGTAAAAGATGGGCATTGAAATGTTGATGCCACTAAAGAAGAGAAAATCTCCATAAACACAAATAGACTGAGAAACTATTGCCATCTTGGTGATGATGATATCACTAAAAATATTCTAAGATCTTTTCATTTACACAGATTATTTGAACAATAAGATTTGATATATCTTTGAGTTTAGTAGATTTTCTTTCGGAAACTAACTGTACAACTAACTGTACAAGATACTTAAAATATGGGGAAACACGTGCATGATATATAAATACGTGTAGGCATGTGTTATGTTTTTTATCAGTATTTTTGAAATTTAAGTAGTCCTTGTTTGTTTTGTGCTGTGTCCTTAGTTCATGGCCTCTGGTAGAATTTTAAGAGTAAGAAAAACGAACATATAAACCAATAAGCGTTGGAAGGAGTTTTGCTGCCTAAGCAAAGAGCTTGAGTATGATTTAGTTTGAATGCAAAAAAACATCTTTCAGAGAGGTACCTCAATTGAGCTTTAGAATACTCAAATCCCTCAGGCAGATAATTATGTCAAAAAAAAGGAAAGAAAAGAAAAAAGAAGATGCACATAACATAGAGCTACCTCTAACTATATCTTGGGACATCTGTTCATGTTCTGGAGTAAATCCCTCTGCATCATGAGAATCAAGGAGCACTGATGCCAACTTCTCATTCAGACCTTTTGATGATTTCTCCACTCCAGCATTTCTATCAGTTGCAAAATTACGCCCCTAATAAAATATGTTTAATCTTAAATCAGATATAAGATCTTTACATTATAATGAAGTTTGCAAGGCTTAGATAAATCTCACAAAAATGACACTGAGTCTATCAAGTTCTTCCAGAGAACAACAACAACAACAAAAACAAAGCTTTATCCCAACTAGTTGAGGTCAGCTATATATACCACACGATGTCATTGTACTCTATCAATAGTCATATTTGGCTATCAGGTAATGACTTATTGCTAGCACAAAGTCATGGATCCATGTTTGTAAGATTTGACATAATTTTACATTGGTGATAACATGTAGGAAGAAAAACTATGGTTCTGATTTTCACGAACTTCCGCAAAATATATCCTCATCAAAGAACCATTGATAAGCTTTGCGCCTAGAATAGTTTTTAAAGAAGGAGTTTCCGTACCTCTGCTTCTATGGTCCTTGAGGAGTTGGCAACTTTGTGTTCTGCAAAGATTGTCTTCTCCATAGACCTTTTCTTCCAAAGCCATGATTTTTGGTTCATGTTTTTCACTACTTCCAAACAACAAAAACTGAAAAATCATTCATCTCATCACTACTTACTCAAACTTACACTTAACTACAAAGTGAGCTAGAAACACATGTCACATATAGAGTGGTAGGCACAAGAATATATAACTCTACAAGTAACTCAAACTTCACACACTAACGTTTTTATATTTCTTAAACAGAATGTTTGGAATTATTTTCTTGTTCAGAGTAGAGAAAAGGATGTTTAGAATAACCCATCATAGTAAAAAAAGGAGATAGTTATGAGGCTCCAGATAGTGGAAGCTTGTACCTGAACAACGTAAGCTTCCAAGTGAATAAAAGAGGAAGTTTCAAGGTTCATGGACATGCCATTATTTTTCTGGTAGTAAGAAGGCAGAGTTGGAATGAGTGAAGAAAGTAACGTTGGAAGTGAAAGTTGAAAGTAAAGTCAAGACAGGGAATCAGATAAGAGGAAATTAGGAGGACCCCATTAGAAAATGTCATAGGATGCTTGTTTTTGCTTACCCTCTACCGACAGCCTAAAATCATGTAATGTGTACGCATAGATATTATTAATTCTCCCATTAAAAGTGAAAAAAAAATGCTCAGACATGAGACATGGTTGGTAGAGGAAGCAGTGATAAAAAAAATAATAGAAATGAGCCAAGTTATGGTAGGGAAGGTCATAAGGACAGGGCAAAAGTAAGACAATGGGAAGGGTCCTGCTTATGTCAATTAGATTGACAATATTTAAATCTAACAAAGTTATATAGCCATATAAAATAGAATTGTAGTAATTCTCTTGATTAAGTGGGGGCCACCAATCTATCAATCATGCACACCAAGGACTTATGGCTATCCCAAAACCACAAAAATTGAGCATATTTCGTTCTTTCTTGAAACTCCCATGTACACGTTTTACATTTGACTATTTTCATTTAGTTCAATTCAATTGGTTTCTAGAACTATTTTCATTGAACATTTGACTAATCCAAGTTAATGTTTCATAACAGGATCCTCTGCGCAAGTTTTTTTTAACATTGAAGGTTGAATGATTTGAACACGAGTTGTCTCATAAATAGTCTATTTGGTCCACGTAAATCTAATTTGTTCTTTATATATGTGTGTGTATGTGTGTGTGCATATTATATAAAATGTAGTATTTCTAAAGCATTGCTTAAGAAAAGGCTGTTGCAATGTTCTCCCTGTGGAGACAAGATGATGAAGCATTGATGGCCTTGTAAGAGAAGAATTATTTTGTCCTGGTGGTCAATAAAGGAGTTTCTTTGCTTATTACTCACAGCATCCAATTTTATTGACCACAAAGTGATCTTATATTTAGGAACAGAGGGAGTACTAATTATTAGACAAAAAAAAATCTTTTTGTTTGGTCTAAATCACGTGTGGAATGTTCACCCAAATTTTTATACTGGTCTAAATAAAGATCCACATAACCATATACATAAAAAAAATTATTGATATTTTGGCTAAAAACAAAAGGAATAAAAATTGCAAAGAGCTGATAGCTACACGTTGCAACCTTTAGCTTTTAATCGTGAAATGTTAATCAGCATTTCACTTTGAAACCTTACAAATCTTATTGAACACGAATGCGTATCACAATAATGCTGTAGCTTTACTTTTTCTTTTCCTTCTTCTCGGTGAGTGTGACCTTTGATTATCACAAAGCTAGCACACTCAAACGAGATAAAAATAAAACAAAAAAGAGAGGAGGAAACGAAAGGGAGGAATAATATAATAGTATACCAGGAAAAAGATAGGAAAAACTAGAAAATAAAATTATATTTAGGAACAAATTGAAATGTGAAAGTAATCTTATATTTAGGAATGAAAGAAGTGTTTTGAAAACTGATCACAACCAACACTTAAACACACATAATGATTTTCCCATATGATGATATTCCAATTATTAAGATCCTTCTTTCTAACGTTTATTCCGGAAATTAGACCCCACCACATCACCATCTTGCTAGAAATCAGCTTTATTAAAGTGAGAGACTGTAATGAAATGATACTTTTGACTTCGAAAAACCTGTGATTAGTTTCACCCTTAACTATAATCTATTGTTGAAAAGGTCTTCATCAATTAATCACTTTGTATACATAGAGTAAGCATGAATCAAAATGGAGATGCATGCTAGATACATTTCGGTACTTCAAAAACTTGAGTAGGCACTACAAACAAACTCAAGAGAAAATCGTTATGCAAGTGCAGCTTATAAGTTTCCTATATTGGGAAGTCGCAAAAATCAAAAGAGATGTAATATATCTCCAAATTCAAGCGACTCTCTTTACTAATGGACTTGTCTTTTGAAATAATTCGTGATGGTAGCATGCATTTTATTTAAATTTGAAAATTTTTTGCCCTTATTATGTGGAATAGAACTTCTTTGTTTGCCTATATATGGAAAAGAAATTTTTTTGTAAACTCTGGACATGCTGTTTTAAAGTAAGATGATTTGAAAGATAAATGACTCCTGATTATCATCTGAACTCGAGTCGTAAGAAAACATATGTTAGATAATGGTGCTCTTATATTGATGAATGATGTATGAACCAATTTTTCACTGCTTGTATGTCATGGAGGTCCAAAATTTTGGCTGAGTGCATCTCTTCGTCTATTAAGTTCAAGGGTATGGATTAAAGTTATGATTGTGATGAATGTATCATTATTGTCAAAAAGTTAGAGCTAGACAGGTATATTTGTTGGTAAAGTCGTTGGACTAGCACCATCTATAGTTGTTTTTTGGTTGGCTTGCATTGGAAATTGAATTACAATGTTCATCAGCTATAGAGCGCGCATTGTGTTATATATGCCTTCTTTGACTTGAGTTTTATTGTTTGTGTTCAACCAATAATATTTTTGTTAGCCTTGATACCAATCCACGTTATTTATTAGTGTTTTGGTGTTTAATAAAGACTCCGTTTGAATGATGTAATACACACATATATGGTGAAAAAGCATTCTTGCTTTGTAATTGTATCCATTTTTTTGCCAAATAGAGATAATGTATAATATCAATCATATTTAATTTCGTTTACTTGATATCCAGTATCACAGTATGTAACGTATAATGGCTTTTAAATCGAAATTTATTTTAAAAATAGATATTTATAGAACCTAAACAAATATTTTTTCAAAAAAATGGGCACTATGCTTTTTTTGTGTTACACCATTATATAATACTCCCCTCTTGACATAATTATATATGACCTATTCAAGGTGATGATTTGGATCATAAACATATGACATAAATCTAAATATTTTGTCGATTTATTTCAATATTAGTCTCATTAATATCTTACAACAATAATCAAGAGAGAGAGGATAAGCTAATGAATATAATTAAGGTGCTTTAAGAAAACTATGCTATATCAATCAACTTGACCTATATCTTAAATTTAATTAAATTAGGTAAATTGATCTTATATTTAAGGATAAAACGAAGTAACATAATTCATTTTTATAGGTATATGTCTAATTTATTATATTAGAGACACTATCATCTGAGATATTATTAGATATCTAATGTTTATACATATATCATTCGCCTCTTCAAATCTTTTTTCTTCATATTGTGAAAAACAATCTAGTTCTAGACCTAACCCTCCCCCTGTCTTGGTAGGCAAACTAGTAAGTTGAAAATTTGGTGGGGGAGGGGATGACAAAAGGTGACACTTGCAAGAACAAGCTAATAAGGCTCGCCCCCCAAAGCAATCCTGATACTAAAAAGACTATTTTATGAAATTCCTGAATAAGCCCACGAACCTAAGCCCAGTCCAAAATGGAGGATGACTCAAGATACGGACGTGGGGCCCTCTTTACCTGGTCAAAGATGGCCAGTGGAACTAACAATAACTCCAACACCCCAAAAAGATACCGCTACATAAAAATTTCCATGCTTTTATACCTATAACTAAATATTTTTTTTTAAAGCCAACTTCATTTACAATAAAAAGATATTACATAAAGACTTCCTACTTATGAAATAGGAAGCCCATAAACATGAAAAGTATATCAAAACTTAAAATAACAACAGTGTAACTGTGTAAATACATGCATTTATTTTATATGTCTATAAGGTAAATTAATAGTGATAGATATCAACATTTTAAAATGAATTATTTATCAGGAAAAGGAACATCTTATGCTTATATGCATAGTTGTATCCAAAGTTGGGGATTGGGATAGCTCTCCCAAACAATGACTTAATCTTACTTTTAGTTTTACATGATGTCTTGAACAAGCATTTACAAAACTATTACAGGGCAAAAAAGAAATAGTGAAATACTCATCACTCACATATGTGTCATTAGACAATAACCATTGGAAAAAAAATACATGTCAATATCAATTAGGAAAATATCAAATAAAAGATAGTTGAGTTTCAAAATCATTTTAACTAGTTGAATAGCAGAATTAACAAGTGATATAGAGACATTTACTACTCAAAATCTTCTTTATGTGATTATTAAATTTAACTGTCATTTAATCTAAGGGTTTTTTTTGCCAAAATTTGGTCTCTAAGGATTAAATCTTAGAAACATAGTTGTGAAAACCTATCATCGCCAAAATGTCTCACTATTTGAAAACTGAAATTCTTTTTTTTTATGTCAACCCAAAAATTTCAGTTATGATAAATTTTGTATAATAAAATCAATAGTCAATAGTTCTCTCTCTTTTTTTGAACTTTAATAGTGAATAGTTCATTACTCATATTTTTTGACAAATATACTTGATTTCTATCACCTTACACGGTTTCGTCGTGTAACCAATTTATCCACGAACATCACCGACCCAAAAGGGCACACTCGTAATATAACTCAAACACCAGGGGCAAATCCGGAACACAAAATTTCACGCAATTCTCAATACTATCGAACTCACATCTTCTTCTCTTTCCTCCTCCTTTGTCATTTCACCACTCTCATCATTTCTTCAATCGGCGATTCTCGCCGGTCACCGGCAGGTAGGGTTTAATCCTCTCCTTCACCATGGAGATCGATCACGAACCTCCGTCTTCTAACGCCGATTCCACAAACGCCGTTATCTCCGGCGTTAACTCCTCATCTCCATCCTCGTCTTCGTCATCTCCTTCTATCTCCTCACCTTCCTCGCCGAAGGAGAAGGCGAGCGAATTGAACGCGTCCACGTCAGCAAAGTTCGACGACGATGATGAGGAGGAGGAAGAAGAAGACGTGTGTCGGATTTGCAGAAACCCTGGCGATGCTGAAAATCCTCTTCGGTATCCGTGTGCTTGTAGCGGCAGTATTAAGTTTGTTCATCAGGATTGTCTCCTTCAGTGGCTTAATCATAGCAACGCTCGTCAATGCGAGGTTTCTTCCGATTTCGACCTCTCTCTTTTTTTTGTAGATCATGTAGTTTTTATTGCAATTTATCAAGTCGTATTACTTAGCTGGTGTTTGTGTGTATTATAGAGATGTTGCTTGTTTATTAGGAGCAGTTTTTGTGCTGGCGATATTTTGTGTGTGTTTGTATAGTCTACATGTGATGAACGAAGCTTAATTTTCCTCTAACTTGAAATCATGTCTGTGGTCTTGTGAGGAATAATTAT